>OX621205.1:5392500-6780000 GCA_951640565.1 Petrophora chlorosata | reverse complement strand
AAAAATGTAATAAACAAGAAATACAAAATTCTTTAAAAACTAAATGCAAAATAAGGCTTTAACATCACCGTAAATCTAAATTTCAAACTGCGTTAAGACAGGTCGTTCCATTGAAACACGTGGCGGCTCACTTCATTAAATTTTGCCTAAAAGTTCATCGCGCTGATTTGATATTCAATTTTTCGCTTGCTGGGAATCCTATAAATTTTTTATGGGGACATAAAGCGCGCTGCTTGTGGATCCCTTTTTTGGATCGTATAGGCTCGAAGGTGACCGTTGGGGAATGAAGAGTTTTTGAATGTGTTTATTTGGCCGCCATGTTTGGGGCAGCTTTTAAATGTTATGTGGTCACCTGTTCTCCGATGTCCAATGAAATGAAATGAGAATTGCTGCATGAAGTATAATATTGAAATACATTAAAGATATTAATAAAGTAACATATTTATAATAATCGAAATGCTGGGACTTTTTTGGCTCAACGTATTAGTAATGCAATCCAACGGGGCAATATTGCCAGCATCTTGAGTACGCTGCCAACTGGTAGTGGTCTGGAGCATCTGAGCTATCTCCTACTTTAATGGTCTGTGGGTTGTCCAATTGCTTCTGCTTGAAAGATGTTAGTTAAGTTTTAGTAAGTAGCGTGTAGAGTTGTTTTCAGTAATGAAAGCAT
This sequence comes from Petrophora chlorosata, assembly GCA_951640565.1. Lineage (NCBI taxonomy): Eukaryota > Metazoa > Arthropoda > Insecta > Lepidoptera > Geometridae > Petrophora > Petrophora chlorosata. The sequence goes on along the minus strand of OX621205.1, from coordinate 6,779,330 downwards.
TTGCCCGTTGAAAAATAAAAACATTCGCCCACATTCTGCTCAACTTAGGATTCCCACTTCCCTGAATTAGGGAACAAATTATACAAAAACTATGATGCCGCGGTGCCTATACACTGTACTTTTAGGGAAATATTCTATACATCATACCATCACTAGAAAAGCGTTTCTAAATCAAACAATATATGGGTCACTTAAGTAATGGCACAGAATACTATGGTCACGGGCTGAAACATCTGCAAACAAATATAGGTATGTTTTCATAAGAGCTCGCACACTATCATATTACATTTTGAAAAGTTTCGTGAGTGTTATTATTCATAATTGATATAAAACGGCTAAGACTCACTGTAAATGTCTAAAATTACTCCGACCAGGTTTCGGACATTTTAGAAGTCCTTCTTCTGGGAGTTATGAGATCAAGCCGCGGCGTAGGTCGCGAGCGCTCGCGACCTACGCTCATATCATATTGTCAAGTCATTTAAGCCCCGATATAATTTCTAGCGTTTATTTAAGGGTGAGCTCACAATACATTCTGTAATCCGACCTCATTCCGACCGGGGTGAGGGTAGAACATAAAAAGTGCTCCCTCATTATCGTTTTCCGGAGTCGCGCCGCTTCTCAAGTGTTGGTAAACAATACAATTCCGCAGATTCCGCATGAAACGCTTGAATTTACCAAGGAGCGTTAAAAAAACTTTTGTTCTATGAAATACGAGAGACGTTAAAATGCTTGTGGTTGCTAAGGCCCCATTTATGCCAAGCGATTTAGAGCAAGCGACTTCTTATCGTATGTAATTATGGCAGTATTATGAAACGTGCTTGTTGCCACACAGAGCAAGGTCTCTTTCAATATGATCCTTGAAATCTACGATTTTTAATTAACAATTCCCTCAGGCAATTTGATCAGGCCACACAATGCAAACTACACTGATCAACGAACTTTAAACCTTGTATTTTTTAGATTCCAATTTTTTTTTTATGAGTCTGAATTACGAAACGAACTGGTCGTTCGCCTGATGGTAACAGTTGCAGCATCACCCAGAACGTTGTTTTTCAAAATCCTGCGCGACGCTGCACTGCGCTTGTCACCCTGAGACAAATAGCTGTTCAATCTCATAATGCCCAGTAATTTCGCTGGCTACAATGCCCTTCAAACTGGATTTGAAACCACAATTTGTAACCACATTTCAGTGTTGCACTTAATAAATGACATATGAGCTTGACCCTTATTACGTAGTAGATACTGTTACCTATTCTGTACCCTTACTTATTTATTTTTATTACATACCGTGGTGCATACCGTGCATATGTCTACTCTATTCTATTCTGCATAATTTTAAATGTGCTGTACTTTAATAACGCATAGCGTAACGCGCTCTTAAATTCGAGTTTCCGTAAATTTTAAACATTTCTTTTACATCTTGACTTCTTTAGTTACTACATTTTCTAGAAAGAATTCTTGTCATTGTTTTATCCTGGACTTGGTACATTTACATAGTTTCCGCTTAGCAATTAAGATCGTTGTTTATCAATTTAAAGGCGGAAGGCTAAAGAGAAGCAATTAAAATTGTTCCAACGATTTTGTGGAGGAAGAGACACCGGATTAAAATATCTACGGGAGACGAAGTCACAAATAATTAATAGAATAAGGATGCTTTTGAGCTACATTGCAAAATAGGCAGTTTCTATTTGGTACTCCTCCTGGTAGGAACTTATCTGGAAATACTACCCTAAGCGTTAGCTTTTTAACTGACTTCGAAAATAGGTAGACGTTCTCGATTCGATTGTTTTTTATTAATTATTTTTATGTTTGTTACCTCAGAACTCCGTAATTTACAAACCGATTTGGAAAATTCTTTGTGCGTTGGGTTTAATATAGCTACGAAGTGGTCAAATATAATTTTGATCGATATTCGACCTTGGACTTCGAAAATACATCAAAATAGAAGTCGGTTTTTTATAAAATGTATACTTGTTTTATGTTAAACTAGCTGCGCCTCGCGGTTTCCCTTGATCATCATCATCAGCCCATCACGTTCCCACTGCTGGGACACGGGCCTTCTCTCATAGAGAGAGAATGGGCCATAATCCACCACGCTGGCCCAGTGCGGGTTGGTGGATGTCACATGTCCTCGACTATTTGTGAAAAATTCTTGACATGCCGGTTTCCTCACGATGTTTTTCCTTCACCGTTTTTAGAGCGAGTGTTAAATCCGCACATAACTTAAGAATGTCAGTGGTGCGGGGCCAGCGGGATTCGAACTCGGGTGCGTCGGATCGAAAGTCGCACGAGCTCCCACTGAGCCACACTCGCTCCTCCTGTTTCCCTTGATATAAAGTATAATCTATCTCCATTCCTAATTTCACTCAAATCCGTTAAGCCGTGAAGAAATAACAATACTTACATACAAACTTTCGCATTTATAATATTAGTGTGATTACAAATTTAAATGTACGATTACGAAACCTTACGAAATGCGAGCGAATAACTTCGATGGTGTTTTTATCGATCATAATATCAGACATTGAACCCCATTTCTATATCTGTAATACGTTTACATTCATGGCAACACTCAATATTTTTTTCATTAATCAATACCAGCCAGTCATCATAGGAGGGAAAGAACCGGAAGTATCCGACCGGAAGTGAAGGGACTAAGCGCGGCGTTTAATTGCGCGAAAAGCGAAGCCGTACGAATATAAATCTATTATTATTGTATGAATACGAAGTTTCGAATAGCGTATGCATGAGATTGTTTAACATAATTTTGTAGATGTAGAACCCATGTAAATAAAAATATATCTATCTCTCTCTTCTCTTTCGCTTTGAGAGAAAACTTTCATTTTAGCGGCAATACCATTCACAGAACAAAACCATGCCTCAAGCAACTTATTTTAGGAAGATGTTCGGTGACCCATCAGGAAGACGGATATGAGCAGTCGAACAACTGCCGTATTACTCTAAGTATGTTTTTGTGATCCATTATCGGCAACATCATCAATTAACATCAGGAGAGTTATTAGCCAAACATCTAAGTATGAACAATTAAAAACATTTTGCGAGTACGTGTGTTATTTTATTATGAAAATTTGCGTGGGTTGGACACATTATTAATAATAATTTACGGGTGACACTCACTTTTAAGTTGTAGTAGTCCAACTATGGTTTTAACCACACATCTCGGTGGTCTTTTTCAAGGTGAGTGCGGAACGCTCGCGAACGCGTCGCGCCTCGCACTGCGGGCTGCTGCACGCTCCGCTCCCTGCAAGAGCTATACTACAGTTGGACACACACACAAACATACAGTTGGAGTTAATTGGTGAACTATAGTTGTACTATTCCAACTTAAACGTGAGTGTCACCCGTAAATTATTATTAATAATGCGTGTGTTATGGTAATATAAGACAAATATGTTTATTTTGGTTTTATAAATTGAAAATGCTTACAAGTTACAATTGAAATCTCTAAAAAGATAAGTTGATTTTAGAGAATTTACGGAAGGTTAATATGTGCAATAAATTCTAATTAAGTTTTAGAAAAATAAAGTAAATAAAATTACAAAACATGTAGGTAATCAACTCGATAAAAAATTACATCACATTAGTAAATTGCATCCGTGCAAATGCGGGGTGGGTCGCTAGTATTTTATATTTGCATTTTAATGTAAGAGTTTATATTTTGAATTAAAATTATAATATTTTTATAAACTTTGTAATTCTTTTTTATATTTTATTAAAATCTTTACTACCTATATTTTATTAAAATCCGACTTCATTGCATTGTTATTTACGGGTTAATACTTGTATCTTGTACGGTACATCCGAAGTTGTCTAATAATATCCCACCGTCTATATTTTGTTACTGATAATACAAAAAATGAGAACGAGTGAGGCTCAGTGGGAGCACGTGCGACTTTCGATCCGACGCACCCGAGTTCGAATCCCGCTGGCCTCGCACCTCTGATTCTTAAGTTATGTGTGGTTTAACACTCGCTCTAAAAACCGTGAAGGAAAACATAGTGAGGAAACCGACATATCCAAGAATTAATCACAAAAATTCAAGGACATGTGACATCCACCATACTCTCTTTAAGACAAGGCCCGTGTCTCAGCAATAGAAACGTGATGGGCTGATGATGATGATTACAAAAAAGCATGATTATATATTTTATGAACCAAACATTATACAAAATTTTGTGAATAAAGAACTTTTATTTTTATTAATACTCATCAGGCGTCGTAAATGCCAGTAGTTCTCCAAATACTCGTATCTTTAAAATGTGTACAAATCTGGCTGTATTTCCCACATCCCACCAATTTTCCCGAACATTTTTAGCCATGTGCAATTGTACAATATGGTGGGAGCTGAATTTTCCCTAAAATCCCAATAATTTTCCCATACAACTTATTGATTTTCCCAAACCTTCAATTTATTTGACCATATTCGTTTGGCCTTGTTTCCGCGCTTCTCATTACCATCGCGTTAGCCTGCCGTAGGTTAATTCCGGCAGCTCAGCGAATCCAGCGGAATGCACGCAATAAACTGAGCTTACAGCTCGTGCGCGGAGCAATTTCAAATAATATGAAATTATTATGATTTCGTTCGCCAAAAATTCGCCTAGCAACAGAGGCGTTACAGTACTCAAGCTTCTAACATTTGGCAGTAATTTCTCTTTCACTAATAACGGCACCAATCTGTGCTAATTTCTAAACGTCTGCCTAAGGGAGTCTACATTAAAAACATTTATAAGATTTCTATATTACCTATGCTATTGTTATTGCATCTGTCTATAAGAGATAAGTGCGTCCCTTCTCAATGTCACTATAATACACAACACATTTCGACAGCCTCTGTGGTGTAGTGGTTGGGCAGGTTGGCTTAAATCTCATACATCACTAAGGTTGCGGGTTCGATTCCCGTGACGGGACAAATGTTTGTGCACAGAAAAAAAAGCGCAGGCATTGTTTCGTGTCTGGGTGTTGTGAGACCATGGTCCTCGTAGTTCCTGGTTCCCTAGATACAGGGAATCCTAGTTAGGGGCCAGGATCTATGTATGTGATCGTAGGGCGTTATTTATTATTATTATTATTTTGGCAAGCGTTCTACATCGTCGCTTACCATCAGGTGAGAGTGCGGTCAGTCGAAGCCAATAAACAATTAAAAACTTGACCACAACAATTTCTTTTAGCATCCTATTCTTTTCTGGATATCGGATACATGGCTGACCTGCCTGCGTCATTAAGAAAATGTTATTTAATGTGTGTTAAAGTAGCCATATATTTACTGAAATATTGGACGGCCATCGCTATTTAGCATCGTTTATAATGCTTTTTCATCACTGCTCTTCGTATGGAGTTGATACTCTCAGTACTCAGTTTACGGCACCTCTCGCAATCACGTGCGAAATGCGAAAAATACGAGTCATATCTATTTTTGAGGTTAGCAGCTCCGGGAATACAAATGAAGTGTTGTTTGTGGCAGATTAATCATAATCACTGTGATGATTTACGAGCTGAAGTATGAGCTCTCTTGGTTCGGAAAGTAGAACCGTGACCTCTGCCAAGGTCGTGGTAAGTGAAAGACGTGTTCGTTTTAGGTAATATGTGAATTTATATCGAAGTTTTGGAACTCTAATATCAAACGGTTTTGTTATTTTATAAGATATGCGAAAGTGTGAGCGAACGGTAAGTTCCGCAATTTTAAATCTAGCGCACCGTAGTTCGAGTCCCAAATTGGCATTATGCCTCTTTCTCTGAGAGAAAGCCTTTGTCACAGTAGGAACGTTACGGGTGATGATGATGATGATGTTGATAAAATTAAATGTTTTTATTGCATTTTGCTTTTCCCTCAGATTGTTTTATTTTTTAATTTATTGGTAAATGGGCATACGTTTGACGATATCTTGCCTGATGGGTAGCGATGCGGCCTAAGATGGAGCACGCATGCCCATGAGATGCCTATTCATTTTAGACTTAAAGACACACAAGTTGTAGCTGTTCAGAAACAAAGACGTTGGCACAGCGTTCCACTCATTGCTGTCCATATTGCTTCCTACCGTTATCTAGATCCTGTCATTTATTCGTGTGTCCCTCCAAACACTCTTTTGTGTGAATATACTTTTCTAATGCTATTTTAGAGTAAGCAAAAATAAGTCAATGAAATTCCGACCGTATGGCACAAACATCGCAATTTCCAAAATTGACGCCAGAAACACATATTTCCATGCATACGCTATGCAAATCGAGTTTAATTTCACCCGAGTGCAGTCGACATGAGTCGCGAGTGAGCGCCTCGCAACATTCACACTTTTGTAGCCTTCCACTTGACCCACATCCTCTCTACGTGTCTCCTGTAACAGGAAGCGGTCACCCCCCACCTCACACTACCGCATCAAACAAGCTTAACACAGAAAAACACTCCCTAGCAACACAGCATAAAGATCAAACTTCCTCAAACGATCGCTGACTCAAAGGCGACTCCCCACGCAATTTAACACTTTGTTTTTCCTTCAAACATGGCAGAATATTCAATGTCGGCGGAAAATGAGTAGGATGTTCCTATTTAGCGATTTGCCACTCACTCGACCCAGTAATAAGCTTCATATTCAAATGGCAAGTCGTTGGCTTATAATGAATTTTTTATACTGTTTCGGCCTACACTAACAGCAATAATACATGTAATCTAAGCCCTATTCGCAGCGATATGCGTATTCACAAACGGAATGGTTTAAAAATATACAAAAAGGGTTGATCATTATCATTGTTTATGAATTATGAAAAAAGATAACACAGAATAGAAAAGATAAATTTGGACCTATATTTTTGCTGTAAAGAATGATAGTGTATTTTGTGTGCGTAGTAGTAATGCCTGCCCGTATGTAGGTTCTAGCTGCGCCCCGCGGTTTCACAAGCGGTTTACCGGAATAAAAAATAGCCTGGGTAATTTTCCAAGACCTCAATTACCTACACATACACACCAAATTTCACCAAAATTCGTTCAGTAGTTTTTGCGTGAATGAGTAACAAACATCTATACATCCTCACAAACTTTCGCATTTATAATATTAGTAGGATTCATAGCAATATCCCTCAGAACTTAGAACTGCATAACTGGAACTCCCCAGAATCATACCCAATATTGTAAGTAAAAAGTTTGGTAAAACAATTGTTAAAAGTCTGCTTGTGTTATATTTCTCAATCATTGCTTATTTCAAATTGTAACACATCAAAACATATGAATGATGTCGTATTTCACACGTCTAAATCAAAAGCGTGTTCTTAAACTTTTTACGCATTTATGAATCCCAAGTACCTCAATGAATTGTAATCTCATATTTGTATAAACGTAACCCCTCGTTTGCGCAAACTTCCAATGAAGTCTGTTGTGCGTTGATTCATTTAATGTTGCGAACTTTTAATTGGTTTAATAAATTCACGTTTTCTGATCGGTAGAGTATTTAGATATAAGATATAAATGTTAACTTTTTCAATTATAGTTTAAAAAGTTTTGAAACCAGTGATTGACGCTTTCTCTTTGCGTTGTCGATGTTTTTAATTAGAGTTTATCATTGAAATGTTGATTTGAAATGTAGACAATTTGCGGATTTATAAATCTTGTAGTTGCAATATTAAAAGTTTGAAAATGATTTTTATATAATTGGGTGATGAGACGAGGTTTTTTTATAGAAATTAGTGATGAGTTAAGCAAGTCGCTGGCCTCATAGTACGCGCCACAACTGCCCATAAAAATCGCAGTGCCACCTAGGACTTTTAATGCCATAAAAAGTACTGCACAACACTGCATTGCGCTCATCACCCCGATGTCCAGTAATTTCGCTGGCTACAATGCCCTTTAAACCGGAACACAGTAATACTTGCGCACTACTGCTTGGTGGCATAATAACTGGTAAAACGGTGATATCTACCCAGACGGCCTCCCGCAAACGTCTTATACATAGCATGTAATTATCGATTAGGTTGATCTTGTCCAATCTCTAGATGGATAGTCTCTCTCTAGAGTTAATTCTCTATATTGACTAGATTGTCGATTTTTGCTAAGCAAAAATTTCTTGTTGATGTATTTATTTATTTATTAGATGATCAATAGCTTATACATTAACGTGAGTTACAATCTTATATGTATAATTATGTATAATGCAGCAGCTTGTCCGTTTGAAAGTACTATTAGAGTGTCAGTTAATGTATGATTAAATATTATTTTAAATAGTTACGTTATTTACGAGACGTTTCAATTCAAATTTGGGTGACACTGCAAGAAGCTGGCCCAGTGCGGGTTGGTGGTTGTCACATGTCTTTGAATTTTGTGATAAATTTTAGAACATGCCGGTTTCCTCTCGATGTTTTCCTTTACCGTTTTTAGAGTGAGTGTAAATTCCGCACATAATTTTAAAAAGTCAGTGGTGCGGTGCCACCAGGATTCAAACTCGGGTGCGTCAGATAGAAAGTCGCACTTGCTCCCACTGAGCCACACTCGCTCTCTCATTTTTATTGGTATTGTTTAATTGTCTGTGGTGTTTTGATTAAAAGATCTTTTAACTTGTCACTATGACTTATATACTCGTATAAATAATATAATTTTAAACTTAATATAAACAACCTGTTTCAATCAACACATTCAACGTTTGTTTTTGCTACTGCGTTATTTATGACCTCAAAAGCGCAAAGTTACTTAGTAAAGTTAACCCAATTTATATCAAAAAGCAAATCGACGGCAACAACGTTTACCCTGCGACACACATGCTCGAATTTATCAACTAACTTTCAGGCCAGTGGTTGTAGTCCTGACACACAATGTAGGTGTAAAACAGTAAATAACATTCATACGAATGACCCTACTTCCTTGACATTGGCAAACGTTTATACAGTAAACGAACTACCACGTTATTAGTGAGCAAACCGAAATGCAAATAACTACTGCAGGAAAGCTAATATCAATGAGCTTACAGACTTAAAATACAAAACAAAAGTCAATTTTTTTATTAATAAGGCACACAAAATACACCTTTAAACGTCAGATATACACAATACAAATCAATTAAGATACGTTAAAAAATTTAGCTTAAAATATCAAGACGTACTCGAAATATCTTGATGAAAAATTAAAGGTAAGCATGTCTACTCATTTTTTTTCAATACTCAAATTGAAATCCGGTACCAGAGAAGAAATGGGAAAACTGACTCTACCAGTGCTTCGGAAATACGCCTTCAGACGGTCCGACGGAAGACGGTCTTACATATGCAGGATCAGGATTTTAGAATGTGGTGATCACGATTTTGTGCATAGATTAATTGTTGGTCATCACTAGCTAGCTGTTCACTAATCAATGATGACATCGCTTTTCTAGAATGTCACTTATATGTACCTACTTAGTGACAAGAAGCAGTTTTCATCAAGAAGCAGAAACATCGGTTAACAAAGCTATTGTTCAAAGCGTGACTTTTCTCATTAGAAGTAATAAATATGTGTACGTAGTATATGTTCGACTTACAAAAGGTAGAACGTTCTTTTTTATGTAACTGAATGATGAGACGAGCTGGTCGTTCGCCTGATGGTAAGCAATACAAGCCCATAACAATAACAGCACCTCGCATAACTTTGTTTTGCAAAATCCTGCGCGGTGCTGCCCAGCGCAGTGGTGTGCGGTGGTGTTTTTTTTGTTGTTGCCACTAACGAGGTTTTCCTACAATAAATTATTTGAAAATTCCAAAAATAACCAACCTATAAGTAAACTTCAATCCGTGTGAACCTTGACAACTGGCGCGCACTGCGTTCACTTCTGAATTAAACCGTAATTAGTCAGGGCCGGTGCCCTTCTGATTTATAGCAGTTTTTACGGGAACTAGCCTCACTAATGTTATCACCCACGCGACTGGGCATGGGTGCGGCTAACTTCTAACTGTCAGATTTGTTTTGATTTTGTTAATGAGCGAGTTAGTCGTTAGCGCGTTATAAATAAGGTTGTGAAAGGAAGTTTTTGCTTGAGACGTAGATATATGATCCTATCACACTAAAATATAAATACGAAAGTTTGTATGTAAAAGTGTTAGTGTGTGAGTGTCTTTGTTCCTTCTTCACGCTGTAACAGCTAAACTGATTTGGACGAAATTTGGTACGGATATAGCTTATACCCTGGATTTGCATCCAGGGTGTAAGCTACCTCCATAGTTGCCTATGTGTTAACATAGGCTACTTCTTATCTCGATAAACCACGGGTGAACCCGCAGGACGTAGCTAGTTAAAACAAATAATAAACACCTTTGTTGTGGCGTTGTGGTTTGTAGTCTGGTAGTAATTAGATAATCGAGGGACATAAGCCAACACAATACAAAAATGCAATAAAAATGATCTATAATTAATAAATACGCCCAAACATCACATACATAGATCCTGGCCTCTAACTAGGCTTCCCTGTATAAAAGGAACCAGGAAATAGTTCCTGCTAGTAGTGCTTAGTAGTAAAGGCCATGGTCCCACGACACTCAGTGCAATGCTTGCCCTTTTTTTTTCTATGCACAAATATTTCCCGTCCCAGGAATCGAACCCGCAATCTCAATGGTGTACGAGATTTGAGCCATTCTGCCCAACCACTACACCACAGAGGCTGTATATGATGTATGTTTAATTTGTCTTACACTTTTTGAATTACTTTAAGCGAAATGGCTCACTTGCCAACAAATATTGATGTACGTACAAAAGTAGCATAGAAGTAAGCCTATATCGACGATAAAAAAACGTACCCAATCCATACAAATGGATCCTCACAAATTCGGCAACACCAACTCCTATTCGAACGCATTAAAATTCAAAAACATCTCTTTTAAAAGCGTACATTATAACCCTCGTAAAAAAGCTTTGGGTCGACCCCTCATACATAATTTGGCTAAACGTCAACGGGTCATTAACCCCGCTGACCGATCGCCTGCGACACAACAATTCATTCGCAAAATTAAACTGTCAGCGGGAACATTGTTTGTTTACTTGTTTGTTGCTAACTAATAGCTCGTGCGTACGTTTAGTGGGTTTGTGAATCGATACAATACCCTGGGGAGTGATATTTGATTGTTTTTTGATCGAATCACGTTCTAAAAGCATATACATATTTTTGTTTGATAACATTGCGACTTTAAATGGCAAAATAGAAAATACAAATAGATCTGGGAATCTTCAAATCTCGAGTGTAAAGGTACTTGGCAAGCGTGGTACATCGTCGACCACTTCTTCGCTTACCATCAGGTGAGATAGTGGTCAAACGCAACGCAATTAAGAATTAAAAAAAAAGATATTAAGTGTGACACTATTAGCTATTAGTATATAGTACTAGCTGCGCCCCGCGGTTCACCCGCGTTTTCCGGTATAACAAGAAGCCTATTCCAGAACCTAATGTACCTACATATCAATTTTCACCAAAATCAGTTTGGTAGCTTTTCCGTGTTTGAGTAACAAATATCCATCTATTCATCCATTCATCCATCGATCCTCACTCGCTTTTGCATAATATTAGTAGGATAGGATAGGACTATTATGCATTCTGTACTACTAGTATGAGACGAAAAATTATGATTATGAGATCTAATAAAAATCATAATTTTATGACATGTCAGAGATATACATTCTTTGTATTCGTTTATTTTAGACATCGTGTAGCATTTGATAATACATCTCGTAGCAATCTTGTAGCACGTCGTAGCATTCTGTACGTCTACGTCTCGTAGTCACGTAGAGTCGTAGCAGCGTAGCTTCCGTGTAGCACAGGACTACGAATTGTATATTATATTGTTACCTGTCGAAATAGTTTCGTCTGGGTGTTTTTGGGTCAAATGAAAAATATATAAGTGGGTTTACATTACACAATGAGTCAGCATGGGCATATGGATGCAGATAATCATAATTTGTGCTTCATTGTTTATTGCTATATTTTAAGACATGTAAAAGATTAAAAAAGAGGCATCCCCGCAGAGTATCTTAGTGCTATCTTCTCTAGCGGGTGAATTTCCGAAGCACTGGTATAATCAGTTTTCGCATTTTTATTCTGGGCCCGGATTTCAATTTTAGTATGGGAAAGAGATGAAACATGAAACTTCTTTTTTTCAAAGTCATGATATCTATAAGTTACAATTTTGAAAGCATTTTAATTGATTTGTATTATGATTATATATTGATTTGTGTATATAACATTTAAAATTGCATTTGAATGCATATTTAATAAATAATATTTTTGACTGTTGACTTTATTCAACACCAACATTCAATTAATTTATCGATACGCCAAATCCAAATCACAAATCAGACAACCAATTACCGCGTATCTAAATGAAAATTAAAATTCCCCTCATTAATATTGTCCAGGTCATTAGCCGCACGTGAGCGGACTAGTATACAGGGTGTTTATTAAGCGATACAATCTCCGGTGCGCAATGAATATTCATAGGGTGTGCCCAGCGGGCTGTGTGTCGCGGTGTGCTTTGTATATGTGAAATATTTGTGCATTATTTAGGTGTGGTGTACCCCCTGTATTTTTGTGGATGCCTGTCTTTTCTTGCGGTGGTGGGTGTTTTGTTTTTTATAATTAATTGCGTGGAAGTTCATCATCATCAGCCTATTACGTTCCCACTGCTGGGACTCAGGCCTTCCCTCATAGAGAGAGTATGGGTCATAATCCACCACGCTGGCCCAGTGCGGGTTGGTGAATGTCACATGTCTTTGAATTTTTGTGATAAATTCTTGGACATGCCGGTTTCCTCACGATGTTTTCTTATTAGTTCTTCATTAGTTTAGTTTTTAATTTATTTGGCTTTTTAATTTGTTAGTTATAGGTAATTAAGTATTTATTTATTAAAAATATTTAAAGTAAGAACATTTTTGAAGTTAAATTTAAATTAATATTATTATGATAATTACAAATTTACACACTTAGCTTTAGGTACAGATAGGTACTTACAATACAATACAATACAAAATGCTTTATTGTATATCAAACAAAAATAATCAGTAGGTACATGAAAACAATTTACAAACTAAAGATCAATGGGCGGACTTATCGCTAAAAGTGAGCTCTGCCTTTGGATGGCGTTAAACAGGTATAGTTGATTAGTGTACCTTAAGTTATCAATCCCAAGAGGGTAATTAGCACCCAAACTAGGATAAACCTGCGGTATGGCATGCCAACGCCCTCCTTTCAGGGCAAATTGTATTTATTTTTATGTCACAATAAATATAATTAACTAGAGTACTTAAAATTTTTTATAATTTTTATTAGAATAAAATTACATGTCTGGATGGAATAATATTCACGAAGGAAACATTTTTGGCGTTGTTACTTAGATTTTTTTATATTAAAGATAAATGAATGCAACGCATATTTAAAGAAGACGTACGAAGAAAATTTCGTGTTTCAGGATAATAGTCAGAACCATCGGGGAGATGAATCTGAGCAGTGGCTGAACTGCTTTCTTAACAATGCTGAGCCTGCCCCTTATTGCCAAACTATAATCGTATGTAAATATTGTAGTTAGTATATTAGTTATATTAAGTTGTTGGCAATAAAAAGTCATTTTCTTTCTTTCTTTCTTCTACATCTTTATGCTCCATTTTAGCCACATCATCGTCTAACGACGAGATTACTAGCCAAATAACAAACAAATACGCCCAACGATCACATACATAGGTGCTAGCCCCAAATAACTATGATTCTCTGGATCTTGGGAACCAGGATCTACGAGGACCATGGTCTCGTAAAAAAGCGCAAGCCTTTGTAAAAAGGCGCAATTCCGTGCACAAACATTTGTCCTGTCGCAGGGATCGATCCCGCAGCCTCAATCGTATATAAGATTTAAGGCAACCTGCCCAACCACTACACAACAGAGGGTAACGTTTCTTTGTATTTTTTAAACATTCAGAATCTCAAATATATATTCAGCGGAATTACACTAGATAATTTTCGTTGCGTTTCAGATTTGAGATGAATTTTCGTTACGTCACGTATGATTCCATAAGATTCAGAATCACCTCACACCATACCAAAGACTATTATTATGTACTTATGCACTATACCATCATAAAAATACAATCAATCGTTCATCATCATCAGCCCATCACGTTCCCACTGCTGGGACACGGGTCTTCTCTCATAGAGAGTGAATGGGCCATAATCCACCACGCTGGCCCAGTGCGGGTTGGTGGTTAGGATTTTATACCTAAGGTCTACTGTTAACACATCGATGCGCGTTTGAATCTCGCTGATGAAAAATTTTTTATTAACACATGAACTGCCAATGCTGTGCTGGCTCCTCCAAGTTTTTTCTTTTTTACGCATATGCATCAGCCCTGTGTAATGAATCCAGATCATCTCGCCATCTCTCATCTTCAGGCCTCAATCGTCAATCAATCGTTCACTGTTTCCAAAACAATTTTAAACAATAAACAGCTTAAACCACAAGAAGACAAAACAATTCTCTGCGCACGTGTCCCGTACGGCCATTCGGCTTGGCGACTAATTTTTGAAGCCGTAAAATTTACGACAAAGTGAACATAATCTGCCGAAGTACGGTCCGACGGAGACGTGATGCGCCTTCCGAACGAAAGTACCGTCGGAAAAAAGGTAATGCGAATGTACGGAGAAATGTTTGTGGTGTTGTTGATTGGATACCCGTAAAGGTGAAGAATTCGGGTATAAGTACAAGTTTTTTTGGAGATAATTGATCTTTGAAATGTTTCAATGATATATAATACATGAATGCAGTATCTATTAATTGCTATATACCTATCTATTTGCAAGAATATTAGTTTCACTCATTTAGAAGGCCTGAAGATGAGAGATGGCGAGATGATCTGGATTCATTACACAGTGATGCATATGCGTAAAAAAGAGAAAACTTGGAGGAGCCAGCACAGCATTGGCAGTTCATGTGTTAATAAAAAAATTTTCATCAGCGAGATTCAAACGCGCATCGATGTGTTAACAGTAGACCTTAGGTATAAAATCCTAAATAATTTATCTGCAATCTGTACTTTACTTACACAAATTAAAAGACCCCGCACTTGCGGATGCAGATTCAATTACCGCATCGGGAGGCAGTAGTGTGCGGATATATAAAAGTGCAGGGAATTACACGGAAAATTTAGGATTTGTTGACGTTTTTTATGTAGGATTATAAACGAAAAATTCGTTTTAAAAGCCTTACTTAGCCATATGGGTAAAGCAAGGCATTCTCCGCATATGGGTGGAAAATTCTGTGATCGTAAAAAATATTTCGCAAAATTAGATTAAGGACGTGGGATCTCCGGCCATCGCACTCGCCGGCCATATGCAGGAACCTGATGTCCAACTGCTGTTAGTCGTTTTTCGTTTATTAATTTAATGGGCCACCGGGTCATACGTAAGTTTGTGGTACTTGAGCACATATTATATTCAAATAATTTTTAGAAAAAAACAAGAACCGACTTCAAGACTAAACTTATTTTTGGTTTTTGTTATTTATTTCAAAAAATGCAATATCAATTTCGATAAATTTTATGGGACCACCTCTGAAGTATGACCTACCAAACAAAAAAAGAATCATCAAAATCGATTCATAATTGGTGGAGTAATCACGTAACAAACATACAAAAAAAAGCATACCGTCGAATTAAGAACCTCTTTCTTTTTTGAAGTTGGTTGAATAAAGCCTGTGAACTAGAAATATTATCTCTATTGCGAGCCACAAAGGCCAAGTATACACTTTTATGTTTATAAAACTAAATTCTATGAACGCATCAGCGAACCCTTTACCGATTCTCGAATCAAGCGGAACAAACTGTTCTCCGGTCCATAGGTCACCACTTTTTACTACAATATATAGAAAAAATGTTAAAAACACGGTAAATAATAACAGATAGTCGTTATCAGTGGCCTGCAGGACATGCCTTTAAACATTATTGCCTTCCAATAGCCAGTGGCCAGTACAAGCCTCATGTAGACGGGAGATAAATGCCACGTTCGTATTTATACTTGATATATTGGGACAGTATCTTTCGTTTTTGAAGTAAAGATTCAGTTGTATTTACTGGGGATTTATATTGAATTCTTACTAACTTATATAAATATATTAAATGCGAAGTTAGATTGGATGGATGGATGTTTGTAACTCAGTAATGCAAGGATTTAATTGAAATTTTGTGAGTTGGTACTTGTTGTACATTCTGGAATATAACAAAGGATACTTTTATCCCGGAAAATTTGCTGTTGGCTGGCTAATGAATTATCACACTTCACGCTAATATTATAAATGAGATAGTTTATGGGGATGAATGGATGGATAGATAGATGGATGTTTGTTACTCCATCACGCATAAAATGTGCACGGATTTTAATGTAATTTGGCATACAGGTAGTTTAGGTCCTGATGTCCAACTGCTGGATCCTGTAAAAGGACAGGCAACTTTTTATCCTGGGAATTCGCGGGTGAAACCGCGGGGCGCGGCTAGTTTAATATTTTTTGAACTTTGAAGCATCCAACCCTATGTCAAAATAACTGTTATTATTTATTTAAACTTACCATCCAGACACTACATTCTGTTTCTCATCAACACTACAATGAATGTCGCCTGCAACACTGAATGGGTCCAATTAGTTGAAATAAAACTTAGACGTCTGTTCTTCGTCACAGAGCGTTAGTGCAGTTATTACTGGTGAGAGGGGCTTAATGATATTGTATTCTGTAAGCTTAGTTCATTTGTTACGCTTTTATGTCATTGTTACAAAGTCTGTTTGAAGGGAAAATCTCTACATCATCTAATTTAAAATTAATTTTTCTTTACAGAAAGGGACAACATAATAACACAACACTTGCGTGGTATACAATACTATACAATAATACTTTATTAAACACCAAAACAAGAAACAAAAGTTAATGCTATAGGTATAGGTAGGTACAAATTACAATCAATCAAGTATGAAATGCTATAGGCATCTCCAGACTTTCCAGCGCTATTTATCTTTTAGTCGGAGCAAATAAATAGATAGACGTGAACGAGCGACCTTGTTACATATATACACTGGACCTCAAAGAAAAAGGGTCGGTTAGAAAATCTTCAATATTTTCAAAAGTACCTGACCTAGCTTTACGATATATAGACTAAATTAAAGAATATTTAATGCCACATTAAATAATATATAAAACCTTTTTATTTACTTTTGATAATTTTGTAAAAAACTGAAAATGTAAAATAATGGTCGTTTTTCAATTCAGTACCAAAAAACTCAAATCAATTGTACAGCGTTTGTTTTAGTTTTGCAATAAAAACGTTATAAATGTGGTGTCTCTGCCTTATAAATTGTATTATTCTGAAGTGATCATATCGTTAACCCCTGAAGAAACCAGGATCCTGACAATGCTTGAAGATGGGCACGGTTAGCGAAATACAGCGAGAACTGTTGGTGTGACTCTTTTTATAGTTCAGCGAGAACTGTTGGTGTGACTCTTTCTATAGTTCAGCGAGTACTTCAGCGTTTCCAAACGCTATATGGTGGCAACAATTGTGAGACATCGCTTTCTTACGGTTGTTGAAGTAACTAATCATAATTTTCGACATGGGAGGAAAAAATCTGAGTACGGATACAGTAAGGAGAGTTTATCAATACCTTAACACTTTGTTTAATGAAACATCGAATGAAAATATTTTTTGTATCGCGGAAATTGTAGCCAATTTTTACCGTTTAATAATGCCGCAGTAAATTAAAGCTTTAATATAACGCGAAGCAACGCAACAGACGGCTCGCTTAGCTACAGTTCGGTTTCAAGCTGAGGAGTTGAGGATAAGCGGAGCGCACGGCGATTATTTAGCATTTCCATGAAGACCATGAGCCACGAGTATCTAACGATGAAACTATTCACTAACAAATATAGAAAAACTACATTGTACCGAAATGTTTTTTCGAAATATGTGTAATTGACGTTTGATATCATATAATTAGTAAATAATTTTATTGATATATAGGTTTGTAGTAGTTTGCCTCTGCAGAAAAAATACGCCTTGGGAAGTACCACTTACTTGCCAGATACTCTAGGTTTTCCATGAGTAATATATGAAAATGATGTCACTATCCGACTACTAATGCTAAATATATCTTACACATAGTAATTTTTAAACTTTCGCGATTCGAACACATCGAACGTCGAGGTAAATAAAATTAATGTTTTTAGCGCGATTCAGTCCCGTTTTATTATCATAAACTATATCTTACACAGCTGAATCTACGTTATACAAAAATGTATTTTTTAAATATGTGTATTTTTGACTAAAAAGTATAATTTTATGAAAGTCAATTAATCTGCTAAAATACGCCTTGGGAAGTACCTACCATTTTGATGGCAAATATTCAGCCAGTACGCAGAAGGGTCATCAAATCTCTTAAATCTCAAACTTCTAGCAAATAGTGCTAATACATCGAGCGCTCTTATGCTACTAGACGGCCACCAGCCACCAGCATAAGTTACAAGTACCTACAATTTAGTCGCATATCTCACTGCTGTTATATCGCTTCCACTTACTCTTGGCACCGTGACCGCACCGTCACGTGATTTATCGCTTGCTATGCCTTGCTGACTTATTACAGCATTTATGTAAAGCGAATATTATTGTATATCATGTAAATGTATGTACACTCTTAGCTATAGTATACATCGGCCACGCTACAGAGAGCGTAGTCGATTTGCATAGACCGAAAATGCAAAATACCCGATGTCGGTGGTGAAACGAATAGCGTTTATGCTATAGACGTAGATTTATTAATAGCTAAGTACATTTTATATTTCAATTATAAATCTGCTTAGTCTATTTGGTAATGCCTTTTACTTCTGACTCTATGAAAATACAGTGCAAAACGCAAATAACATTTATCGTAACGTTATGTTATGCAATAAATTGCACTATTAGCGTCTGTATATTTATTCTCTTTGTACTTTTAAGCAACTTGACGGATTTTGATGCGGTTTTCATCATCATTTAGACAATTTCTTGAGGGAGTTGTAATTAAATAACGATTGAATTTTTATGGTTTAAGTCTAAAATATTAATAAGCTTACGTTTATTACCGGGTCCGGGTTTATGCCGGGCGGCTCCAACGGAAGATCAGCGCTGGTTGCTTCAGCCGGCATTATGCTGAATAGAGGCCGTTTTGTGGCAACACCTACTTAGTCATTAATGTTTAGTTAAGTATTTGCTCATGTTTTTGCCACAATAAACTTATTTCATTTCATTTTTAAGTTTTTTAATACACTATATTTAGTAAATAAACATTTATATGTTGATTTATTGATACCCGAGCGTAACCTGACATTAGAGAATTTAATCTTTAAGCTCTTTGTAAAAAATTGTTTTCGGACGACATATTCTTATATATTTTTAATATAAAGACTCGAGCGAGCCCAAAGCATTGTTACAAAATTAGTATTCTTACGCTCCTTAAAGTATCGACGCCAAATATTCCACTCCTGAAGTATTGTATATTTTTATAGATAACTCCTCAAAAGATCTCAAAGATAAAGGTCAAGTTACCCTCTCCGTTTCAATTTCCTTATTCTCCGCCGATGATTAAAGGGCTCCTTCACAAGAGGCTTCTTTTATCATAGTTTCTTTAGTTCTTACAAAAAAATCATTATATTGAATACCGCGTAAGCCAGAAAAGGGTCGGCATTCTGTTTGTTTACACATTTAAAGATGTATTTGTAATAAATAAGGGATATGTTGAGATTGCGAAGAATTCTGCTTTTGATACTTTGATTTTGAGATGGATTGACCTTCTTTCTATTTAATAATCCTTAAGAAATGAAATACTTTCTTTGTTTCTTTGTCAGTTTGTTTCTCTTTCATTTATTTAGTTAGATTTTCTTTGTTCTTGTTAACGATATTGCTATTTGTTTTCGTATTGATACAACCAGATAATTCTTAAATTAAAATTGTATTTATTTTCATTTACAGGTAAGCTCCATACCTACAATTACGTCCTTCAGATAAGGATGGTAAGGCATCTTTTCATGTTTCATCATCATCATCAGCCCATCACATTCCCACTGATGAGACACGGGCCTTCTCTCATAGAGAAAGTTTAGGCCACAATCCACCACGCTGGCCCAGTGCGAATTGGTGGATGTCACATCATCGAATTTTTGTGATAAATTCTTGGACATGCCAGTTATCAGTGTTTTTCTTGACCTTTTTTAGAGTGAGTCTTAAATCCGCACATAACTGATAATGTCACTGGTGCGGGGCCAGCGGGATTCGAACTCGGGTGCTTCGGATCAATAGTCGCACATGCTTCCACTGAACCACACTCCACCCTTTTCATGTTTCCTGGTGATAAATTACATGAGTTTGTGTGCTATAGTGTGTTTTTAGGCTGAGAAGTAGCCTATGTTTTGCAGGTGTTTACAAATAATTAACCGAACTTCGGTATGTTTGCTGACTTTCGTGTCTCTTCAAACTGGTGGAATAACAAAATAATGTACGTACCTATAATGGCACCTTTTCCTGTGTACATTTAATTTTACCACTAGAAAATAGACGAAAAGAACATCTTCCTGTATCTTCTGCTCCTCTCTCCATGACACGTTAAAGAGAATACTAATTTAGCAGATGTCGTAAGTAATTAAGAAATCGACGTGATTTCGAAGCAAGGAATCACTAAGTGGTCATAGCGAATTAGGGCCCTGATCACTAAAACCTTTCCGTCGTTAATAGGTCAGCTGGTATAATAAAAAAACTAAAGTTAGAGCTTGAGAAACACAGAACCAATGGGCTTAAGTCTTAAAATCCATACCTGCCTTAACGTGGTGACTTTTGGTAGGTCTCTCGTATGCAACGATGTATGAGACAAGCAAGTCGTCCGCCTGATGGTAGCGTCACGCTTGCCCATAACAATTTTAGTGCTACCCAGAACTATAAACACCATAAAAAGCACTGCGTAGCACTGCATTGCGCTCATCATCCCGAGACATCAGATATTAAGTCTCATATGCTCAGTGATCATCACACAGACTGTTATTTTTGCATTGTGAATCCACTCAGAGGTAAAGAGCCCATTTTTTGTCTTGATTTTAACAGGTAGATTGAAATAAGCTTGGTAAGCCTCGCAAATCTTTAAATTTGTACTTAAATCATACTTTTTCTCTCTCTCTCTCTTTAATAAATTCGCCGCAAATATAGCAAAATGAGTCAGCGTCTCGTTTATAACTTCTCGTAGCCATTTTGTACAAGTTGATACAGCGAAAAATATATAAAACGCGTTATTTCTCGGTAATATAAAACTGGAAGACCATAACTGATAATTGACAGAAATAGAAGTGCTACTTGCCGTTATGGTGGGGGGGAGTGTTTGGTACCGTTGGATAGAGGATGTTTTGAAACCAAACACATATTGTCGTACACAACGAGCGACGCAAGAAACATTACTACACACCCTCTTACCTCTCTTTTTACACCGATAGCGCGCAAAGACCGACATTCATTGGGCGCGAAAATCAAAAATGTTCAAATCGCTCTAAGTTCTTAAAAAGCAAATATTTTGGATTTGTAATCACATTTTTTATATATATGTGCTTATATAATCAGAATATGTTAAGTAAAACCCAAGCGCAAAAAAAATATTGTTTTTTGTTGACCGGTGTATTACATCTCTCACATTAATATCCAAACAATTACATAATCTACACGACTAAACGCTAAACCTACTAGCTATAGTAGCTATAAATCCCCGGATGTACTCGTTCGTTTGACAGGAACACACCCTAAATAATGGGCGGAATCTCGTGCCATAGACCAACGCATAAACTATTAAAGGACGGCAACGACGCACCATTTTATGACCCGCTTTTGCATATTGAATGGGTGAAACCAGTTCAGAATCGATCGGAAAACTCAAAGTGCTTGGTATATGATTTTGTAACTGAATTGGCTTGCGGGCTTTTACTTAAAACACATCTGAACTACTAGTAGGTATCAAATTCACACTTCGATGCATTAATGGGAAAAAATCACACTGGTTCGGTAAACAGAGCTACATTACAGGACAAGGGAATGAACAAGAAAATAGTGGAAATTTTGAAGCTTAATATTTTATAGTGCTAAGAACTCGTTTTGAAGATTGTATGTAACCTCTATCTTCTCTAGCGGGTGTATTTCTCAAGCACTGGTTGGAGTCAGTTTTTTCTGAGCCTGGACTTCGAGGTCGGACCCCTATTTGAATATGGGAAAGAAATGGATAGACATACTTACCTTTTTTTTCAGTCATATTAACGTATGTTAAAATTTTAAATTATTTTTAATTTGATTTGTATTGTGTTTATGACGTTTAAAAAGGCATTTTTTAATAAATATTTTTTTACTTTTGACTACTACAGTCATGTTAGGATAGTATTCTAAAATAAAAGCAATAAGCAATTGTAGCCCTTTAGCTTAAATTGATGCGTAACCGAAAGATATTTGTCAATGCTCTATGGTATATTTTGCAATTGATGAAACCTTATAGCAAAGAAAACTAACTATTACTTTCGTACTTATAGTAAGCCTTGGCCAGCACAAATATTTCTGAAGATATCAATATAATTTGAAATTACTTAATATGTTTATTATCATATATAATTCAGTCACATTTTACATAAAATAAACGTACATAGGCACGCGCGAGTCAAAAACTTAAAACTAAATAAGGAGTCCATCGCTATTGATCCCGTTTCTAAAAAAGCCCATCAAACTGGCGGCATTTCTCCGCTGGATCGCTAGCGAGATGTGTTGGGCTAAATAATGTCCCGACCGCGGGTCTCGACCTCTCTCCTACAGTCGACGCCCTAACTCGGCCACGAACTTCTAGGCATCAGACCCCCACGAGCCCACAGTTTCGACGGCAAACGGGACGAACTCGTACGTCAATTCCTGGCCTGCGTATTTGCGACGATTTGCCTTTGCTGCCACCTAACCTCCCGCACCGGTTACTTGCAGAGAAGCGGACAGATGGCACGTGGCGAAAGTGCCCACGCAAGTAGCATCCCACACCAAGCAGCGTCCTCTCTGTCAGGGAATCAGCGTACCGTAACGTAGCCGTCGGGGCGTTTGCCGTCGGAACGAGACAGCCGGTACGCGCAAAAAAAAAAATTGAAATTGTATTTAGTCGAAACAAACAACTTGTTAACTTTTGTTGATAAAATAAACAGCAACTATAATATTCATGTATGGTTTATCACTAAAAATAAATAACTCGAACTTTATGTAACAAATTAACAAAACGAAAATAGCAGTTATATCAAAATATTCATTCCGCTTCCGCCGGGGCTTCTTCTGCAGGAGCTTCTGCCGGAGCTTCTTCTGGAGCTTCTACCGGAGCTTCGGCTTCTCCTTCAGGCGGTGCTTCTGTTTCTCCTTCTGGCGGAGCTTCTCCTTCTGCCTCTGGTGGTACTTCTCCTTCAGGTGCCGCTTCTCCTTCCGGTACCTCTCCTTTTTCTGCTTGGGTTTCCCCTTCCTCTGGTGCACCACCTTCTGCAGCTTCTTCATCAGATTTCAGACCCTCTGCACTCTTTTTACCTTCCATTGCAGTACCCGATTTTTCCGTAGCAACACTCTTTCTCGCCTCACTCTTTCTTCGTGGAGCAGTTAAGCTTTTTCTGCCCTCCGCCGCCGTACTTTTTCGCATCTCCGATGCTCCACTCTTTCGCTTGTGCACTTCTGCTGATGCTTCACTTTCAGGTTGCGCCGCCTCTCCTGGTGCCGCTTCTCCCGCGGGCAATTCAGCTCCTGTTGGTGGCACTCCAGCGGCTGCCTCTGGTTCCTTCTTATCCTTCCCTTTCTTCCCCCTTTTCTCTAAAGGTAAATAGAGTTTGTAATCTTGAGGCAATTCTTCTTCGGTGTAAAGTCGCTCGGCAAAATAAATCCTTCGTAATCGGACGTTAGCGTGCACTTGCACTCGTAATGTCTCTATAAACTGTGTGCCATACGCCCGCCTTGTAAAGTCAGATAAATTGAACTGTATTTGATTCCAGCCCCCCGACAGACCGATAGGCATCGTCGTACAGAACGGCTTGACCTTCGTCGTCGATTGAAAGTTCGAGATACGAAATCTTCGCCGCATATTCTTATCATCGAGTATGGTGATTTCGAACGAGAAATATCTTTTCAAATTTTTCACGATCATGACTAGAAAAGGTAGTTTTATGCCTAAACATTGTTTGTTTGGTGGGCATGATATATACGTGGTGGCAACGTTAGTGCTCACGATTTCCAGGACTATTGAGTTTACTTCATTATCTGTTATTCGTTTGATGTGACCGTTCTTGACCTCCATCTCCCATAGCGCTAGAGGATGTGCGCCGCAGCTGTAGAATATTGACAGCAATCCGCTTTGGTATGAGTTTTTGAACATGTTTTATTATTCGACTTCAAAATTGATAAATATTTATAGTTTCGTTCACGTCAGCCGCGGGTGACGTGCAATATGACGTATGGATCATAAATAAATTTACTACCACTTTGCAATAGTATGACGTGCCAGTTCCATTGGTGAATTAAAAAAGGTTTTTATACGTGTCGATTGAAAAATTTCAGTCGTGCAAATGGAGTTTGGTAGACCGCTCAGATAAAGTATCCAGTAGTCTACTCGAAGGTAGACAGCCATAATTTTATCTGAGGAGGCACGATCACATAATCATCATTCATTGAAAAATGACTCTCAATACTATCGGAACGATTTGACAAAGAGCCAAGGTAACTGGTGGCATAGCAAGATAAAAGGCGTGCATGGTGGGCCGTTATCGTCTACGGAATATTACATATAAACTTCATCCTACAATCCCATACATTCTGCTTCCCTGTAAAAATATTATGTTGTACCGTCATCGTGGAGATGTAAACGCTCAATGCCTACGAAATCATCTAAATTGCTACTAAAAAAAGTGTGCTAGCTTCTAAAAAATCTACAGTAGATCCTTAATTCTTACGTACATTCATCAATACAGTTGAGGAAAGCGATGGCTGGTATATGGCACAAGGAATTTTATGAACACTATAGTGTCACCCGTCAACGCGAATATAGGTGCCGAATTCCGAATGTTTACATATGCAACTATCCAAAAAAGAAGATCATTATTTTAAAATTGTTTGCCAAAGAAATTATGAACCAATAAGTAAATTAATATTAAAAATAATAAACGAAATAATAATTTAAAAAATGAACTTTGAACTTGAATTTATATATTGAATTTATATTTTAAAAACACTTATGTAACAAAACTATCACTTACGTAACAACTAAATATGTGTCAAAATTGGTTAAGATTTTGAATTGCCTCGCAGGGAGTAATTAAATCTTATAAAGAATTGAAAGGAGTTTAGTCAGAATTTCTTAAAAAGCTTTCTTTGTTCAACTATTTCTGGTGCTTGTGTAGCTAAAAGTTCTTCAGCGACATGTTACACTGCATCTTCAGTCAAATGTTCATAGTGCTCTTAATGTTCGCCAGAAGCTGTACTTTCTACTGTAGACTCAGCTTCTACCTCTGTAGATGCAGGACCAGCTTTGGTCTCAAGATTTTCGCCATCTTCTATCTCATCAATGTCACTGCCTACGTTTTCCACAGTATCAGCCTGAGCACTGAGACTTACGGGAGTCTCAGTAGCCTCACCACCTTCGGTTTCAGCAGCCACGTCATGGTCTTCCACAATTTCAAGAGCCACCTTCTCTTTTTGTTTAAGGGGTTTCTCTTCTATACTAAGAACCTTGGCCTCGGATGGAATGCGCGTCGTCACATTGTAGACCTTTTCGATCGAATTGATGTTTTAGAAACCCCCTTAACTTTATTATTTTTTCCTTCAATAACCTTCACCTTTTCAAGAGCCACCTTTTCTTTCTGCTTTAGCGGTTTATCTTCTTAACTTACAGCCTTGCACTCAGATGGGACCACTGTGAGCGTCTTCTTCGATGATGGCTTTTTCGATAGAATTGATGTTTTAGGAACCCCCCTAAACATATTCTTACTTTCTTCAATATCTTTGCTAGTTCTCTTTTCTTGACCTGCAGCCAATAAAGGCTTCTCAGCATCATCATTAACTATGTCTGTTACATTCTTGTAACCTTTAGCACTTTTTGAGTGTATCGGAAAGTACAGTTTATACTCGGGAGGGAGTTGATCTTCAGGAAGTAATTGATCAGCGAAATATATCCGCCTGATACGTATATTAGCGTTGATTTTCAAATTCTGGACCTCGATAAATTGTTTGTGGTAAGCGCGTCGCATGAACTCGACTAAATTAAACTGGATTTGGTTCCAACCATCGGATAGGCCGATTGGCATAGCCGTGCATAGCGGATGTATCTGTGTTTGACTCTGAAAGTTGGAAACTCGAAACCTTCGTCGCAATCCCGAGTCATCAAGTACCGTCACTTCAAATGAGAAGTACTTCTTCAAATTCTTAACTATCATGACCATGAACGGCAAATTTATTCCTAACACATTATTTCCTCTTGGGCAAGTCATATAAGTTGTGCTTACATTACGACCTCCTATTTCAAATACCGTCGACTTAATTTCTGGGTCTAGAAAACTTGTAATATAGCCGTTTTGGATTCGAGTATCCCATATAGCTAGTGGATGGGATCCGCAGCTGAAAAACACAGTGAGCATGCCACGTTGAAAAGTCTTGCGGAACATTTTCACTGCTCTGAAATTATAAAAATATGAGATAACAATGACAACATTAAATTTCAATTTTGCTTGTTGTATGTGCTTGTAGCAAAGAGCAAATTAAGTAAGCTTGTTGCTTTCGACCATTGATTATCATCTATGATGAGCTGCGACCAATTTCAATGTCAATTTCAAGTTTAATGTCAAGTGTATGACCATAGATTAACGCAATAATAAAGTATTATAAAATAGGTTTTATAACATAGAGCCTCTTTTTATTTTTAATATATAGAGTAGGCTCGAACTGAACTTTCTAGGTTCGAGAGAGTCGGTATCAGTCTCAGAGTAATAATCAGTATATAGATCGATGACAATACCCAGAGATGAGATAGTTTATTACCGCCTTACCACACCTTTACCAGATATTCAACCATCAAGCAGTAGTGTGCAAACTTTAGGGTGAAACGATTTTAAAAGCTCTGTTTTAAACGAAATAACTGGACATTATGAAACATTGTCGCAATGTGACGAGCTCAGTATAGTGACCCGTTATACGTTATTATCAAAATTTTGGTGGTGCTTACCAGTAAGTGAACGACCTGTCCACGTAAGATGGTAAGCGCCACGCCTGTCCATAACAATTACAGTTCCACCCACAACTTTTAATACCATAAAAAGCACTGCGTAGCACTGAATTGCGCTCATCACCCCGAGACAACAGATATTAAGTCTCATATGCCCAGTAATTTCGCTGGCTGCAATGCCGTTCAAACCGAAACACAGTAATGCTAGCGCATTACTGCTTAACGGCAGAATAACTGGCAAAGCTGTGGTACCTACCCAAACAGCCTCCCGCATACGAGAGACCTACCACGAGTAAAGTAGAAAGAACATTATGATTATTTTGTTTACCTAAATAAGTTTTTTGTTGGAAAATACATTTTTCAAGGCAAGCTTCTAACAAATTCGTAATGGGAATCGTGAGCAGATTAAAATGAGCCCAAACACTTGTAGTTTACAATTATCCGTCAATCCCGAACAAACATAGTTTCATACATAAATTCTCATACATACAAACATACATACACTGTAAGTTAAATTAAAGCTTGTAAATTGGTGACTTCACTGATTCAGCATTGTTATTGGATGGTGAAATTCAAAACTGAACTGTAAAGCACATTAGCGGCGGCGCCGGCGGAAATTATCGTTTTTGACACCCCTCTTATATCATTCGTATTTCGTCTACATTCAGATGATACAATTTGACCTTCGCCTGGCATTTAAGTTTAAAGTACATTGTATCGACTCTATTGCGTAAAGTGTATAGAGGCTGCATGCTGGAAAATGGAACAGTTGAACACGTGTTGCTGCACTGTGCGGCCACGGATGACATTCGAACAAAAGTAACAAAGCCAATAGACGGTACGGCAGACACCGGACACACATCATCACCTTCATTACCACCATCATCTTCCCTACAAACAACCTCAACACTGGAGCAGCTATGCCAGCGCCCCAAAGCCGCACTCCGTTACTTCAAGGAGTTGGGATGGCTTGGGTAGATGCTGGCGGGGGGAATGCACAATACACCCCATGCGGGACGTCAGTGCAGGACTCATCGCCCCCTCATCGAATAAGAATAAGAATAATAAGTGTATAGACTCTATTGCGTTCGACTTTAGAAAAAGAATATGTAAGCCCAGCGTTATTCAGACATTTTACACCAAGATTTTAATTAATTAGTAAGAAGAAAAATGATATTGCTCGGGCAGAGATCGAGATTTTCGCCTAGCATGCGCTAATGCATTAAATATTAGAAATTTTACACCAAAATGTATCGTCGATACTTATGATACGATTTACGATTTTGGAAATTGTTAGATAGCCTTATTTTAGTGACGAGACTTTAGTTTTCTACATGGTAGGTTTTTCGTAAGCGAGAGGCCAACTGGGTTGGTACAAGCAGCGACATGTACAGATATGACAGTAGCTGAACTTTTAAAATCTTTCAATTGACAATGACAAATTACATGCATTTTTTTGCAATTTCTCTATTCGCACAGGATATGAACAGACTTTTTAAATGCAACATTCAGAGAAATAAGCCAAATAATGAAGGTGTTGTCAATCAAAATTTCACAAATGTTCAGCTACTTTTGTCGCTGACTTTTCTGCCGCCATGTTGCAGAGCACAAGTATTACTGTGTTCCGGTTTGAAGAGTATGTAATCAGATTACTTGGCATAATAGATTTAATAATCTGTCTCGGGGTGATATCTTGTAGTAATACGTAGTACTTTGCATGTATTGAAAGTTCTCGGCACTACAATAGGGCAAACGTGGCGCTTACCATCAGACAAACGAGTAGCATGTCTCCTAGCTCAGTTGCTTAAAAAACCTTCAATTTTAGAACAAAGTGAAAACTTGGTACCGGAAACAGTTGTTACAAAGACTATCTGCTACTAACCGCAGTTCCAAAAACATGAGTTTTTAACCGAATTCAAAAAAGAAGGAGGTTCTCAATTTAAATATTTTTTATTATTTTATATTTGTTACCTTAGAACTCCGTTATTTATAAACCGATTTACAAAATTATTATGTTGGTGCACTATAGCTTCAAAGTGGCCCCATATAAATTTCAACATTGATATAGAGATACATCAGAACTAAAGTCTGTTTCTTTGTTATAAAATGTATACTTGTATTTTTATGTTCCAAAAATTTATCAGGAATTGTGAAAAAGTAATTAAATAGTATAACATAAACAAAGAAGTGGTTTTAACAAAAACGTCTACCTGGACAGAACAATTTAACAATGACATCGTCCAAAACTGTGTCGTCGAACTTTGTTCCGCCAAAAGATTTCGCTAACATAAATCTTTTCACGCTCAAAGCAATAAAAACCTTTCCACCTGACTGCAAGAGCTACAAATCACTTTCAACAACAGAAGAGATACGAAAGCGCCCTAACAATACCTACGATTAATCAATAAAAAACCTAACGCTACGATGTAGATACTATGGAACAAGGACTGAATAACTTCAATTAAAAAATCAGTAACGTTAAAAAAAAGGTTACGCAAAGAAAATCAAATCCCGTCTGGAAACGATTTTGTGTATAGCTATACTGCCTAGTATTGCGTATAAAAAATTGTAACTTCAGTTAGTTCGTTGGCTTTATATGACGAACTAACATTCTTCAAACATTGGTTAACTTACATTTACAGCTAATAATGGTCTACTGTTATGAATAAAATAGATAAATACAGTCTTTAAGGCCACGTGTGAAAGGGTTTACATTTTCACACGTGGCCTTAAAGAATCTATTTTTATTGTTCTTTCATAACTAAGCGTGTGACCAAAGGACATGTGGGAAACTTTAACTCGGCAGTGTTATATTTTTTCCTTTTTATACTGCGTGAGATACGTCATTTAAAAAATTTTAATATGGAAAACCGTTATTATTTTATTATTGTACTATCCGAATAGTTGAAATGCTGCGGTGATTTAAGCAATCAAATTACTGAAATAAATAAAAATTAAGTACGATATAGTACCAAAACTGAGTTACCACCGGTACTTTCTACCGGATCTCTGACGGTAAACGTCACGAAAACGGTCCTTGAAAACATTAAACACTAGAAAAATAGGTAAGCACTAGTGTTAGGGAAAAGTGTCACGACCTGGCACGCTGCTTTAGAAGGCTGTTTCATGCTTCATTACAACGGCTTCACGGTTTGACACCTCTGACAGGTGATATAGGCTTAGGTTTTGAGGCTTGAGCGAGTTTGCACCTAAGTTTCACCTATGTAGGCATAAATAAAGTGGGTCTTTATCGAAGGGTAAAGAACAGTGTATACTGTATAGATGTATACGTAAATAGAAGTAAATATACGTATCTATGTATATCGCGTTTGCGATCTTATTTATAGAGGCTCTTGACGAGTCGTCAATAGTTAAAAAAAAATGTACTACACTTGACATTAACGTAATTGACATACTAACATACTACGTTTAAACTCTAGTTATGGTTATCTGTACCTAGTGCGTTAAAAGTCGAAGTGAGATTGTATTTCGACAATCTCCCAAAACCGGAACAAAGTTAAAATACTTTTACAACAAACAAAAGAGCAAACTAGATATACAAATGCGTAAGTAAATTGGAGTACAAATACGCTTTAGTCAGTCCCAAAACCAGTTACATAACTTTTCGTTAAGCCACTTTAAGCGCTGTAGGCACACTGGTTTAGATTGCCACCGAACGTTGCCGAAATAAATGAGCCCGCTTGACGTAAACACAAAAACTTGTACGGGAAATAAAACTTTTGAAAGAAAAGCTCGGTTTTCTTGTGATTTATCTAGCCATTTGTCATTCTCGACACTAAGAAAATATGTCACGCAACCATAAGTAGCTTTCGCGTTCAACTTTCACACACTGGCACCGCTGGAACCAGACTAAAAAAATACTACAACTGTAGAAACTAAGCCGCCTCGCTCACGGAACATTAGTTGTTATTACCCCGTTTTTATTAAGTCACTTTCTAGTTTGTCTTTCTGTCTATCCGTCTGTCATCCCTGGTTGAATCTTGCAACTCAAATTTCCAGCACTTCTTGATTAGCTGTTCTTGACTATCTAGCTGAAATTTTCAGGGTAGCTCACAACTCAATGACAATGCATTAAAACTTGGTTCTTAGATATATTTTTTTATCTGTCTCTTTCTTGTTTACATAACATATCCCCACATTTGTTGTATGTTAAGGAGTGCAACACTAATAAGAGCATACTCTTTACCAGTCAATCAAAACTGCGCTTTTTTCCTCTGCCGGTCCGTGATACAACAACGTGATAGAATAAGTATGGCTGAGCGGCAACTTGGCGCCTTATGATCAACGCACTTGAGTTCGCATTTCGAGTCGGCCCTGCACCAATGTTTCTTATACTCGTATACGCCCATAAAACACATACATAGATCCTGGGCCCTAACTAGGATTTCTTGTAACTAGGGAACAGGAATAAGACCCAGATATGAAACTAATAATAATAGTTTTCGGTGCGAATTTTGCAAGCTCGCTCTATAATGGTGACGGAAACATTAAGAGGAAACCCGCTTACTCGTTACGCTAGTTTGAGTAGTCACTCAACTGCCGTCAAGTGCCGAAAACTTCTAAAAAAATGCTCCTTCGTTTCTTGCCGTATCTTCTTTTACCGATACGGTGGTAGAATCATCGTATCGGAAAAATATTGACGTTCATAAGTAAGTCTGTGATATCAGAAATTGAATTAAGAACTTTTCAACTTCGTACTTTGAACCTCTTTTTCTTTAAGAGCTATGCCCTCCCTCCATTTTAGGCCGCATCGTACGTCGGACGAGATAGTAGCCAATCTACATATAAGCTATGAAAAAAACAAGCTCTCTATGTACTCCATGATTGTAACGAATATAACATTTTTGTTGTCTCTAAATCACGTGTCTCACTATGCCGACCGCCCTTAGAGACAAGCACACTATCAAAAAACACAAGTAGCGGGGAACAAAAGGAAAAAATGAAAAAGTGCCTTTCCTCTGTCATGATAAGGAGTGCATGGGCGTGTTTCCAGCGTTGTTACAGCCGTGTGATGCGACGAGCCGCCCCGGTGTCCGCATTATTTTTTGTGCGAATAAAATGTTTCGCTCACAGTTTGGCGCAGTTTTTTCGCACATATTGGGGGAACTCCCCATGCGTAACGCAGTTAAGATATCACTCTGATTTTTTGGGAATTAATGGCGCTGAAAGCGTGTTGCCGATCGGAAACGGTTGTCCGTGACTGATAAATGAATTAGATTTGTTCAGCCTTAGTTTTTCCTTTCTCGTGCGATTTCGGATTATAGAGGTTTCAGTACAGCGCGTCTCGTGTCCTAGTTCAGTTGAGGTACAAAATTCTACTAATATTTTAAATGCCAAAGTTTCTGAGGATATGTATGGAAATTATCAAATTTAGTGTTATTGCCTGGGCCTTTTTTATGGAATTGAGTGATGAGACGAGAAAGTTGTTCGCCTGATGGCAAGTGCCACGCGCGCCCACAACAATTGTAGTGCCACCCAGAACGCTTAAAACCATAAAAAGCACTGCGCAGCACTGCACCGCGGTTATCACCCCGAGACACCGAACATAAAGTCTCATATGCCCAGTACTTTTGCTGACTACAATGCCCAATTCTGATACAATTTATGTAAATTTCCATTAAAATATTAGTGTCTTTATCTCGGTCCTTACACAATGACTCACAATTCTTAAAGTAAGGATATATGTTGTTTGATAACATAGTTCCATTGAGGTAAAAACAAAATACTATTCCTACACTCCTTCATACATTACAATGTCTCTTAAATTTGAACTTTATCTTTCAGCGATAAAAGCTAAGTTCGCCATAGCAACAAGAAGCGCAAAACACTAATAAACAAAGGAATATAACGGGCTATTAGCGTCAAAGATACGCTGGCGTAATCTGACAAACGCTCCTTGGGGATAAGAAGGTAGAGTTAATTGTAATTATATATAAGTATACCTACCTATCACTTTACACGAGGCTCGGTGCTTGTGTAACCAGGTGTCGTAAATAAGAGTTTTGTTTACGGATTTGATTACAACCTTCATGGTGTAGCGATTGGGTAGGTCAGCTCTCATCATAGGTTGAGGGTCCGATTTAAATATTTTAAAATAGCAAATATTGGTTACGTATATTGATGATTTGGGACCAGAAGGAATTTGAGTGTTATATAGCTTATATAGTAGAATTCGGTTTATTGTTATTTTCTATGGAACAATTTTTTTTAAGTATACCATGTTCTATTTCAGGACCTAAAAATTTCAACCAAATCCATTCTGTCGTTATGAAGGTAATAAACACATATGCGTGTATAACCTTTAAATGGGATAAAAGAAAACACTTTTTTGCACTTAAGAATAATAATAATGGGATAATATGTCGTTAATATCTATAACAAAAAATCTCACAAGTTTTTAACAAGAACATTTTTTTTTCTATCTGATAAGGCGAGCAAGTCGGTCGCCTGATGGTAAGCACCACGCTTGCCCATAACAATTGCAGTGCCATTCAGAAATTTAAATACCTTAAAAATCACTGCATTGCGGTCATCACTCCAAGACGGATCAGATATTAAGTCTCATATGCCCAGTAATTTCGCTGGGTACAATGCCCTTCAAACCGGAACACAGTAATGCTTGCGACTGCTTGCTATATAGGTAGGTCTACAACACCCGCACTACGATTAGTAGTTTCACATTAAATTTAATGCACGAACGACGCATATGAAATTAACCAAATATCTCGTAGCTCCGTAGCAGTGCTACAAGTGCTACGCCGAGATGTACCCAAGATAAAGATTATGTACACGGTGTCTCACTTTCGGAATCCAATTTCCTGGTGAATACACGGGCCGGCTGTAAATAATGCAGACAAAGCTTGGATCGCGCCCGTTCGATACATTATGCAGGCCACGCTCCGCTGCGTCGGCCAATGAGCTCTGTAAATATGGAGCGATGATTTTTTTGTGAGATTTTGTTTAGTTTTTGTTCTACAATTCTATGCGATGGTGCTCGATTTATGTGTTGTTTTAGATTTTTGTTTCTTGTTTTTTTTTACTTTCTTCGTTTTTATTAATTTACCCAGAAAACGTTGGAGGGACGATTTGAACGCTTTCCTGAGTGACTGACCTAAGATCGCAATGGAGAGGGATTCATGGAGGGAGATGGGGGAGACCTTTGCCCAGCAGTGGATCAAATAGGTTAAAAAAATATGTTTTCAAAATTTTAATTATACATTAGGTATATACAATTAGTTACAAATATAAACAGTGATAAAGATTAAACTAAGCTACAATAAAAATAAAAAGTAAATAACGATAAAAAACAGAATTTAGGTCACCGTCTCGGGGTAAGGTACCCAAGTAGCTGGCGAAGTTAACCACGTTCAATGGCCAGACTAATTCGTTGACCGAAGTAAGCGCCAGCTCTTTAGTCACCTATTGTTTCTGTGAGGCGTCTGGACAGCTCCTTGAACAGTAGCCGCGGGCTTGCCCCACACGACCCCATAGTTTTGCCCCAAACGGAAGAAATATGTATGACTTTTGTTTATGTAACGGTTTTTGGGTTTTGTAGGAACAGAATATGCTGGAACTTCTATTCCGGTGCTCAAAACGATCCCTATTGCTATCCTTCATCCCTTTATTTGTCTGTTTGACAGTGAAGAGCAACTGGTGACCAAACCGTATGAGCTGTAGTCTTCTTCACAAATTAAAGAGGTACATCATTGACTCAAAAAACAATAACAAATACTACGGCACCCGGAATGCGAGACGTAATTTTTTTTATTGATAGTCGGTTTCGAGATGTCATCAAACATATTTTGACGACATCTCGCCTGATGGAAAGTGAAGATGCGGCCTAAGGCGGAGCACGCTCGTCCATAAGATGCCCATTCAGTAAGAGACACAAGGCTAGTAGAGCATTTCACTCCCACATTCATATAGAAAGATGGCCCCTAACAAGGATTCTTAGTATCTAAGGAACTAGAAACCACGAGGTCCATGGTCCCACAACACCCAGACACGACACAAATGTTTTTTTTCTGTGTTCAAACATTTGTCCCGTCGCAGGAATCGAACCCGCAACCTTAGTGGTGTATGAGATTTGAGCCAACCTGCCTAACCACTACACCACAAAGGCTGACAAGTCATTGGACGTCAAAGCTTCCAGTTCCAGAAGTACGTGCATCCGAACTCCGTAGTTACACCTCAGAATACACAAATAGCAACTCTTGCTATGACGCAATAAAATTCAATTCTGCTCGCATAGCGCTGCATACCTACCAGTCATATTAACCTACAGAGCGCCTCTCTTTCTATCGCATAGCTCTTATCTCTTCTGACGTGGCACGTGTAACGACGCGCGACCCGCCGTCGGTGTCCGGCTATGTACTTGTAGCTTCATACCTACAGTGCGGAGTGCGCTAGGCTTGGTTACACTACACCCATACATCACCCGAAATTCATACAGCTACCGTTGATTAAACCTTGCTTTTTCCAAACCGTTGACAGCGGCCAAGTAACGGTGTCCCGTTGGAAATAATCGGCGTCGCTCCGGCCGCGGGCGCGGGCGGTGGGACAATGTATCGAAATTAATATCCGGCCCAGCCCGGAACAATTTGTCCACCCGGAATGCGGATAATTAAACCGGCCTGCAGCCGTTTCCTAGCTTACATGAAGCTGAAAATATATTATGACCGCGCCCGGAATTTAGTTTGACCCGCACAAAATTGCGAGCGAAAAATTACAAGTGTCGTGTCAGTGAATTTTTGGTAGCATCTAACCGGAAATAGGTCAACTGATTATTAATATAAAATCGACCTAGGTATATATATATATAGGGTAAAGCAATCAAAGAGTACGCACTTTTGAAACTTAAATTTTTAATAAAATCAACTTTAAGTTTACGGTCTACAAAATTATTTCTTAATTATCTTTGGTTCATCAGGAACATATTTTTAATTCCTAAATAAGTATTTTTACTAAAAATATAAAAAATGGCCTTGCCTTATAACCAGTCCAACGCGTACTTTTAGCCTGCATTATAACGCATTGCATAATTGAGATATTTATTTGCAGTTATCACATGTTAAGGCCCCAAATACAACATAGTCTGTGCATTCGTCATGCCACTAAGTCTCGCACCGACAACATTGAATGCAGTCTTCAACTTTAGTTCTTAGAAATCTATGTCTTCCTTTT
Organism: Petrophora chlorosata; assembly: GCA_951640565.1. NCBI lineage: Eukaryota > Metazoa > Arthropoda > Insecta > Lepidoptera > Geometridae > Petrophora > Petrophora chlorosata. Next base: position 6,742,881 of record OX621205.1, on the reverse strand, counting down.
ATATTTGCCCATGTTGATGGTTCTTTGAAAGAAACAAAGCGCAAGCAAACTAAAAAAACAAAATGAATTATTACAGATTTTTTGATGAATGGCAAATGCGTGCGAGTCCAATATCGGTAGAAAAAATAAATATATTATTGCATATAAACTAACTCTTAGTTTGTATGCATCTTTTGGATCTGTGGTCCAACTATTTTCGTCTAACAACAGAATATGCCTACATAACCTCCTATACAAAGTTATATGTGCAAATATCATGAATAATCCCCATTCATACAATTCACATTTAAAATTGATGATAAATAACATCAAACATGTTGAAAATTTAAATATTGCAAAAAAAAATGTGAAAACTTACCGCAGCGAAGCGAAGTTATGTCCGTCACCTTGTCTTGACACAGACAACTGATTGGTGTCACAAAAGTACCATTAGAAAATAATAATCTTTGTTTTAAAGCATTGCGTACTCTTTGATATTAGTTTTTCGTAGCTCTACTATATGCATAAATTCTCAGAGAAAGTTGGCTGTCTACTCGAAGCATAAATTCAATTAAAAATGCTCTTGATAATTTTTAAACACCTATACCTTCGGACAACTTAAAGAATACAGATCACCAAATCTACAGTGATAAAATGTACTATTTAAAGTGAACAGATGTCTTATTATACGTGCATTCACCTAACCACTTACCATGAGGTGAGATGATGGTCAAACGTATTTCTATCTGATATAAAGAAAAAAATATGCTCTTCTTTGATAAGCGCAACACTTGAAAATAGCTGCACCGATTTGGCAACTTTTTTTATTTAGTTTTAGTCTGAATTAGGTTTAAATGGAAAAAAAAGAAACTTTATGTTTCCAGTAACTTGAGAAATGGTGAAAAAATTTAAAGTGCTTTCTCGCGCAGGTGAAATCGCAGGGTGCAGTTAATTTCATATAAAAAATGTCTCTATCTGTGTCGGGATAGTATAAGACATTGTAAAAGGGTACCTATGCCACTGAACACCTATTAGGTGTACTACAAGAGTACTACATACCTAATTTATAAAAACCATTCCAATGTGTCCCGCAGATCACGAACAAAATGCAGTCAATAAGCTGTTATTGAAACCTTTCAATAAAATAACAATAAACCTTTATGTAAATTCAATTGGCTACATACATTTCGGGTGACTGGACAAATTAGGTTCTCGAAGGTCGGGTTAGGGCATCCAGACAATTTAGTCGCAACGAACTTATGCCACAGAATAAATAATAGTTCTAGTACCCATATCTCGCACGCGTGGTTTTAGTGTGACCCTTGAATTTAATAGGTTTATTCCAGGTTTATAGACACCGAACGATTTAATCTCATATGAATGGAGATAGTTATTATTATTCCTTAGACGGAAATAAATACCTCGGATTGTATTTTTTTATGGAACTGAATTATGAGACGAGCAAGTCGTTTGCCTGATGGTAATTACCACGCCTGCTCATATCAATTACCCACAACTTTTAATACCGCAAAAAGTACTGCGTAGCACTGCATTGCGCTTATCACCCCGAGACTTCAGATATTAAGTCTCATATCACACAGTAATGCTTGCGCACTACTGCTTTGTGGCGGAATAACTGGCAAAGCTGTGGTACCTACCCAGGCCTCCCGCATATGAGAGACCTGCCACGAGTAGGTATACCATTGTTGTTTTTTTTAACCTATTGGATCCCTACTGCTGGGCAAAGGTCTCCCCAATCGCCCTCCATGTATTCCTCTTCATTGAGAAAGTAATTTTATTTCTTCATAATTTTATTAACTAACTATTTTATATTTGAAATGGACAAAATTGAGGTTAGAATTGTCGAGTAGGCGTGGCAGACGCGCTACAATCATACGATTGAACCGTCGTATTCATGTCAACGGCGTAGACGTATAACCGCCGGAATTCGTCGCGTTGACTCAACGCCTACAACGTAACTACGTACAACGTAATAATGACCTATAACGTAATCATCATCATCATCAGCCCATTACGTTCCCACTGCTGGGACACGGGCCTTCTCTCATAGAGAGAGAATGGGCCATAATCCACCACGCTGGCCCAGTGCGGGTTGGTGGATGTCACATGTCCTTGACTTTTTGTGAAAAATTCTTGGACATGCCGGTTTCCTCACGATGTTTTCCTTCACCGTTTTAATATATAACGTAATAAATCATTTTAATCCCTCTACATCACGTAAATCTCTACCATCGATTGTTGTCGGACTTAAATTAATAGCAAATAGCAATGAACGTCACGTCCAATTTCGCGATCGAGAAATCAATGTCAGCATTATGAAGGAAATCGATGTAAGACGCGATGTCCTCGGCGGGAACCGTAAATAAGCTTATTTTTGCTTGAAAATGACAGAATGTATTTTTTCAGTGCAGTATACTTTTCTTTTCTAGGCCTATGTCCAGCAGTGGACTGCAATAGGCTGATTGTACGAGCTACGTACATTGTTATTTTTGTTTACTAAGTACAATCGATTAGCTGAATAGGCGGTACCGGCGCCCGCGCGCTTTCCTGTAACATTTATTTTATAAGTATTTTAGTTGACAATAAACAGTCGCTCAGACTACATCGTTTTTCTTCAACATAACATTACCTACGCAACTTCGTAGGCCAACATAACAATTGTTGAGGGTCTCTACACATACAAGAGGCAACCCCAACACTGATGATGATACTTTTCTTTAGGAGCGAGTGTGGCTTAGTGGGAACATGTGCGACTTTCGGTCAGACGCATCCGAGTTTTAATCCCGCTGGCCCCGCACCACTGAGACTTAAGTTACGTGCGGATTTAACACTCGCTCTAAAAACGGTGAAGCAAACCATCGTGAGGAAACCGTGTGACATCCACCAAACCGCACTGGGCCAGCGTCTAAGCGACTAAGTCAGTGCGGGGCCAGCGGGATTCAAATTCGGGTGCGTCGGATCGAAAATCACACGTGCTCCCACTGAACCACACTCGCTCTAAGCGATAAGACCGCCGAATATATTTTTTTAATATTGTGGCCTTATTTTATTTATTTTATATTATGCAATAAAGTGTGATTGGATTGTATTGTATTGTATTCTATACTCGCTAATAACCAGTAGTATCTACTAACAAACAACAACGGTCGGCAATAAATCGTCATTACCGTTGACCAGTATAGGGTACTCGATTTGTTATTGACCGTGTCAACAATCGGTCGCTGTCCACTCATTAATCACTCGGCAATGCGTTTGGCGATTGATTGTGATCAAAAATGGCTCGTTTACCTAAATGATGAAACAAAACTACACTAACTACACACACTGTGGTGTAGTGGTTGAGCAGGTTGACTCAAATGTCATACACCATTGAGGTTGCGGGTTAGATTCCCGCGACGGGACAAATGTTTGTGCACAGAAAAAATAAGCGCTCGTGGTAGGTCTCTCGTTTGCTGGAGGCCATCTGGGTAGGTACCACCGCTTTGCCAGTTATTCTGCCATGAATCAGTAGTGCGTAAGCATTACTGTGTTCCGGTTTGAAGGGCATTGTAGCCAGCAAAATTACTGGGCATATGAGACTCAATATCTGATGATGAGCGCAATGCAGTGTTATATACGCAGTACTCTTATGTTATTTAAAGTTCTGGTTGGCACTGCAATTGTTATGGGCTGGCGTGGCGTTTACCACCAGGCGAACGACTTCTTGCTCGTCTCATTACTCAATTCCAATAAAGAGAAATAAGCGCAAGCATTTGTTTCGTATCTGGGTGTTGTGGGACCATGGTCCTCATAGTTCCTGGTTTCTGGTACAGGGAATCCTAGGGACTAAGACCTTTGTATGTGATTGTTGAGCGTATTTATTTATTTTATTGCAATTTTATATTAAGTAGCATTATTAATTGATGTTCATTGTACATGCATATTTTCATTACGCAAGACCCGAGACCTTAAGTCTTCAGGCAAAAGCTTTCCATTATAAAAACGCCAAAAAGAAAATTTCAGATTTATGTTATGACTGTATATTCTCGTAAAAGGCAGTACAATGTAAATAGAAATCCTGCCAAGACTCGCAGAGCTAGGCTCCCTCGTGCCAATACTATAATATTATATAAACAAGAAACGGCCTTCATTTCAGATGAAATATTGCCAAGATGGAGAAAATATTCTAGGTTTATGTATTGCGGATAACATATCGCAATCCGTGGCGGGAGATAAAGCCTGTTGTTTTTGAACTCGTTTAACCGACTTAAAAAAAAACGAGGAGGTTCGCAATTCCATTGTATATATTTTTTATGGTCGTTACCTCAGGACTCCGTCATTTATACTGATTTGGAAAAATATATGCGCTGGGTTCAGTATAGCTTCAACGTGATCACATATGAATTTCATAGATGTTTGCCCTTGGAATTCGAAGATACATTGAAGTCGGTACTCGTAGTTCCCAACTCGGCGGTGCACCAATGACTTATTAGTTAAGTGCAGATTGTGCACGCTCGCTTTAAAACGGTGACGGAAAACATCGTGATGAAACCCGCTAACGCGCTTTGGAGTGGTAGGCTCTGGCCGTGGTTGTAATACTACCCACCGAACAAAGCCATGCCGTCAAGCGACCTAGTCGTGTTTCGGGATGATGTTCGGTGAACCATCGGGGAGACGGGTCTGAGCAGCCGCTCAACTGCCGTCTCTCTCTAGATCTATGTGCTCCATCTTAGGCCACAACATCGCTTCACATCAGGCGAGATGGTGGCCAAACATAGATCTATAAAGCGTAAAAAAAAAAGTTTCACCTTACGGTACACTTTATCATACTAGTATCTAACGCAGATACTAAAATTACTTATCTATTTTTGATAGAGATATCTCTATCGGTAACATTAAACCGAATAGTTTCTTTGCTTGCGGCTTTGCATAACAATGTTGCAATAATAATAATAATTTATGCTTTATTGTACCCCAAACAAGAAATTAACAAGGTACATGAAAGACATTCCATCCATATCCACTTCGTAGCTATACTGAACCCAACGCAAAAATAATTTTATAAATCGGTTCATGAATGACGGAGTTCTCAGGTAACAATAAATTATTTTTCAAAAAAAACTAAACCGACTTCAAAACCACCAATGGCACTCAATAGTAAAAAATAAATTAATATAATTATCATAAGCGCTACCCACTCATATATTTGAAGTCGGTGCCAGCCAAGTCTAATAGGTAGTAGATAAATACTATGTATATAGTAAGTACTACTTGTAGGTAGTATTTATCTACTACCTTTTAGACTTGGCTGGCACCGACTTCAAATATATGAGTGGGTAGCGCTTATGATAATTATATAAATTTATTTTTTACTTTTAAGTGCCATTGGTGGTTTTGAAGTCGGTTTAGTTTTTTTGAAAAATAATTTATTTAACCTTTTTAGTGAAAAACAAGTATAATTAAATTAATTCAAAAAGTTTTTAAAGACAAGCTTTTATGATTTAGAAGCCACATCATGACGAAGTTTAAAACGGGCTATCACAATTAAATGCATGTACAAAAAAATTTCATGTCTGTCCTATTCTCTGTTGAGGAGTTCCCTCGCCGGAAGTCAATCCTGGGTGTATCTGCCATGTCATGATGGAATTTAGAACAGGCTATTATGGTTAAATCCATTTACGAAATGTTGTGCCTGTACTATTCACCGTTGAGGAGTTCCCTCACCGGAAGTCAACCCTGGGTGAAGCAGGTGAAGCAGTCGAATACAAACCTCCACCTTTAGAAAGTTGGTTACGAAAAAAACAAGAACCGACTTGAAGATTAAACTTATATTTTTTTGTTTTTGCTATTTTTTTCAAAAACTACTGAATGAATTTCGATAAAATTTATATGGGACCACCTTTGAAGTATTACCTACCAATCAAAAAAAGAATCATCGAAATCAATGCATAATTGGCGGAGTAATCGCGTAACAAACACAAAAAAAAAAAAAAAAAAAACATACCGTCGAATTGTAAACCTCCTCCTTTTTGAAGTCGGTTAAAAATTAAAAAAAAATTACAGTAGAATAGAGAACCTTGTCCTTCTTTGAAGTCGATTCTGTAGCTCATGACATGCAGCATCTGCCGACGTGATCTGAGCCCGCGTAATGGACCCATATGCTCTTTCTGAGAGAAGACCTCTGTCCCAACAGTGGAAACGTAATGAGCTGATGGTTACAATAGTAACTTTAGTTTGTACTTGACCAACGTATAGATTTTGTATTTTGCAGCATTGACATATTGTAGGCGAATGCTTTTAGCAAAGTTTTAGGAAAAAAAACTTTGTAACAATGTACAGAATTGGGACCCAACTAGGACGAGAATACGGACATTTAATTAAAAACTCAAATCCAGCCTTTATGTTCTTAAGCGTTCACAAATAAATTAGTCGAAGCCCTAATCCCCAAAAAAGGATATCCAGAGACCCAGACAATTACTACCCCGCACAATTTGACATTGGCCCAAATAGATTGGACCCTACTAGCCCGTTCGAGCAAAACGTATCAAAATTTGTCCTATCTCAGTCACGCAGACCCTCACACGGTCGATTTAACTGACAATTAAACTGGGGCTCGCTAAAACAGTATATGAGATCGATACAAGCGGGCTAAACCCACACAGACACTTAGGTAAGCGGTTACACGATAGTCATTTGTCTAGTAAATAATGATCGGCTAACAAGCATACATCCCGCCTAAAGAAAGCATCTGTAAGACTAAAATAGTTACCCGATATGTCGCCAGTTCAATAATAATCATTAAAAATTGTTATATTGCATAATATACAATATTTCGGATGTCATAAAATCAAAAAGCCTCGGTGTTCAACCTGCAAGCAAGCGTGCAAACGTTAATAATACAATTAAAGAATCTTATGTAAATTGTACAATAAATAGATAACAATATATTTCATTTAAAATTTAAATATTCAGTTATACTATAAAACAATTATGGATTATCCACTTATAAAGTTTTATCTTAAAACGGTTTACCAGTGAACAAGAAGAGGGCTGCTCACGTACTCTTGTTCACTGTAGATTTGTAAGCGTAATGTGAACAGAACTACTACTAGACTAGCATCAATCTTACAAACTTGATGAATACACTTTCTGTTCTAATCAAGCGTACCCTAAAGTCACGGCAGTTTGTGTACTGTCTCCATGTATCTGTGATTACTGATTAAACAGAGGATTATTCGGGATCTTCACATATCATTAACTTTTTACAGCCACGCGTCTCTAAATTCGAACTAATGATCGGGTGAAGGGTGAGTGATAAAGGGGTTAGTTTCAAAGGGACTTTAAACTTATGTGTTTGTGTTTTAGCAGCCATCTTAATCATTTTTAACCGACTTTAAAAAAAGGAGAAGGTTCTCTGTTCGATTGCATTTTCATTTTTTTTTATTTAATGTTTATTAACTTCGTCATTTATGAACCGATTTGGAAAATGCTTTTTGTGTTGGGTTCAGTATAGCTACGAAGTGTTCCCATATAAATTTCATTGAAAATTTGACCTTGGACTTCGAAGATACATTGAATTCTTATTTTATTTTTTTCTAACAAAATATTATTTTTAAGGGATAATGAGTCCATAATGAGTTTATGTCATTAAAATAAATAAAATTAAAATTTAATATGATTTGATATCGCAGTGATCAATAATAATAATAATAATTCCTACAATTTTTACATTTTCACATTAAATAAACTGTCAAATTGATAGGAATGATTGCTCTACTAACCAATTTTTAGAGCATTCTTAAAAGCCGCTCTGGTGGGTATATTAAGCGTTCTACTCAAGCATTACATGAAACTAGTTTTTTTTTTTAATTTGTCCGCGTGGGAAACGAAAAAGCCCATAGTCGGCATATTTCTACGAATATTATAGCAAGATTATCCACAGTACATGAGCGCGTACCACGAAGAGATCAAGCTGTATTTTCTTTGTTACCTTACCGTTTTTATCATTACATCATAATCTTCATAAGGTTGTCTGGAAGAGATCGCTTTGAGCGATGAGACCGCCTATTGTTATGCTGATTACTGTGAAATTTGTTTTTCATGTACCTATTTTTAAGGTTTTTAACAATAAAGTGTTTATCTATATATCTATCTATCTATAATCATAATTTTATTTCATAAGGCATATTTACATACATACTTATGTCAAAATTTTTGATATTGAATGCATTAGCGCATTATCGTCCCCGTAAGATGATATAAGAATGATAGAAGAAATTTGGTTGCTCAAGCAGTAGGCTCGGTGGCCCAGTGGTTAAGGCGTCGGGACGGTATTCCGAAGACGCAGGTTCGATCCCTGCCCTTGCAATATCACTTTTCTTCTTCCTAATTATTTAAAATCTTAATACTTATGTCTACTTGTGGTAGGTTTTCATATGCGAGAGGCCGTCTGGGCGGGTACTACCGCTTTGCCAGTTATTCAGCCTAGCGCACTCCGCACTGTAGGTACGAAGCTACAAGTACATAGCCGGAAACCGACGGCGGGTCGCGCGTCGTTACACGTGCCGCGTCAGAAGACGCTCTGTTGGTTAATATGACTGGTAGGTATACAGCGCTACGCGAGCTGAATTGAATTTTATTGTGTCATAGCAAGAGTCGCTATTTGTTTAAATTTCTTTGCGGAGTGATGCTTCTGTCCTTTAGTATTCTGTGATTCTGGTTTGAAGAGCACAGTCTCAGGAAAAATTATATCTCTTAAGAGCTCCCAGGATGACGAGTGTAGTGCTGTACTTACTGCTCAGGATTCTGCAAAGTTGGCGCAGCAACTGTTATGTTATGTTTGTGACCGTTTAGCGTATATAATATTATTGCTATAGGCGTCATAATTGTTACCATCATGTTAAATTACCTGAATGTCTGGCCACTAGATAACATATAAAAAAGGTAAAAAAAGATGGTGAAGATACGTCAACCTCCATACAAAAATGTAATAAAATCCCAATAGCAATCCAACACAGCATACTATAAAGCTATATGCCACTCCTCGTATAACCACTTTATTAAATCCCTACTTTTACCCGCTAAGGGGTAAACAAAAGAATCCGCATTGCATCTAATAACCTCTGCACCAACCTTACAGTTCCAAATGCATACCAACACATTACGAAGGACTTATCGCCGCGTTCCAAGCGCCACATTTCACGGTAACGACGACATTCAAACGCCCGATGGGCGCATTGGGGCACGTTTTTTATCTGCCGTCACAAAGCCGCGTAGCTACTAAAGACAAAATAGGAACGATGGAAAAGAGAACATCATACTTTCCTGGTTTAACTATACGTGCGTGTCTACATATCGCACCATCGGTGCAACAAAGTCACAAATAGCCAAAACTGCAAAATTGAATTAAGTATGCCAAATTGTCTTAGAGCCATGCCTATATCGGGGCAACAAACACACCCGCGAAAGTATCGCAAAAATCTACTAAATGGCTCGAGTGCCTTTGTGGTTATTGGTGCATTTTTCCATTCGTTTTGGGCCAACAAAGTTTGATTAGACAGTTGTGCCCCCGCGCCTGTGAAATTATGACGTGCGTTGGAGCTAAAGCGACACAAATGATGTAGATGAGTGCAAAAAGCCCGACTGAAATGCCTAAATAATAAGGCATGACTCATTTAACTAAATAATTCCTGGTGCAACAAAGTCACAATTCAGGACACTTTTTTTTTGTTTTGCGTTTTATTAGAATAATTTTAGTAATTTGAATTAAACTTTTGACATGGAACTATAGAAAACACAATAAAGCATTAATTTTATAAAGATTTTAAACCTACTACAATTAGACATCCAGTAATAAGGCAATAAATGCGAAAAAAATCTTCAAAGTCCTCTCCTGTAAAATTCAAAACTGAGCTGTTGTGACTTTGTAGCACCGAAGGTGCGATATGATTGGAGAGACTTGAACTGTTCAGGTATGTCAGCCATGCATTACTAGGGGCGATGCATTATGAGAAAGAAACTAACCATTTCTTATACCTTACTTCTGCAATAACTTTAATCGATTAAGGATATACATAAGTTCCTATCTACTCATATAAAAAATGTTAAGAGCAAGTATTATTATATTAATAACATACTTAATACTATAATTATTGTTATATTAATAATAATAATTGCTATTGAGTAAAAACAATTTTTAACAAAAATTAAAATATCTATAGTTTTCATTTACTATTCTGAAAAATAAATACTATGTATCAATGGGCTAGCGATATAATTATAATGATGATACTTCAGTGTCTGGTTTTTACAGCTGCAACTTTAGTAATAAGTTGCTATTCCGAAAGACTAGAGTTAACTTACTCTCCGCACTAACACTGCATTTAATAGGCTACGGAATTTTCATGCGCTAAATGCAATTTTGAACAATAAAGTGCACACAGTCCATTAGAGCTAGTAAGTGGTGGCAGTAAACACCCACCCGGGAACATTATGCCGTTTTATATTCACACTTAAGGTTTATTGAATGCCTCTCTTTGGAACGGAACGGCGCGGGCGCGGTCGTGACTTTGCGGAAGTAGTGTATGCAGATAGTTGACTTAATATTTACAGGCTAACTTAAAGCGTTAATGACAGCGATATGCGGTGTATAAAGTGAAGGTTATAAACTCGACTATACGTGTATAGTGAGTATATAAATGTAAAAAATTAGCCCTTTTCTTTAGTTTGCCGTTTGACATTACTTCCCAGAATGTAACCCTTAAAGTATAGCTTAAGGGTATAATACCCTTAAGCTATACTTTAAGAGTAAGGACAACCTATAGGTATCCCAGAACAACCTATAGGTTATTCTGGGAACTATGACGTACTATTACATAATGAGTATGTTTTCAAAATGATTGAATTTGATTCCCGTCTATGAAAATCGGTTTTGAAAAAATCCAATCATGCAGTTTTCATTTTTATCATAATCGGCCCCGAGATTCATTTGACCATTTTTCACTAGTCCTTATAGTTTCAGATTCGACCCTCCACACAAACTGTACCTATACAAATGTTCTTCTTGTCGTGGAACCGATGATCTAAGGGCGTTCTGATAGCACCTCGCAAAACACTAGCAGTATACCACCTTTACCTAGCTAAGTATACTGTAACCCTGCGCTTGTCTCGCCGAGATAGCTCACTTGTATCTTAGTGTACTATTCACTCTTAATTCGAACACACCCGGATGAGCTTTCTAGCCTATACCGCTACAAGTAAATGTATGCACATTATGATAGCAGGATGGCCTATCCAGAACACTACATTACGATTAAAATGTTCAATACTGTGTAGTACTTTCATCCAGAAAAGCTTTTCTAAACGAACTTTTCCACTACACACTACAACTAAGTAGATAGATAGATAGATAAACACTTTATTGTTATAAAACCTTAAATATAGGTACATGAAAAACAAGTAAATTTCACAGTATTCAGAATAACATTAGGTCTTATCGCTCAAAGTGATCTCTTCCAGACAACCTTTGAACAGAAAGGACTAACATAATTTGGAAGAACGGTGGTTTTTCGAAAGAAACGAAGTAATTAGTGACTATTATAATCACCAGAACCGAACAAATTTAACAACCTCGAAGAAAACTAAATGTCAAAAACAAACTCAACTTTTACGCTCCAAAAAATTCAAAAGTAGGTGACGGCCTCGCAAAATTCTGTTACGTTTAACGTCACTAATGGCTTGCAAATAGCCCCGCCAATCGTCTTACACTCTTATAACATTCGCAAATCGCCCGCTGCATTATTCAGTATTTTCCTTTTTAATATTCAGGCGACATATTTGAGACTCCTTTCAATTTTTTCCCGCGTCTCTCGTGTACCGCTGTGCACGGAATTTCGAGAGCTACTTATTGATGTTCGCTGCTTAATCCCAACGCATCACGTCGGCCATTCCGCGGTTCCATTTATATTTTTAGGGTTCCTTACAAATACAGCAATATTTTTGTAGCCTTTGTGGCTTAGTGGTTGGACAGATTGACTTAAATCTCATACACTACCGAAGTCGCAGGTTTGATTTCTGTGTCGGGACTAATGTTTATGTACAGAAAAAGCGCAAGTTTTTGTAGTTCCTGGTTCCTTAGATACAGTGAATTTTCGTAAGAAGCCATTTAGGCTGAGCAAAAAATATTTTTAGATTGGCACGGTCATTAACACTATTAGTCGATATTAGAAACCGTACCTATATTTGCCTTGAAATTATTTGTTTTCAGTGCCCGATATTTGGCATCGCTGTAAGCGTGTTTGTTCACGGGCTATACATAAATATGACGTGTTCATTAAGTTTCATTATAATTTCAATTTTAAATGTCCCTTGGTTTAGTGGAGTTTCAATACATAACTGTTTATTCTAAGCTTTTAATTTTGTATTGAACCACGTAAGGTTTCCAAACAAGTCATACTAAAGCTTTAAAATTCGTTACGGAACCCGCAATGCTTAAGGTAGTCGCACTTGGCCAATTTTTATCGATACCGAGGCCTCGCTTGTTAGGAGTAGTTCCGCTCAGCTTTTTATAGAGGTCCGATTTGTTGTGGTTGATTTTCAACGATATCGCCGGAGCTATCAAGGCGGGAAGTAATTTATACGGGAAAGAAATGAATTCATCTGCACTCCTAGCCGCGAGTATTAAATATAAATGGAAGCAAATATATGGGTTTTCTGTTAAACGCTATAATGGCAATTATATATAGCGCTATAACTACAAAGATCATCATTAGTAATATAAAACGGCTAGGCTCACGTTATGGTTGTGCCGGATTACTATGACCAGGTTCCGGACAATTAGGATGTCCTTCTTCCGGGAGTTTACACTTTGGATTCACGGTGCAGACATCCTAATTGTCCGAAACCTGGTCGGAGTTATTCCGACACAATCATATAGTAGCCGTTTATAATTAATGTTTCGACTCACGATAGTTTTCAAACCCTAATTACAAAGATCCCTATCGTATATAAACCAATCGTTTTCATCCATATCATTGCTTAAATATGGATGCATATTGACGATCCTATCGTTGTTGGCAATAGTAGTCGTTATGTGACAAAAGTCCCTAATAAAAAAAAAAGTTGTTGTCTTTTATCGTTGGTGGTGGCGCCTATACCCAATTGTCATCCACATCCATAAAGATCCACGGCGATATATCCACCTGCACGTTTAATTATCGACATTCCGGTAGACCAGTACCGACAAATCGTTATTGTCCGTCGGCGTCCGACCACAATATTTCATTATTATAACCGATATTGAGCTCGGTATACAATATCTACGACGTTAAAAACCGAGTTATTGATTTTATTGGTGATAATTTTTAAAAGTTGAATCAGTAAATATCATATAAGATACGGTAAAAAAATATTCATAAGATACGGTAAAAAACTGGGGGGCATTTTTTTATGATTTTGTTACAATTTTTTTATTTTTTACAGCGTTATATTTCTTATGTACCAGTAGTATAGGTTACATTGCAGAAGTGGAATATTCCAAGCATCGTTGTTTCCTATATAATTACGAACAGTATAGTATGCTTTTCTTCTTTAATTAAAGAACAGTCTTTAATAAAGATAAAGTCAGTACAGACTTTGATAACGATTGTAGCTATTGTGAACAGTATAATTAATTTTTACGTCTTCGATGCACTTTCGAAGTCCAAGGTGAAATATCGATGAAATTTAAATGGGACCACTTCGTAGCTATACTGAACCCTACGCAAAAAGAATTTTCCAAATCGGTTCATAATTGGCGGAGTTCTGAGGTAACAAAGATAAAAAAATACAATCGAATAGAGAACCTTCTCTTTTTTTGAAGTCGTTTAAAAATATTTTTACTCGGTCTTTAAAAGTATCCAATAGTTTCATATGACGATAACCAGTTTTCATTGGTCAAATTTATAGTGTAGTATATAGTTCTCGATATTAAATTTTTCATGGGCCTAATTTATTGGCCTATTTGGCCAGTGCTGCCGGCAAGCTACCAGCAGTTAGGATTCAATTGGATTAGTGTCTTGTGAGGTTGTAAATTATGTGGTACAATATTGGTAGTGTCCCTGCGCTGCCTACGCAGGCTTGTTACAGTCCTCGCTGCCCGGCGCTGTCAATGATATAAGATATCGGAAGCGACATTGGGTTGGAGATACGATATTCAGACCAGCGATTTATTCGCGTTTATAGGGTCGTTTTTGGAAGCCCATGTAGGCGCGTATAGGCGCGTCTTTTGCCACACGCGCGACTCGTACTAGACATGTGTAAGTAATGCGATTGATGCATTACGCGTAATATTACCCGATCGAGTACTGTAGCATTACATATTACTCGACTAAATTAAACATTACACATCACACCATAGCATCACACAGTGCACTGTTCTGTTCATTGCATTATGTCTATCGAGTCTATGCCTCACTGACACTATTCGCGCGCGCGTCTGAGAGAGAGGAAGCGAGCTTCATCGCACGTGCGCCCTGCCTGCCACTTGATTGAACTTCCATTTAAAACCGTATTACTAGAAAATTAAGGCGATAATAGGTTATTTTGGCACCGCCCCCGCCCGTAATATTTGAATGTTTTGAACCTCTCGCTCAAAACGATATTGTTATTTTGATTTGATGTACTCGCTCCAGTCACAAAAAAAATAAGTAACTCGCTATCTCATGTATATGCGCTATAACTATCACTTGCTATTGCATTCGAGCATTCCATTACAATATCACACAAGTGATAGATAGTGCGTCCGATGCGACTATCTCAGGTGATGTTTGGGGTGATGAAGTAATGAAATATTACTCGGTACGAAATGTGATGCCATATCACATTACTTTTCAATGCACTGTTTTGCGCATGTCTAACTCGTACGAGCGTTGACGCCCTTATAAGCTCGTATAAGTGCGAGTCGCGAGAGACGCCTCCCATGTTGATACTGACCCACCACTAGAGGTTCGAGCAAACACACCGGAATGAGCCCGTGTACGCGAGTCCAGTTTTTTGCAGAGCGAAATGTAGCGCGCATGAAAGCGCATATGCCGAAACGACCGTATACGCGCAGAAAAAAGGTGTATGGAAATTGGATAGAAACGTTTTACACAACTGTGCAAACAGTGAGGTAACTATTTTGATAAACCAAAGTAATATTATTATGGTACGTCAAATGAGTCCTGTGGCAGAGGACAGGTTTTCCGGTTGCGTAATGGTCATCGCATTCACCGGCTATAGGTTCAATTCTATCCTGAACCGTATTTTGCGTAAAATAAGGAATATGAACAAAGTGCTGCAAACGCTTAGGTTTCTTAAGATGCTTTCTTGTAGAATTAGTATTTTATACCTATACATTTTTTTTTATGTATTTGAATGACGAGACGAGCTGGTCGTTTGCCTGATGGTAAGCAATACGCCAGCCCATAACAATAACAGCACCACCCAGAACTTTGTTTTGCAAAATCCTGCGCGGCGCCGTACTGCGCTCGTCACTCTAAGACAATTAGCTGTTGAGTCTCATAATGCCCAGTAATTTCGCTGGCTACAATGCCCTTCAAGCCGGAACACAGTAATGCTTGCGCACTACCGCTTGGCGGCTTAATAACTGGCAAAGCGGTGGTACCCACCCAGACGGCCTCTCGCATACGAGAAACCTACCACCAGTAAAAAACATAAGGCCCCCTTCTCACCTACGATTACTTAACCGCTGAAATATGGCGCTGCTCAGGCCATCCGCCCACCGATAACTCATGAAGATAATGGCCGCGGTTATTCTGACAGCGCAAACATTGTGGATGATAACGTAGAACGTCCGTGGAACCTTATTAGATCGCTGGTCCATTCTATTGAAGCATTGTCATATTCCTTGCATTGGTTGGTTGATATGGAATCTATATGTTAATGTATAAGTCCGTATACTAGTAAATCTAAGGATTTACAAACATGGGTTGGTAAATGTAAGGATTTTATAAATAGACGCCATTTTCGGGCTTTTACCATTAGCGTTTGGAACATACTAAGTTTTTACCATGGATGGTTGGCAAATGTTGGTTTTGGGAATAAAACAATAAGTATTATTTTTGTTAAAACTAGAAGTTATTACTGATTTTAGATGAATACCAGTTAAAACTAGGTCAAACTATGTAGATAAAACGCGTCTGTATAGTAAATCACACTGATATCAGAAATGCGAAAGTTTGTGTGTTTGTGACCTCTTCACGCCGCTACGGCTGAACTGATTTCGACGGGAGTGGAGATAGATTATACGCTGGATTAATAGGTACATGGGATACTTTTTATCCGGGAAAATAGTCCACGCAAGTAAAACCGCGGCGCGCAGCTCGTATTATTCTTCGGGTATTTAGTTAAGGTTCCAAAAATACTGTTCATCTCTCTCTCTCTACCTCTCTCCTCATACCGCTGATTCGAGTTACCCACCACGCATTTTAGTAGACACTTATATCTAGGACATAAGCACAACGCACTCTTGCTGACTAGTTCTCGTAAATAAATATGAGATACAAATGATGTGAAGCGTTTATAGATTACTTTTTAAGAAAGCTTAGACCCTGAAATATAATAGCGACTCTCAAGCTCATGATAATTTATTTTCTCAAGATAAATAATACATTTTATAACAAAGAAACGACTTAAATTTTGATTTATATTCAAAGTCGAAATACGAATATAGATGAAATTTATATGGAACCACTTTGAAGCTAAACTGAACCCAACGCGAAAATAGTTTTCCAAATCAGTTTAGAAATGACGGAGTTCTGAGGTAACAAACATAAAAAAGCTCTGGAATTGAAAACCTCCTCTTTCTTTAAGGCGGTTAAAATAGCGGCCATCTTTGATGCACTGTCAAACAAAGATGGCCGCCATTTTTTTCTTAATATGTCTATAACACTAGCAATGCATAATATTATGGTAGTTTTACAGCTACATACAAAAACATTAATCTTCTGCAGCAAATAATGTGACTACTTCTCTATCATCTGAAAGCTGTCCATGTTAATTGTTTAAGCACTTTGCCAATCTTATAACCGTGTCCATGTAAACTGCAGCAAATATATAAATGTGGAACAAATACCAACCACTATCAAGGGCAATATCTACCACCTCCCACGTACACTAAAATAACGGCTCTTCCAGCACCTCCTACAGTTTTAGATCCTTTAATAAATCAGTGGTCTATTCCGGTGGATTGGTTGCAGTTACCCTTGCACTTATTGCCGATTCTGCGCCAATCTCGACCCTTCCCCCGTTCCCCTCATGCCCCTGCCCTCTCTTTATCCCCTGAAGGTGCGTTGTTAACGCGTTCAGTTCATTTGTTTGGCTTTACCGGTGGGGTCGATGAACTTGAGGTGGTAAGGGAGGTCCTTTCCTTACCTTGCACCATGATGTACCTTAACTTGGACGCTGTAAGATACGATGTACTTACAGAGAAGGTGGTTGTAAGATATGGCCGAGCTTATCCATAAAATGGTAAGGTAATGTCTGAAGAAGCTAGGTGGTTTATTATTTATAAAGATAGGGTGATTGTTGCTAAAGGTAAATTATTTTTTCTATTAATAACTCCGACAATACATAAACTTATCATCTATGTATGTAGGAGAATTGCTTCTACTGGATTACGAAAAATACATTAATAAAATTTCGCATTATTGTATCTGCATACTAAATGCAAAGTATATCTTGTCTATACATGAAATTGTAAATGAAAAATAAGAAAGCTTGTGAAAAAACCGCAGGGTAAAAGCTAATGTATAATAAACAAATATATTTTCTAATCATCTAAACCGAACCACAGAATACTAAGGGACAGAAGCATCTCTCCGCAAAGAAATTTAAATAATAGCGCTGCATACCTACCAGTCATATTAACCTGCACAGCGCCTCTCTTTCTATCGCATAGCTCTTATCTCTTCTGACGCGGCACGTGTAACGACGCGCGACCCGCCGTCGGTGGCCGGCTATGTATTTGTAGCTTCGTACCTACAGTGCGGAGTGCGCTAGGCCTGACAGAACTCAATTGAAACTAATTCTCTTTATAACCGCCCCGTTAATAGATAAATATAATTCTCGATACTAGGTAAAACGTAATTTAAAATATCTTCAACTCAATAATTTGTGTCATTCCACTAACCTAGTAGCCTGTAAGAAATTACAAATAGCGATAAGGCCGGCCATTATTTTACCACTATAACTATTTATGTAACTGTAACTTGTTTACTGTTTAATAAAGTATTATAGTATTGTAAACTAGGAAATTGGACTCAAAAATTTATTTAACCAAATATTAATTGCTACATCGTTTACGTACTTGTTTATTTTTTAGTGGATTTCAAGGAATTCCAACATAATTATATCCACTTTGTTTTATTATTTATATTTATAAGGTGTCGTGTCATTACCTAGTTTTAAAGATGCGGTTTGATATAAAAGAAAATAGTCTATACCTTCTTAGAAAATAATATTATATGTAGCTTGTCGGTGTCCCTCTAAACTTTGACAGTTCTTTATTCCGATACGACACTTATTTCAAAAAAAGATATCTTTTTGAACTATATATCAACATAAAAAACTTCGACAACAAATGGCCTCAAAGACAAGGTAAGGTTATTTTAGAGCAGTGACGTCATGTTTTTTTTTTTTTTTACGCTCATTAGATCTATGTTTGGCCACTATCTGGCCTGATGTGAAGCGATGATGTGGACTAAGATGAAGCACGTAGATCTAGAGAGAGACGGCAGTTGAGCGGCTGCTCAGACCCGTCTCCCCGATGGTTCACGGAACATCATCCCGAAACACGACTAGGTCGTTTGACGGCATGGCTTTGTTCGGTGGGTGGTATTACAACCACGGCCAGAGCCTACCACTCCAAAGCGCGTAAGCGGGTTTCATCACGATGTTTTCCTTCACCGTCTTAAAGCGAGCGTGCAAAATCTGCACTTAACTATAAGTCATTGGTGCAGGGCCGAGTCGGGATTCGAACCCAGGTGCGTCTGATCGAAAGGCGCATGAGTTCCCGCTGAGCCACACTCGCTCTTACTTATGTGAAAGTAAATTGAATGTTTGTGTTGTCGCAGTATTTTCTGTCAAACGAATAGCTACTTGTCGAATGATGTTCATTCGAAACAAAGACTTGTCAAACTATATATTTTCGTAACAAGTGTCGTGTCGAAATAAAAAAACTGTCGAAGTTCAGAGGGACACCCGTAGTTTGTAAAGGAAACGATTTGGGTTCATGTGATAAAATATAGGTAATATAACACATAATTCGAGCGTGTCACATCACCCAATTTACGCATGTCAAAGAAAGAGATGTTCTTTTGTATTCCACATTTGACGGAAGCACGCTATTTAAAAGGGCCCGAAAGACGCGTTTCCCCCTATTTACGGCCGTACTTAACCAATTAGGGTAACCTATACGGTAATTTCACCGAACTGGGGTAATTACCCAATTTTTCCATTTTTGCCAAAACTGGGATCGTTTAGACATAACGTAATAACAGGGGACCATTTCACGCTACTTAAGTTTAGATGACACTTTCAAAATTTTAGGTAATTTTCTGGTGGATATTAAGTAGTTGCTTGTCTACGTTTTTGCAGACGTCGTTCTTGACGTCATAATTATTAAGGTCTTGGAATTATGAGGTGATTTATTATTTAGACACTCTTATAAAGGCGAGGGACTAGTATAAGATTAACTTATTTCCAGGCAGTTAAGTAATGAAGGAATAACTAATCCATTTGGAATGGTCAAGGCTGCTAAGTTATAAATGAAGAGGTAACCCATTTAGAGTCTTGGTAATTCGTGTCAGGGTGTAATCTTCTTAATCAACTACAATTTCTTACACACTACACCTATATACACACCTTCTCATACACGCACACAAACATTCACACCCACACATTCAAGTAATATATACCTACACAAAACTGCATGCCATCATAACTACCCTTACGAAGTACAAACAAACTTTTGTAATCCGTTCCTGTAACTTTTTTAAACTATGTCTGGCGGGAGGTATTGGTATGCCAAAACTTGGGTTTTCTAGTTTGGGTATAAACCAATATTCACAAACAAAAATAAAAAAAATGTAATACTTTTGAATGTTTATGATAGATGATGTTTGTTGGATTTCAAATAAATATATCTTTATCTTTTCTTCTCCTACTCTCGTGTGAGAGTGTGGCCAACCCTGGTCTCAGTATCTATGATGGGATATTTGATACTCAATCAGGCAAAAATTACTGAACGAATTTTGATGAAATTTTATGAACGTTACACCCTGCGGAATAGGAATACCTACTTAACATACTTCTTTTTTGGATAATTGGCAACGCGGGTAAAACTGTGAAGCGCATGTAGTTTATGAATACGTAGTAGCGAAGGACAAAGTTTCATTTAACGTGAATTTCCACTGCATTTTATTATCGTTGTTTCAAAGCTGAAGTCCTTTGTAATTTCAACGGTAAAACTGCAGTTGTAATTTAAATCAAGGTAACTGGTAGCCTCAGTGCTTTGTATCGGCCGGCGGCTGGCGGTGAAAACTTCAGAATATAGAACACACCTATCAGCGGCTCTTCTAGAAAACAATTTTATATAGTTCTAATTGGAGAGACTTGAGTTCGGGTCTGCCAAGTGGCCAACTAGCACATAAGAAACATAATATTATCAAAAACAAACATGAAGTATTGTTACAAAAGTTCTTAAAAAAAATGCCATCAGTTTCGTGCCGTATCTTCTGAGTTTCAAACGGACAAAACCTCATACAGTTTTGTCCGTTAAGAAAGGAAAGTGTTAATGGACATTTTCTTAGTTTTAGTCTACTTAGCAGCTGAAGTTAAACTCAAATTGCTTATTAGTCTTATAAGGCTAGATCGTAATGTTATTGAGGCGTCTTATTAAGAAAAAAAAACCTCTGAGTAGTGGTTCTTTTTCCCATACTGTGGTAGAGTCATTTTAATAATAAAATTGACGATTATAAGCACTTATAAACGTCAATTTTATTGTGACGTCTGTGATGCAAAAATGAATAAAGAACTTTTAAACTAATTTAAAATATTTAATCTAAATTAAAATATTTGTCCTTTTTCAGTACCTACATACCAATTTGATCAAATCCTACTATTATAAATATTAATAACGGGATATTTACTATGAAATAAATATTTCTCTAATATATATATATATATATATATATATATTTTTACGCTTAATAGATCCATGTTTGGCCACTATCTCGCCTGATGTGAAGCGATGATGTGGCCTAAGATAAAGCACATAGATCTAGAGAGAGACGGCAAATGAGCGGCTGCTCAGACCCGTCTCCCCGATGGTTCACCGAACATCATCCCGAAACACGACTAGGTGGTTTGACGGCATGGCTTTGTTCGGTGGGTGGTATTACAACCACGGCCAGAGCCTACCACTCCAAAGCGCGTAAGCGGGTTTCATCACGATGTTTTCCTTCACCGTTTTTAGAGCGAGCGTGCAATATCTGCACTTAACTATAAGTCATTGGTTATTATTGTTAAGTTATTAGTAGCTTGACAATGATAGTTTAAAAAGTTATATTCATCAAAATCCGTTGGCGTGATTAAGTAACAAATATTCATCCATAGACCCATCATACTCATACATACACCCATCCTCCCAAACATTCACATATATAATATTAGTAGAATATGATAGTAGGATTTGTAGGATAGGATTATAGGGACAGGAATATAGGTATAGGAATAGTAGGATCATCATCATCAACATCAGCCCATCACGTTCCCACTGCTGGGACACAGGCCTTCTCTCATAGAGAGAGAACGGGCCATAATCCACCACGCTAGCCCAGTGCGGGTTGGTGGATGTCACATATCCTTGACTTTTTGTGAAAAAATCTTGGACATGCGGGTTTCCTCACGATGGTTTCCTTCACCGTTTTTAGAGCGAGTGTTAAATCCGCACATAACTTAAGAAAGTCAGTGGTGCGAGGCCAGCGGGATTCGAACTCGGGTGCGTAGGATCGAAAGTCGCACGAGCTCCCACTGAGCCACACTCGCTCCCGGATATAGTAGGATAGGATAGTGTTAATTAGCGTGATCATAGTGGTTACTGCAGCTGGTTTTAATCAGGCGTGGCGATTACCATCAGGTCAACGAAATCCATTCATTCCCTCAAAACAATAAAAAAACAAAGTTACCTATTAGTAACGGGTTGCAAGTGTCATCGAGTGTAAAACTCAGTGGTAAGAGCCACAGAACTGTGTTATGTCCATAGCAGTAAACGGCTCAGTGTGCCGTAACTAATGATAATGTAATTAGTTCCGTCTGATTCTGATGGGATTAGGGACTCAATTATAGTTGCTAAAGTTATGTTTAGAATTGCATGAGTTGAAATAGAAGCGGAAAATATGCATTTCATGACGTACGGCAACGCGCCACCGTTTCATGGTGGACATTCCTCCTGCGCGCACTAAGCGCTTTGCTTCCACTTTTATTACTGCTAACGAGTGGAATTCCCTGCCAGAGTCAGTCTTTCCCGATAGCTATAATCTAGGAATCTTCGAGTCTCGAGTGAACAGTTACTATCTTGGCAAACGTGCTAGATGGTCGACCGAAAACTGGTATTTAGGTACATCAGGATCTGGAAAAACACAGGCTATTTATCCCAAGAAATGGTGCAGTTAGTCAACTATAAACCGAATTCTACGCAGACAGCATCGCAAGTATCCAAACCTATATCGGCTAGTGAAAACTACACAAGTCCATGGTCCTCGTGTGGATCCTTAATTTTGTTGTAACTTATTGTTGTACTGTAAAAGTTGTACTAGCTAGTAAAAATGTACTATAGGAGGGGTTCTATCGGTGTCCTTTAGGCAGGCCGAGGTCGCAGGGGAAAGTAAATAATACAGGGGGTGTAAACGTACAGGCTTGTATTCAAAGTTATACGAATTACAGAACGGGGGGGGGGGGATTTCGTTAATCTACCGGACAATAGGCAATGCAGTAGACAACTTCCAGTCGCAAAGGCTTGAGAGCTGGATGAAGTGCTAAGGCAAAGCGCTAAAGCTAGTGAGATCCGAATCCAGTAGATCCCATTCCACATTACAAATTCAAATCTGGCGGTGACTTGATTTCCGCGAACTAAACGTTTGCGTGTTTTAACGATCGCCAACGCCATCTAGTTTCAAATAGGTGCACTAATCTTGACTCGGGTCGATTGAATGCATTTTATCATTTGTTGTGTTACAGTCTCCCCTTTCAGGTTCCGACGTTGTCCCAACGAGGAAGATGGTATTCGTTTTTGAATAACTTCTAATTGGGGCGTCCTCACCCACGTCGTGCAGGAACGTTGATACCTTCTGCGGGTGTGACAGTAGTCTTTGTTCTTCCTCTCTTTCGAAGAGATTGAACGGGCACAATGTCTTGGCCAACTAGCAGGCTGTTTGAGAAGCAACTCAGAAACGTTTCCAATCCGCGTTCCAAATTGCTTGATGCTTTGCCACGACTTGCCAGCTTCATCATGTAGCCATAACGCAAGTCCGGCAAGTGCCTTACTATGAATAGTCTTCTCTATCTCTTTGAAGATTTTTACCGCAGGCAATAAAGATTCTAAAGTTTCAGATTGTCTTTTGCCATTATAATAATGATGGCAGGACGTGCTGCGTCTTTCAAAGCCAATACAGGCAATGAGCTCTCTAATTCGTTCCTCGTATGTCATCCCGTTACGTAGAACCTCTGGGTTTGGGGTATTCTTCACTTGAGTTCGTCGCACACGTCGTGATGATGTCCTCGAAGAGAAGATGCCACGAGTTGGAGCGCTAATTTTAATACGGCGTTCACGAAGAGTAGATGATGCCTGATGCCCCACGTTGCCCGCCAATTTTTAAGACGGGTGTCGAATCGCTAATCCGTACAAGCAAGGCTTTGCACAGAAGTATAGAAAACGGGGATGTACGGAGACGGATTGAATTTAAAATTATTTCAAATAAGGAGCAGGGACGGGCGGGGATTCGTTAATCTACCGGACAATAGGCAATGCAGTAGACAACTTCCAGTCGCAAAGGCTTGAGAGCTGGATGAAGTGCTAAGGCAAAGCGCTAAAGCTAGTGAGATCCGAATCCAGTAGATTCCATTCCACATTACAAATTCAAATCTGGCGGTGACTTGATTTCCGCGAACTAAACGTTTGCGTGTTTTAACGATCGCCAACGCCATCTAGTTTCAAATAGGTGCACTAATCTTGACTCGGTTCGATTGAATGCATTTTATCATTTGTTGTGTTACAGTACTAAGTATCTTCGAAGTCCAAGGTAAAATATCGATGAAATTTATATGGGATCACTTCGAAGCTATACTGAACACAACGCAAAAAGAATTTACCAAATCGGTTCTTGAATAACGGAGTTCTGAGGTAAGAAATATTAAACAATATATAATAATGAATAAAGAAACAATCGAATAGAGAACCTACTCCTTTTTTGAAGTCAGTTAAAAAAGAGAAATAAAGATAATGATAGTGATTTAAAGAAACAAAGTGAAAGTCTCTCTCTGAATTCAGAGATATATTCCGGCTGTATGAGGCCAGCCTAAAGGGGTTCTCCCCTTACTGCGTCTTTCAGTAAAAGAAAAATATTCATTTCCTATTATGTCTGTGTATGGTCGTATAATTTTATTATTAATTTCGGAACAGAGCAAGTGAAACGTAACAGTAACATAAAGTTTGATTGCTATGACTTTTTTGCATTTAATCTATTTTCCTTATTTTCTTCTTCTTATATTTGAAAAGTTCTAACAGTTTTTGTCTAGACGCATAAAATGAAATCTTGCACTAAAAGTATGAACAACAAGGATGACTTGAATAAGACTAAAACTTTACGTTGTAAATAAAAAATATAAATTATTTATATCAGATAAATCCATAGTCGTGTTAGTAACAATTTTTCTTAAAACCTATGTTAGTAGTGGAAAAATACATGAAATTATTTGGTCCTGCCCGTGACAATACCTAACCAGTATCTCTGGATAGGACAATCAATGCGGGATGCAATCATTTTCAGAACACTGTTGGAGCTATGTACCTCGTAGACGGTGGAACATTGACTAAAGGGATTGTTATGTGACTATATACCTATAGGGTTTATGAGTATAGAGATCATTCTCTGTTGGCTCGATATTACTTTTTGTACCTATGGTAGATAAACTTACGTTTGACGATTCCCAAACTTGATGCTAAGCAAATATATGTAGCATGCTATATTATTATTTATTTTATATATTAGGAACAGCAAACAGCTACATTCTAAAAATTTTACTAACGAAGTTGCAAATACATATATATAAAGCTTAGCCATAATGCAGCCCACAACGCTATTCTCATATCATAGCATGCTTAGAAAATTAATTGAAGTAAGGATTTAATGTAGCATGCTAGTTTTGGAGCTGACAATTAACATTCTTTTTAAAAAAATCTCCCTGTGTGCCTATAGGTAAGCTGTGTCCATGTTTATATATTATATTATAAATGCTTATATAATTAGATAGAAATACAACATATTGAATGTTTTCAAATAATTGTAAGCGAAGCGGACTTAAAAAATATCTGGCATCTCGACCTGTTTTTACCATGTTTTCGCTACAACTCACCCAAAAAGAGAACAGTCATCGATTTATTTGAATTGTTTTCGTAAAACTGGATTCTGGTGGTAAACCGAAGGAGAGCGAGACGCAATTTCCTTGCCAAATCGAGTGTGAACCGGTTACCGCGGGTTTAAACCAGAGCTTTGCTGTTTTTTCTAATACACAGAGCAGTTGTTTACTGCTGGGGGAGGACGAATTGAAAAAGGTATATAGCAGATGCTACGATCTGATTGGTAGATTTTATGTCTGATACCTTTTTATGACAAATTGTTTGCCTAAAAGAAGAGCACTTTTTAAAATTTTATCATAAAGTATTTTTTTAATTTAATTATAAACACAAATTTTAGGTATTTGTAATTAAATAGGTACTTATCTGGTTTTGATCTATTTTGACATTCTGATTTTCGTGTTAATTTATCACTATAAACGCACTAGAAAACGTTTTTTTTATATTTTAGCAGACGATTTTAAACATTGAAGTCTACCTAATCCCAAACCGCAGTAAACTGCAAACTTTACGGTTTACGTTACGCCTTTTTTCAGCAAAGTGCATCGCCGAACTGTTACGTTTATTCCTCTATTGTCTATATGTATCCAATATACATATATGTTTTATTTTTCAGTATTTGCAAAAAGTTACACACGCAAAGTGAAAACAAGCTTTTTTATAGTTCTAGAATTTTATCGTTTCAGTGAAAAACTGTGTTGATTGTATTTTTTCGGAAAAATGGTAGATAAAACTGCTGTTTATTGATATTTCGGAGATTCTCGTAGTCATTATAAGTATAAACGGTTACATTCACGTTATGATTGTGTCGGATAACTCCGACCAGGCAGCGCCGCGTATTCAAAGCGTAAACTCCCGGAGGAAGGACATCCTAATGGTCCGAAACCTGGTCGGAGTTATCCGACACAATCATAGCGTGAGTATAGCCGTTTATATTTATAATGAATATTTTTACTCACGATAGTTTCCAAATCTTAATTCTTGTAGTCGTAGTATATATTTTACAATGGCAATAGATAGCTTTTGCAATGCCATATTGTAGCGCTCTGGGTATATATATGATCGAAGGCTCGTAGCGTAGCTCCCTTAGCCGTTCATAATAGCTAAACAGTGATCGCAGCGGTTACCACTTGGATGGGTGAACGTTTGTGTGTCGTTTACATCTGAGCGCTACCATGCTTCGGAGGGCTATCGGTCCCTGTTGTCTTAAAATAAAAGTCGTTAGACCATGTCGGAGGCCTTCGGGCGGTCTATAAACTCCGACACCAGGCTTAGTCAAAACTTACACGGTAAAAGAAAAAAAAAATCGTATGAGTT
Organism: Petrophora chlorosata; assembly: GCA_951640565.1. Classification (NCBI taxonomy): domain Eukaryota; kingdom Metazoa; phylum Arthropoda; class Insecta; order Lepidoptera; family Geometridae; genus Petrophora; species Petrophora chlorosata. Next base: position 6,715,913 of record OX621205.1, on the reverse strand, counting down.
ATGAACTTTGACGCATTACCGATTTACTCATATTTTTTTAATGAAATCGAAAACAAAGTTAATGTATTAAAAAAAATGTAGGTAACATAAAAAAAAGTAATTAATGTAATATAGCTCGGTATAATACCGACCCTACTCTTAGATTCAAATCAATTGTATAACAAACAGAATCAATTCAAAAAATTGCTTCCTAAACTCCGCAATCACGGGGTTAAATAAAAGACGAGACGGGTCGAAGACACCATAACGCCCGCAGGCGAAGGGGGTTGAATCTAAGGGAGTTGAAATCTAATTTGCAAATGCATTTCCTGCCTTTCAGGGCGCAGTGAAGTGTCTGATGTTTTTAGATGTCCGTATCGGATTGTTTTGTCTGTTTTCGTGTGATGAACATGGGTGAGGCCTTTGGGACGATACCTAGGTACTAGTACCTACTATTCAGTTGCGTGAAGTGAACAAGTGAACTTTTTAACAAGTGTTAAAGAGCATAGATCTGTAAACGATACCTGACTTGTTCAATAATCAGCTGTATTTTCAATAAAGCAGCTTCAGTATCACTTCTTCCTAGTCGGGCACTCTAGTCAGAGTGGTAGTGGTTCTCCTTAGCGAGGTTTACTGCTATCGCAATGCTTCTCCATTTCTGGCGGTTGGTAGCACTGCGAGTACACTGGACTATGATGGTTCAGTTTAGTGATACTGAACCATCATCTATCACTAGAGTTCTTTTAAATGTTTTTTATGGGACGAATAATGAGACGAACTTATCGTTTGCCTGATGGTAAGCGCCACGCCTGCCGATAACGATTGCAGTGCTACCCAGAACTTTAAAACCATAAAAATTACATCAGATATTAAGTCTCATATGCCCAATAATTTCGCTGGCTACAATGCCCTTCAAACCGGAACACAGTAATGCTTGCACACTACTGCTTGGCAATATAATAACTGGCAAAGTGGTGGTACCCACTCAGACGGCCTCCAGCATACGAGAGACATACCAAGAGTACAATACCACCACTTTGCCCAGTCATTCCGCCACCAAATAGTAATGCGCTGAAAAATCTAATATAACGCCCTAAAAAGATATTTGACCTTGGTTACATACCAATAAAAAACTTTTTCGCCACCTTTCAGACAAAACCTTTTAAATAAAATTTTTTTTTCTAACGAACTATCTTTCATAAATTGAATATATCTTTATATACGACACAACAAGCCCGTCTAATGTCTGGAAATACTTTCGATGTGCCATTCCAACCACTAAAAGGAAAGTTAAGCGAGTCTCATCCCACGCAGACATCTATACATCATGGTAAAGTAGAGCCTTTACTCACTATGCCAGATTTATGAACTAACTAACGACCGGGATTCTCATGGGTGCGAATATTTATTTAATTAAAGTTGAAGTTCAAAGTTCAAAAGTTCTTTTTTATTTTTGGCATCAAAGACGCACTTATGAACGCCAATTATTCCAATGACTCTACCACCGTATCGGAAAAAGAACCACTACTCAGAAGATACGGCAAGAAACTGAGGAGCATTTTTATAAGTTTTGTTACAGTTTTACATTAACTCAATTACTTTTGTTTACATTAATTGCTTGCTGCACTTACAACATGACACCTACATTTCCTCAAAAAAAATTCTAATTCAGATGAGCAAATTCGTTTTGAAGATCATCAACTTGTTTTCATATGGCAGCTAACAAATTGGGTCGGCACTTAAGGTTCCATCTTCAGCCCATCGCTGAGATAGTAGCCAAACATTAAGATCTATATGCAATAGAATGCAAACACGCATATAGAAAATGACCATATGTTTATAAATGTTTTGGGTTATTTCGTAAGGAACAAGTATACATTTTAACAAAAAAAAACAACTTCAATATATCTTCGAAGTTCAAGATCAAATATCGATGAAATTTATATGGGACCACTTCGTAGCTATACTGAACCCAGCGCAAAAAGAATTTTCCAAATCGGTTCTTGAATGACAGAAATCTGAGGTAACAAACATTAAAAAAAATAGAAAAAATAATAAAAAATATACAATCGAATAGAGAACATTCTCCTTTTTTATAGTCGGTTAAAAATTACCGTCACACAACCAAAATTATAATGTCGAAAATCGGATTGATAACGCAATCGTTATCAATCCGATCCGAATTCACATAGAAACTTCCGAGTTTTCCTCGATCCAACAAATCCAAATACCGATCTGACTCATACCAACTTTCATGGGATCCATATCCGACACAATAGGAACAGTCCCTTACAAAACATGTGCCTTTCGCGGTCCGCTTAATAACGCCGATTGGCGAAATTTTCGGCGAAATTTTACCAGAGTTCACGCTCCATTGCCGGCGGAAATTACGTTGCGTAGGAGCCCCAGCCTTTTTGTGCCACCCCGTATTGTATGTACCTACACAGTATCGATTAGTCCTCCTTTTTAAACGAAAACGGCGAACGGTTGCCTCCAAATAGCTTGTTTATACTTATCGCCAGCTCTAAAAAAGCGAATAGCCAAATCTTGAAGCTTTATTTTAAACGTAAAAAGTTATAGTGTAATATTTTTTTTGTACAGACTTTGAGAGGACGATATTTCCGTTTTTGTTGGAAGTTTTTGTGTAATACAATCTGGTTGTTATAGGAAAACATGGCAGCGTTGGCGACGTACAAATTATTTTGATTTTCGGATCGCGATTTTTCTCTCGGTTAAAGCTTTTGACATTTTGCAAACAACGAGAATATGCAGGATGTAGTTTATTTGCATAATGACATTCTGTTAACAAAATTTAGTGATACCACGTCAGGGTGTCTGTTTCACTTATATGAAACCCAAATAGATCGTGACACGCATTGAGATTACAATTACAGATATAAAATAAAAGCTTGAATTTTATGATGCGAAAAAGAATAGATAGATAGATAATACTTAATTGCACTTAAAATAAGAAAACAGAATTACAGTTTCCTATAAGTACAATAAGCGGTCTTATCGCTAAGCAGCGATCTCTTCCAGACAACCATAGGGTAAGGAAAACAACATTTTGCATGAACATGGTATTGTAGAACGAGTGTGGCTCAGTGGGATCACGTGTGACTTTTGATCCGATGCACATGAGTTTGAACCCCACTGGCAGCACTGACTTTCTTAAGTTATGTACGGATTTAACACTTGCTTGAAAAACGATGAAGGAAAACATTGTGAGGAAACCGGCATGTCCAAGAATAAAAAAAAAACCCGCACTGGGCCAGCATGGCGGATTATGGCCCGTACTCTCTCTATGAGAGAAGGCTTGTATCCAAGCAGTGGGAACTTATTGAGCTGATGTCGATGATGCAACAGAACACAAATTCAAACAGGTAGGTAATAATACGAATAAAAAAATTACTCATCATGATACGAAACCAGCTTTTTCAGAAGTTTGTACCATTATCTATTTTCTAAATGCATATTTAGATTTAAACCTTTATATGGAGCTACATGGCGGGTATACAACCGAAAAAAAACCACATTCAGTTCAGTACTTTTAGAGTAATCAGTGTACATCCTACTTATCCTATCTTAATAATATTATAAATACACACTTACACACACGTGTGCGTTTGTATCTGTTTGTTACCACTTAGCTCCCTAACAACCAAACGAATTTTGATGAAATTTGGTGTAGGTACTTTAGGTCCTGTAATGGTCATGGGCTTATTCCGGAAAAACACTTTTTAGGGAACAACTGATTTACTATAAACTGAATTCTACGCAGAGTACAAGCTAGTACATTTATTTATTTATTTAATTGATCACCAATATAATGTACACTCTTACAAATAATTATATAATATAACAAATACACAATAACTAAGTGTCATCACAATTATAGGCGAAGACTGCATGCGAACTTATTTTTTTAGCGAGATTTTTTTTTATAAAGCGATAAAAAATTCAAAAATAATATTACTTACATAAAAATATAAACCACTAGGCCACCGAGCCAACTGTTCGAGCAACATTTTTCTTCCATCCTTCTTATATCGTCTTACGGGGACGATTCTACGTCATCTGTCGTCTATGCTTCCTGATTCTATGATTGATTGATAATTTTTCTTCTTTCTATTTATTTAAAATCTTACAAACAAGTTGAATTAAGGACCTCTACTTTTTCTTACCATTTTTGAAAAAAATAGACAATCAAGATATTTCTTGTACAGATTTTATTTTAGTAGTGTAGTATTTTTTTTATTTTAGTAGTGCGCAAGTATTACTGTGTTCCGGCTTAAAGGGCATTCTAAAGGTATTGCCAGCGACATTACTGGGCATTATGAGACTCAACAGCTAATAGGGGAACGGACAGTAATCGAGAAAAAATCTAAAATGTAATTAGAACGAATGTTCGTCGAACCAGAAAGATCATTCAATCAATATTTTTGTGAAATAATAATGATTTATATTTTTAAATCAATAAATAATTCTGACATTTTTAATCTGTTCTTCATCTCAAACGAAACAACAATCACAGCGCATGACGTCATTTGTAGGCAAATGCCGTGAGTCAAGCTTGTGTTTATTTTACTTTTTTGCTTTTCATAAAATGTATTTTTGCTAATTTGTTCGTTCCATTACTACAATATATCTCCAAACTCCACAAAACGTATTAGAATCTCTTTGCAAGTTTCATTTCGAAGAGTTTGTCGTCTTCTACCTACATATGACGTCACAATTTTTGAGGTGACCGTTTGCGTGGCAATATTTGAAACATAATATTTAAACAAAGTTTTAGGTACTTTTATAGCGTTATTAAATTAATATACTATTTTTCATGGCTATATATATTCATCGTAGTTAATTTAAAACACTTTCTGAAAAGTTGTCCGATCCCTTATTGTCTCAGGGTGACGAGCGCAGTGCAGCGCCACGCAGGATTTTGCAAAACAAAGCTCTGGGTGGTGCTGTTATTGTTATGGGCTGGCGTATTGCTTACCATCAGGCAAACGACGAGCTCGTCTCGTCATTCAGTTACATAAAAAACAAAAAAATATCTCCCACTCCTTCATATCACTCAAACCATGATGTACGTATTCATAATGCTTTCAGCAGAATTCTGATGGGGGCACTTTCTTTCACGTTAGTTACTCCGATAATGGGTTTAACGTGTTTGGATAAACTCGATCCAACAAAAGCACTTTGGTGTCTCCAAATTAGTGTCATGAAGACATTTTTATCCATTAGACGATGACAGCACTCATATAAGAATCACTCTGTTGTTATTTTAAGACCTATGTACTTACATAATTTTTACTCGTGGTAGGTCTTTCGTATGCGGGAGGCCTTCTAGGTAGGTATCACTGTTTTGCCAGGAATTCTGCCAAGCAGTAGTGCGCAAGCACTACTGTATTCCGGTTTGAAGGGCATTGTTACAAGCGAAATTAATGGGCACATGAAAAGTTCTGGGTGGCACTGCAATTTTCATGGGTAGGCGTGGCGCTTACCATCAGTTGAACGACTTGCACATCTCATCACTCAGTACCATAAAAAAACATGTAAGTATATACATTTTATTTGTTGGGGCAGTATAATAGTCATTTATTTTTCTGGAGCAGTTTGAAATAATAACAATTTTGAAAAGATTAACCTTTGTTTTTTTACTGTTTATAGTTATAGGCTTGCGTTTGACGACTATCTCGCTTGATGGTAAGCGATAAAGTGGTCTAAGATGTAACACGCTTACCTAGAAGATACCCGTTTACTCTCGATTTGAAGATTCCCAGGTAGTTGTCAGGAAACACATACGTTGGCAATGCGTTCCACTCCCTGGCTGTTCGTAAGATGAACGTGGCACCAAAATGCTTTGTTCGTACAGGAGAAATGTCTACCATGGATGTCGCATAGACGTGCGTCTAGTTGGCCTATGACTACTACTGTTTATGCTTTGGGTGTTAGGAAGCTGTTCCTTGTATTTTTTTTTTTTTAAAGAACTTGTCTACGAGACTTGCATGTCGTTTGTCTGATGTAATGCGCCATCCAAGTTTATGAGAATGGATGTATGAATAGATGGATGAATGGATGGATAGATGAATGTGTTATGTTACTCAATCACGCAAAAACTACTAAACGGATTTTGATGAAATTTATTGCGTAGGTTTTTAGGTCCTGGTAAAGGACAAAGGCTACTTTTAATCCCAGGCAACCTTGTGAAAAACCGCGGAGCACAGCTAGATAATTAATAATAGTCTCTGATAGGTTCTTGCCTGTGGTACTTGAGCATAATTAAGCTAAAGAACTGAATAATATGAAGTCTCTATTGTTGACAACTACTTATGATAGAAGAGTTTCTGCCGCACCTATAGCAATTGGGCGAAGTGCCTACTTCTAATCCATGGCACTCCAATCCGCTCATCTTATAAGCTCCACTATTCTCTCAGCACAAATCATAAACCAAAGAAACCCAAGAACAAATCACAAGGTCAATAAACTATAAATACCCATCCCGACAAAATTGCGAAGTAAACTGCACACCAGAAAGTCGGCAACTTCTGACGTATCCTTTGACGCTGTAACTTCTACATTAGCGAAGAGACGGCGACTTATATTCTTGTGTCGCGATGAAGAATCTTGGCAAACAATAAATGAGAGGTGACGTACTCTAGCTACAAGCATACCGACTATTACGACAGAAGAGATAATAATCAATACTCAGTTTATTTGTACAAGTCACATTCAAAATTTAAACTTTATAATAAGCTGACCCGGCAAACGTTTTTTTGCCATATAAATTAAAAAAAATGTTAAGGGTGAACAACCCTTATCACTTAGGGGTATGAAAAATAGATAGTAGTCGATTCTCAGACCTACTGAATATGCATATAAAATTTGGTAAAAATCAGTAAAGCCGTTTCGGAGGAGTAAGGTAACTAACATTGTGACACGAGAATTTTATATATATGATTACATTTAAATTTAAGTAATTAAACATTAGACTTACATGTCCAAGATTTACATGTCATGATTTACTTGTGGTAGGTCTCTCGTATTCGAGAGGCCGTCTGAATAGGTACCACAGCTTTGTCAGTTGTTCTGCCACAAAGTAGTAGTGCGAAAGCATTACTGTGTTACGGTTTGAAGGACATTTTAGCCAGCGAAATTACTGGGCATATGAGACTTAATATCTGTCTCGGGGTGATGAGCGCAATGCAGTGCTACGCAGTGCTTTTTATGTTATTAACATTTTTGGGTGGCACTGCAATTGTTATGGGCAAGCGTGGCGCTTACCATCAGGCGAACGAGTTGGTCGTCTCATCACTCAATTCCATATTAAAAAAAAAGAGTGAGTGTGCCCTCAGTGGAAATGGGAACACGTGCGACTTTCGATCCGACGCAACAGAGTTCGAATCCCGCTGGCCTCACACCACTGACTTTTTAAAATAATGTGCGAATTTAACACACATTGAGGTTATTAACCAACATACAAATAAGTAACAATAATTTATTGTTGTTACTAACTTAAAAGTAATGACGAAAATGCCTCCACAATCACAGCTCTCCCTTTCTCTATCTCCAAACCCATTAAAATAAATCATAAAGGAGAAGAAACTCGACCCAACGACAAAATTATCTAAGTTATTGGCACCTCGCTTGGTCATTACTGAACTTTTAAAATTATTAGAACATTTTCTGAGGCTAAAGGCATTATCTATAGAATGGCAGACCTTATTTATAGGTAGTAAACTAACATGTCTCATAAAAGGTTATGGAAGAGCTTCTGCAATTTTTAAAGCTTAAAATGTGGATTTAAAATGTTAGTTATAATTGTATACAAAGTCTCCCCAGAGACATTATGAAAAAGATTAATAGACAAATTTTTAATATTATTCTATCCATTAGTTTAAGTTAATTGTAAACTATTTATTAGCCTAATCTATGCCCAGATTGTAATATATACTAAAATATTTAAGAAACCCTAGTAGATAATGAAATTCATTTTTTATACCTAGTTAAGATAAAAAATAATACTGGGCATTATGAGACTTAAGAGCTCAGGATGACGAGCGCATTACCGCACAGAATTTAGCAAAACAAAATTCTGGGTAGTGCTGCAACTGTTATGGGCAGGCGTATTGCTTACCATCAGGCGAACGAACTGCTCGTCTCGTGAATTAGTTATATAAAAAAGCGGTCAGTTTCAAATAGCTCTTTACATACTATTATTTATTCTGTGCGTCCGAGACGTGGACACTCACGGTTTCAAGTCGCTGAGCGGGCTATGCTTGGAGTTTCTCTGAAGGATCGTATCCGGAACGAAGTAATTCGACAGAGAACCAAAGTCACCGACATTGCTCACAGGATTCGCCAGCTGAAGTGACAGTGGGCCGGCCATATTAGCCGTAGAACCAATAATCGTTGGGGTAGACGCGTTCTAGAGTGGAGACCATGAATTGGCAAACGTAGTGAAGGACGCCCGCAGGCTAGGTGGAGCCACGATCTTCTCAGGGTGGCTGGTAACAGCTGGATGAGAGTAGCCGGGGATCGTGCTCAATGCATGATCGCTATTTATGAGTTAGGTCCTCGCGAATCATTAAGAGAAGTCTTTAAACAAATTAATGTATTAACTTTACCTTCTCTGTATATTTATGAAAATATAATGTATGTTCGTAAAAATCTGCACAAATTCAAGGTGAATAGTGACCACCACAACATAAACACTAGAAATAAGGATAGAATTGCAGTACCTAGGCTTAGACTGAGTAAAACGAATAAGTCCTTCATGGGCAATTGTGTATAAATAAATATAATAATATATATAATAAAATTCTAAAATGTATAACGGAGCTCACAGAAAGTAGATTCAAATTGATTGTGAAAAATATTCTAATGAAAAAAGCATACTATACAGTTAGTAATGACATAGAAGACAAAGATGCATAGAACATTCCGCTTCTGTCAAATAGCCAACTGGCACATAAGAAGAATAATATTGTCAAAAACAAACTATGAACAAATAAATTATGCCCCTCAGTTTCTTGCCGTATCTTCTGAGTAGTGGTTCTTTTTCCGATACGGTGGTAGAGTCATTGTAATAATTGACGTTCATAAGTGCGTCTGTGACGACAAAATTGAAATAAAGAACTTTGATTTGATTTTATTTGATTTGAAAATGACGTGCATTTGGAGATGCCTATGTCCAGAAGTGGACTGCGATAGGCTGATGATGACGATGATGACTTCAGAAAGTGGAATTAGGTTTTAACTGCTACAAAACAATGTATCTTTGAAAATATTGGTCTTAAAATAGCGATTAGCTTTTTGTTCTATTTTATTTAAAGGTTTATTTTTCTGATTTCAGGTACGTTCTCGTCTTCTTACTGAAAATCTTCATGTGCTTTTGTAAGTACCATTCCCTACGAGTTTATATTAATAAACGTAATAAGCCATAAGGACCATAGAAAATAAATCTTCTATTTAGTATGAGTGAGACTCATTGCAGAAATGTTGAACACACGTGTTTACATTTTATGGTACACCATACAGAGCCCGTCAAAACAAATAAAGTCCCGCTTACTTAGTAAAAAAATGCCCATAATTTCAAGTCATTACATCATCGGCTTCCCCGGGGAGAGTTTGCAAATCGGCTTTATCGGCACAATAAAATATCTTTGCCGATAAAGCGGTATAATGCGGTATGAAGCGGTATCGCGGCGAGCGCGAGTGATATTGATGTACTATAAACCGATAGGAGTACAGAATAAGCCCCCGCGAGGCGATGCTTGTATTCCGATAATCACTTAGGGCTTTATACGACAATGTATAAGTATGTATAATATCGGGTTTTCTTCTTTGCGAAAGAAGATGAGAAGAGAAGCATCGAAAAATAAATTTATTTATGTTAAACTTAGGGACGAAACCGATTATCATGTACCTATATACACGAAATAATGCGTATTTTCTGCATTTAACATACTTACAATAAAAATAATAAAAGGTTCTTTATTAAGATATAAAAGATATAAAAATAATAATAGATTTTTATGGGTTTTTGACTCAAAAGGACATTCAAGATTCATTTATTTGCATAAAATACAGGTGCCAAGGAGATGTTAAATACAATCAGATTCAGAAACTATGCCGTACTTTGCCAATCTAGGCGTGCAAATATACATTAGTACAATTAAAAAATAAATATTAATATAATAAAACACACATTATCTAATTAAATTAATACAATTGAAGAGTATTTGCCAGAAGATGAATAAATAAGTAAATTAGTATTATTCATATTATTTCATGTAACAATGTCAAATTAAATAATAATATGTAAATTAAATTATATCAATATCATTTCATTTACAATGTCATATTAACTAAATAAATTTCATAATGTCAACAATTTGATAATTTCTATTTGAATAATTCCGAGACAGTATAGAAACATTTATTCAATAGCCACAGTTTGAGTTTTCTCCTGAATCTACGGAGCATCCTTGTTCCTGTTTGCTGATACGCTTTAACTTGACAATCTAGCCAACGAAATTACTGGACATATGAGACTTAAGTATCTGATGTCTCGGGGTGATGAGCCCAATGTAGTGAAATACGGAATTTAGATAGCTTATACCCTGGATTAACACATGGGCTACTTTTTGTCACGGAAAATCGCATTAGAATCCGCGGGACGCAGCTAGTATAACATAGGCTATGAGCACCCATCATGCAACTGAAGATTTCCTTATATATATATATACGATAGCGACATCCGAATGTATCGCATGACATTGTAATTCCCGCGACATGTCTGTCTGTGAGACAGCGACCAGTCGAGTGTAAGCAGCCTTCCTAATTCCATTTGCAACGCTGTCACTTCTTCTATCGACCCTCCAATAACTGTAATGGCATCCGTGCACGCTCCTTATCGGTCAAGATTATGTTCTATACCTCGCAAATGTCCCTCACTCCCTCGCGCCGACCCTCTAATGTGGTTTGATATATTACTTTATTTGTCAAATATCAATAATGTCGGATCGGGACAGTTTGCGGCTGAGTCGATTCCATCGATACAGGGATTAGAAGTTATGTATAAATTGTATTCGTATTTGGTGCTCCCGCTTTACTTCTCGTTTTTTAAAGATTGATTTTTAATTGTTGAATCGATAGCCGTGCTCATATTAGTAGTGTGAGACCTACTTTTATCAACGTTCATTAATGTTAGAATAGGTACCTACTAGGCTAGGAGCAAGTGTGGCTCAGTGGGGGCATGTGCGACTTTCGATCCGACGCACCCGAGTTAGAACCCCGCTGGCCCTGCACCACTGACTTCCTTAAGTGATGTGCAGATTTAACACTTGCTCTTGCTAACAGTGAAGGAAAACATCGTGAGGAAACGGGCATGTCCAAGAGTTAATCACAAAAATTCAAGAACATGTGACAAAAGTGGGACACTCACCAACTCAACTGGGCCAGCGTGGTGGATTATGGCCCATACTCTTTCTATGAGATAAAGCCCGTGTCCCAGCAGTGGGAACGTGATGGGCTGATGATGATGATGAGGTACTTGCTAGGAAAATTTTAAAAACTTTTGGAAAACTTAAAATTATATTGTTATTTTTCTAGTCCGTCTTACACTGTTGTGGAGTGAAATAAAATTTGAAGGAAGGCCTACAACTGTTATCGTTAGGCCTAAATGTATCCTAACATAAATTATTATATTTATTTATAGACATGAGGTAGGTACTGGGAAAATTAATAAAAGCTGTAATAAAATATTTATTCAAGGATGAAAACTATTTGTTTCATAAAATTCAATTTCGTTATGAAGTAAAAATATGCACTCACTATAACAAACCACAATTGGAAAATAACGTGTACATTTCATGTAAATTTCTTCAGTAAAATATAAGTTTTGTTGCCCCCTCACTACCTTTGGGGCAGTGAGGGGTCCTATTCTAGAACGCACTCGCATTCGATTGACGGATTAGCATCATAATTGTGGTGTTGCGTGATGTTATCACTGTAATTGAATGCGGGACACCCGCGTCCCGCGTCACGCCGTGCCTCCGGCGCCGCTACTGTCCCAGGGCTGCCACTCGATAAGAATGCTAATATGTACTTGCCCGCTGTACGCTCGGCTCGGTCGCTTCGGTTTTCTGCATTTACATGACACTTTATAGGCCTTGTCGCTATCTAAAGTGCAGATTAAAAACGTGGCCGGGAAGTATGATTTTTTCCTTTGTTGTGATAGGATAAGCTGTTATAAGAGAAAAATTGAAAAATGTTTTGTTATTATTTTGTATGATAAAGTTTTTCCAATCATTTCGCTATACGAAATAGATATTGTTATCTATCTTGCACAAATAGCACAAAATCCACGTCAACAAGCTGGTTTTTGTTCCCCAAGTCTGCGTAAATCAGATCGGTAGATCGATACCTCATTTGTATGGAAAGCGAAGAGAAACCTCTCTTCATAAATTGTTCCAAATCAGGTCATGTACCTAATATGGCATCACAATTAAAGTATGTGTATATTTTTGGGTCGGTGATAAATAACAGGTTAAAAAAGTGTTTATTATTGTGTGCAATGAAATATGCAAAAGATAGCAATGCGTGGCTGAATTGGGATTAAAACTAACCTCTCTTACTGGACGACTAACAACATAAAGTACCACGTGACATATTTGTCGACATGCGTAAGTCCATAATCTTAACTTGTTTACATTCAAAATATTGTGGCATCCCTAAGTAAGTCCAGTCGACCCCACCGCTCCCGTGGGTAATGTCAAAATTTATTTCGTTATTGATTCATTACAATGTAACGTTATGATGCGGCGAATGATGGAATTGGGTTATTAATTGCTTAATACAACCCCTGATGATATCAACATTGTTGTTTGGGTATTGTCAGAGTAGTATTTTATTGTTTGTTTTGAAGAAGTTGTGGAGAATCCAAACATTTTCATTTTGAACTGCATTATAGGGTTTTGTACTTAGTTTCTTGTTTTTACTGTGTTGTTTACATGTGCAAACACATATTATGCCGCGTACAATTGTAAATACGTCCAATGATTGAACTATAGATAGATCCTGGCCGCTAACTGGGATCCCCTGCATCTAGGGAAACAGAAACTGGACTCGATTAAGCGACGCGCCCTTTAATTAATTGGTGATGAGCTTTCTTGATGGAAAGAAGGTACAAGGCTTTGAACACAGACGATGGCATCTGTCTTCAAGGCTTTGTACCTTTATCTCTACTCCATCTTAGAACCACCAGGCGAGAAGATTCACTCCATCTTAACGTTGTGCATATACCACCAGTCCGCACAAAGCGTTTCGCTGACTCTTTCATAAAACTTACTGTTAAGGAGTGGAATTTTCTACCGGAATCCTTATTTCCTTCTAATTACAACCTGGGTCTCTTTAAGACAAGAGTGAATAACACTCATGGGCTAACGTGCTCTATCTTAGACCGCAACTACGGTTCATACGCATACCGCATCATACGCATACCGCATCATACGCATACGCTTACTCCTAGGTGAGTTGCAGTCAAATGTGAGCCCATTTCTCCTAAAAAAAAACTACGAGAACCATGGTCCCACAACATGGAACAAATATTTGCGCTTTTTTCGTGCATATACATTTGTCCCTTAGCGGTAATCGAACCCGCAACCTCAATGATAGGTATATGAGATATGAGCCTACTCGTCCAACCATAGATAAGATCTTTATGTTTTGTATTTTATGTTACGTACTGAAAGAAAGAAAATCGACTATTTGACGACCACATACACAAACAAAATAAATAAATAAAAAAAAACATAATTACAAAAAGAAAAAATAAATATATAAACAGTACAAAGAGATAATTAAGCTTAAGTCACTACTACTATACTGAAATACAATAAAGTATAATTATATTTTTTAATGATTGGCTTGCCAGAATTCGTGAATATTTGATTTCCTACCCATATATCAAACCAATTGGATTAAGCACAGTTCATGATAATTCAAACACGTAAAAGCCTACTCGTATTTGGCTCAGTTCGGGTTAAAATTACCTATCCTCTAATACATTTCATTTAACTTTACCCATGTGTCCGGGCTGGATTAGCATAATATTGTATGTGACACTAATTTAGGCAAACTCAATATCCGCCTGCACCTGTGACCGACGACTCTGCAGTTTACAGTATATGTGAGTATACTATAAATTATACTTATGTTTTTCATTGCGCTAATCGACCTCTCTTCATCATCATCATCATCATCATCAGCCCATCACGTTCCCACTGCTGGGACACGGGCCTTCTCTCATAGAGAGAGAATAGGCCATAATCCACCACGCTGGCCCAGTGCGGGTTGGTGAATGTCACATGTCCTTGACTTTTTGTGAAAAATTCTTGGACATGCCGGTTTCCTCACGATGTTTTCCTTCGCCGTTTTAGAGCGAGTGTTAAATCCGCACACAGCTTAAGAAGCTTAAGAAAGTGGTGCGGGGTCAGCGGGATTCAAACTCGGGTGCGTCGGATCGAAAGTCGCACGAGCTCCCACTGAGCCACACTCGCTCGACCTCTCTTACTTGAATTTTATTACTAAAACACTATAGTGTTTTTGTATATAAGTACTTCGTAGATGGTTATCGAGCGATAAAGCCGCCCATTGTCACACTTTCTTGAATTGTTTTTATGTGTTGTCTTTAATTTAATGTTTGCAATAAAGCGTTCATCTATCTATCTATCTACTATACTCTAAAAAATTTGAATCCCAATTAATATTTGTCGCATCTAAACCCAGATATTATTATTTTGAGCTACCAATGAATCCCACTCATCTTTTTTAAATATATCAAACCTGATATTTTGGTAGACAGACCGTCAACAATATATAACATTTTTGGAATTCACTATCGATTTTAACATTTACTTTCACAAAATCTTCTCTTTGCTTCACTAAATCTTACAATTACGTTCGACTCATATATAAATAAACTAAACTAGGTACCTAGTAATAGTTATATTATAGAAACTAACATTAACTGGCTAAAGTCTCAGATAAAGTATCCAGGGCTAAAGTATATTTTACGTAGCTAAAATTTTTGGACTTCACTCTCGTGTTTTATATTTGTTTTCATTAAACAGTTTCCAACACAAGGATTTATAGTTTAATCATCAGTCCAGATGCATAATGCTAACACTTGGCTTGGTATCGCTTGTTCGGAAAAATAAGAATAAAAAAACTCTTTATCGTATACCAATTTAAAGAAATAGACAATAACACAGCCCTTAACTATGGTAGTACAATATGCGGTCTTATCGCTTGAAGCGATCTCTTCCAGACAACCTTTATTTCTGTTGTCGTTACGAAGGCATGACGTAGAAACGTGATGCAGTTATCCTTCGTGACACAGTTTCACCGCCCAGCGTCACCCACTAACCGACACAGATTTCCAATTCAAATTCACAAATTGACAGTTAAAATGTTCCAATCGCAAGAACGCTCGGCACGAGAACCGAACGGTTGCAACTTGTAAAAATAATCCAATCTTCGACCGCAGTGTCATTCTGAACTAACAAACTAGAAATTTTCAAGTCGATATTTCCGCTACGATTCTCGAGCGGGCAAAACGACTAGAGGAAAATTTTCCGGACTTGTTACTCTATCGGCGGTTTTCTTATTGTGGAAACTTAGACTTGAGACTGTCGAGTCCATGGTGACACTTGGCGTTTCTTTTTTTTAATGCAGTTGAAGTTGGTTGTAAGCGGGAGAAATCGTGCGAGATGATAACTTTAACTGTGTAAAAAAAATGCGTTTCTGTAGAGACTGATGGGTGTTTTATTTAATTTAATAGGTCAATACTCTCTCTCTATGAGATAAGGCCAGTGTTCCAGCAGTGGGAACGTGATGATGATGATGATGATGATAGATCAATACAATATTGCGTCTAAATATGTATAACATAAAGTTCAAAATCAAATACTTATATACGACACATTTTTGTAAGCAGGGAAACAATTTCATACGAGACTTAAAAACAAATGTTTAGTCCGTTCAACAAATGTCATTTCATTCAGCCAACTCAACTACAGTCAAATAGCCAGTGGGCACTGGACAGCGTACCCTAGGCGCTGGCAGCATAGCGTTGTGTTGCAATTTACTGTTGAATGAAATAGGTCCTACTTTAACTAAACGGACTCTGTAATTGCAAGGGCATTGAGTTACTTTAAATGGACTTTACCTTAAAATTGTGTTGATGAATTCTGACTTAATGTTTATGCTATCGTCATAAATCTCTCCAAACTTTTAATCCTTCTTCAACACGCTCACACGGCACATTTACCCGTTCGGAAATCGCCTTATCATATCTGGGTGGGTTAAGCCTACGTTTACATTCGCCGCTTTTTAATTGTACCGCACTGTCTAACCCTCATCGGGGATGCTTGTTTTTCACAATTTTCCGTTTCCTTTAATCTACGCCGGAATAAGTTTATAGTTGTGGTGTGAGTGGAGAGATTTTAGAGATTTAGCAGGAATATTTTTTTTTTTATTACCTGTCTCTTTTTCTAAATATACGCACTCTCGCTAATCAATGTGACAATCGCTCTGAGATACCCCTGTTTTTGAATTAAAACCCGCGGTTTTTTAATTTTTACTGATACAGTTGTTTATGTCGTTTATAGATCTTTCTCTCGTCATTATCTCGTTTGATGTTAAATGATCTTGTGGCCGAAGATATTGCACATAGGTTTTAAAGAAGACGGTAGTTGAGCCACCGCTCAGCTTAGACCATATCTCTCTGATGGTTTACCGATCCATTGGTACCATCATCCCGAAACACGACTATAGCATTGTAATTATACTCCCTATCTAAAGTATGTAACACCGCTCAAAAAGCAAACGTAGATAAACTGATTAGCCGAAACCCACCATCCAACTATTTTAGCTCTATTCCTATCTTTGCTGTTGTCTGGAAAAGATCGTTTTAAGCGATAAATCCGCCTATCGTGACACTTATTCTTAGTTTATAATCTACCTTTTTTACTGTAATGAAGTGTTATAATCGGATTAAGGAACATTTATTCTCTTTAAGAAATAACAAAAAAAAATCACTTATAAAGAGAACTTGGTAAACTTATAAATTTAAAACAGTGAGCATGCATTAACTAGGTACAAGTTTAAGGAAACTCAAAACATAGGATTCAAACAGTGCATTTTTGTTTTAGACTATTATTATTATTATTGTATAAAAAAGTGTTTAGCCTAATCTAATGTAATTCGATATCAAAATATGCTTATAATCGATTTATACCTCACCCGCTACCTCCCATTTCTTGCACCAAAACCTCATATCTGCTATCACGATCGCGCATCCTCCGCGATCCGACCCTTTCGTAACGTAATTTTATGATTAATTAAATCTAGCTTACTCATATATTGTTACAGATGGCAACGCAATTTGTTGATGAACATTTTTAAGATTCACAGTTCGTTAGGTCTTGCTTTTGAAACGCTGACTCAGCGAAATAACCAGATTTATCACTGTAACACAAGAAAAATACCAAAAAATACGAAGCTACACTTTGTCATGGAATATGTTAGTCAAACTGTAATATACTAAACTGAACTAACTAAACTGAAATGTTTTTGATTTCTTCTTTAGTCTATGAATTTTTTTTCAACATCTTAGTCCTAAGTAAAACTAAAAAATCTTTCCAACAAATGACGCCCACAAAATGCTCATAGGTATAATTGATTTCTGGATTGTTCTAAACAAGATTCACAGAACAAATACACTTAACTCCCCTAATCTTTACTGTTAAAGTAAAAGAACTTTCTGTTTACTATGCTCCTAAGTTAATACTAGAATAGAAAGTTTGTAGTGTGCTTTGTGCATGTAAAGGTACTCTTATTCTGTTATATTGCCTAGATATGGCGCGACTTGCAAATTTTTGCTCGTGGTAGTTCTCTCGTATGTGGGAGGCCGTCTGGGTAGTTACCACAGATTTGCCAGTTATTCTGCCGCCAAGCAGTAGTGCGCAAGCATCACTGTGTTCCAGTTTGAAGGGCATTGTAGCCACCAAAATTACTGGGTATATATGAGACTTAATATCTGATGTCTCGGGGAGATGAGCGCAATGCAGTGCCACGCAGTGCTGTTTGAAAGTTCTGGGTGACACTGCAATTGTCATTAGCAGGCGCAGCGCTTACCATCACACGAAAGACTTGCTCGTCTCATCACTCAGTTTCATAAAAAAAATTACCTGGTGTCTTAATTTTCTTTATGAAATGTTTCTCCTTTCTCAGAAAGAATTCTATCTCAACTGTTTAAGACAAATGTTTAAGCACAGAAAAGGAAAACGCAAGTATTTGTTCCGTGTCTGGGTGTTGTGAGCCATGGTCCTCGTAGTTCTTGGTTCTTGAGATACCTACAGAGATTCCTAGTTAGAGGCCAGAATCTATGTATGTGAACGTTGGGCATAAAACAAAAAAAAAGAAACCGTGAGAAACACTCAATATAGAGATGTGGAAGCGCAAACTACTTTACGAAACGTCCAACTGCAAGATTTGTCATGGGAGTTGCTCCGTGCGAAATCTTTCCAAAAGTCAAAGTCAATTGAATCTCGAAATCGACTAGTTCATATTCTTTGTTTCCGAGAATTTTGCGTAAAACAATAAGGGCAAAAGTCCGAGTTTCCGAAGCTAATATATATATCGAATCGTTGTTCGACGGGATGCAGTCCGCGTACGGCCCCAAGTGGCTAACTTCGTCGAATGTATTACCTCAACATATTTATGTAGACAGTACCTAATCTGCATCGTTTATGTACCGCATTATTGGACGCTACTTGCTGAAAATTACAAAAGGTTTTTGATGAAATTTAATAGGATACGTTTTATCCCGGAAAATTAAGAGTGTATTTGTAAACTATCGTGTTCCGATAACGTTGCTACGGCAACACTTAAAAGATTTTCAAAAACCTTGCTACTGCAACACTATAGAGGTACTATTGCGTTACGTAAAACTTAACTAAATTTTGACACCAATGACAGCCGAATCGTAGAACTTAGAAGTATCTCAGTAGTATGGTGTTCTGTTAATATTTAAGAGAATTAAGCCCCAGTTTTCGTTTTTAGCATAAGTTTATTACATTTCTGTCTACCACCTTATATGTTTTGCTATATATTTTTTAATGTAATCCTGTTATTTTCTGTTTAAGCATTTTTTGAAATAAATTTATTTGGATTTTGAATTTTGAGTTTGGCCTGACAGCTTTGTTGTGCCAACATTAATCCCTGTCTCCACCAATACGTTTACTATGTGACGCGCAGCTAGTTTCCAGTTGCCAACAAATGTTGCTTACGCCGTGCGAATCGGATATTGCCTGGATGTTTGATCAAACTCCATTCAGAAACGTATAATAATAAACTTTCTTCATTACTTAAGTCACCTCAAACGCTTATAGTGCGGAGTTGTCATGCCGTAAGTTTTCCGCTGCCGGGATGAAAATAAAAGCAATGCAATCCGCATTCGTCTAATTACTTTTGTTGGAAAGTCACAGTTTTTGCTTACTGTTTCAGTTTGATTTATGAGATTAAATGTGTTTTCAACGCTATCAAGGCGATTGAATGCGACAGAGAGTCAAAGCATAAATGCCTCAGGAATGTAATGGAATTAGGCGACGTTGCGGAAAATCATTCCAAAACTAAAACGCAATGAAGGTTAAGGTAGTTGTAGTTAGAACTTACATAATATTCAGCGGAATTACACTCAGTGAACCCGTTCACTGATTACACTACATATTTTCATTGCGTTGCAGTTTTCATAAATGCCTGGTTTACAAGAGCTTAGTACCTACTTGTCATTAAAGCCTCTTGTTGTCAGTGACAAGTGCTCAGATAAAATTTGGCTGTCTACGCGAAGGGCAAGTCAGAAGTATAGTCTCTCGGCTTGTCGCTAAGTAAATACACTCGAGAGCAATGAATCCGGGTCACTTAAAGAATCCTAAAAATCTCGGAAACTAAAAATGCTAGGTTAATGCAATAAATTGTATTTAATAGACAATGTAATACTCCTTAAATGAAGGTATTAAAACTTCTTAGTTATTGTAAAGTTATATCATAAAAAAATCAAATTTGAAAAAGGGCCACTTTCGAAGATGGAACTACGAAATTACAGCATTTGGTTTTGCTTTTGTTTGTAATCTGTCATTTATGTGGGTACATAAACCATGTTGATAGTGCTCTATATTCATTATTCAAGCTGAAATTATGTCGCTTACGCCTGAGGAATGCACCAGAATACTTACAATGCTGGAAACCGGCCGGAGTCAGCGCGATACAGCCAGGACTGTCGGTGTGTCGCTGTCAACAGTACAAAGAGTTCTCCGACGTTACGAAGAAACTGGTTCTAACCTACGCAGACCAGGAACGGGCAGAACCAGGTGTACCACAGCACGAGAAGACCGATACTTGGTGAACACCATGCTTCGAAATCGCTTTCTCACAGGAACTGAACTCACCAATCAGTTTCGACGCCTCGGAGGAAGTAACCCAAGTGCATGGACAGTAAGACGTCGGCTTGCTGAATCTAACTTAAAACCCCTTAGACCTGCAAACGGCCCTAAACTGGAGCGTGGGCATCGTATTTCGAGACTAAGATATGCCCAGAGCCACGTAAATTGGAGTATTGAAGATTGGTCTAAAGTTATGTTCTCCGACGAATCAAAATTTATGCTCTACAAGCACGATGGAAGACACAGAGTGTATCGAAGACCAGGGGAAAGATTCAAGCAAGCATGCATCGAAGAAAAAGTAGCCTACGGTGGTGGGTCTGTACTTGTGTGGGCCGGAATTTCTTCTGAAAGTCGCACAGAGCAGGTGATCATAGAAAACGGCTCTTTAACTAGCGTAAGATATGTGGAAGAAATCCTCAATGATCACGTTGGTCCATTTATGGTCAATTTAGGTGAGGATGCTACATTTATGCATGACAATGCCCGACCTCATACAGGTAGGATTGTGAATGACTACCTTCAAGAGATGAACATTACTCGTATGGAGTGGCCAGCGCGCAGCCCGGATATCAACCCGATCGAGCATGCTTGGGTCGAGCTAGGCAGATGCGTAAAACAACGAAACCCTCCCCCAATCACGCTTCGTGAGCTCAAAATTGCTCTCACAGAGGAATGGGAGAATATTCCCCAAAATCGTATAAGGAACTTGGTGTACAGCATGCCAAACCGCGTAAACGCAGTAATGGAAGCACGAGGAGGCAATACGAAATATTAAAATTCAAGAAAATCGTAATAAAGTTCAAAAATTTCATGTTTCCTATTTTTGTTTTAAGGAGAGATCAGCAGTTTTTTTCTTTATGTAATTTTGTGTTAATAAAATGTATGGTGACTCATATTTTTTTTACTTTCATTTAAGGAGTATTACATTGTCTATTAAATACAATTTATTGCATTAACCTATCATTTTTAGTTTCCGAGATTTTTAACATTCTTTAAGTGACCCGGATTCATTGCTCTCGAGTGTAGAATCAGTCTCTATTCAGTTGCACTGGCAGTTTTGTTAATACCATAGTAGAACCATAGAAGAAAGACTATTACGTTCAACAGTAATACAACTATGTGGTAAATGGTACAACTATGTGCTGTGCTAATACTTAGCAGTACTAAGCACTAATTGAGCATGTTTACACCGAATAAGCATATAGTTTGTGACAAATACCAAGCACTATGTTGTAAAAACTCTTTTTTAATGCAATTGTCACAGAAGTGTTGGAAACTGGCCTATTTTGATTGTGTTACATTTAAAAATAAAGTAATGCTTCAGGCGTCATCCTAATAAGACATAGTCACATAGTCGCGCTATGCGATGCGATGGAATTTTGTTCACGCGAACCCGCGACCAAACACAGGAGTCGAACAAGTGTCCTAATTGACATTCGCGCGATGGCGAATCGTCCCATCGCTTATTCACACGCTACACTAACCTCGGCAAATAACCTTTTTACCCGGAACCTTTATGCCCCGGCATTCCTGGGTTGTATTGTTGTGTTTATTACTCTTCAAATCACAACTATTTCTAAAATTAATGTAAAATACTTAACTGCCTGCCACTGTCCTCTTGGGAGAAACAACAAGAAAATGACTAAGCAAAGCCCATGAAACTCAAACCCAAAAGCTTTTATTGCCAAAAACATTACATTTCAACAAAATACCACCAGTCACCATTAAGTTCCCTAAAACGGACCTCCAAATAAAACGGGCTCCACCCCAATAAAGTAATGTACCCACATAAAAATAACTACCAAAATTTTCATCGACTCGTAAACCGACGACAGTGCGTCACCCTTTTAATCTCATAAAATTTATGCTTCAGTGCCCTTACAGTATAATTTGTAGTAAGGGCATTACACGTTATCAGTCCAAGTATACGCACGCACACTTATGTACTCGATTACTTGTCTTACCATACTGCTGAGCGTAAAGAACATCAGTTCCACTTATGTCGATAGTGCAATCAAACTTCATTCGAATGTTTGAGGAGTGTCCTTGAATGGTCAGCTTATATTTGTTTTTTTTTATAACCTAGTGATGACATCTAGCAAGTCGGATAAACAACACGCCTACTGTCCTGTCTGTCCATAACAATTAACATTCCACCGAGAACTTCGCAATTTCTTTAAAGGTTGAAGCTTGGCTTACCCCGGAGAGTAAGGTGCTGTAATCTTTATTTCTCTCACTGAACAATTATTTCACCACCTTGACACAAAGTTATCTTATATGGATGTTATTAGAACCAGATAGATGTGAACTATCGATAAACAAAGGACATGTGTTTTTACAATAATTAAGAATAAGTATAATATATAGAATAAGTATAGTAATTTCCCATCACGTACTTTACTGCACCGCTTCCATTTTCTTGCACGCACTAGTAGAAAATGCTATGTAGCATAAAGTCCTCCATGTGCAAACTGTTTTGTGCTTAAGAATAAATAAAAATCAATAACTACGTTACATGGGAATGGGTCGCCTTTAGAAATTTACGCTTGTTTTCATATATGGTCAACATTTGGCATGCCTTAGTTTATTCCAGGACAATTCTGAGTAGTCTCCTTACTATTTACGGGCAGTACTGTTACATTGTAGTGGCAGACTGCTCCGGTTGCTCACAACGAAAACGCATTATTATTTTAAGGGTGATCTATTTATTAGTCCAGCCCCTGGTGAGGCTATAAACAATCTATTAATAAATTACGGTCGTCCTTCCTTTGGGATGGTCAGTGGACGTGCCACAAATATTATAAAGCGAAACTATTCGGCATAAAGATGGGCGAGGGAAAGGATGACGGAGATCGGAGCGCTGGGTCTGTCGGACGTGTCAGGAGCAGAATTTTATTAATATCACCCTGAGGAAGGCAGTGGAACGTACAAGTTTAGGCCTTTAAACACCTTACACTTCTTACGAAACATTTTTCGTTTGCTATATTTTCTAGATTTTGCATATAAGTTCTGTTGTGTCGCCACAGGACTTCAAAGACCTTAGTCTAGTCCTTCAGGAACAGTTGTAATTTTTGGTTGCATTTGATCCGAGCCCAACAAGCTAGTTTCTATAGGAAATAACATTATGTACATCGTGATATGTATATATATATGTAGGGAAACATGATTTCATAAATTGGCCAGTCACATCCTCATAACTCATATGATGTGACCCCATATTAATATTGACACTTAGAAATATTGCCACTACTTCCTCCCCAAACATTATCTTCTCAATTTAATAAATGTCACTATCAGAAATTGAGACGTCAGCCTGGAGCGAACTAAGTAACTAATTAATTTAGTAACTAACTAAGTAATTTAATCAATTTAGTTTCGTGTCCGCCATTTTGCAACGTGTCGGGCGCCGGTTGGCCGGTTTGAATTCGGAATGAGCGCGCGGCGGAGCCTCCATCAATCATTGGCCCGTGCCGGCCTTCGGTTGACGCACGCAAATTATGATTGAGATTTATGCACCTTCGGTACGACTGCGTCACGTGGAGTATGTTTTGAAATTACATAATGTAGTTAGAAGTTACTCCGTAACTAGGTACCTAAATAAAAAAACATGAAGCTTTTCAAGAGACTTGTGATAGATCAAACGCGGGTACTACAAGAAAGTAATAGTTAGTATTGTTTTTTATAAATATGAAGGAAAACAATAAGTCCAATGTCTATCTTTATTAACATCGCATTATTAAACCATTTCTTTTCTTACCCTAGTTAAATAAATAAATAAATAAATAAATAAAATAAATAGTTCATAAAGCTAATTTATATAATTTTTATTAATTATATCCAAACAAAATCAGCTTTTTAAGTTATTTCACGTTGTTACTTGTTATATTATTAATTCTAGTAAAATAGTCATTGTTCCTTTGTAACTGTTCTACTAGCACAACGAACAGAAGTACAAATTTCTTAGCTTAAACAGTATAATTTATTTAATCCCAACACCTAACGCCGTCGCAAGATCGGATCTCAAAGCGATACGACGATCCCGGGATCGAACGTGGGATCATTTGGGATCGAACACGTGGGATCATCGGATAAGGCCCGTTCTCTCTAAAATTGCTAAGCGCTCCGCAAGTTTATCTAGCTCATTGTGCAGTGACGTAGTGCTTACTGATAAATGAGCAGTTTATGCCTATTTATATGTGTGTCTGTTTTGGTATTGTGGTTTTATGCTGGTATTACACAATAAACAATAGAACTACGCGGTATGAATATAAAGCTGCATTTTTACCATAGGGATATTTTCATTCAAGATGTAATATTATTTTTAACTATAGCGGATACCCAGCGTGTTCTACTACGCTAAAAAATCGACTTCATGAATGGACCGAATATGCCTAATGCATTGTTTAAATGGTCAAGAACTATTATTATCGTATTTATTGCTTTTCTAATGAAATCGGTTTGAGGCACATCGTTGGATGGTTTCAAAGTCTATGACGGACATAGGTAGAAACAATTTTTAATATATATATATATATATATATATATATATATATATATATATATATATATATATATATATATACTTACATTTAAAATAAGAACCCATAATAACTAGTTTCTAAATAGGACGATGTGGATATTACTACTCGAGAAATCTTCCTAATTAATTGAAGTTTTCTATATATTTGTAACGCTTTTTTTATAGTTACTTATATTTAATTTTACTGTCATCTCAAATTATTTGCACGTTAACATCTAGGTATAGAGAGACCTGTAGGTACCACATTAACAATTTACTCTTTTCACGAAAAATACACACAATATAACATTGAAACACGTCTCGTGTTACTAAAGTATAACCATCAACAAAGATCTCCGATAACCTGAAACGTTCTAGCGCTATCTCAATATATTCGATACCTTTTCAGAGGTAGAGAGATCATCTTATACTGGCTATCGCGTATCGTTAGGGCGCGAGCACAGCGCAGGAGATAACATGACAATGCAGCTCACTTCAGACCCATTTAAACGATAGCTGTCACAGCGTAAATGCAAACAGTGGTAGAACTTCCGTTGTCATCCATCCTATACAGAATAAATTGGGACTGTGCATTAGTTAAACTAACAATACCAATTACACATACATTACTTTGCTCGACTACTTTGTTTTAAACCAACGTTTGTTACATTCATTATATCAAAAACTACAGCCAAAAATATAATATTATTATATAATTGTGTGTGTGTAAAAAAAATATATAATTGTTCGTAATAACAGACACCAGGGCCTCAATTCACTATGACAACTTGGCGATTCCTTGCTTCGAAATCACGTCGATTCCTTCATTAATAAACGACATCTCGATGACGCATTCCTATATTTATATATATGACGCGTCTTAGAGAATACAAATTTCGCAGATATCGTTTATTAATGAAGGAATCGACGTTTCCTCGAAGCAAGGAATCGCGAAGCTGTCATAGTGAATTAGGGCCCAGCAGCGTGTTCCAGCTCACATACAAAATAACAACAAGTACCAGTAAAGTAGTAGTAGTACAGGAGAATGAGCGTAACTGCTACAACAGCACTGAAGTTTCCTTTCTGACTTCAACTCCTCTGTGGTTAGGCGATACCTTTACACGAGCGTAGCGAGTAGCTACCGCACAAAGGTGCCTGTGTTAGATCGAAATCCTGTATGAAGCTTGCGGTGAATTGATAGCGGAAAATCTTTACGCTTTGATAGTGGAATGGGGCTTTAACGGTTTTCTAGATAAGCGACGTTACTAAAGAAGTAAGCTTTATTAGCTTACTTGAAATGATTACGCCCATAAAATTTTATCATGCCTATGTTTTTTGTAAGAAAGAAACCTCTCCTAACAGAAACTGATGTTTCAATTGTAGATAGATAAATAGATTATAAACACTTTATTATTAACCTTAAACATAGAAATTAAACAAGGTAAATGTTTACAATGATGTAACAATGGGCGGTCTTATCGCTTAAAGTGATCTCTTCCAGACAACTTTTGGATGGAGAGGAATAACGAAACAAACGGACGGAATATGAAAAATAAAAGCCTAAAAACCTGAAAAGTGATGGATGAGCTTTTGCAAGAGCTTCAACGCCAAGCGCTCGCCGCGACCGCACGTACTCCGTGATGATGAGCCTCTGTACCGCTCGAACACCGGTCGAGTGTCTCGACTTATTCTCGTCAGTGTAGCCGGTTATTAAACAATAATATTAAGTTAATTGTTATTTTAGTTTTAATTGTTTCTGTAATGTCGTATTATATTTTTTTTCTTTTATTAGTTATAGGCTTGCGTTTGACCGTTGTTTCACCTGTTAAGTGACGATGCGGTCGAAGATGTAGCACGCTCGCCTAGAAGAAACCTGTTCACTCTTGACTTAAAGACACCCAGGGCAAAGAAAACTAAATATTACCCCAGGGCCCCAATTCACTATGACAACTTGGCGATTCCTTGCATCGAAATCACGTCGACTTCTTTATTAATAAACGACATCTTTATGACGCATTCAAATATATGACGCGTCATAGAGAATATAAATTTTGCAGATGTCGTTTATTAATGAAGGAATCGACGTGATTTCGAAGCAAGGAATCGCCAAGTAGTCATAGTGAATTGGGGCCCAGATAATAGCTATCTGGAAACACGATAATAAAGAGTTATTCTATTCTCTATTCTATTATATGTATATAACGCTCATGTGATAAAAAAGCTACGCCTACGTCGACCATCGTGCCAACAAATCAATTTATCCGTTGCTATGACCAGTAGCAATAACTCTCACTTTCCGCTGCAATATCTCCAGTAACCCTATCAAAACTATATTGATCCAATATTCGGGAATGCGGGGAGCATTGTCCCGTCATTACTGCGCGCCCGGGGCCGCAGACGGGTAAATATTCATGAGAATAATTCGACAGATTCCCTTAACGATAGCACGTCAAAAAGCAAAAAGCAGTGGAGCCGGGCTGGACGAGATATTGGATTATAGTCGGTGGCCAGGAGTGGAATTTGTGTTTTGTTAACGTATCGGTAGCGAAATCTGTGACATATCTCAAGAAGTACTGAGCAAGAGGTAATAAAATGGTTCTAATACTTGCAACTCTTATTTCACGGCTTCTTCTTTTTTGTGCGATTGTGCGGCCAACCCGTGTGACGATGGTTTTAGACCACCTGCGAGGCCACTCCGATAAACTGATACCTTAGGGTAACAGTAGTTAGGCTATATCGGAGGCCATCGAGAACAACCGAGACTGATGGCTTAACGTGCCTTCCGAAGCACGTTTATGATGCAAATATCACATAAACGGTCACCCATCCAAATGGTGACTGCAGCAAACGTTGCTTAACCTAACAGTCCTGTTACAAACGGCTAGGTGAGCTACGCTACGAGCGCTACATTTTTTGTAAAATGGGGTGAAGGGTGGTGTCCATAACAAAGTGCACAGTTTTGTTCTGCGTTTGTCATCGTGATGCAATCTTACATGCTTTCTTATATCGCTAGCGTCTATCAATTTTATCATTAAACCCAAGAACACTAATGCATGCACAATACTACTTTACAGCAAAAAATATTTATTAAATACCGTATTTTGACGTCTGAAACCATAGAATCAGGTACATTAGAACACTTTACAGAAGGTTCCAAACTAGGCAAAACATGTGTCTAACCTATTATTTCATTTAGGTACTTTTACTAATATTGAGTTACTAGCTGCGCCCACCAGTTTCGCCTGCGGTTACCCTAAATAAAAAGTAGCCTATGTCCTTTTCCAGGACCTAAAGTACCTACACATCAAATTTCATCAAAATCCGTTCAGTAGTTTATGCGTGATTGAGTAATAAACATCCATCCATCCATCACAAACTTTCACATTTATTATATTATTAGGAAGGTTATATTTCAATTATTTGACTGGTACTGTATTGCTTTAGTCCTTACTTTTAGACAGGCATGCTCCTGCAAAAGAACTCTACCGTTACCGAAAGTGATACTTGTGTACTACTCTACTTTATAGTATCTCTATACCTACCTATACTTACCAGTAAAGCTCTCAAGAGATACTAATGAAAGGGGGAGTACATCATCAAAAATGACACTCCCCCACTCGTAATCAAAGTGGTCTAGTGTCACAGCTTCTGCGACATTAATCTTCCCATCACTTATTGCGATTTCTCGCGCGAATAAAACCTCGCAAAAAATACTCTGTGTATACTACTATGGATAGGTGTATAACTGTATATGGGCCTTGCTAGGGGTGTCAAACGTACACCGGGAAATTTCCCGGTTTGTAATGATTTGTATAATACATATAGATAGATAACAAAGTTGAAACGAGAGAACTTGACAGTTCTCTCGTATTGCCCTGATAATTCAACTTTATATCTGGACCTAAAAAGAAGCTTAAATATTTTTCTAAGTATTTGACTGAAAATGATCGTCAGTTGAGTGATAGATGTCATGTCGAGTTAAAGTAATGAATGAATTGGTTAGTGAGAAAGGTGGCTGAGTCGTAAACTATACAGAGTTTGCCATATTATGGCAAAATAAGGTAGCAATGAGAGAGTAGAGATGCAGATGCTACCTATATCTTCAATAGGTAAAAGTAATAAGCTCCAGGATATCAATCGAAGTCATTAGTCACTGAAACGTCCCGTCCCGGTCGGTGTCATGGACATTACGACATCCCTAGTACATGAAATGTAAGTACATACGGCTTTTTCGTCGACAAGGAAAAAGGGAAACCGCTGATTGCCCTCATGAAAAATTACACATCGCAGCATACGTCTAAAAGCTTGTATTATAACGCGTATTAGCATTTCTGTACATACGGTACACGGAACAATTTCCTATGCGAACGAGGAATGTACCAATCGTTTGTGGAGCTTATACAAGTAGAAGAAGCACTTAGTGTGATGTGGTGATGTTTGGCTTTGAGTTCTCTTGTTGAAGATTAATTTTTTTTTATATAA
Source organism: Petrophora chlorosata (assembly GCA_951640565.1). NCBI lineage: Eukaryota > Metazoa > Arthropoda > Insecta > Lepidoptera > Geometridae > Petrophora > Petrophora chlorosata. The sequence goes on along the minus strand of OX621205.1, from coordinate 6,686,423 downwards.
CTGAATGACGAGACTAGCTGGTCGGTTTGCCTGATAGTAAGCAATACGCCAGCCCATAAGAATAACAGCACCACCCAGAACTTTGTTTTGCAAAATCCTGCGCAGCACTGTACTGCGCTCGTCACCCTAAGACAATTAGCTGTTGAGTCACATTCATCATCACTCATCATCATTAGTAAAATAAAATCTACTTTTATTACCCTAAATGCGACTTATGCAACGCCCTTACAGAGCACATGGTATTTATTCTACAAGACATTTTTAACACCTATCTGGTAATTCAAATTGCCGACGTAGCAAATAAAGCCGCAAAACTAAAATGGCACTGGGCTGGTCACGTATGTCGCATGCCAGAAGAGCTGTGGGCCAAAATCACCACCAAGTGGCGCCCCGATACAGCAAGACGGCGTCGCGGCAGACCGCGCAGGAGATGGCGGCACGAACTCGACGCCTTTAGCAACTATTGGTCTACAATAGCGCAAGATCGCGAAGCCTGGAAGTCATGGGGGGAGGCCTTTGCCCAAAACTGGGACGACACAGGCTAACAGTAACAGTAACAGTAATCTGGTAATTACATATTTAAAAATGATTAAATTAATTAAATATTTATATGAATAAATATCATTCATTACATGTTTTTCTATACTTTTTTTAATGTGCTTGATTTTTTATTTCGGCACCCAAATTTTAATAAAGGCCTCCTCCATTCGTTGCCACGTTTTCCGATCCTAAGCGAGTAGTGTCCAGGTTCCACCCGCCACATCGACGACGTCATCGCACCATCTTCTCGGCCGCTTGGCCTTCTTGTCGCGCTACTCGCATTTTGATTGATGCAGAGATAATAATGACAGGGACTTGAACCCGTATCTTCCATCGCTTATCATCTCAATCTTCCCTCAGCGCGGTATGTGTTCTGCTCAATTGAGCTACGGTGGTCACCAACCCGAGTGTCGAATTTTTTCTTTCGTCTTAATGGTGACGTTTTTCGCTTGGCATTCGTTAATGCTGATATAAATATACTAAGAATGGTAAACATATTTGGTACCTACCCATAATACATAATTCCTTTTGCAACGTTTTTGTGCCATACTATTAAATAAACATTACTTCACACATTATTTCAGAGAACCATAACATGAACAACTTATTTCCATACACTTCCTACTCGGGAAATATTTTCTTTACTCCTGACATAACACCGCACTATAACTTATTGGGTTATACTGGGATATATACAGGAAGTGGCAATATATGGAAAAAAAATAAAGTTTGCTACAACTTACGTTTTAGTTTTATTGGTCACTTTGAGAGGAACAGTCCTGATAGGAAATAGGGTCGATTAAGCCCATATTGTTTTTTTTTATTAAGTACATTTTTCTGTTTGACTAAATTTTTTATACGAGCAAGTGCAGCTAAAGAACAGAACAGCTAAAGGAATGGAACACCTTACCAGCGTCTCTGTTTCCCGATTCTTATAATTTAGGTGTCTTCAAGTCCCGAGTGAATCGGTATCTTCTAGGCAAGCATGATCCATCGTCGACCGCGTCGTCACTTTCCATCAGCTGAGACTGCGGTCAAATGCTAGCCTATCAGGTAATAAAAAAAGTCCTTTTTTCAAAGTCAACAATTCTAATTTTATTTTCTCCAATATTCATCCGATGTTGCCTAAGAACAAAACTTCTTCACTGCAAAGGAAAAGGTACGTACTCTGAATATTAAAAAAAAAACAGTTTATTAAAAAACCCGATTGCAAAAATCGGCCCCGAGACTCCTTTAAGCATTTTTTACTATTCATTATAGTTCCAGGTTTGGCCTTTCACGCCACTTCAAAACGCCAGGTCTAGTGGTAATACCTACCTATATACACAAAAACTAGGCACCGCGCCAGCATTTAATGTACGTTCCTAATACAATAATATCGTCGTATTATTTCGACCATTTTGCTTCCGATAATGTCCTCGTTCGTTGCGTAAGTGGTCTAACTTATTTTGCAATCAATGGAGTGGAAGTGGCTGCCACGCAAACTAATGTTATGGAGGCATTGATTTAATGTTAGTTTTTGTTCATTTTGGCTAGAAAAGCAGAGTATTGGCTAGTGGTGTCACTAGGTATGGTTGAATAGAATAGAATAAAAACACTTTATTTCACTTAAGAAGAACACATTTTGAACAAACTTTCTTATGATAAGTTCAATAGAGCGGTTTTATCGCTAAACAGCGATCCTTTCCAGACAGATGACAATGCTATAGAGATACCATATTTTATAGACGATAGTGTGCAGATATAATTTAAAAAAAAAAACAAGAACCGATTTCAAGACTAAATTTATATTTTCTTTTTGTTATTTTTTTCAAAAAGCGCTAAATCAATTTTGATTAAATTTATATGTATAGGACCACCTCTGAAATATGACCTACCGAACAAAAAAATAATCATCAAAATTACTCCGCCAATTGACAATTGGCGACGTAATTGCGTAAGAAACATACAAAAAAAACATACCGTCGAATTGAGAACCTCCTCCATTTTTGAAGTTGGTTGAAAAGTTGCATTTATATAGAATTTATAGTGATACCATGTCAGAATTATACGTTCAAAATTTGCTTCCTTAAAACTTTGCAAGTAAGAGAAATTCTTAGTGGAACGTGGTACTGAAACGCATATATTATAAGCTTATAATTATTGCGTTGCTTATAGTTGTTGATTATAGGTACTATTAATTATTATTCTGTGGTAAGTGGTACGATAAAATTCATACTCATAGTGAGTATGATTTTTATCATTATTAGTATAAAAAGGACATGCGTCCTTCATCATTTCGTATCGTATACAACAAGGAAAGTTTTTTTGTAAAGTCGGTACATATACATATAACATACACACTTTACACACTGGTATAAGTACTAAAAATATTTTTTAAAAACTTCTATCTAAAAACGGTGAAGGAAAACATCATGAGGAAACCGGCATGTCCAAGAATTTTCCACAAAAAGTCAAGGACATGTGACATCCACCAACCCGCACTGGGCCAGCGTGGTGGATTATGGCCTGTTCTCTCTCTATGAGATAAGGCCCGTGTCCCAGCAGTGGGAAAGTGATGGGCTGATGATGATGATGATGAAAGACTACTATTATTATTTATATGATGAAGCTAATTTAAATATCATTACATTAAATAAAATGCCTATTGAATATCATCGCGGGAATGTATTTTGTTTGAATATTGACGATTGATGACTTCTATGGTATCTAAATGAGAATAGGCTCTTATGAATTGCATAGTCTCACTCACAGCCTATTTCATACGAACAGAGGCTTCACAATTCGGACATTTAGCATAACAGCGAACATAATGTAGGCTCTTGATCCAGGGCCGTAAATGGAGCATAACTAGGCATTAGACAAATTGGCAGGACGCCAGACTGCGCCCTGTGGCGACCGGGCCATACACTAGGTATATAACTACCAACCAACATCCTACACACATACATAGGTATATACATAGGTATGTACATACGTATTTATACGTAGCTTTAGAAGAGGAGAGCCGGTTATATATTTAAAGGCAGAGACAGCGTAGGTACATATTTTTAAACGACCATGACGTCATGCGGGTTTTAAGATAGATAAGACTTTATTTACCATAAAAAACTTAAGTTCTTATTTACAGTTTCTGATGCTAATATTGAACATTGCTCTGATTTGAAGCTCATTTTACCAGTGTTTTAACAATTTGAATGTCTTACAAACTTGTTAAAAATCTGTATGTCTTGGCTACCTACTGTCGTCGGCCAGGAGGGGTTAGCCCAACTAAGTGTGAATAGTATGTTTTTTTAGTCTATCATTTCGTGAAACTTTTGAAAACAGCATAAAACTATACTTAACAAACGTATATTATCAACCATATTACATATATTACTTATACGTTTGTGTCTTTTAGTTCGCCTTTTAGATTAATACCGCCCAACGATTACAAACATAGATCCGGGTAGTATCTTCATTCCAAATTAAAATGTACTTACCGTTACCGAACGCGTGTATAACAGACATATATAGGCACTAAAATCTTATACTCAGCTAAAACTTCAAGTTTAAATTCATAGAACTGCGCTACGTCCATAAACAACGGTTGAGCAGCGTTAATAATTAAGGGCAGTACACAACGGGAGCAAACCTAGATTCCGGGAATTCCCAGAATTCACACCACGTACAGAACGACGTAATTCCACTTGAAGAATAAGACGTGTAAATAGTAAATACGGGCGCCATTAGGACGCTTGGCACGAATTTGCATTAAGATTAACGAATCTGGCCGTGGCAACCCTGTGCAGCTTGCAACTGGAGTGCTGGAGCAGTAGCAAAGGTCTCGCGTCTGGGCTAGGGTTGATGTCGATGGTAATTCTATGCAATTCGGGACCGGACACTTGAGAAGTATCAAGCAATGTCGTCATTTGTTTCTGGCTATTGCTATGGTATGGTAGACACGGAGTACCTAGGTCCCAACGAATCCCACTTAATATTTGTCGCATCTAATAGATGCGACAAATATTATCATATAATTAGATTAATTAGTAAATAAACACAATAAAGTGTAACAAGTTTTATTCCTCAAAGTGATCTCATCCAGACAACCATAGAACAAATACAAATACAAAAACTCGTTATTGCACACCAATTTACAAAAATAGTCAATAACACAAATTCCTTAACTATGTTAGTACAATGGTCGGTCATATCGCTTAAAGCGATCTCTTCCAGACAACCTTTGGAACAGAAGGAACGTAAAGAAAACGTAATTTGAAAGGATTGTCTTGAAAATAAATCATCATAATCAGTCCATCGCGTTCCCACTGCTGGGACACGGGCTCTCTCTCATAGAGAGAGGTATGGGCCATAATCTGGCACGCTGGCCCAATGCGGGTTGGTGGATGTCACATATCCTTCAATTTTTGTGATTAATTCTTGGACATGCCAGTTTCCTCACGATGTTTTCCTTCGCCATTTTTTGAGCGAGTATCAAATCCGCACATAACAAGAAAGTCAGTGGTGCGGGGCCAGCGGGATTCGAACTTGGGTGCGTCGGATCGAATATCGCACGTACTCCCACTGAGCCACACTCGCTCTAAAATATATGTCTTCATAATAAACAGTATAAGCCTTTTGGGTCAAAAATAAACCTTTTGGGTCAAAAATGACCCCACAGTAAGAAAGGGTTTGAAAACCGCGTTGTTCCCAACCGCAACGCGTGCTAGGCCTTACTACTGAAGTATGCGATGTGCCTACACAAAAACCTTTGTCTCCGTCCAAGTTATTCTCAGCTCTATCGCAACACACATAAAGTCGATAACGGCGTAAACACCTCGTTATGGTTACTATGACCCAGTTCCCTGTTTGTGGCGATATTTTATGGCTTATTAATTTTAATGGTACTTTTCACAGTTTCAGCGAGCTTATCGACCAATTTAGTGGTAATCAGTATCGTAAATTGACTTTTGCTGTTGAAAGATAAGAAGTTTATGTTAGCACTTTCATTTGACGCGTTAGAGCCGATCTTAGTTTAATATCTTTCTGGGAGCCCTTGAAGTAAGGTTTTAAAATAAATAAGTAATATTTTTGGCAACTTTATGCCTACTTTTAGGGAAATTTTAGTTAAACTCTATACCGTTCAAGCTTTTTTTTAATGTTACTGAGTGATGAGACGAGCAGACGTTTGCCTGATAGTAAGCGCCACGCTTGCCCATAATAATTGAAGTGCCACCCAAAACTTTTCATACCATAACAATCACTGCGTAGCACTACATTGCGCTCACTCCGGGATACCAGATATTAAGTCTCATATGCCCAGTGATTTCGCTGGCTACATTGCCCTTCAAACCCAAACACAGTCATGCTTGCGCACTACTGCTTGGCGGCAGCATAATTGTCAAAGCTGTCTAAACTTTTCACTCGCTCATTCCTAAATCCAAACGCCTCTTTCTAATTACACAAACAAACAAAAAGCCTTACGCCACGTACACAAAAAACACAAACACATCGGCGAAGGCCGCGTTGGCAAAACGGCGTAAGTGCCACGTTCGCAAAAGGAACAAACAACATTGGCGAAGAACACGTTGGCGAAACGGCGTAAACGCCACGTTAGCGTTCACAAAGACAGTAATCACTTACGCAAACATAAAGGCGTTATACGAGGCTTATTCACATGAAGGATCGTGATAAGTTAATTGCATCATACGGATATGAGAGAGAATAAAATGGGAAAGGGTGAACTAAACAACTTATAGATAGGGTTCTGTATAAAATTGTGGAATTGAACTCCTATTTCTACATTTCCCAACGATAAAGAAAATGGAGAGGTGAGGTAGTGTAATGGGAAAACCGAAATCGAAAGAATATGTTTTTTTTTAATTTATTTGTATAAATTTTACAACTTTTCATAAAAATCTATAACCTCATATAAACCTTAAACAGGTTTGTCTTGGGTGTCGCATTCCTCTTCTATTACTTACTTCTAAAATAGTAACATTTTAAAATAGTAGGTAGTATTGACTATAATATGTATAAAAATCATAACAATAGCAGTCATAACATAACAGTCCTTGTCACTCTCAGGAGTGACAAGAACGAAATGACATTAAGTATAGGCACAGAATACAGAGGTATAGGTACAGGTTGTTCCATTTTAATGTTGTTAATTATTTCTTTAATATTTAGATATATTATACCTAGTCAGGTCATAAATTCTGTCACAGGTTTAATATAAAATAATTGAAACAAGTTTATTCATTATGTAACCATTTATATACCAAAATAAACTTAACAAAACATAGATTCTTATGACAATAAAGTTTATTCAAAATGACCTCCGTGATTTTGAATACAGGCCTTCAATCTGCGCGGCCAGTCGTCTATCGCAGCACGAACGAGGTCCATGTCAATATCGGCGGCTGCCTTAATCAAGGATGTCTTGAGTGACTCTAAATTGGGATGAGGCTTTGAGCACGCCTTTTCCTCTAGGTGTTGCCATATCTTGTAATCTAACGGACTCAAATCTGGACTGGAGGAGGGCCAGTCTTCGTGCCGGATGAAGTTGATTTCACGCGCCGCCAGCCAGTCTTGTGTGCTCTTCGCTCTATGAGCTGGCGCCGAATCCTGTTGGAATACCCAGTGCCTGTTATTGAACATGGTATGAGAAACAGGTTCCACAAGGTTCGTCAGGACTGTATTTTGATACACAACTGCATTCGAATTTACACCTTTCTCACAAAAATGTACCTCTGTTAAGCCCCAATAAGAAACTCCCAACCATACCATGAGCGAGGATGGAAAATGACCTCGTTGGACACGCGGAATACGGTTGCTCGCTTCTTCACTACTGTGTACGTACACCTTATCATTTTGTTTGTTGTAGCTCTCTTCTACGAAAACTACTAAAAATTTTTTCATCCGAAAAAAGAATTTCCCGATATTTTTTTCCCGCGTACCGCTTCAACAAAGCGCGGCATCTCTTCAGTCTCAGGTCCATTAGACGAGCATTTAAACGATGTCCTGTTTTTCTTCGATATGCCCGAAGCCCTAAGTCTTCATTTAACACCCTTTTCACCGTGGTTCTGCTTAACCCCATCTGAAGGGCCAACAGTTTCTGCTTACGTTTGGGATTTCTTTGAATTCGCGCCTTTACAGCTTTTATCATTGCTGGAGTCCTAACAGACCGAGGGCGACCACTTCTTGACCTGTCATCTACACTAGAGTCTTCATTGTATCGTTTGATGGTACGATAAACGAATCTTTTGGTTATATTCAAATTTTTCAGTATGTCAAAAATTTGAATTGGCGCGTAACCGCAGCGATGCAACGCAATAACTGCAATACGGTCTTATTTAAGCGTCCACTCCATATTTAAAAATGCGTAAAATTCTAAAATTATTCATTTTTCATTTTATTATTCATTTTTATTTTCATGAACAATTCGAAATTCGAATTCAATAAACTTTTTTGTGGCCAGCATTCTAAAAGAAAAGTTTTTACTGTGTGACAATACTTATGACCTGACTGTGTATATATGTCTGTTGTCCATTAAAATAAACCAATTAATTACACTTCACGAGAAGGGCGCACGTTAGTCACACTACATATCTCCTTACTAAATATAATATCATATGTGCGAGTGTGGCTCAGCGGGAACTCGTGCGCCTTTCGATCCGACGCACCTGGGTTCGAATCCCAACTCGGCCCTGCACCAATGACTTATAGTTAAGTGCAGATTTTGCACACTGAGAAAAATGTCATTTTGGCATAATCTTAAAATATCGTGACGTTGGTTTAAAATAGATGCGTTGTCTTATAATATGTTGATAATAAGTAAATATTACGCTAGAACTGAAATGTGTTAAGATGGAATCGAATTTTTTGGGTAAATAATGCAATATTATGATACTTGTCATCGTAAAAATTTGTAATTATGAAATAACATTGTCTTCTTCAAATAATAACACAATGTAATAGAAAATGGTCCACTGTCCCATAAATTAGTATGATAATTATAAATAAGATTCTAATTAAAAAACACAATGACAGTCACCGTAATATAAATAGATTTCATAGTTTAATATGAAGAAGTATCTCTAAAAATACGATGACCTCCCCCTAATGTACTATATTAAATTATAATGCTTTAAACTTATATTTTTAAAGTAAGCATCATTTTTTAATATTACAGTCATATTATTTTATGTGAATCCTATGATAATACGTATTAATACGTATTAAATAATCTCATATTTTTAGAGTAAGCATCAAAGTTCAATAATATAGTCATATTATTTTATGTGTATCCTACTAAATTATTATTACAGAGACCCATTTATGAGTAGCATTTGAATTATGTCCTACAAATTTAAGGTGACGGCATTATATAATGAGGTCTCCCTCTCTCACTTCATTCCGCCGCCGCGCCATTTCGGTCGGCCATTTGTATTTCACCGCTACAGCCGGCAAGTCACGACTCACGACTCGTTTAATTAATAGCAATAACAATTCCATTAGTGCCAGTGAACGTGTTTGATCAGTGCAAAAATGGATATGGCTACGCGTGATCTTTTGAAGAAGTGGAATTTGGAACGCTACATCGATCGTTTTGAAAGTAAGTTGACAAACCTACCTAGTAAGTTGCTAGCATGAGCTCACACATTACATTCACACATTCTAATTTCTAGCAAGAATAGGGTCAGAGTGTCATCTTAGAGGCACTATGAAAAAATACTTAAAAAAATTTCGCGACCAATTTCAAGGTCACAGTACTAACATAACCTTACCTATGGATCCCTTCGACATCGTTTTTACGACAAACGGTTGGTCGGAGACAAAAAACACCCAGACACTTTTAGCCTTTCTAGGTGTTACATACTATAGAATCGAGAAAATAAACGATTTGCGAAAATAACACTTTTTTGGCCGCTGTACACTCCAACCAAGAATAGTCTTGTCGTATGGTACCTACCCACCTACCTAGATATACGTTCATATTTATATTATACACTAGATTCGATGTGCAACTGCAACCCAAAAAAAAACAAATAGGTACCAACCTACATTTTATAAAGTCGATGCGACGTAGTGCATTTCACAGCTGCAATCAGGGCGCTGTTAAATTTACCTTTTTTTTCAGCTGAAAGAATTGATATCGCAACAATGCAGATGCTTAGTAAACAAGACATACATAGTATGTTCCCTCAAATAGGGGACAGACTCCGGTTTGAAGCAGCTCTGGCCATGTTAAAAAGCGACCAACCAAAAGATATGGTTTGTTTTCATGTTAAATTGTATTTCAAAAAAGTAAATTTTGTTTTAAACTTTTTGCTTACACATGCCCTGCGTCGCTTAAATGCACATTCTCCTACTTGCATGTAGGTAGGTACCTACTTATTAACTTTTATTATTTTAAAGTCTTCTTAAGATACCTAACAATTTAACCGGTGCAGTATTTATTTAAAAAGTGGAATAAAATCATAACTTTTCATCAGTCTTGTTAGTTTACCAACTAAGTACATTATTATTACCTTTTTAAATTTCTTGTTAAATTTCAGGATAACTCCTACAATTCATCACTCTTTGAAGAGGTCCTGAGGAATGACTTGTTAACTAGTCTACCTTGTAACTTAGAGCCTCTGCCACCGTGTGAAGGACTGCAAAGCTCAATCCTCAACCAAGACTGCGAAGCAGGACTTAACCAGGAAAATTTGGTAAGTTCTGCAAAATTGTAGAAAAGTACTCGTACTTACTGTTTTTTGGTTCAAGAGCAATATGTATTAATTTGTAATTACATCCATACTAATATTATAAATGCGAAAGTAAGTTTGTCTGTCTATCTGTCGGCTGGGGCAGGACCTTTTCACATTTTCATACCTAAGACACTGAACCGATGCAAAATTTGGTATAGACATTCTTTGAGACCAGGATCAGTCCTGATCTTGATCGATTAGTTTTTATCAGGGCCGGATCAAGGGACGAGGGCAGGACCGTTCACACCTGCAATGCTGAACCGATTACTAGTAAAAAAATATAACACTTCCCTTGAGTTATCTCCGGCTAGGGCTAGCTATAGCCTGTTAGTTAACGGTCGCACTCGGACACATTTAGTGATTATTTCAACGATTATTGAGGTTAATTGACCGTACATACTCATATTATCACACCTTTTTACATGTACTATTATAACATTGTCTCAAAGTAAATATTATTTTAGGATGGTGACATACTGGTGATACCACTGGACTCGTCGTCGTCAGTGGGTGAAGCAGTTAGACAAGAGTCCACCGGGAGCAATTTAGTAAGTTATTGCCTATTATCCTGTACTTTTGATAAGGAATTTAAATTGACATTCAATATTGTTAACCCCCGGCGTAAACAGATAAGTTTAACGTCTGTACCTGTCCTGTCCTGTATGTGTGTACGGACGGCCGTTTAGGAGCTATACTATATGTCACAAAGATCAGTAATATATTTGGAGTTGGTGACAGCTATAACTAACAACTAAATGCATGATGCCTAGACTGGCACCGACTCCAACTGATCATTATACTGAATGGAAGGTAGGTATTGAACCTGTATTTTCAACATTTTAGTGACATTTTTTTTTAACTTTTACCTTGCATATTTAGTTTGTAATGCCATACTTATACTATTTGTGTTTCAGGTGAATACCATACTGAATTCATCAGTCGAGGGAAAACAAATAATAGCAATTGGGCAGAAAACGGGCACCTTACCCTCAAACGTGCGTGGGCGTTTATGCAAGCTGCTTATGGAGAAGCTCATTACGGCCGAAAACCCGGTACTTCTGACAGATTCGCAGCTGCTTGCTCTATCCTACGACATTGGCAGATTATTTAAAGAGGAGTCACCACCCCTATACTACGCGCCGTACCTGCCGGCTGATGCTTACCAGGCTAAGCGCAATATCTCTGGCTGGTTAGTCACCGCCAGAAGGGCTCGACGGCAGCATTTAGTTTCGTTGGGCCTTATTGAAAAGCCCAAGTCACGTTCTCGCTCCAAGTCCAGTCCTAGGCTAGACACCCCTCCACTCGCTGGAATCGACCTGACCGGACTTAAAGAAGGTAACTCCTTTTCAAGAAATTTTATGTTTTCAGATTGAATTAAATTATCAAGAACAAAATTATTGAGAAAAATATCTGAATTAGTATAAATTTTCGTTACAAATTACAAAATATCTGAATCTAAGAACCGTTATTGTCATTGTACTAATTATTAATCGTTTTAATTTTTGTGTGCAGGTGAAGTGGAGGACGTAGCGTCAGCATTATAGCAGCTGTCAAGTCCTTCAGCTGGTCCGTGGCAGGAGGTCAGTGCCCTGTGGCGGGAGACGGTGCGAGCTCGCCTCCGGTACTTGTACTACGAGGAAGGGACATTACAGGAGTACTTCAATAAGTATCCTATCCTGAAGTCAAGTGATGGATGGCGACTCCTGACGTATGACTACGAAGCACTGTTCCCTGATAAATCCCTGATTATCTGTGCTTTCCTTGCCAAAATGCCGTTTCTCCGTGTCCTAACACGCTCACTCTAATGCGAGGTAACACGTCATATATTACAAGTAGATGGTACCTAGAGTAAAAATTTCAAAATTCTGTAGGTATTCTAACGGCTTACGGTCGCTGCTATAATACCTTGAAAATGCGCAAACGAGTTAACTCGTTTGCTCATTTTTAAGGTGTTTTTATTTTGAATCCAGTAATATCAATTTTTTTTGGAAACGTTTACATAATTATTAATTATGTACTTATACCGTACGCGGCGTTGCTAGTTTGAGGCACTGCAGAGTCCAAGGGCAGTTATTTTTTTATAGCAGAGTGCGCTCAACTAGTAATCTACCCTTAGTTACGGTATTTATCGGATATCCCTTTAGGATATCCTATAAAGACGGCCCGATAACGGTGTCCGCATAAAGTAATGGTATGAGCCAGCACCAATAGCTGGTTTAAGGTGAACGCACACTTATCAGAGCCGAAGGAGGCGAAGGAATCAAATTTTAGAATTACTTAAATGAAGTCCAATGTAACTTCGCACACTTATCCGCACCGAATCGTACGACCTTATTCGTCCGATTCGGTAAGTGTGCGAGGTTCCATAGGATTTCATACAAGTAATTCTAAAATTCGATTCTTTCGCCTCCTTCGGCTCTGAAAAGTGTGCGTTCACCTTTAGTAATAGATTTTAAAGTAAAGTATTTGTATGAGGGATAGATTAGTCTCATCGGAGTGTTTATAGTAGCACTTTACTTGAAAATAGATATTTACTATAATAATATAACCAATTTATTGTATGCAGCTTTAAGGTGAAAGCGTCAGGGTAGCCCGCGAAATTCAAATTTTCTTACGTTTTTTGCAATTTGCAGGCCAGTGCTAGGTTTTGATTGAAATGTTAGACGCGGGTGTAAGACGTATGTAGTACAACTTATGTACTTACACCCGCGTGCAACATTTAATTAACATACAACCTAGCACTGGCCTGCAAATTGCAAAAAACGGCTACCCTGAAGCAATCACCTTAAGGGCAAAAATGTTTTAGTTATAGGTACATTAATGTAAAGTTTGTTATTTTTTGTAAATTAAATTTCTACTCGTCTCAACCTTTATTTTAATTTGTAAAAACTAGAATTATTGAACATAATGTATATAATGATTCTTTATAATGACCGACAAATAGATACTGTAATCATTAAGGAGAGGATGTTTCTAAACAAAACAGTCTTCTTTTATACTGAATATAAATGTTTAGAGTATATAATAATTATTCATTCATACTATGGAAATAAAAATACCATTCAATTTTCTGTTTAATTTATACATACATCCCTTTTCACCTTCTTACCATTCTTGCCAAGGTACTTTTTTCTATTTTTTTTACTTACTCTCCATTTTTTTAAGGTTCAAGTTTAGGGTTCTTCAGTTTTTTTTAATGTTGAGCTCACACCTAATAATATTTAAAAGGAAAGAACCAATATTGGATACTTAAAAATAAGGGGATCATGTAAGTCCAGTGGCGCCCTCAATTATAGGAGGATTGTGATTTCTAATAATCCAAACAATTTCTGTGTAATCCACCAGTATTTAGTTGTAGTCCTACTGATGGAGAATGAGTAGAACTACAACTTATCACTGGTGTATTATAGAGATATTAATTGGTTTATTAAAAAACACAATCCTCCTATTGAGGGCGACCTCCGTAAGATAATAGGCTATAACCAGAGATATGAGGAAATAGTAGGAAAAGTAAGAGGACCTAACCTAAAATACGAGGAGGTTACCGAAAAATAGTAGGAAAAATAATAGGATATAACTGGATATATGAGGAAGTCACCGAAAAATAGTAGGAAAAATAATAGGATATAACTGGATATATGAGGAAGGCACCGAAAAATAGTAGGAAAAATTGTATGACATAACTGAATATGTGAGGAAGTCACCGAAAAATAGTAGGAAAAATAATAGGATATAACTGGATATATGAGGAAGGCACCGAAAAATAGTAGGAAAAATTGTATGATATAACTGAATATGTGAGGAAGTCACCGAAAAATAGTAGGAAAAATAATAGGATATAACTGGATATATAAGGAAGGCACCGAAAAATAGTTGGTAAAATTGTATGACATAACTGAATATGTGAGGAAGTCACCGAAAAATTGTAGGAAAACTAATAGGATATAACTGGATATATGAGGAAGGCATCGAAAAATAGTAGGTAACTAAAACTAAATCCATGGTGACACATCATCTTAAATACTGTTATCATCAACATCAGTATTATCATCGTTCTTTTTGGTGAATCACTATGCTCCGTCCTTTGAGTGAATTCATCATACTTTAAGCTGAATTCACCTCTTTTATGATTGTCAGTTTTCTCAGTGCACGCTCGCTCTAAAACGGTGAAGAAAAAACATCGTGATGAAACCCACTTACGCGCTTTGGAGTGGTAGGCTCTGGCCGTGGTTGTAATACCGAACAAAGCCATGCCGTCAAGCGACCTAGTCGTGTTTCGGGATGATGTTCGGTGAACCATCAAGGAGACGGGTCTGAGCAGCCGCTCATCTTAGACCACATCATCGCTTCACATCAGGCGAGATAGTGGCGAAACATGGATATATAAAGCGTAAAAAAAATATGAGAAAACAAAAATCTATAACATTTTTTTTCAGGTCTCAAGACTATAACGCCATTGTAAGCCATTGTATCGCGATTGAATGGGCCTCCCCCTGTGACAAAATAGGGATTTAGAATAAAACTGGATCGAATGGGAATTTTTGGTTCAAATGGAAATTTTGGTGCGGTTGGGAATTCCAATGGAATATGATGGGTTTCATCTAAATATCACGTTATTTATATTTGGACCTATTTTTGAAAGTTAAATTAAAGTAACTATTGCCACTATATGATTTCTAGTATATATATATATATAAGTATATATGTAAATATATATATATATATATATATATATATATATATATATATAATAGAAGAGAATTATATTAATGTGTGGAAATCGTATCGCATCATACAAAAAATATATTAATTGCATAAACAAATTATAATGTAAACGACTACAGCCTATTATTTTACACACGCAACCGACCTGTTTTATTTACCGAACTATTATTATATTTATTGTGCCCATAGTAATCGGAAGTAGGCAGTAAAAGCAATCAGATATTATTAAATTTAATGATAAAAGTATTTTTTTATTGAAATTGCTGCTTTCAATATTGAATATATTAATTTCACTACCTTAAAATACGTGGTTGTTCCGAGATAGGCAAAAAATACGCCAACGGGCAAACAAAACTATTTCTACGGTAAGCGATCCAAAATGAGTCTTACTTAGCTTAAGGGCGAGTTTCAATTAGACAAAACTTAAAAAAAGATGAAATGAAATAATGAAATGAAATAACTCTTTATTGAAACACACACATAAAATTATAAATAATAAAAAACAACGTAACAAAAGTGTAACAATTGGCGGTCTTATCGCTTAAAGCGTATCTTCCAGACAACCGTGCAGGGAGAGGAATTACGCAAAAATAATGGACGGTGGTTTTCAATATCTCAATACACTTACATAAACCAATTACATAAAATACACACTAATAAAATAGTAAATAATCTTGATACATACAATGCAATTAAAATATAATAAACATACATAAACATTAAAATAAATATATATTAAATACATTACAATAACAGGATACAGATGATTGTCGCCTAAAGAAGAAGAAAAGAAGAAGTAAAGATTTATCTTTACTGGTGGTAGGTTTCTCGTATGCGAGAGGCCATGTGGGTGGGTACCACCGCTTGCTAGCTATTCAGCCGCCAAGCAGTAGTGCGCGAGCATTACTATTTTCCGGTTTGAAGGGCATTGTAGCCAGCGAAATTACTGGGCATTATGAGACTCAACAGCTAATTGTCTCAGCGTGACGAGCGCAGTGTAGCGTCGCGCAGGATTTTACAAAACAAAGTTCTGGATGGTGCTGTTATTGTTATGGGCTGGCGCATTGCTTACCGTTAGGCAAACGACCAGCTCGTCTCGTCATTCAGTTACATATAGGATGTTATATATTGTGATTAAAATAAATAAATAAAAAAAACTTTAATTAAGATTATCCCAATGACTACCACCGCTCGAAAATAGACCTAGTACTCAGAAGAGGGGCTTTTTGTTACAAAGTAATGGTTTTTAACATTATTATGTTATTAAGTGTTAGTTGGCTACTTGCCAAAAGCGGAATGCTCCAGGCTTCTTTGTCTTCATATATGAAGACAAAGAAGCCTGTAGCATCCTGTGATGTCTAATTTATAAAAAGGTTCATTAATTACAACCTGTGATGTCTAATTTATAAAAAAGTCCATTTACTTAACAATACCCATCTCAAAGAAAACAGACCCCTCCCGTTTACCGGGAACTAGTACGGTATCCCAGAAATCATGAAAACATCGTTTTTAGAGGCTCGCAGAGCATGCGGTCGGTATTATTGAATTAGAGTCGGGCCCGACGCAATGCAGTCTTTTCACTGTTCCCACTGGCTAGCGTAGAACGGAACGGCTGGAATTGAACAAATTTAATGTTTTCGCTTTATGAGAATTAGTTCTTGTGTTCACTAAAGGATTAACTAGAATTACATTTGTAAAGCGAAAAGCGAGCTTGAAGTTTTGAAGAGCGCGTGTGGCTCAGTGGGAGCACGTGCGACTTACGATCCGACGCACCCGAGTTCGAATCCCACTGGCCCCGCACCACTGACTTTCTTCAGTTATGTGCGGATTTAACACTCGCTCTAAAAACGGTGAAGGAAACACATCGTGAGGAAACCGGCATGTCCAAGAATCACAAAAATTCAAAGACATGTGACATCCACCAACCCGCATTATGGGTCAGCGGGATGGATTGTGGCCCATACTCTCTGTACCAGGGAAAGCCTAAGTCCCAGCAGTGGGAACGTAATAGGCTGATGTTGATGATGATGAAATTTTAGATCTTACTATTTATTTTTTTATATTCGATCACCTGGTGCTAAGCATTTACTCTTGGTAGGTCTCTAGTATTCGGAAGGCCGTCTGGGTAGGTACCACAGCTTTGCCAGTAATTCTGCCGCCAAGCAGTAGTGCGCAAGCATTACTGTGGTTTTATTTTGGTTTGAAGGGCATTGCAGCCAGCGAAATTACTGGGCATTATGAGACTTAAGAGCTAATTGTCTCAGGGTGACGAGCGCAGTACAGTGCCTTGCAGAATTTTACATGGCTAAGTTCTTAGTGGTGCTGCGACTGTCATGGGCAGACTTATTGCTTACCATCATGCAAACGACCAGCTCATCTCGTCATTCAGCTACTTAAAAAAAGTAACACATCTGCCCGCAACAATTACAGCACCACCCAGTACTTTGTTTTGCAACATTTTGTGCGGTACAACTTGTACTATCGGTATTGTCTCAAAATGCCCCGTAATTTCGCTTGAAAGTCATTTTCAGGGACGATTTTAGTTGATAAGCCCAATATGCCCTAAAACAATACAGTTTCCCAACAAAGCATCAAAACTGCATATAACCGGCGCCAACCAGTAATAACCGGTAATAACTGACAATATCTGGGTAACAAGCGGTAATCACGGCCTGCGATTGGCAGGATCGATTCGACGCTGTCAGCTTATAATGAGAAATCACAAGTGTCAAAAATATGACGGGACATTTTGCCACGAGTGTAATGGATTTAAGTACGTTGGAGCTTAAACGTTTTTGCCTCATGGTGAATGCGAAAGGAAGAGCTATTAAATCTTACAAGTGTCTAATAAAAGCTATATTAGGTAGGTAATTAAGTTGGGTATTAGCTATTTAAGTTCACACTGCTGGGGCACATACCTCGCATTGATAGTTTTTATATTTTTATTTTTTATGAAACAGCGATGGAGCGAATGTGGCTCAGAGGGAGAACATGTGACTTTCGATCCGACGCACCCGAGTTCGAATTTTAACTTTCTTAAGTTATGTGTGGATATAACACTCGCTCTAAAAACGGTGAAGGGAAACATCGTGAGGAAACCGGCATGTCCAAGAATTAATCACAAAAATTCAAGGACGTGTATCATCCACCGACCCGCACTGGGCCAGCGTGGTGGATTATGGCCCACACTCTCTCTATGAGAGAAGGCCCGTGTCCCAGAAGTGGGAACGTGATGGGCTGATGATGATGATGATTAGCTATTTAAGTTCACACTGCTGGGGCACACACCTCGCATCGATATTGTATATTTAGATTTTTTATTCAACTGAGTGATGAGACGAGCGTGTCGTTCGCCTGATAGAAAGCGCCTGTGTATCTCTGCATTGCTCTCATCACATCATTTTTAACTGTTCAGTAATTTCGCTGGCTACAATGCCCTTCAAACCGGAACACAGCAATGCTTGCGCACTACTTCTTGGCGACAGAATAACTGGCAAAGCTTTGGCACTCACCCAGACGGCCTCCCGCATACGAGAGACCTACCACGAGTAAATAGTCACACGAGTTAGGGCCAGGAAAAATTAAACGTCGGTTTCGCGTGGCATGGTGTGGTCACTCTGACACCCGTATTCATGAACAACACTTATCAAAACATTTGGTTAAGTAATGTAAAGAAAATACAGAGACCTAGAGGACGACTACAGTTAAGGATCTGCAAAGACCCGACCTTAGCTAATACCACGCAGACGCGGAAGGCCAAGTAAAGTGTAAATACTATGTAGAGATGTTTTTAACTTATCTATTTTTTTATTGATTAAAATGTCGGCAAACATGCAGACAGCCCGCCTTATGGTAAGCGGTTACCGTCGCCTATGGACATCTGCAACACCAGAGCATTGAGATGATGCGTTGCCGACCCTTGAGGACTCTATTAATATCCCATTTAAAGGACTCCATGTTGTAGCTCAATGAAAATACCGACGAAGGTAGGTCGTTCCACAACTTAGAAGTACGAGGAAGGAAAGTGCAAGTGAAGCAAGTGGAGTGGGAAGTCCAGTTTTGTAATATGTGGAGGTAAGCTTTTTTACGATAGCAAGATGTGCGGTGGTAGAATTAGGAAGGCGGAAGTAGGTCGAAAGGCTATACAGAACATTCCCTATTATAGAGGCGCTAGAATTCACGACGTAAACCGATTAAATACCGACGAAGGTAGGTCGTTCCACAACTTGCAAGTACGAGGAAGGAAAGTGCAAGTGAAGCGAGTGGAGTAGGAAGTCCAGTTTTGTAATATGTGGAGGTGAGCTTTTTGACGATAACGAGAAATAACGTAGAATTAGGAAGGCGGAAGTAAGTCGAAAAGCTATATAGAACATTCCCTATTATAGAGGCGCTAGAATTCACGAAGTGAACCGTACCTACAATACAAATCGTAATTTAAACCGACTACAAAAAAGGAGGAGATTCTTAATTCGATTGTTTTTTTTATGCGTATTACCTCAGAACTCCGTCATTCATAAACGTATTTGGAAAATTATTTTTGCGTTGGATTCAGTATAGCTAAAAGATGGTCATCATAGATATGAACCTTGGACTTTGAAGATATATCAGAAATGAATACTATATCTTTTTTGTTATAAAATGAAATAATATTGAGTAAAATACACCATTGAAATCAAAGTAATCTAATTATGCTTTGAAAACGTTCACACAAAGGTAATAAATTATTAAACGCCTATTACGCCTTTACATGGCTATTCATGTCATCCCTAACTGACCTTATTAAAGGGTAGTGACCCCCTACCCTCAAGCCAAGTGCGACAGATGTGTGAATTAAAAACAACGCCTCTTTATTTACATCACGGCATTTGACTATTAATCCCCGACTATAGGGCTTTTAATCCGGTAATGCTCTTTTTTTTATTTATAGACCAAACAAGCAAATTTTGACGCTGTGACTTGGAACATACGATACATTTTGTGTTGTCAGAGTAGGAAAATTAAAATGCATTTTTACATCACTGAAAAATGATTTTTATGACGACGACAATAGGTTCGTTATTTTTTGTTGAAGCAACACTTAAGTAATAACAGGGGAGTGTTGGCAATAACTGACACAGTAAAGGCGTAATGGTAATTTTAGAGTTATTACTTTTGAAAGTCCGAAAGTTTTGAATATTAATTTTTTGCAGTGAATATTAATATTTTAGATATGTTTTTTATTAGTTTGTTTTTATTTAACGGTGATAATTAGAGAATAAAGTCGAGGTATTGTTAAAAAAAATATGCGTAAAAGAATGTTATGTTATAAGATGTTTAATGCATGTTACTCATTAATTAAATCATAGTTCTTAGAATTGATAACATCTACGAAAAAGTAATACGTAATCATTCTTTGAAAGTCTTAAAATGTGAGTCTGACAAATATGCTTTATTTACATCGGGCAACAATTCTTATAACGTCGTACATGTATACAGTAGGATTTATATTTATCAAAGTCTTGTCAGATTTATGAATGAAAACGGAATACAGAGAGAAAATAACTGTTCAGCCAACACCCGACCATGAAAACAAAACAAACCCCACAGCTCAGTAATATTAACGAAGCTTAAAAGCGAAAGCTCTTGGATATCGCGTTACGCAGCACTTAAGGAAGACGCCAAGAGTGGAGCACCTCGTATAAGTGACGGCACTCGACGACTCGAACACTTGTCACTTCCTCTGGGAAGCGGTTGGGATTTTCGCGTGTGAAATATTTTGCGTTGGTGTCTCCGTGGTCAAAAAAATCTTTTATTTTTTATTACCTGATAGGCAAGCATTTGACAGCAGTCTCACCTGATAGAAAGTGATGATGCAGTCAACGATCATGCTTGCCTAGAAGATACCGATCCACTCTGGACTTGAAGACACCTAGATTATAAGAATCGGGAAACAGAGACGCTGGTAAGGTGTTCCATTCTTTAGCTTTTCGCATTATGAAAGTTGAAACAAAACGCTTTGTTCTGGCAGGAGGAGTGTCAACCATAAACGGATGCCGAGTTTCCTTACGTCTTGTTGTCCGATGATAGAAAAGAAATGAAGAAATTAATTCGTGTAAAATACCGACAGGCTGGCAACTTTAAACCGATGCTCGAGACTGGAGCTTACAGATTGTATTCCAGTCGGAGCAATACGACCATACCACAGAATACTTAATACTTCCAATAAACCTACGTAGTCGGCCCCGCCGTAGATGGCGCGACAACCTATTCGACAAAGGATAGTACGTTTTCAAGAAGAAGGCAAGGAAGGAGGCTTTGGCCAGCTGTAGGATGACGCCAGCTAAAATAAATAAAGAAACACATTTTCGTGGTTCTTACATTCGCTAATCATTATCCTTTCTTCTCTTTACCTCTGCTTCTAATTTTATTATTTTTTAAAAAAACAGGTGTTATTATAGACATCTTTTATAAGTCTAGAAATATTTTTTTAAAAACGAAAATCTTTTGCGGTCGAAAGAAAGACAGCGCTGCCGCTTGGAGGCAAGTCTGGATTAATGGTGAGGAATTATTATTTATTATCGTCATAGACTGTGAACGTTTTAAAACGTTGATAATTATAATATGACAAACACTTGTCGCATGTTTGTAAAACTTTTACTTCGTAGGTCCCGTTTTTCTAGTCAGGGCTTGCTAATAAGGCTGGCTAAGTTCATTGTACCATGATCGTTGGGCATTATTACAAAAAATATTTCAAGTAAATATTCTAGTTTTTTTATGGAACTCAGTAATGAGATATATATATATATATATTGTTAGAATCAGAAATGGAATTTGCTTAAAAAGAACAAGTTCGAACAAGAAATCCGTTTAATACACAAAAATCAACTACAACTACACTAACAAAATTTATTAACAAAAAGAAAAGTACCCACTATTACACAAAATAACAAAATAACGATTGCACACTTGTAAATCAATGCTAATTACACTAAAAATGGCTTACGTCGCCTTTATAACAATCGACAAGAATTCTAACAGACGTCCGTTCGCTACGAGCGCAAAGAACCAAAAATGGCCGCTCCCGTCAAAGCGCCCGGTTTTTATAGATGGCGGCAGGTTGCTCGGAGAAGTAGGACGGTAGTTCCTTACAATATATATATATAGCATTGCGTAGCACTGCATTGCACTCATTACCCCGAGACATCAGATATTAATTATTAAGTTTCATATGTCCAGTCATTCAGCTACAATGCCCTTCAACCGGAAAACAGTAATGCTTGCGCCCTACTGCTTGGTGGCAGAATAACTACCAAAGCTGTGGTACCTACCCAGACCTACTCAAATTTAAATAAAATCTCAATAATTACGTAACAAGTATTAAATCATGATTCGTAAACAGCTCTATGCCGGTTCTCACAACAAATGGAAAATAATCACCAATCAAGGTAAACATTTTGAGGCCCTTCAGGTGCCTTCCGAATAAATTTACTTAACAATATTCACAAATTGAGCCCAACGTTGAGTGTGGAATAAAAGGCTCACTTAATAGGAACAAATTATACAATATTGGATTTAATGACACAAATGTAAATTGAAGGCCGAAAGAGTTATAAAAGTCAATGGTTTAATATTGTTCCGTCAATTTTGTAATACTTCATCATCATTATTATTTGTCTACTATTATACATGTGTTGATGCCACAATTACCTATTGTTTTAGAAAGACTATTAGACTAGGCGGCGATCAGTATCGATACCCGTTGCTGAAGTTATATGTCCCTACTAGCTGCGCCCTGCGCCGCGGTTTCCCGGGATAAAAAGTAGCCTATGTGTTTGGTAGGTATCCAGGGTATAAGCTATTTCCATACTAAATGTCATCCCAATCCGTTTAGCTGTTGCAGCGTGAAAGGGTAACAAACATCCATAAATACAAACTTTCGCGTTTATAATATTAGCAAAGATTACTAACTATTACTTACGTAATTAGTAAGGCATTATTATATTCTAAAACCTTTAAAATAAGCTCTCCAGATTTATTCCTCACGTTGGCGTCATTAACATGTTACATCAGTTATGCACACGCACATCAAAGAATAGGTTTTGTTGATAAAATTTTAATGATTTTATTTAGGAACATTCGTACGGGAAAAGTTTACAGATATGAGATTACATCTCCATAGGATCTCATTAGAATATATATTAAATTAAAAACACATTAATATCAGAATCACATTCACCGAAAAAAAACTTTCCACAAATAACTTTTAAAAACCAAGACGTTTCCCCCACGAGTTCCTCATACAAACCGCCAGATTGTTATTTGCAAAATATTCACTGATGAAGTCGCCATTCAGTCTGGGCCGATTATTTTCAATCGGGATCCTCGACGGGATTCGTTCGTATTCAATCTGTCCCTCGCGAGGCTTTCTTTCTTTCAAACGCATAGCAATTGATGAGAAATGTGCGGATCGGTCTGATAGGAAGAAATATTTAAGCCATTTGCTAAGTACTTCTGTAGTTCTGCAAAGACCGTGTTTGTTGCAGTGGGTAGTTCTATATTGGGTATAAAGATGCTTCTGGCTTGCTTGCGAGGATTGCGCTACGTCCATTTTGCAGTGTTACTTGTAAACAGTCTTCTTGAATTAGTCTCAAATATTTTTCGTAATTCGTTCTAAGTTTCTACTTACACGTTTTAACAGAATATATTAAATGTGTTTTCTTTTGTTTCAGGTATCCACACGATGTCAATTAAACTCGAAATAAACCCATCTCTTTATAAAATAAACTCCAAAGAAGACAGTCGAAGTTGGGTCAACATCAACCGAAACATCTCTCCCCAAAGAAGAAACCTAATTAGAGAAATTTGAAAATTTAAACCAAATTGTACAATACTTTCCTTTTAAAGTCACGTTTACTACATAATTCGTTTTTAAACTTAGCAAATTTCACTCTTTACCATGCGACAAGAGTTGTTATTTTATTCGCTCAGTTCGCTTATGTTTATTTTTTTGCGCTCGATTTTTTCGCTTTATAAATTTTACGCTAACGATGGAGGATTCGGAATTGCAAATGTAGTTAATTGCCCGATGGAAGTTAGCGTTCGCACTTACGGCGGCGCGACTGATTGTTGAAATATTTAACGTTTCCAAAACGCGGGAATAATTAACGGAATGCTTTCAAATAATCACGGTGCTGAGACTAATCTGAATTTCTTATTTTTGTTTGTCTGTCATTGACTTTCATTAAAGGGCGAAGTGCTTTTGAAACCCACGCAAATTTCAGCTGCGTATTTTTAATATCTATTCAGTAGTGAAGAGGTATCGAGTCTATAACCATTAATACTTGTCTGGCGTTGTTAAATCCAAAGTATTTCCTCTTGGGAAATCGGCTGCTATGAGCTTTCAAAATAGATACGCTGTTATCTTAATTTTTAAACTTCATTCTTTTATATAAATTATTACTATCAGAATTAATATTCAACACTTTGATCCTTATTAATATACTTTTGGTGTTAGGGTCCTCGGCGGTGCTAATGAAACACTGTCACTTCGTCACTAATGTGTAATCATAATAATCACAATTATAAAGCATACACATAGGGAAAAGGGGACTTAACACTACTTAAATCGAGAGACTGTACAATTATTTTGTGTGGAAGTTTTACCGGCTGGGCAGTGACTGACATCTGTCAGTGTGCCCGCGGGCTGCTATTGGTCGTTCGACATTTAGCCAATCACAGCCCAGTAACGTTCCGTTCCTGTGTAGTGGCGGAGTACTTTTATGCCGCCACACCACCCCCCCACGGTGTAAAATGACCCCATCTTAAAATAATTATATTAGTAACATAAGATATGTAAAAAATAATAATTAAATAACATAAAAATTAACATGAATTATAGATCCTTTAGGAAGAAAAATATTATACATCAATGGGCACCTTAAAGCGTACATGACGTCCAGATCTCGAGATGTATTTCTGAGGATCCGGGACGCTGGAAGACGGTTTAAGATCAGTTTCAACCGAAGGTTTGGGAGGGATTAGAGCTGGTGCCACAGATGGGGCATTCAAAGGAATAGGAACAGATGTTGATGATGATGCGTCTTCAATAAATGCTGGTTTTACCCTGTCGAGACTTACTTGAATGTTCCTGTTTCCTAAACTAATAGTGATTGTCTTCTCGTTTCTGCTAATTACTGGATGGGGTCCGGTGTAGGGTGGCTTCAATGATGCCTTGACCGTATCATCTCTTAGAAAGACATGAGTAGCGGTGGGTAGGTCTTTGAACACAAAAGAACGACGTTCTGTGTGACGTGATGCAGGTACTGGGTTTAAGTCAGCCATGTACCTTCTCAATTCCGCGGCGAAGTCCGAAGCTTCCCCCGTGTCTTTCCTGGGTGACGGAGCTATAAACTCTCCAGGAAGTCGAAGAGGTTCCCCATAAACTAGTTCTGCGGAGGAGGCTCGGAGGTCTTCTTTGAGAGCCGTTCGCATGCCGAGAAGTACCAGGGGCAGTGCGGCACACCACGTGCCTCCGTGGCACATGAGAGCCGCTTTTAGTTGCCGATGGAGCCTCTCCACCATTCCATTGGCGCACGGGTGGTAACTTGTGGTGCGGGTTCGTTGAGCGGAGCAGTGTTTTAACATAGCGTTGAATAGAGCGGACTCGAATTGGCGACCCTGGTCAGTTGTGACAACTGAGGGGACGCCAAAACGGGCAATCCATCCAGCTGTGAAAGTTTCAGCCACTTCTTCTGCCGTGATCCCTACCATCGGCCATGCCTCGGGCCAGCGAGTAAATCTGTCCACGGCTGTTAGGCAGTATTGGTTACCTTTGCTTGAGGGCATGGGGCCAATGATGTCAATGTGGACATGGCGGAATCGATTAGTGCGGGACGTGAAGTTACCTAATGGCGTCCAGGTATGTCGCGACACTTTGCTACGCTGGCATGCTATGCATTCACGGGCCCATTTTCGGCAGTCTTTGTTCATTGAAGGCCACACAAACCGATCAGCCACCAATCGTGCAGAAGCCTGCGCGCCGGGGTGACTGAGATTGTGGAGTTTGTTGAAGTATGTGCGGCGGAAGGAGGGGGTTACATAAGGGCGTGGCTTTCCTGTCGATACGTCGCAGAAAATAGACAAATCGGTGCCTGGTATGCAAACCTTCTTAAGTTGTAGTGAAGAATTCGTCATTGCGTCCCTAAGTTCATTGTTCGTGGCCTGTTCTTTCGCCAGTTCAGTGTAGCTTTCTTCAAGCGAGATTGCCTCAATTCTGGACATAGTGTCCGCGACTACGTTGTCTTCACCCTTAATATGAACCACATCTGTCGTAAATTGGGAGATGAAGGATAGCTGATTTAGTTGTACGGGTGGCAGTTTATCGCGGCGCTGGGTGAAAGCATATATCAGTGGCTTGTGATCTGTATATATAGTTACATGCTGGGCTTCTAGTATGTGGCGAAACTGCTGTACGCTCTCATATACTGCTAGAAGCTCCCGATAATAAGCTGGCCATTGCGCTTGCTTAGGAGTTAGTTTTCTGCTGAAGAATGCCAGGGGTTCCCAGAGGCCGTCTACCATCTGCTGGAGGCACGAGCCGACTTGAAGTGTTGAGGCGTCAGTAAATAGACCCAAAGTGGCATTGCAGGCTGGATGGGCCAGCAGCGTAGCGCTGCTGAGGCTCTCTTTGCATTTATGAAATGCAATCTCTAAGTCTGGTGTCCATGGCATGGGTTTGGCACCTTTTAGCTTCGACTCCGCCAGGGCATTGACCAGAGGGGCTTGCAGCTCCGCAGCATTTGGGAGGAATTGGCGATAAAAATTGATCATGCCCAAGAACCTCCGGAGACCTTGCACTGTCTTGGGCAAGGGGAAATTCTGGAGGGCTGCAATCCTCTCTGGTGGGGGGCGCGTGCCATGTTTATTTATTTGGTATCCTAAGAAGGTTACCTCTTCAGCACCAAGGACGCATTTAGATGCATTTACCACTACGCCGTACGCAGTCAGCCGCTGGAACAGAGTTCGAAGGTGTACTAGATGTTCCTCTGCTGAGTGCGAAAACACGAGCACGTCATCGACGTAGGGGTAGCAGAATTCGAGTCCCCTCACGACCTCATCAATAAACCTCTGGAAAGTCTGCCCAGCGTTTCGGAGGCCGAAGGTCATGAAGGGAAACTCGAATAACCCGAAAGGCGTCGTGATAGCGGTCTTACAAATATCGGCGTCGCTGACTGGCACTTGTTGATAAGCTTTTACTAGGTCTATGGTGCTGAAGATGCAGGACCCTGAGATGTTGTGAGAGAAATCAGCGATGTGCCGCACTGGATATCGGTCTGGGACTGTCCTGGCATTCAAGGCTCGATAGTCCCCACAAGGCCGCCATCCATCCTCTCCTTTCTTAGCCATGTGCAATGGTGAGGCCCAAGGACTGTCAGAAGGTCTTGCCGTACCGCACTTTATCATATCGTCAAACTCCTTCTTGGCTGCGATTAGTTTGTGAGGCGCCAGACGGCGTGGGCGGCAGGAGACTGGCGGACCATCAGTGGTTATGATGTGATGCACTGTTGTATGCTTTATTTTCCGAGGAAAGCCAGGAGGGCGAGTAAGGTCCGGGAACTCTAATAAAAGTCTGGAGAAAGGTGAATTATTCTCGACAGAAACAGATTTAATGCTGAGTTGGCTCACTTGAGCGATCGAAGCAGGTGTGGTTAGATTAGTATTACCGTCAATCAGCCGTTTATTGCGCAAATCAGGTAATAAATTATAGTGACTTAAGAAGTCGGATCCTATTATTGGTGTTTCTACGTCAGCGATGATGAACGTCCACTGAAAATCCCTGCGCAGGCCCAGATTAAGGTGAAGGGTAATGCTGCCATACGTCTTAATAGTGCTGCCATTTGCAGCAGACAGCTGATAACCACATATTGTGGCTCGACCCTTGGCTAGCCGTTGTGGGTAGCAACAAAGGTCACTGCCTGTGTCTATCAAAAATCGTTGTGCTGTAGTTTTGTCTGTAACAAATAAGCGGCGACTTGAAGAGTCGCGATCAGCCGCCGCGTCTACTGATCGCTGCTTTTGTTTTCCGGGCTTTTCCATTTGCATGGGATGGTGCATCTGTTGGCCTTGTTGCCAAACCTCTGGTGGTACCAACATATGCCGGAGGTGGATTGAGATGTTGATCTGGACCTATTGTTTTCACCACGTGCCCTTGAGCGCGACCTTGATTCGGTAGTAAGTGCTTCAACTGATTTTGTGAGTGCCTCGACGCGTAAAGTCAGTTCAGCTACCTCTGAAGACGGTCCTTGTACAGCGTGAACGGCTACTGGTGCAGCCACCTCTACAATCCTGTCTGCTATGTCGGCTGCTTTTTCAAGTGGCAGGTCTTCTTGAGCAGCTAGGATGGCCTGTGCATTGTTTGGCAGTCGGCGTATCCATAGTTGTCGAATGATGTCATCGCTTTTGAAAACTGTACCTGCCAAACTGCGAAGGTGGCGAAGGAATTGGGAAGGTTTTCTATCCCCAATTTCCTCATCACCCAAGAGACGTCGCATCCTGTCTTCCCTGGAGGCGGAGAGGCGCTTCAGCAGTTCAGCCTTTAGGTGTTCATAACATCCAGTTTTAGGTGGGTTTTCAATAATGTCCGCCACCTCACCTGCTACCCTGGTGTCGAGCATCGCTATAATATAGTTGTATTTCGTACGGTCTTGTGTAATGCCAGCTATTTCAAATTGGGCTTCGGCTTGCCCAAACCAAACAGAAGGCCTGTCAGTCCAAAAGGGTGGTAATTTTACAGAAACTGCCATCACTCTTTGCTCGTTGGCCTGTAATAATTTAATCTGTTCTTGTAGAAGGCGGATTTGTTCCTCCGGCTCAGACATCGTGTAGGATAAGGATCAAATATGAATTATAAAATCAGTGAAAAAGAAAAAATAAATTAAAAATTTAAGAGGAAATAAAATATACCTAAAATAAAATTAAATATAAATAAGGAGTTGGCGGATGGCAATTTGTACTGTCTCCACTACATCAGGATTAATAAGTGTAGGTAAACTAGGCAACCGTATATGAAATCGTATACAAGTGTAGTATAAAGAAATCTACACTAATGTTTACATTAACTTAAAAAAAAAAAACAATGATTAATATATACCTAATTATTTTACAAAGTATGTTTCTGAAAAAAAAAAAAGAACATGCTTATCATAATATTTAACAATCGATCTTTTAGGGTTATGATATTACATTAGTTTCGTTTGTTTACTTTGAAAAACTAGGAATAAAAAGAATTCCTAAACATTTTCTAAGTTTTAATGTTGTTATTTGACGCTTTTGCACTATTTTTACACTGACGTTGATGTCCTGTACTATTTCTTAATGACGTTGACGTTCTGAACTATTTGACACTGACGTTGACGTTTGAACAGTTTAGATTTTTTAAGTTGGCAATGTCACTCACCCGGAATCTGGAACGTTGGTATTTACCGGAAAGGATGGTTTCGCTTTTCGCCGCTGGGTGACGCCACCATCAATGTGAGATGCATTAAGAATGATGGCCGATGATGGCGGCCGAAATCTAAACGAAAATGATAATCGGCACGAATGTTTACTATTTTGACACTCCCGCACTGCACTTAACGAACTGCTTTTTTGTTTTTCGCTAGTGTGGTTTGTAGCACGGGGCGTCGCCGGGTACACGGACTGCGTACCCGCAGGAACCTCGACGACAATGATGCGGGGCTCTGCCCCCTCGAACGACGATCAGTCCCCGAAAGCAAGTATGAGCGAGCGGATCAAGCTTTCGCCCGAAAAATGCGACTCCGTTCTTCCGCTGGAGAGTGCGGATGGGCTTCCACGCGTAGTGATGTGTTGTAGGGGTCACCAATTTGGTGTTAGGGTCCTCGGCGGTGCTAATGAAACACTGTCACTTCGTCACTAATGTGTAATCATAATAATCACAATTATAAAGCATACACATAGGGAAAAGGGGACTTAACACTACTTAAATCGAGAGACTGTACAATTATTTTGTGTGGAAGTTTTACCGGCTGGGCAGTGACTGACATCTGTCAGTGTGCCCGCGGGCTGCTATTGGTCGTTCGACATTTAGCCAATCACAGCCCAGTAACGTTCCGTTCCTGTGTAGTGGCGGAGTACTTTTATGCCGCCACATACTTATTGTTAAATAATGTTTTACAAATTTTGTCAGTTATCAAATACGTTTTTTTTTTAATTGCTTGATTTATTTATTTTACTTCTTTTTACGAACTAACTTTTCTGAACCAATTACAACACAGTAAATAATAGTCCAATTACTTATTACAGACATCCATAAAAAATATTAGACCCTTAGCCCTTACCCCTAAAGTAAATAAAAAACATGGTTTATATTAATTTTGACGTTAGTGAACACGATAGTTTGAAACTCATATTATATTATATTATTATTTTATTACTAGCTGCGCCCCGCGGTTTTATCCTCGGTTTCCCGGGATAAAAAGTAGCCTATGTGTTAATCTAAGTTATAAGTTATCTCCATTCCAAATTTCTCTCAAATCCGTTCAGCTGCTTCAGCGGGAAGAAATAACAAACACACTTACACACAAACTTTCGCATTAATATGCGTAGGAATTATCTAAGCGTAGGAAGGATAGATATTTTATTTTTAATATGTGTTTATGCCAGTGACATTGAAGTGAAAACCTTATCTATGTAAGACTTACGTGTCATCATGAAAGTCTGCTGTTTTTATGTATTTATATATATTTATATTATGTACATATGTTACATATAAATATATTGGAATTACATATGTATACACATATACACACACTATCGCCTTCAAAATGGTATTTTCCTCACCCTATGGTCTGGAAGAGATCGCTGCTTAGCGATAAGACCACCTATTGTAACACCTGTAATTCTGTTTTCTTTTTTTACGTGCCATGAAGTGTTATCTATCTATCAATCTATCTATGTTAACATTCATCTTCTTTCCCTCCACTGCCCGAGCGAAGATATCCACGGCTGTCAAACCCGTAAACAAATTATCAATTTAAGTTTATTAATTGCCTCAGTATTCTTCCAATCATCACCGCTAAACCGGTGTAATCCAGTTTGATTTATATCACGGCCGCCATGACAGCTGCCGAGTGATTACTTCCTATGCATTAGCTCTGATGAATGTATTTGCATTAGAAATCCAGGGCTTAGCAGTCGGGGTGGTACAAATGTGTTGGCTTAGGAGGTAACTGGATGGAGCGTTTAGGTGGGAAGATGCAATTGGATGCATTTGTATTGTATATTCTTCGTTATATACATACTGTACTCGTAGCCATGTCGGAGGCCTTCGGATGGTCTAAAAACTCCGATACTAGGGTTGGCCACACACCCACACGAGAGAAGAAAATGACGGTTTTTTAACCGACTTCAAAAAGGAGGAGGTTTACAATTCGACGGTATGTTTTATTTTTTTTTTATTTTTTTTTTTGTTTAAGCTTACTTCTTTATTCGCGTGGACAACAGAAAGGGCTCATTATCGTCTCTTTTCTACGATCATACAAATACGATGGTCTCCTCAGTATAAAAATGCACATACTAAGTCACGCTGTATTTTCGTTGTTACTCAACCGATTTTGATGAAACACCTTTTAATTTAAGTGTTGACATAAGCCACTAGAATCCCATCAAAGTCCAGTAGTTTCAAATTTCAAGATAACAAATAATTAAACAGAAAATCTAAAAACTACATTTCACAAAATCTTGAGATTTTAAATAATTAGGAAGAAGAAAAATGATATTGCTAGGGCAGGGATCGAACCTGCGTCTTCGGAATACCGTCCCGACGGCTTAACCACTGGGCCACCGAGCCAACTTATATATTTTTTTTTTACTCTTAATAGATCTATGTTTGGCCACTATCTGGCCTAATGTGAAGCAATGATGTGGCCTAAGATGGAGCACATAGATCTAGAGAGAGACGGCAGTTGAGCGGCTGCTCAGACCCGTCTCCCCGATGGTTCACCGAACATCATCCCGAAACACGACTAGGTCGCTTGACGGCATGGCTTTCTTCGGTGGGTGGTATTACAACCACGGCCAGAGCCTGCCACTCCAAAGCGCGTAAGCGGGTTTCATCACGATGTTTTCCTTCACCGTTTTAGAGCGAGCGTGCAAAATCTGCACTTAACTATAAGTCATTGGTGCATGGCCGAGTCGGGATTCGAACCCAGGTGCGTCGGATCGAAAGGCGCACGAGTTCCCGCTGAGCCACACTCGCTCAAATACTAATACTAATAGTTAGTTGTTTTGGTACAAATTCGAACGTTCGTTTTTTTCTCTCTGCCCACTACAAAGACCTTGGTAGGGTTGTAGTAGTATGCCTGACTTTGCAACATTTTCCTATTTACCTAACTATATTCTAATTCAAAAGAGT
Source organism: Petrophora chlorosata (assembly GCA_951640565.1). Taxonomy (NCBI): domain Eukaryota; kingdom Metazoa; phylum Arthropoda; class Insecta; order Lepidoptera; family Geometridae; genus Petrophora; species Petrophora chlorosata. Next base: position 6,654,011 of record OX621205.1, on the reverse strand, counting down.
TTAATACTCAAATATCCATTATCCATTTTGATATCTAGAATAATTGATTAAGAATAACATTAAAAAAGTTTTAATTTAAGTTACACAGATTGTAGGTATCCCACGAACTTTATATTTATCTACTAACTCTTACTAACCAGAATCTACTAAAAAAATAATTTAAAATATTTTTGATATTGATTGCATTAACGCATTCCAGGAGAAAATCTTAATCGTCCCCGTAAGACTATAAAGGAAGGATAAAAGAAATTTGTTTGCTCGAGCAGTTGGCTCGGTGGCCCAGTGGTTAAGGCGTAGAGACGGTATTGCGAAGACGCAGGTCCGATCCCTGACCGAGCTATATAATATTTCTTCTTCTTCCTAATTATTTAAAATATTTTGATTGTATTTAACTAACTCAAAATATAGGCCATCTGTCATATCACAATTGTACCAATATAGACCACGATAATACAAGTCATCGCCAACTCCATATTAGAAGCCTTATACCAATGCCAACATTATCGATCAAACGTTTCACGGCCCGTAACTTCGGGGTCGCCGTGGAATACAATCCAATAGAATAGTAATTTGCGCAAAATAATAAAGAAAAAAAACGGTCTGTTTGGCTCTGTAAAGTGCCGAATCCGACGCGCATGTCTGCTTTACTTAAAGTGGTTAGAGTGTTAATCGATTTATTTTCACTGATATATTGGCAGAACTGAAAGCCCGGTAGTACCCTCTAGTTGGCTGTGCTAGATGATTTCCAAACAGTGCTGTACGTCGACAGATGGCGCGACAGTGCTGCCAACTTAATCATTTGTTATTGCCCATTGACACATATGACCCAATCAAGGGGAGCCGAGTGCACTCTGGTGGTTTCTGATCAATGACGCCCTACTTAAGTTATGTCGATATAGCTCCATTGTGATCAGATTATTTGGTGAGACAAGTTATTAAATTAAGCAGAAGTCTGCTGAATATTAGACACATGACCGTTTACTCTCTTCTCACTATTCAAGCGCAGGTACATTGACATAAATTAGTAACAAAATTACTAATTAGTAACAATACTAATACCTAAGTATAATTTTAGGATAGCAACAATGATCAGAGAAGTTCATAACCTTAAGGGTTGTGACCCTCCTCTAATAGCTCCGTTATACAAACAACATAATCACAAGTCCAATCATCCATATAATTCTGAGTATCTATGAAATCATAAGTTCAAATTCAACAGGAGTTTTTTTTATCACAGACGCAAAATGAACGTCAATTTATCACAATGACACAAATCACATCACAAACAACGAAGACTATGAAATTGGATGATCACGCGATATCTTAATAGATAAGCAACGGTTCACAATCAACAATGTTAGCTAGTACCACTAGTACCAGTAAGTAGATAACATTTCCAGTTCACAAACAAAAAGGCCAGTTCAACTAAGAGCGGTTTCAGAGTAGCGTTTTTTTCTGCGCGTATACGGTCGTTTCGCCATACGCGCTTACACGCGCGCTACATTTCGCGCTTCAAAAAATCGGACTCGCGTACACGGGCTTACGGCGTGTTCGCTCAAACCGGTAGTGGTGAGTCAGTATCAACATGGATTCTGACGAAGAAGCAAAGCTATTTGCGTTACTTATCCGCTGTCGACTGAGAAAATAAAAAAGATAAAAAGATGCTGGGTGTCACCGTTAGTTGCATCACAAGACTGACAACCAGTCAGTTTAATACACTTTACCCAGAACTGCGAAGCGATTCTAAACGATTCAAAAATTAGTTCAGAATGTCTTTGAGCACTTTTCATGAATTGGCTTATACGAGCTTATAAGCGCGTCAACACTCGTAGTTACGAGTCACGGGTGCGGCTAAAGGCGCGCCTATAGGCGCCTACATACTCTTCCAAAAACGAGCTTATACGCGCGTATAAATCGCTGATCTGAAACCGCCCTAAGACCAAAAAACTACCCAACCATCCGTTCCTAAGTCCGTCTTGCTCGCGTTACGTCACACAAAGCCTGGCATTCGTTATCTCCAGCATCGGACATGGCCATTAATTACAGGACTCTTGATTCTATAAGTTTTCTTTTTATCTGCCCAAGAGTTCTGTTAGCAATTTATTTTAGTCCGCTAAATGCGAGTTTTACTTACAAAACGAGCTAGAGAAACAGATATGCGTAAATAGTATGGATACAGTTTTAGCGTGAGAATCAGACAAGGGATTGACAGTTGACACATATGGGTGTAGCGTTGGAAAATACCGTTTCAAACAATACTACCTATATAATAGAAGTATAAGTACTATAGAACAATGTTTTTATAGAAATAAACATAAATAATACATGCTGCCAAAGTACCATTTATAAGCGATACACTTCAAAACGCCTGGAATTTCCATGCAAATTGCTTGTTGAATTCAAAATCTTGAGTGTGGGTGATAGCTAGAGTATTTTTTAATGAATTTCTCTTTATATCAGAGAAGCAGAATATACAATGCGTCCCTTTTTGACCGACTTCTAAAAGGAGGAGGTTCTCAATTCGACTGTATGTCTTTTTTGTATGTTTGTTACGCGATTTCTCCGTCATTTATAAAAGGGATTTGGAAATTTTCGCGTATAAATTTCGCCATATAAATTTCATCGACATTCGACCTTGGGCTTCGAAGATACATCAGAATTGAAGTTCATTTTTTTTTGTTGAAAATAAATTATTGTCGACCTGTTACCTTGTATTCAAGGTTTTGATACAAAATCAAATTTGATCGACAACCAGTCAAAACTGCTTTTGGCCGGAGCCTGCAGTCAAACGGACTTTTGACTTTTTCGTCAATCAAAACTGGTTTTGACCGGTAGAACAAGGAAACATCCATATAGGTACAACAAGCCTCATAGTTACCTAGTTAAATAAAACCGACCATTCCATTGGCATTAAATTTTAAATAAGTTAATTTGAAACTGGCTAACCAAGTTGGATGTTAATTTGCCAAATTGAGATCATGAGGCCGAATGCCGAATTTCGGCTGGTTTAATTTGTTATAATAACAATACCATTCGGTAGGTATTCACGGGAACAGAGGTTTGGGTGAAACTGCGCGAAATAATAGTCTTTGGAATAATAATCGTGATACCTGTAATTGTAACTAAGTATTCATTATAAATGAGGTAGTGAAGTTAAAACTTACTCGGGGCTATAACATCCATAATTCATATTATAACAAAAAATATAGACTTCAATGTATCTTCAAAGTCCAAGGTCGAATATCAATGAAATTTATATGGGGCCACATTGTAGTATGACGGAGTTCTGAGGTAACAAACATAGAAATAAATTTTCAGAAAAAAACAAAAACCGACTTCAATGTATCTTCGAAGTCCAAGGTCACATATCGATGAAATTTATATGGGACCATTTCGTAGCTATATTGAACCCAAAACAAAAAGATTTTTACAAATCGGTTCATAAATGACGGAGTTCTGAGGTAACAAACAAAAAAAAAGAAAAAAATATACATTCGAACGTATAAAGTCGTAATAAAGTCGGTTAAAAATACAATAGACTTGGGAACCTCCTTCTCTTTTTGAAGTCAGTAAAAAAAACTTTCGAATTGAGAACCTCCTCCTTTTTAGAAGTCGGTAAAAAGAGATAATATATTATGTATTATCGGTATTATTACAATATTTTGGATTTTTGAAAAATTTCGAGTATCCAAATGCTGTTTATCAATCATTAGTTAAATTCTATATGACACTGACATTGCTTAATTTTTGACACCTGTCAAATATCCTATTATAAAATCTATTAAAAGTACACATACGTAACATAGCATAACAAAACCCATTGTGCCACTTTTAATTAAGGACGTTCATACCTTTTTTGCCGAGAACTAGATGAAAGTAACAGTTGATTCAGTCATTCATTCGTTCCTTAATTTAGATGGTCACAAAATTCAGTTTCAATCCCAATGCAATCCGCAATTGAAATCGATTCAATAAATAAGTGCAGAGCGTGGAGCTCATGACTTTTGCAACCGCAGCAGATTGCTCCGTCGCGATGGCCACCCGGCGGCTTTGCTCCAATTAATGTGGAATCAATAATACCCATTAATTGGGAACAGTGCTGACCAAGATACATGTTATACGAATTTGCGGTGTGATTTGAAGTACGAGTAAATCGTAATATTTTTTTCTGTATTTGTTTTTTTTTGTTTAACCGTTTATTCTAGGCAACAAGTAACAAAAGTACAAAGGCTCATATAAATAAATTATATTTTACAGACTAACATATAATATAAAATATAAGAAAAAATCAACACATCATTGCGTGGCGTTACGTACCAGCCTTCCAATTTATATTAATCATATATTTTTTTAATCTTTGAAGTCTTTATTATGCTTCTAAAAGTTCTTATTTCTGTGTTTTGTTCCAATCAAATGTTTTATGTACATCTTTTAGTCTGAAAGCCACTACTGCATACCTGCATATTTTTTTTGTTAGTTTGGTGTACGGCAACAGAATGGCTACTTTATTAAAATAGATATTTAATAGGTGGGATAGACTAACAGTTTAGTGTTTTCAAGTTAACATTGTTATTATTTCTTTTTAGGCAAGATAGTGTAGGTAATGCAGCACTTAGAAGAAAAAAATTAAAGAAGGTTTTTATAAGCTAAGTAGTTTTTATAGGCTTATAAAAAAACCTTCTCTTGAGCAAAAAGGTTTGTTCAAGTCGTTTCGTTTATTAAATGCGTTTACACTCAAAATCAAACATTTTATAATCTCACATGATTTACGGCATCTCATATAAAAAGTCTCAGCATTTGACGTCTCAGGAAAAATATTAATTTTGACACATAAGTAAACTCGACTCAAGCGTTACCCTCGCAATATCCATCACCGACTATTTGCATAGAGGGTGATAAATCTAAGAAAGAAATCTTATATGGGAGGAGATATTGGAAACGAGTCGGCGATGTATCATGGCGGTTTCGTCTGTTGACATATTGCCCCATATTTTGGTACATGTGAGGAGAGAACGCCAATTTTGCGAACAATTGCGTCGTGGGAAAATTACAAAATGCCTACATGTTTGAATGTCAGGGCGAGGGACGTCGTCGCCGCACTTATACCTGATACACGCTTAACACGCGATACACGCACAACTCGTATACACCTATCACAGTGATCCATTATAAAAGGTTAGTATGGCGGAGTCTGAAACTAAGAGAGATAGTAGTAAGAGAGGTAGGTACTCGTGGTAGGTCTTTTGGATGCGGGAGGGCGTCTGGGTAGGTACTACCACTTTGGATGGCACTACAATTGTTATGGGCGGGCGTGGACTTGCTAGTCTCATTAAACAGTTAACATTTGTTAAAGCAAAATTTGTTTGTCGTGTATAGGGGGCGTGGCTTCTTTACGTAAGTAATAGTTAATTTTCTTTGCTACTACACTACTATAGTAACAAATGAAAATCATCATCGTCATCAGCCCATTTCATTCCCACTGCTAGAACACGGACCTTCTCTCATAGAGAGAGTATAGGCCACAATCCGCGTGGCCCAGTGCGGGTTGGTGATTGTCACATATTCTTGAATTTTAATCATTAATTCTTGGACACGCCGGTTTCCTTACGATGTTTTCCTTCACTGTTGTAGTGCGAGTGTTAAATCTGCACGTAACTTAAGAAATTCAGTGATGCGGGGCCAGCGGGATTCGAACTCGGGTGCGTCGGATCGAAAGTCGCACGTGCTGCCACTGAGCCACACTCGCTCTTAAACAAACGGAAATGCTCAATTAAAAACCTTTAATGCTGACAAAAATATCAAATTGAACAAAAACTCGTAGAGCAAGTTGTTAGATTTAATGTGAAAGCATTCTGGTATTTTACAAATTACCTTGTATAATATAAATACTCTGTTTCATCTATTATTGCACAACGCATCGTAATAATGATGTAAAATTGTATTATTTTTTGGGCAACAATTAATTACTTTAATTAAGCGGTCACAACACAAACTTTGGGGTTTTTAATTAGTGCAACACGAGAAATACATTAAAATCCCGTGCAATAAAATAAAATAAAACCAATATTACACTTCAGCGTGACAGGAAATATGCAATTGTGGAATACCAGGACTGTTCATTTCACATCGAAATTGTGAATCGAAAAATTGCAAATTCACGAAGCCAATAACTTTGCAGATTTCCCAAACAGATTGGAAACTATATTTCGACCGTGGTTTTGAAACAAACTAGGTTAATGCTGATTTAACACGAACAATTCGTTACAGTAATAGTGTAATAAATAATTTTACATTATTCAACAGCGGGTGTAGTTAACCACGGAATATTTAAATTGTTTTTGATTTGTTTTGAAATGTCGATGTTTCGGCGCAGTTGCAACATGAAAAATATTTCTTGAAATGCTCCCTTTATGTTCTTAATGTCATACTTAATCCTACGTAGTAGGTACTACCTACTTAGGATGAACCTACTAGGTAGGTACTTGTAAATAGGGATGGACGAGATAATTGTGCCCAGCTGAGGACTTACACATAACATTTTATCAAAAAAAAAACCAATGTATATTCGAAGTCCAATATCAAATATCGATGAAATTTATATAAGACCAGCTATACTGAACCCTATACAAAAATAATTTACCAAATCGGTTTATAAATGACGGAGTTCTGAGAAAACAAACACAATAAAATAAAAAAAATACATTCGAATTGAGAACCTTCTCCATTTTTTGAAGTCGGTTAAAAATAATTTTACCTTTTCACTGACTTGACTGACTTAACTGTCGCTGTATATGACCATGGTCTTTGAAGCAGGATCTATGTATGTGATGTGATCTTATTTCAAATCTTATTTCTTATGCACATCATTGTTTGATTTCAGATTAAAAATATTATATCAATCTGCAACCAACCAGAATAACTCATGACATTATGTACCCATGTCGTTCCATGTACAAGCTTTTATCTATTGAAATATCGCTCTTAAATAAACAATTATTTCTTATTTTTCTTTAAGATTGTTTAATGATACATTTTTTCAGTTTCAGGTGAGTCTTGCCACTTGGCGAAGGACTCTAAGGTACTTAAGTATCAGACTATAGGAATGGTTGTTGTATTAATTACGTTATTATTCAGTTGACAATTGGCTGAAAATCTCGTGCAAGAAATTTGTTTATTATGGATTTCATATTTCTACTTTAATAGTTCAGTTTTAAAGTGTGATATTGATTTTTGAAATAGTGAGATTGAAAACGATGGTATCAATTTTAAATTCGGCATTTGTATGAAATCCTACTCTTATAAGCCAAATTAATAGACCCTCGAAATCGAGCTCGGCTCGTTTCTCCCACAAAATTAAAGACATCTAAATTTAATTCATTTTAAGTTTATTTTCAGTCATGATTTAATTTGCTGTTTCATTCGATTTTATTTGTGAATTCTCAAATCTCATTCGCACAACCTCCTAACGACTTTTCTTCTGTATTTTCCTTATTTTTTCGTTTCGCCTTAAATGTTCACAATCTATGTTACTTTGTCACAGTGTAAGGTAAACCAAATTAATGAGACCGTGCCTAAGGTATTAATGTAAATAAGGGGCAAGAGGAAATGCTGTTTTGTATACAATACACAGCTATCGTCTGATGCAGACATTGTAATCGCAATGAAAAACGATGATCAACGCGCATTTTCCAACGCCGCTGTTATGATTTACTGCGCCGAATTGATGCAATCGATAAACGCAGTGCGTTCAACGCATCTGTCGATCGCTGATTGCTCCATCCGATGCAGACAATAAACGCAGTGGATTCAACGCATCTGTGGATCGATTGTCGGTGTCTCTCCATCAATCAATAAGCGCAGTGCGTTCCATGCATCTGACGATCGCTGGTCGCTACATTTACGCTTACGCGTCTATTATTTCAAAGGTTTTAAAAGTTTTGCCGGCTTGGTCTCTACCACACTTATGATTTGGTTTACCTTTTATCTATTTCTTCTCTCTGCTTCTGTCGTACCATTAATGCTTGCCGTCTCTGTGTACTGCATTCAATTTACCCCTCTATTTTCAGAGCAGTTTGCATTGAATGTAGTCAGGATTATTAGATCGATGTGTAATTTAGATATTTAACTGAAAATGTAGTTAAAGAATGGAAAAGGAAAACGAAGTAGAATTAAATTGCATGACATTGCAATTTTTGTGAATCTCTTTTCTTAAGCAGGATTCTACTAATCTTGTTTTGGAGAGCAGATCTTACAAGAGATTTGGTGACTTCTATGACCATGTGGATGAAAGGCTGGTGAGAGAGAGCTGTATCGAAAGGTGCGTATGAGCGGCAATAAAATGTGTTAGCCACAATGACAGTGGCGATGACCTTCAAGAAAATAAGCCCCAGTTAGAAGCAGTAGTGTCCTTGAACAAAGATCATTTTCAAAGAAATCAACTACAGCTTAAATACAATGTAAAATTCCAGCCCTGTACCAAACGCCTAGTTACACATGTATTCATAATACGGTAACGACCAGTTAACATGAAACACATGCTCGAAGTTTTAAAACAAACTGCGCATCAGATTAAAATTAAACTACAGAGCCGGTGGCATAACGAAACTACATACTAAAAATTTCATAAGTCGGACCCCAAAATATTGATCGCGGCCCATTCATGCCAGAACGTGCGACAAAGGGAACTTTGCTCAGCAGTGGCGCAGTACATCGCAGTAGAGAATCTACATACATGCCATCTACATATTATCTTTACCAGAATTTTATAGAGTGATATGAGAACTAGAAATGCATGTTGGAATGCCTATATATATGTATATAACGCATACACGCATAATTCATTATGACGCGTAATCATTCTGTTCATATCCAAATGTTCTCATAACTTCTTTAAATCACTTGACATTCTAATTTAGCTAGCACCTAAAAGTTAATTATATATTATACTCATCGAGGAAAGTCATTGTGCTTCTAAAATATCTACATTTCTCTTTGCATTTGTTGCGCTATGACTTCACCCAGCAGTCTCACACACATCCAAAGCCGCGCACACTTGCATAGGAATGCGTCGTTTCAGCGGGCGTCAGCTGACTTTCAGGGGTGTGGGGTAGAAATCGGTAGAGGTAAATTTAAACAGTACCTAACCCAATTTATCTCATTTAAATTCTGACTACGTTATCAGCTTTCAATTACTTATATTGATATTAGGTAGGTACATCGAAATAGAATGCTTACCGTTAAAAACTCCATAACTTCGTAGTACCTGAAAATATTTTATCAGATAGTTTCGTTAGACATCCATTATACATAGCTGCCTTCTTTCATGATACAGAATCAACATCTGTTTTTATCGACGCCGAACGTTATTTACCGCTAGGATCACTTAAAAACCTGTCTTAGACATAATATAAACGCTTACATGTATGCGTGAGCCGAATCGATGCGCTTTTGCAGAGCTTAGAGTCTGTTTATACCGTGCTAGGGGGGTAATATTGCGCATGCGCTCTGCAACTCCCAGCGGCTGCAGCGCTTTATTTCCGAGTCAAGTGTTAGACTAACAAGTTGTGGTTAAGCTGGCCGCTAAATCTGCGGCCATCGGGAAAACAAACTGCGAGCGCCGTGCCAGTTTCATTGTTCTTGTAATTAGTTATACATATTATGTAGGAGCGGTAGATATGTACTCGTAGTATCATCACTTTTACGCAACGCAACCCAATCGATGGTACTAAATTAGTTCCTAATTTCAAGGCTAATTCATAACTGTCAAAGTATAACTCATCTGGAGAAGATTTATGAGATTCTAGCTGCGCCCCGCGGATCCCCGAAATAAATAATAGCATGTTCTTTTCCAGGACCTAAAGTCCAAATTTCATCAAAATCCGTTCAGTAGTTTTTGCGTTATTCAGTACCAAACATCCATCCATCCTGACAAACTTTCACGTTTACAATATTAGAAACATAAAATTTATTTGATTTGTGATTTCTTTGCAAAACGCCATCTAGTAAGACAGGGCGAATTACTTTTATTTATTCTTCAGTAAAATTGTCTAAGCACGAGTGTCAATCAAGGTACAATTCATGAAACGTTTCATTGGGAACTTACCCTGCAAATAGTCGAACAATTTAATTTTAAAATATGAAACGAATGTGTCTGTAATGTCTAAATTAAAATACGAATAAAGAGCTTTGATTATTCGATTAGGATATGTGAAAGAAGATAGAGAAGACCACCACTTTTCCCACATTTTATCTTTTTACCATATATACCTATGCAATACCATACCATATAACTATGCAAGTAAGTTCAAGGACACATAAGTTCAGGCATAACATGTTCCTAGAAGTCACGATTCAGTTGAAAGAGATTCCCGACGATGATAACTACAGAACTAAGTTATGTAGTTCTGCGTCGAAAGTTAGGCTAAGCCACGAAGCCTTTGAGCGTTGATTAACACAAATCCACTCACTGTCTGTCAAGCCATCTCAGTGAAGTTTGCCACAAAGTAGAGGCAAAGTCAAATCTAGCAAATCTCAGTGCGCACAATTGTACAGAACTCACTTATGTAAAATTGTAAATCTATATTCTGTTATACGTATGTATTGGATTCGTGATGGGCTTTAAAAAAGGCTACAACTTGGAGCGGTAATTTTGGCCGAGGACGTGGGTCGTCCGGTTGCGTAGTGATCACCGCATTTGCGGAAGGTGCGAAGATCACTAATTGTGTTGAGTCATATTCTGCGTAGGTATCTTAAAGTGTACGGCCAATTTAAAAATTAAGGCTAGTTTTGATTTCTTCGATATCCACAAGTTTCACTGTGACGGCATTGGTGATAGTTTAGTTCGTAAGAAGGTCTGAATACCTTCAGAAGCTCACAATGAAGAGAATACGTTTCAGCAAATTTCCGGCAAAAAGAAAAAAAAAACAACTTCATAAATATAAGTACAAAATCTATCATCCTTTTATTAATCAAGAATTACAAAATAATTCCAGGCGAATGCTATTTTTCACTCCCCATTTGCATAAAGCCGTACTTAACTGGGCCCGCAAAAAACCCTATTCACCGATCACAATCCACGCTCAACATAAATCGACGATACAACAAACAAAGGAGTGCTTAAATGAATACTTTTTCAATTAAATCTGTGGTTTAATTAAACGTCGTTTACCCGATTCGGTTGAATAGGCCATCGGTTATCCGAACCCTGGTCATCGACTACAAAGCATAGAGAAGAAAAAGGTGCGCGTATGAGTAATATAAGAAGACGACAATTGAAGTTCTGCTCAGACCACTCCCCGATTACTAAATGGTACATTAGCGTGAACTCATCGAGCTGCATATTGTCCCCGACTTCTTGTTAAGAACTAATGAGAAAAACAAATTATTGAAAACATAGGCTGTTGCAGGTCGCCCCAGGTTTGGTTGAAGGCTTTGCTTTTTTTACAAGCTTTTATTTAACCTGCAATGTATGTATGTATGTAGTATGTATGTATGTAACTATGTTGGTTCGGGTGGAATCTTGCAAATTGAATTAGAACCACTTCCTCTTATCCTACCGAGTTGAAATGTTGCATACTTGTCAAAGTCTGATGACAATGCAATATTATGGTGACAGTCAGCTAATCTAATGATGGACATGGAAAGTGGGCAATAGAACTCCTTGACAGATAATCGTAAAGTACAAGTGTTTGAGCTCATTTTAATCTGCTTGCAGTTCCAATTACGAATTTGTTAAAAGCTTGTCTAGAAAAATATATTGTTCAACAAAAAACTTATAATTACCACGTTTTTATTAAGTCACTTTCTTGTTTGTCTGTCTGTAGTTCCAGGTGGAATCTTGCAACTCAAATTTTGAGCGCTTCCCGATTACCTATCCGGCTGAAACTTTCAGGGTAGCTCACAACTCGATGACAATGCATTCTAAATCCATAAAAACGTCGTTTTTAGATTATTTTTTTATCTATAACGGGTTCTTTGTTCTTGACTGCTTATTGAATTGATGTTTATCCAAAAAAAATCAATACTGGTTTCGCCTCTATTGAAGTGTTTCTTTGAGAATTGATCCCGAAATCCGATTGACCTTATATCTAATGCTGATTGAGCTTTTTACATTGACACCCAACTCAAAACATTTTATCGAGCGTTTAAAATACGATACGAGATATTTATTGGCGACAGTAAAATGTTTATGGGCAGAATAAAAACAAGGTGTGTTTGTTTTGGATGGTTGCTCTTTCACAATTCGATTATTTATTGTACAGTCGGCGAATAGGTTCGCTTTGACCAGAGTAAGTTTTAATTAGATTTTAGGTTTGTAAAACAAAACAAATTCGATACAAATTCTTTTTGTACTGAAGATTGAATTTTTCTCTGGTATTTTTAATTTGTTATCTTAGTTTACTACTCTAACTCTAAAAGTTCTGATTAGTAAAGGCCTCTGCACACAGCGGGCGTGACGTGACCGCAGCGCGGCGCTGCTTCGGCGTTTTTTCGGCGCAATAACGCCACGTCACGCTGACAGCGCGCTCTCTGTGTGCATTGCCCAAAACAAACCCGATAAAAATTCGAGGGCCTATATATAAAAGTTGGCGAACTTGGATGAGTATCGGAAACTGGGTTGAGTGAATGATATGGTGCGGAGTTATGACTTGTTTTGCTGCATACCGCTTTGTGGTCGGGAAAATAGGGAGGAATCGATTAAGGATTTAGTTTATTTGTTTGTATCATATACACACAAAGTTGCAAATGCCGGTTTCCTCGCGATGTTTTCGATCACCGTTTTTAGAGCGAGTGTTAAATAAAACACATGACTTAAGAAAATCAATGGTGCAGGACCAGTGGGATCCGAACTCGGGTGCGTCGAATCGAAAGTCGCACATGATCTCACTGAGCCGCACTCGCTCCTAAATCCTTCATCAATATAACGTCAACACTATATCGAAAACCTCCTTCTTGACCATACCAATCAAAATATAGTCTGTCCCGAAATAGCAGCGAGTTCACCGATACAAATCTGTACGTTTATTGAACTGCGAAATGCCTATTAGAATTTTTCATGAGCGTACGGCATTTTTTTTTCATACGCGATTGCCTCATTTAAGGCTGAAAGGGCAATCTTTTTTTCATTTTTAACATTTTTGTTTATAGTTGTTTCATAATATCATAAAAACTATCTTACTTATCTACCTATGGTACGCATCACACTAATATTACAAATCCGAAAGTTTGTGATTGAGTGTATAAATGTTTGTTACTTCTTCACGCTCGATTTTGAGTGAAGTTTCGAAAGAAGATAGTTTGTAACCTGGATTTACATTGTAAGCTACTTGCATTGCTTTTGCATTTACTACTTTTAATCCCGGGAAACCGCGGGTTAAACAAGTTGGTAAATTTATAAGGAATGAAAACTTCTGACAACAAATCATGAGATGCTCTATGCTCTCTCTGTAATAATAATTATTTTGTAGCAAATAAATGATTGATTTTGATGATTTGATTTGATTAGAATGCTTTGTATCTAGGGACTAGGGTCCCACAATAGGTACCAAATAAAAAATAAATAGTGCATAATTTCTTGAGCATAAACATTTATCGAGCCCGCAAAAAGCTATTGAAAAATCTGATTCTCCATTGCCTTGCAAACTATATTGCGACAGCCACCCCACTACTAGCTCGAAATAGGTCGAAATAACTCAAAAAACGTTGAATAACTCGAATACTCGAAATTAACGAGCTCTTAAAAAGTCGCCACACTCGACTCAGCGCACGCTCGCTAAGAGCTCCGAATTAATAATTGTTTATCGTGGGTATGCCCGTGACTCGAATAAGTTCGAATCAAAATTCGATTCTGATTCTGATCGTTGCGAATGCAGATTTTTACAAGCTTCTATTTGAGTTTGCCCGTTGGTAGTGTATCTGTGTCGGGAAATCATTCAAGTTGATTTTGACCCAATTTCCAATATATATATATATATATATATATATATATATATATATACATAATACCTACCGATGTAAATGTGCTAGGGAAATGAAATAATCATAGTTTTTTATAGTGACTTGCTGGGTATCATCTAGATTGGTTGATGAATAAGAATAAAAATATCAAAAATTATATAAATGTATTTAGCTACCTTTACTAACTTTTTTTATAGAATACTCTAAATCTATATAAATAAAAATTAATCACTGAAATGTTTGTTCGCGCATAACTTCCAAAAGACTGCACCAAATTGGACAAATCTTTCTTTTATGTGTTCGTTATTGTCAGGAGATGGTTTGTATGTATTACAAATATTTAAAACGGCGGTACGAAGTTTGCCGGGAGCTAGTATAGTATAAAACAAAGCCGCTATCCGCTACCACATGACTCTTTCTCCGCTTATTTCTCCTAAACCAGCCAACGGATTTTGAAACGGATTTCACTGTAATTTAAAGAATTCTTACAGAAGGTTAATAATATGTACAAAACATTCTAATTAATTTTTAATAGTATAGAAATATTAATATGTTGTAGGTAATCAAGTCGTCAAAAAATGACACATCAGTACCTGAATTGTATCCGTGCGAAGCCGGTGCGGATCACTAGTTCATGAGTTAGGATAAATCTATGAAAGTTTATATAAAATATTTTAGCTACATTTATGAGTAACCTTTTTTATACAATAGTAGGTATATAAGAATATGTTTGTACTAAACCATGGCGTTTTAGAAGTTTTTGTTGAGTATTCCATTTGTTGTAGTAACTATTCAGTACCAGCTGCGCCCTACGGTTTCACAAGCGGTTTTCAGGATAAAAAATTGCCTACGTCTTTTCAAGGAGTTAACCTACCTCCATACTAAATTTCATCAATACCCGTTTAGTAGTTTTGGCGTGATTAAGTAACAAATATCCATCCATCCATGCATCCATCCATCCATCTATCCATCCATCTTCATAAACTTTCGCATTTATAATATTAGTAGTAGAGTCATACACACAGTCGAAACTCCGAAGTGATAAATAAGGGCGGCCATATTTCAGACGCGACACCGACACATATCTGCAAGTTTAATACCTGAACTGAAGTTCCCTAGGCACGTCACGGATAATGAAGAGACGTTGCGTAGCCGACGAAACTGTTCTAGCATAAAACACTGTCATAGATACCTACTGTTACCGCTAACCAAGCCTAGTTTACGTTTTTTATGAATACTTGTACCTAAAACTAATATCTACAAATATTCACACTATTGTCATAAATGCGAAAGTTTGTATGTAAGTAATTGTTTTTGTTACTTTTTCACGCTGTAAGGGCTTTTCACGCTTATACCTAAAATAAATAAACTTGAAATATATCTCTTAATTTTCTGTGTTCCGGTTTGAAGGGCGAAATTACTGGGCATATGAGACTTAATATCTTATGTCTCGGGTGATGAGATTTTTCATGGTATTAATTAAAGGTTCTGGGTGGCACTACTATTGTTATGGACAGGCGTGGCGCTTACCATCAGGCGAACGACTTGCCCGCTTGATCACTCAATTCCTTAAAAAAGAATTACTGAATATAGTCCAACATAATAAATGAGAGGTCTGGGCGGGACATATTTCACGACACCTTCAAATCTGCAAGTGTAAAAGTTGGCTAGGACCACGTCGTGCATAACGTTGCGGACGTTGCGGACGCTAGCGCCATTTTTACTGTTCTCTAATGTCTTCAATTTTTACATTACCGCTCAATACAACCACTACAAACAGTGTTAAAAAGTTCACAGTAATAAATAAGAGGTCTGGGCGGGCATATTCCAGGAACGCGACACCGACACACATCTGCAAGTCTAATGCCTAAAGTTGGCTAGATAAGTACGGCGCGCATAATGTGGCCTCGCCTAGCGGACGGCTGTCCTATTTATACAAAACTAGGGTACCTCCTAGGTTTCATTTTGGACACTAAGTATCAGCAATCTATAGGTGCTATTATAAAAATAGAACCGAGCCAATTCTGTACATTGAAGATATGTTGGAAAAAACATCTGGGGTTGACTATTTAGATGGTACTGAACACGAATCCACGGTTCTCAGAGATTTTGTTTGTTTGTTTGATATCTATAGATTTGGAAACTTCTGAACAAATTTTAATGTGATTTTCAGGGTTTGGTAGCATTAGTCCTAACTTAGATTATAGCGTATATTACATCAAAATCGGTTCATTGAGTACAAAGATACAGCTTGACCTCTTCGTAGTTCGCGCTCGTATATAATGGAGAGGTCTTAGCAAAATACGAATATGGGCTACCTACTCTGGCGTTCACGCGGACGAAGTCGCGGGAAAAAGCTAGTTTAGAATAACAAGGCAAGAAACCGCGTGTAAAACAAAAGACGAGCGTTATCGTGAGGTAACTTCATTTTCTCTGTGTGCGTGAGCTGAATATGTCTACGCTCCTGAAGCTCACACAAATACAGCTTTGAGTGATATCATTTATTTATTTATTTATTTTATTTTCAAGGAAAACTAACGGCTAAATCAGTAAATAAGTTACAAAGTAAGTAAATAGCTGAAGGCCAATTAGAAGTACTTTACATTACGCATTAATGTGCAATATTATGCGAAAATTAGCAGCAAAGAGTTAGAACTACCCACAAAAACTAAATTTAGAACAAGAATCTGATTGAACACAGACCAATGATATCGATGGAAATGATTACTTAGTTTTAAATTTAGCAGCGTTATTTCACTTCGTACTTTACGCAACTAAAACCAATCCGTATCTACGCAATATGATACGGGGGTATTTGGGAAATCAACGCAAATGAGGCACTTAGATATTATCATCATCAGCCCGCTATTGTCCACTACAGAGATTTCCCTTTCGTTCCCATAAAATACTAACCATCCCTTTTGCTTGGTTTTTATTATGTCGCTCTTTCTCACAGGTTATACACCCGGTCCTTTGGAAGGCTTGCGCGGGGACATGAGTCCAACACGTAGAGGCCTCTTAGAGCATTTAGTTTACATATGTAATGGCCAACACTTATCGGGGCCTGTCTCTAAGTGCATCATTAAGAAGATACAACCAAATACAGCCCCCGATAAGTGCCAGGAATATTATTGGATATATGGAAATTACTTATAATTGGGCTATTGAGGTGCATTTCGTCGTGATCAGTGGGAGCGCGTGCGACTTTCGATACGATGCACCCGAGTTCGAACTCCGCTGGCCCCGCACCACTGACTTTCTTAAGTTACGTGCGGAATTAACACTCGCTCTAAAAACGGTGAAGGAAAACATCGTGAGGAAACCGACATGTACAAGAATTAACCACAAAAATTCAAGGACATGTGACATCCACCAACCCGCACTGGGCCAGCGTGGTGGATTATGGCCCATACTCACTCTCCCTACGAGGGAAGGCCCGAGTCCCAGCAGTGGGAACGAAATGGGCTGATGATGAGGTGCATTTTTAACGGTTTATGATAAGAAATGATGAATTTTGAATTTTGACCTTATCCTTTATAATTATTATTATTTTGATTACGATCATATACAAGTACTTACGTAAAAAATATTAAAAAAAAGAGACACTTCGTATGAATGCATAAAAATATTTTATAGCTGCATTTTAACATAAATTCTCATTCAAACGAAGCCGTCGTTGTTTCATATTTACAGCGGCACAAAGTCTCGCGGAATACCACCGCTTCACAAAAAACATGAAGACAGTGTCAAAACTTGCGCTATTTGCGTTGCACACTTCTCTCATATCCTATCCTACTAATATTATAAATGAGAAGGTTTGTGAGGATGGAAGGTTGTTTGTTACTCAATCAGGCAAAAACTACTGAACGAATTTTGAAGCTTGATGTTGTTTAGTAATGCAAACACAATTTTTCTTATATTTTAAATTGTAATTGAAGCCTGTCAGCCCCTCTCTCCAAACTACCTTCAACCCATTCTATAATTTCCTTGGCTAACCTGGGGGGTAGTTGAAAAAAGTAGTTGACGTATGGCCGGCCGCGATCGAGTCGAGAGCTCCGTACTTCTCCACAAAATAATTGCTAAACCGACGGAATTGTAACAACGCATAGAAACTCAGCGGGTATCAGTTCCATCGAAAATCAAGTTGAATCGTGAAATCTAAAAAGAGACGAGATACATGTGGTAAAAGATCCAGCACGCGGGGCAAGTTGAACCAGATAGCCTTTCACTTGTTTCCTCTTTTTTCCTAGTTAATGTACTTTCGGTCTTGAAAAGGACATAGACTACTATTTATCCCGGGACACCGAGGGTATAACCGCACGGCGTAGCTAGTGTTAAATAATCACATGAAAAGCGAGTAGGTATTACGGGCAATTAAAGTATTCGTGCTAACGCGCACTGTAGCTAAATAATCGTGTGTCTGTTCCCTTAGAAAATTGAAGCTACTTGTTGGATTTTGAAGTGGGTCGCACCATTATATTGAAATTTTCCCGCGAAAGTCTTAAAGTATCATTGACATCCGGGTGAAGCCGGGGCGAGTCGCTAGTACGGTGCTTGTATGTAAAGCTTTAGTACTGTTTACACAGTATCCCGTTGCTCGCAGCATACTTGGTGCCCGAATGGCCGCAAGCTTGGACAAACTCATACCATTGTACAGTTTAGTCCAGCAGTAACAAACACATCAGCAGCATTAACAATCGTCTGAATCGAAAACCGAACCTGATCGTTCTCAATTTCAAATTTGGGAGGTGTTGGCTCGCTTGAAACTGCGATATCGATCATTTGTAGCGGTCGTGATTAGGATAGAGTACGCGGACTTTGAGTAGAAAAGTAGGACAATTTCAATTTTAAATACAGTGTCCCCTTTAAACGGGGAAAGCGGTAATTTAATGTTATATTTAAATATACGTCGCGTTGTCCCCTTGCTCTGTTTCCGTTGATATATTAAAGTAAACTTTATATGGAAAGAAAATACTTTCTGGTATCTTTTCCATATAAAGTGGAAAAAAAATCTTATGTGGTCACAGTTTTAACATAACCTAACCTAGTGGCTGTATCTCCGTAAAGGGGACAATAGTACGAAAATTTTATGACGTCCTGTTGTCCCCGTAGCGGGGACAAGGCCTACAGGGACAACGGACCTACACCGCGATCGCGATCGCTAACACAATATTTTTGAAAGCGATTGAGATCGGTGTTTGAGATAGACGATTCCCTTGCAGTTCTACTATGAAATGTGTATAGTTAGGCAAGAACTATAAAGTGGAAAAACTACAACTATAAAGTGGAGCTAAAAGGTAGGTACAATGCCGCGCAGGGCAAGTTTAATTCAAAGTTCGGGGTAGCACAGCTTCTCTTGCTAAGCGTGTGCTGTTGGAGCAAAATGTATTTACTCATGTCATATCTCAATTCAAAAACCTTCGCAGTCTAAATAGAGACAACCAGACACCGTCACCTTTGTGAAAGAGAGATTTTAACCAACCGGGGCCCTAATTCACTATGACCACTTAGAGATTCCTTGCTTCGAAATCACGTCGATTCCTCAAATAATAAACGACATCTGCGAAATTTATATTCTCTATGACGCGTCATAGATAATCATATATGTGAATATATGCATGCGTCATAGAGATGTCGTTTATTAATCAGTGGTCATAGTGAATTATTTTCCTTTTGATGTTGCTATCCGTCCTATAAATGCACGACGCCACTAATGCCCGATGTACTTAGTTGGGACGAACAAGCCCTGGTCACAAGTGGGCACGGCCGGCGCAATGCCCGCGGTGCTTCAGTCTACCAGCTAAGTGAAAACCCATGTACGATGCAA
Organism: Petrophora chlorosata; assembly: GCA_951640565.1. NCBI lineage: Eukaryota > Metazoa > Arthropoda > Insecta > Lepidoptera > Geometridae > Petrophora > Petrophora chlorosata. The sequence continues at coordinate 6,634,228 of OX621205.1, read as the reverse complement.
ACAACCGAATTTGTACTTCCAAACCGAAATATGTCGGGGTTTTCGCACCTGTGAGCTTTATTTTATTTTTGTAGTTCAAATATTTAGTTTACTTTAATGTAAGTTTAAGCTTAACTTTGAATTTTATGAGCTACTATATAACGTAAAGTAAAAGTAAACAGCACCCTTTGATAAAAATTCATGAGACAAAAAATAAGAAAAAGATAAGAAAAGTACTATTGATAAAATTTAGTTCATAAAAATACGTTTAAAATTATTATTAATGTTTGACAAAACTTTTCTTATCTAGACGTAACTTTATATTCATTGCAAGATAATATCGTTTCTAATTCAAAGATAAAATATCATCTTGAAATTATAATAATTCAATTTAACTTGTGCGTTTAAACATTTCAATGCAGACGTTTTAATGTATGCAGAGAAACTTGTTAAATTAATTGGCACTTCGAAATTTAAATTCCAGTATTCTCAGACAGCGTTAAGCAGATTACGAACTATTCATCTTTATATCAATTGTATTATTTGTCATCTTCAAACTAATTGGATATTATCGAGAAACTCTAAAATAATAAACAATGGATAAACAAGGTCTCTCGAATATTGTTATTCAAATTGATATCGAAATATCGGATATTCATCATCTTCTATAATGGACAGTTGACGACCCCTGAGAACGGTACATCTGTAACGATCCTTCTCAACGTTATATATAATCTATACATATAGTAGACCTAAGAGATATTTTGACGTCATTAATTCTGAGGTGAATGACTTCACAATACCCCTTAACGTAGTAACGTGGAACGCTATGAAATATGTAATTGATCTTCATGATCGCATGTATCGATGCTTATTAAAATACACTTAAGAACATGATTTTTATGATTTTAAAAGTTCTGGGTGGCACTGTAATTGTTATGGGCAGGCGTGACGCTTACCATCAGGCGAACGACTTGCTCGTCACACCAGTCATTTCCATTAAAAAAATGATACGAGTTATATCAGCAAGTTGAAAAATGTGTGCAAATGACGTCTGTGTTCTCTATTTAACTATTTACTAATCAACCCACATCGATCCCACCTCTCTTGCTGACAGTAGGCCTACACTCGTTCACGCCACTGTTTTTGTTCCTGTGCAAACCTCATCCATTTCCCTCCGACGCAATCCTCAGATACCATAAGATGACTGCCATGGTCTACCTATTTGTTATGTAGTATGTCCTAATAGCGGATCTTCTAAATAGGTTTTTCCATCTAGCAGGGGCAGAATTTTTCGATAGCAATATTTCTGCCGAACTCTGTCCACAAACAAAGTCCTTGTTAGTTTTAGTATATCGCAATTTAAAACATCTAATGCTCGTCGTCTACGTAACCCTTCTTTGAAGGATATTTCCTTTTTAAATGGTTTTCGTCTTCGTCTCGTCTCGTTGAGAAAGTGCGCGTCATCGACTCTTGGAAGAATACAAATCTAGAACAAATATTACATTATTATTCATATTGCAAATAAAACAATCATTCATAACGGGACAGCCCCTGGGAATAAAAACATCTGAATCTTGCTCAACGATAACCTTCTTGATAATCGATATGTATAAATAGAGAAGTGAGCAACCTTTGAGGTTTACAAAATACTAACTACGCCCTGAACCTGCTTTGAAATGTGACGAATGAGTTTACTTGATTCATCATCATCAGCCCAATGCAGTCCACTGCTTGTCATAAGCCTCTCCAATTAATCGCCACTGAAATCGATCCCCGGCTAGTCTCATCCAGCTGCTGCCAGCCACCTTGCGAAGATCGTCGCTTCATTTAGCCTGAAGGCGTCCTATCCTTTCCTAGTCCTGTCCGTCATAACCTTTGCTAATTCGCGGCCTCCACTCTGGAACACGCCTACCCCAACGGTTATCGGTTCTGCGGCTAACATGGCCGGCCCACTGCCACCTCAGCTGACTTACTCTGTGGACTATGTCAATGACTTTGGTTCTCTGTTTGGTTCTGGATAACGTCTAACGATCGCTATAATGTATAACGATATTTCAGAGAGACTCTAAGCATAGCCCTTTCCATAGCCCACTGAGCGACTTTAAATAGGTAAACCAGCCGTACCATGAGTGTCCACGTCTCGGCTTCGTAAGTCATGACAGGTAGAACGCACGGATTGAAGACTTGTGTCTTAAAGTTTTATGGAATAGGCGACGAAAATACTCGACCCAATTTCCCAAACGCTGCCCAACCCAGCAGTATTCTTCTGTTGGCCTCTCTTTCTAATTTGTTTTTACCCAACTGCATTGTTTGCCCAAGGTAAACATATTCTTTAAAACTTCGAGAGAATGGAGAGTATCATTAACGTAATAAATAAGAATTAGTTAATCAATGAAAACTACTACTAATACTACTACCTGCGTAGGTATTGATATAATGTATCTTCGATTTTTAAAGTTTTTTAATGATCGAAAGGTTTTTCATTGCCATTAAGATCATAATAAATTACATCTCGTAACAATTGACTATACTCAAGGCAGTTTTTGCAAGCTTATGAACGTAAGAAACGTTGTTGTTAAGTCATTGTTTGCGCGTGTGGAGTTAGCACCGTTTGATTGATGGTCGGCGCCGAATATCAATCTTCGTTCTGCCGGAGACATTGTCGCCTTTGTCGTAACTGATTGCGAAGCGAAAATCGACGGGAATTCGGAACGTTTGGACGTTCTAGCTTGCGTGGGAGATCTCATTGAAGTTTTCTGTAGACACAAACAGAATAATCCAACTAATCGTGCGCTAATTTATTCCTGGCTAAATATAATATATGCCGTTTACCTTCGTCACAATACTTCTCTCAAATGACGTTATCCACCTACGTTACAGAATTATTACGCCGGCTAAAAATAATAACGCACAGAACTATAGTATAGTTCTGTGCGTTACTATTTTTAGCCGCTTAGCTTATACCTAAATGTCTCGGTGTACCTACTCCTTATGAAACTGTCATTTATTCCTTTCAGGTACCTGAGGTCCACATTTTCAAATAGTCTACTTTTCTATGCAAGGAAATAAAAAAGACTATCGGTAATGGTTAATTGTCCCTGCCGGGGTCAGTCTTTCCTCATAGACACAATCTACGAATCTTCAAGTCACGAGTGAACAGGTACTATCTTGGCAAGCGTGCTACATCGTCGATCACATTATCCCTTACCATCAGGGCTGAATTAGAGCCCCTTAATTACTTACATCTGCCAAATGACTCTATGACGCGTCATAGAAACTACATAGATCATATACAAATCTCGCAGGTGTCGTTTATTAATTAAGGAATCGACGTGATTACGAAGCAAGGAATCGCTAAGTGGTCATAGTGAATTAGGGCCATGGTCAGATACTGGTTAAACACAAGTCTTGCTTGCTTGCTTGTTGTGCTTGAGGTTTCCTCAAATGTCACAATTAAAAAAACACAATATGTAAAAAAAAAATACCTATTTGGATTTTGCTGTTAACTTCTATTACGGCTTTTATGTCTTAAACCAACTCTTACTATTCTGTGGGTAAAGCATTTTCTGCGACTTCGTCGTGGCCTTGAATTTTAATCGTCTATATTTTAGGCATAAAAAATACAATCTTATACGAGGATCTAAAGATGTTATATTTTGTAAACGTAACATTGTTTAAAGGAACTTATTAAGTAAAGGAAGAGGGTAAGTTTCGTCGGTGTTTGGGAAACTTTACGTTTTGTGTAATAACGAGTCTAATAAAGATGTTACAAAATCTCAAGGTTGCACAATCTAATTAGCATCGAAGCTCTACTAAAATGTGTTTCAATATAAATATACCTCAAGTCTTTGCAAACATATGCGCATTCCTTAAAATAATTATCGATGTTATTAAACCATATACCTACTTCAAACTCTGCGTGAGACCACAAGTTACAATTGATTCAATAATAATAAGGCATAGCACACAAAGCGTGACATGAACGCATTAGCTTGTTGTCAAACGTCGCCTAAAGCGTACATTGAACATGCAAATTTATTTTGCATTGCCTTAGAAGAAGAAGCCTTAGAAGTTTTTCATGCAAAATTTTCTTTCCCCAAACTTGAATGCTCCACCTCCCTTTTAATCCATACCTATCCCACTATTTCTCTAATTCTACGCTCACAGTATAAGTAGAGACAGAGTTTTAGTTCCGTGGAAGTATTATATTTGTTCATGCATTTGTTTTCTTCTTCATATACGATTAACGGTATTAAGTAATTCTAAGTTATCATCATCATCATCATCAGCCTGCCGCAGTCCACAGCTGGTCATAGGCATCTCTTTTTGTTTCCTTTGCGTAAATCTGTGCGCGTTTATGAACACATATTCCATACAGGTATATGACACTCAAAAATCTCTCCACTCAAAAAATCTCTAATTTTTAAGTTGCTTCTTTTATTCCTTTAAATGTATAAAACAAACAGGAATATCATCAATAATGCCAAAGTAATATATCAGAAATCAAACGTTAAATGTAATCAATGATACCTATTAAAAGTAATCAGATTATTAACCTGCCCAGTAACCAAAGCATGACCAAACGCGCGACGATATAGAACTTATAATTACCACGTTACCAGTTGAACATGAATAAATAAAACCAACCAGAATAGACACAATTTCGAAGCTCCAATACTGCCCATTATTATTCAGTACCACAATCCAGCTTCGATCGTGAAATAAAAAGGCAGCCTACACAAGGGGCGGCAGGAACGCATTAGCTGCGTTCAGACGGCGCTGCGTCGCCCGCGGCGCGCTCCGTAATCAACGGGGCTTTGTGCTGAGAGATGGGAATTACAGATACGCAACGGGCCTGTCGTGCCGCATTGGCGCAAGCGAGACGTGGAGTGTGCACCTGGCCTTATTTCGGAAAATGAAGTGGTATGAGAAATCATTTGTTTTAATCCATGTGGTCAAAAGGGATGACTTCAGAGCAATCTATAAAATAACTTTTATGTAATAGGAATTTTAAAAACTCAGATTATATAAGTTTCAAAAAGGCGAGAGCTTATTATTTAGGTTTATTCTTCAGCTAAGTGACAATCAAGTTTTGGGATTGATTTTTATTTGTTTTCATTGCTTGGAAATTGTACTAAAATCGCATATTTTGAAGGGACAAAACTGAACTGTATTGTGCAAGTATAAGCAACACAGTAAAGTAAAACTGTGTCACCAGAAAACAATGCGCCCAATTCTTTTCTTTCCAACCTTTCTTCCCACCCGGAAAATGATTCTAACCTTAAAAGATACGACTCATTCTCCACTGGCGCAAGTAACTGGCCATGGCGGCCTGATTTCGACTTGACTGAACAGAGCATATGTTTGAACACGTTTGTTCACACGGCTTTGCCGCCCACGGCATCCTGTGGGCTTTTGTTCTTTCCATTAGGCCAAAATGGGAGACCCTTGTCGAAAAACATGATAGGCAAAATGATGGTGCCCTGTATGGTACAATAAGGTTATTTTGTTACGGTTCAGGACAATGATTGAAGGGCTTAAACTAACAAAACACAGGGTTTTATATAGGGACTATACAGTACTAATATAAGCTTTAATAACGTAAACAAATATTTTGTGTTTGTAAATAATGGTGCGTTCTACCTAATAACTGTGTTCTGGAAGGGGTGGTCTATTTTTGGAAAAGCATTCCCAATAAATTATTTTTCAAAAAAAACAAAACCGACTTCAAAACCACAAATGGCACTCAAAAGTAAAAAATAAATTAATATAATTATCATAAGCGCTACCCACTCATATATTTGAAGTCGGTGCCAGCCAAGTCTAAAAAGTAGTAGATAGATAATACCTACAAGTAGTACTTACTATATACATATTTATCTGCTACCTATTAGACTTGGCTGGCACCGACTTCAAATATATGAGTGGGTAGCGCTTATGATAATTATATTAATTTATTTTTTACTTTTGAGTGCCATTTGTGGTTTTGAAGTCGGTTTTGTTTTTTTTTGAAAAATAATTTATTTTACCCTTTTTAGTGAAAAACAAGTTTTAATTAAATTAATTCAAAAAGTTTTTAAAGACAAGGTTTTATGATCTAGAAGCCACATCATGACGAAGTTTAAAACGGGCTATCACAATTAAATGCATGTACAAAAAAATTTCATGTCTGTCCTATATCTCTGTTGAAGAGTTCCCTCGCCGGAAGTCAATCCTGGGTGTATCTGCCATGTCATGATGGAATTTAGAACAGGCTATTATGGTTAAATCCATTTACGAAATGTTGTGTCTGTATTATTCACCGTTGAGGAGTTCCCTCACCGGAAGTCAACCCTGGGTGAAGCAGGTGAAGCAGTCGAATACAAACCTCCACCTTTAGAAAGTTGGTTACGAAAAAAACAAGAACCGACTTGAAGATTAAACTTATATTTTTTGTTTTTGCTATTTTTTTCAAAAACTACTAAATGAATTTCAATAAAATTTATATGGAACCACCTTTGAAGTATTACCTACCAATCAAAAAAAGAATCATCGAAATCAATGCATAATTGGCGGAGAAATCGCGTAACAAACACACAAAAAAAAAAAAAAAAAAAAAAAACATACCGTCGAATTGTAAACCTCCTCCTTTTTGAAGTCGGTTAAATATAGACCACCCCTTCGGGTCATGTATAGATAAGGCCAAGGTAAGGTAGCTAAAGTAATCTGGCGCTACTCTACTCTCTGGTCTACCTGTACAATTAAATGTCCCACATGGTTCTTATATGTTATAAGGCTTATGATCTCATATATGAACACAACAGAGACAATACTACTAATATCACAGAATACATATTAGTATATTGATTAGCAGTAAATTAAAATGTAGCAAAGGCGTTCAGTAAAATACTAGAGAAAACGAGATTTATCCAAAAACGGGGTTATACTGTTACTTATACTTACATTGACACTTAACGGCGCTGTCAATACACAGTAGTGTTGACTGTGCGAGTGATGGATGTCGGAATCAAGAATCAATCTTCGTTTGATACCGGTGAGAGAATAGTGGAAGAACAACGGAAATCTTTGTTATTTTCTTTGGATCGAAGATCTTATAGGACTTACTAGCCGCGCCCCGCGATTTCACCCGCAGTATCCCTGGATAAAAAGTAGCCTAAATCCTTTTCCAAAACCTATAGTGCCTACATACCAATTTCATCAAAATCCGTTTAGTAGTTTTTGCGTGATTGAGTAAGAGATACATCCATCCATCCTAAAAAACTTTTTGATTTTATAATATTAGTAGATATATATAATATAATATACATAATTATGAATATATATATATATATATATATATATATATATATATATATATACATAAGTATGAATATATATGAATAGTTATATATATATATATATATATATATATATATATATATATATGTGTGTCTATGTCTAGATTTTTATATTTACTTTATTACCTTACTCATTAAACTATGAACGCCACGCAGCAGACGCTATAAAAAGTGTTTACTGTTTGGGGTCACCGATGATAGCGTGGCAATCAGTGTGCTAAATTAAAGATGACTAAAACTGTTTTGAATGATTGTATTACGCAATTTACTACTTGCTTAGCGAAAAATAGAAAACTTTATCGCACGCTAAATGACTCCGCCGCTCCCGGCGGGATTCAAACTTGTGAGTAGACGGGTAGCGCGGGTCGCGTGGTAATCATCGCACCCGCTGGCTAGGTTACAAGCTCTTTTCGATATACCTAAAAACGTATGGAACTTTACAAACTGGTTTATCTCTACGTTCTAATTTTAAAACTTGCGGCAACTGACTGTGACTCAGATATAAAAGTTTCAGTAGGAAGGCAAACACAAAAGGTATTAAAGGAAAGCTGCCTACCCAATAAAAAAGAATACAGAAATAAAAGGCTGTATTTCACGCAATGGAAAATAACCTCACCGCACGCACAAAATAGTATAAAAATCTCCAGTAACGTAGTAGGGCGGCGGCGGCGAGCGCACATTTTCCCACCGGAAGTTCGTTGGGCGGACTCGAACAGCGGATTTATGGCGCCGCATCCGGTTCCGCCACCCGCGACATACACATTATATCGATTTTCGATTCATATTTTTTGGTCTGTGCCTATTCTGTGTCTTTTTTGATAAAATTATGAAAAAAAAATTTGAAAAAAATCTGTCTGTTTCAAATAAAATAAAATGGCGTCACTATTGTTTAAAACACGTTTAAGACAATAAACTTAAACCTATCCCAATCCAACCCATTTCTCATAGGTCCATATCCTTTCAGGCTCACATGCAATATTACAATTAAAATCATTCATATAATTTAAGACCGTATCGGGCTTTTTCGTCCATATGGAGGGTTTAAACAGCAAGTGTAACATTATACCTCAAGACCTTCAAGTAAGTCTTAAGTATATTCAAAGTTGACCACGGCCCGAGATTGAAACATAACACAAAGTACCTAATACACTCCAAACTTCAAATAAGCTAACTTGATTTCCTCAGCTAAGAGCAAAGAACTCCACTCGAAACTTTGAAACAACAAACTCGACGAAAGTAAACCGAGTTTTGCAATTAACAATATGTATATAACAAGTTAATTTAACAATACCACGGGTCGGAAAACAATTTTAAATTTCAGTTCAAATGTAACCTTTAGCAAAATGCAGTTTACCCACAGTGCCACCTGCACGGTACGCGTCGTATAACTATGAAGTTTAAAGATTTTGGATATCACTAGACTTCTAGGAGTTGCAAAAAATAGGACTTATTTGGCCAACAAAAATTAAAAGGAAAAGATATTTGCCACATGTCGAACGAGCTGTGGGCCAAAATCACCACTCAGTGCGAGTGACCCACAACGTCATGAGACCACGCGGCAGGCCCAGACGCAGATGGCGGGACGATCTAGACTTTTACTGGAAAGATTGACCGCAAAAGACATTAAGCCGTGAGGAATGGAAGGAGAGTAGGAAGGTATTTGCCCTGCAGGGGGACGATCTTGGCTAAAATAAAAAATGTAAATAAATTTGGCAACACTGAAACGCAATGAAAATTTGGCAACAATTCAATTCAATTCAATCATTTATTATTATTAGAAATTGTATAATAAACATTTTTCAAATATTAAATACAATCTTATAAAAATAAAAAATACTTTGTAGCTAAGTATTGTCATAAATATGTTGTCATAGATAGGTACTCCATACATATGAAAAAAGTGTGTGTCAATGAGCAGCTTTTATATCTTCAAAGAACTCATCTACAATAATAGTATGCTTTGGCGAGCAGCAGCAACCTGAGTTTTGTGAACAACCACTGTGTTTTACTACTGTATAGCAACAACAGTCTTTGTAGTAATAAATAGGCCTCAAGAAAGTATCACACTTTTGCTAGACATTCAACCACCAAGCAGTAGTGTGCAATGTTACTGTGTTCCGGTTTGAAGAGCACTATTTTAAGCGAAATCACTGGGCATTACAGCCATTTTCTGAAGGCGACGAGCGCAGTGTAAGAAATTAACTTTAATGTCGGGTCTAGTTAGTCTAGACCCATTCTTAACAGAGTCTATTTACTCGTAATTGTACTTTATTTACTCCTAATTGTGCCAATAATTGTCCAAATATTAGACGTAGGGCTCTTAATGCTCTTTATTCGATTCCCTTGGCTACCGTTTAGAGCCAAATCGGGCAATATTTCGATTCTAATCGTTCGTTTGCACCTGATACCTGTTTTCATAGTATTCGAATATAAATTCATACACATTAAACCCCGTATTTGTAATTTAAATCAAAACGCAATCCTACGAATATTATAATTGCGAAAGTTTGTGAGTACTGAACGTATTTTGATTAAATTTGGTATAAAGGTCCTGGAAAAGGACATAAGACACTCTTTGTCCCGGAAAACCGCGGGTGAAACCGTGGGGAGCAACTAGTCGTATTATAATTTTAGGCTTTAATAATCTGATGCGTTTATTCACTTTCTACCCCTATAATAATGACAGATGCTTGTAATTATTATGAAGCAGAACAAGGAGACAAGCAAATCAATCGCCTGATGGAAAGTGCTACGCTTTCCCATAACAATTGCAGTTCCAAATGCCACCCAGAAATTGTAATACCATGCAAAGAAGCGTTTCCCATTCCTCTCCTCGCCAAACAACGGGTATTCTCGAAACACCGCCAGTTCTAAACTCGAACTGGAAACAAGTTAGCTCTAAGTCCGCTATTACAAAACTTTTCTGTTCTAGGATATGCTTAAAAATCGCTCACGATATCGTTCGCATTCGTCTTGGAATGGGAGACTTGGTATCGATATCGGGGGCCGCATTGACCTAAATGAGCCGGCATTTGGCGACTCGCCCGCGTCATATCCTCGACTTTATGCTCGCCTGGTACTTTTATGTCATACTTTATTGGTTTTACACACATGCTATGTCAAAAAATACGTAGAACAAACTGTGTGGTATCTTGCTGGTAAAGCAAATTCATTGAAGCTGCTGTGACATTAATAATATTTTAATTTTTATGAATGAATAGCTGCTTTCCACGACTTTGTGCGCCTGGGATTTGCTTACATCGGGATCCCTCGGAAACCACCTTAATTGAAGTAAAAATTATCCTACGTCCTTTTTTGGGCTAAAGGCTATGTTTATGAAGATAAAGATAGAGATGAAAATAAAGATATGATTATTTATTTGTGAAAATATATCATTACACACATGACTGCATGCAAGGTCTAACGCATTGGGGTTTTGCCTAGTCAAGATGCTTCACCAAGATCGATTCAGCCGTTTAGTCGTAAAATAGACAGAGTCCCTTTAGCGTTTGAGATATTAGTGTGGATATGCATGTACTTCACCACATCTCATTTGACGCTAGTGACTACGTGAGCCGAGTTTTAATAATATTTATAGTTATCGCGGTTCAATAATTGGAGTTAAGAAAACTTTCATAATAAAGTTTTACTAAGCGATTTTTAGTTAAAACAATCAAACATCAATTGATTATACATTACTTTATACAGCAGTAGATAGTTTTTTTACTCGTATTTTTTTTTTATGTCTTGTCACTAAATGACACTTCATCAACATTACAATCTAGCCTAATAAGGCTAATAAGTAATTTGAATTTAACTAAAACTGCTAAGTAGAGTAAAACTAAGAATATGTCCATCAACACTTTTCTTATTGTCTCTATTAAGGCGAAGTCACTATGTTCTTGTGTTCTTTAAGGGTAGCACTAACTTTACTACGACACACTGTCACTACACTAAATTAACTCAAAAGGTTTTGTCCTTTTTAGTCTTCTCACTAGGTCTGTGATGCCGAGGAGCTGGATAGCCTCGACGTTCACGTGATGGTGAAGTCTACGTTCTCGTATTTACTCGTTACTCGTATTTATAACAAAAAAATCCCTAAAAACTCTAACAAAGTTAAATCAACCATGTAATTTGAATATTCCTCTAACTCAAATTAACTTAGACTTAGCTAACATAAATTTAAAAGTAAACCTGTTTTTTATGCTACCAATTCCATTAAAAAACTAATTACACTACCTATCTTCATAATAAATACAAATGAACCTAAAACTTTGTCGTTAGAAGAAAATAAGTTAGGGATATTATAACTAATTTTGGCTCGAAGTTTTAATGCCATCACACATTCCGTCATGTCTCGGTCTATTATGAGTATAAATTAAATTACAAAAGTTTCTAATTGTGTCTACGGTGAACGAAACCCATTATAAACGCGTCTGCAGCAATTTGTGCGTGGCTTGGATTTCAGGTTGCTTTATGATGCAGACTTATTTAATAATATTCTAAAGAAAAGGTGTGCGCAGTTGAAATTGCGAACGCATTTGTGCGTCGATAATGCGTCATGTACCTAGTTTTATTTTAGAGTTGACAAAACAGTTATAAAATCAATAACAAAAAAATCGACTTTAATTCTGATGTACCTAGGTATCTTGGAAGTCCAAAGTCGAATATCGATTAATTTATATGGGACTACCTTGAATGCCCATACTCTCTCTGTGACGGAAGACCCGTGTCCCAGCACTGGGAACGTAATAGATAATGATGAGAGTATATTTATTTATTCGTTATGAGTTTATTAAGATTATGCGCCATACTCCGGCGATAGCTGGCAAGGTCACCGGAGACCCTAGAAAATATACGTCATTGAAAATATACGACAGCCTCTGTGGTGTAGTGGTTGGGCAGGTTGGCTCAAATTGCATACACCACTGAGGTTGCGGGTTCGATTCCCGCGACGAGACAAATGTTTGTGCAGAGAAAAAAAAGGCCCAAGCATTTGTTTCGTGTCTGGGTGTTGTGGGACCATGGTCCTCATAGTTCCTGGTTCCGTAGATACAGGGAATCCTAATTAGGGGTCAGGATCTCTGTATGTGATCGTTGGGCGTCATTTATTCATTTATAGACGTCACGTATTTTGAATTTCCTTTTCAAAAAGGTCATTCACACATATGAGTTCAATACCACTCAAACCCTTTCGAAGGTGTAGCATTTTGTACACACACACCTGATCAAATTCAATATAATTAATAGAAATCTACAAAAGTTAAGTCAATGAAATGAATCCTACTCCTAAACTGGTTTGTCTTGTTGACGCAACTAGTTTGTTTTATAAAACAAAATTTGGCTTCTATTAAGTAGACTTCAACTACCACTGCAGCCTAAAACTAGGCATATTTCAGGCAATCTCCATTTAAATCTATCACTCCAACTAAACCGACCGCTATTTATGCCCGAGCTAAGCTTTAAATTTTCGTCGAATTGGTTTTTTATTCTGCAGTATCTCCTGACCTGACGATATATAGGACAGATGACGCTTGACCTCTCCAAACTGGCAAAACATAAAATGCCTACCAAACATAAATACTCAACAAAAACTCAGCTTAAAAATATGGCCGCACTTCAGCAATCAAAATGGCGTCGTCCGGCGGCCATTTTTTGTGGAGGGTGGACAATAAAAATAGTTGGATTTATGTGCACCAATCGGTTTTCAATGTTACACCGAATTTTCATTATGAATTCGGCTGATTTATAGCAGTCGAATCAATCCGCTTTTGTGAGATATGGAGTGAATAATGCCAGTTGATTTTGGATTAGGCTGGTTACTGACGAAGTTAAAATAGTTTGTTTGGGTACCTATTATTTTTCTTTAAAAATATTGGTATATTTGATTCTAATATCACTTTTTATGCAACTGAGTGACCAATACGAGACGAGCAGGTCGTTCGCCTGATGGTTAGCAGCCTGCCCGCCCAAAACTATGTTTTCCTGCGCGGCACTGCATTGCCCTCGTCATTTCGGGACAATAGCTCTTAAGTCCCATAATACCTAATAATTTTACATAAAAAAATGTCTAGGTATTCATCCAAGTTGGTGTGCACCAAAAAGACTGGCATAAAGAGGCGCAAAAAACTTATCTTCAAACTGAAAACCTGAGGTCGATATCGATAAAAGTTCCGTACGATAACGTCACTCAGCCGAGCTTCTTCCTTCCACGCTTCCTGAAATTCCTGAAACAATGCAAAACAAGCTCATTGTTGGTCGTGCTATTGTTATCAATTTTATTTGTTAGTCGAGATAAAAACGAGCAAAGATATCGACAATTGCCGATAGCTGCCTCTTTCTTCTCTGTTTTTTAGTATCTAGATATTTTAAACAATTTATACCAAAAGTAATTCAACCAAAAACACCTTCTCGTATACCGGATTTCAGAGCATGCCAAAACAAAGTTGTCGCAATGTCTGTACATTTATGAACGAAACTGTTACCTACTTTACCTCTATGAAAAGTTGTGAAACAACACTACACTACCTATTGTAAATCTGTACAAGCGAGCTCAAAGTGTGTTGGACTTGAACAACTTTTCATTTTTCTTCACGTACAATTTACTTTGTAAGATTCGTGAATGTACCGTGGAATAAAAATGTAAGTATAGAAATTTCGCGAACGTTTTCCAGGAAAGTTAGAAATTGTACAAATTACTTTCTACGTAGGTATACACAACTGTACGTTATTAACAAACTTTATTAAGTTTCATGAAGCCGGTCGCTACATATTCAAGGTTCAAAGTTCAAAAGCTCTATATTCAATTTTGGCATCACAGACACACTTATGAACGTCAATTATTACAATGACTCAACCTCAACCACCGTATCTAAAAAGAACCACTACTCAGAAGCTACGCGAGCGATTGTCTGACGTATGCGGGCAGCCTTAGTAAAAATATACGTACCTCAACGTAGCAACCAGCTCTTACTGCTACCACAGTATTACAATACATACAGTAGCGCAACGCCTTTGATGTCGGGCGACAACGCCGCCCGTGTAGGTACTTACGCTGTCATACGCAGACGTGCAAGGGTTGGTACAAAATGGAAAATGAACTAAATGTGATTATTAATATGTTTTTTATTTACAAGTACCTACCAATACACATTTACATGTGTTGCATACGCACGCGAAGCGTATCTGCCCACTTAAGTACTTAAAAGAACTTATTAGTAGTGTTAGTACTTTAGTATCAAACAAAAAATAGTAGGTAAACTGCAGATTGCAGGTATGTACATAACTACATACTTATTACGAACTTATAGGATAATCTTACCTCGCGTCACGGAGTGATCTATGAAATCTTAAATCCTTGTTGTATTTTGTTGTCAAGGTACATCCGTAAACAGAACAGGTGTGCACCATTATAATTAATCTATTCAAAATTCTAGTAAAATTCACTCGCAAAAACCAAAAAACAAGCTCGCGTCTGCCCTCAATGTTCGAACCCACAAACTAAGCGAGTTTGGGGGTCGCGGCCCGCGCCGCCCGCCTCCCCGCGAGATCGCCGCCGTGGCTCTACGCAAGTACATTCGTAGCGCAACTGTATGGATTTTTAAACTGTGCTGCTACCCTTATCACTCTTGCAGCACCAGTGACTTAGTAAGCACTTGTTTACTTATTCATATTAAACTCAGGCTTACCTAATACATGATTATCGTTGTCCTTTATGCAAACTAAGCCTTTCAGCTCCGGGCCTGTATATACATGGCACATTTCGTGTTAGCATTTAGAAGATTATCGCACCCGACGCGCCTTGGAAGATTTCATAATCTTATGAGCATACATATAGTTACGAAATTTGAATACCCGGTGTTCAATTTAGGATAATAAACATATTTATAGCGTTTTCTAGTTCTATCTAGTTTAAACGACCTTTAAATGATTAAACCTCACAATAAACATACTTACATAATTTTTAAAGGTATATTTTTATAAAAATGTGCAAAGCTATTCCTGAGACTGTCCGTGTACAATTTGGTTTTTATTTGTTCCCTAAGAATTAGTTTTTTCGGGATCGTCCTCTGTCCAGCTCCGGGACCTAAAGTACCAATGTACCAAATTTCACCAAAATCCGTTATGTCCCTACAGAATTATACACTCACAGACCCACATTAATATAGGTAGTATGTAGTACTATTATACTTAATTTTACTACATACTATTACTGTGCCTATTCTATGGTAATAGTTTAGTTTTCTTTGGTAGTACATGAACTACATGAATATCCAGTTCCATTTTACTTAAAAATACATTCACATTTTCTCGAGTTGCCTATACCAAAGTAAATAACCAATTTAATTATAGCAATAAGTAAGTCGTAATCAATAACGTACTTAACACTATTAATCCACGTATACACCTTCCAAACACCTGTGAACATTTGTGAACATAAACACAAGAAAGGGGATCACTTCTATGGGCACAAACATAAGGGGAGCGCATGCATTTATTACACTCTCACGTGTTAAGGTGCTGCCGTACCTATTTATTTACCTAAAATAAAGGAACTGCTACAC
Source organism: Petrophora chlorosata (assembly GCA_951640565.1). Classification (NCBI taxonomy): domain Eukaryota; kingdom Metazoa; phylum Arthropoda; class Insecta; order Lepidoptera; family Geometridae; genus Petrophora; species Petrophora chlorosata. Next base: position 6,618,345 of record OX621205.1, on the reverse strand, counting down.
GTACGGAATCAACGTGCGATTACAAGCGTGTCTAATATTTTTTAACATAAAACAATGTTGTCAGTCGAACACAAATATACAAAAAAAAATATTAAAAAAAAGTCGAAGTCCAAGGTTAAATATCGATGAAATTTTAATGAGACCACTTCGTAGCTATACTGAACCCACTGGAAAAAGAGTTTTCCAAATCAGTTTATAAATGACGGAGCTCTGAGGTAACAAATACCTATTAAAAAAAGAGAATAAAAAAAGTACATTGTACATCGAGGGGAGAAAACGATCTATTTCTGTTCGAGAGTATGTTTAAGCCCGACGCGCAGCGGAGGGCTTAAAGGAAACTCGAGAACAGAAATAGAACTTTCTCCCGAGTGATACATAGTGCTTTATACTACACCTACGAGGAAAATAAACAAAATTTAACGCAACGAAATAAATTACCGCGCTTTTTTTTTCGTATTGCAGAATAAGGTTGCCATCCTCATTTCATTAAAAATAGAAAACAAAAAAAAACCGCCTCTTTTCTCTTTTTGAGATTTGAGGTTTGTATGTTTCCCGCCTCTTTTTTCTAATTATTTCTTACAAGACCTTTTTGAGGTTTGACGTTTGTGTTTTTTTTTTATGTTCGCTGCTAAAAAACAAAAGAAAGCTAGCCGGGCAGTAATGGATTTTCATACAACATTCCTGCCCTGCTTCGGAGGGCAGTAATGAAATTCCATATAACTTTTCCCGCCGCACATTTTTAAGGGAGAAATTACGAACTTTGTAACCCGTTTATGAACGAGTAATAAGACACTTTCGAGTGGGTGTGGTATAAAATACATTTGAATTGAGAACCTCCTCGTTTTAAAAATAAAATACGGTATTTAATGAAGAAAGTGTCTTGACGCAATTTTAAGATAACTTTGATTTATCGCCACGATAGCAAAATACTGGCATAATAATAATAAAACTAGAAAAGTATGATACAGACTTTTTTTTATTATTATTATTTATAGGCTTGCGTTTGACCGCTATCTCACCTGTTGTTAACTGACGATGCGGTCGAAGATGTAGCACGCTCGCCTAGAAGAAAACTTTCAACATTTTAGAGTTTTCTTATTACTTGTGGTAGGTCTCTCGTATGCGGAAGGCCGTCTGGGTACTGCTTTGCCAGTTATTCTACCGCTAAGCAGTAGTACGCAAGCATAACTGTGTTCCGGTTTGAAAGGCATTGTAGCCAGCAAAATTACTGGGCATACTGATGTCTCGGGGTAATGAGCGCAATGCAGTACTGCGCAGTACTTTTTTTGGAATTGAAAGTTCTGGGTTGCCCTGCAGTTGTTATGGGCAGACGTGACGCTTACCATTAGGCGAAAGACTTGCTCGTATCATTACTTAGTATGTCTATTATATTTTCTATCACCACCGTCTGTGTATGTTTCGTTATTCCTCTGCATCCAAAGGTTGTCTGGAAGAGATCGCTTTAAGCGATAAGACCGCCCATTGTTACACCACTGTAAACATTTGAATTGTACTTTATCTCTATTTTTAAGGTGAATAATAAAGTGTTTATTTATCTATCTATCTATCTACTCAGGTCCATAAAAAAAATATGTTTAGTGACCAAAATGCATTGGGTAAGTTTTAATCCCGCACGTGTAGCTAGACCTTTAAGATGAAGCTAGCGCTATATTTATTTACCCAAATAAATCGCGTCGTCAAGACGCTACGCGGCGCCACCGTCGCGTCGCTTGCACCCGCGTGCAGGAAATTAAAATCAGTGGCAGTTGGAAATAATGAGAATCCCATTACTCACACCCCCCCCCCCTCATACCTACCCCCACTCACCTGTGCGAGTTTTCTTGGAAAATTTACGCGGCAATCTTGGAAATCTGACGGCGAGAGTAAAATGACGAATTTTTAAGATGCGATATTAAATATCTTAGCGCTTTTTAACGTTTCAACGTCTGCTCGTTTAAGCGCGGAGCACAACAAGATTTTATATATGTGCTTTTTTAATTAATTTTGAAAACAATGCTTTTGCATTTTAATTCTTCCTGTCGATGGTCCATAATATGCATTTTAATGAAAATAAGGAAGTGAAACGTTTAAATCAAAATACGAAGTATTTGTAAATAATCAAGAATAGGTATAAAAACAGCTGTTTGTTTGAATAGCTGTACTTTTCCACTTGGACTCTACATGAACATGTAGTCATCAAATTACATTTAAAATGGTAAAAGTTTTTATCCCAAAGTAATTTTTGTCAACAAGCGAATTTCATTAAACTAAAACTTTAAAAACTCCCGACAGAAAAATCTATAAAATGTGAAAAACGACTGAACTGGTTTTGATAAAACATGTCTAAGAACCACCGCTAGAAAACCTGCTTTCCAATAAAAAAAACGCATCCATATCGGTTTACCCGTTTAAGAGCTACGTTGCCACACACAGACAGACATACTCATAGTGGTCAAACTTATAACATCCTTTTGGCGTCGGGGGCTAAAAAGCAATGATATAAACAAATAAAATGTTGTAAATAGACTAATGTAGTAAAATTAATCAAAAGCAGCGTGCACATATGTGGCTGCCGTCAGCGCAGCGCGCGCTGTAAACACAAGTTATTCTACAATAAATGCTAAGCTGCGCGCGAATTATCGCGAGCCCCGCGCGTGGCTTACACGGGATGCAGAAATGTTGCAGTTTGAGACTTAAGTGCTAGGGGTGTCAACAAAAATATCAAATTTATTTATTAAGAAACTATAAAGATCCTGTATATACCTAAACTCAGGCAGGACATCGCTGAATTTTATTCTAAATACGCTTTAGTATCTATTCTTCTTCTTTTTATTTTAAAATGATATGTATTAATTGGTAAGATCAATGACGACACGTTGGTGGAAACCAGATTTCAAAGTCTGACATATCGACGTGAAGTTACCAGTCGGTATTATTTCGGTTATGTCTACATGTATTATGTCGGTATTCTACCGAATTCACTATGGAGAGTGTGCTCAGGAACTGCACAATTTAATCCCCCATCGCCATTCCACCATCAGACAACAAGACGATCGGCACAACGACTCCTATATGCTAGAAGTCCCACCTATTCGTACGAAGCGTTTTGGCTCATCCTTTTAATACGTACAGCAAAGGAGTGGAACGCCCTGCCATCGTCTGTGTTTCCTGTTAAATACAACCTGGGTGTGTTCAAATCAAGAATGAACAGATATTTAGTAGGCGCAAGCGTGCTTCATCTTCGACCGCATCGTCACTTCCCATCAAGTGAGATCGTGGTCAACGGTTGCCTAGTCTGATGAAAAACAAATTATATATGTTTTATTTAGTCTATGAAATTAAAACGTTTTTCTTCTGTTATTTCAAAGTTATGGGTTGGGTTAATATTCATTTCAATTCGAATTTAATTAAATCGGGCCTTCAACTATAAAAATTTAAATGATGAAAAGACCGAAAGAACCTTTCAACATAATATTTACCTAAGTCATGTTAAGATGTTTAAAATAAATCAGCTCGTCAACCCTAGATGCACCGTGCATTAGTCTTATAATGCCGTAACCCAGAGAGTGAAGCTCCTCCAATGTCTCAGAGCTCAGTGTGCAAGCGCCTTTACAGCGTCTTTCTAATCCAATTTATTGTTTTAATCTAAGTAGGCTTCATGATTAAAGAAGGAAGTCTTCTATTGAACGTTGCTATATTAAATCGTTAAACTGTATAATAGACATTTAAATAATATCACATAAAATTTATGGTTTTAAAATACTTGTTATAAAACTAAAGCTTAAATATAAAAAATATCAATTATTCCGGAATGCGTAAGAGTAATTAACTCTAAACTAAATTAATATTGCAGAGACAACTTGGGCCTTACTTATTTACATGAAACATTAATTTAAAATATACATTTCCTTCTTAAGTCACAGAATAATTAATACAAGGTTAAGTTAAAGTTGACCTACTTTAAGTAACGCGATAGCGACACGCTGAAGTAAGTTCTAACTTAAGCTGGTTCAAAAGTATTCCTTACCTACTTGTATTTCGTTTTAAGAACTCAGGGCACATACAACTTGACCTAGTTCAGTTTATCATACAACCTGCAATTTGTCCATTCAACACACGTGCACTTTCTACGTTGTACCCTATAACAAGATTATAGGACCACATATTTTATTTTTAGTTAAAACTGAAGACTTTTCTCAGAGGTAACTAGTCAATTGTAGTGAACAATGAACAAACAATGCAGCACTTGCTGTCTTGTCCTCCGTGCCCCCACACCTGCACTTTACAAGACCTGTATGAAGTTACTCCTCCTGGGGTAGCAGTAGCCGAGCATTGGGCTAAAACTATTTAAAAATTAAACATATGGACCATCGACACAAAGAAGAAGAACAAGAATTGTAGTGGATGCTTCGTAAAAGAATGTACAGAGCCACCAACTTGTATGTGAAGTGGCAGTATTTGTAACTACGTAAAATTCATAAGTTTTGAAAGTCCCTGATTTATTTTCTTTGCCAGCACCGCCCACACTAACTTAAAAGGTATAATTTGGTAATACTGCTCTAGGCATTTTAAGTTTTAAACACCACGCGACGCGCGACGTGAAGAAATGTTTATTTATTTAAAAAAAAAAGTTATTTATTTTAAACTACGATTGGCGACCGTTGGTCGCAATAAATTATTTACTAGAAAAACCACGTAACCAAGTCAATGCCAACTTAAAATCTAGGTTAACCCAAAGTCTAGAATAACCAGCGGGTCAACTTGTTTTTTTTTTATGCAAATTGACATTTTGACGTTGGCGTATGAAGGACATCCAAACCCAAACTACGCTAAAACTAAATATAAAATAAAAAAACGAAATTGTATTTAGCTTGGTAGATATATCAATATAATTAAGTGGTTACCGTTATGATAATAATTATTAATTATAATTTGTAGTAAAATATGATTTCCAGCGTTCCTCAAAAGCTCTGTTCCTCTTCAATTCTTGTAGCGCTATCTCGCTCCACTTAGCAAGTATCTATAAATAAATAATAAGTACGCCTGTACCAAAGAATACTTAGTACCCAGTAACAATACTTAGTACCTCGTAAGAATACTTAGTACGCCCGTACTTCATTCTACCACTTAGATCGTACACTAAATAATCTCGCTATGTACTCGGTAATGTACTACAGTAAGTTTAAGGCCGCGCTGCTCTCTCAGTGTAAAATATTAGACGCTAGTGGTTTAGCATCTCTTAGATTATGCAGTGTAGCCGCGCCTTAATAAAGTGCAGTGGAATTATGTGGCGCGCTTGTGTAGAATTACGTAAGTGCAAGGTTTGAGAATTTGAGTATGGAGGCTTTTGTTAAAAGAACAGCTATTTATTAACAGAAACGAAAGAGAAGTAGGGGAGGTAGGGGAGCATTGGGCACTTTTTTACATAAATGTTAATAAAACTGTTATTTTTTATCATAATCAAAATTTTATTCCAAATATATCGAGCACACATATTTGGCAGTAATTATTGCTAAGAAAACTTTTGGTATTATAATTAGTCTCAAAGTTACAAAAGCTTTTCGAACACATGTCCAAAGTGCCCAAACCTCCCGGTGGGAGGGAGGTTTGGGCACCCCTGTAGGGAGGTTTGGGCACTGTATTTAATATGCACGATATTGCTTTACTATACTACTATGCTTAAGTATTATATAACATTGCTATAAAAAAATTTAAACAAACATTTTTTCTTATCATAGACGTAAGAAAAATTAAACAATGTGACTTAGATTCAATACTGCACGATGTTGGTCTGGTGTCCTTATCGAAAGCTGAGGTTGTCTTTTAAAAAATCCCCTTATCAAATCTTTGGATGCAAGTTTCTTCTTTGTCCAGTTATCTGGTTTTTTTTTTCCAATAGCAGTGGCGTATTCATAAACCAATTCGCGTGCCTTCGTTTTTGACAGTCCATGGTTTAGTTTAAACGATGTTACAAGATATTCTGAATTTTTTTCTTCTTCATCTTTCGTGAATATTTGAGATGATATAAATTTAGAAGAAATATCTTTCACGACGCTACCCTGCTTTATGTAGGTATCTTTAAAGGTTAGACCTGGGTATATCATATTTCATCGCAGTAGTTTTGATTTTTCCCCCCTTAGAAACCTCTTCCAATGCGCGCAAAATAACATCTTTAAGGATTTCACTCCGCTTATTTTTCTTTTTAAATAAAAACGGCATTGTCCTGAAAGGAAATGATTAACCATTCAATTCAATAGGCATATCAAAAAAGCACAAAAGTATGAGACCAAAATACACTAAAAACAGAGGGAGCATTGGGCATGCCCAAACCTCCCTCCTACCTGCGTGCCCGATGCTCCCCATAACCTCACTTTTCAAATAGATTTGAATAAGTTTATTTGTATCAAATGTTGAATCCTAATTGACAGGTAAATATAATCTTCATTAAACACAATAGAAGAAGTAAACACAGATACTTACACATTCTTGCAGATTTCCTTGATATGTTTCTTCAAATCACAATCAAAATATTTACTTCTGTACGCAACAAACCGTTAAGCGCATGTAACTTGACAACCAAGTGAAATGACAGCTGACACTTTTGATAAGCGGTGTTGCCAGTTATTAAACTATAGTGCTGTGGTAGAAAACAAAAAATATCTAGAATAGATTTTGAGGAATGAGGGGGTGCCCAAACCTCCCGACTGCCCAATGCTCCCCTACCTCCCCTACTGATAGATCAAATGTTTGGATTGAATTAATTACTAAGTTTTTTTATGGTACTGCGTGATGAGACCAGCAAGTCGTTCGCCTGATGGTAAGCACCACGCCTGCCCATAACAATTGCAGTGCCACCCAGAACTTTTAATACCATAAATAGCAATGCGTAGCACTGCATTGCACTCATCACCCCGAGATATCAGATGTTAAGTCTCATATGTCTAGTCATTTCGCTGGCTACAATGCCCTGCAAACCGAAACACAGTAATGCTTGCGCACTACTGTTTGGGGGCAGAATAACTGGCAAAGCTGTGATACCTACCCAGACGGCCTCTCGCATACGAGAGACCTACCACTAGTAAAAACTATACTATAACAGTGTAGTTTTAATAAAATAATGATTCCTTTTCAATACCGTTACCTTGTTACGTGTTACCTTTCAATGTGTTATGAGTTAAATAAGAAAGCTTCAGTGCTGCCCCCGTACCCACTGGTCCCTTAAGCGCCAATCGTATATCGAGTTGTATATATCTTACTGATTTCGGCACATCAAACAGCTATATATAGATAAATGTACTGTCTTAGCCGTCACATAATACAGAGACTAGTCACTAAAAATATATCACAGAATAAAATGAATAGTCAAACTAATAATTTTATTCTGTGATATATTTTCTGACTCCAAGGTCAGAAAAAATCAATAACAATGTAGACTAAATTTAAGAGTGCTTGATATCGACTAAAAAGGTGCCTTTTTATACTTCTTTCTTTTCCTGGTTAATACAAATGTATAGAATCAGATAGCAACAATCAGTGCAGAACAAAACGAGTATCGAATCAAACGGCGAGTCGGTGCAGACGAAATGAGTCTCGGAACGAATTAACCGAGAACCTATTACGGAAGGTTTAATACGTTTGTACGATTTTGGTTGGAATTCGGATCTCTTTCAGTCCTATATGCCATCTAGAGCCGATGCAATATGCATAGTGCCCCATAGCACCACAAACTGCCTGTGTTGTTTTGCAAAATTATATAGTAAGTACCTGTGACCACCTTTTTAATTCCTTAATATTTTATAGAAATAAGTTGAATAAAAGTACAATCCTAAGTTGTGTTACTCTAGAAAAACCGCTAGATATTTTTATTAACGAGCGATTTTATTACCAAAATTTAACTCATTTAGGCATGTCGTAGCTAGAATCCATAATAAAGCCGTAACTTGCACCCCCTGCATCGCCGAACCGACCGATCACCAAGTTCGTAATTCGACGTCCAACGTAATAAGGCCGCCAACTTCGCCGGCCGCTCCGAGGGGGAACAAAATAAGTAAGTACACAAGATTAATTGTCCCCCAGCCCAGCGCAGTGCAGCGCGGCGCAGTGAGCGCAGTGAGCGAGATACCAACTATCGGTGCTTTGTTGGTTGTCATAGCATAGATTTACCACAGTCGGTATATTGTAACTCTAGGACTACCAACTCTGATTGGTCAGCTATAGCCGCGTACAGTTAAAACGCTTTAACTACAAATGCGAGAATTCGCAATTGGAGTGCGTAGCGTGCGCGCGGACCGTTTATTTATTTAATAGTTTTGCACAAAAATGGTACAAGGAATGACTTGATGCTATTTAGCACCGTTCATGAAGTTTGCGTTGCATTGCATGTTGGAAATAGTCTCTACGTGGTTTAAGAAGCGGTTATAGTACGGCTCGGAAGATACTCCTATCTCTATCTCATTTATATGTGGCAATGTGTATATGTATGTGGCTATGAATAAACATTTTATTTATTATTTTATTTATTTATTTATTCGCACCTTTCTTTGTAAATCACTACTACTACTATTACTGTGTTCCGGTTTGAAGGGCATTGAAACAGCGAAATTACTAGGCATTGTGAGACTTAAAAAATATTGTCTCGGGACGTAACGAGCGTAGTGCAGTGCCGCGCAGGATTTTCTTGACCAATGTTCATTGAGTTGAGAGAGTAAGAAAATTGTTATGGTCAGGCGTGGCGCTTACCATCAGGCGGACGACTTGCTTGTCTCAACAATCACTTTCATAAAAAAAAACAGTTTTTGACTTTACCGTAAAAAAGTGCCAGGTAACCAAACCGCATACAATGTAGGTACCTATGAAGATTTAAAAAAAAATAATCAAACTGCACGTAACCAATAACTCGCAAAGAGTACAATAGAGAGTAAACATTTATAGATATATAAGTGAATTAGAAAAATCTAGCGATTAGTTAGCTATAAGTGCCAGATTTGCAGAATCTTTAACATTAACTTCAAACTTTATTTGAAATCTTATTTCCAGCATTTTAGCTAAAAAGCTTTCAGTAAATCACACTTGAGCAGCGTTTTCTTAATCGGAAAATGCTAGTGGCTCGGGATTATTAAGTAAGGTGGTAGTGATTTAATTTCCTGCATTCCAGCGGTGCACCGTTTTAGCCCACTCTACTCTTTAGCTTCTAGCTCGAGTTTTGTAGATGTGCTAAATCGTGAGAGATTTTATTTATAAAGTAGAATTACCTGCATGACTACGTACGCGTTCTTTGGTACATCTAGCGACGGGGTACACCTCTAGTGACGATGCGGGGTGAATCTTTTTGATAATTATCAACAAGATTCACCCATCATTCAGATAGATGTTGCTAGTTGTTGTTGGTGTTGCCGATGTAGTGAAATACTCGAATACTAGGTATCAAACTTGATAACCGCAGTAATCAATTTACTTAGTAGTTTTTGGTCTCCTTTTATTCATGTCGATAAAACAGATGTCCAAAAATTTGGCCCCCTTTAAAATTGCTGCTCGATTGAAGCGTCTTAGTCAACATTTAATTAACCGACTTCAAAAAAGGAGGAGGTTCTCTGTTCGATTGTATTTTTTTTTATGTTCGTTACCTCAGAACTCCGTCTTTTATGAACCGATTTGAAAAATTCTTTTTGCGTCGGGTTCAGTATAGCTACGAAGTGGTCCCATATAAATTTCATCGATATGTGACCTTGGACTTCGAAGATACATTGAAGTCGGTTTTTGTTTTTTTCTAAAAATTATTTATTTTAATATAATATGTACACAGTATAATACAAAACTCTTTATTGTCAACTTTATTACGTTACAAAGTAACAAGAACAACACAAAATCCTTATATATATAACTAGTGCTAACTCTTTAAACTCTCTTTTTTGGAGTGGTAGGCTCTGGCCGTGGTTGTAATACCACCCACCGAACAAAGCCATGCCGTCAAGCGACCTAGTCGTCTTTCGTGATGATGTTCGGTGAACCATCAGGGAGGCGGGTCTGAGCAGCCACTCAACTGCCGTCTCTCTCTAGATCTATGTGCTCCATCTTAGGCCACATCATCGCTTCACATCAGGCGAGATAGTGGCCAAACATAGATCTATTAAGTGTAAAAAAAACGATCTTTTCCATACAACCTTTGGATGGACGGATCAAAAGAACAAGCAGACGGAAATATACAGTGAATCTGTGCGCGAATACCGAAGATAATTTCAGTGCAAACAGTTTTCAACGATAGTTTATTTAATGAGCAAGCATTACTGTGTTCCGGTTTGAAGTGCATTGTTGGAAAATTACGAGGCATTATAAGACTTAAAAAAACTATTGTCTCGGGACGTAACGAGCGCAGTGCAGTGCCGCGCAGGATTTTGCTGACCAAAGTTCTGGATGGTTCTGCACCTGTTATGAGCAGGCATGTTACTTACCATGAGGTGAATGACTGCCATGCGGCGAGCGAGTGTGGCTCGGTGGGAGAACGTGCTACTTTCGCTCCGACGCACCCGAGTTCGAATCCCGCTGGCCCCGCACCACTGACTTTCTTAAGTTATGTGCGGATTTAACACTAGCTCTAAAAATGGTGAAGGAAAACATCGTGAGGAAACCGGCATATCCAAGAATTTATCACAAACATTCAAGGACATGTGACATCCACCAACCCGCACTGGGTTAGCGAGGTGGATTATGGCCCTTACTCTCTCTACGAGAGAAGGCCCGTGTCCCAGCAGTGGGGAGGTGATGGGCTGATGATAATGATGATGATTAATGCCTGCCCATCCCGGCACTCAATTACATGAAAATGACAATTCGGACTCAACGAACGATTAAAAATTTATTTGGAATCGGTTCGATGATCTCTACTCGTTTCCGTCTCGTTCTCCTTTCCTGCTTTTCTTTCAAATGTTAGTTACCAATCCCATTGAACGATCGCTCCGACTTGAGTTAGTTTATTCACTGTTCTACCAGTGCAGGCCAGTTACCTATACATATTTAGCAAGGATGCCCCTGGACAGTTACAGATGCGTTTCCGGCACTGTCAAGTGAACTTGTCGATTAATCTTGCACCTTCGACGGTTCAAACGCGTCTTAGTAATAGATGAGTCGGAATGTCTAATGAACGGGGGTGCTCTGTCAAAAGATATAGCTTTTGGACGGTCAATGGTAACTTTGGCATCTTGGACTATTACCTATATTAGTATTTTTAAGTAGTCTTTACAAAATATGCCGTGACAGGTTATTAATTACTTAAAGGCTATTTTAAAGGGCACCGTAGTCCTTATGGTCTAGAATAGGCGTTGCTGAGTTTTGCCGACGCAAAATGGAGGGGTGTTATAAATTTGACTACTATGTGTGTTTGTCTGTGGCACCGTAGCACTGAAACGGGTAAACCGATTTGGATGCGGATGTTTTTATTTAAAAGCAGGTTTTTTGGAGTGGTAGGCTCTGGCCGTGGTTGTAATACCACCCACCGAACAAAGCCATGCCGCCAAACGACCTAGTCGTGTTTCGGGATGATGTTCCGTGAACCATCGGGGAGACGGGTCTGAGCAGCCGCTCAACTGCCGTCTCTCTCTAGATCTACGTGCTCCATCTTAGGCCACATCATCGCTTCACATCAGGCCAGATAGTGGCCAAACATAGATCTATTAAGCATAAAAAAAAAAAAAGGTTTTCTAGCGGTGTTTTATAAAATTCTGTTTAGCCGTTGTTTACTTTTTATAGGTTTGTGTCGGGATTTTATAAATTTTTGTTTACTGAAATTCGTTATCTATAAACAAAACGCCTGGTCTAAACAATTGATTGATTGATTCATTAACTCTTTATTGTGTGTAGGTACAAAAATTACAGATATAGGAATTTAACAGTTAGAAACGGTTTTGGAAGTGCTACAATAGTTGGGTTACTTGTATAGGGTGATATAGGGTCTCACTGACTTTTTTATTACTACGATGGTCCAGTCTGCGATTGAAATGGATCTTTGGTTGTTTACCTCTTTGTGATTAGGTGTTAAATTAGTATTCTCAAATAGACATAATACAGTCACTTACATAAGTACAATATTTAAAATTAGTAGTATTTACAATGTCATTTATTTTTGTTGAAGTTAGATAGGTTTGTTTAGTTAAGTCTAGGCGCATTATGTTTTAAATGTAATAATAACAGCTATTTACTTAGTATTTAATATCCTACCGATTATCACAAAAATAGACCATACAAATTTTGAAATATGACATGGTTCTATGCCGACTCTGATTACTGGCGAATAGACTTTAAAGTCTAACAAATATCTTCAATGCAATACTTTACACAAATGCATAGTAAAAGATACTATCGTACGGTGCAAAATAGAGAGGGGTGGTTCACCAGGGTTGTCAATTTTTCCCAAGGCGTAATTTTTCAACCGATTTCAAAAAAGGAGGAGATTTTCAAATCGACGGTATGTTTTTTTTTTTGGTATTTTTGTTACGCGATTACTCCGCCAATTATGAATTGATTTTGATGATTCTTTTTTTGTTTGGTAGGTCATACTTCAGAGGTGGTCCCATATAAATTTTATCGATTTAGTCTTGAAGTCGGTTCTAGTTTTTTTTTAAGTAAATATTTTATTGTACAACTTTTTTAGTGCATAGTAGCAATACAAGTAAAAGTCATTGGGTCTAAGTAGATTTCAAAAGGTTACGCATTAGATTAAAAAGTTTTATGCATAATTATTTCCATCAATGTATGCAGTATTTTACTTTGTGAATATAATGACAACTTAGGGGTATGTTTTTATTGTAATATTGGAGTTTGACTGTGCTTTCATAACATTATATAATAGTCTCGACTTGGCAGCCCTAGTTATAGGAGGTGGCCGTCATTCGCAGGGCTTCAGAGATACACAAGTTGTCGCCAAGCTTTATCTTGTTTCATGGATCTTTTTATACCGCTTATACTTAGATACAGTGTCTTTTATACCGCTTATGCGCAGATAGAGGGTCTTTTATGCCGCTTATGCGCAGAAATAAGGTCTTTACACTGCTTACATGCAGATATAGGGTCTTAATACCGCTTGTATGCAGATGTTAGTAAACCTTGTGCGGTTTTGATTACTGCTGAACTCCTTTAAGACATCGTGGTCATATGGAAAGAGGCAACTTCTGTATCAATAGTGGGAGTGTCAGCAAATTAAAATATTTGTGTTTGATTGTATCAATGATATATTATACTCAATACTCAATACTCAATACTTTATTGCAAACATATGTACACAAAAGTTCTTATTGTAGTGGTGAGATTACATATGACCCTACTAGGGTATAGCAAATTATACATTATAATGCATTATAATGGGAGCGGACCGATTTATTCTACGTCTTTGTCAATTACTTATCATTTTATCATTTCATTCTTATTTTCATTAAAAAAGTCATTTAAATTATAATAACATTTTTCTATCAGGAATTGTTTTAATTTTTTATTAAATTTTATATAATTTTCCTCTTCTTTTATTTCGTCAGGTAGATTATTATAAATTTTTACTGACATTACATTCGGACCGGAACTATGTATGTTCAGTCTTGATATGGGTAATACTAATTTATGCTTAAACCTAGTTGCAAATCGCCGTGTTTGTTCTGCATGCTTTAAGAAGAACTGCGGATATTGTCTCACAAATTTACCTACTTCTAGTATATATATTGATGTTAGGGTCAAGATTTTATTTTTAACAAAATGTGGTTTACTACTTTCCTGTTTTTTGATGTTAGCAAGTATCCGGATACATTTTTTTTGGGCAATAAATGCATCTTGCACGTCAACACTATTACCCCAAAGTAGAATTCCGTACTTAAGCCATGAGTGTGCGTATGCATAGTATGCAGACAGGGCAGTTTTAAGGTCAGTTGCCCTCCTAAGTTCTTTTAATGCATAAGCGAAGCTTGAAAGTTTTGTTTTGATTTTTTGGACATGGGTTTTCCAGTTAATATTTGTTTCTATTTCTATACCTAGCAAAGTAAACGCGTCGACACATTCTAATTTAATATTATTGTATGTGAAATTAATGTCAAGGGATGGTTTTTGGTAAGGTCTAAATTGCATTAATTTCGTTTTTGAAAAATTAATGTCTAGGTTGTGAACGTTCATCCAATTAATTATAGTTTCAAAGATGTCAGTAAGATTATGATTTAAATTATTATTATTATTACAAGATGTCAAGATAGAAATGTCATCGGCAAATAAAACGCAGAAATTATTAATTATTTTTGGGAGATCGTTAATATATAATAAAATAGGATACATCCGAGTACGCTGCCCTGTGGTATTGAATTGTTTGTTTGTATTATCTTAGATCTTACTAAATTAATTTTACCGGTTTCGGAGTCGAAATGTTCAATTTCTACAAATTGTTTACGTTGGTGTAAATATGAGCTGAACCATTGGTGTGAAATCCCGCGTATTCCTTTATCATATAGTTTGTCCAATAGTATTTTATATTGTACTTTATCGTAAGCTTTAGTCATATCCAATAAGACACCAATTGCGTATTTTTTATCATCAATTATGTCGAGTATCTTATAATATTATTAATTAATTATATTATTTACCAATTCTCTTCGTAGTTCTCTGTGCAGTTTCAATAATTCTTGGTATATAAAAATGTCTAGAATTTCAGTTTAAGAAATAGTGATGTGCTAAGCATTTTAACCATCTACCAACCCACACTGAGCGTGGTGGATTATGGCCCAGTCTCTCAATGAGGGAAGGCCCGAGACGCAGCAGTGGGAACGTCATGGGCTGATGATGATGAAGCATTTTAGTAGTTTGCGGCCGCCTTTATCGATTTTCTAGAGCTTGTTAGGTTGCCTACCAACCTACCTACCAACTTTCATCCAATATTGAATGCCATACAATACATCTGTTACTGATTATTGGTCATGTTACTATATTATATTTTAAGAAAACTTTTATTACAATAGTTACATCAATCTCATCGAGAACCGTATGTCTTGACCAAAAAATAAAAGACATTAATAAGAAAATATCTGACGATCATTACTTCAAACGACTTTCTAAAAAGACTAGAGGAGCTCCGACCAATCAGCGTATCTAGGATACTCGAGCTGGAAGCTAAAGAGTAGAGTGGGCTAAAACGGTGCAACATTGGATTGCACAGGAAATTAAATCCCTTACCACCTTATTTAATAATTCTGAGCCACTTGCATTTTCCGATTAAGAAAACGCTGCTCAAGTGTGATTCACTGAAAGCATTTTAGCCAAAATTTGGCAGGAAATGAGATGTTGGATTATAAAAGTAATGTTTAAAAATCCTGTAAAACTGTAAAGTAGTTTCCGGGTATTTAGAAATTTCTAAGTAATCTTAGTAAGTGTTGGTAAAACCTTAAGCTTTTTTTTAATATCACATAATGATCCCAACGCACCTTGTTGTATTATTTATTCACGTAACGTACTTTCTAAAGTTTACAAATTCAGTGCTCCAGTATTTGCAAAATTGAAGAATGGTAAGAAGTGCTTGTTTATGATAAAAGCTTACCTACCACATTACGATTTCACAGTTAGGTTCCCTAGCGAGTGAGATGCATAAAAGGTGCCTGTTTCTTTTTTCTTCATTTTATTACTGTTAGCGCCACATATATTGGCACTTTTTATTTTCCCTACCTTCCTAATTCCTTATATTTCTGACGACTATCTCTGTCGCTCATTACCGCGCTGGATGAGAGAACTGCTTGTCACATCAAGCAGTCTGCGACCGTCCCTCGACCTTCGCGGCTGCCGCTACTCGCTCGAATCCGAAAGTTCAGGAATTGTTCCTCCTCTTGGAATAATTCTTCGTGAGAATTCGACGCGCAAATATAAACAAACTCCGCTACGTAAAGGCTTTTAGCCAAATATCTGAAGCTGCGTACTAACAGTTTCACCAACCGCGCCGCGCATACAGTCCACTTTTCACACCAAATATCGAAGGCCGCCTGGTGATACAACTACCTGAAGAAGCCGTGAAGAAGCGCTACAAGGCTGGACGCTCCTATCTGGAGAGCGAGCTACTAGAAGACCTAATCCAGGTGACAGTAGTTTGCCTAGTTCAGCGCCAGTTGGGAGTACCAGGTTAGTCGTCACCATTCTCTTTACCAGCTATCCTTACCCCGCCATTTGAAGACGTGCTCGGCTATATTACTTAGCTGCCGCGTCAACATTCCTTTTGGTCCTCCAGCACCGGATCATTTTCATTGTGGTCCGCTGGACGTTGTCATACCCACGATATATTCTCATAAATTATCGTGTTCCCGCCCGTTATTTACCGCTTATTAGGTGTCCCTGTGCTACCTACAACGCTATAATATCTTTATTTCTGTATTCCACTTTCCTAAATAGCATAAAATACGATTTTACTCAAATTCGTAATTTGTTTTATTGCAAGTGAAGGTATTCTTACATATTCTTGTGAGCAGTGTTCACGTATATTACCGCTCCGCCATTGTTGCGAACCACGCCTTGTGCATGTTGCAGGCATTAAATTAGGCATTTCACATTTTGTCTAGTTCATTAAATATATCTTTTATAAAAATGGGTTTGGATGCAAAATCTCTCGATGCTTTACAAGTCGACCGCTTGACTTTGATTGGCAAACGCGATGCCATATTTTCCCGCTTACAAGAAGTTTATGACCGCTCGCTAAACGCTTTAACTGATGAAACTGAGAAGGACTTATTTCTTTGTGGAATGATTTCATTAGATCGCTTACATTCTGAATTCAATGAAATTATAAATAACCTAAATGTCACGGAGTTGTCCATCAATCCTAAGTACAAAGTCAATTACCAATCTATAACCGTATTCGAAGATATGTATTGCCGCTGTAAGTTTGTTTATAATAAACTTAACCCACCCGCGATAAAAGTAGAAACCGCTAATTCTCATGTTGCACCGCAACGTAAATCTATCAGAATTCCTGAGCTCGAACTGATGGTATATAATGGCGATCCAATGACTTGGAGAATATTTTATGAGTCGTTTAAACGGACAATACACGAAAATCCTGATCTCACTGATCACGACCGCGTCCAGTACTTGATAAACAAATTGTCAGGCCGCGCGCTTGCAGTTTGTTCTGGATTCGTACCAAACGGTAACAGTTATTCCCTTATATGGCAGACGCTCATTGACAAATTTGACGACAACCGTAATTTGGCTTCAGCATATTTGGATCAAATGCTTGATTTCAAATCTTTTAATACCGCGACGAATAAAAACTTAGAATTATTTCTTGATAAATTTTGCACGGCAGTGTCGAGTTTGAATTCGCTCAAGCTTGATAACTTGTCCGATTTTATTCTATTACAACTCGCTTTGAAGAAGATAGATCCAAGTACCGCACGCTCGTTTGAAATGCATATGCGAGGTAAATCTATACCTAAGTATGAGGAACTCATACAATTCATTCGTGAGCAAAGTAAGATATTAGAACGCACTACGCCTGCTACGCAAGGTCGTAGCTATGATAATAAATCAGCTACCGCAAAATCTACGCATTCTCTCGCCGCATCTTGTGTTATTCAATGCTCGCTTTGTAAACAAACTGATCATGCAAATTTGTATAGGTGCCCTGCATTTATCAAACTTTCGATTGATAACAGGTTTTCTTTTATAAAACAAAATAAAGGTTGCACTAATTGTCTAAGTGTTACTCATATTAGTACCGCATGCAATTCTAAGTTTAATTGCCGTCATTGTGGATGTAAACATCATTCAATGCTATGTCGTAAAGTGTCTTCCCCTCGCGAAGATCCCCGCTCGCGCCCTTGCGCCACCGCCGCCACCGCGTCGCAGGCTCCCGCGCAGCCGCGGGCCGCGCTGTCTCCGCGCGCGCAAGCTGGCAACGCCGCCACCGCCCGCGTAGCATCAGCTGCTTATGTGCCGCCTCCGGCATCGCCGCAATCCGTCCCGCGAACTGCTGGCGCCTTCGGTCAGCTGACGGAGCTACCTACCGCTTATCACTCTTCACAACAGAACGTATCGCTTTGCAATATACGCCCGGTTTATCAACCTAATGATACTACTTGTTTATTAGGAACCGTACAAGTTTATGCTACTGATTTAAATGGTCGTCGACATGTAGTTCGCGCATTGATCGACTCTGCTTCCCAAAGCAACTTTATCACTACAAAGTGTTGTACGAAACTGAATTTAAAATGCAACAAAGTTTCTAACACTGTTGTTAAGGGAATAGGTTCCGCGTCTAACCCAATTAAGGGGGCTATTTTAACGACTTTATCCTCACGACTGAGTGATCATTTTATTTCGATTGACGCTTTTGTTATTGACCGCATCACGGACAACTTGCCGTCGGTAAGGGTTGACGTATCATGTTTATCCTACCTAAACTGCTTGCCTCTGGCAGACGAAAGTTTCTCCGCGCCCTCTGAGATCGACATTCTCATTGGAGCCCCGCTCTTTGCTGAGATCTTGCTATCAGGACGCGCCGCTGGCCCGCCTGGTACACCTACCGCATTTGAAACCATTTTTGGTTATATTGTAATCGGGACCGCTCCCACTACACCCGCTCATATTGAACCCGCTTCTATCGATGACACATCGATTGTCGATAACTCCCGCTCTCAGATTTCCCTCTGTACTTTTACGGAAGGACCGCGCTTGGAAAATATTGTCCAAAAATTCTGGCAACTCGAGGAGGTGCAGTGCACACCCTCTTCGAGCCCGTCCGCTCTTGAGAATGAACGCATTTTCAAAGATAATGTCTCCCGCGATTCTACGGGACGCTACTCTGTAGCGTTGCCTTTCTCCCGCGATCCCGCCACCGCTCTTGGCAATTCTTATGCTACCGCTAAAAAACGTTTCATGTACCTCGAACGCAAGCTCGTCGCTTCATCTCCTCTGCGAGTGGAGTACGATGCTATTATTAAAGAGTACATTCAGAAGGGGTACATTTCACTAATTAATGACGCTGACTATTTTACGGGATATTATATTCCGCACCATGCTGTTGCCAGATTAGATAAAACTACTACTAAATGGCGCATGGTGATGGACGCAAGCGCTAAGTGCGATTCAAATCTGTCACTTAACGATATTTTATATACCGGTGACAATCTACAAAATGATCTTTTCATAATTCTGTTGGATTTCCGCCTATACGCAACCGCTTTTACATCCGACATCAAGCAGATGTACTTACAAATTTCAGTCAACGATGATGACCGCAAGTATCAAAAGTTCCTATATCGATTCGATCCCGCTTTACCTCTTGATACTTATCAATTTAACCGCTTATGCTTCGGTCTCCGTAGTAGCCCATTTATAGCGATTCGTATACTACGAGAGCTATGCGCTGATGAGCGCGCCCGCTTTCCGCTCGCTGCGGCTGTAATCGAACACAACACGTACATGGATGACGTCTGCTACTCCATGCCGTCGTTGTCAGATTGTTTACAGCTCCGAGATGACCTCCGCGAGATGCTCAAGGCCGGGGGCTTCGAGCTCGTCAAGTGGGCTAGTAACGTACCCGAGCTCATTGAATCTCTTCCTATGTCCGACCGCCACACCGCTAACATTAATTTCAAAGAGCCAGACGCGAATTTAAAGGTTTTAGGCCTGCAGTGGTCACCCAGTAGTGACGCATTCATGTTCACCGTGAACATTGACGATCGTCCTGTAACGAAACGCAATATATTATCGTTAATCGCGCGTCAGTATGATGTTCTCGGACTCATCGCTCCGGTAATCTTGTACGCTAAATTAATATTACAAAAACTTCACGTGTTGAAGCTCGACTGGGATGAGCAACCGCCGTCAGATATCACAAATATTTGGCAAAACTATACCCGCGAACTACCAAGTGTCCAGCAACTGCGCTTTCAACGCCATCTAAACGTTGAGACAAACTCAAAGGTTTCTATTGTGGCCTTTGCCGATGCCAGCGAAAGTGGATATGGTTCAGTGGTATACATTCGTACTCAAAACTCAGATGCTTCTCCTGTTACACGCTTAGTTTGCGCTAAGTCAAAAGTGGCTCCGCTAAAAACTATTTCTATTGCCAGGCTAGAGCTCTGCGCATGCTTGCTCATGGCAAAGCTTGCACGCCGCGTTATCGATACTTATGGAAAACGTCATTCCATCAGTCAAACTTATTGCTTCACCGACTCCATGGTAGCCTTACAATGGATAACCGCTTCTCCGCATAGGTTCAAAACTTTTATTGCTACTCGCATTACTAAAATTGTTTCCGCAATTCCCGCTGACAGTTTTCTGCATGTTCCTGGGTCCCAGAATCCCAGCGACTGCTTATCACGCGGACTGTCACCCGCTCAACTGGTGAATCACCCGCTGTGGTTCACTGGTCCCGCGTGGTTATGCCTAGACCCGAGTGAATGGCCAGTTATTTCAGTAGCTCCTGCTAAAGTGGACTCTGATTTACCTGAGTCAAAGAAAATTATTTCTCTCCCCGCGACTCATAATACAAATGATGAGGTTTCTAACCCGCTGTTAGACCTTTCCGCCCGCGTTTCGTCTTGGCTACTGCTGCTCCGCACAGTAGTTTTAATTTATCGTTTCATAAAGAAACTACCGCGTTCTAATTGTTTTACCGCTGACGATATTAATTTCGCAGAACTGCAAATAATGAAAGCCTTACAAAAACATTATTTTCCTGACATTATCAAAAATCTGAATTCTAATGACCGCTGTTCACGTGCTATACAACGGCTCGTGCCGTTTCTAGACGCTGACGGACTCATACGAGTCGGAGGCCGACTACGAAATGCGGATCTGACTTATAATCAGCAGCATCCCATTTTATTACCCCGCAAAGACCACACAGTTGAGTTGATAATTTCTTATTATCATCGTCTGAACTGTCACACCGGCCCGCTTGCTTTAATGTCCATACTTAGACAAAGGTACTGGATCATATCCTGCCGTAACATTGTCCGCTCGGTTATACACAAGTGCAACTTCTGTTTCAAAGCTAAACCTAAACCTACCTTCCCGTTAATGGGAGATTTACCCGCTTGCCGCGTAAATGAAGCGAAAGCGTTCACCCACACATCTGTGGACTACGCCGGCCCTATCTCGATTATCCCGTATAGGAAGCGTGGAGTTCGCACTATCAAGGCGTATCTATGCATATTTGTTTGTATGGTTGTGCGCGCAGTGCACGTTGAGCTTACGACAGATCTGACTACTCCGTCGTTTCTTTCCGCTTTCAAACGATTTCTTGCGCGTCGAGGTTCCGTTTCCGTTATGTATTCAGACAACGCGAAGACATTTTTGGGCGCAAGGAACTCGTTATCAGATATTTATACACTTTTAAATTCAGATGAATTTAATAAGTCGTTCTCAGATCATTTGTCAGCGAATCGCATACTTTGGAAATTCAATCCACCGCGAAGTCCTCACTTCGGAGGAAATTTCGAAATATTTGTCAAGGCGTTCAAAACTCATCTTTATAAATCGATCGGTTCACAGTTACTCACCTATGAGGAAATGTTAACCGTACTTACGCAAATCGAAAGTGTTATAAACTCTCGTCCGCTTACGTTATTGAGTGAGGATCCTTCTGAGCCCACTGCATTAACTCCCGCGCACTTTTTAATGACTGCACCGCTTGCACATTTACCCGCGTGCGCGGTCACTGATGAACCCGCACACTTGATAAAACGCTTTGCTTTATTGGACCAGATGGTTCAATCATTTTGCAAACGATGGAAGTTAGAATATTTACACTTGCTTCAGTCTAGGGGAAAATGGAATACACCTTCAAATCCTATTACGATAGGTTCTATTGTTCTTATCATAACTGATAATACTCCCCCGCTATCCTGGCCTCTCGGTGTCGTTATAGCCACTTATGCTGGTGACGATGGCATTTGCCGAGTAGCGTCAGTGAGGACGGCGACTGGCGTCTACAAGAGACCCGTCGTCCGTTTATGTATTTTACCTACCCAATAACAAACCCTTTTGCTCCCCGGCATCCCGCTAATTATACACCCGCCATGCATATTATGCAACCCTCTATCCGCTAAATAATATTTTCTCGTAATTTAATTTTAATTTCCCGCAACTTCTTTGTAAAAACCAATGGTTTTTAGGCCGGGGGCAATGTTAGCGCCACATATATTGGCACTTTTTATTTTCCCTACCTTCCTAATTCCTTATATTTCTGACGACTATCTCTGTCGCTCATTACCGCGCTGGATGAGAGAACTGCTTGTCACATCAAGCAGTCTGCGACCGTCCCTCGACCTTCGCGGCTGCCGCTACTCGCTCGAATCCGAAAGTTCAGGAATTGTTCCTCCTCTTGGAATAATTCTTCGTGAGAATTCGACGCGCAAATATAAACAAACTCCGCTACGTAAAGGCTTTTAGCCAAATATCTGAAGCTGCGTACTAACAGTTTCACCAACCGCGCCGCGCATACAGTCCACTTTTCACACCAAATATCGAAGGCCGCCTGGTGATACAACTACCTGAAGAAGCCGTGAAGAAGCGCTACAAGGCTGGACGCTCCTATCTGGAGAGCGAGCTACTAGAAGACCTAATCCAGGTGACAGTAGTTTGCCTAGTTCAGCGCCAGTTGGGAGTACCAGGTTAGTCGTCACCATTCTCTTTACCAGCTATCCTTACCCCGCCATTTGAAGACGTGCTCGGCTATATTACTTAGCTGCCGCGTCAACAATTACACTTCAAAATAAAACTTTAACATTTTCTTAAATGGTCGTTCATTCCCTAACCTCCTCTTAAACTTTCCTTCGCTGGCTTAATAGTACACCGATTGAATACAAATAGATTTAGACAAACATTGCTGAGTCGATCTTCATTTTGAAACGATAATGTCTAAAGGTGAAGAAAACTAAATGATTAATGGATATAGATTTCTTACAGGTTTCCTTTGTGTTTAAGTTTGATTTGCATTAAAATGTTGTAGTCATTTAATAGTTTCTATTCTTATTCCATTCCATTCTTATCGTTCTTATTTACTTTCTAAAAGTTCTCAGTTACATTTTTTCATCAGACCACAGTCGAGCACTCGTAGGCAAGGCATAGGCATCTTCCAATACAAAATTTTCTGATGTAAGTATATTAGTATTTTGTTCATTGGTAAAGATTAATACAATACAATACAAATACTCTTTATTGTATACCAATAACATAAAAAAATGATTACAGATAAACCTTATAACTAGGATAGTACAATGGGCGGTCTTATCGCTTAGAGCGATCTCTTTCAGACAACCTTTGGATGGACAGTATCGGAAGAAAGGAAGTAGACGGTGGTGTACAATAATTCATAAATAAATAATACTATTAAACCATTCGATACTTATATACATATAAATCCTAATAAATAAATAATAATATAACTATAAACTAATATATATTCATAAAAAGCATAAACACAGTTTTATGATAGCATTGAGAATCTCCTACTTACCCCCACATCCTCAGTTGACCTTCTTTACACATGACCGATAATGAAATAAATGACCGATTTTCAAACATTAAAAGAGGCCCAGACACAACCTGGAGTACTTTGAAGTACGCATTCATATAATGTGGACTCTTCAGTGGAGTTTGGAGACATTATTAGAGATGTGAGGGAACCGATAAACAGCGATAATTTTCCAATTTTTTGAAATGTTTCAGATTAATCGATTATTTTTTATTAATATCATCAACTTCTTTTTTTTTTAAATTCATGTAAACTTACTTTGATTTCAATATTAACAACTTTATAAACTGTGATATGTTTTTAGAGATTGTAATTTACTGGGTAAAGTACTTTCACAAAATAATTACCAACTAATCAACTGCATTTTTTGGAAATATTGTACCGCAGTCAGTTTTTCAATACATCGATATTTGCTTTCCCCTAATCGATTACAATTCATCGTCTAATTTTTTCACATGCCTATTTCGTAAAAGTCCGTTTCTATTCCTCCATTCGGAAATGTCTTCTTTATTCCAAAGTCTTTCATGAAACTCGATAGTACTCGGGTGCTTAAAGTTCTCTTGAAGCTCTAGAAGGGTTAAAACAGTTTAGACTGCTTGCTATTAACCTGAGACTTTGGGGACACAAGGGCAGAGCGTTTGCTGAACTTAATTGCGAGCTACGGCAGTATTAATGCAATCGAATGATAAGAGCTTTTTACTGTCCATAAATGATGAGCATTAAGAGCCGATTCAACTCGAACTTCTATATTACAGCAGATTGCTGTGATGATCCGTCTGTGGTGCTCAGAACCTGGCTTGTTTTTACTGCTGCAAGTTTTCAAGTTGTGCGTGACGCTGATTTAATTTTTTTGTAGAAACAGTAGTGAGATGCTAATTTGTGCCAAAAAATTATAATATTATTTATAATTACTTTTGTAATATTTTGTAATTACATTTTACTTCTATTAAAGTATTGTAATTGAAATATTGTAGGAAATCGGAATTTCCCGTAAAATAATTTTGTTTCGAGACACGAACATATGAAACAAATAATATTGGGTATTTATAATTCGTTGTTCTATATTAGCCTATAATATATATAAACAACATATAGATAACTCACAGCTCAAAGTCTCGGATTTCAGTACATTAAAAAATCATGTTTCCTAATTTGATACATTTTAAATTGGTAAAGGTAATTTGTTTTGTCACAAAATAGTTATCATTAACACGCAACATGTTTCATTAAACAGGAATAATTTTTGAAATGAAAAATTATATCAACTAACCATAGCTCGTTTCCCAAACTTGAGTCGTCCGTGTGTCAGCCGCGTTACCTTGCTATAGCTTTAGACACACTATCAAGCTTACTTAGCTTAAGTTTGGACAACAGTGGCAATTATTCAAGTTAACATAAGCTCAGCTTCGAGTTACCATCTATTTGAGACTTATTGGATGACCATAAGTGGCTAATATAGGGGAGTTAGTGGTTGAGTCTAGCGAACTTATATCTCAGTCATAGTATACATCTGCAAAAGTTATAATAATTTGTTATCGATAAACTTTACTGCTTAGGCAATCAATATAAGTTGCCTCATTCTAGAGTTTGGCGAGGCGACACCTGAGAAGACTTATAAAGAGACGAAACACGTGTCGTACAATAATTCTGTCCATTCTTCACCGTTCACATTTTTTTATGGAACTATGTGATGAGACGGGCAAGTCGTTCGCCTGATGGTAACCGCCACGCCTGCCTATAACAATGACAGTGCCACCTAGAACTTTAACACCCTAAAAACACTGCATTGTTGTTACATCACCCCGATACATTAGATATTAAGTGTCATATGCCTAGTAATCTCGCTGGCTACAATGCCCTTCAAACCGGAACACAGTAATGCTGCGCACTGTTGAGCGGCTAAATAACTGGCAAAGCTGTGGTACCTATACCTACCCAGACGACCTCCCGAGAGACCTACCACGAGTAGGTATTTACTCACAGTATAGGCATAGAAGCAAATTTACTTTTAACACAACCACAGAATATCTAATAGTACTATCACAACCTTGTTCTGTTTTGATATCTATGGTAGATTTTTGTACCTACATTTCGCGATCCGGCGACAAAAATAGATTTATAAGCAAAAAAATACATTTTCTCTAAAAGTAGACAAGGTTGTCACCGGCGGACATTCTCCACCCTTAGGCCGCTCGGCCTCGTTAGAGCTGCCCTCAAAATACGACCAAATGTCCTGACAGACGACAATGGTCAAATTTATTTATTTTATTTTGACCAACAGCTGTTGTTACAAAGTAGTTTGACAAATTAATATAAGAAAAGCCAATGAAAAGCCTCCGTAAATAACATTTAAATAGAAAATGAAGGATATTTGCAATTAAATGAACAAAGATATAAGAAGTGCGAGATGGCACCATGCAATGCCATTTACAAATTAGAACAATTAGGTAGTGATGACGTTAGGGCTGTATTCACCGCAGCCAGACTGCTCGTAAATAGATCGATATTGGAATGCTCAGACTTCGAAAGCTTATTACCTACAGAAGAACGTAAAACATAAGAGTTCCTCCGGTAGGTGGTGTGGGCGAAGGGTAAATGCAATAAGTTTTTAGGTCTAGAGTGTCGAGGTGGAACATTCAAAGATATTTTAACAATAAGGTCTTTACGTATATAATCTGGAGGAAAACCTCCTTACAGAGCCCAGTATTTAGTAAATCGTATTCAACCAACGACGAAACATGTGTCATGTATATGCCGACATCCCCACATGTGGTGTACGGTTGATAATTTTACTCTAGACCATGGAGTATGCCGTAGATGAATTAGGCTCAAAGTACTTATAAGTACGTATAAGTAGTTATATGAATTATTATATTATGTAATATGTAAGTATTTGTCGTTAATAGTATATTATTTTAGTTATATATGATTGTTTAATTTTATTATCGTTTATATTAATTATTTGCTGTGCACCACCGTCTATTCTTTTAACATTTGTCCAATCCATCCAAAGTTGTCTGTAAGAGATTGCATTACGCGATAAGACCGCCAATTGTATTACCCTAGTTAAGATTTCTATTTTGTTCATGTAATTATGTTTGTGGTATGCAATAAAGTGTTATTGTATTGTATTGTACTTAGTATTACCATTACCAAGCCAAAACGCAACATGTTAAAGTACTGACAAACAGAATGTTCGCATGTAAGTTTTTTTTAATCACATACATATATCCTGGCCCCTAACTAGAATTACCTGTATCTAGGGAACCAGGAACTATGAGGACCATGGTCCCACAACACCCAGACACGAAACAAATGCTTGCCCTTTTTTTTCTGTGCTCAAACATTTGTCCAGTCGCGGGAATCGAACCCGCAACCTCAGTGGTGTATGCGATTTGAGCCAACCTGCCCAACCACTACACCACAGAGGCTGTCAAGTAAGTTGTTGACTAATCTGATTAAACCGTAATATTTCCTACATGATGTTATATGTTTTATCTTTAGATTAAACAGGTAGGTAAATGCGAATACCTAGGTGACGAAAATAAAAATTTTGGCTAAAACACAAAAAACATATGCCTAAAGCCTCATAAAATTAAAAGATGACTCGAGACGGCGCAAACTTGAGCCATCGCAAAATAATACACAGAACCACAGAATAATTAATAGTACAACAGAACAGGCAACTCCGAAATGACACTGAATTTTATTTATCGACATATAAAGAGCACATACTACTCGTATATGTATATACATATACATACTGTATATTCACGACCATTACGAAAGACTAACGAGCCGACACTCGAAACCGGACAAAATGTCCGGCCTAACGACAATGGCCACTTTTACCCTGACCGTAGTGGTGCCATCACTAGCATCGACATTTTTATCGATACTCAAAGTCTTCAAGCTAAAGTAAATTAGAAAAGTGTGTCTCAATGAATGACTGTAAGCAAAATAATTCATTTTATAACAAAAAATCCGACTTCAATTCTAATGTATCTTCGAAGTACAAGGTCGAATATCGATTTTATTTCTTTCGAAATTTATAAGGGACCACCTTTGAAACATGACCTACCAAACAAAAAAGAATCATCAAAATCAATTCATAATTGGCGGAGTAATCGCGTAACAAACACACAAAAAATAAATAAAAATAAACATACCGTCGAATCGTAAACCTCCTCCTTTTTGAGGTCGGTTAAAAAATACAATCGAATTGAGAACCTCCTTCTTTTTTCAAGTGGCCCGTCTGATACTGGTACCTGCTGCCGATATAGTTATGATGCGAATGATAGATACAACACTACCCAGCTGAAGTACTTACTTTGTATTCAATAAATACATTCTACTGCTGATATTAGCGACAGAACTGTTGACCGCTGCGGTAGACGGTTTCTTGAGTCGAGTCCGCGTTTTGGTAAATGTAGTGTAGGACGCTTTCAGGTTAGGTGGAACGACAGTTTTCGCAAGGTAGCTAGGAGCAACTGGTTGAAGTTGGAGAGGCTACGTCCAGCAATGGACTGCAACACGCGTGTGACGATTTCCAAAACAGCTGTCTCATCCAGTCTTAAAGTTCAAAAGTTCTTTTTATTTAGTTTTCGCATCACAGACGCACTTATGAACCTCAATTATTACAATGACTCTATCACCGTATTCGAAAAAGAACCACTACTCAGAAGAACGCAAGAAACTGAGTGGCAATTTTTATAGAATTTTTGTTACAATATTTTGTGTTTGTTTTTGACAATATTATGTTTCTTATGTGCCAGTTGGCTACTTGGCAAAAGCGGAATGTTCCATGCATCTTTGTCTTCTATGTAATTACTAACTGTATTGTATGCCTTTTCATTAGAATATTTTTCACACGCAATTTGAATCTACTCTCTGTGAGTTCTTTAGAATTTTATTGTAGAAACGTACGTAATTGCCCATTAGGGATTAATTCGTTTTACTCAGTCTAAACCTAGGTACTGCAATTCTATCCTTATTTCTAGTGTTTATGTTGTGTAATTAAATTCCAAAGCTGTAAACAAAACCGCATTAGATAATCAACGTTATTTTACACAATGTGCTACCAAACATCGTGTTTAATAGTGGCGCCATTTGGCACAATATTAGCTTATCGACATTTCCCGCTACATTTTAGACGCTGCTATACAAATATTTTGTATGGCGAAACAAATTGCATCAGCTAGGAACTGTAGCCAGCGCTCTTGGCGCTACGCCATATGGTCATAATAAGTTTCTGTGTTTGTATTCCATTGGTCCTACTTTTAAACCGACTTCTAAAAGGAGATACTCAATTCGATTTTATTTTTTTGCTTTTTACCTCTGGATTCCGTTATTTATAAACTGATTATGAAAATATTTGCATTAGGTTCAGTATAGCTAAAAGGTGATCCCATATAAATTGCATCAAAATTCGACCTTGGACTTCAAAGGTACATCAGAATTGAAGTTGTTTTTTTTTTGTTCTTTACAGATTTAAAAACTTAATAAATATTTTTATTATTTTATTGCTTAAATTAATGTTTGGCCAATATCTCCATCCCTTTCACCGAAGCGTCTCCGTAATGGTTCACCGAACTTCGTCCTGAAACACCAATGTCGCATGACGGCTTTGTCCGGTTACAACCGCGGCCAAAGCCTACCACTTCAAAGCGCGTAAGCCGGTTTCCTCCCCATGTTTTTCTTCACCGTTATAGAGCGAGCGCGTAAAATCCGCACTTCCGCATAAGTCATTGATGCAGTGCCGAGGCAGTGTTTCAGACCGTAAGGCACAAGTTGCCCCTCGGCCACACTTGCTCTGATGGTTAAGCTGTATTATTTCCCTAATTGTAATTACTCAGCGCAGTTACAGAACTTTATAAATTAATTAAGACGAAAGGTTTAAAAAATATATAAATATTTCCTTCATAGTTTTTTGTACATTTTCAAACAGAAACAAAATTCACTATTCAGGAAACATGACGTCATAAGTGGTCTTCATAAAACAAACAAGATAAACTATGTGCAAAAGGTACATAATTCGGCAAACAAACAACATTAGGCCAATGCCGACATTTGAAACCCGACCGCAAGATTTCGCCGTCCGAATGTCGCCCAGCTATTTATTACCCCGCCCACTTGTGGCCAAGACTGTAACAGCGGTCGCGTAATGAAGATGGATACAACAGCATTTTGTATCGGTTTTTGTAACAGCTCCTTGACTGGAACGTTAGTAACAATGAGTATTGTTGTTAGAGATTTCTTGTAGTCGTAAGTCGATAGAAAACATTGTTTATGAAGTAAAAAGGGCACATATCTAGCTACTTTATCGTAAGGTACTATTTTTGTACTGACTTAAAATAGCTCAAACACTGGTGATAGATAAATACATTCATTCATTTATTCATTTATTTCAGGCAATAATAAAAAAAATACAAAGTAATCATATCAGAGGCACATATCACAAATTCCTTAGAGACTAACATATATATAAAATTTATAAAACACTTGTTATTGAGCACGTAATACCGTCGCGCCCACCGCTCTGGAGACTGGTAGTGTCTCGTAGCCTGTCTCTGAGTTTTCTGTACAGTACACCCTTAGGCCAAAAGTCCTCCTTAGTGAAGGTTCCAAGGTCGTGTGTAGGAACTCGCACAACAAATGATTTGAAATTGACGTTGATAGAAAGTAAAGATCTATGCTACGAGGTGTGTTCAATTTATCAATTATTGTTACGCAAAGTTAATAAATACATGTGCATTCAGTATTTATTAGGTTTAGTTCGGCGTCGTATCAGACGTTTATATAAAAAAGCAACACCAATTCCAAGAACACACATATCCAGCAAATCTGCAATTGGGAATCAGACATGCTAAACATTTGTCAATTAAAAAAAAGTCAACGAATAGATACTTGAATTTTTCATGCACAAATATTTATCTTCTCTCATACCGAGAATCGAACCTACAAATAAATTGCTAATCACCTGCCCCACCACACCATAGACTGTCATCAAAAGTAACATCGACCCTCAGGTGTTCAAATAAAAAAGGAAAGTCATTGGCAGCCATTTCATGAGTTTATGCCTTATCTCGGGTGTTTACGGGTAAAAATATCTCTTACGGGAAGAGATAATTCTACCCGTAAACACGCTGAAAGCCATAAAAAGTATAAAAACCAAGTATGAATGAGGAGTTACAAAAAACGCTTTGTTACACGCTACGCCGCGTGAGACGAGGCGATAAAAAAACAAGTTAAACTGCTCCGAGGTTACATCAACGTAAATAAACTGATGCGGTGTAATAATATAACTGCTGAAGATGCTAAAGTGTGGCACACGTCAGCATATAGATGTGTATAGATAAGTTCCGGCACTACCGAGGAAGCATGTCCCAGGTTACAGGGTCAGGGGACATCAATATATCGATATAATCGATATATCGATATATCGATATAATATCTCGACGGATTGCGGGACTTTTTATGTGTTTTGATCAGGGCCCAGCCAGTTTAATTTAATAGGTACAACACTATCGCTTGTGCATTTTCAGACAAGAGGTACATACATTGCAGAAGAGCTAGAAAACGTTACTGCCACTTCATCAACGTTCATACGTGAACATAGTCAAAACCGCCACAAAAAGTACAAAGCCAATATTTAACAAAGCGGTTTGTTCTTGCCAATAAAAGCAACTAGAACATTTGGAAACTCGGTGGAATTTCAAAATATTTTTGAACTCGGCATTTAGGTTTGACTCGATGGTTTTCTATTGTATTGAATATTTCAATAGGAATTTTATTTTGAGCTAGATTTTATGAATAGTTTCGGAATAAATGTCCGAAACTTTGATCTGTAATCTGTAGGTACTTGTTGGTCGAGGATACAACAGACAATGCCTTGCCCATTATCGTAAATATTCTTTGTTTATTTTGTCATTTATTGATTTTTAAGTGTGTGTTTTAAAGTGTGTAGGGAACTAGCTAAATAATCAGGATGTGACGGTCCAGATTGCCTTGTTCAATATTAAAGAAAAGCGAACTGGTTGATAATTAGAAAAACTCTTCTATCGTAACTAGTAACTAACAAGAAGTAAAAATCTTCTAACGGAACTGGTTGCGAAATTTAAATGCCGTCAGAAGGTAACTTGCGGTCAAGTAACAAGTTTGGAACTTCATCATCATCATCATCCACAGCCCTTTACATCCCACTGCTGGGTATAGGCCTCTCTCATGTCATGCCACTCGCTTCGACTCTGCGCCACTCGTTTCCAGGTTCGGCAAGCGATTTTTACTATATCGTCGACCCATCTTGCTTCCGGACTCTCAACGCTACGCTTGCCCTGTCTTGGCCACTATTCAGTCAGTACCTTACTCCACCTGTCGTCACTCCACCTGGTCAGGTGTGACCAGTTTGGAACTTACCAGTTCGTTACTCAGCCCTAAAAAAGAAATTACTATCTCCAACACCACTCATCACTTTCAAAAGGTTCGAACAAAACTCCAGCGTCTTTTTCGTTTACCACAAAAAAGGTGCATATCTTTCATCTCAGTTGCGATTAAATCTCGCAAAAGAAGTTATCAGATAAAAAAGAGCCTTCCAAAGTTTGTTCGAGTGGGGATCTAAGGCTTACACGAGTTTTCAGTTGACTGTCCCGATTGATAACGTACAAAGGCGAGGGTTTTATAAAAAAACGCGTTTTAGATTGGATTAGAACAATTCTAAAAAGATAAGGTCATCGGAGATCTCGCTTGAAGTTGGCTCCCAACTAGCACTTTCTGTCCTGTAGTCTAGAGAGGGCGTAGCCGTACAAACTTAAGTTATGTTTAGGTACTGTTTGCAATACACCATTGAAAATAAAGGGCAGCCTATACAACAATAGCAATAGCTCAGCAATAGCTGAGAGAGATCTCCTCCAGATTTTAATTTTGTAGCAAGAAATAATCAAACTTATATGTGTAAATAATATGCCCGTCGTTGTTCAAGTTATGTACCCATCCAAGACGTCCGAACAAAAAGTTTTCTAGTGGCTGTCGATAGAGATCAAGTGTTTGACCATTGACTAAACCAAATATGGAATGGCTTTTTTTCTTTTTTTTCACTATATTATATGATGTGCGTTTGTATTATGTCTTAAACAACAGTGAATAAATATTAAACACTTCAGAGTAAAAATCAACTCTACTATGTCTTTTCTCAAGAACAGCATATATGAGGATACTCATAACTCGAACGCTTGGGACCTGGTACCTGAAACTACTTCGCCAAACAAAAACACGAGTGTCCCACAATCTTATTACCATTAAATCCCCATTTCCTAGTAATTGGATAGGCGGTAAGAACACTACCAAAAGGTCCTTGACCCGAATGTCACCTTCCCACACAGTAACGAGCAACAGAATTACCTACCTTGCTTTAAACCATATAAATTACTTTTGTAATAACGAAATGTCCAGGTCGTTAAACTGTAATGTTACTATATCTAAAAGAAAACGAAATAGTTTTTCTTGCAAGATGAAGCTGGAGATAACTAAGTAACTAAAACCAAGTAGCTTTGATAAATTGAAAGTAGGAAGGTGCGTTGCATTTTTAATTTAGTTTTTGCCGTCGCATTGTTTTTGCATTGAGTCAGTCCCTAAATAAAACTATTACCACAAAAATATAGTGATCTCTGTGGTGTAGTGGTTGGGCAGGTTGGCTCAAATCACATACAACATTGAAGTTGCAGGTTCAATTATCGCGACGGGACAAATGTTTGTGCACATATAATAGTATAGTAAGCGCAAGCATTTGTTTCGTGTCTGAGTGTTGTGGGACCATGGCCCTCGTAGTTCCTGGTTCCCTCCCTAGTTACAGCGAATTCTATTTAGGGGCCAGAATCCGTTTGTGATCGTTGATTATTGATTATTTGGTGTATTTATTTATTTATTCATAGTCTTCATAATGTTGTCATTCCTATCGCACAATTTAGATATAATATAAATTACACGAGAATCTGCTTGAACACAGATAACGTTTATTGGCGCCACTTTTTATATCACGGTGAGATCAAGACTTATCGGGACCAATTATATTGATTAGTTTTTATTTTACCACGTTTTTATTAAGTTACTTTCTTTTGGTCTGTCCGTCTGTCGTTCCGGGTGGAATCATGCAACTCAAATTTCAAGCACTTCCCGATTCGAATTCGAAACTTTCGAAAATTCACCGAATTTGGCTGAAACTTTCAGGGTAGCTCACAACTCGAATATTTCGTGTACCTTGTTTATTTCTTGTTTGGTGTACAATAAAGCATTAATTATTATTATTATTATTAACTCGATGACAATGCAATTAAATCCATTTATTAGCATGCAATGCCGCCCTAACCTCAAAAGGCGCATAAACACGTGACATTATTATGATTATTATTTTATTTGATTCTGTTTTCTTTTTTTAAGTGCAATAAAGTGTTATCTATCTATCTGTTATTTTTTAAATCTGTCCTTTCCTTTTTTGGTCGTATTCGTTTATTCTTGTCTTTAGAGTTTAGATTCTATATTTAAATTTTGAATGCCACAGCATTTCGGTAACGTATTTTTCATTTAAAATTTTATCTAAGGTCTAGTTTTCTGAAAGCCTCTATCTTTCATGTTTTTAAAACCTATTAAATTTTAATGCGTCTAAGTGCTTGCTGGCCATAAAATGATTTAGGACTATAGTTTTACGTATAGTAAATTGAATTTTATGTTTGTTTTCGGTAGGAGGAGATTAAAAAGCTTTTAGTAATCCAATTAGTTTAGAGAATGGAGATTGCCTAGATAAAATTTTAATAGACTAGATTTTACTAATCTTCGCGGTTTGTTAGTTTAGTCAAGCGAGTAGATATTTTTCTTTAAGATATATTTTTATTTATATTAGTATCGTTAGTGAATTATGGTTGTGCCTGATCATTTCTTATACCTATCTTGTTTTGTGTCGAATAATTGGTTATTCGTTTTTTATTGCTTGACAAATAAATACCTCAAAGATTTGTTGTAACTAGGGAATCAGGAGCTGCGTTAACCATGGTCCCACATCACCAATACACAAGACCTTTATACCACACATATTACCTTATCCTTTTGCAGGATACGAATCTTTGCCCTTTTAATGTTCTATGGGCAAAACTGCTTTACCACTAAGTACACGGAGGCTCTTTTAAGAATTAGTCTTTTGCTTCCATATGACATAAAAATGTCTAACCACTTTCAGTCAACTCTTGATATTTCATATACTTCGCTGTAGCTCTAAAAAAGTGTGAATCTCGCAAGGATCTTAAACTAAAAATAAAGTTTACTAGAACGGATGCACCTCCTGGGAACTGCATTAAATCAGATGGCAGATAGCTCCTACACGCGGTGCTCTCGGAAATTAACTGCATACTGTATACCTAGTATACAGTTATAGTGATCTAGTATACATATATGTGTATATACTTAAGTACGGTAGGTAGGTATAGTTTGGTTATGATTAACAGTGTCGCGGGCCGGGCACTTAAGACATTGTGGATAATTTAGTTAGCATATTAGATAGATCACACTAGAGGGTTGTCTATAGAGTTTAATATGTAATAGCGAATTCTCTAGAGGTGTGTGGTGGGATACAAGGACATACCTAATTTTTTAAATGTATGAAAAGAGTTTGTTTTCATGAAGGAATCACATAGAAGAAACCCTGCGATTCAATTTTGTCAACGCATTCTGGTGCATTATGCTTTCGCAAGAGATGCGATAACAATATTTTGTCGCAGTAGGTGTGCTACCCCCACAGAACAAACAAAAAGGGAGATAGGTAGAAAATTCTTTATTGTACAAAAACTTATGTAGGGGTCTATTAGCGATAAAAAAGTCCCCTAATCGCAAGCATTTGTTTTGTGTCGAGGTGTGGTAAGACCATGGCACACAACTTTCCAGTTACCTACATACAGTGAATAGTAGTAAGAGGCCAAGATCGCCGTATATGATAGTTAAAAGAAAAAATAAAAAAATATTAGAACCTTTTACCGCACAAGCAACAAAACTAGCCATTACGCGCTAAGCTTTAATATATTTATGAAAACATCTGCTCGTAACAGTAAAATTCCTTTATCCTCTATATAAAGACAAGTATCCCGGAAGGATCCGTTCCATTCTTTAGCTACAAGTAGAGCTGACTGAAGCCATCATGTAAAATCGAGCTGTGACCCTGCCGTAGACATAAAAAAGGCCTTTTGAGTAATCGCCGATTTTATCGTACGTGCTTTCGAAGCATTTTACTTGTCATCTTATTCTCACTCGATTTTACGACTCTCGAATAGGGAACGATCTTCTCGCGAATATTGTTTTACGCGTCGCTGGGCCCTTTTGTGTTTAAACATCGATAGGCTCTTACTAGACTTTGAACTACGAGTACACTTTCTTGGAAATAGAAGAATGGAAATTGTTATGCTTACAAGGTCGAGTGGTTCTATGGATAAAGTGAGTAGGTTAGGCTGAGAGAAAGGAATACAGATTGATCTGGTTAAAACAATCGTCTTTTTGATTAAAACTTTCGTGAGTTTGACATATTATTTAAAGTATTTAAACCAATTTTAGAGCGAGTGGTTCAGTGGGAGCACGTGCGACCTTCGATCCGACGCACCCGAGTTCGAATCCCGCTGGCCCCGCACCACTGACTTTCTTAAGTTATGTGCGGATTTTACACTCGCTCTAAAAACGTTGAAGGAAAACATCGTGAGGAAACCGGCATGTCCAAGAATTAATTACAAAAATTCAAGGACATGTGACATCCACCAACCCGCACTGGGCCAGCGTGGCGGATTATGGCCCATACTCTCTCTATGAGAGAAGGCCCGTGTCCCAGCAGTGGGAACGTGATGGGCTGATGATGATGATGATGAAACCAATTTTACTCACGTCGGTGTGTAGCTCATGATGAACCTCTAGACGGTCTGGTCGAGCGCCGTCGCGAACTCGATTGATAAACACCTGCGTGAGTAAAATATATAGCTTCCAACAAAACTCAAAATCTAATTTCGCTTTTGGAAAAATCTCAACCAATCACAGTACACTACTCCCAATGGAACCCTATTACGTGACATGGATTGTACTTTAATTGGCACAAGCTTAGCGCTGCTTTAATTGGTTTTAGAATAATTTTTATATCGATATTTTAGTTTTATGTCTGAAATTAAATACGACGCAGGCCAAGACTGATTTGAAGTGTGCTGCTCAGTTTATTTATACTTAGCACTTAGCAGAACCTAAATCATTCATCAATCATTAATTTTAATCATTCATCAATCGTTGGAAAAAATTTAAGAAAAAGCTTCACTGGAAACCTTCAAAACTACTTTAGAAACATTGGAGGTTACCCTTTTCCTCAAAATCATCTGAAACTAGAAAATGTGATTTATCTCCGTAGCATAAAGTAAGAATTCCTTCGGCAAATTTATAAGGAAATCAAATGTCAAAAGACCTATTCTGGGTTATATGACAAAAGGAACTTAATGAGGACCATACCCATTATTTCAAACCTCGTTTATTTGGGAGCTTTTGGGATGTATTAAGGGAATTCTAAACGGCTTTAGTAACAACTCGTTCGGCTATAGTGCTTTGTTATAGTAGAACGCTTTTATTAATTAAAATGGGTCCAATATTATATTTAATACACGTGTGTGTTACACTTTTGAAACAAGAATCCGTAGTAGATAACAAAATATCGAAAAACCACGGTTTATGGATTTAAAATGCATTGTCATCGAGTTGTGAGCTACCCTGAAAGTTTCAGCCTGATAGCTTATCGGGAAGTGCTCGAAATTTGACTTGCAAGATTCCACCCGGAACGACAGACAGATAGACAAACAAGTAAGTGACTGAATAAAAGCGTGGTAAAATTCAGTAGTTGTTAACCGATGTAAAATATAAGGAGGAAGTTTTCAATTCGATTCTATATTTTTTTATGTTTATTATCTCAGAACTCCGTCATTTATAAGCCAGTCTTTTTCCAGGACCTTAAGTAGCCTAAATACCAAATTTTATCAAATCCGTTCAGTAGTTTCTGGGTGATTTAGTAACAAACATCCATCCATCCATCTATCCTCACAAACGCTTGTATTTATACAGTAGGAGGAGGTGGAGAATTTATACCTCTCTCTCTCTTCCCGGCTATGCATGCCTTCCAGGCTGTGTATATCAATGTTTTTAATACAAAGACCAAGGTCTCTACAAGACCCATACACGAAACAAATCCTTGCGATTGTTCGTGCACAAACATTTGTCTCATTTCGAAAATCAAACCCGCAACCTCCAAGGTGTATGAGATATGAGCTAACCCGTCCAACCACTACACCACAAAGACTGTCTAAACGTGCAGGAATGAGAATTCTAATATTGATTTGTATTGTTTCAGGAGTCGACGACACGCACAAATTCCTCGGCAACGAGACACACACAGACTACTTCAGATTATTATTAAGGGATGGGAATTATCTCTTAGTTGGCGGCAGGTGAGTGCAAGTGCATCTATCTAAACTAACAACCATCGCCGAGTTACAATTTTCCAGCTGCGCCCCTCGGTTTCATGCGCGGTTTCCCGGGATAAAAGTAGCCTATGTCCTTTTTTAGCACCCAAAAAACCTACATACCAAATTTCATCAAAATCCGTTAGTAGTTTTTGGGTGACTTTCGCATTTATAATATGCTAGCGGCGCCCCGCGATTTCACCTGCGTTTCCCCGGTATAAAAAGTAAAAAAACCTATGTCCTTTTACAGGACCTAAAGTATCTACATACCAAATTTCATTAAAATCCGTTCAGTAGTTTTTGCGTGATTGAGTAACAAACATCCATCCATCCTTTCACATTTATAATATTATAAAGCTAGCTTTTTCCCGCGACTTCGTCCGCGTGGATGATAGAGGAAGCCCCTCTATCTTGTCGTTGAAGAATTAGATTTTGAGATATTTTGACAAAACATTTTTTTTTCGTTCGTAAAAATATTTATTTTTAATAAAAAGTATCCTATGTTGCTTCTAATACCTCCAAGAATATGTGTACAAAGTTTCATGATGATCTGTTAAGTAGTTTTCGCGTGAAAGCGTAACAAACAAACTTACATTCCCATTTATAATATTAAGTAGGGGTGAAGGAATAGCTGCACCCGCGGTTTAAAAAGTAGCCTGTCTTTATCCAGGACCTAAAGTATCAAAAACCAATCTTTTTACAATTACTTGCAATTAGACAAGAAATTTAGCTCTCAAATCCTTAGAATGAATACTGATGCTAGATGGATGAATTATAATTTCAAATTTATCATTAGCTTTGATAATACTTGGTGCTGCTATAATTAAAGCCTCAAAAGAAATGAAAATGGCCGACTACTATAAAATTAAGGATTTCTATGAATTGGAAATCGCGTCTACTTCATTTAAGTGCTCTTTGATAATTTTAAAACAAAGAAAGGTTGGAAATTGTGGTAGTTTCATTTAATATTCTTCTCAATTGAAATGGCTAAAGTCAGACAGTCTAGATCTTTTAAATATACATAATATGACACCTTATAAAATTCTTGTTCTATGATTTCTTATTTTATATGTGACTAGCAAGCGTTCGCGACTTCGTCTGCGTCGACATAATAAAACATAGACTATGTTACTTACAGATAGTGTAACTTTCTACCAATGAAACCATCTTTATAACACTTCCCACACCACTCGCAATTTCCTTCCTCGCACTTGTAGGATGTGGAACGACCTACCTTCGTTGGTATTTCCTTTAAGCTACAACATGGAGTCCTTTAATAGGGGTATTTATAGAGCCCTTAAGGGTCGGCAACGCATCAGCAATGCCTTTGGTGCTGCAGATGTCCATAGGCGACGGTAACCGCTTACCATCAGGCGGGCCGTCTGGTTGTTTGCAGACATATTAAATAAAAAAGTGAAAGAATTTTCAAAATCGGATCAGTAGTTCCAAAGATTACCTCCGACGAACATACATATTTACATACATAACATTTTACCTCATCATAACATTAGAATAGTGATGACCTACGATTATCGATAATGCCGAACATATTTGATCAGGTTATGTCTGGCATCGAAAAATTAAAAGCTTTAGTTTCATTTTAGACGTAAAATTCTAAGCGCAATCACTGGTTATTTGGGACTAGGAATGTGTTGTGACTAAATATTTAGTTTTTTTTGCTAATAGCGAGATCTTCCGGACAATACACACGACCTAGTCGTGTTTCGGGATGATGTTCGGTGAACCATCGGGGAGACGGGTCTGAGCAGCCGTTCAACTGCCGCCTCTCTCTAGATCTATGTGCTCCATCTTAGGCTACATTATCGCTTCACATCAGGCGAGAAAGTGGCCAAACATAGATATATTAAGCGTAAAAAATACACAAAATAATTTGTCTTAACGTACCTGCGAATTACTGGCACATAAACTTTATGCTAAAATCTAAACGCGTGTAAACACCGCGAGGACCGCAACGAAAATAATTCGCAAGCGCTACACCTATTTCATTCTAAAAGACTCCCAAGTTATACATTCAAATGAGATGCTTAGTTATTTGTTTTTCCAACTCCACTCGAATTCGTTGCAAAGTTGGGGTTCTCTTAACCGCAGCGAGAAGTAAGAAACGTGCTGTATCTCTTCAGACCGCAGACACGGTACTAACAGTATGGGTAGGCAATACAAATAATCAGTCTGACTAAGCTTACGCTAAATACTATTAGATATTCTGTCGGTTATGTATCTAGTGTAGAACACTATGTCAGCCTCTGTGGTGTAGTGGTTGGGCAGGTTGGCTCAAATCTCGTACACCACTGAGATTGCGGGTTTGATTCCCGCGACGGGACGAATGTTTGTGCGCAGAAAATAAAACGCAAGCATTTGTTTCGTGTCTGGGTGTTGTGGGACAATGGTCCTCGTAGTTCCTAGTTAGGGGCCCGGATCTATGTAAGTGATCATTGGGCGTATTTATTGATATAGAGATTTTCTATATTAGTATTCTACACTATATAGAAAAACTCTTGTCTATTATTGTATTAAAACGGAACAGGAGGATGGTTAATAATTTATTAATGTAGTTAGAACCGGTTGTACCTACCTCAATACCTCAATACATGCATAGCAATAAAAAAGGTATTTTTTAAGTTAAACTGTTTTTTTGAAAAGAAAGATAATGATGTAGTAGATAAATTACTAAAAGCTAAAAAATAATGAGGAGAGTCCTAGGCACCAGTCATCACACTACTCTCCTCAACAATATAGGGCATTGATCTGAAGCAAAAATAAAATCGTAACTAAAGGTGTGTACCAAATTAGAGATCAATCGGTCAACAGGAAGGGGTAAAATTTTAATTACTAAATTTAACCCAAACAGGGCAAGCTAAATAAAACCATTTAAAACGTAATATTTTTAGGGTTCCGTACCCAAATGGTAAAACGGGACCCTATTACTAAGACTCCGCTGTCCGTACGTCTGTTTGTCTGTCCGTCTATCACCAGGCTGTATCTCATGAACCGTGACAGTTAGACAGTTGAAATTTTCACAGATGGTGTATTTCTGTTGCCGCTATAACAACAAATACTAAAAAACAGAATCAAATAAATATTTAAGGAGGCTCCCATACAACAAACGTGATTTTTTTGCCGTTTTTATAGATAATGGTATGGAACCCCTCGTGCGCGAGCCGACTCGCACTTGGGCGGTTTTTTTATTCATCTGTGTAATGAGACGGGTAGATCGTGCACCTTATGATAAGCAACATGCCTGCCCATAATAGTTGCAATAACACCCAGAGCTTTGTTTAGCAACATGTTGCTGAAAAACTATTCAAATATCAAAAATTTTAAAGGCAGAGTAGTAAGACCTATTTTTTATCTACGTTAAATTACTGAGAAAAAGAGAAATCTCAAATCTAAATTGTTGACTTAATTTGTTGCAAACATTCAATTCAAAAGTTCTTTATTTTAATTTTGTCGTCACAGACGCACTTATGAACGTCAGTTATTACAATGCCATCGTACTCGCGCGACACGCTCTACCATCGTATCGGAAAAAGA
This sequence comes from Petrophora chlorosata, assembly GCA_951640565.1. Taxonomy (NCBI): domain Eukaryota; kingdom Metazoa; phylum Arthropoda; class Insecta; order Lepidoptera; family Geometridae; genus Petrophora; species Petrophora chlorosata. The sequence continues at coordinate 6,576,795 of OX621205.1, read as the reverse complement.
ACCACCATTGATACTGTTTATATAGTTCAGCAGAGTTAGTGCGAATGCATCTATTTCTTTCTCTTTCACACGCCTTAACTCCAATATTGCGCCGTCTCTTTTGCATTTATAAAGATTTTTGGCTTGTGTTTGAATGGAGGCAAGACGGCTTAAAAACATCCTGAGCCAGGGCGGCTGCCGGCTGCTGGCCTAGACGCCATTTTATTGCGATATCAGAGGCTGAAGTCTGATATCGATATTTATTTTTAACTCCTGATGCAAAAAGGAGGTGTGGTATAAGTTTGACCACTATGTGTGTCTGTTTGTGTGTCTGGCTGTGGCAACATAGCTCTTAAACGGGTGAACCGATTTGGATGCGGTTTTTTATATGAAAGCAGTATTTGTAGCGGTGGTTTAGACATGTTTTATCAAAATTGGTTCAGCCGTCTTTTTACTTTTTATAGGGCTTTTTAGGTTTATTGTGTCGGGGGTATTTAAATTGTAGTTTACTGAAATTCGCTTGTATTAAACAAAGCGAATAACATTAAATCTTTGTTATAACCAGAGATTTCCCATTTCTCTGGTTATAACAGAGATTTGAAATTATAACCATCGCAGTGTCACAGTTGTGAGAGAAGTGTAAGCATCGCCGCTCGCGATGCTTACACTTTTCTCACAAGCCACGAACACATTTCTTTGTTCGTGAATGTACTTCGTATTTCGAAATATTTCGCATAAATTGTGCAGATTGTAATAAAAGTGCAGTCACAATGCTAGACGTAAAGTTTCGCGAGCGCTGTCTGTCGTAAATAGTCCGTTCTTTTAAAGGTTATTTGATTTGATGGGGAAAATGAAAGTTTAATTAATTCAATCTTTGTGAAACTGCATGACATGTCTAAGAGTAAAAGTCGAAATCCACTACGCGTTTGGGGTAGATGTATTATCAATAGATGAGAATAAGCAATAACTTCAAACAACCCCAAATATCTTCTCACATGTCTCCGCATTTTGTAGTTTCACCAATTAGTGGTGAAAAATAAATTAAATTCCTTGAATTTTTGTTTAATAACGCATGCTTTGCGATTCAGACTATTTTAGGTTAGGTTACCTAAGCAAAATATACTTTGGTAGCTGCGAAAAATTTTGCATACCTAAAAAAAGTTTGTTGAATGAAATTCCTGTTTCAACCACTAGTGGTAAACACTTGATAAATACGAAATAAATATGCCGTTTTCATCAAATAGTGGAAAATCCTTATTCATCTTTCAGTAGCGAAACTCAGGAGATGAACATGGAACTAGGGGTTTTCTCGCAATTATTTTCCATTTTTTACTCTTGGGAAACACTGCGCTACAGTCGTCACCCTGGACTCATAAGGAGTAATTTATATAGCTCTCAAAAACTCAATCACTTTTCAATCGAAAGACACAAAAGTCTTGTTCTTTTCCTATTCCATTCACATCGACATCGGTTTTATTACAACCTCTTTTCTCCCTTTAATAAATCCCGGGGTTCCAGCAAAGAGAATTCATCGGGCAACAACGTGACCATTGTCATGTAAATCTGATTTGGAAAGAAATGCAAACTTTGCTAGAACGAATGAATATTTCAAATTATACGAGAGGACTCGCCGACGTTGCTAGCGGGAAATATTGTCCAATTTATTCGTAGGTATCTTTTTCAGTGTATTATGCACTTACTTCACCTGCGTTTAACGCGTGTATTAACACGTGAACTCATTAAGTAGATGTGGCGTACATTTTAACGCAATTCAATAACGGCATTTCAAATGGCATTAGAAATTACGCGATAAGTAGGTTTGCGGATTTTTTTTATTTATAAAAAAATAAATGAAATTTTGCAAAAAATGTTGCTATGTGCGATTTCATTGCACCAGAGTGTATTTACGTTATTTTATTTATGTATGTATGGTGTAGTACCTACAGAGTTACCACAGAATTAACGCGTAATTTTTTGACGCCATAAGAAGTGTAGTTCGACACAACCACAAACATTACCGTTAAAGCAGGTGAAGCTTAACGCGTCATTTTTGACGCCATAAGAAGTGTAGTTTGACACAACCACAAACATTATCCTTAAAGTAGGTGGAGCTTAACGCGTAATTTTTTCACGCCATAGGAAGTGTAGTTCGGCACAACGACAAACATCGTTAACGCAGGTGGAACATTGGCATTAGGGCTACAAAGAGATGACGCGGACAAATAAGATCAATGTGTAGTCCTCAAAACGCAATTTCCATCAATTATATTCGTTGCCGTCAGATGTGGCTCAGTGGGAGCACGTGTGACTTTCGATCCTACGCACCCGAGTTCGAATTCCGCCGGCCCCGCACCACTGACATTCTTAAGTTATGTGCGGATTTCACACTCGCTCTAAAAACGGTGTAGGCAAATATCGTGAGGAAACCGAGATGTTGAAGAATTTTTCACAAAAATTCAAGGACATATAACATACACCAACCCGAACTGGGCCAGCGTGGTGGATTATAGCCCATACTCTCTCTACGATGGAAGGCCCGAGTCTTGCCATGGGGAACGCAATGGGCTGATGATGACGATATTCGATGCCACAAGCTATGATATCGTCAGCTCGACACTGACAATATTGCCTTTACTCTTAGTGACATAGTTACTCAGTATCTTTATGAATGTAGATGATAAACGTACGTACCTACATGGCATTACAATGGAATTCAATTCTCTACTATTAGTTTCACTTTAACAATTCCATTGATCACCATAGAGGTAGGAATAACACTCATTGCATACATTAATAATTTATACTTACGGACAACAGCTAAATTAGTATCTATTGTGCAAACAGAGCTGCAGAGGGTGTTCCATACAGGGGTTGTTAGGGTTGTTCCCTTCAATTAGAATTAGCTGAACGAGGGGAGTATAGAAACTCCCACTTAGTAAACAAAATAACATAAGTCAATAGCACTCAATCCTATACTGGGCTACTATTATGCTGATGGTAATTCCAGAAGGAAGTGACGTCAAAGGAAAATATCATATATTTATATATATATATATATACAGTAATCATCATCACTGCGTTCCCACTGCTAGAGCAAGGGCCTTCTTTCAAAGACAGAGTCGTTTTTATGGAACTGAGTAATCGTTCGCCTGATTGGTTGAGCATTACGCCTGCCCATAATAATTGCAATGCCACCCAGAACTTTTAATGGCGTAAAAATTACTGCATAGCACTGCATTGCGTTCATCACCCCGAAACATCAGTTAGCTGGATACAATGCCCTTCAAACCGGAACACAGTAATGCTAGTGCTTGCGCATTACTGCTTGGCGGCAGAATAACTGTCAAAGCGGTGGGAGCTAAAAAATGCTACATTCTGCACGATGTTTTCCTTCACCATTTTAAAGTCGTTTGTGCGGGAGTAATTTCCGTATATTTACTTTGCTGTAAGCTATAAAGCCACCCATTGTAATTTTTAATTCTTCTAGGTATTTTATGTAACGTCTTGGAATTTGATGACTACAATAAAGCATGTATCAATCTATCTATATAGTTATCTATCTGCCTATATCTATCTATCAATTCAACGTAAGCTGAACTGTGACAAAACATGTTTACAAATTTATTCACCGTTTATAAACAAAGGTTTGTGATATCTCTACAATAACTGAACAAAAATAGCTATCTTAACAAAAGCGTGAAACTGAATACCTCATTCAATAGCACATCGCATGTCGAAGTCAATAAAGCCATAGAAAATCATAACTCCTCGATTATAGCTGGTTAAAAACAAATATAAACCATAACGTTTACCATTCAGCTTTTTTAAAAAACGAGCCGTCCGCATCAAAGGCTGAATAAATAAATCTGATTCTAATTAATGATATTCATTCTCGCGTCCGAACGGAAAATCAATTTTGATAACGTTCCAATAAATACGCTGTACAGCGCTCGAGCGATGTGTGGTGCGATGCAAATGAAAACACATTGGAAATAAAACGACACAATAGATAGATCGATAAACACTTTATTGTTAAAAGCCTTAAAGATAGGTAGGTACATGAAAAAACATGTATCAACACACACAGTTCACAGTTATCAACATAACAATAGGCGGTCTTATCGCTTAACGCTATCTCTTCCAGACAACCTTTGAACAGAAAGGACTAACATATTTTCCGTAAATGATATTAAAGAGTAAAAAAAATTAAGATTCCATTTTAAGCTGAGTTCAGACCCGCGTCTTCTGAATACCGTTCTAACTAGGCCATGGAGCCCACTGCTCGAGCAACCAAACCTAATTTAATTTTAATTTTTAAACGACTTCAAAAAGAAGGAGGTCCTGAATTTTTTTTATTACCCAATAGGCTAGCATTTGACCGCAGTCTCAACTGATGGAAAGTGACGACGCGGCCGACGATGGATCATGTTTGCCTAGAAGATACCGATTCACTCGAGACTTGAAGACACTTAGATTATAAGAATCGGGAAACCAAGACGCTGGTTAGAGTTCTGATCAGTACAGCTACAAGGTGGTCCCATATAAACTTCATCGATATTCAACCTTGGACTTCGAACACATCAGAATTGAAGTCAGTTTTTTTTGTTATAAAATGAATTATACAACTTTTTAATACTTAATAGTAATTTTAAAATGTCTAACTACGCGGAAAACGCTCAACAAGCTCGGCGATGTGGAACAGATCGCCTCCTCAAGGTGGCCGTCGACTCACGCACTTAACAACTTAACTGATCTGTTCCCCGAAACTACTTTATTTGTTTAGGCCACAACAAATAGGTGCTCAGACGGGAACTTTCCCGGGACCGGCCTCAAATTGCGTCCACAACTTGTATTGTTTAATCAAAAGAACGCAAGGGAACGTATAGGACAAATAATATGGTTTATTTATATTTACTGGCGAGTAAATAACGACTTGTTAGTTCTCTCGAGTTTCAGTTTTCTCGAAATGAAATGTGTAGGTTTTAGGTTTTTTATGAAAGCTAGCCTTGAAAGCTTGATTACTTGATTACAATGTAGGTTTTGTTTAGTTGACGAATTGAAGCACAAATTCATTTTCTGTGTTTAACTTTGATTGCCTCCGCCGATGTTAGACTTTTTGTAGGTCCTTAGGTATTAGGTATTTTGTTTTGTTTGTTGAACGTGTGCGTTGCAATATGAAACTGCGTTTGATACATTTTCACCGACATAAAATCGGTGACCGATTGTCTGACTACTGTCAGTAAAACTAAAGACATTTGAAACTGGAAAGTTTTCCAGCTCTAGCAAAAAGGACCCTAAATGTATACGTTAAGGCCTCGTTTACTGGTTATTTCATTACAACAATCATTACGCAAAAAATGGTCCCGGAATGATAACGTTCAAGCGGCCATTCAGTGTACTTTTGTGTGATAACACTTTATGAAGGCGTTTTGTAATGGTATGTACTTATTATAATTCTATCAATTTCCTCTTTGGATCGATTCAGTTTACTCTATATAGATGTAAAAAGGACTGTCTAGTGTGACATACCAAGTTATTGTGGCACTAACTCACTGTTTGACAGCCTCGGTGTAGTCGTAGGGCAGGTTGGCTCAAATGTCATACACCACCGAGATTTTGGGTTCGATTCCCGCTAAAGGACAGTTCAAGTATTTGTTCTGTGTCTGAGTGTTGAGGTACCGTGGTCCTAGTAGTTCCTGGTTCCCTATATTCAGGAAATCCTAGCCGTTAAAAACCCTCAGAGGAGGGATTTTAACGGCAGCTGTAGGTACCCTAGATAGTAAATAAATAAATTAATACTCCCAACGATCATATTCATAGATCCTGGCCCCTAACTAGGATTTCCTGAATGTAGTAAGGGTGATTCAATATACCTCTTCTAATGGCGGTATTGCTAGCAAAATCAAACTAACTAAATCATTATCGTATACAATTTTGTACAAACACCAATCCTTAGAGCTCAAAATCGCCGAGCTCAGCACTTTTACTAATTCCTATCTAATACCGCAAAATCTGCAGTATCAACTAAAATCTCGCTATTTTAATAGGCAGTGTCGTCCCGTCTGTCCCGTCTGTCCCCTAACCCTTAATTTTATAAGGTCGCTTACAGAGCAGAGCGTTATTCGTCCCGCGTCCCGAGTAATGTTATTCCGGGCGAGTGTGATCCTCTTTTGTGCGCCTTTTAACGAAATTAACGTTGTTTCCTCTCCTATACCCAGTTTTACTGCTATGTGTGAGCAGTAGGGACAGCTTCAAAGTTTTGTGATGAGTGAATGTGGCTCTTCCGTAAGTCGTACGACCTTCGACGATACGCCGAAGTTTTAATACTAGTATCTACGGGCTTAAAATTTAAAGTTCTTTTTCCAACAGGGGAAACAGAATTGATGATGATAATAACTTTGAATTAAACTCCAATAGCTTAATGCAAAGTTTGCAAGATAACTTATCTGTTTTTTTCTAATAATATATTCATTTCAATCGATCCTACCGAATCACTTCGAATTCCTATAAAGACATATGCATGTGTGTGAGTAGCACTCGGCGGTTTCTCCTTACGACCCTTACTGCCATTACACTAGCACATTACCGTCTCCAGCAGTATGTTCCGGCGATATCATCGCCGTGTATCGTCGGCATAAACGAGTCGTTTATGTAGCCCCGACCGGAGCCTACCGGAGCTATCGGATTGTAAGCCTAGTTGATATGTATTAGGTATTTTGTTAATGCTTTTCTGAATATCTTCGGTATAAAAGGATTGCAGGGTTCAATGCGCATGCGTTACTGTAAGCCTATAGGTTGCATATGTAGGTATGTTCTATATACAGAATGTTAATTTACAGGAAAAAAATTATGCTTTGTTACTCGGAGACTAGCAACCGCCCGCGACTTTGTTCAAAATATAGCCTATGGTTACTCAGGGACAGTGTAGCTGTGAATGAATTTTCGAAATCGGATCAGTAGTTCCAGAAACCCCTACAAACATACATATACGACTTTACCTCTTTATAATATTATAGTTTATATAGTACAGAAATCTATTGGTGACGTCCAAGACTGTGCTACACAAGTTATGGCGTTATAATTTATAAGCTATCTTTTGTATCGTAAGCCAATACTAAGGTGCTAACGCCACAGAGTCTCGTGTCCAGTATATGGGCCACCATACCATAGCATAAAGACTAGTGACGATACTATGAATGATAATATTTACTATCGTAAGATCATAATATGGTGATCTATAAGACCAATGTTTAGAATGCTTTATATACATACACGGACATAGTAACGACATAAGTTACCTGACATCCAATTATATCGGAGCTCCGCCTGTGCTGGCAGTCACGCACAGACTGACTGTTCTGAAATACTGCCACGCGTATTTATAGGGAATAGCTCGGTGGGAGGTTGGACTAGTCTTTTAGTCATTTCGCAACTTATTTGAAAAACAATCGTTGTCAAACAATTTAAATTAATATTTTTATTTTTTAATAATGATACTCTCCCACATATTTATCAAAATAACATTTTGACTAACCTCGACGTTTCAATCAAGTTGCATTGATCGTGGTCACAAAAAGACTGAAGTAGCGGGTATCATCGTAGTGAACGGCGGGCGTTGTAACCACCTACTCTCACTTGGTCGTGTAAAAAACGGTCTCTACACTATACTTACATAAACAGATAGGCTCGAAGATAAATTCGCGAAAGTTTAAAAAGCACCTACTATACGATCACCAATGAAATGATCGGCACACTGGATTGTGGAGGAGATGCCTTACACAAGGCGCCGCTTAATCATGGAAAAGGAAACAAAGAAAGATACCGTTTCGATAAAATTAAAACGAATAGACCTCTTTATTATTCCTTTGATATAAATATGTCATTATTACCCTGTCACAATCGAAGTTCGGTCTCCTGCGTCACAATCAGTGGTAAAGCTCAGATGAATAGCTCCCTAGAGACCCCAACACTCGAGGCCTGTGATTTTCGGTTTGGTATTTTTTATACACGCTGGGCGGTAGATACCAAAACAAAATAACAGGAATTTCAGAAATAGAGCTAACACATGCTAACACTGTTTGTTAACATTGTTTTAGTGCTTTTACTCGCGCTGGACAATAATATTTTTTTTTATGCAACTCAGTGATGAGACGAGCCAGACGTTCGCCTGGTGGTAAGCGCCACGCCTGCCCATAACAATTGCAGTGCCACCCAGAACTTTTAATTCTATAAAAAGCACTGCGAAGAACTGCATTGCGCTAATCACTCGGAGACATAAGATATTAAGTCTCATATGCCCAGTAATTTTACTGAATACAATGCCCTTCAAACCGGAACAACGTAATGGACAATAATAGCTCTTAAGTCTCATAATGCCTAGTAATTTCGTTTGTAACAGCGTCCTTCAAAAAGGAACACATACAGTAACTTTTGCACAGGACTGCATGGTGGTTGAATATCTGGCAAATCAAAGCAGACTTGCTTGGCTTACCAAGGCATACTTGCAAAAGAGGCCTAATCACTTCAAATAAGTACACTTACCTACAAAAATAAAAAGCAAATAAAACAGCGTATTTATGGTTATATTCCGTACGAGCTTTTATTACATAAATCTGTGCCAAATTCATTTTTTACATTACCATATTCTATTTTTGGAACACTCAAAGAGTGACGTAGAGAGTTGATTCGTGGGAGAAAAGGAACGAAGCTAATGACCGCATCAATCACTTCTGGGCTCGGATGCTGGAGTGCCCTCGAGGGGGTTGTTCCGACCACAGAATATACAGTCAAATATGTCATAGTACAGTCAGGAGTCAGTAGGGCAAACCGCGCCCTACAAAGGCGGTGCATGTTTTGCTGGCAATTTTAATTCTGACTCGCAGTCAAACTTTTCTTTCCTAACCTTTTGAAAGTTTGTACATTTTTGAGGTTACAAGTATTGAATGATACGTAACAAATTACTTAGGTAGTCAGGCATACTATTTGTTACATTCTTACATATTTTAATACACGCTGCAACCGATACCTAATACCTTAGAGCAAATTATTAATCATTCTTAAAATTTCACTTAATTACTTAGTTATATATAAAATTATTTTATTAATAACCGGCCAAGTGCGAGTAGGTCTCGCGCAAGAAATGTTCCGTACCATTATCTATAAAAACGGCAAACAAATCTTGTCCCCTTAAATATTTATTTTATTCTGTTTTTTAGTATTTGTTGTTATAGCGGCAACAGAAATACATCATCTGTGAAAATTTCATCTGTCTAACTATCACGCTTCATGAGATACATCCTGGTGACAGACGGACAGACAGACAGACAGACAGACAGACAGACAGACAGACAGACGGACGGACAGCGGAGATTTAGTATTAGGGTCCCGTTTTACCCTTTGGATACGGAACCCTAAAACTATGGAATTTCAAATTTTAATACAGAGAAGGAGGAGAGGATTTGATTTATTCTGTGATACGGGTTCAGAAGACCTAATTGAATAAACTTAATCTATCACCGAGAAAAAAAAACTTATTTTTCGAACTAATAATATGTAGGCATAAGTCTTGAAAAACTTCAGGAATTCTCATTTTTAATCTGGCCCCGACGCCTTACACATTTCAAGGACAAGTGCTAAATAACCTTGTGCCTTAGACGACTGACGGCAATTTATCTAATAACAAGTAATCAAATAACCACTAAGTCACACGACATCGCTAACTAATAATTTACACCTGCCGTAGTTGGGGAAATTATATCTACTTTCAAATTATACGTATAGTTGCAAAGGAAATTATACCTTGTGTACCTACGGCTTAGGTATACACAAGGTATAATTTTCTTTGGCGTACGTCCTACGCCATCGCCCTGCAAGGTATCGGAGCAGTGATTGGCATGTTTATAGTTAAATATTTAACTTGTCTGTGTAAAGGTAACGCCAGATAGTGAATATTATATTACAGAGTACATAAGTACATATAAATGTATATAGGTTTACATATATTGAAATCATCCGGCACGGCTTCTTAAAAATCACTGATACGTGAAAAAACATTTTAGGCTTCTACAATAGAAACAGAAACCAATTTCAGAAGGAATCAATTTATAAATTCTAAATACTTTTGCCTTTGGATAAGTAATGACAGAAATAATATCGACATTTTATCTTCTCGTGCGAGGGCAGGTCGGTGTTCCAAGTATTAGTTTACTCTTAAATGAAGCCAAGTTTAATAAAAAGTAAGTATCAAACTGATGATTGTGTATGAAATACATAGAGAAACTTTTTCCAAAGAAAACTAAATATTACTAAAAAATATGAGTATGAAACTGAATGTGTATACAAATTTACAAAACAATCGAAATACTGTAGCTTAACATAATATCGATCAACAAATCAAGCCTCTATTTTCCGATTCTGAACTAATAATTTATTCAAAAAAGTTAAACAAAGGTCACCGTAGCTTGCAGAACTTGCAAATGTACGTCTTGAATTTGTTAATGTGTGTTATAGTAATTGTTAATGGGTGTTATAGTAGGTATTATAAGCGAACTACTAACCCTACCAAGAGGTTCAAGGGCCAAGCTAAACCTTACGCTTGGGAGAAAAGAACGAAATGAACGTGAGTTCTCCGATGAGGTAATAGTTATCGCACCCGCCGACTATAAGCAGGAGGTGCTTTGCGTACCTACTTTAAACAATTAGCGAGAGTTTTGTTCCTCCCTCCGAGATAACACAACTTTCCTTTGACGCATGATATTGTCACATTAAAACACACAATCCAGTTTCCCGCGTTGTTTCCTCGCAAAAATGTCAAATTTCGTATATTTTGCGTTGAAAGATGAAAGCAACCCTTCCCATTTGCGCGTATCATAAATCACTGTGACGTCAGAATGAGACGACAATAGCGGCTCAGTGCGGTCGGCATTTTGAACACTTTGAACGCTTTTAATTAAAATGTTAAGAATTTGTACCAACTCTGTATGCCCGCATACCCGAGCGCCCACCTTACCAGGACCTATATTTTCCACCTAAATGAAGGCCACTAAAATAGCACCGAGAGATCTTCCTCCACTGGTTTTGAGCACAGAAAAGGTGCAGGTATCTTATATCGTGGGTAAAGGTTACACAATTTCAGAAAGAGAAAGAAAAACATGAAATTGTACAATTTTAATTCATTTACATATGCAAACGCTATTTCGTATATTGGTCCGTCTCGTGTGTTATTTTGCATTCATTTCGGTTCGTTAAACCAATAACAACAACGGTTTATGTTTCTGCTTTTAACTGTCCTACTCAGATATACTCATGTTAACATTCTCCGAGTAGGTAAGTAGGTACCTGCATAATAATAACCAGCCTTGTTATACGAAATTATATAAGCAGGAAAGTTGAACTTATGAATAAATTTTGTTTTTGCTGTAAATGAGTTTGAGATCAACACACCTATTCTGTCAAAGAGTTTGTCATCAAAGAGCATTATCCAAATTAATGAACTCAAACTAAATCTTAATTCTACTTCTTATGTAGAAGATATTTTATGATATTTTTATAATAGCCTACTTGTCCTGATTTCTTGGACCGCATAATAATAACCAGTCGATATCCTTACGTCACAGTCCATACTCAATATCCCCATCACGTTCCCCCCATCACAGTCGGTTCTGGTGTCAAAAACCTTCAAATTTGATCGCACATTTGGCGGAGACCGACGTATGCAATTTGTTTGCTTGCAGTCGACACGGTGCGATATTGGAAAACTTTACGGGCTACGTTTAGAACAATATCAATACGGTGCATGTATGCATGCGCTTGCAAGTGCATGTTGACTGTGATGAATGCAGTGGACGAATGTGTAGGGAGTTATTGCTGTGGCGGTTGGCTTAATTAAAGACTGTACAATTCCAGTATTTGTAGAAATAGGGTTTGTAATACCTTATGAAAGGAGCCTTCTTGACTAATCCCTTTAGTAAGCCCGGTCCATTGCAACTGATTGTCCATTGAAGACCCGATAAAAACGTTCATATAACACGACGAGAAGAACACTTTTTCGATTTTATAACTATAATCTCTTTGCTAGTAAACTTTCCAGACTGACTTGAATTAATTCTATACAAAGTAAAAAAACCGAAAAAACGTAGAATTTTAAAACGAGAAAACACAGTAATTGCTTTAAATTGCTTCAAGCTTCCTACCAAAAAATCTAGACGTAAACCCACTCGAGTTCGTCGCCTATACATTTGACTGCCAAATGCCTCCACTACCTACGTATGTCTATCTATGTTATGTGACATCTTCCCGTTTTTACATGCGGAGCTGGCGACCGCCACGTCAATATTGCAAAAGTTCCCGGCACCGGCCTTCGAGGAGAAATTGCGCTTCACATGTTGCTGGATTTATTGCAATTGTTTCCCAACAACATCCATCGTTTTATATCATCGGCTACATGACGTATCGACGGAACGCTGAGTATTTTATGTGAAAGCCTAGAAAAGTATGTACCGAATTGTATGGGGAATCTTTTTTCGAGCTTCTAGGTCAGTTAGCCAATATCTCACCTGAAACTTTTCTCTTTGGAATGCTATCAAATTTGTTTTTGTTTGGGAATACCAACTGGCCATATCTAACTTTTTATTCAAACATCTATGCATTTCTTTTTTACTACGAGAACAGAAATCAAAGGCGCGTTTAGCCACAATCTCATTGGATTCTATTTAAACGCATTGAATGCGTCTAAATACGCTTATTTGCTTTTTCGTGTCTATAATTCCCGTTTCAATTTGCGTTGTTCGATGCTCTATTTTTATGTAAGACGCCAGACGCATTTAGACCCATTGAAGTATAAACTACTGCATGCGAGAAAGGCACGATTAAGCTCATTAGTATTTTTACACCCAATACAAAAGTTAGAAATTACAGTTAGCTAAATGAAACCACGGCTCTTCTTTGAAGTGTGTCAAGGAAAGAATACGATACGCGTCGGTTGAAGTAATAGGCAGAGATAAATATTCCCTACCAGCCAATAACAGTCACATAAATGCTAACTTATTTTAGCAGCTGGACAAAAATACCTCGAGTAATTGTCACGTAAAAATCGAGTCAAAACAAACGCTCGCTAGTTTCCTGATTACAAATAGAAACATAGATCCGAGGGGGATTCTTCCACCGAGATAAAGTCACTTTGTCTAGCTATCTATAATTTATTCCAGCGGCGACAGGTTAAGTCAGTATTTAAGGTTTGTTGACGCGCCGCGATAAGACTGGGACTCGTCTTATCTGGGCTTTGTGATGGGATGTTTTGTTGTGCAAATGCATCATCCATACTCTATGGATCTTATTGTTGAGATTTTTTATTTCAAATTGCAATGACTAATAAACTGCATCACTTAACATAACCTTTTTGACCATACCTAGCCGTGAAATGAGCTGAAAATATTTCATTATGATATGTCGAAACCTCTATCGATAACCACTACATGCTTCGCTGTATATTTAATAGTTAAAAATAAAATAAGCTATGTTGGAGTAAAACAAATCACCAATTAGTAACAAATCTGAAAACAAAAGCATGATAGCCGTTTGCCATGGGTCAACGAATCCCAAAATTTGAATCCCAATTACTATATGTCACAGCTAAACCCAGATAATATTATTTTTAGGACCCAATGAATCCCACTCAAATTTTATTTAACAAATACCTTTGTACTACATTGCCGTATATATGCATATTATAATCGTCACATAGCTGACCTTCAACATTCGCGTTGTGTGTGATAGGATACTGTCATTCATGTTGCTCTGTGACAACAGAACAGTTGCAGCCCTGTTTATTTTTGTCTGCCTTACTGCACCTAGTTAGAAGACATTTTATGGACCCCATTGTAATCCCCCGGCGTCCTTAAGGCCACATATCCTCAAGATTCCCTTCTTCTATAAGAAAGGGAAATGCCGTATCGCGCATATCCCTAACGATTGAATTATTTATTTTTTACGCTTCTGCTGAATTTCCTGTGACGGTAATACAGTGGAAATATTGATGGTCTGTTGTTTTATCTATTGACGCTGGTTGTGATATTTGAATGTTTATGTTCGTGTGGAATCTGCTAGCTTTCTTCGAATATCGACCAACATATATACCTAAGCTTGACTTTTTTTGTCTGTACCAGAAAAATGATTCTCCAATTCTCTGGTCTATTTATTCAAATAAAGCTGTCATTTGTTCTGCTACAATTGCGCGTAGTGGTAATATTTCGAGGATGAAGCCATTTATTTAACCATGAAAAATACCTACTTACAAAAATTTACAAATTGGCTGTTGGACAAATGTTTTTATAGTGTGACTGAATTTTTGAATAGCTAAGTATTAATGACATCATAATGATTTTTCAATTTTCAATTTTTTTTATGTTTTAATTTTTATTTATTTTTATTAGGATTGTTGACATTGTAATTTTAATTAATAATATGAATTGACATGAGAATTATTATTTTTAAATATTTGCACGCCTGCTTGCAGGCTGAATACAATTGACTATAAATATAATTAATAAAACCATGTATGTACACGTATTGATGTATTCTAGCAAATAAATGATTGATTGATTGATAAGTTGCGTTTGGTATACAATCTTCAAAAACAGAGCCTGTAAAGAGCCTGTAAGGTAACGACCTTCTGTACAAAGTGAGAAACCATTGCAGTATACCAAATAATATAGGTACTTATCCCACTTGAGACTGATAAAATTATATCAACGAAATCTTTGATTACAATATTATCGGTAAATTTTGTACCTACGTAAGCCTCTTAGGGAACCTCAATGATCAGAAGAGGTTTGCTCGCTAATACTCTATTAGAAGCATTAGTTAATTTGCTAATTTAATAATATTTGCTTTACAATTTTACTCGTTAATTTTCAATCAATATCTTACCGCTCTAAAGAAATGTTTGTTCATAATTTAAATACGTCTTTTGTTACTACGAAGTTTATGGTTAGTATTACATTCTTTGCACACTGCGGTCGGCCACTGTTTTGTATTTTTGAACTCTTGCTTATCAATTTTGACAAGTCTAAGGTCCAATTACCGTGCGCTGCTCTGGTAGGAGTTCGTCCAATGACCAATACTTGCTATGAAATCGCAATCCAGATTACCTTCTACCAGCAAACGCAACCGCCGATCGAATAGTCGCTTATAAGCCCATCTGGTAGAGCATGTGGTAGAATTCGCTCTTAATCTCATTTTCCCAGCCATACGGCTCTTCAGAATACAAATGCATGTTCTGTGGCGGAATCGGAAAACGGGTTGGAATTAAATCAATCATTTTATTTAATATGTAAATCTCTCTTTAAAAGCGCCACTATGTCGTATGACGTTTTCATTTCGATTCGATCATTGGCGGTGCGTCATGTTTATTGATGAGTGTGACTCTGATTGGCACTGCAGACAGTTTGTGTCTCGTTAAAATTAAAAATAAATATCGTTTAAATAACCTTCTTTTCGTGTAAATATCCAGCTTCTGTATCTACACTTCATCCCACGTCTATAAGGATTACAATGCCACCCAGGATTTGAATTATAGAGTTTTGCGCGACACACGACATACTGCAATGCGCTTGTCACTCTCATCAAGACATCAGGTTTTTGTACGAAAATGCAAATATATCTCAAGAAAACAAATTGTTCGGCTTCGTAACCTATAAATTACCAGGCCTGTAATTAAAAAGTCCTCAACAAAAAGACGGATTAATCTATCCACGAAGGGCGAAAGACAAAAACAAATAATCACAGCGGGAACACGAAAATAATTGTAGCTTTTGCATCATCAATCAGCGGGGCACCCGAATTGGACTCAACACAAAAACATTGACCGAAGAGACCGAGAGACTGAACAATAGGAGCCAACGACGGACACACGGTCCCAAGATGGCCGCCATTTGGCGAGAGTCACTGAAGCGAATAATTGACAAAGGATATACAAGGATACAATCTTTGTATAGCGTTCTTGCGCTATAGGCCCGCTTGTCCTCGATTCTTTGGAATATTCGAAAAGTATGATGAGGACGAGCCTCCGCGTAATAATACCGTGATTGTTACCGCAAAGTATCGGGCCGTTTATTTCCATTATTTAGGTCAAGGGCGTGTCAGCCGAATGCTATTGTTATCGTAACTGGCATGAGATCCCATTATCCAATAATCATATGCTCAGTTAGCTGGATATTGCAACAGATATAGGATTACTAGCTCGTTGGCCGTTAGCTTCGTTATGCATACGATTATAATTCTAGCAGGCTACTGCAACATTGAAGCGAAGACATTTCAGTAAATCGTGCTTTGAAATTTGGAATTATGTTTCAGTAGATAAACGGATGTACTCTCGAGAATTTTACTCTTCCCACCATTTTTGGAACTCATTTTATACAAGCGTTATAATTTTAAAGATATTCTATCGATTGCTTGGTCAGGTTTAAATAAGGCAGATGCTTACTTTATAGAATTGGAAGTAATTGACTATGTTCTGATATGATATGATAATGATAACACCTTAATAACCATTAAGTCTTCTTTGTTCTTCTTCCTCCTGTGGGTGTATGGCCATCCCTGGTGTCGGAGTTTATAAACCGCCCGAAGGCATCAGACATGTCCAACTGTTATCCTAAGAGAGTTACAAGGACCGATGACTGAACATGCCCTTCGAAGCACGGTAGCTCTCAGAAGTAAATATCACACAAACGATCACCCATCCAAGTAGTGACCGCGGCGAATGTTGATTAACCTAACAAATCTGTTTAAAAGAGCTTGGCTACGTTATGCGCTACTACTATGAAGTAAAACATTAGTATGACGCAATAAAAGTGATATATTAATAAAATGCGGCCTCACAATAACTCAACTGTTGATTTCAAATTTCCAATACACAACAGCATTGCGCGTTGTTTTATCGTTTCAAATTAATACGCATAATTGAAAAGGAAAACGTGATCTCGGTCAAAGTTAATGAGCGCATAATTGAGTGGCTAAACAAAATGTTAACCGCTATCCTCTAGAGGAATTAAAAAACAAATGCAAGTTGATGAATGCCGTTGAATGGATATCGGGGTTCAGTTATCTTTATAAAGTTAAATGAGTTTTTCTAATGTAACCTAAATGGAATATTAGAAATTTCTTAAGGACCAAAAAGAAAACTGAAATTAATTTACTCATCAAAAAACATGAATAAAAGCAAGTTTTAACATTTAATTTATTCTAAATGTCCAGTAAATAACTTAAAAATAAACAAATATTACAAAATCATACCATTGGATCATAAATAAATGCTGCAACTACTCTACTACTGATTCGGTCCACGGAGAATTCGATTTATAGTCTACCTTAAGGAACTGTTCGTTTTTCCGGGATAAGAAGTATCGTATGTCCTATTCCAGGACCTAAGTACTTACATGTATACTAAATTTCATCAAAATCTGCTCAGTCGTTATTGATTTATGCGGAAACAAACACATATTATCACATTTATTATATTAGTGGGAAGTCCAATCAAATCAAATCAAATATATTTATTTGGAGAAACATGGGGGTACATAATGGTGGAATAAGAAGTAGGTCACTCACCTGTTGTTAACAGGTGAGAGATGGTGAGAGAACATACTTCACTTTGTTTGCAGGGTGTGTAACTTCACTTGATCATTTTATGAAAGCGTGGAATTTCCTTCATTATGACGAAAATGTTATTGATAAGAAAATAAATAAAGAAAGAAAAGACATTTATTTGACAACCACACAATTATAGAACAAACAAACAAAGAAAAAGGAAAATAGTTTATGGATACAAATACACAATACTTTTTATGTTCGAATGCAGTAACAAGATCATCCGTAAGTTTAGCTTAGTGCAACTTTATTGTGTGATGCCACTTCGTTACACCGCAAAAAACTGGTTTGAATAAATATTTTGCCATAGTTGGTTGGGACCAGCAAATTGGCTTCCCTAAACTTGTTGAATTACGATTTCCTTCCTGTAACTATCGTATTTGGAAGGCGATGAAAAAACGTGGGCGGAAAATCTCCAATGTGGATTTATTGATAGGTTATCATCAAATCGACATTGCGATGTAATCGTACAATTTCGTAATTTTGTATTTTTGCTGTACTATGACTTTTTTTTAATTTTTTAATATGAAATAGATTCTTATTCTTATATTCTCATATTCTTTATTGTACACTATTGTAATATTTCCATCGATGATTTATAAAATATATGTACAAAGGCAAGCTTAACCCTGAAAAGAGTTTTCTTACGGCAAACCTTTGAAGAAAGAGAACTGTCACATGAGCAAATAGGTTTCAGTGTACGGTTACGGTTTAACAAGAAAAAAATCAGCGGCTATAATCATAAATATCTAAAATAAATATCAGTAACTAAATATATAAATATAATAAAATACACAAATAAATATATCTATACCATACATAACTATAAGGTGTAATACATACATAAGTACTTATAAACCGAAGCTATAAGGAAAGATATAATAAGATAGTAAAATGAGTTGACTACGTTCAACATTTTGTGTAAAATAATTAAATAAATTTGTTTATATAGATGATACTACGATTGTTTTAATCACTGTTGTAGCACTGTTGTGTTTTTTCAAAATAATTTGCAGAGACATAATAAGAACGTTTAAGTCACCTGTAATTCTCTGTTAAAAAAAAGACACTGACTTCATGAATAAATAAAACAATATGTAACAGAGACAGCTATTAAAACTTCATGGAACGACTACTTAAAGCCATTTATTGTAATATCAATGAAATTTAAGTTAAATCAATGGCGGCAAATATTTTCAATAACATTAAGCCTTAAAACTTCAGCTCACTACGTACTTTTGTTAGGCTTAATATATTCAGTAAAGTAATCCTACTAATGTTATAAACGCGAAAGTTTGTGAGAATGGATGTATGGATGTACCTTTGTTACTCTTTCACGCAAAAACTACTGAATGGATTTTGATGAAACTTTACAATAATATAGCTTACACATCAGAATAACACATAGGCTACTTTTTATTCCGAGAAACCGCGGGTGAAACCGCAGGGCGCAGCTAGTACTTAATATTAGAGCAACGTCATTTTTATTTCTAAATTTATAACAAGAATCAAAAAAGTTTAACACCTAACACCCGGTTTACAATATAACATTTATCATCAGTAAAAGACGTAAAAAGCTTGAGTATTTATAGTTTAAACTTAAATAATAAAATATTTATGACGTCGCAATAACGCATATAGTGCAGGTGCTGGAATTATATCGCATTGCTCAACTTTATAAAATCTGGTTAATTTAAAAGCGAGGAATATTAAGGATAACCTTCAGCCGTCACCCTAACTATAATTTAATGTAGACTAACAATCGCAAGCGATTGCAGGCGCGTTAAAAAAGATTGCAAATTCCTCCGACTATAGAATTCTCTCTCTAGTAACAAATTTAAAAACTTCCCGAGCAAAAAAAGCTGAATAATAAATTTTCTAAAACGACTTGCTTTTGGCCACTTCGCTTTACTACACCAGCCAATATACATAACCATTTGAAGTAGGACTACGGTGAGCCGTTTGTGCGAAGTCCTGTTCCGAAGCGAGAGTTCATTTTAAGGTGGCAACTCTGAGTCGTAGTAGTTACGCGAATGTTTGTTCGCGGTTTAATCGCGGCAGAGTAGGATCCAGGTGAAGTTGGTCGGAATGAGTGTTGGTGCTTGTAGTTTGGGCGTTTATTCTGCGGCTTACTTCCTTGGAACCGCATCGCCTGCGCGGAATAGCTCCGACTGTGATATGGTTTCAGATGTAGAGTTTGCTGTTTTGTTTGAGTAACTGTTTTCAAATACGGTTTTGGGTGTGTGACATTGTAAATGAACTTTTGGTTGATTTAATTTTTGGAGAAAATAAACATATAATTAAAATTAAAGATTCCTAATTTACTAGATACTTAGAATACTCTTAATGCTTGTACCGTTTAGATAAACGCTTTATTGCAAATATTAAATTAAAAACATTACATAAAACCAATTAAAGAAAGTGTTACAATGGGCGGCCTTATGGTTAAATGCGATCTCTTCCAGGCAACCTTTGGATAGAGAGGAATTATCAAAATGTTAAAGACATGTACAGCTTATCATCAATGTTAGGATCGAGATTTATATATCCTACTAATATAATAAACGCGAAAGTTTGTAAGAATGGATGTATGGATGTATGGATGTACCTTTCTTACTCTGTCACGCAAAAACTACTTAATGGATTTTGATGAAATTAGGTAAATCAAAAAATCAAAATCTCTTTAGTCATTTTGGCATCACAGACGCACTTATGAACGTCAAATTATCACAATGACTCTACCACCGTATCGGAAAAAGAACCACTACTCAGAAGATACGGCAAGAAACTGAGGGGCATTTTTTTTTAGAGATTTTGTTATAATTTTTTGGGATTTTACAATGTTATGTTTCTTATGTACCAGTTGGTTACTTTGCAGAAGTGGAATGTTCCAAGCATCTTTGTCTTCTATGTAATGTCTGGTATGGAGATAGCTTATACCCTGGATTAAGACATAGGCTACTTTTTATCCCGGGAAACCGCGGGTGTAACCGCAGGACGCAGCTAGTTCACAATAAAACCATGACGATGATATGAACTACTAAAAATTAGGTACTTTGTTAAAATTATACTTAGCACCGGATCTACCATTAAACTTAATACTGACTCATCAACACAAGACTAATTACCAAAATCAGTAGCCAGGAAGTGGAATGACTCGACAACTTAATTCCTGGTTGACCTAGTTCTGTCAACTAATGTCAAAGTGTTATTACCAACACTCAACGCGGTATGAATTGTGTAAGTTCCGGCAATTCGTTACACTGCCGGTACCTGAACACTGTCCCAGTAATTGCGAAACTCAGGGAACCCTTAATTAAGATATTTAGAGAGAAATTCATAAAAGAAATTATGACAAAAACTTTACCAATTATAAAGCGAGGAATAGCCGTGTTAAAGTTTAAGACACAGTCGCATGTTTTTGTTATTTTAGTAATTTATGATAGAATTTAATTTAACACTCGTGAAGTTTTTCTAGTCGTTAATGATGATGAATGTGAGAAATTAAGAAAATGTAACCATTAAAAAAGACGTTACAATTCTATTTGACATTATTAATGAGTTTTTAAGTGATAATAATTGTGAAATATAGTGTTTTGATTACAGTTGTGATGTGACCTTTAAATTTGCTTTTGTATACTTTATCTTGTGTCATTTTCATTTCTTTTTACTTGATTCTAAATTGAAATTGAGTGTAATAAATAAATACGAAATGTACAAATGTACTAAAACCTTAACTGTAACATACCAAGAATTGTTTCTCGATATACATTAGTACATTTTTAACTAACTTCAAAAATTTTGCAAGTTCACAATTCGAATGCATTTTTTTTTTGTATCTTTGTTACCTCAAAGACCTTTGACCTTAGACTTCTAAGATACATCAGAATTGAAGTCGGTTTTTTTTGTTAAAATATTAATTATGTTTGTTGTATTGCCTTTAATTTTAATGAAAGTTTGTATGTGGGATATTAGTCCTTAATGATTAAATCTAATTTGCAACTCTTAGTATAAAGCTTTGTACGTTTGTTTCAGAAATGTCGTGTACAACCTCAGTCTAACTGACTTGACGGAACAGCGCCGCCTCGTGTGGTACTCGCCAGAAAATGACGTCAAAATGTGCGTCGTCAAAGGGAAAGACGAGGTAAGTCACTAAACATTAGTAGGTATTTGAACTAAACTGCTAAAAGTAACGATTAAAACAAGTTAGTGCCCTAAAATTCTTGGCCCACTTTAACAGGAAGGCTATTATGGATTATTATTTCTATATTAAATAAAACACCTATTATAACTTCAATGCGAATGACTGTACTTACCTACCAATAAAACTTGGCCTGACTTTATGGAACTGCAGTGTGCTATGTGCAGTTTGCCTTAGTCCATTAACTACGTTTGTCGAGCTACGTAGATTTGCCGTTCGTAGACAATTACTACGACGCTACGAGCGCTACGAGTCTACGACGTAGACTTGCTACTACGAATTTGGTCCGAATGCTTAGAATACGCTACGCTGCAGCGATAGGACGTGTCTTTGTAGACTATTTGAAGGAGGTTCAGTAGGAACCAACATTTTTAGCAGCTTTTTTTAATGCTACGTCACTTTTATTACCTACCAAGACACTGTTTACCCAAATCGTAATATACTAACTTATAATCCAATAAATCGCAATGAATAAATAAAAGGAGGTATAAAAGAATATTATTTGTTTGGATACCTATTCGTTAAGGCTTGTTTAGACGGTGCAAGTTTCTGGTCTGTTGCCATAATGTTACGCAAACAATTGACTGCACCGTTGAACGTTTGCATGACTGTTGTATACCATTTTGAAATGCAACCAGCAATAAACTTACCTCGTCTAAATAGGCCGTACCTAGTCAACCTGTTTCGAAGAAATTTAGTACCTAAGCACCAAAGATAAAGTATAACATACCTTATCTTTGCTAAGCACATGGTACAACCGATGTCCGAGTTCTTGACGAAGTCCAGGCACGACACATTTATGGCGGCACGGCAGCGGTACGGCGTGAAGAACTCTTGGACTCGCGAAGGTGTTATTTATGTGTTGACGGCCGATGGTTCACGGCATCGTGTGAACGGCATCGCAGAGCTAGACAGACTTGGGGATAAGGCGGCGTCAACTGTCGCTGCTCCCAAGCAAGCGGTAGCCGCCAAGGAGACCACGGTAGCAGCCAAAAGACGGGCGGTCAACGCAGCTAAAAAGTGATCTATTTTTTATATCTCATCTATTTTTTAATGTTGGCTTCACTACCTTTTGTATTTCCCTTTGCTAATGTAGGTATTTACTTTCAATTTACCCTGTTCCTATTTAGAATTTTACTTTTTAGATTGAGAGTAATTTATTTTTGTTTCTACTAGCTTACGTTTTTATGTTTCTGACAATACCAAATGTCATTGTCTGACATTGACATTTGTGTTGTTTAACTACTGTCACACACCGCAATTGTTTTTTTTTTTTTTATTCGCCAGTTTTGGCAAGCTAAAGTCTATTCTTAATTTTTAAATACGTTCCATTTCTCTGGTCTGTGTGTGAGATTGTACGTAGTGATTATTTATAAAAGATAATATGCGCTTAATTCTATTTGTAAAACATGTTTTTTTTTTTACTTTTTATTGATTACTTGGGTAAATTAATTATTGCAGTTGTGCAGGAGTTTGTATGTGTTTGTTATTATATTTCTTGTATTATTTGTGTAGATGGACCCGGCAGGTGGAGTGAAAAATCTTGTTTGTATTGTTTTGAGTTTACATATATATATATATATATATATATATATATATATATATATATATATATATATATATATATATATATATTATACCTTTATTATTATTTACATATATATTAGTTTATACTTACGTAAATTATTATGTTGAACATATTTAATAATAGTAGTGATAGTGATGAATATTTATCTATTTCTTGTAATAACAGTAGTATCGAAGATAGTTTTTCAAGCATTCCTTCTCTTGCCGAAACACTGGAAAGTAATTTCTGTGATGTACCCAAAAATTTAAATCTCATTCATATAAATGCGCAGAGCATTCCGGCCCACTTCTCTGATTTGCTGGCGTCCTTTGACAATAAGAATATTCATGCTATATTAGTCTCCGAATCATGGCTCAAGCCGTCCCTCCCTTCTATAACTTTCTCTTTACCTGGCTTCAATCTAATCCGCAATGATCGACAAATTGGCGGCGGTGGGGGAGTAGCTATTTACCTCCGTGCCCATATTCCGTTCTCCGTTATAAGCACATCCGCACAGCCTCCTCCTGTCAATGCCGGCGAACACCTTTTTATTGAAATCCTTCTTTCTCACACTAAAATTCTTCTCGGAGTCTATTATAGCAATTCTTTACGCAACAACTTCTTTGCATCCTTCGAAAAGATCTTAGAGGATCTCACTCCATCTTATAGTCACACTATAATAATGGGTGACTTCAACACTTGTCTCTTAAAACACGATCATCGTTCATCCACATTAGAATCCATCATTAAATCTAGCAACATGCAAATTCTCCCCTTAAGTGCTACTCACCATTTTCCAAATTCAACTCCCTCTCTCCTTGACCTTATGATGGTGTCTTCATTAGATCATGTTGTTAAGCATGGCCAGTGCTCGGCCGATTCCTTTTCCTACCACGACTTGATTTTTTTGTCTTATAAAATTCGTCCTCCTAAACCTAAACCTACAATCATTCTGCAACGTAATTTTAGTGGCATGAATAATGAGGCATTCTTAAATGATGCTAAAAGCATAGATTGGTCTCCTGTAATCAATTCAGAAGTTATCGATGACCAGATAGCAATATTTAATTCACTGATCACCCAACTCTATGACGTACATGCTCCACTCAGATCTATCAAGATCAAACATTTACCTGCGCCTTGGCTAACTGATGACATAAAACTACTCAAACACAAAAAAGCTGCTGCCAAAACCAAGTACAAATGCTCTCCAACTGACGTGAACAAAGCTCGATATATTAAGTTTCGTAATCGCTGCAACGTGGTGTGTAGGGATGCTCAACGACGCCATATTCATGAATCTGTTCAAAATGAGGATCCAGCGAAGGTCTGGAAGTTCCTCAGGTCATTAGGAGTTGGAAAATCTCGCCAAGAATCGGTTCCTAATAACTTAGACATAAATTCTCTTAATAAACACTTTTCCTCGTCCTCTGATATTAATGACATTGCTAAAGCCCGAACTTTGAACTATCTTTCCAACATTACAACTCCTGACTCTTCTCCTTTTGTCTTTTGTCAATTTACCGCTTGTGATGTTAGGAAGAGCATACTCTCCATTACTTCGAATGCTGTCGGAGTTGACGGCATCAGTCGAAACATGCTGACTCCTATCCTTGAACTTATCCTTCCTGTCCTTTGTCATATTTTAAATTTCTCCATAGCAAATGGTGTGTTTCCTTCGTCATGGAAGGAAGCTCAAATCATTCCCCTGCCTAAAAAACCAAATCCCAAATCTTTTTCCGAATACCGCCCTATATCTATCCTTCCCTTCCTGTCCAAAGTACTTGAACGCTTAGTCCACAACCAAATTAATTCCTACCTTACAAGAAATGATCTCCTAAATCCCTACCAGTCTGGTTTTCGCCCGGGTCATAGCACAGTTACTGCACTGGTCAAAATTACTGATGATATACGTAAAGGTATGGAAAAGGGTCAGTTAACTGTGCTGACACTTTTAGATTTCAGTAATGCATTTAACACTGTTGACTTCGACATCCTTCTTGCAATTCTACGCTCCATTAACATATCTCCAACGGTAATTGACTGGTTTCGTAGTTACCTGTATGGTCGCCGACAGCGGGTTCGTCTCGAAGAATCCTTTTCTTCGTGGTGTAACACGTCTGCTGGGGTACCTCAGGGTGGCGTCTTATCTCCTCTTCTTTTTGCTATTTTCATTAACTCAATTTCTCTAAATATTTCCGCGTCCTACCACCTCTACGCAGACGACCTTCAACTATATCATCAGGCTTCTCTCAATCAATTAGCTGAGGCAGTAGGAGCTACTAATCGAGATTTATGTCAAATATCTGAGTGGAGTCATTCCTATGGTCTGAAAGTAAACCCCCTTAAAACGCAAGTCATTGTCGTGGGAAGCTCTCGAACGATTTCCAGGGTTGATTGGGGTTTGCTTCCGCGAGTGGTATTTAATGGAGTCACTATCCCTTTCAGTGATACAGTGAAAAATCTAGGGATAACAATTGACCGGTGCTTAAATTGGAACCCGCAATTAGCTATTACTAGTCGTAAGATGTTTGCTTCGGCAGGCTCCTTACGCAGACTACGCAATTTTTTACCGACAACCACTAAAATTGCGCTTGCACAGTCTCTTTTACTTCCTATCCTCGATTACGCTGACGCCTGCTATCTTGACCTCACGGAGGACCAGCTAAATAAACTTGAGCGTCTCCAAAACTTCTGCATTAGGTTTATATTTGGCTTACGCAAGTATGACCATGTTTCTGAATTTCGTACAAAGCTCAAGTGGCTTCCCATACGTCTTCGTCGGAATGCTCATATATTGTCTCTCCTTTACAGTATTCTGTTCCATCCCAGTTCCCCGCGCTACCTTAAGGAACGTTTTGATTTCCTTCACACTTCAAATCCACGGTCACTACGATCATCACAGAACCTACTGTTGACAACGCCTACTCATAGTACTTCCTTCTATGATTCTTCCTTCACTGTCAAAGCTGTTCGACTATGGAACGCCTTACCTCTTTCAATTAAACGAGCTCCTTCTCTTGAAATCTTTAAAAATCGTGTTAAGCAGTTTTATCTTGCACAATAGCTGCTACCTATGCTTCGTCTACTGTTAGTATTTATGTTTTTCATTTGTAATTTTGTATATTTACCTATGTTTAATTTATTTGTATATTTTATGTTAAAGTATTTATTATGTATATTTTATTAATTATGTTATGTATTTTATGTAATGACTTTGGTTTATGTAGGTATATTATATTATATAACAAAATTATTTTAAAGTAACACCGTCCATTTCTGTATACATTCCTTCACTTGTGGGTTGTCTGGAAGAGATCGCTTTGAGCGATAAGACCGCCCATTGTGACATTATTATTAAGTTAGTTGTTATTTTAGTTTTTAATTATTTCTGTATTTTGGTGTTACAATAAAGAGTTATTCTATTCTATTCTATTCTATTCTATTCTACAACACCAATGAAAAATCGATACTTTCACCTGTCACCACCAAATATAAGGAAAAAATCGATACCTACCGATGCTACCCACCGAAATAAAATAGTATAATACTTTATCTTTGCATGGTACAACAGTGATGAAAAATCGATATTTTCACCGGTCACCAACAAATACAAGGAAAAAATCGATACCTACCGAAGCTAGC
The DNA here is from genome assembly GCA_951640565.1 of Petrophora chlorosata. Classification (NCBI taxonomy): domain Eukaryota; kingdom Metazoa; phylum Arthropoda; class Insecta; order Lepidoptera; family Geometridae; genus Petrophora; species Petrophora chlorosata. The sequence goes on along the minus strand of OX621205.1, from coordinate 6,549,760 downwards.
TACCGAAATAAAAAAGTATAATCAGCCTTACCTACCTAAGCTTAAGTAATTCAATTTACCCGCACGGCAAGAACGGGCGGTTGCTAATCGTCCTTCTACCGAATACCGGCAAATTAAAAAGCCAATCGAGTGGAAACTCGCTCGGCGCTAAGATCCGTGTGGGTGTGACCTTATTTTAGTTAGGGTTAATGAGAGCAGAGAGGTTGCAGTTACTCGTACTTTGCGGAAGTAGAGTTTGTATTGAACTTCTAATTTTAGAATGCAACTTTACTCGTGGTAGATCTCTCGTACCTATGCGGGAAGCCGTCTGAGTAGGTACCACCGCTTTGCCAGTTATTCTACCGTCAAGAAGTAGTGCGCATGTATTACTGTGTTCCAGTTGAAAAGGCATTGTAGCCAGCAAAAATACTGGGCGTTAATATCAGATGTCTCGGGGTGATGAGTTGCCATGCAGTGATACGCAGTGCGCTTTGGTATTTAAAGTTCTGGGTAGCACTGCATTTATTATGGGTAGGCGTGGCGTTTACCATCACACAACACGCCTGTCTTGCTTTCCATTCCATTGACCCTCAAAATCTTGACTGTTAATACCTAAACGTTAACGTCCCCTCACAAAAACATAAGATAGCAATTGATAACGTTATTTTCAATTTGTTTGTTATTTATTTTGCACTGTAAAAAAATAAAATTAAAAAAACTATAATATTTTAAACGATAGGTGCGTTGTGCGCGTACATAAACCCTAATTAAAACAACGCCAGGTGATTCAAATTCAAGCCATAAACAATTTTCAACGGCAATTATCCAAGAGAACTGTCATAAAATAAAACGCTCATTAGTATTCTTAACTATTCAGTGAAGTACTTTTAATTAACGACTTGAACTCATATTTGAGAAGAAAATTAAGACGCCATTCAGCGAAACAACTTCGTGGTTTAATGGGTATAGGTGCGTTTATTAATACCTACGTTTTTATGAGACTAAATCATGAAATAATTTATGGCGCGAATATGGGAGTGTGTATCACTCTTTCTTATTACCCCACCCGAAATTATACGAACAAAAAACCTATGGGCGTTTTACCGCTCAAAACGATATCTTCCAGACGATGCAGAGGACTTGAAACCGTGAAAGCCAGGAAGTGAGTACTTGTTTTTTTTTGTGGAACTGATTTATTAGACGAGCAAGTCGTTCGCCTGATGGTAAGCGCCACGCCTGCCCATAACAATTGCAGCGCCACCCAGAACTTTTAATAACGTAAAAATTACTGCGTAGCACTCATCGCACAGAGATATTAGACATTAAGTTTCATATGCCCAGTAAGTTTGACGATTCAAGTCACCGTAGTCTTATTAAACTCATTAATTGAACTCATCACACTAATATTATAAATGCGAACGTTTGTATGTAAGTGTATTAATTCAAAATGGAGATAGCTTATACCCTGTGTTAATTAACACATAAACTGCTTTTTATCCCGGGAAACTGCGTAGCTACTAGATCTATAAACATCTACGAGTCTATTATGTATCTTATTTCATAATAGCTATTTTAATCTACCCACTTTTTCCAGAAACGTACCATAATTGGATTTCTTCCAAAACCTTCCAAGTAATAGGTACTTAGCCCTAAGTATACCGATTAATATAACAGTCACCATTTGGCAAGAAAACTAGCTTTTAATAAGAATTCTAGAGACTTTTGTAAGTGCAAATAGTTGGAGACACTTAAATGCTTAACTTAGCAGAGATGCAACTAAAGACAACGGGCATTGTGGCATTTGGCAATTTAAGTTTGCGTGTAATTAAAAAGTAGTTTTACAAAATAATGACCCACTGAATAAATTATTTCACTGGAAAATCCTGAAGAGTGAATTTTGTTTTTGACGCCGATACTTAGTCACAACTGCAATGAAAAAGAGTTGTATTTTACCACGTTTTTATTAAGTCACTTTCTTGTTTGTATGTCTGTCGTTTCGGGTGGAATCTTGCCAAGTCAAATTTCGAGCACGTCCCGATTAGCTATCCGGCTAAAACTTTCAGGGTAGCTCACAAGTCAATGACAATGCACTCTAAATCCACAAAAACGGTTGGTTGGAAACCACGTTTCTATTGCACTTGTGACAAACAAGAATGTGACTTAATAAAAACAAAACACACAGATTTTCTTTATTTTCTCACAATCAAGTAGTAAAGTAAAATAACTTAATTACAGCAAAAACGTTGGGAAAGTCTCAGTGCATTCCTCAGCGCTTGTCTCCAGCGACTTGGCGCTCGCAGCTGATTGGTCGAAGCCTGGGTATTCACGCCTCAATTGAACGAACGTGGGCATTGTTGGTAGTATCACCAACTTAGTACCAGACATAGGACATTTCGAAGGAACGCCTCATATATAATTAAATTAAGAAACAGTGGTCAGGGGGACTCTGAGACCATTTGAGCAGATGTCCCTTGTGCTGCTTGCTACTGATTTGTCGCTTGGGAAGCCTGGATATTCACGCCTCAATTGAACGAACGCGTGACATTATTGTTAGAGTTACCAGCTTTGCAACAGATATAGGACATTTTAAAGTAACGATTCACATAATTGAAATAAGAAATAGTGATTGGGAAGGCTCTTAGTGCAATACTAAGCAGGATGTTTGCTGATTGGTCGCCCGTTGATAAACCTGGGCTAGCTTCTGCTTACCACACCAAGTCATCTAAAAATATACCCAGTGATTTTATCCAAACTTTAACTGTCTGTGTGTAATATATGAAGTTCATTTATTAGGAATTCACAAAATAATATTATATTCTTCGGATATCCCACAAAAGTCTCGTATGACGGTATCGCTACGTATGTACTACATGCCATTTCACTTCGCCCAGAGCGTTCGACGTGCGAAGACTGCAAGCCGGCCCCTAAACAGATTTCTGCAATTCCGAATGCCTCGAAGAATTCTGGCGGAAGTCTTTAGAAATATCCCACTTTGAGGAGTAACTGTTTAGTGGGGAATGTAGCAAAAGGCAAACGAGTCACCCGCAAAAAGTGAGTGAATAACGACTTGAAATATTAATTTATTATTTTCACCTGATAAGAGTGAATAACAACTTAAAGGTCAATTTATAATTTTTTCACAGAACTTTAATTCCTCTATACTTCTAGAGTAGAGTACTTGTCTGATATTTTCTCTATCTCTAAATGGATGGATGGATGGTCCCGAGTACTCGTTCAACTTCCGTCTTCATATAGATCTATGAGCTCCATCTTCGGCCACAACGTCGATTAACATTAGGGGAGATGGTGCCAAAACGTACCATAGATCATCAGTGATAAAAGACTCACTCCTCATAGTTACTTTTAAGATTGATAGAAATACAGACTCGTGCTTGCACCAAACTTCCCAACCAATCCATCCCGACATGCGGCACATTCACATGGTGTCCTGAATTAAAAAGTAACTGGTCAAGTGCGGCTCGCAGACGCGTCCGGAGCCGGACCGACATCGTTACAGCCCCGGCACTCGGAACTGGCGTAATGGGAAGGAAGCAGGGTTGAAGCAATATTTATTTACATTAACTTTTTTTCTAAATGGTAAAAAACAAAATCGCTGATTTAATTGCACGCGTCTGTAATTATTGGCATGGTTTTTAACTATAAGATGGATTTTGATTATCTTTAGGCATCACTTTCCGTTTAGTTCTATGATTGTGGGACATCTTATTCGCTGTTCTCGTTTGACATCTTGTTTATAAATATTTTATTGTATTTTCTTTTTATTACTATTTTAATACATTTTAAAATATTTAAAATAGGGCTTCCCCGCGAAGTTTCTTAATACTCCTTTCTCTAGCGGGTGTATTTCCGGAGCACTGGTAGACCCAGTTCTCTTATTTCTTCTGTGTACCTGGACTTCGGTCTGGACTCTGGATAATGGGAAAGCTTATATTTACAAAATAATTTTAATAGACAATTCTTCTATTAAGAAAAATTTTACATGATTGCCATTATTTACGATTTTTCTTATGTTTATTCATTTATTAATGCTTACATGTAATGTACCAAAAAGGTGTTAAAGATGTCTTATAGACTAGATACATGTGCCCTGTGAGGGCGCTGCACAAGTTTTGAGTGGAGTTAGTTTATTCCTAGTCACTTGATTATTTAATGGATATATTTGTCAATTTCGATTATTTATTGGTCATAAATTTTATTATTTTATTAGTCATAAGTTTATGGCCTGTTACAGTGCATTTTTGTGTCTATTTGATTTTGATTTTTAATAAGATGAGGCGAGCTATTGTCTTATAAAATAAAGTTACAGTTCTTAAATCAATAGAAGCCTAATTCACTATTGTCACAAACATCGTCTTATCAATATTATAGAAAATTATCTTGTTTTTAAGTACTCGTAACAAGAGTCTCATTATAAGGAAAAGTTTGTATTATTTACGAAAATCACAAATTAGAAATTGTTACTGATTTAATAAAATTATTTTGTCTATTTCTGCGTGGTCCAGATTATTTATTAGTGAACTTGAATTTTCTTCAGTAATTCCAAAATTATTTGCTTATCTACCTAATTATGTATAACTATGTTCATCAATAATATAAATAAAGAAGTAATGTTGTTAGTAGCTAAACGAGGTACCCAATCTTAGACACTTTTGATCATATTCTAAAAACTCTTTCACTAATAGAAAGATATATATATAGATATAATATCCCCGTATAAGGTATGTTATTGTGTTACGCAAACAAATTCATGAGTGGCTTCCAGTAATAAATAACTTTGTAATTAACATGAAAATGTATTAAACAATACGAAATGTTTTTTTGTATTCAAATGTTATCATATTCCTGCAACATTTCGCTAGTATAGAACAACATAGTATTTTATGTAAACATTTAAACAGTGGCAACCCTACAAGGAATTGCGGTGTGCGTCGCCTGCGTAATGGGCGCAGCTGACGCTCTCTGCGAACACAGATCCACTATTGAGTCGCGGAAACTAAGGACATTCTGTATATAGCCCAGTCCATTGTTTACGAACATCTGTTCGCTTCATTATTTTTAGTGTAAATGCAAAGCGCAATGATATTACCTATTACTTAATTAACAAATGCTACTACAACTTAGACGAATTTTTTAATGACAAGTAAATAGATATTTTAAATCCATATATTAATAGTTATGAGTATAAAAATATAGAAGTATATATAAAAGTATAAATCTCTCCTATTACTCCTATTGCCATACTCTGTCAGGATCATATATGTTTACTAACTCTTTTATAAGACCTCTTCAAATGTATGATTGCAATGAACTATTGAGTATTGAGTATTATTTTATTGATAACGAGCCGATACCCGTAAGTCCGTCCGCGTAGAATTAATAAAATAAGTAGTATCGAGGAACTAAATAATTGATGAATTAAAAATAAGAACTACTACAAAGTGTCTAAGCAGACGTTCTAACAATAATATATTTCATTAAACGAGTCAATGCCTAAATTACTAAAAATCCTATACAAAAGCCTAACCTACACATCACAGATTAGTTGTAGTACAAATTATGGTCAACAGATATCCCACATTTTCCAGCCCATGTTTAGTTCAGTTGTAATCATCTGATTGTACTAGTTAGATACTTGTGGTAGGTCTTTCGTATGCAGGAGGCCGTACCACTGCTTTGCCAGTTATTCTGCTGCCAAGCCGTAGTGCGCAAGCATTCCTGTGTTCTGGTTTGAAGGGCCAGCGAAATTACTGGGCATATGAGATTTAATAACTGATGTCTCAGAGTGATAAGGGCAGTGCTACGCAGTGCTTTTTATGGTATAAAAACTTCTGGGTGGCACTGCAATTGCTATGGGCAGGCGCAGCGCTTCCCATCAGGCAAATGACTTGCTCGTCTCAACACTTAGTTCCGGATATATATATATACACTCAACACATACACAAGAACCTAGCGTCTTATTCAAACATTCTACTCTAGTCCCGTAAACTAATCTGCCCCAGTTGCCCCACCTACCGTCGTGCAGTCGGCAAGGTCCCAGCGCACTTCAACAGGATTACACGCAAGCAGCGTCCGAATGCAAATGTAATCATATCAGACATACGGCTGGTTAGATTAGCTGGTCTTGTGTCGGTTCGATGTCTGATCTAAGATTAATAGACCTGTGAAATGTATTTTCGAGGGAAGTGTTATTCTAGGAACTATACTATAAACAAGTAAACTGAGTTATATTGGTACCTACTGTGTGTGTTTTGAATTTCAAATGATTTTATTGACAGCTTTTGTAATGATAGGTATATGGTACCAAGTTGTGTTAAACATATCTATAGGTTACAAAAATTTCCTCAAGGCATTCGTGAACGTGACGAGAAATACAATACACTCCGCGTTTGATCATCAAAATAAAGTTGATTTGTGTAGGTGTTGGAGTTACCTTATGACGTATACTTCTAGATAACAGTACCTACCACATAGCAGGTTCTTTTGCATATTCGGAACTCTTGCTAAGACGGAAAAGTGCACTACTAACTTATGTATGTGACTGTAATGATTTCTGTTTAGGATTAAGTAATTACTGATGTCATAATGGGAGCAGAGAAGGTAACTCTGATTTAACCAATTCATTCCATCTTTCCAGGAGAGCTGTCAAAACTACATCCGTGTCCTCGTCTCGCTTGGCACCGGTCGGCTACTGGTCTGCGGGACTAACAGCTTCAGACCCTTCTGCCGAGAGTACAGCGTCCAGCGAGATTCTTACCACATGGAGCGGGAGAAGTCAGGCCAAGCGGTCTGCCCGTATGACCCGGAGCACAACTCCACGGCTGTTTATGCTGGTAAGGAGTTTGTTTATTTCTTTCTGAATTTGTTTGAGTTTAACAGGGAATAGTAGGGGTTTTTGGTTCTAAAAATTACCGTCGTGCAAGACAGGCATAGCGATGGAAGAATTGAGAATCAATCAAAATTAGAAGGGTGGTATTACACTGTCTTATGTTCTTCATCTTATTTTACTCCAAAATCAATTGGTCTAAAAGAACGTTATTTCCATCAGGAGATAGCATTAACAGGAACTAGGCATTCCGAAAATCCGGATTAAATAGGCGTTTTTCATGCGTCCAGGCACTCTAAAAATTTCTGTCAGTGTTGTCTGCTCACTTAATCCAGCTCAACAACGCGATGTTCCTTACATTACTGTCACTTAGACTATAGTGTCTTAGTTGGAAAAAGGCCTCCCTATTATCTCCAGGCATCGCAATCTCGTGCTATTGTTGACCAGTAATCACTGCGCGAGTTCGTCCCGCCATCTCAGCGCCATCACATAAAAACTTCAAACGATTTCCGACACAATGTAGGTAAAGGTATCCTTAGAAATGAGTTAATCTAACTCACCTTCAGCGTAGACATTAAAACTTAAAACAATACCTCCGAACGACTATTTTACGTTCTCCTTAATAAGGTTCGTTCCGAACTAGGTTAAAGACTCCGCAGCATTAAACGGAGCTTCCTACACGTTAATAATTGTAATTTACTTCAGCAATTAGTTATTATTATCACAACTAGTACTACATCGGGGTATAATTAACCGGTATTTCTCATAATTGGATTAGTACTATCTATTCTAATCCATAGTGATAAGGATCATGTAGTGTTATAACTTGTTTTAGTGGTACATTAAGTGCAGAATATTGCACGTGACTTATGCTATGAATATGCTTTCATTCCAAGTGACGCTGCCGTTTGTCTTGAGACATACTTACTTCTAGGTACTTTTAGGTTCAGTGTTCGTTCGTTAGTTCTAGGTATTCCTAATTCTACAAATTTCAAAATCTTTGTTCAATTTTGGCATCACAAACGACTCTACTACCGCATCGGAAAAAGAGCCACTAATCAAAAGATACGGCAAGAAACTGAACGCCATTTTTTTAGACCTTTTGTTACAATATGTTTGTTTTTGAAAATATTATGTATCTTATGTGCCAGTTGGCTACTTGGCAGAAGCGGAATTTTTCATGTATCTTTGCCTTCTATTCTATTGAATTTTTACTTCTTGGAAGATTGTAAAATCAACAAATTCACTAATCAATTCCTGTCATGTTCCATCAGATAGAAAGGCTCGTAGAAAGGTTTTCTCAGAAACTGAATACTTTTTAAGATTAATCCTGATATCTACGTTGACTAAGAGTTTCCAATTAGCTCGTGCTACGTATTTCTAGGAACTTCTGAGTTGAAAAACGAATGTTAGATGCCTGCCAAAATTGCTCAAAGAAACAAAATAAGCCCAATTACCAATTAATTAGTATTCGTACTAAGTCTTACTTACTTTGTTAATTAGTGTAGTCTAGCTTAAAAAAAACAATCTTAGTAAAGAGGTAAATAAAGTAAATTGTCCTAATTTAAGAATACTAGAAATCAAAAGCTAGCTTTTATCTCGAGGTGTGGTCCTGCAACTGTTTTGGGGAGGCGTGTTGCTTACCATCCTTCAATCTGTGTCACTCTAAGATAGTGTTCTGTCCTAGACACTCTAGGATATCTATGTGTCACTCTAGGATGTGTCACTCTACGATCAGACTGATGCTCAATGCAAATGCAATAAAAGCGCTTTCATGTACATGTTCAATCATATTATATAGCTAGTGCCAATTCTAAATCACATTTATGTCAAGAAGGTGATATGTTTTTAAGACATGAAGTCGATATATTAACTACACTGAATATATTCACTACAATGAATATATACACTACACTGAAGTCGATATATTCGAAAGAATATCTAGCAACATATTTATGAGAAAAGTCTATTCATTCAAGAGGTTCGTACCTACTTACCTACGTGGGTGGGTACGTGCGTCTAGGCTCTATCATCCTAAGTAAATTGTATACCAAATTCGTTATATCATAGACACCTATTCAAACAGTGTAAGACTTTGTCGAGTCAGCCTTTTACCAAGATATACATCTTCGAAGTAACGAGTAAAAAGAATAGGACTGACAAGGTGATACAAGGTGATTCACGCAATTATTTTTATAAACTGACTAGTTTTCTGCGGTTTGCACATCAGCAACTACTCCAAGTGACTTCCGCTCAGCTAGATTATGACCTTACTATAGGTTCTATTAAAAAAAGACTAAGCATTTGCATTCAAATCAATTAAGTTGTTTCCGAGATAGTCATATAGACAAATAATACATACAAAATAGGTACATAGTTTTCTGTGCCACTGATATACGAATAACATAGGCTGTAAAATTTACAGACAAAGTTTATAGTGTAAATACTTTAATTACATTCCCACTGCTGTGACTCGGACCTCCTAGAGAGAGTATGGGCCATAATCCACCACGCTTGCCCAGTGCGGGTTGATGGATATCACATGTCCTTGAATTTTTGTGATAAATTCTTGGACATGACGGTTTCCTCACGACGTTTTCCTTCATCGTTTTTAGAGTGAGTTTTAAAATCCGCACATAACTTAAGAAAGTCAGTGGTGTTGGCCAGCAGGATTTAAACTCGGGTATGTCGGATCGAAAGTCGCACGTGCTCCCACGGAGACACACTCGCTCTATCATACATGTATCGCTGCCTAATTATAAAAACGTATTCCAAGAAGCAACTCCGCATAGACGCACACATACCTACGAAAAAGGTCGCAAATGCTTTACAAGCCATGAAAAGTCTTTGTCACAAAATTAGGTGGAGGAAAATCTTTTTTATACCTATCGATTGTGCCCACTTTCACAGTCTAGTGGCGTACAATAGCCCACTCATTGTTGCACTGAAAAGACCCCGGTTGAATGGGCAACGTGACCATTGTGTGTAATGGGTATACATGTAGATGTAGAACTAACCTTGTATAAAAAAACAGGATCAATGTGGAACGTTCTGGGAGGACCTAATTGGATAAGGGCTTTAAAGATATGTTTAAGTTATATTTTTGGCAGTAAATTGGAGATAAGAGTGGAGCAAGTCACAGGTGTCATCGATGTATGCCCACACCTACTCATAAGCAGCTTTAAAGCTATATCACAAAGCACAACGAATATTTACGAATGGAGAGGTGTAGACACATTCGTACAATTTCCATTCGTATAATTCCACATTCGTGCAATAGCGACTGAATGCGCCGTTTAGTACCTTTGAAACCCAAGACGAAAACCCAGTGGGTCTCGAACATTCGAACTCTAGGGCTAGGACCAACGCAACCCACGTAGAGTTGTAGTAAACTTGTTCGGGTAAAATATAATTTCGACATTGGTTATGTTATTTATTATCTACCACGCAATTTTTTTACACTATCTACATGACTGACCGTCTAAAAAAATGATAATCTTCATAAACTGCAAAAAAAGCTGACTATGGAAAAAAAAGAGTTAAGTCCCTTTACTAAAAATATACTTGATCCTCAATTCCGTTCCACAAAGGATGATTCTGGAGATTATCCCAAACAAACAGCGTCGGCTATGATAAAATATATTTGCGCACCGCATTGTAACTTCAAAGACATGACAAGTTAATAAAGATACGTAAAATACTCGTATCCGCTGAGGGATATAATAATGTAAGAGATGATAACAGATCTGTCCGGTCTGACTGGCTTCTGGACGGAGTAAACAATTTTCGACTTTTAAACGAGACTAAAAAGTTAGGTCACAACTTTTATGAAGCACAAACTAAACTGTGGCAAATGGTCTGTGGCAAACTGGGACTTTACCGGTCTTGTGTTCTTCGTCATCATAAAAAATAATGTCAACATAATAAAAAAATTAGCAAAAAGTCATCAACACGACATCGATCAATAAAATATACTGCAAGAAATTCTAAAAAGACAGTACTGACGTGAAAAAAACATATTTTATCAAGTACGATTTACCCAGACCAGAAACCAGAATATCTAGATGAGCTGCCTGAAATACCAATGTCAGATGTTGGCAACAGACATCTTTGACCTAGTTGCTCAGAGCAAAGACGTATTATATAATTAAATCTTTAGCTCAGAGCATGAACTGTGCGTGACAGAACCGAGCAATGACAGACTTGCATCTACGAGTAAATATGTTAAAGAATAACAAGATCTAGGATCTAAGATAAATGAACAAGATAACTGAAACTGTTGATGAAGATAACGAATTATTAGAATTACGACAAGCTGATGTGTGAAATATTGAAGCTTTTGTACCTAACTTCTTGTTTGTTTTCTCAAGTCGACGGCTTTATATGGTAATGAAAGATAACGGTATTTTGCATCACTTATAGATTGATGTGGCTGAAATTGGTGCACAAATATGTAAAGGAAGACGGCATTTATGTGACTGCTAAGACTTAGGCATGATGGTTTACCAGACATCATTCCAAAACACCTCTAACTCTCTTGACGACATGGCTTTGTAGGTTTTGAGGCTGGTATTACTGTAGCTTGCCACTACAAATAAAATATTAATAATTTTTGTGGTACTACGGTGGTGCTAAAATTGCCAAGTAAGAATGGTGAACGTACAAACGTGTTCAAGGTACGCAGGAGGCTTTAAATCTCAATGAGAAAACAGAGGGGGGGCAGTGTTTTTAAACCTGTTTACCTGTTTGGTTACCATCTAAATCTGCTTATTTTCTAAAAAAAATAGGTGCCTACCTCTGTGTATACAATATTAAAAGTTGTTTCATCAGTTTATTGCTACGGCAGTGCATTCAATCCAATCAACTGTCAGTTTTTTACTGAGATAAAATAATCACTACGTCCTAAACTCCTAACTGAATCCAACTTAACCCAGCACAGTAATCTGCTCGTATTCCGCGTCATTCAGAGGTGTCATCAAAATATCTCGGAAAATGGCAAATCGAACGCCAACGTATGAGTGTTTTATTGTTTTCATTGCATATCGCCAAAGATACTACAGTTTTGCAAGTTTAACATCAAACGCTAAGTGATACACAGTTTGCGTCCCCCACAGACAGTTTTACATTCGTCGCGGTGAGCAGTCATCAATTACGGGGACTCCCTTGTGCAATTTTCTTTGCATTAACGCACCCTCTAGCAAATTCACACGGTTCCATCGCCTGTAGAAGGAACAAACTCTCATATCTGACGCAATAAACAGACAACCAAATTGCAGTGTTGAGTTTAAAAATAACGGTCTCATTAGTTCGGTTATTGTAGTCATAAATAAAGCAGCAACAGCTCTGCTGCTATAACTCGATTTTATTTTCCGTTTTGCTGGATACTGTGTCAAAATATTCGTTTAGTAACTTCACTTGGTGTATAAGAATTTGAATGAAGTGATAAAATGGAAGTTGTCGTATATTTACATTTTAAGGAGCATCTACGTAAATACTAAAGGCGTAAAAGGAGAACAGCCAATAAACCAACGCAGAGCTTAAACGGAGTCCAGTAATCACTTGATTCCTTAAAACCTATATCTCCACGCCCAAATAAAGCAGCCGACCACCTCTCGCACATCTACATTACACTTAATCCCATTGTTTTCCGCATACGGAATCTTCTGACATTTGTCCCAAGGCCATACGAATAGCCAATCTATTGTTCCGCCCACACGTTGTCCATTTTTCACACACACGCGCACACAACGAACATTTTACTCCCACACATGGACAGGGATGTCCATTACGAGCGGGCACGGTTAGTTATCTCCTATTGATCTGTTCCAATTAAGTGGAGCGACGCCCGTGGGAGCACTGGCCGGTGCCCGGTGGCGGTGCACTGGCGTGAAGATGTATTTACATTATGTACTTATAGTGTGAGTGCAGTGCTAATGTACTAATTCTTAGGAGACCGCACTCCTCTTGAGAAGTATTGATGAGCGTAGATTAGGTATATTCAATTACAGCGCAGAACGCAAGTAAGCTTTACTGTGTTCCGATTTGAAGGGCACTGTTTCAAGTGAAATGAGTGGGCATTATGAGCTATTGTCTCACGGTGACGGGCGCAGTGCAGTGTCAAGGAAGATTTGCAAAACGAAGTTCTGGGTGGTAGTGTAACTGTCAAGGGCAGGCGCGTTGGGTGAATCTCTATTGTTATAAGCAGAGTGCAGTTGCTAGTGGCAGCTTAATATTAGCAAATAAAAATCCCAGCAAAAGCAAAGTTCTAATTAGGCTTATGCATTGAAATTGACCATTACCTATCCACGTTAATATGATCAAAATATCAGAAGGCAGAAAATATAAATTCTGAGTTCATGTTCATCTATCATCTTTGATTTTCATTATTCCTGATCACGGAACACGGGGGACAGATTCAGGGCAACACTTGGTGTCAAATTAAGCCAAACCAATTTTAGTAGTAAGTCCTCTTAGGCCCTTTACTTAACTGGACATTCTGAACATTGTCTATCCCAACCTTGACCCTATGAATAAATACATAGAATCAACCCTCCGATATCGGCTGTCGGCCAAAATCGTAATATCGGCGCTGGGCCGCTTCGACCAATTAACCCGAAATCTCATATTTGAATCACGTAAGCCGATGGCGTGTTACGCCGTCTGCTTATTGTAGAAAATTGAAACGGATTCGAATGCCCGGATGCTGCATAGACAAGCCTTTTTTTAAGGAGTATCTGTTTGTTTTCTTTTCTACTGATGATCTTTACTATTACATTCTGCCAGTCTTTCTGGCATCTGACTGTTTTTTTATTGTCGATATAGGTTATTTTAACGCTACTTCCCAGAGATGTGGTCGAGAATTAATCATGTTTGCTCAGAAAATGCTCTTATTTCAAATATTGCATTATAAAACTGAAACGCAATGAAAATATATAGTGTAATCCCGCTGAATATTATGTAGGTTGTTGTTAGTTCCTAACAACAACACTCTTTGTACGACACGTGTTTCGCCGTCTGCACGAGGCATCATCAGGTGTCGACTCGCCAAACGCTGGAACGAGAATCCAGCCTCGGTTCTCGTTCCAGCGTTCGGCGAGTCGACACCTGATGATGCCTCGTGCAGTCGGCGAAACACGAGAATCCAGCCTCGGTTCTCGTTCCAGCGTTCGGCGAGTCGACACCTGATGATGCCTCGTGCAGACGGCGAAACACGTGTCGTACAAAGAGTGTTGTTGTTAGGAACTAACAACAACCTACATAATATTCAGCGGGATTACACTATATATTTTCATTGCGTTTCAGTTTTGAGATGAATTTCCGCAACGTCACGCCTGATTCCATTGCATATTGCATCATGCCGAAACTCAGCAAAATCGAGTTGGGGTAGATAGGTAGATGTTGGGAGTGAGAGCTAGTGAAATTTTGGCAGGACAGACGGTTACAGAATAGTGGTCGGACTCCACCACATCTCTAAACTATTGGCGATCGCGAGTATTGAATTATTGGCTTCCAATCGAGATACGGTTCGGTAAGGCACTAAACCCGCTTTTGTTGGTTTTTCCGTTTAATATGCATGGTCTTTCTTTCATTTCGCGCAAAACCGTTTGACCAGGCATCACAGTTTTGGGATCGTTTGAAAAGTTTTGTACTGGAAGAGTTTTATCAATACCATCCGTACCGTTCGATCGGGCATTATATAACCTCTACAATTTTGGTGAAATATCCACGCAGAAATGAAGTCTATTCACCCTGGCGGAAAGATGATAATGGAACTACAAACAAATAAAGTTAGGGTCTTTTTAGCGACAAAACTAAATTTCCAATTTTTTTGAACTGACCTATATATTTGTTTATCTTTTCAGATGGAGAGTTATATTCGGGTACGGTCGCAGACTTCAGTGGAATGGAACCCATTATATACCGGGAGCCTTTGCAGACAGAGCCTTACGATTCGATGACGCTGAATGGTAAGATTCTTTTTTCGGTTAGTTATAAATGATAGATAATATCGTCAATTTAGTATTGACCAATAGCAGATCCATTTTGACAATAAGTTTGCTTAGCAGATATCCTTGCAACGTGCCAAAGGCATGAATGTTCTAACTACTGGGGACCTATTGGATTTCGCCTTTACTAAAGACGTGGTCATTTAGGTATTAGCCTTATGTATCTCCAGCACAAAGGTAAAGGCTATTAGAAAAAAATAAACTTATTTTGAACATCATTCAATTTTTTCACATAATGAACAAAATTAGTTCCAATTTAAATATCGATGTTCCTATATACACTTGAGTTATTGTCTAAATCTATCATTTAGACAATAACTCAAGTGTATTTACCAATGATTTAAAACAATTAATCTACCAAATGAATGCATGATACATATATGCGTAACTAAACCATGCGTGTCATACCACACGCATTCTGCGCATGTACTATGTCAACATCACAAAGTTATTAACGGGGAGAATTTGCATGTAGATGGCAACATCAAACGCGTTTAGACGGGGAATTCAATGAAAATGGACAGCCATGAATACACATGACTCGGCATTCTAAAGCAAAACCTAATCGGTTTCTATAATTATTATGATTATCAGAGTTGACAGAATAAGAACCAACAATGTGATAATATACTTAATTTTTAAACATATTTTATCAATCGCCTGATAGATACTGTTTCACACGCATGGTGACCAAGACTCAAAGAGTTCTGAAACATAATAATGTGTAGGTAGGTAGAGTTTGAATGATTTTTCTGGTATAACTTCCATCATCGGACGACCAGACGTACAGCAAGCCGTCATCAATTTATGGTTGACTTCCCTCCTGCTCGCACTAAGCGCTTTACTTCGACCTTCATAATGCGAACGGCCAAGGAGCAGAACTCTCTGCCGGCATCTGAGTTTCCGGATTGCTTTAATCTGGGTGTCTTTAAGATCAGAGTGAACAGGTTTTTTCTAGGCGAGCGTGCTATATCTTCGACCGCATCGTCACTTAACAACAGGTGAGATAGCGGTCTCAAACTCAAACCTATAATTAATAAAAAAAACAAGCTAAGTTAGCCTTGGTCAACCATGCATCACGACTCTTCAACCTCATAATTTTAACGGCATAGTAAAACATCATAGGTAAAATACAGCCTGGCATAAAAACTCCGTAGAGCACTTTTATTTAAATATCTTTACTTCGTAGCTTTACATTGGTCATTTATACATGTCCAACCAAACCTTACCAGTGAATAGCTATACTGCTACAGCTTCCTAGACACTGAATCAAATTACTTTAAAGCCATTTCTTAGTTCCCACGCGAGCCATATCACTCAATATTTACTATCTGTAACTTAATTACATGCAACGCCCGCTGGCTTCATCCGACCCATACGTATGTAAAACGAACAAGTTTACATAAGCGTCTGTGTTTACGTTACCATGTTTACCCGTTATTACGCTCGATTGATATCGAATGCGCCTGTCAAACATACATCCGTCAGTATAATTGAATTTAGAGCGAGTGTTGGCGCCAACGCGCTGTCATTCGAGTGACATATTTTGACGCGTCAACAATCGGTAAATCCGATTAGGATCGTATTATCGACACCCGGCGTAGAAGGGCTACATCCCTTTGCATAATTTAGGCCTTTATTAACAAGATAGTTTACAACTTGGAGATTGTTGAGGAACTAGGTAGCAATAATAAACATTGATTGACATTGAAATCCAAGGATAATTCCTTCATGGATTATTTAGATCCAGAGATCAAACATTTTATTTTTATTTTCAGCTCCTGATTTCGTGAACTCGTTGGTGCACGGAAATTTTGTGTACTTCTTCTTCAGAGAAACGGCTGTGGAGTACATCAATTGTGGAAAGGTAAGTTTAGGGTCATAAAGACCATTATGACAAACAATATCAAAAACATATATGACGACTATCAACGGGTTAATAAAGTGGCATTAAATTATTGATATTTTACACACGTACCTAGTTTAAAAACAAAACCTATTTTATGTAAAGGCCCGTTATATATGAATTAATGCGCAAGTGCAAACGCCTTCATTAAATATAGTATAGGTGCCGAATAAATGGATTTTGTTTCTTCATTCACTGTCTAGTTTTTACTTAAAAAATAACGTAGGTAGGTACTTAGATAATAGTAGGTATCGGTCTCGCAATAATCTATATAGCATGCATAGGTATATAGAATAGAATAAGTACCCTCAGTTTCTTGCCGTATCTTCTGAGTATAGTGGTTCTTTTTCCGGTACGTTGGTAGAGTCATTGTAATAATTGACGTTCATAAGTGCGTCTGTGATGCCAAACATGAATAAAGAACTTTTGAACTTTGAACTTTGAGTAATTTGTCTATGTACAATAGATCTTAAAACATATAAACAGCTTACTAATTGAAAGCGTTGATTGCGAGCGCAACTTTGATCATATATATTATATTTTATGCATATTTTACTTAAACATAGTTCCCTCTAGTTGTCCCACCTTGTCTCTTACCTACCTTTGTGTGTGCGCTTGTTAAGTTGTATAGTATCTACAAATCTTTATTTTTTTTTCCAGTCCGTTTTCTCCCGAGTAGCGCGAGTATGCCGCGACGACCGCGGCGGCCCTCATCGCTTCAAACAAAGGTGGACTTCCTTCTTGAAGTCAAGGCTCAACTGCTCCGTGGCCGGAGACTTTCCCTTCTACTTCAATGAGATCCGTAAGTTTATTGCTTTTATAGTTAGTTTTATTAACCTCGTTCTTGTAAATTTAACTACGATTAACTTTTTACATAATTTTATTATAATGACTCTGCATTTTTTATTGTACCTACCTACTAACGACCATTTTACTAATAATTTGAATAATTTTTATTCGTATAAATTATAAAATCTACCAAAACCAAAATTTTCACCAATAATTATATTAACTGTACGATTTCGTTTATTTATATTTTGAAGATACTAAATGTTTAAGTAATGTGGTCGCTAAGCGACAAAATCAAGAAATTTAAAAAAAACTACATATATTTACGTTTCCTATTACAGAATCTACAACAGAACTCATAGAGGGCGTCTATGGTGGCCTGAGCGCTCAGTTGATCTACGGCACCTTCACCACCCCACCCAATAGCATATCAGGCTCAGCAGTCTGTGCGTTCAGCATGCAAGACATAGCTGACACCTTCGAGGGAACATTCAAGGAACAGAACGCGATCAACTCAAACTGGCTACCTGTGAACAGCGCTAAGGTAATCTTCGATTGCCACACAACTTTGAAAGTTTTGAAAATCTTCAGGGCAATGAATATTTGCAGCGTTCTCTAGTAGATTGGCTAAATAACCTAAGTACTCGTATCTAAGAACCGTTTTAGATAGATTGTATTTTTTTATTTTGATCTTTGTTACCTGTTTGCTACCGAAAACCACATCCAAAACACGTCTAAAGATGATGATAGGAATATAGAGTTCCCATATGTCTTTCGATCTTTAAGGTAAACTCTTAAGGCTAGAGTTTCTATAATTTATTTTCTGCTTCTAGGTGCCCGAACCTCGACCAGGAACCTGTCACAACGATTCGAGGACACTGCCAGATCAGACGCTGAACTTCATCAAAACACATGCTTTGATGGATGAATCCGTGCCGGCTTTCTTCGGAGAACCTATCGTTATTAGGACCAGTTTTCAGTAAGTACATTTGTTCATTCATTTTAGGCTTGTGTTTGACCGCTATCTCACCTGTTTTTAAGTGAAGATGCGGTCGATGATGTAGCACACTTGCCTAGAAGAAACCTGTTCACTCTTGTCTTAATGACACCCATTATAGCTATCTCAGTACATCTTTTAACTTCATCTAGTAAGAAAGTTCAAGAGGCAATTGAAATCAAACCTTCCAATAATTATGCTTATGTCGTCATCTACTTTATCATGTAACAAAAATAGGCGGCAATAGGGACTAAGGTAGCAATATAATTGATCAAGATAAGATTTTGTAGTGGTTTGTAGGACAAGGACTCATCTGCAAGAGTTCACGCTCCTTAGTAAGTACCATACCAAAGTGGCGCCTTCACTAAACGACCATGCATATTTATGATTCTTGTAGCACAATACTCAGTGTTAACGATGCTTAATGAAAGTGCTTTCACCCATATATAGATAGATTATTATTATTTACTAACTGCGCCCCGGGGCTTCAGGGATAAAACTATCATATTATGTGTTAATCCAGCTAAAATCTCAGCAAATTTCATCCAAACTTGGTGTGATGTCGAAAGAAACCACATCGATCAAAACATTTTTCGTTTTGTTATTTGGTTTATTAACAATATATGTATTTCCAGCTATCGGTTTACGCAAATAGCCGTAGACCCTCAAGTGAAAACGCCTGGTGGGAAAGCTTACGACGTCTTATTTATCGGAACTGACAACGGGAAGATCATAAAAGCAATCAACGCTATATCCTACGACTCGAACAAACGAGCAATTCCAGTGGTTATAGAGGAACTGCAGGCCTTTGCTGCAGGGTCGCCAGTAAGGGCTTTAAGAGTGGCGAGAGCTGGGAGAGATGCAGCGAGGCTGATAGCAGTTTCGGATAGGGAGGTGCTCAGCTTGAGGCTGCATAGGTGCTCTAGTGACAAGATCAGTTCTTGCTCGTAAGTATCATTATCTTATATTGTAGTTCTCATCCATAGTAAAGATTTACAATGAAATTAATAAGTTTCTAAATCTTAAATCAATAAGTTTAAAGTAATGCTTCGTGTTATGGTCTCTCAATGTCTCAGAGATATTTTACTTTAGAGATATGTTGTTTATATTTATTGCATTTTTAAACAGGTGACACTGGTTTTTTCTTCATTTGTTTAAATTAACTATACACTTATGACATTAGTCAAAAATATTTTCGGTTGTACTCGGTTGTATCAACCGATAAAATGTTGATTTTCATCCTATTATTATGTGCTTATCCAAATCTAAACGTTTTATAACCCATCGATCAATCTTTCCATTTATCATTGAATCTCGATACCTTCCTATATGTTTTATACATTAGCATTTTTGTCACTCATTTTCCGATCTCCATGTTTCGACTGTTTCTCTTACAGTGAATGCGTAGCCCTCCAAGACCCATACTGCGCGTGGGACAAACAAGCGGGCAGGTGTAGAGCCTACTCCCACGGAGTCAGTCGGTGGTTAGACGAGAATGCCTTCTACCAGAGCGTCAGCACTGGCAGCCATGCTGCTTGTCCTCACAGTAAGTTGAACTTTTCATCAACAGATTTTATATGATATTAATTGGTACTTTATTGTTTTTATACAATTTTAGCTGTATGGTCGTCAAATCAGCTTGAATCTCGTAATAGAATGCCACAACAGAACATAGTGACAATATAATTTGAATTATCGTAAATATAGGTACGACGCTGTCAGTGGGCAGTGACTTCTCCAAGTTAACATAAGAAAGATTTCTCTAAGTTAAAATAACTGTATATGATATTTCACATCCTTGTTTTCGATTTTCTATTGATGTACTTATATGAATATTAATTCCATTCCTCTCTATTCCAAAAAGGGTGATAGCAGACACAATAAATATTGATATTATTCCAGGTAAGGATGCAGGAGCAGTCGGTGGTCTCAGTTCAGGGTTGTACGATGATGCAAGAGGAGAAAACAAGGGAGAAGTCATAAACATTGTACAAGATAAGGATGGCAAAGGAGGCAATAGTAATAATGAAGGTATTGACACATTCTAACTTAATCGTGAAGAGTCTGACCAGGTTTTTTCAACAAACATTTTTACTTATTCAACTTAGCAAGACTTAGGAAATAAACAACTTTTAAATGGAATATATTATTATCGTAAGCTTATACGCATTTTAGGATTTTATTTTGTGCCCAGGTCCAGAAGTCCTCCAAGCTGATCCACCACCTGCAGCGTATTCCGTAGAAACCCTTGCTCTCGCTGTAGCAGCTGGAGCTCTAGCAGCGCTCGCAGCAGGATTCGCAGCTGGATACATCTGCGGCAGGAGATGCAAAAAGGACGAGGACGATAACATGCCCTACCCCGATACAGAGTACGAGTATTTTGAGCAAAGACAGAATATTAATAGGTTTGTATAACTGAAGAGTTTTATTTTCACCATTCTGTCACATTATTTCACGATTGCATTCGGTTTTAAGAAAAAAATAATTGTTTATGAAACTATATAAAAATTGTAAAATGACAGATGGTCTTCATTAAAAGCACTATGTAACAAAGTAGATACCTACCATAATATTCTGATCCATCTCATTACTAACAATCATTATTAATAATCATCATAAATACATTTTGACAATGACGATTTTATTTTGGCCGTCGAAACATGCCACACATACTATTACTCAATTTGTAACAAAGCAATTCATTATTCATACACTAATAAGAGCTTACAAACTAAAAAACCATCACGGCCAAAATAAATTTGCTTCACTTTTCCTTTTACTTCAACTAAAGATTTATTATTTTACAGAATCCAAGCCGAGCCGAAGCTACTCCAGCAAGTGGAAGAGGTGACCTATGCTGAGCCAGTCCTGGCTCCGCAGCCCAAGCCAGCTTCTCCAAGGGCCACTCTTCGCAAGCATCCTCCATACCACCCACACCACGAGACCCTATTCCAGTTCCAGCCCGATGCATACCGCCGAGATAACTTCGGGACCCTCCGCTCGCATCAGGTCAATGTCAGTTGTTCGTCTTTTCTTTCTTCTCGCATGGCTTTCTCGGCTACAGCTTAAATTTTTTATTAGCCTCTGCCAGGTACCAGTTTATATGAAATGATGATTAGAATATAATATAAGTAGTTGAAGAGTTGAACCATAAATTAAAATAATACGACTTTATTTAGACAAGTATTAAGTTCGATCCAGGAATAGTAAGTTACTTAATTAGAAGTCAAATTCAGGACGTTTCTTACAAAAAAGACACCTAATAACACTCAACGGTGCGTTAGAAACAGATATATGAAATAGGAAAAAATGTTTCATCAAAGTAATTATATTGTCTCTATGTCTCTGATTGCTATTGATTTTTTTCATAAACTTCATAAGTAGGTACAATTTTAAGCTGTAGTCAAATATTAACATTTATTTCGAGTCTCATTAATCTGACAATTTATAGTGCACAATTAAGTTACTCTTGCTGTTAAAAATCTTATCCGAAACAATTGTTTTATTCACTGAATGTTTCCTTCTGTTCACATTAATGAGACTGTATTATATTTAGTTTCTAAATTGATTTGCAGCAGTTTGTGTCAACACCATTCTCTAAATGTCTTGAATAGCACTAAATATCTGGATAGCTAAGAATTACCATTTTTAAGATACTTACTGTTAATTTTAATTACTTAAATTATTATTCAATCAAAGACCTTAATTATATTTTTCTCTTTAGTTAAGTGAGGCATATAAAGTAAGTTTATTTGATATTGCCATTATTTCAAGCTTATCTCCACAACATTTCGCATGTCATTGCTCCACCCACACTTCATATTTCAGCATCGTTTGTCAACTCCACCAATTTTAAAATTCATTACTTACTTAACGTATTCGTCATACATTTACATAATTGAGTTTAAAGTTATCATTTCAACATTGCCTTATCATTATTGGTTGAAATAAAGTCACTCTATGGCACTTCCAAGTACTAAAATTACGTCTAAGCACATGCAAGACAATCTTAATGTCACTCATAATGAAATTTCGTGTTTTATACAGCATATATACGGCTCATTTAGAAAACAACCTAAATTAGCACTGAAAAATATGTCAGAACTATTTCATTTCTTTAAATAAGACAATAATAGTGCATGAGTGACTTACATTTCGACCTGCCAATAACCACTCATTGTATCCATTAACCTCACGCCTGCATTCTTGCGCATGTCAGTTAACGCAGGGATATTCGGACCACAGGGCGATGGGTACCGGCGCGGCAACGACAATGGTTTCTCGACCACGCGCTCAGTGAAGAAAGTGTACCTCTGAGAAACAAACGGGGCGGACTCGCGCGACCAGATGCACCATCATAAACATAATACGCATCATCACCACACGTTGGGTAAGTGTAACTTTTAAGTGATGTCATTGTCTCGAAAAATATAATTCAGATTCAGCTTAGCTTTTGTTAGATTCGACCTTATCGACTGAAATATTATTAGCTTGAAGTATTAGTACGAAAAAAAAGTGATTTTCAAGGAATTCCGCTAACTGTTATACGTCATAGTTGCAGCAATAACATTTATTTGTTCTCCCTTGTTTATGATAATCCAATTGACATGGAAATTGTTTTATCAGTGTCGCAGCGCAGCAGCGGCTCGGGCTCCGGGTCAGCGAGCGGCGGGTCCTCCTCGTCGCCCTCACCACCCTCGTCGTCGCCATCCCCGTCGGGCGAGCGACCCCCCACCCCGCCACCGCCCGCGCCGCAGCCCTGCGCCTACATCTACCGCAACTAGCGCGCCGCCCCGCTACTTCAGTCACCCGCCCCGTGACTAACAAACTTTAAAAAAGAAAAAAGACTTAGTGATCGTGATTGACATTCCAATTTTTGAATTGTTGAAAGAACCTCGTGAATTGTTATTGGTGAATACGACAACGTACAAGAAGGTTGCCTATAGATTGTAACTAGAGTGCGTGAAGCACCGTTGATGTTGATGTTTAGATGTGAATTGTAATGTCACTATGTATGTGATGAAAACAATTTCTTCCATGAAATAAATATACGTACTGGTGATCCAGGTCGTCTCTGATTGGACGTGTGACAAAAAATGAAAGTATTTTTTTTAAAAGACGGAACAATATTACAATTGAAGTATGTAAGATTGTAACAAATTGTAGATTGTTTAGAATATACATAGTTTACATAATATAGGTGAAGAATATAAGTTTGTTGGTATCATGTTGATGACTAGTTAATGTGAAAATGTGGATGACATTGCAGGTTTTTGATGTACCCTCATGTGTGTTTCAGTGAAGCGAAGAAGTTGCAATGTTTTCACAAATCGCTTTTTTACATACCTACCTAATATTTGTAGTCATAAAATATATAGTAAGGGTTCTCTTATTCTAAAATTCTAGTGTTACTTATAACTCGACGACATCATTTGCAACGCTCATCTGATATGGAACGGACAATTTCTAGCCATTGAGTATTTCAATTAATTATAAAATACGTTGTTTGGTGTTGCCGAGCTATTTTAGATTAAAACATTATACTTAGTTGAAACCAATGACATAAGACACAAATAATATAAAAATATATATTTACCATGTATAAAACGATATGTAAAGTTCTGATACTTATTCATTCATTAAAGTGCTTCTTATGGATGTATTTAGATTACTAGGAGATCGTTTTGATAAATGATTCCATAATGTTATAGATTTAGCGATTAATGTAAACATAGATACTAATAGTGTAAGAAGGCAAAGTGATGCCACAATGCCAATTTAGAATATTGGTGCGCTATTTTAAAGTTACATCCCGTAATAATTGTGATCATTGTGTACATACATTCTACGTCACTTATTAACTTTTGTCTACTGTCGTTTCTAAAATCCAGAAAAGTGGGCCAAACGTTGTAAAATTCTTTTATATGAACATAACGTTCATGCAATTTGGGAGACAAAAATGGCTTTTTACTTATTTTGTAATGTTAGCTAGCAATTTCTTTCACTCCCGTTGAGGATAGTGTTCAGAACAGTCATCGCTCATTGTTGACAATTGAATGTGTGTAAAGAAAATGTCAATTCTATTTGTAATGACTTAGTGCCTAAGTGAGTGTGGCAGAATTGTAATATGTACATTACAGATTTTGTTTACTTGGACTGATGTTAGCGCGAACGTTAGAAAGCCATTAGAGTAGCGATAACAGTAGACAAAGCATTGAGGTTACGACAATTAGGCCCCTTACAACTCTAACCACGTCAATTACGAGACCCGTTAGAGTTCTAAGGTATAATTTTTATACAATATAATTTAAGGGGCATTCTCAAAACTGCCTTTACTAATACTCATATTTACTTTCTTCTACTTATTATCTTATATCATACCAAAGATGCCATGATTTTGTATGTAAATTATTTATTGATAGTGATTAGAATGCTAATATTAACAATACTTAATAGAGTTGTTATTTTGAATGTAACTGCCATTTTTATACTTATTTTATAGTTAACCAAAGTAACGCACAGATTAACTATTATTTTTATAGACCTTAAACGTGCGTTGATTTAGATTGCTTTTACATGGCCAGTCAGTTTGGTATGACATTCACGGAGCCTGGAAATGATAACTGAAGCTTTTGAGCGTTTGAACTCAACTTTACATCTGTTTTCGGACAACACTGAGTTTTTTTGTACAGAGCCTGCAAACGCGTCATGCCCAAAACAAAGTCATCGTGTTATACCATTCAGTAAAAATTATAAACGAGTGCCACAAGAGACTACTTGCTTGGAATACAAAATAAAGAGTTATTTTTGTAAGTCATTATAGTTATCATTTTCATGAACTGTGGAACGGTAAAAATATATAACACGTAGGTACATACATACGTAAGAGAGGCTAGTTCTTGTACATAGCGAGTTCGGTAATGTAAATTAGTTTTCGTGAAGTAATTTGAATTAAGCGTTAGAGTTTAAGCGCGCAACATTTTTGAACGACGCATTGTTAATAATTGTTTTGTACGACTAAAAGGTTTTGATGAAATGTACAATAACCATACTACGTTAAACTGAACCACTTTTTTATACTCGAACATTGTAATCATAAACATGCCTAGAAAATCTTGTAAGCGTAATATATTGATTTACCTATTAATATATTAAGAATTATATAGATCGTATGGTACCGTAGTATATAATATAGATACCGCTTAATTTTGTTTGAAACTTGAAGCCTTAGTGTTAGAAATTGAAGACTTTTATTGAAATAAAGAGTTAGATAACAATAACAGAGGATTGGATTTAATATACTTTTAAATCCGAAACTTTATTATAAAAAGTTAATGTTAAGATATAGCGCATTTACGACACGTTATCTCAGACTATCCATCACGTTCTAAACTACGATCTATTTTTAATATTGTAGTATACAAAGAGCTCCTGAATTTATTTTGGTCTTTCTGGATGGAACTATTTGAGGAACCCTACTTGTAAACAACTACTTGTCTGCTGCAACCAAGTCAACTGGTTTTATTATTTTTACATACATTTACAGCGAATAAGTAGGTAACTCTATAATTACCATAAAAATCTTGCAGT
The DNA here is from genome assembly GCA_951640565.1 of Petrophora chlorosata. Taxonomy (NCBI): domain Eukaryota; kingdom Metazoa; phylum Arthropoda; class Insecta; order Lepidoptera; family Geometridae; genus Petrophora; species Petrophora chlorosata. The sequence continues at coordinate 6,523,649 of OX621205.1, read as the reverse complement.
GCAAAAATGACAAAATTAAATTATGAAGTCATGTTTTCAAAAGCTTTTTGGTCCTAAATACCTACTTAGGTATTAAACACCAGAGTAAAATTATAAAATTTCAAACACATGGAGTCCGTTTAACAATAATTCCGAAATTACATTATTTATTTATTTTACATTTTCTACATGAAGTGCTATGAATATCTGAAGTTGGATCATTTTTTAACCAACTCCAAATAAAATATATTCAATTTAACCATAACAATATCTAATGATTGAAAAAGGTTATGCATTTTCTAAATGGAATAACATTAGACAGTAAAGTAACTATGGGAAGTGCCTAAATAATTTACCTATTGCACCTGTAGTAATAACGCTTGTCCGTTAAATCCCATATTATAAATACCGACCACGAATCACATTAACCAAGAAATTAAACACCGTGTTTAAGTTTAATCCATGTTGGGTCTCCTTCTGTTTAACAAATGAAAGTCAGAGACAAAACAAGGCTTAAGATTATACTCGTACGTGTAACGGAACGCAATATTCGCGTGCTTTTGGTGGGTAGTTATTGTTACATACTTTAGTTGAAATGGCTGAATATCTTTACTCTGTACATTTTCATCATTCAATACAATATACAGATCTTTTACGAGTTTTGTTTAGAATAAATATGCTAAACCTTGTCGTTCGACACAATATTGGCGCCCAACGTGGGGCACCTTATTTTAACTAATTTCAAAGGAGTAGGTGTTCAGTTTGACGTGTATATTTTTTTCATCAAGGCATCTATAGGGACACAGGCTCGCGAAGTTTACGTTCCGTTATATAAATCCGTTACGATAAACTTTTTTTCTATTTCGCCTATGAGATAGTGAGTTTCTATAATATAGTGCCTCTAGTTTGGACTAGCTACTGCCATTAAAGTTTGAAATCATGTTGAAATAATCTTTTAAATCTATACCTAGACCTACAAATCTACCTATGATCATTCATATTAAGGCCTACGGAGACGATGCACTTTTTCGTAGTCCGTGAAAAAAATACCGGACTTTTTTATTGGTTTATCGCCTGCGTCTGCGCACACAATTCTAAGTGTTCTGTTTTCGCGGACTAAAAAGTACCTACCTATGGGCGGATTGTCCATCGTCTGCGCAGGCCTTTATTGTAAGCCTACTTCATATAAATAGTTCTATAGAATCGGCTTTTTCTTTTGTACACAATAAGTTATATGAAACAATAAGTTTTAAAGACTGTACCCATTGTTTTGCTTAGACACTTAAAAAAAGTGGACATTAGTGTTTTAATGCTAAAATATGTTTTGCCTTCAGTATCATGGGGAGACAAAACGTAATTTAAACTTAAACCGAGCCTAAGTTTAATTTCATTAAGCATAGGATTAAGTAGGAGTTTTATAAATGCAAAAACGCAATGCAGTGATAGAACTGTCACACCATATTCGCTGCCCTTATAATTATTATACTTAGTGTGCAATTTTTTTATAACTAGAAACAAATAGATTCGTAAAGCATTGATTTGCAAAATATGAAATAAAAGAGCCGTCAGGCGAGGTTTTATATTTTACTTGTCATTGTTTGAAATGTTATGATCATTTTCTCATTAAAATATTATTAATATTATGCTAAATATTTTAGCAAAGGATAAAAATGTATTCCTTTCTTTAGTAAATAAAATATTGAAACTTGGTTTTGTAGTTTCATTTAGAGTTTGCCTATAAAAAAACGTGCCCAACGATCACATAAATAAACTATAGATAACTATACAATTATACCTAAGTAGGATTCTTTAGAGCGAGTGTGGCTCAGTGGGATGACGTGCGACTTTCGATCCGACGCACCTGAGCTCGAATCCCGCTGGCCCCGCACAGCACGCACGCTGACTTTCTTAAGTTATGTGCGGATTTAACACTACCTCTAAAAACGGTTATGCAAAACATCGTGAGGAAACCGGTATGTCCAAGAATTTATCATAAAAATTCAAGGACATGTGACATCCACCAACCCGCACTGGGCCAGCGTGGTGGAATATGGCCCATACACTTTTATGAGAAAAAGCCCGTGTCCCAGCAGTGGGAACGTGATGGGCTGATGATGATGAGGATTTCTTATAGAGAACCAAGCGAATTACGAGAACAAAGCTGCCACAACACCCAGACACGCAACATATTCTTGCGTTTTTTTCTGAGAACACCACACACATTTGTCCCGTAGAAGGAATCTAGATATACCTATAACCCGCAACCTCTATGCTTAATGACCCTTCGAATATTTTATCTGAGTAATGACCACTACACCACAGACACTGCTTAGATTAGGTACCTACGTAATGTAGACGTAGGGCACCTGGCCCAGTATGAGCTTTTGTTACAAAGTTAACGACAGCAGTAGCTCACATTGCCGTGGAATGAAACGACTTTTGTTGGTAAGTAGGTATACCTATACCTACTGTACCTATACCTATGTGTACGTTTGGGTGCATTTAACTCGTGTTACAAAATACATAATTGACAACATTTCAAATTTTATACCCCCATTTTTATAATTTATTTCGAAAGTAGATGAAAAATAGGAAACATGTATGAGGAACATATATATATATTATTTTTTGTATTATGAACATGTTTTCTTATACTCAAGATTTTTATGACAAGTCTACTAAAATTAATTAATCCGATGATCACGAGTTTGGCAGAATAAAAGTGGTATGCCATATTCCTCAATGGTACGAACCATTGAGGTCTTACACTATAGAGGGATAATTACGAAGTTTTCCGACCTAAAAAAGGATAGCGCTATACAACAGGCTCTTATAAAGAACGAGGTACAACTATTATCATATTGTCTCTATCGCGTAACCCATTTTCTTAACATTGGTCATGACATGTTAAGTCAAAATAGTGGTCCGGCAGGGTCGGCTTGTGGTTTTTTAATTTGTGTTGTGGTATTTCTAATTATTTTTAAGTGAATCTTTGTGAATGTGTACTAGAAACAATTTAGAATTGAATGTGAAAAAATATTCGGGTGTTCCATTCAAGGTGAAGTGAAAATTGTACTGAAAGATTAAATTTTCAAACGTATGTGTTTTTCTTGTGTTTATTGATGTTTTTCGGTAACTATAATTTATGTGGATGTAACTATACATCGGGTTCGACAATTAGAACCTGCATTTGGCTTGATATATTCAGTTTTCGGTGTTATTTTGTTAAAACAACATTGAGCAGTTTCGTATGTCAGTGTGGCCATCGTATAAACATTTCAGTTCCCATTACGTCGGGTAACAAATTGCATATTTGTGTAAAATATTAAATGTATTAAAATTGTGCATTCTTAAACCATTTAATTAAGATATAGGTAATAAAAGTAGTTAATGATTATAGTTTTTATTTAATTTGAAATTAAAAAGTTAAAGTTTAGTAAGAAGAGAGTAGAATTGTTTTAATAGTAAAGGCATTCGCTTCTTATGTAAGAACATATGTTGTAAATAAGTTCTTATTTTGTGTAATAAATTTATCTTACAGGTCCTTGCTGTCGATTACTATGGCCAATCATCTAATTCCATTGATGGATCACAATCCTACAATAAAAATGTAAGCAACGAATCTCGGATTTCTAATCCTAATTAACGCCACATAGTCAGAACGAGTTCATGAACGTAGACTTCATCATCATGTGAACGTCAAGGCTGTTCAGGACACAAAAGGACAAACCGTTTCGGGTTAGTGTAGTGAATTGACAGTTATGTATAGTTAGTGCTATCCAATACGGTGGTATGGTCAATGTAATAATTGACTTTCATAAGTACGTCTGTGATCTACTCCGACAGTATGACGTTTAACTGAGACACTATGCTATTTAGAATACTTCAAGTGTTTTTTTTAACATTGTGTTTATCTATCTACCTATATCCTAAGTATCAGTTGTGCTGCAGTCTTGTAAATGATGTCAAAATACTAGTTCTTCTATTGTAAATTTTATCTGTATGGAAATAATGAATGTATGTATATTGTATAAATGTGTCATATATTTTATTTGATTATTTTATTTAGCTGACTGGTTTAATCCTAGATAAAACCTGGTTAACAACAAAATATTAATGATTGCATAAGAAGCATACCGTAAGGAAATGTAGTTACCGCAATGTCATTCGAGCTCTGCGTTGTATCGCCGCCACTATAGCTTCAGAAAGTCGTAGGTAGTTGGTCTGTAAAAGGTACGAAATCTATACTATTATTCTGTGGCCACGCTAGAACGTATTCATTACTCGGCCACCTAATAGAGATCTTCATCTTTGATCTATTTACAGGAGTCTATCATAAAAAGTAATTTCTAGATTTTTCGACAACATATGCATATTCCCTATTTCCCTATTCTTTCACTCTGGGGTACAGAATAGTACAGATGTCCCACCTTTTACAGACCAACCACGAACTTCTGAAGTTATAGTGGCTGCAATGCAACGTAGAACACGTTACATTTTCATTCAAGCGAATGGGAGAATTTTTCATAGGTATGGTAAACACTCCAAAATTACTGTCAAAAAACTATTGCTTTCCAAAAGTGTTACGCTGTCAAGGACTCTATAGTGTCATTCCTCAATGGTACGAACCATTGAGGTCTTACACTATAGAGGGATAATTACGAAGTTTTCCGACCTAAAAAAGGATAGCGCTATACAACAGGCTCTTATAAAGAACGAGGTACAACTATTATCATATTGTCTCTATCGCGTAACCCATTTTCTTGACATTGGTCATGCCGTGTTAAGTCAAAATAGTGTCCAGGCAGGGTCGCCTTGTGGTTTTTTAATGTTTGTTGTGTTATTTCTTATTATTTTCTTATGAATCTTTGTGCTTGTGTACTAGAAACAATTTTGAATTTAATTTTAAAGTATGGTCGGGTGTTCCATTCTTGGTTGCAAGAACCGAAGCGAAAATTGTATTAACGGTTTAAGTTTCCACAGGTAGGTGTTTTTCTTGTGTTTATTGATGTTTTTCAGTAACTATAATTTATGTGGATGTAACTACACATCGGGTTCGACTATTTGAACCCTGATTTTGGCTTGATATATTCAGTTTTTGGTATTATTTCGTTAAAATAATATTGAGCAGTTTTGTGGTCAGTGTGGCCATCATATAAACATTCGAGTTCCCATTACGTCGGGTAAAAAATTGCATCTTTGTGTAAAATTTTAAATGTAGTAAAATTGTGCACACATAAACCATTTAATTAAGATATGATAAAAGTAGTTAATGACTAAGGCTTTTATTTTGGAAACTACAGCTTTCCCCAAGCTTATAAAAATATTTGGATAGCGGCTACTGGAAGAAGAGATTGGGAGCCAACAAAAAATTCGAAGATATGTTCAATACATTTTAAGGACCATGAACTAAAAATTAAAGAAAAACGAACAAGACTAGTTCGTGATGCAGTACCGACAGTGCATGTAAGATTTATTATTTAGTTGTTTTTATTTAATTTGAATTATCTCTGTGATTTTGCAGTTGCACATCATCATCATTATCATTATCATCAGCCTATACGAATCCACTGCTGGACATAGGCCTCTCCCAATGACAGTAGTTAAAAATTGATGTACTTGGAGAAGCTACTAAGTATTTTCCCTCAGTTTCTTGCCGTATCTTCTGGGTAGTGATTCTTTTTCCGATGCGATGGCATTGTCATTGTAATAATTGGCGTTCTTAAGTGCGTCTGTGATCTGCTTCGACAGTATGATATTTAACTGAGCATATTGTCAACAAAAAAACAAAACATAAAATATTGTAATTTGTTACAAAAGTTCTAAAAAACATGCCCCTAACTTTTTTGGCGTATCTTCCGAATGGTGGTGGTTCTTTTTCCGATAGTTAGAGTCAGTGTAATAACTGACGTTCATAAGTGCGTCTGTGATGCGAAAACTGAATAAAGAACTTTTGTACTTTGAGACACTATGCTATTTAGAATACTTCGAGTTGTTTTTTTCATGTACTTTTAAGGTTTTTATAATATGGTTTTTTATGAGCATTGAGGTTGCGGGTTTGATTCCCGCTACGGGACAAATTTTTGTGACAGAAATAAAGCGCAAACATTCGTTTTGTGTCTGGGTATTGTGAGACCATGGTCTTCATAGTTTTTCCCTAGATACAGGGAATCCTAGTTAGGGGCCTTTTTGTTTATTTATTTTATTTTTATTTCAACATTGTGTTTATTTACCTATATCCTAAGTTTCAGTTGTGCTGTGGTCATGTAAATTATGTCAAATAATTATAGTTCTTTAATTATAAATTCTATCTGAATGGAAATAATGAAGTTTATTGTATTAATGTATCATCTATGTATTTACTTTAATTATTTTTATTATCTGACTGGTTTAATCCTAGACAAAAAACTAGTTACCAACAAAATATTAAAATGATTGCACGAATTTCATAGATTTTGTTGCAAAGGAATTTCTCGGAAGACTGTCTATGAGGCTTTAAGTATTGTATTTATACATTCACTATGAAGCGTGCCGTAAAAAATGTAGGTACCTATCGCATCTCGTTCGTGTTCTGCGTTGTAGCGCCGCCGCCACTATCGACATCACATGCATATTCCCTATTAATGCTGTAATTCGTAAATCATCGTGGTACTTATCTTTCACTCTGGGGTACAGAATAGTACAGATGTCCTACCTTTTACAGACCAACTACGAACTTTTGAAGTTATAGTGGCTGCAATGCAACGCAGAACACGTTACATTTTCATTCAAGCGAATGGGAGAATTTTTCATAGGTATGGTGAACACTCCAAAAATACTGTCAAAAAACTATTGCTTTCCAAAAGTGTTACGCTGTCAAGGACTCTATAGTGTCATTCCTCAATGGTACGAACGAACCATTAGTGTCATTCCTCAATGGTACGAACCATTGAGGAATGACACCTCAATGGTACGAACTTACTTTTTTTTTCTCCTCTTTCTGAGGAGTTTGGCGTCGCACGTTGTGCATTAGCCAGCGTCTTGTTTTTGGTTTTTTCGTTGATTTTCTAATTTTCTTCTTTCTTTAGGATTAAATTTATCTTCTTTTTAGGATGTAGTTTTTCTCTTTAATATTTTATAAAACGGGGAAACAGGATAAATTGGTAAAAATCGGATCGAACGGATATAAGGATAGGGTCAGAGGAGTAATTTGGAAGGAAATGGTATAAAAATAGGAAAAATGATCAAATTAAACATTGGTTAAGTTTTTTTTTAATAATTTTATGTCATTAGCTTCAATAAATGAAGCTATGACTTTGTAAATAGGTATAGAATTAGATAGAAGTAAACATATAATGTTGGTTGGCAAGGGAACTTTAAGTTCCATAAGATCTTGGTATATTTGAGTATAATCATATCGTGGGCAGTTATAAGGATAGGGTCAGAGGATTAATTTGGAAGGAAATGGTATAAAAATAGGAAAAATGATCAAATTAAACATTGGTTAAGTTTTTTTTATAATTTTATGTCATTAGCTTCAATAAATGAAGCTATGACTTTGTAAATAGGTATAGAATTAGATAGAAGTAAACATATATAATGTTGGTTGGCAAGGGAACTTTAAGTTCCATAAGATCTTGGTATATTTGAGTATAATCATATCGTAGGCAGTTAAGAATATGGTTGGTATCACCTATATCCTCTCCGCATTCACAAAGGTCCGAGTCAATTATGCGAAACCGAGCAAGATGCGCTGGACTACACATGCGTCCCTCACTTACACACTTGAAAAGTTTTTCTCTAGAAGATATAATTATTGGAGAGTAGGAATTTCTTTTGAAAGGAAATTTTTCAAGGGCTTGTAATGCACTTTTAGAATCGCAAAATATAACAGTTTTAGAAAGTTTCATTTAATTAATATATTCCAAAGCACGAACTTACTTAGAGCCTCGGAGCATTGAGGTCTTACACTCAATGGTATTTAGTATAGTTTAGTATGGAAGGTAAGCACACATGCTTTATAGCTGTCACTGTCAGTCTGTCACGTGTCAGCATCAGCTGTCTGTCAGCAGTTGCTGCCAGCCAGTAAGAGCATGCTTGTTTATGTTGTGAGATACAATTTTCTTAAAATGTGACAAAATGAGTGCAGTGAAAAGTGAAACTAATGTTCTCGGTCACTTTTTCTTCAACTTCAAACATATAATAATTGACGAAATCGCTTTAGAAGGCTTAGAAGGCATAGGACTCGATTTACTATGGAGGCGAGTAGAGCTGCGTATTTCTACGACTATTACAGAGAAAATGAAGGTCCGCTTTTGGCGAAGTATACTTAGTTCGAAAGAGATTTCTTTGTACGAATTGCCTGAGCCTGTACCGCACGTGGAAATATTAGATAGGTTCACTATAGTGGACCCAGAAACTGGTGACCTCAAAGATCCTGTAAGTAATTATTTCTGTCCATATAGTCATCTTTTCTCCCAATAACATACTCATTAGTATAATATGCAGCTCCTGTTTAGTTGTTCATAACACTAGCGTTCCAACTTGGTTTCACTTGAGTACATACCTAAAACTTTCACTAAAAATTCTCTAAATAATAAAATATTCATTCAATAAAATTAGGCCTAGGCCTTTTTTCACAGGATGATTATCTTGATGGCCCCTATGAATATGCCCCCATTCCCAACGAATATGAATCTTGCAAATACAAGAAAACACATACCTTCTCAACAAAAAAATAAATATATATCAAATAGTAGACATAGATGACTATTGATTCACTACTTACAGTCATCAGTATGAATGTTTGAAATTTGAATGCCATACTCAACATATAAAGAACAAGTCAAATATACAAATTAAATAATATGCCATAAACATTTATCATGGCAATAGATAGAGATGAATGGAGGGAGGGTAGGGAGGCCTTTGCCCTGCAGTGGGACAAAACAGGCTCCTAATAATAATAAATATTTATGTCTTTAATTTTGCATTTTAAACAATAGCATTTACAAAGCTTGGTGTGGAGGCACAGTTTGCTTCTATAGTATGATGCTCAAAATGTCAATACGGAGTATGTGAAATTAATTTAAAATTCTAACAATTTTATTAACTTTTTTAATTTTTTCACAGGATGATTATCTTGATGGCCCCTATGAGTATGCCCCCATTCCCAACGAATATGGATCTTGCAAATACTACTACACAAGAAAACACATACCTTCTCAACAAATCATGAATATCCCGTACGAGAAATTTATTGTTCAATATGGTACCACAATAGTATTGGTAGCCTCACTGGAGGAACGTTGGCAAGCATTGGCCAAACATGTGCCAATAACATATTTGCAACTGTTGATGCCAATTCCATATTGTATTTTGGAATTGATTGGCAAAGGCAGGGAAAATGTATGTATTATTTAACTTGGATACCTGAACTGAACATAATATTGTTAAAAACTATCAAATTGTAACAAAAGCTCTAAAAAACGCCCCTTGCCTTTTTTTCTGTGTAGTGGATCTTATTTTGATACAGCGTTAGTGTCAATGAGATAAACCGACGTTCCTAAGTGAGTTGGTGATGTCTAAATTATATAGAGAACCTTTGAGTTACATCGAATCCAACATTCTTACACAAGTTTTCAAAACCACTTTATGGCTACATAGATCTGTAATAATACTTGTGCTTACTTTATTTAATAATAATGCATAAAGCAGATTTATTCAACTATTCAAATTCTAGGGTCAAATGACAACCGGAAAATCAAACCTGACAAACATAGTTAAAGAACCAAAAAATCTATTCTACAACAGAAGATGCCTGAACGACCTAGATCTGATCAAAGTGTTATGCGTCACACAAACCATGGGACCGAGAGGATTAAAAAGCTTACTTCTAAGACTAAATAGATTCCACAAACCGAATTTACTTAGTATGCCTAAGACAGGCAAAACACATAAAATAATGGAGTACTTAAAGGATTGTCCTAATTTTATGGCCAAGGCTGATGATTTATTCAATCTTGGGTTTTTTAGTCGGCCTGAAGCAAAGAGAATGAGGAAAAACCACAACGTTTTTGACTTTGTAAGTACTTTATATGTTTTATCTTTCTTCCTTAATTATTCTTCATATTTATGTCTTGAGGTACAAAAAAGTGGTTGCATCATATAAAACAAACTTTTCAATTTACAGGTAGACCAAATGGTAGAGAACGATGAACCACCTAGGAAGAAGGTCAAACCAGGCCCCCCAGTGTTGCAAAAGAAAAGAAAATTCATCTGCATCGTATCAAAAAGCGACGAGTCTTCACAATCCGAAGATGAAGTCACAGAAGAGCCCGTAAAATACCAGTTCAAAATAGGGGTCAGCGTGGTAAGACAAGCATATGAGAGGCTCCTAGATGCAGGAGTGAAGGGTTTAAGCCAGTCTGAACTTGGAACTGCCCTGGGCTTGGAGTTTTATACGACTAGGATGCTATGCAGGATCCTGAAGGCAAAGAAGACGGTTAGAGAGTTTTTTGAAGATAAGGGCAAACAGAGACTTTCTAGGTAAGTACCCAGATTTATCTAAATCTCTGAGAAAGGCCATAGAGATAAGACTCCTGTTGTCTATACACACATTGGAAATATTCCCAGAAGTGGGAACATAATGAGTAGCAATAATATACAGATTATACAGTCCTGACTAGATATAACTGGGTACAACTCCATAAAGGTTCCACATCCAACCAATCAACTGGGTGCACTACAACAAAGGTTACACATCCAACCCTATGGTATACAATACAGAGTTTTATGTTTTATTGTGTCTCTATTTCTCACGTGTCCCAAGAATTTTGTTTACATTTCAGATATGTGGCAGTTGCAGCAGGTCACAGTGATACGAAATACATTGAAGAGAAAAATAAATTCCTTGAATACATCAACCAAAGTACCGAAAATAATGATGAGTTACAGGAAACACAGAGCATTCCCGAATTAATCATACTGGATAAGGCAAAACCTGACCAAGTCAATAAAGAACTTGAAGAAAGCAGACATATCACGGAATGGAAAGTATCTAGTGAAGAAAACATCAAAAGCTTAGTAGAATCTAAGAAAAGTCTTACTTTAAGACAGTTAAAATTCGGCAATGGGGTGCTAAAGATAGTTAAAGAAAAGCAGTGTGTGACGGGATACCAAACACTAAGCAATCTAGTTGCCAAAGAAATCAATGAAACCCCCATGGTGACAAAAGCCCTAAAATCATTCTTGGGGAAATTAGTAGCAGCTGGCCAAATAAAAATTTACAAAGTAAGATGGCCCACACCTGGCAAAGACTTGAACTTTTTGAACCTGATTTGCGCACCTCGCGTTAAAGCTACAGACCATATCGTCCGCTCTAAATACATGGGCCTGCGTGTGAGAGCTATGGCCAAAAAACCACCATCCAAAAAAGAGACAACAGAACATATTAGACCACTGTCAATGTTCATCAATCCTCGATACATGAAAATACAAAAGCTGCATGAAACTATAATCAAATTGGTGTATTTTGACCCACCCGATACAGAACCATCGTCACTTCCTCAAGGATTCTTGTCAATGACCGACCTGATGCCAGAGATTACTGTCAAATTCGCTATAAGCAACATGAGTAACACTGGCATGTCAGAGATTTCGTATATGAGGATACAAGATCATCAGTTTGGTCTCAAACTTAGGGATGCGCCGCCTGAAATTGCTCACGGCATAATGAAGTGTAAGAGTTTAAAGAATGCAATGAGATTGAATCTCAAATCGCTGGCGATGTATGGCCTAATCCAGCTAATTTACCAACCAGACGTACAAACCGTCGATTATCAAAACAGCAACTTGATTTCTTTCCTGTTCTACGTCAACCGCAATGCCAAAATTATAAACACCTCAGGGAATTGGCCTCGCGATGTAGATGTTCGAAGTCTAGAGAGGTCTTACTGCTTTGAGACTTTCGAAGACGTGAAAGGCTATTGGAGAGACGTGTATGATATAAGTGTCGACACGACTATAGTGCTCAAGGAGAAACGAACGAAAAAGACTCTGAGTCCACCAGTACGAAGGGAGGAAGAAGTGCTAATGTATGATAACGGGGATCGATATGGTGATGGGAAGGGACCGTGTGGATTCGACTCTTGCTTCTTCATGGAGATAGCTCGACTCTGGCGAACGTACTACGTTCGTGAAGCTAAACCGGCGCAACCGAAGAAAAAGCCACAGATCAAAATACCGAAACTAGCCAAAAGTAAGAAACAAAAAGCGCCAACAAAGAAAAAAGCCCCGCCTAAAGTGAACCCAGTGATGAAAATAAAGACGGTCACTAAAGGTCGTAAACGAATACCGGAGACAACGGTGACATGGACAAAGGAGGAGGACAATATGATAGTGATGTGCCAGGCAGCCATCACGATAGCTAGTCCCAGCTCGCAACCCGGATGCCTTCGAGTGAGGAACATAGTCGCCAAAGAAATTCTCACTCTGAGCGATCCCAAGAAAACCCAGAGCATATGTCATAGACGCGCTTTGATGCTGCAGCTGAACCCCACCATTATGCACGAGAAAGACAGCCTTCTGAATGAGATGAGACGTCGTCGGCATCTTATCCACAAATACGAGGGCTTAATAAAGAAACTTCGGCTTCGCTACTCAACGAACATGTCGAAGTTCATGAGCGAAGCCAGATTACCTATTCTTGAGCTGGTTTGGTTAATATGGCAGGTGTCTAAAAGCGAATCGTACAATCGAAGGCTACCATGCGTGGCTACGAACGTTGATGCCTTCTATGAGAACTTCTCCATAGACCCGACAACAGCAAACAAGCTTTACAACATCTATAAATCGCCAGATCATGCGATGTTAAGAGAAAGCGTGTTTCTGACCGTAATGCTCACTTTGAACGGTGAAGTCAAGACTGAGACCGCAAAGACAATCTACTCCATATTTAAAAAATACCCAGAGAATAGTCTGCGGGTAGTTGTAGACCAGCTGAGGCGTTGTGGAGCAATATCTGCTAAAGAGAAGCTATTCAACAACCAGATGCATAGATTGCACCTCGAAGATATCGTCCAATCAGCTTACAAGATCTCTGCTAACTACCAGCGTCGATGGATCGGGAGACTTAACTCTGAATTTGCGGAATCATTAGCAAAAATGATTGATGCAGATCTACCGATGACTAATATAAAAGGATCTGCGGAGATCAACTGTATACTATGCGAACTGCAGACTTCGGGTCTTTTGGAAGTGATGACGACAGTGAAACCGGCTATCATAGACGCTTCAGGGGTGCCAACCTCTAAAAAAAAACAGTTGAGCGTCATTGATATTGAGACCAAACACAAACTCAAATCTGGCTCAGTAAGTTGGAGAAAGAAACCCGGTGACACATGGAAGTCTAAAACTGTATCTTCACTATATAAAGATACTGAATACTTGTCTGTTCTGCATTATTTGAAACAGTAAGTTTCTCTTGTGATAAATGTAAAAACAGCGTGTGAAGCATTTTTCCGCCAAACATGCCCTTATGTAAAATAAAAAATCAAAATAAAATATTTATTATTGTTGTTTGTATTTTCAGGAATGCAGTAGTTTACATAAGAGAACAGCATAAATATGACTTGGATGATATCATTATACGTCATTTGGAAGACAAAGGTGAAAAGGGGTCTCGCTTCAAAGAATTACAGGTACCTAAGTGACACCAAGTGGGTCATAGAATTTGGATAGTACAGAAAGGCCTTTGAAATAATAGTAGGGTACAATACTTCGACATTAATTTTAATCTTAATCAGTACCTAAGAACAGGTGCAGATGGTGTCTGTGATGTCTCCCTCCCCAAAATGATTACGAAAAATAGTATTGTTTTAAGTAACTGTAAACAGACAACGCTGCGGAAACCGGCCCAAAACTCATACTCATACCTAGGCTTGCAGAGATAACTAAGTATAGTTATGGCTTATGTCTATGTGGGGCAGCTTTTAGCTAGTGTAAAAAAAAACTACCAGAGATTAGTTTAATTTTCATTTGGTTTTCAATTATAATAACCCTTTAATTTACAGGAACTCACAGGTTACAACAGCAAACGCCTCGCGCAACGATTATCCCAGTTAGAATCAGACAAAATCGTAAAACGCGTCGGCCTGAACGAAAATGTACTCATTCTCACCAAATACATCAAAAACTGGGCATTGAATCTTGAAAACAAATATGTGATTGTTACGCCTTGGCTGACATTGGATTTTGAACTAAGATACGATATAATGCTAGAATGGGCCAGCGTTATAGTCAACAAGATATTTGAATACCCAGGCTGCTCAGTAAGCTTCTTGTCAGATTCATTTGAACTGGTGACGTGCAGAGCGGTCCAAGATGCTTGCATGTTTCTAGAACACATCAAATGTATCACACTCCAAATTGTGAAATGCAAGGTACCAGATTTGTACTCCGATGAGGATGTAATGCCAGAAACAAGTGAATTTAACCCGTATGAATCGCCAGATAATATCGTGGCGTACCCGGTTAAAAACTCTATTTCGAAATATGTATATCTGAGGAAAACCATGTTGGAAAAATATCTAAAGGATAAGATGATTTAGAGCAGTACAATCCTGTGATCCCTAGTATTTAATTAATTTAAGTGTTAAGTGTAGTGCAGTCAGATAAATGTAATATGCCACTTTGATAATAAAGTTACAATCAACTGATTATTTTTAAATACGATTAACTTTTAAAGCGAGTATAGAATAAGGTTTTAAATAATTAGGAAGACAAATGATATTGCTCGGGCAGGGATCGAACCTGCGTCTTCGGAATACCGTCCCGACGCCTTAACCAATAGAATAATAGAGATGTAGCATCAAAGCTCCATGTATAGTACATGCAAAGAATGGAATAAGAACCCGTTTTATGGAGAAACTCTCCTATTATGTATGTTGGACATGTTAGATGAAAAAGTAATTGGAATGGTTTGTTTAATTTATTTATTGAGTGACTAGTGACGAATGACGAGCAGGTCGTTCTCCTGTTGGTAAGCAACTCGCCTGTCCATAACAATTCAATTGCGACACTACATACCCTGAACTTAATTTTGCAAAGTCCTGCGCGGCATTGCACTACGCTCGTTACCCCGAGACAGTAAGTACCTAATGCCATATTGCCCAGTAATTTCGCAGGCCACAATGCCCTTCAAACCGAAACAATAAGTAATGCTTGCGCACTACCGCTTGGCCTTGGTGGCAGAATAACTGGCAAAGCGGTGGTACAGTACCAACCTTGTAGATTGACCTAGATTCTAGCTTATAAGTCAGTAATAGATTAATTCCTCAAAGGGCTAAGCAAGCATCAAAGTACTACTTTATGGAAACACACGTCTTGAAATTCATGCAGGAAAAATGTGGCCAACTTTAGAACAGCACTTGACAAGTTTACAAGTTTCATCAAACTAGCAAACACCATCAAGCTAAAATCGATTATTATTTTTTATTTTTAACTTGTCTATGATTTATCTTTTTTACATATGGCAACACTATCCAGCAAAAGGGAGCAATGTGAAGTAGGGCAATCCAAAATTCGCCATTTTTAATTTTAGTGAAGGGAGTTTTTTATATTTGTCAGGCTGGAGAACGAGGATTATTTTGTAAAAAGTGTGTGATTAGATATAATTTCTCGTAGCCGAGACTGTTATTGAAAAAGTTTTAGTATAATAGTGTGGTTTTATTTATTACTAACGTTTTGTATGTAGTGCTACTTCCCATCGTAAAATTTGCTCGTTGGTGTGTCGCTTTAGCTAATTCGATGGCTATGTTATCGGAGTTGTAATCCTAAGGTGTCGTTTTGACGTTCTCATTACGGGATAATATTGAGAAAGTGAGGCGACGCTAATAGCAATGAGCCGGCCTCAAGGTGGACGGATTCAAGTCCCGGATGACCTTAGAGAGATACTACTGGAATTCACCATAAGTTACCTATTGGAGCAGCCTGGAGACGTGATCAACTACGCGGTCGAGTTTTTCACAAGGTTACAGAACAACAGAACGACCACGATAGTGAAGGGGCCCGTCGTCGGAACTCCTGATGAGTCCATAATATCAGATGAAGAAGGTACTGTTTCTCTGATGTATTTACTTGTAAAACAGTTTGTGAGGATGTTCAGAAAGGTGGGTGGGTAGATGCCTATCCTGTAGACGTAGGTTTGTAATTTCCTCAAGAATGGGAAAATAATCCCGCGTAGACACGTAGTTCCTTAGTCCGTGTGCCATTATTTTATCAGTACATGAATAGAAGTAGTTCTAATAACAAGCCTTGAAAGATAACTATGCCCCATTTCATTCACTGATCACAAATCTCATCACATACACTTTATGGTAACCTTTGTGCACCTTAGACCTTACAATACCTTACCATTCTTACCTTACATTAACAATTCTTTGCACATTAATTTAGGCCCATGGGACCAAAGTTCTTATTTAATACAGTAGATTTATATTCAATGTTATGATGACCCAATTTTATATGAGCTTACATTATTAATTATGCAGATGAGGAAAATTTACTTTTATGAATGAATCTGTGTTCTAAGAAAAGTGACAGTATATAAAAATGTTTATCCCAAACACATTTTTATATAGTAGGTATCTTGCAAAACTTAGTGTCTGTTTCACCAACCTATGAATAAACTAGAATCACTTAGCTAAAGGTTATTAAGATGAAAATATATTTTTACCAATTATTCCAATATTTGTAGTATTATGGGTCACTTTATTTAACCTATAAAATAAATAATGATTATTTAATAAATATCATTATACTAATAAATTACTTTATTCATTTGATTCGGATAAGGACATAAATATCATTTCAGTAATTAATATTTTGTCAACATCATTATAACAACACAGCCATTCATGTATCCTACATATTGGTCAGTCGAATCATTCAATAATAAATAACTACAATAAGAAGCTATCAAGAATTTAAATTCATGAATCTGATAAGGTAGCACAAAGGTCTTCCTCAAAGGGCACACAGATTTCAGAACAAGTGAAGAAATCAAATTTTCTACTGTTTTCTTTCTCTGGCTACTCTTTGCCAGTTTGGTCCAGCTGTGAGTTTGATCACATCTTCCCATCTCTTATTTTGTCTCCCACTGCTTTGTTTGTGCAAAAAGTTAATTAACTATTAAAACAAAAATAAATAAGAATCTAATAATCGAAAATGAACATTCCATAAAAAACCTTCATTCTGTATGGCAGCAGCAACAGACATCATGGTTTCTTCTTTTCAACATAAAATACTTACATTATCCCACAGCACTGTGATGGAAGTCATCTATTCCTTGGCAATTTGCCATTCATTATGATTCAATCTTATTTATGTTAATATTATACTTCGCCGTTGCATCCTCGAGATTTATATAATTCACAAGGTAGTTCCACTCCATGAGCTGGGCATCAAGCACAATTTTAGAGCTGTCAAAAATAAAAAGCACAAAATGACTTATTTACAACTCCCGCCCTAGAGGGCGCCACTAAGCTCTGTCACCTCATTCACTTTTTGTGTGCGGGCATCGTAGCATCGAAATTCTTTAATATTTTTTCTTAATCAAGTAATTAGTGTTTTTATCGTCTATTTAACAGTTAATTTCAGTTTAAGTGCTATGTGAATAAGAAATCGTAAGGAGTCTTGATCTGAAGACCATAATAAAGGTATGAAAGACACGAAATAAAACTCGTGAAACATTTATAACGGCATGAAAGTTCCGATAGCAACTATCAGGGTGAGAACTTACCTATCTTTCCGTCTTGACTTCCAATCTGCATGTTTAATGTTAATCAAGAAACAGTATTTACTACAATGTAGGTTATGTTACCTACTTAACGATGCAGTTGTTTATTTGTTGAATCTGTATTTCTATTTTCGTTACGAAAGATACTGTGTAGTACTCTGGAAGGATTCATTATTGAATCATCATCAGCCCATTACGTTCCCACTGCTGGGACTCAGGCCTTCCCTCGTAGAGAGAGTGAATTATTGAATAAGGTAATAATAAAAAAAAAAAAAAAATATACCTTATGCCTTAATGTGCCTTAATTTATAAAAATAAGTTAAAAAAAATAACTTGTTTTAATATCATAACATCTTTAAATAATACGTATGACAAAATACTGACTAAATAATAAATTTACTGGGCTTAGTAACCAGACCGAATAATGTCACAACTACCCTCAGTTATAAATTTTTATGCGACTAAATATGCAACTTCAGTACTTAAAAAATAGTTATTATGCTAAGACAATATCATGAATGCATCACATTGTAATGCTTTTATTAAGTCCTATACAAAAATTAAGTGCCTTGGAACTATGACGCGATCACAGTCGTGCACAATCTTTTTTAGCGCCACGACTTGTTTGTAGTGAAGGAGTTAAGAGTCAGAACACGGTCATAACATCTTTAAATAATACGTATGACAAAATACTGACTAAATAATAAATTTACTGGGCTTAGTAACCAGACCGAATAATGTCACAACTACCCTCAGTTATAAATTTTTATGCGACTAAATATGCAACTTCAGTACTTAAAAAATAGATATTATGCTAAGACAATATCATGAATGCATCACATTGTAATGCTTTTATTAAGTCCTATACAAAAATTAAGTGCCTTGGAACTATGACGCGATCACAGTCGTGCACAATCTTTTTTAGCGCCACGACTTGTTTGTAGTGAAGGAGTTAAGAGTCAGAACACGGTCATAACATTTGCGTTGCCTTTCTTACGTGCAACGACCACATTTGAACTATTTTTTATTGCCTAATGCAACAAATTGAGTGCCTTAGAACTATGATGCGGTCATAGTCGTACACAATCTTTTTTAGTGCCGCGACTTGGTCTAGTCAAGTCAAATAGTTAAGAGTCATAATACGGCCATAACATTTTCGCCGCCTTTCTTTTTGCAACGGCCACATTTGATCTATTTTTATAGCCAAATGCAATAAATTTAGTGCCTTGGAACTATGATGCGGTCATAATCTTACACAGTCATTTTAAGGGCCACGATTTGGTCGTAGTCATGGAGTCATAACATATTCATTTTTTAGACTTTGGCGTTGCCTTTCCTTCATGTCACGCCTATATTTGATAAATTGTTATAGCCTAATGCAAAAATTGAGTGCCTTGGAATTATGACGCTATCATAGTCGTTCATAGATCAAATTGTCAATAAAAGCGATGATAGACGTGCACAACATATAATTAAGTGCCTTGAAACAATGACCCGATCATGATCGCGCATATTTTAAGAGTTACGACTTCGTCGTAGTCAAGTAATTAAGAGTTATAACACAGTCATGTTTTCTGCGTTACCTTCTTTTCACCCAACAGCCACATTTGATATATATTTTTAGCCTAATGCAACAAATCCAGTGTCTTGGAACTATGATGCGATCATAGTCACACACATCATTGAGTGCCTTGGAACTATGACGCGATCATAGACGTGCACAACGACAAATTGAGTGCCTTGGAACTATGATGCGATCATAGTCATGCATATTTTTAATTTTAACTATAATTCAATTTAGTCATCTTTTGATATTTTGCATTGTTCTTATGTATATTTTAGCGTTACGACTTCGTCGTAGTCAAAGAGTTAAGGTTAAGAGTCATAACACTATCATGACTTTGGGGTTGCCTTATCTTCATGCGACGCCCACATTTGATGTATTTCTTATAACCTAATACCTAAAACAAATTGTGTGCCTTTGAAGTATAATGCGATCATAGTGGTGCATTTTTAACGGTACGATTTGGTCGTAGTCATGCAGTTAGGAGTCATAACACGATTATGACTTTTCTTCCTTAATGATACGCCCACAGTGGCAGAGGCCCAGTATACATCCACTATGGAAAACTGTCTAGCCGTAAAAATAGCAGATTTTAACGTATGCATATAATGTTCGCTCAACTGATCTTACAACAAGTTAATATTCACAATGAATAGATTCCAGTGGCATACTACTTACTTATGGTGACGTCACCGCGTTTTGCGGTGGCTTCTTCTTGATCTAGACTTTAACTAGTAGAACACGAACGTTCTTGATGCAAATTATACTAAGCTTTATGCAGCCTACTCTTGTGTGATGAAAGGTAAACAAGAAGTTTTTTGGATCGGAGATTGAAAAGGAAATCTCTAAACGTTGGGGGCGTATCTATCTTATATAGTGACATCAGACCTAAAAAAGGCTTTCTCTGAAAATGTTCTTGTATAAATTTTCAGTTAATGGGTATAAAACCATCTAAGTTGACTCTTCAACTAAAAACCAGCGCGAGTTAAAGAATACATAAATCTATCTGTCAGATCTCGTCGGTCATCCTATCTTATTAGAAAGGATATGGAAAAGCTTAAAAATTCGATCAAATTATTATATTAGGATTACGCCTTACAAACACAATAAAGCAAAGCAACCTGATTTAACGTATATTACGCTAGATAAATTCTTTCCTCTTCGGAAAAATCCTTGTAGTTATAATACTGAGGCAAATGAATCTGTTTAGAAATCTGGCTTTCAGGTTAAGAAGGCTGAATGATGAATGCTTTGATGTCTGATGATTTGATGATTTGATGCCAGCCAAGTCTGAAGGGTAGTAGATAAATACTACCTACAAGTAGTACTTACTATATACATAGTATTTATCTACTACCTTTTAGACTTGGCTGGCACCGACTTCAAATATATGAGTGGGTAGCGCTTATGATGATTATATTAATTTATTTTTTACTTTTGAGTGCCATTTGTGGTTTTGAAGTCGGTTTAGTTTTTTTTTGAAAAATAATTTATTTTTCTCACGGTATAATATACGATATAATAATACCCAACAATACTTGAACTTATCTAATTCAAAACTAATAAATATAAATTTAGGAATAGAACCAATCAAACCGTCCAATATCTTCAGCTGTTGTGATAAGTACCATTCAATGATTTACCTTTAGGTAATATTATTTTTTTTTATATAAATTCCAAACTCGTCTTGGTGATCACTGTAGTTCAATTGGCCAGAACCCTTCCCTTCTAATTAATGTTGAGATGCGGGTTCAAGTCTCAGTAGCCATGGGTTGTTTAAAAAAAAAAAAAAAAAAACTTTCTTTGAGCATTTTGTGGATCATGCGTTAATACCTAATAAAAATATGGCGGCCAAGAATCAGTGATTAAAATTTGAGGATCAGAGATATTCGAATGTCAATGTCAAATGGACTGCTCGGCCGACAGTGCCAATCATCTTTCCTAAGCTCTTCAAACCTGTAGTATCCTTACTCGGAATCACTTATACCAGCTTTTTCCAAATCACATTCTTGATTTGGGCTAAATTCAATCAAGTCCATAGACGGTTACCCACATAAAAATTAGACAATGTAAAATGTCTATTATATTTTCGGGTTACAATTCATAAATGAATAACCAAAAAGGAATAATGATAATATTAATATACATTACAAAGAAAAAAAAAAAACAGTTAAAGAATCCAAACATAAATTATAACCGCAAAATGGTGATAATTTTCTTATTGAAAATACGTTATTTGGTAATAACAACATTTTACTGTGTCATATATAATTAGTAACGGACGTTACTCGTATGTGCTGGAGATTTACCCTGACACTTCTTTTAACTGGGTGGAGTATCATGTGTGATAATACGATAAACAAGAGCCAGTAATTATTTTTCCCATTTTAAAAATTGACGAACAATATTAACAATGGGCAACTGGCGTCATGGTCATTCTTTACTAGAACAGTCAACCATAGTATCCTTTGTTCCAATCTCTGGCATGTTAAGAACCAATACTATTTTATACATATCATGTCAGGAAACAAGTTAGCCTTTGCACTTCAACCAGAAACAGACAAAATTATTCTAAATTTTGTTTCAAATATATTCCCAACGATGACTATTCCAAATTACAACAAAATAAATGGCAGTTTCACTAGCATTGTCAACAGGACGATGTGTTCAATCACCATCCTTTATATAGAATGTATGAAATCGTAACCAATTACGCAGTAATTTCTAATAGATTATAATTTGCCGGGAACAGTGACTTTTGTCATACAAGCATATAAGTTGTAAGGCGTTTGTTGCCTTTACTTTCTATCAGAGGCAAAGTTTGAACTTTTTTGTCATGAAAAGAAAACCTTGTACATAATACGAGCATCTCGTTAGAAGGTAGATAGATCAAAAGGATTATATGTGACAGTTGAATAAACACTGCGATTTTCTCTGCATACTTGTGATGCATAAACCTTAGCAGCTTACTTACGGAGTCTTCTATTGACCTTATCAAATAAGCTGCCGGATAATATGAGTACTATTTTGCTAAAGCGGTGTAGGATTCTAACTAAATTATGTTAAATCATAATTTATATTATACAATTGTTATTAAAATATTACATATATGTGTTGCCCATATAAATATTTTTACTCTGAGGAACATGAAAATTTCGCAAAAGCTCTAAACATCTACCTTGTGAATTATATAAATCTCGAGGATGCAACGGCGAAGTATAATTGATGGTTAAACAAACTTACCAAGTGAAGTTTGACCGTAATTATACGAGCCGTTGCATCCGAAGAGATTTATACTAATAACCCACCCGTGCCCTAATTTGTTGTCACAAACCCTTACAAATATTAAGTACCTACTAGTAGTTTTATTTTTCCTGTTTTGTGGCCTTAAGATTTTGCGAAATGTTGTTGTCTCTAAATCAAATGAGGTGACAGAGCTTAGTGGCGCCCTCTAGGGCGGGAGTTGTAAATAAGTCATTTTGTGCTTTTTATTTTTGACAGCTCTAAAATTGTGCTTGATGCCCAGCTCATGGAGTGGAACTACCTTGTGAATTATATAAATCTCTTCGGATGCAACGGCTCGTATAATTACGGTCAAACTTCACTTGGTAAGTTTGTTTAACCATCAATTATATTTTAAGTAATAGTATCTTCTTGCCAAATGCCAAATAAAAAGTGGTGACATAATATCACCTAAACACCCTTGCACATATGAGATAGTGAATTCAAATTTCAAATTATTGGCTTCAACAACATCAAATTCTTGCTTATCAGAAAAGTTTATATAACCCTTGAGAAATACAAAATTATATATTGTGCAAAATTAATAGTCTAAAGTATGCCATAAACTTCTGCAAGCAACATAAAATGTAATAGCAAAATAATGGAGTAGTAAATTCTATTTTACAATATATTCCTTCAGCTACAATCAATAGCTAACAAGCTGTAAACATGGATAAGGCAGTTCAGTTAATTATGATCAAAATTGGGGGGAAAAGCTATAACATGAAAAGTACACAGTTCCCATGAAACTGTTTGCCAACATGTAAATTTAATGCGTTACACACGTTTATCCTATGTGCGTGTTTGTTTTTAAATGCTTTGAAGTTTGATGATGGAATCGGCTTATTTTTCCAAGTCTGTAGCTCAGTTTTACTACTTGATTGATACCAGATGCTGACCTTTTCATAAGCATGCCTTATTATTAACTGGGTCTACGTTGTAACAGACAGCTTTATAGAAATGTACAGGTGCTAAGTGGACCTTGAGCAATACTTGACAACCTTATGTACACATTCATTGTACAAATGAATAAGGCAAACTATATTTTAAACTAATTTAACTGGTGCCTCATCTTGACAGTATATTTCTTAAATGTCCAGTGGACGTAACAAAATGGAACGATTACGGTTTCAATGTAACACTAACCAGTTTCTTTGTAAATTGTAAACACCTGTTGGTTATGATGTCATGGTCTCTTTAGGTACAATTATGTGACTTATCATGGCTTACTAGATTAATCCGAGAATCCACTCTATGGTAGCTTATGTTGTTAGGAAGTAAATCAGTTTTAGCCTTATCTTGTTGCTATTAGTTGAGTATGATTTGGAAAGGCGTTATGCAAGAAAGCAGCAGTTCAACTAGTATTATCAATGGTACATTTCTTATTAGGTAACATGCAAGTTTGTAAATGGAAGATTTGTATGTGTCACAGTGTGAAGACATTGTAAAGGTGGTTCAAGGATTACTCTCATTAAAAATCAATATATTTCACAACAGCAAATTATCTATGGAAGGATCTTATTGTATAGAAACGCGACGCGTACTTTAATGCAACTTGTTACACAAGGAATGCTACTGCACATACTAAATAGCACAGCACAACTAACTGTCACTCTCTCTAAAACATTACATATGGCACGACCACAGCATTAGTTGCATATTAGGTCACATATTCCACCTAAAACTTATAAATATTCTGACCTGGAAAAGCTTTGAATACCCCAAATATGTGATCAAAATTGTTTCTCTTAACATTACGAAAACAAATATTTAGAATTGTGAATTTTAATGTAATGTATACCTACCTACCAAAATTGCTGAGAAAAAACACGCTATTATGCTTCTAATCGTACTTTGATCGACTATAATCAAATAGATACTGGTTTCACAAGAAAAAACGCCATAATAATAGAATGAAGATAATTACATGCACTTCGGATTTATACGCGCTTTCAATACAAACACGCATTTACCCCACTACACGCTTCGAATAGGGTGTCCATGGCGAATCTGGTGTACAAATCACCAATTCATGATACTTCAACAATTTCGAGTTTGATTGTTGTTAGAATTTCAGATCTGATATCAACACTTGCGAGCATATCAATTATAATTATGTTCTTCTGATAAATATATTAGTGAACTAAAAAGAATATCATAAACAATTAATTCGTTTCGAACAAAATTAAACTATTGGCTATTGAATTATGGAGAGTCCCGCGAGTCTTAAAATCAAGACCTTAATTCCAAGATTGCAAAATTCGAGATTTGAATTAAATTATTCATGTACCTAAAAGTAAAATGGTTAACATGAAGAGTGGCTGAGGAATTTAAGAGCAATTTCAATCAAAATATGATATATGTCAAATACCTGTTACCAGGTTGCCTCGATTGGACGCCCTAGCTTCGAACACGGATGAAAGGCTTTTAATGGGCTGGTTTTACGCGTGTGGTTTGCAGCCCCATCAATAGCAAAATTAATGCGTTGTATATTTTGGCTTTCCTCTGTATAGTCATCGAGTTAATGGTAAGCAAATGAAGAGTAAAGCAGGTGGTTCTATTTTGGAGACGAGGTCAATGCATTTCAATTAATTCTCTTTAATGAGAGCATTGTCGCATCTTACAATTTTGGTAAATAACTGACGAAGTCTAAAGAATTTATTCGTTACGAAATAAAGCTATTCGTGTACGAGTGAAGAATTTGTGCTGGTGACGTCAAACATTAATTTTAATTCATGATTGCCGCGATATTTCTTTTTTATGAAGTATGACGCGAAGCGCAGATGCTCCGATACTAGAATATTCAATTCTCCCAAGACATTAATCATAATACAAAGAAAATAATCTGTCTTACATCATTGTTACTATAGCCGATAAATCCTCGAATCAATCTAGAAATCTCAGTCATTTATCAGAGGAAATGAAAGGTCGTTTGATAATAAAAATGAGAAATACTGTTCGATGCATGTATGTCTACGTCAGAAGCAAAATATTTACTATTTCTGTAAATATGTTCATCTAAACATTATTGAGAAACCGTAAATAGCATAAACTGTTTTTTATCTATAGCGCATTCACGACGTCAATAACTATTCCCTGACTATAAGATTGAACCACCTTGCTTATCTTAGTGTGCAACATCTTGCCAATAGAAGTCTTACTAGAACATTTTCACGACAGTAACTTTTTATCAGCTTCCCTAATCCGCTTCAAAAGAGTTTCTACATAGTATCTATACAAAAAAAGATACTTCTAACGAATTCTAACCACCCATTTACGATGCAGAGCCGCCAGTGGCGCGCTTCAACAACCGGCGCAAGTCAGTGTTCGCCGAGACCTATGACCCGGAAGAAGATGACTCAGATGAAGGGGCGCCTGTCGTGTTCCCCAAGTCGGACGCTCAGCGGACCAGGCTCGCTGAGGCCGTGCGCTCGATTCTGCTGTTCCGCTCGCTAGACGCTCAGCAAATGCAGCAGGTGACTAAAATAGAATATTTATTTTATTACATCCCATCATCCATTCTACTATAGCCTTTTATATTTTTGTTGTCATTTTTTTTAGTATGACGTTCGGCAAAAGTACCTTATATATACCTATACCTAGTATGCGAATATTATGAACATGTACAATACACAAGTAGGCATTTACATACGTAGCTTGATACTGAGTTAATACCTTTTTTAAGTTCTAGAAACTACCGTACATTTTCGATGTCCTTAGCGTGCCACTTTCGCTGTCCTTAGCGTGCCACTTTCGCTGATTTCACGCTCTATTCTGCTGTTCTACCCTCAGCAAATGTGACAAGTGCATTTTCGAAATCATCAGCGTGCCACATTCGCTGATTTCACGCTTTATTCTGCTGTTCTACCCTCAGCAAATGTGACAAGAAATTAACCAGTCATTACGTAGGTACTTATATATAGTTAGACTTGCGGCCCTGAGGAGGGCATTGCTAGCAAGCGAGGCCGGGCTGCTTTGTTACCGGCCTACACATGAGAACGAGTTCTTAGTTTAATTGTAAGACTTGTACGCTGTTTGTTTCTCACCCACTACGGTTTTTTCTAATTACTTTTATTAACAGTATAGCATCGAGTTTTTTGTACATTTTTTGTCTGTTTCACGTAGAGTTCGAAACTACTCGATGGATTTCGCTGCTTGTAGATTTTTTTTCAACTTTAAAACTAAGATGTTCTATGTCCCTGTGACATTGGAGTGCAAAGACATTCCCAATAACGCTTACACGTTTAGGCGCTCTCGCAATGTTGGCATAAAATAAAGTGACATTGTTTTATTTTACAATCAAAAGTAAACAAGACACTTGTCTCTGATTAGTTTTCTCCGCTTCATGCATTCTTTCCCTGCGAAATGGTCCGTACAGAATTTGCTGGCATACAGTACATACAGTTATTTTACATCACTACACCATTAGCTCTTGGCAAAAGCTTGTGTGTTGAGTGAAAGAACGTCTCGGGAAACCTTCGATGTAATAGTTTATAACAGGCATGTTTCAACACAGTGTTCTAGGAAGTGAACTGTTGAGGTGGGAACCGCCCTGTATTTACCTTATGGACCGATCTTGTTTGAAATTACACGGTGTAATTGGATGACGCGCTCGCGGCACGCGGTACTGATTACTGTAATGATTAAGATACTTATAACTTCCCTCGTCGTGCCGTTTTGTCTAGGAATTAAAAATGAAATCTATTAGAGTAATAAATTTTTTTGTTGGAAAGTATTTTTTTCAAGACAAGCTTTAATCAAATTCGTATCGGAACCGCAAGCAGATTAAAATGAGCCCACTACTAAACGAAACACTAGTAGTTTACGATTATCCGTGAAGGAGTTCCATTGCCGACCTTCCGTCTACATCATCA
Organism: Petrophora chlorosata; assembly: GCA_951640565.1. NCBI lineage: Eukaryota > Metazoa > Arthropoda > Insecta > Lepidoptera > Geometridae > Petrophora > Petrophora chlorosata. The sequence goes on along the minus strand of OX621205.1, from coordinate 6,496,174 downwards.
GATCATCTGGCTGTCACGATATTATTGCATTGTCATCGGACTTTGACAAGTATGCAAAATTTCAACTCCGTAGGATGGTGGTTCTAATTTGGAAGACGAAGTGGTTCTAATTCAGCTTGCAAGATTCCATCCGGACAAACATACATGAATTGCAAGTTAAATAAAAGCTTGTAAAAAACGAATTTGAATAAAAGTTACTAATCCTCTCCAAACGGCGAAGGAAAACTTGAATGTTTTGAAAACCGACATGTGCAAAATGCACCAAATTCAAAGATAGACAGACATTCGCCTAGTCTCTGGTATTGTGAGAGTAGACCTATTTCCTAACAAACTCTCTTGTTTCATAAAACATCATTAAATATATCCGCCATAAGTCTTTAAATATTAAGAGTCGCAGCTACATTTTACTTTATAGTAATCTAGAGTGTCTTCTATTAGCTTCTTATAATATAAGGCTTGCCATGAATCATGAAGCTTTAGACCGTGTTTTTCATACACGCCTTTAGACGCGCATTTTAACGTATATAAACCGCGATGCAAACTCGACCAGGCCTAGCGCACTCCGCACTGTAGGTACGAAGCTACAAGTACATAGCCGGACACCGACGGCGGGTCGCGCGTCGTTACACATGCCGCGTCAGAAGAGATAACAGCTATGCGATAGAAAGAGAGGCACTCTGTCTTTGTTTAAATTTCTTTGCGGAGTGATGCTTCTGTCCCTTAGTATTCTGTGACTCGACGCAGTCATTTACTATGTACCTTTGTGTACCTTTGTTCATTTGCCGCGCCGTAGAAGTGCGTACGTAAAACGCGCGTCTGCGTAAAAACAACGCGATGTGCAAGTACGTCTTTTGTATGGCTTGCGCCCTCTATTGGGGTGGCTGCGAATTTGAGTATTTTTCAGAATTGCGGACAGTCATAGACATGTTACATGCCCTTTGACTGTAAGGTACCTAATAACAAAGATTATGGACTTTCGTCTGAAAGAAACATTTTAATTTTTAACCGATTTCAAAAAGGAGGTTCTCTGTTCGATTGTATTTTTTTATTATTATATTTTTTTTATGTATGTTACCTTAGAACTCCGTCATTTATGTACCGATTTGGAAAATTCTTTATGCGTTGGGTTCAGTATAGCTACGAAGTGGTCCCATATAAATTTCATCGATATTTGACCTTGGACTTCGAAGATACATTGAAGTCGGTTATTGTTTTTTTTTTCTAAAAATTGATTATTTGTATTTATAAATACCCTTATAACAGTAAGAAACAGAAACGGCACGTCACAATGATAGACATAGTATATGCACGTATTAACAATTCATTGTCCTTCAGGTCCTAGACGCGATGTTCGAAAAGCGATCGGAGCCGGGCGAGTACATCATACGGCAAGGCGATGACGGGGACAACTTCTACGTCATTGAAAATGGGGTGTTCGACGTACTCGTGTCTGGGGACGATCGTGTCGAGAAGGTGAGTCGTTTTGTCCCCAAAAGGATTTTTTTTACTACTACATAAATCCGTGACTCTCCGACTAGGAAACCAGGAATTGTAGCGACCACGTTCCCACACCCAGAAATGAAACAATTGCGTTTTTTTTCTTTGCTTTTCTTACTTCAGAGTTGAAAAAGGCTGTACGTACGTGTATTTTTCCACAAATTTAGAAACTGTTTTATTTGACCATTATTTTATGCATGATACCACTACACCAGCATCAGCAGTGCAAAAAATAGACATAAAATGGATTAATTGGTTTCAATCAATCTTTCCAATATATGTCTATTTTTTAATGCAATCGAAAAGCGTTTAATTTTTGATACTTGTCAAGTACCTTTAGACCTTTCCCGGTTAAGAGTGACGAACTCCTATAGCGGTGATGGACCAGTCACTGCTTTTGCGGTGCTTATACGGTAAATGATATATTAGGTAAACGCTAATGTTCCCTGAGTTATGCCCGATTTGAGCGCTGTCAATTTATTTTATAGCCTTTGTTTCTTTATCGCTCGTAGAATTCAATACATAACTAGCGAATAACATACTGGAGTATATTGGCAAGTATTTCCTAGTGTGCCGCGGCTGACAATGACTGTCAGACAGACTAACAAAATCTCTAGAATTATTGGGTGGGAATACATGTTAAATTTAGCTTGTTGTGTTCTATTGATTTCTGCTAGTGCCTAGGTGCCAGCTAATGAAGCATTTTTCAAAATTGCTTAGTAAGAGAACGCCGCGGGCAAGGCCGCGAGCTATGAATGAGTGAATGCTATTACTAATATAGTAATTGAACCTTAAGGAAATAAGATCCTGATTTATTGAAAACGTAAGGGTTACGCGCAATTTCTTTGTAAAATGAATTGACATTTCTCTTACGAACAAGAGCGAGTTGCTCCTCATATGATATAGAGAATCTATATACAAAAAGAATGACATTTCTATTAGAGATATCTTATTTTTGCAATTTGGTGAAGGAGTTGATCTATATATTTATCTGGTCTAAATTGTGCAACGCTTTGCGATCAGGTTAAAACCAAAATATTTTATAAGTAAAACTTAGCTACCATACAGACATTGTCAGCCACTGACATTGCAGTTCCGCAGTGCCCGAATTGCGACCCACTTGGATTGCCATTGTACTGCGTCCACTATTTGGACCGTAGGAGACGGATTGCGCCAATAGGGGATCGGACAGTAATTGAGAAAAAATCTAAAATGTAGTTAGAACGAATGTTCGTCGAACCAGAAAGATCATTCAATTAATATTTTTGTGAAATAATAATGATTTATATTTTTAAATCAATAAATAAAATTTAATAATTCTGAAATTTTTAATCTGTTCTTCATCTCAAACGAAACAACAATCACAGCGCATGACGTCATTTGTAGGCAAATGCCGTGAGTCAAGCTTGTGTTTATTTTACGTTTTTGCTTTTCATAAAATATATTTTTGCCAATGTTTTCGTTCCTTTACTACAATATCGTCCCCAAACTTCACTAAACGTATTTAAATCTCTTTGCAAGTTTTATTTCGAAGAGATTGTCGTTTTCTACCTACATATGACGTCACAAATTTTGAGATGACCTTTTGCGCGGCAATATTTGAAACATAATATTTAAACATAGTTTTTGGTACTTTTAGAGCGTTATTTAATTAAAATAGTATTTTTCATGGCTGTATATATTAATCGTAGTTGATATAAAATACTTTCTGAAAAGTTGTCCGATCCCCTATTATGATTGAATGTATCCGACGCTTTAACTCGTCGCAGGCGCTGAATAAACAAGTATAACCTTAAGATTTAAAAAAGTAAGGTAGGAGAAAAATTAAATTGCCCGGGCAGGGGTCGAACTTGCGTCTGTGGAATATCGACCCGACACCTAAGCCGACCCTACTGCTCGATCAACCAAATTTCTTATATCGTCTTACTCGGACAATTTTTCTTCTTCCCAATTATTATTCTCTAATATGTTATATAGCTGTGTTCATTCTGATTCTTGTCGCACTAATATTTAATTTTAGGTTTGGCAGTTCGGTGAAGGAAAAAACCAGTTCAAAATAAAATAGAAAATGTAAATAAAATCAAATTTTCCGCAAGAAATCCGGGTAATACACCTATTTAATACAGCACTTACACTTTGGCGAAGTACTATCAACTAAGACTATAAAAATAGTAGGCAGATTCCTTGACAAATGGCACGATCCTAATTCTATACCAAAACTATTGATAATGGATTCAGACTATAATTTGTTATAATAAATGTGCGCATGATTGCCAAATGATAATTGACATAAACGCTATCATAATGAAAATGTACGACTGTTACAGCGATCTGCGTTCTTAATTGCATAGTCTGTGAAACTGAGCAATCTGTACCTACCACAGAATGTACAGAAGTACTATGATTAACGTTTTAAAAATTATCTTAACCTTTCGTAGACTGACTACTGCAAGCACTGCAACTTATCGCTCTATCTATACTGAAGACTGCTCTTACTGCAAAGGAAAACTTAAGTTAGAACCTCTAAAACTTCATAAGAAGAAAAGTCTACGTGTATTTTCCTTGGCTTCCGACAAGTGCTTTTTTTTTCCAGAAGCAAGCTTTATTATAAGCATTTAACTACTCTTGTTTTACCAAAAAACTGCAGATATGTCACCTCAAGAAAAGCACTGTTTTAACAGCGTCTCTCTCTTCCCCTCTCTCTCACTCTCTCCAGCTCTGCCCCTTCATTCCTTTCTCTCCCCTTCTCCCTTCCTCTAAAAAAGAAGAACCGTATCATAAATGTATCAAAATCTCGATAGAGTGTTCTCCAAATCCAAAAGTTTATCTTATACAACTTTTTCAGTATTATTCCACGAAGTACAACCATCAAAGGCATCAAATCGTAAATCTTCCAAACGCATATATTTCTAACGCTGTCCGCCGACCCGCTAACACAATATAACGGCCGCGGTATAACATCGAGCGTGACGTCATGTCACGCCGAATATTATAACGTGACGTACGAAGCTCGTGCAGAAAGTTTGACCGGTTTAAAACAGTTTTCCGAGAAGAGTGACATTATCCACAAAAGAGTGGGTAGCATCTTAAATCAAATGTATCTTGAACAGTAATTTTTATTTTACAAACGCATTCTAAATTCCCGTATTGGAATCTAAGGGGTAGCAACAACCCGTAAATCTTAAAAACCGTCTGCCTAACAACCCGCTAAACACAAACGCGCGATATAATATCGAGCGGCTAGCGGCGTGACGTCACGCGGGAATGTCTAATGTTTTACGTGACGTATACAAGTTATCTGACAGTCTGTTAGCTATCGCGAATCGGAAGGTTACATAAAGATAAACGCGTAGCAAATATTAGTATATCGCCGAAATCCGAAAATATACAGTTATTTGGTAGTAATTAGCAAGTATAATAAGTAACTGTTGTTTCGCAAAACAATGTTAAGACAATGCTGTAATTTACTGCAAAAACCAAAGGAAGCCAAATCTTTAAGTGTTTAAATAGTAGATGCTATAGACGGTCTTATTTATTTTATTTATTAGGTTTACCAACAGTTGACACACAACAATTACAGTAAGTCCATAACTAGTCTTGCCGCCTTCAACGTTCGTAATATTTAAATCCTATCCTATTATTATTATTATTATTTTTTAACCTATTTGATCCCACTGCTGGGCAATATAATATTATAAACGCGAAAGTGTATGGATGTATGTTTGTTACTCTTTCACGTTGCAACGGCTAAACGGATTGAGATGCAATTTAGTATGGAGATAGCTTATACCCTGGATTAACACATAGGCATTTTTATCCCGGGAAATCGCGGGTGAAACCGCAGCTAGTATTCATTATATAGTTGTTGATTCTTAGCCGTATATTTTTCTGTCAAATATTATCGTAAAATTCATGAAAATATAATCTCGACGAAAATAGTGTGTTATCTATTTATCAATAAACAAAAATGTGTATTATCGATATATAACGGCGGGTAATCCTAGGATGATGTTCCGTCATTTAGTTTTACCAGTTTTCTATAACATAACATAATCCACGAGTCTCATAATACTTTCAAGTAGAACTTAGAAGCTATGACCTCGCACGGGGGTAACTAAGTATATGACCCCAATAAACATCAATCGCTTGCCTAGTTTACGCATTAAATATTTACTCACTGTAATTAACGACTTGAAGGGGAAGAATTAGGTTGAATTTTTACTTGGTTGAGTTACAGCCATAGACTAATAGAGCAATGCTTCGCAAAATTAAATAGCCATACCTAAATGCGCAAAAACTTTTTTGTATAATATGCATGAATCGAACCATGCTGTATATAATAATAATGTGTAATATGATATGTATACCCCACTACTAGAAGCTTCCAAATCGTAGATGCTCAACTGGGAAGTTGGATTATTTGTTTGTTCCCAGGTGGGCACCAGGCTAAAAATACAAATAAGATATTTATTGAAAAAAAACGAATGTTACAGAGGAAGCTACATGTATTTATATAAATTAAATAGGTATATTAATATTTCAACATTAATTAATTACAAAATTTATTCAATTATTTAATAATAATGCAATACAATGAGTAATAATAATAATAATCAATTAATTAATAATTTGTCATCGAAAAAGTCTTGAAAGCTAGTAACATTTAAAAATTAGGAAATTCTTTAATTTTTTTATAAAAGTCGTCTCCATAGTCATCTCCATCCTCAGTGCATGACGTAAGATGACGCGCACGCCTCGCGACTCCCAATGTCACGGTATCTGACAATGTGCGAATACAAAAATGTTATGCGTTATTATGTAAATGACAAAATTGTGCGCGTGGTACTATGTCGTCACGTCTAATTTACATAATCGTATAAGCGTAGGCTGCAATCATAATGTTAGAGTATTACCGTGACAACTGTTATTAGAATATGACACCCTCTGTGTTGTAGTAGTTGGGCAAGTTGGTCCTAATCTCATACACCACTGAGGTTTCGGATTTGTTTCCGCGACGGGACATATGTTTGTGCACTGATAAAAAAGCGCAAGCATTTGATTCTTGTCTGGGTGTTGTGTGGAGTCCTAGTTAGGAGCCAGGATGTATGTTGTGATCGTATTTATTTAAAAATTAGATGACAAATTATTTATTTTTGTCTATTGTATTTAATAAAGTATTAAAATAATAATTTTTCGAATGCCAAGTTAATTGATAAATGTGAAGAAAATAAAGTGCAGGCATTTTATTACCATGGTGTTGTGGTAAGAGCTTTTTTCTATGATCCTTTGCTCAAAGTTCTCGAAACAGGTCTTCAGCAAATTTAACGCCATATTAAACGTATTAATTCCAAAGACAATTTTTTTTTTAAATATATTATCTATGTGGTTGTTTGGGTGACCAGGGGTCCAAATATACCTTCTACAATGTTTTTAGTTTTACATCGTTCTCTGTTTTTCTCGTGTGGGTGTGTGGCCAACTAGTGTCGGAATTAAAGAGTTTACACTGTTGCATCTAATAAAGACACTTTTTATACGATTGTACCTAAATAATGACAGTAAAAAGTTTTACTTTTATTACGCATTTAAACCACACTGGACTCGTTAAACTTGTTTATTCACTAAACAATTACTTCTGTATTCGACGTAATGCATCTGTTAATGAAGTTATAAATGTTCTGAAAAGAAGCTTCAGCTTTTATTTGTATTGATTCTAGACTAGAGTATTAGGTTTTACCAATGTTAAAGTTATGTGCGAATTTAACAATCCTTCTCAAAACGGTGAAGGAAAAAGCCAAGAATTCAAGAACATTCAAAGGCATGTATGTGACTTGCCCTAAGCGGCTCAGATCATGTATCTCTCTATCTATCTTCCTTTCTCTCTCTAGCTCCCTTTTTCTTTCTCTGTCCCCCTTCTCTTTCCCTACTTTCCTCTCTTCCTCTCTATCTCTCTCTCTCTCTCTCTCTCCATCCCTCTCCCCCTCTCTCTCTCTTTAAGAGATGTCCTGTACTGTGTTCCAGCACAATATCAGTGAAAAAGTAAAATGCTGATGTGGACGGAAGAACCAATACGCAAAATTATACGAGGCAGATTAATTATAGATTAAATATAAAAAGTCCCAGTAAGATTTTTCTAGTTTGGCCTTCCTTTTATAAAATTGTTTTAGTGCGATAGTTCAGGCTCAGCTTCTATAATAACTATTCTGAGGCCTTAGGTAGTTTTTGAACAAAACACATGTAACATAATTCATAAGTGAAAAAAGTTACCAACGAAATATTTCCGCGCACCGCACCCCGAGGAAGGAAATCGTTGTGGGCCTTATTGTAAACCATGTAAAAGGCTTTATTTACGCTAGCTCGGTATTGGAAATATGTCAACGTTTTTTTTCATAGCAGTCTAGCAACATATCAGCCGTTGTCAACACATAACACCTACTGAAGTTGATTGAAAGTCCCTACATGAAACGTCGAGATCCAATGCCTTGAATTTTGCTGTAACTTTGCTGTTTGTCTGTCGTTTAATTTCGAGGACTTCCCGATTAGCTATCCGTCTGAAACTTTAAGGGTAGCTCATAACTCGAGGACAATGCATGTTAAATCCATTTAGTAGCATGCAATACCGACCTAACTTCAAAAGGCGCATAAAACGTAGTTCTTAGATTATTTTATTCTTTTAATCTGTCACTTTATTTTTAAGCTCTTAGTTCTTTCCAGGGTTGATATGAGGAGCTCAGAAGGGTTAATATTAACAGAATTTTAGTTTCCAAGCAATAACGCATGCTTGGCTATAGTTTAACAATATTTTAGATTTACAAAACGTTTCGCCACAGCCGAGGTTTGAACTCGCGACCTTTTCTTTCAGTACAGGAAATGTTCTAAACCAACTGAGCTACCACATCAGGTACCTCGTGAGTCAAAATACTTACAAGCCTGTTTTTACTGTCTTAGTACTGTACTGAAGGAAAAGGTTCCGAGGTTAAACCGTCCGAGGTTAAGGTGGCGAAATATTTTGCATATCTAAAAGTTTGATAAAATTTACTGCATTCTAGATTGGAACCAGGGGCCTACTCTGAGTTGCTTTCGTTCGTTCGTTCATGCGGACTAAAAGAGACACTCTTATGCCTGTTGCATAGCGCTGTCCCTTTCATCCGACAGAACGATCGTAATTACTTTTTCAGGGGCCCTGCATCGTACTTATACGGTATTTAACACTTATCAAAAATTAGGTACTTTCCAATGTCATTAAAAATAGACACAAAATAATTGTCAAATGTGGAATTAGAATCGAAATGCGTTGAAAAATGTAATAGATAAAGCTATTTAAAATTCATTAGAGAGACAAGGCAATAGCTTAATAGTGACGTCACTGTTTGTTAGCGGCATACAAGACGACAAAAGCTTCGTACAAAATACGTATTGCTGGAAAGGGACGGAGCCTCTTTCCGCCACTGACCTTTACCATGAAATATCTTTGGTGTAAGTTGAGATAACGAAAAAGTTATATCAGATTAATTTTGAGGATGTTCATGTCGATTGATATTTTTTTTGGAAAATACGCTATTATAAAAGTAGTAAAGGTACTGACTTTTACATCCAAATAAAATCTACTTGGGCGCAAAAGACAAAAGTCAGGCCAGCTGCGTTGGTTGATAGTCTAATCGCCACCGTGCACGTCATGCGCCTTCGCCGCCACCGCACCCGCAATCTGGACGCGTTGGTTTGAACAATGAAGATGTACCTTAGGCTATCCCGCTTTCTGCATCATATTTTACACATATATCTTCATCAGGGGCGATATATAACTAAAGATATTGAATATCTATGTATGTTTATATAAATTACTTTGATTTTGTCTATAATAGCACGCCATTTAAATCAATTTCCGGCTACGATAGATCGACTGATTGTTGCGTGTAATTAGGCTCTTTATTTTTATAAATGACGCGAACTAGACGGACTGTTTAGTTAAAAGCCCTCTATTATGCGTCATTTATAGGCGTCATTTTAAAGGAAAAACATAGCTTGAAACTGTAGAAAAAAATTAACAAAAAATAAGGTATATTTGCTAGAAATGTACATTAAATCAGATAATTATTATTTCTGACGAACTTTTTCTTGACTCTTGAGTTGTTGGGCTGTCCACTAGGTTGTTGGGTTTTGAAAGTTTACAATGCCGAGCACGATGGCATACACAGAAAACTATTACTATTCCTAGCAAAGAAGAACGCCACAACAAATATTACTCATAGTCTAAAGATTTTCATTAACATTATCTTAGTCTTGTAGAAGATTGTCTTGAGTCGTGTAGAAGAATTATCTTGTAGAAAAATATTGATGTCGCTCTGAGCGTAGCATCGAGCGTAGAATCGTTTGGTAGTAAAGGCGGGCGCCGAAAATAAACGACAAGTCACCGCTGTCATCTGTCACTGCAGTTTGACTGATCGTATGTTGAAATCGCCGCCATGTGCGTTATCGTAACAAATTCGTACTCGCGATGCCAATGGGTTAATCCTTTGACCTTACGTAAGATGAATACGGCTTAAGATTGTGGGTTCTATGAGTCCATTTTTGATATTCCAACAAAATCTTAAGATTTTAAATAATTAGGATCGTCCTCGTAAGACGATATAAGAAGGATAGAAGACATTTGGTTGCTCGAGCAGTTGGCTCGGTGGCCCAGTGGATAAGGCGTCGGTATTCCGAAGAAGCAGGTTGGATCCCTGCCTGAGCAATATTATTTTTCTTCCTAATTATTTAAAGTCCGATGAGTCAAGTTGAATGCTTGATTGAAAATCTCTCTCCCAGGTTGTCCACACGTACGAGGGCTCCGGCTCGTTCGGCGAGCTGGCGCTGATGTACAATATGCCCCGCGCGGCGTCGGTGCGCGCGCAGACCGCCGGCGCGCTGTGGGCCATGGACCGGCACACGTTCCGCCGCATCCTGCTCAAGAGCGCGTTCAAGAAGCGCAAGCTCTATGAGGAGCTGCTGGACAAAGTGCCGATGCTGAAGGCTTTACAGGTCAGTTTATATAATGTGCATTACTGGTCTCTTTTTTATGGGACGAGCAAGTTGTTCAATCCATCAGGTCATCAACCATCAGGTTAAAGACTTGCTCGTCTCACCACATAGTTACATAAATAAATATACCGGTCTTACGTTACAGGTCATGTCTTACTTTTAAGGTTATATCTGTATAAGAATCTTTACGGTCCCAGGAAAGACAGTTCTAATTTATCGCGCTCGCTTCGCTCTACTCTTTTTTTATATATTTCAAAAAGTCGCCGTGTTATCATAAATTTTAACAAACTATGAAATCGGAGTATACATGAATTTTTGTCTCACATTTGATTATTTGATTTTTACATTTCAAAGATTGTGCTCGCTTCGCTCGCACCTTTCTTGGGGCCAATTCTCTATGCCCGACAATTCAGATTTTTCTACTAAATAAAAACGCATATGAAATTTTTTATAGCGAAGTATTAGAATAGGTTCTCCAGGCTTTAATGCAAACAAAGTCTACCTTAGAAATTATGTCACATAATGTTTCCATTGTATGTTTTTGTATTTGAATCATCAAAGTAAAACCGAAAACTTGACCAATTATTTCATTTCATTTAAAATCCATTGGTTAAGTACACCGCAAGACTACAATTACATATTAATATAATCAAGAATGGGATTCACGATTCTATCCCTTTGCTTTTTTCTTATTTTAATCTAGAAGCTTCGCTCTATTAACTCCATGCGCTTGGTTGCCCAAGTTCAATCGAACGCAGAGATGAAAGAAAATAAGAAAAACGGTCCAACATGTATGCTTCAACTACCACTTGCTCACAGTGGTCTGGACACTGGCAGTTAGTAATAATGAAAAAATAAAAAGTGGCATACCGATTTGCCTTGCGCTTAATAGTAAAATACAGTCGTAAGGCCATGTCGGAGGCCTTTGGACGTTTTAAAAACTTCCTCATCAGGGTTGGCCATACACCCACACGAGAGAAGAATAGTATAATAAATATTTATTGCAAAGGTTTATTTTTTGTTCAGACGGGGGAATTCACATGGATACCCAGTAATGGAGGGCCCGGGTAGTGCCAGACTTCGCCTAAGCCACCTACTGGCCAAAACCCTCGTCTGCCCTGCCTGTCCACAGAACAGACATTCGTGCCGTTTTCGTCACTTCTTATTTTTTCTGGGCGTACATCAGCTATGCACTTTCTTTTTTCTCTAACATCCATTTTTTTTTACTGTTTATTATTGTTATTTGTGTCACGATTCTATGATTTTTTTTATTATTGCAAATGTTATGGGCAGGCGTGTTGTTTACCATCAGGTTGAAGTTCTACTTGTCTTGTTGTTGTATAAAAAACCTGTGCACGTGTACATCGGGTCCCTCTTAGTTTCTAAGTCCCTAGACACATATGAACTTTTCGGTAACTGCCAAGGTTTGATTAATTAAAGTAATTAAAGTTTTAATAAGTGTTCACAGATGGCCTAATTCATAATTTTAAAAAGCTGAACAGATTTTTATCAAATACAGCTAGGAACCATCTCGATTATAGCTGTCAATGAAAAAGACGCATTAAAATCGGTCCAACCATTGGGAGCTACTAAGCCACAGTCACACACACAAACAGACAGACATAGCTGTCCACCATATAACCCCTATTTTGACTGGAGTTAATAATAATGTACGGTCAAGATTAGCAGATAAAATATGCAATTTTAGTTTCGCCGGCCCTTGTAGATACTTCGGATCCTCTTAGTTTCTAAGTCCCTAGACACACATGAACTTTTCGGTAACTGCCAAGGTTGATTTATGTGGTTTTAGATGCTATTGTCTAATATCAAACAGTGGGGAGAGATTATAATTAAATGTATGACAATTCTCTTCATACAAAGTTGTCTGAAAGAGATTTTGCTGGGTTCGCTTTTAAGTCATTGTGCATGATATTGTTACTAAAGTTTTGTTAACCGTGGCTTTTATGAATAAACGATACATTAAGTTAAGCAATGCTTAACATGTTTTGTCACTGTTCAACTTACATTGAAACAAATATGTTAGAAAAAGACAAAACGTTTAACATTAAAAATAGATTTACTTAATGCCAATACAGCGCCACTGAACTTGTACCATTTTACCGTCCATGCTTCATGTCCATGGAGGGGAATAACATATAGATGTTATGGTGTGATGTTACGGTTGTCTGGAAGAGATCGCTTTAAGCGATAAGACCAATCATTGTGACACATATATGTTAACCTGGAAGCAGTTCGCTCAGTGGTCTTTTAAAATTTGAGCCAATCTGCCCAACCACTACACCACGGAGGATTTGTATTCTAATGCCAAGGCCGTGCATGGTCAAGGATTTCTATTCCTTTGAGGTTAATTTATTCGGTGTAATATCATCCCGGCAAGAAGATTACGCTGACACAAATTGTGTTAAGATTACAGAGTTAATTATGCTAGCTGTTTATGCTTTCATCCCCTGGCTACGTTTTGAATTATGAGTTGACGTAGTTGTTGAAAGCTTGCGTTGAAAGTTCTTGAAATCTGTTCGGTAGTTTTGGGTTGAACCGCAACACGAGGACAAGTTCGTCTTGTCTTTGGTTTTTTGTTGATGTGATGACTGATGACATTCATGTTTGGCCTTCTGTCAGAGGTTGATTATAATTATGGTGAATGTCTCATGTCTGAAAATTAATAGCTTTCGGACCTTGCTGTTTTCCTAAACCGTTTTTATATATATGTCATTGTTTCCTCCTTATATCCCATCTCGGCGATGCACCGCGCATCTAACTCAAGTGCGTCATATCAAAAGTCGATTTAATCACCACTGGGCCACATTTGTTAAGAAAGAAAGAAAGAAAGAAAATAAGTTTATTATTAAACCATCTTATACTAAAAACAGAGGGAGAGAGTTGTTTGTCATTCGCTTTGATATACTTCTAATTATTGTTAGAGCGAGTGTGGCTCAGCGGGAACTCGTGCGCCTTTCGATTTGACGCACCTGGGTTCGAATCCCGATTCGGCCCTGCACCAATGACTTATAGTTAAGTGCAGATTTTGCACGCTCGCTCTAAAACGGTGAAGGAAAACATCGCGATGAAACCCGCTTACACGCTTTGGAGTGGTAGGCTCTGGCCGTGGTTGTAATACCACCCATCGAACAAAGCCATGCCGTCAAGCGACCTGGTCGTTTCGGGATGATGTTCGGTGAACCATCGGGGAGACGGGTCTGAGCAGATGCTCAACTGCCGTCTCTCTCTAGATCTATGTGCTCCATCTTAGGCCACATCATCGCTTCACATTAGGCGAGATAGTGGCCAAACATAGATCTATAAAGCGTAAAAAAATAATAATAAATAAATAAATAAATAATAATAAATGAAATCTGCTCTCGGCTGCTCAAGTATATATTTCCTGTTTCCTGTAGTGTGTAAGTATTTCTGAGAAAAAGCGAAACTTCGATAAAAAAGAGCACCACAGATAATAATGGAAGAACTGTCGCAAAGCAAAATATTACAATCTTATTAATATTATCAATGCGAAAGTCTATGTTTATGCGTGTGTGTCTTTATAACTGGAACTGGTTATTTTATAACTGGAATAGGACATAGGATACGTTCATCCCGGAAAAACGAACAGTTCCTTAGGGAACAACTATAAACCGAATTCCACGCGGGGGTGCGGGTATCGGATAGTAATTAAATAAATGTTTGTACTGAGCAGGTAACACTGTATATTTGAATGTATCCGAACTACCTGTAACTTTCTAAACAGAAACTGACTTCAACAACTTTAATAATCTGAACTTGAAGGACCAACAAGATAATATCCAGTGCCAAAGTTGCAAACGTTTAGTGAGGGGAGGCCCGTTTCACACACGGACGGGTTCGTTGCTCATCGTCCCGAAAATATTGGCCCGCGCCTCTAGCAATCGATACGAAACTGTTCCTGGGTGTTTTTACGTGCGTACAGGTTGAAGCTATTCAGAATAATTAGTTACGAAAATGTAAAACGCCTCGCCAGGTGAGCTCAGTAGATAGGGCATAGAAGGGATGGGAGGAACAGAAGGTACCTTATTTTATTACCATTTCATTCGTGGTAAGTCTATCGTTTGTGGCAGGCCGTTTGGGTAGGTACCACGGTTTTGTCAGTTATTCTGCGGCCAAGCAATAGTGCGCCGCCGCCGGTTTGAAGGGCATTGTAGCCAACGAAATTACAATTTTACAATAAAATTACTGGGCATATGAGACTTAATATCTGATGTCTCGGGGTGACGACCGCAATGCAGTACTTTTTATAGTTTAAAAGAATTCTGGGTGGCACTGCAACTGTTATGGACAGGCGTGGCGCTTACCATCAGGTGAACGACTTGCTCGCCTCATTACTTAGTTCCATAAAAAAACTTAGTACAGTAACATGGTAGAAAAATAAGTAGGATAGCGCTCTACTGTAGTCTTCTAGATCTATGTGCTCCGTCATCAGCCAAGTCGTCGCTTAACACCAGGCGAGATAGTGGCCAAACATAAATCTGTATACCTATCCGTTATTTTTGCGGCCTTCCTCTCCCTGCACGGTTGTTTGGAAGAGATCGCTTTAAGCAATAGGACCGCCAATTGTTACACTTCTACTTCTTCTTCTTTTTACGTTGACCGTCTCGTCCCAATGGTCCGAGTAGGTATAGTGAGACGACCTGTTCGAATACATCTCGACCCTGCACATTCGTTCTAAAAATGGTAAAGGAAAACAAGGAAACCGCATAGGTTAGGTAATGCGGTACGAATAAACATACTTCACAGAACAATGGAAACATTTAGCAACGCTCTGATTACCAGAAGTCTAGGCTCGTCATTTGTGAATGGAATTAGGTTCTTATCGACTTCTTAAAACCGATAAACGGACCGTCGTAATAATAGTTTTTGACAGTGACATGGAACAATTGCCTATATTACCTTGAATCTAGTTTGAAGCCGGTAAAATAAGTCATTAATCTTCTTCCCGCAGCTCCCACGCACAGAACAAATAAACTATAATACTAGGAGATGTTTTCACTGCGCAAATATTTGCTCCGCGGTGGGCATCGAACTCGCTCCCCTCCGTGCCGCGTTATTAAATTATACCCTGGCGGCCTGACCCAATTTCATTTTAGACGTGTTTCGTCAAAAGCGGTGAAGATTCAGACAGATCCTATCAGTTTGACGAACTCTCATTAGAAAAACATGACGTAACACACCTTACCCTTCAACCGTTTTTCAAAGTAATTTTGACTTTATCCCTAATATTTTAAAGTCGAAGATACTGCTAACTTGTGCATACAGTGTATGCAGTTACACTGCCACGGACCGACAGAGCGAGTGGGGATTTCCGTCTACGCCAAATTGCCCCTTGAGATGCTTCGCGTTTCATTACCCTTTGATAGTTGTGGCTTTATAGGACAGGGCGGAGATAGTGGGTCACGTTCTATAATTGATTTCGGACTTTGTAACGCAAACTATGTTATAACTTTGGTAAGGTTTCGTAAGTTTTTAGTTGAGACCGGAGCCTGTACAGCAAAAAGGCAACGAAATCCGTTTAGAACCTTCGCATTGCTTCATAAGCATTTTATTAAAGAATCGGATATAGAGACGAGCCAACTCTAGGAGGCTGCGTTCGTCTGAGGCATCAGTTTTTTATTCTCCTTATATTATACCCAATAATTTCACGAACGATAGTCTTGACATTAGACAGGGCGAGTGTGGCTCAGTGGGAGCATGTTCGACTTTCTATCCGACGCACCCGAGTTCGAATCCCGCTGCCCTCGCACCATTGACTGACTTGTGCGTGCGGATTTAACACTCTTTCTAAAAGCGTTGAAGGAATACATCGGAAGAAAACCGGCATGTTCAAGAATTAATCACATAAATTCAAGGACATGTGATATCCACCAACCCGCACTGGGCAAGCGTGGTGGATTATGGCCCATACTTTATCTACGAGAGAATCTCTCTATCTGGGAGATTAAGACAAGAGTGAAAAGGTTTCTTCTAGGCGAGCGTGCTACAAGTTCGACCGCATCGTCACTTAACAACAGGTGAGATAGCGGTCAAACGCAAGCCTATAAATAAAAAAAAACCTACCACGAGTATCTGAAATAACGAAACACTATTATTATTTACTCAAACGTTATAAGTTAATACGTAACGTTGTAAGTTATAACGTTTGAGTAAATTTATAATACAAATCGAATGAGAACCGTAAGGTTTAAGAACAATTGAATGATAACATGTATGATAAAAATTGGTTATATTCGAGCGCGTCACATGATACCGCATAGTAGGTAGGTACGTACGCCGCGTAGGCGATACGTTATCAGTTAATACCTATTACTGATTTAAAGCTAGATTAAGGTGTGGCCAGCTCATTTGGACGGCATAGAAACGTTACTTCTAATATATAAAATTCTCGTGTCACAGTTTTCGTTGCCATACTCCTCCGAAACGGCTTGACCGATTTTTACCAAATTTTATATGCATATTCAGTAGGTCTGAGAATCGGCTACTATCTATTTTTCATACCCCTAAGTGATTTTTTTTTATTTATTTGGCAAAACAACGTTTGCCGGGTCAGCTAGTAATATAATCTATCTGTACCAATATTATTAGGAATAGAAGTTTTATTCGAATATATTGTAGTACATTTATGTATAAGAATGTCTAGAAACCCTCGAAACTCTGAATCACTTTTGAGGCACTGGCATATAGGTACTTCAAGGTCACACAACACAGATGTATTGGATCCTACGTCTTATAATTTATTGTTCCAAACTAAAATTACTAGGTACTTTTTTCGTCCTACTTACTCTTTAAGCGAAAGGGTCTAATGAATAAACTATTAATAATAATATTTAAGTTTACCTACAGGCATATGGATCATTGTTGTACAAATAATACATATTTTGAATTTGAATAAACTTTCTACTTATAATCCACGAGAAAGTGCTACTGTTTGTTGATTTATATGCAAAAATTTATTTAGAATTGATTCACATCTGTTGAGTTTTTCTCTCTCTTGCTTAATCTGTGGTAGGAGTCAGACGTATGATTGCCTTCCTAGTAAACAAAATAGAAAACCGGCCAAGTGTGAGTCGGACTCGCGTACGATCGGTTCCGTACCATTATCTATAAACACGGCAAAAAAATCATGTCTATTGTATGGGAGCCCCCTTAAATATTTATTTTATTTTGTTTTTTAGTATTTGTTGTTATAGCGGCAAAAGAAATACATCATCTGTGTAAATTTCAACTGTCTAACTATCACAGTTAATGAGATACAGCCTGGTGCCAGACGGACGGACAGCGGAGCCTTAATAATAGGGTTCAGTTTTACCCTTTGGGTACGGAACCCTAAAAATAATATAATCTCCTTGCTATTTAAATACTAATGATTGTTTCATTTGACCCATAGTGATAAATTACAATAGTGTTACCTACTTAATTTCAGAGTTTAAAGTATTTTTATCAATTCGCCAGATCTTGACTGAGTTAACACTGCAGTTTAAAGTATGATATTGCAAATTAAACATGTGTGTTTAGCCTTCATAAAATACACAATTTCGTATTTGCCTTTTACACGGAACAATGAAATAACTGCAAATATCTTTCAGTAAACTCATGAAAAATAGCTAGTCGATTCAGGATGATGTATAGAGTAAATTCCATGTATTGTAGTCAAACGTTACATTAGTAAATTGCATGTGTGCGAAGCGAGGCGGGTCGAAAGTCACGAATACAATACAATAATGCTTTATTGAATACCAAACACACAGAAAAAACAATAGTTAACAAAGTTTATAAACAGTGGGTACAATGGGTGGCCTTATCGCTATGCGCAATTTCTTACAGGCAACCTAACCGGCTAATATTAAGGTGTTAGTGTGTTTGTTCCCTCTTCACACCGCAATCGTTCAACGGAATAGTGTACGCCCGTTGTCCGACAACAGGGCGTCATTAAATGTTCGTACCATTGATGAATATGTTAATGACAAAAATGCATGGCCTGTATGCCCTAAGCCCCATGATGATTAAGATTAACACATAAGTGTGTGCATGGTGTATATTTCATTTCTTCTTGGATTGTACAATGCTATGTGAGATGTTTAGTTAGTCATTCAAATAAAGCTATAAAAATTGTATTTGAGTTGGAAGTGACTAGTTTTTACAGTCATGCTCACTCAAATGTCTTTGCTTGCGGCGGCTCTGTGTGTCGGGTCACTCCCTTCCCTCCAATATGGTTGAGGGGGGTGATGGCTGGTCCACAAGTCATACTCGTGAACGGGTGCTGCTTGCGGGGACTGGTCTGTTCTAGTCACTCCTACTGCTACTGTCATACCTACTTATATTTTATTTACACTTTTCTGTTACTAATACTATGACTATGGGACATCTCACTCGCATTTCTAGTTTTACATTCTGTTAATTCTAATTTATACGTAATTGTGCTGAAAAAAGACATCCCCGCAGAGTTTCTTGGTGCTATCTTCTCTAGCGGGCGTATTTCCGAAGCACTGGTAGAGTCAGTTTTCGCATTTCTTTTCAACACTCGGACTTCAATTTGAGTATAGGAAAGAAATGGGTAAACATACTTACCTTTTTTTCAAAGTCATGTTAACATAAGTTACAATTTTTAACATTTTTTATTTGTATCATGTTTTTATGACCTTTAAAAGTGCACTTTTGTGCCTATTTAATAAATGATATTTGACTTTGACTTTGATTGTCCCCTTTACGGAGATACAGCTACTAGGTTAGGTTATGTTAGAACTGACCACACAGCGCGAGCCGAGCGTGCTGTGGCAGGGGCCGGCGAAGCGCCAGAAAGTAGTTTTCCCATATAAAGTTCACTATATCAACGGAAACAGAGTATCGGAACGTTTTTTTAAATATTTTATTAAAGTACCACTGTCCCCGTTGACACGGCTTATGGGGACATCGGACTTACACCAACGGAGTTGAGTGAAATTCGGAATGGACATAGCTTATACCCAGGATTAACACAGGTTACTTTTTATCCCGGGAAACTGCGGGGCTCAGTCAGTCAGTTACTTATATTTGTGTTGGTTGCAGCCGTACGAGCGCGCCAACCTGGCCGACGCGCTGCTCCCGCGCACGCTCATGGACGGCGAGCTGATCATCCGGCAGGGGGACACCGCCGACGGCATGTACTTCGTGGAGGACGGCTCCATCAGCATCCGTCTCGCTCGCACCGACGGCAACGAGCACGAGATCAAACGCCTTGGTATGGAAATATACATAGATACATAGACACTTTATTTTTTTTACATTAAAAATAGCCTGTACCGCAAGCAGTAAAGCAGTTTAGTTGTTGTTTGTTGCTGATGGCCCTAGTTACCAAAGCTAAAAAAAAATAGTATTACTAATCGCCAATAGATGTTAGGAAGAGTCATATTTTCCAGTTTATGTTTAAAACACGGATAAAACGATGTTTTCTAAAAATGAAACCTAGCTAGATCGATTTATCGCTCCCGAAACACCCTGCATACTAAATTTCATGAAAATCGTTGGAGCCGTTTCCGAGATTCAGATTTGCATGTTTAAAGGTATTAGATAAAGTCAAATAAATTTCACAGTAATTAGCATGTCTATACTCCGTAAAATGGAATTCAATATTTTTCCGAAATGTATGTACTGAGTCAATCCGCATCAGCCCATCACGTTCCCACTGCTGGGACACTGGCCTTCTCTCATAGAGAGAGTACGGGCCATAATCCGCCACGCTAGCCCAGTGCGGGTTGGTGGACGTCACATGTCCTTGAACTCAGTCCATGCTTAAAATCCAAAGCGTTAAAAAAAATATACTTTTATTTTTTTAACTAGTCTAGATTTATGAAAAATATAAATTGCGATTCTATATATACTATCCTGTAGCAAAATATCTGAAAGACTTCCAAATATGGTCTAACACAATATTAATATTCTAATCTGTATCCATCATATTTTATAAACAGGATCTCGGTATCAAAACAGCCAAGATTCGCAAAGGTTAAATAAACATTTCTTGTAATTGTATTAATATTTGTGTGACAGGTAAAGGCGGGTACTTCGGCGAATTGGCCCTTGTGACCCACAAGCCGCGCGCCGCTTCCGCTTACGCAGTCGGACCAACCAAGCTTGCTTGTAAGTACACATAAAAGGGTTTGAAATTTTTTGTTTGCAGGCTGGCATGTTATCAATCCATCATTATGTTTTTCAAAATCGTCCCACTGCGAGACACGCCATTCTAATTTTAGACTTTATTCCTGGCATTTTAGGTATATTTTGATTAAATGAATGTTTTAGTACTAAAGTAATATAATTTTATTTATTTATTTCATATTAAATGTGAGTACTTTGTGGTATATTAATTAAATAAAAAAAAATAAGAAATGTCAGAGAATATAATAATTAGTATTTTTTTTATTTAGAAATCAATTAATTAAATTATTGTCATTGAGAAAGTCTTTAACTGAGTAATAGCATTTATTTAGTAGGAAATTAAACACATTTTTTATGAAATTTAGATTGTCGTTTTAATATATGTCAGGTGGTGTGTTAAAAAATCTGAATGCCATGCGATATACATTCTGACTATTCAGTTCAGTGAATGAACCCGTTGAAAGATAATGTTTGTACGTTCCAGTCCTGGACGTGGAGACGTTCGAGCGGCTGCTGGGCCCGTGTATGGAGATCATGAAGCGGAACATCGACGACTACGAGGAACAACTCGTCAAGCTGTTCGGAGACAAGAGCAACCTCACCGACGTGCGATGAACCGACACCCCCCACCGCCCCGCCTCCCGCCACCTCCCGCGTCTCCCCTCCGCATGACGTAATCTAGCTTGGCAGCTGACCGGGCGACTGTGATACATGTATTGGTTCCTTTTTTTATTTTATTTATTTATATTAATTTATGAAATTTTTAATAATTAGAAAGAAGAAAAATTGTATTGCTCGGGCAGTGATCGAACCTGCGTCTTCGGAATACCGTTCCGACGCCCTAACCATTAGGCAGCCGAGCCATTTGCTCGAACACCAAATTTCTTCTATCCCTCTTATGTCGTCTTACGGGGACGATTCATTAGCATACGCTTAATGCATTCTATAAAAAAAAATATAAAACTGATTTTTTGTTGTCTTTTCACGACGGAACGGCTGAATCGATCTTGATAAAATTTGCCAAGAATGGCCTGTGTCCCAGGGACATTACAAATACATTATTATTATATTCAGCCCATATTGTCCCACTGCAGGGCAAAGGTCTCCATACTTTTCTTCCATTTATTTACAAATACATAGAAATATAATAAACAGCGTTGCTCTAATTTGCAAGTATGGTTTATCGTTAAATACTTTACTAAAAAACAGAATAACAGCTTCAACTTGTATTGCAAAAAAATATTGGCTATCGTACATCGATAAAGAAAAAGATCTCAACTGCTCAACAACTTTAATATCTAACTACATTGGCTAAACAATAAAGTCTAGAAGGTTTTCTGAATTATTCCAGAAGACTTTGAATTCAAATTATGCTCAAAACTGCTCAAAATTAAACAATTTTGTATTACAGTCGCCCTGTCAACCGTTTCTCCCACTTGGGCCATGCAAAGCGAACGCTCAACTAACCTTAGCTAAATTTCATAAAAACTTCAAAATGGAAGACTCAATTTGATCTCAATATTAACTTCTACAACTTTGTGTTCGCTTAGTTCGGCCCAAGTGGAGACAAGAATAACACCACACGAGGAAATGTTTGAAAACTCACCTTTTTACACATTTACTCGAGCTATATTCGTTTAACCTGTTATGTATCATCATAATTTACCAGAGATTATGCTGTTATTTTTGCAAATAATCACGTAAACTATGCAAATTCGGAAAAACAAAGTGAAAATATTTGCCGAAATTACAGTAAATCTGCATTCGCTCAATCCAGTCCCTCAAGCGAAAGCTTCGAATGACCTAACAATCCGCACCTACTAATAGAAAAATACTTGACGTTTTTCAATGAATGTTTATCTAACAGTTTAGTGCTACGTCGGTAATTGTGTTTACAAATGGTTTGTACGATTACGCGTATGGAAGGAGGTATCACATTTGCTTGACGAGCGCTCGGCACGGTTGCATTGATACGAATATACGCTTATTTAGATAGATACATGCCTTAGTAGCTAAGTATATATAGGATACACCAACTTTGGGAGTCGGGTCGCGGAATCGTAGGAAACAACGCGCTCATGTTATGTGCCATACAATACAATACAATACAATAACGTCAAAGTCAAATAGTCAAATATCATTTATTAAATAGGCACAAAAGTGCACTTTTAAAGGTCAACACTTTATTGCACACCAAATTACATAATAATATACACAATTATATAAAACAATTAACAACAGCCATAAACACGTTTCAACAATGATTTACGCAAAGGCACCTGTCCTTTTGATCTGCAATAACTCTATTTTCTTTTTTCCACGATTACCGCATGTTTTAAAGGGACGTAAACATCTGACGAATTTGTATTACGAAGGCATTATAGTCTTAAAGATTTAACCGATTAAATGTTTTAATGTAGAAACGACGTTGATGCAATATTGCCGCGCGCTCGCACTCTGAGATATTCAATCGCTCTATCACCATTTCTATAAACATAAGATATTTTCATTGACGCAAGCTTTTCTTGAAAATTATATACCATGTAGATATACGATAATTTTGTGATCAGATAAAATCTATCACTCTTCCATTCTTTATTTATTGAACTCTGGCGGTGTCTTGTCGATATATGTATATGATGAAAGTATTGCGACAGATGAATGCCAAAATTAAATTATAATAATAGTTACATACTTGTAATTGTTATGTAATGCGAATTTACAATTCATACTTTTGGCATGTTCAGACGTTGGATAGGAGACCGGACAAGATATCGAGAAGTTACTTGTATTGACATACAAAACTATTTAGATGTATGTTACTTTTTGCAGAGTATATTTAAATATTTATTTTGTTTCATATTATTTTTTTGTTAAGGAAAAGGAGTTTGTTTTCGTGTTATCTTATAGTTAATTTATGTTTTATGAAATACTTCTTTTTTTTTCTAGTAGAGAGTTCCTATTGTTTTGTTTGCTCTATTTTACGTAATAGATCTGAGGTGTGTAACATTTTTGATGATTTTGTAGCGAACACACAGTCCGATGAACAAATAGAAACATTTGGGATACCCTTTGGTAGCGAGTCGAGATATTGATGTGTGCAGTAGAGTGGTTACAGTGAACGCTTCGTCTTGATCAAACGCGACACGAGACGTGAGCTGCGGTTCGACCATCGATGTTACTAATTACACTTATAAAGCATAAGTAGCCCCGAAACTACCCCGATCTACCCTCAGGCTTACTTGCAGTATTATTTAAATTAGAAGGAAAACAACACACCTTTATTTGTGAGTCCAGCCAAAGTAGGTGATTGCGTATTGATCATGTGTAGCGCTAAATATTTAAGTCTATATTTACTATGTAGTGGTTAGTTTTTGTCATTTCTTATTGTAACTTTAATATTAGTAGATTAGTAAATTTTAATGGAATTATAGTCAAATCCTGAGGGTGAGGTGCATCGTTTTGACGCCATGTACAAAAAAATGTACAAATTGATTTCAGATGCCATAGAAGTTTTATTATTTTATTTTTATTGATACAGATGAATATTTAATTGTTAATTAATTTAATTGCTCGTCAGACGTCCATAAATAAATTAATCAGGTGTATAATTTAGGCATGTTTCGTTCACCATTGCTTCGCTGCTTATTGTTAATAACCAATAGAATGATTCAACGTAGCTCGTACATTCCCATCTTTAACTTTGTGACATTATATTTTTCTATTAAATTTTATTTTTGTTATGAAATTATGTTTTCTATGTACCCTAGCTTATGTTTGACCGATTTTCACTTCAAGTGCCTATTTCATACAAAACATCAATCTGGTGACAATTATTGTATTTACACTCACTAACAACTTAATGTTAATCTCGTGTTTTTAACTTACTTGAACTGCCTTTTCTATGTGAAATTGTGAAATGTGTTGTGAGGTGTGTGTGTTACTCATGCATCGGAAATATCGTTCGACCAGTACATTTACTTCATTGAACAATAAAATGTTTTATCGTAGTGATCTGTATTTGAATATTTACACCCGAGACTACAGACTTCGATAACATATAATAATAATTATGACGAGTAATGTGACTGGTTTTCATTCATGCTGATAATAAAACAAAAAATTGCTTTGTCCATCAACATTTGAATGCGTGAAATATATTGATACATCTTAAATATAGTGTTGATATTCCCTTGTATAACCTTGTGTTCCATTGCCAGGTATGATGGATCCGCCAGGTGAAGCGAGAATGTCTGTGTGTCCCCAGTGTAAGAAAACCAGTAGTCATAGTATTTGTGCAATAACAATTTAATGTCATTATCAATGTCGTATACATCAATATCAAGTGTTAAAATTTGTCTGTGTGAAATTTATTTAGATTTTAATAAATAAATAATAGTAAATAAGATATTCCTCTTAAAATTACTGGTGTTTAAGAGACTTCAGCGTTATAAAATTGTGTGCATCGGTAAAGTAGACAATGCTATTACACATGTAGATATAAATTTCTTTAAAATGAATTAATAAAATTTTTGTGTAATCGCTGTATTTATTGATATAAAATAGAAGCACAAATGTATAGATGCGTGACCCTGCCGATGCCGGGATATCGAGGTTCTGTTGTCTTCCACTTCACGGGACGCACAGTGACGTCAGTCGACGCTCCCAACGCAATCTTTCCTTTCTACTGCTGCAATTTCATTCTCGGAAAAAAACTGATGTAAAATTGAAATTCAATACGCTTAAACGTAGCGTAATTTTTTATAAATTATACTAGTCATTGGTGTCTAATGTAGATTTGTAACCTGACAGCACATTGGAATGGTACATACTCCTTAAATCACATTCGTTAGAAGTAAGTCGTCATACTGATCTATATGGTGTGAAAGCATATCAGCGGTCGCTGCCGCCGCTACCCTTCTAAATGTAATGTTAAATGCACCACGTATACATTGACCATTGTGTACCGGTAGCCAGTTGAGAACTAGTACCGCTTTTCCCACGTCATGAGCTTACCCTGTACATTTATAAAAATTATGTATCGTAAAATGTTAGAAAAACTGAATTATATTTGTTTGTAGATCTAAATTGTGTTGTTTATTTTGAATCCGTACCCTAGCCTTTAACCCTTCTTTACGTCGTAACATGCTATAGATGGTTATATTATAGCCGTCTAGTATGCTTATCCAAATAGTTTCTCATTAATTTGCAGACAAGTACCAAGTAATATTGTATGTAGTATAATCTATTGTAGGTACTGATTGCTTGATTACGCTATGCATCCTTTTTAACGAGATCAAATTTTTGACACTTATCACAGAATACTTAATAGTGCCAAGGTAATTACTAGTACGCCATTTTTCGTTCCTAAAAATAAAAGGAATATGGATTGAGTGGCTTAGCGGGAAGTCATGCAACTTTAAATCTGATGCATTGGAGTTTGAATCCACCGCTGGAGAACATAAGCATTTGTCATAACATCTGTTATGTACGGATTTAACACTCGCTCTAAAAAAGTTAAGAAAAACGTGTCAGGACCTGTGTGGGTACACAGCACCCACTAAAGTAATTTTAATAGTAGTATTTTGATGTTAGGTAAATCGGATGTTCTTTAAGTTCTGGAAAACTTTTAACCCAGATATTCGCGGGCAAGGTTTTACTAGATAGTAGGCATCTCTTATTGTAACCAGCGAAATTACTGGGTGCAGTGCTACTTCGAGAAGACAGCCAAAGACTGGATATTTTATCTGAGCAGTGCCATGGAGGATTTTGCCTAACAATGTATGTTGTTTGCTACAATGCATGTCTACTACAATGTATGTTGTTAACTACTACTACTTGGGTGGTGCTGCAATGCAACTGTGGACAGGCATGTTGCTTACCATTAGGTGAACAACCTCGTCTCGTCTTTCAAATTTAAAAAATGTCATAAAAAATAACAATAGATTATTAGCCTAAATAAGCCTCCCATTACTTTAAGCCTGATTTACAGAAGAGATTCTCATGCACTGGCTGGTGTGAAAGTCAAATATATTTGTCCACTAAAAATGACAGTTGCAAAATTCAATTGATCCCTTTTGGAATTACATATAACCTGCAAAAGAAACTCTTAGTGTTTGTCTAGTTGATTTGTTTCTCTGCATCAACACCTTACATTAGGTTAGGCTTCAAGCTTCAATGCAAAAACAATGGACAGTATCATAATCATGTCTTTTATTCACACATACATTTCATATCATAGATCCTTAATTAGCATTGTTAAAGTTAAAATTATATTGGTTCTGGTTCCCTTCCATAGACTTGCATCATTTTCTCCATAATTTCCCAGTTCTTTTCCTTCTGGAGATCTTTGGTAAATACCTGAAAGCAATCCATTGGGTTTATCACCTTGTATATATGGGTTGGTTAGAAGTAAAAAGAACGAAAGAAGAAGTTCTCTGATATTTATTTATATCTCTGATATTTATATATATTTATTTATACCTTTGATATTAAATTACAGCTCGTAGTCAAATCAGAGAATGTTACCTATCCTAAGTTATATATTTTTCTTTATTTAGTATTTTGTTAGTTTTATGAAATGCAATGAACTAATTCGACAACTTACAGAATACCAAGCAGCATCATCATCTAACGTAGCAGCTAGTGGAACTGACACTCCCAAAACATGCAGAGCTAGCGTCAGACTGGCCACCGCTACATGTGGTGCTCTGTAGTCCAACACCGAGGGGGAATGATGGAAGTCTTGCAGGAATGCCATTGCTGTGCGAGCGACCGGCGCCGCGCGCCACTGCGCTGCGGGAAACCATTCTTGAAGGGACCGCAAGTAGTGAAGCAAGTATCGATGTGGAGATGGCGTATCTAAGTTGAACCCTAGCAATCTGAGCACCAGGAGTTCCGCCTGAGCAACAGCTCCACGCCATGACCAGTATTCCTCCCCTAATTCCAATGGTCCCGCCCCGCGGTTAATAGAATTATGGGCAACGTTTACGGCATCCCTCAGTCTTACCGGCTCGTCTCTCGACTTCCCTGCCGCACACAGACAAGCGGTACATATCACGTAACAGTCATAGTCGTTTTTATCCGCTTCCTTGAAGAATTTGTGGTAAAATACAGCAGCCGTGGCGACGGTCGCCGGTTGCAGCCCCAATTTTATGCCACATTCGAATATAAAATTAGTGGCTAAGCTATGACCTGGAGCGCTCCGATAATCTGGTAACCGCCTTTCACGTCGACTTTGTAAAGCCATCACATCTATTACGTCTTTCATATTATTATTGAACGGAGTAATATATTAAATATCAGAGAATCAACAAGACAGCAGGACGACACAAACAAACAAATTCGAATCGAAATTAGGTTATCCATAGACTGAAACACTTTTTTGTTTTGACTTGATTCTTGTCATGCTCGATAATTCATAGACAATAGCTTAGCATGCAAGCCAAGCTCGCGCTTGAATGGAATGCCTAATGATTCCAATGTATTTGATTATCTATGGTCCAATGTCCATATGAAATATCTAGTTTTCTTTGTGAATATGGCTTTGTGCGGTTTGTGCAAGGAACATAAAATACTCTAGCGATACTCTCTATGGGTTTGTGCGTTTAGTTTTAGCCAGTGCCAAAACTGCACAACATAAAAATCTATACTAAACATTAGGGACATGTCCCGACTTTATACGCCCTGTTCGTAAGGTAACGGTGTACGGTATTCAAAAAAACAAATACAAATAAACCTGCCTAAAATATAGTTAGTATTTGTTTGCTAAAATGGCGGCCTCAAGAAATTCTTTTAATATTTAGATTTACTTTAATATTATGGGATCGGACAATTTTTCAGAAAGTGTTTTAAAGTAACTATAATAAATATATATAGCCATGAAAAATACTATTTTAAATTAAATAACGCTCTAAAAGTACCTAAAACTAACGGTCACCTCAAAACTTGTGACGTCGTATGAAGGTAGAAAACGAAAAACTCTTCGAAATAAAACTTGCAAAGGTATTTAAATACCTTTTGTGAAGTTTGGGGACTATAATGTAGTAATGGAATTTTATTTATTGATATAAAAAATACAAATCATTATTATTTCATAAAAATATTGATTGGATTATCTTTCTTGTTCGACGTACATTCGTTATAACTATATTTTAGATTTTTTCTCGATTACTGTCCGATCCTCTATTCCTTGCAATTTGTACTAGTTGTTGCAACATTTCAACAACATAAAAACTGTAAATAGCATTTAAGGTTCTTACGGGTAATAAACTATTATTATTATTTTAACAACGTAAGCCGAAACCGTGAGAAATAGAGAAAACCGCTGATCCTATAAAAAAAGTCAGATACACTTTTCGGGAACAACACTGTGAAGGCCGGTACCTAACTATGTGTGCGTGACAACACATAACAGTCTTTAACACTGTAGAAACACATGCGTCAGTGTGAGTGTAATGCTGCTAGCGTAAGAAAAAAATTCCCACTGATTCTTTAGTGAACGGTAGGTATATACTATTAATATAATTAGCTAAATATTTGTCATCATTATGACAATGACTGATTAATTTATCTTTTAGCTATACCTATAATGTACAAAATAAAATCTCACTCACTGACTCATCACGACCAATGAAGATAAAATTTTAGAGTAAGGCAGATTGATTTTATTTTCGTATTAAGTATTTTTTTATACTACTAAGTAAGGACACGAGCAGGTCACTCGCCTGATGGCAAGGGCTGCGCCTGCTCATAACAGATGCAATGCCGCCCAGAATCCTAACCAAATCGCATTCAAATTGGTCAGGTGGTAACAAACATAATAAGTTATTATAAACAATCTTACATGAATGTAAAATTACAAAAATACTATAATTTTTTTAAATAAAACTGAAACTGGGGTTGGAAAGGGACCAGCTCTAGTTTCAGACCTTTATGGACCACACATTTAACTTACAGTTTTACCCTTACTTCTAGGTAAATTAATTTCAATGTAGGCTAGCCAAACTAACCGATTCTCGTTGAGGTTTTGTGTTTCTATTCTAAACATACTATACGGAAAAATAAAATCAAAGTATTAATCAGTATATTTGAACTTACTTGTGAAACGATATCCCATCTTTTCGTCTCGGTTTCTGGGAGCAGTTTTTACAATGTTTGAACACGCACTACGGCATATTTTTGGAACTAAAATTCACGCGTCACGCAGTAATTACTCAGCCAGCGCTTCGTTGCGTACTGACTCGAAGTAGTATCCGCTTTGTGTAGTGGTATCCGCTTCGTGTGCCTCAATCCCGTGTTCCGTGCGGAGTGTCTGACTTTTTTTTAGGATCAGTGGAGAAAACATTTTAAAATGCAGTACTTTATCCATGACCTCATTTATCCTAAAACAGGACGAGGAATTCGGATTCAAAGGAAATTAAATAAAACTAACATGTTTATTTGAACATAAAAATTAGAATATAATCATTTTCAGTAATTATTTAAAATTATACACTTAAAGTACATTTATAGTAAATTCAATAAAAAATACCAGTGCAGACGAGATACAAATAAGAGAAAATATTGTTTATTACATCGTTGGTTAAATACATCGCTTTCATTAAATGCAATACAAAACATAAGTCGGAAATGAACGAAACCGAAGTTCAAGATGTCACTCGATTTAGAAAAATAAAGATAAGATTGAATCACATTCAAAAATTACCCGCTAGTGACTAAAAATTTTACTTTCTTAAACGTTTGTTCAATAGCTAGGGGACCGTCCGAGGCATGCGGCGCGAGTCCCGACAGCCTCTCCTGACGACCCCTCGCACGCGCTACAAATAAATGTTTACATGTTCATCAATCTAAATAAGATATTGTTCAACATTGTACTCTGATCAGTACCGATACGACTATACTCGACGCCGGGGCCGCCACTCCGACCGAGCCCCGAACCTCACACGTAATTTAGTTATCAAAGAACATACAGTAGGTATAAATAGTGAGGTTAGTAATTAACTTTGGCAAATATGAATGAAGCATGGTGATATCGATTCACATCGACGACGTCGTGACGAAGACTCAGTTTTAATAACGTAACCGATTGCCGCTCAATTCTCCATTCTGTAATATCGTGTCGATACGGGTACTCGAATGAACGCATGCCACATCACGATTTCGATAAAACGATCTATCTCGATCCGATCACTAAACTAGTCGTTTTAAAAAACTCTGCAATGAACCTCCCCCGTCGTTGATCTAATAAAGCGCGAGAACGTTTTGAGCCGCAACAATTCAGTCTTCAAATAAGAAGCCTCGCACCGAGCGACCGCTGTCGCGATCGGTGCGTTTCTTTGTGCGATCGTCGACTATTTGTGCGCACGTGTACAAACGATATAAGTAACATGGGCGTGTGCGGATCGATCACTGTCGTAAATCTTATTAACTAAATGTGATTCGAGCGAACAAACAATGCGGCAGTGTACAAAATTTACATCACATTCACTCGAAATATTAAAGCATACAAGTTAAATGTTCTGCGGCCGAGGAACACATCGAAATGCGAAACTGACGATTATCTAGATATCCTACGTCCGCGTCCGCGCGAACGTCGCGAGCCACGCGCGGCGCGCTCACGCGAGCGTCGCTCCGTGTTACAACATAGAGCCCTCGTATTGAAGACGTTACAACGAACATACACTCGTCCACCGTTCGCTCACAAAAAATGTTTATGTAGTGAAGCTTACTTAAATGTAGGTTGGGCTGAATGTAGAACTGCGCTAACATTAGTTTACGTACACATATCGTTACATAACAGTAAAAAACCTACCTAGCAACAAGCGAGCGCGCGCGCTCGGCGCGGGCCGCCGCGCCCGGTCCGGGACCGACGCCACGATACACAACTAGCTAGTATTCACTCTAACTTCCACTGCGACGGTTACGAAGTGCAGACGTGTTTGTAAAGATAAAAAATACAACGCTAATCACCTAGTTTAAAATTGTTTCTGCACCTCTGAATTTCAATGTTGTCACGTTAATGATAAATTTTATGATCGAACCTTGTCAGAGTATAAATAGAAGAAGTAAAACAAAATCTTTGGTTTAGCGTCGTCCGCGGCCGGCGCGGGGCGCGGTCGCCCGCGCGGTCACATGTAGGCATTAAATTTTATTTAATCACTTTTTACATACTCGATGAACATAAAATGAAAATAAATCACCTAACTATGACGATAGTAAAGGTTACTGTCTAATTGCATTATTAATTAATGTTTATTGATACAGTTACTGTCCTAATGCTTAAAAGTAAGATTTTTATTTTTATTATTAATAATAAATTATGTTATAATAGTATATATAAGTGGTTGATTACGCCAATTCGTGAGTGTATACAAAGGTTATATACTCACATATCTTACACTGCGCGCGGAGAGCGCTCCGCTATATACTGCTTAGATACAAAATGACCACGTGAATAATCCTTACTTTCTCCGACCGCCTCAAATAATCGCCGAGATTAACATGATACATTGGTTAACCATTAAATACAAAATTAAACATGAGTTTACATACCTTTAATAGCTAGACAAAATAAATACCTAACATGATTTCCATAATCGAATACAAGAATAGGTCTTAAATGGCTACGATCTTAAAGATAAACTGTAAAACGATATAGAAAAAGATATGAACACAAATATATAGAAAAAACTGTATATTATGGCATAAAGAATGCTCTTACTGGAATAAATAAGTTTGTGCGTAATACGATGCCTAACGTAAACAATAGCGTGAACTTCGAGGGATACGGGTCTTAGCTTAACATAGTAGGTACGTAACGTAACGCTTATTCCGATAGAGCGACTGTGCATCAAAAGTTTATAAAAAATAATTTCTCAGTTATAATACTTAACAATGGAATGATGTTGTAGTCAGTTAGAGTAGGCCTGTAAAAGTATCCAATGCAGCTCACTACCGTGTTACTATATATTGGTTCCTTTCTGGTTTGGTCCGTAAGAGAGTGAGTATATAAGCGGTCGCCGGGACAAGGCCCGCACGCGGCAACTAAATGCAACACATACAACATAACTAAGAGGCGCGGCGCCACTGCGCTGCTGTGTGATCCGGCGATACGTCACTTTTGTCAATATCAATTTGTTTCTTTCTTTCTTTCTTTAGTTTTTACAGTTCAACTTGCATCATGATTGGGTAAAATCTTGCAAGTTATCAGAACCACTTCCTGTTATCCTACGGAGTTGAAATTTTGCATACTTGTCAAAGTCCGATGACAATGCAATATTATGGTGACAGCCAGCTGATCTGATGATGGAGACGGAAGGTGGGCAATGGAACTCCTTGACAGATAATCGTAAAGTACTAGTGTTTGGGCTCATTTTAATCTGCTCGCGGATCCGATTACGAATTTGTAAAAGCTTGTCGTGAAAAATATATTTCTCAACGAACATATTGTTTTTATTGCAACTGAGCAATAACACTAGCAAGTCGCTTGGTGGTAAGCGCCACGCTTGCCCATAACAATTGCTATGCCACCCAAATTTTTCGGTCAGTTTTGACAATTTTCCCAGCCTTGAAGTTGTGCGTTTTTTGTGCTGAAGACTCACGTTTTATTAGCGTTCATCGTTACTTTCAAAAAATGTAATCCCATTGGCAATGGAAGCTCCCGTTCTCCATTAATGACCATGTTTATCAATTCAAATTTTCAGATATAATGAGAAGCAACATTATTTCATATTTGATCAAATTCAGTTTTGCCTTTTTTCGTCAAAAAGTAGGCACCGTACGGTGGCCTCCTCACACTGTGGCACCGCAGCTCTTAAACGAGTGAACCGATTTGGATGCGGTTTTTTTATTTGAAAGCAGGTTTTCTAGCTGTGGTTCTTAGACATGTTTTATTGTGTTGGGGGTTTTTAAAATTTTTAATTTATATTTATTGCCTTTTTCAGTTAAAAGTTGAACATATCGCTCGGATCACGCCACAGATACAGCCGCAGAAGGCGCGCACGGAACCACAGCAGGCGCGCGACTAGCTCCGCTCGTCAGACCGAACGTACATCGCCTAGCACCAAAATTTAGAATCCAACGCTAATTCATATCAAAAACTGTCTAAGCCGTCGGCAAACGAAACGGTTTATATTACAGGGGAAACGAAACGAGACCCGCGCTAGGAAACCCGTGACGGCGCGAGGGAGCCGGTCACGCGTCGGAGCGTCATACAATGCCCCAAGCCGCGACCACGGCGTGATCCAGTAAGCTGTAGGCCTACCGTGATCGATTACGATCTTCGTTACGACGAAAGGGACAGCGCTATGCAACAAGCGCGTCTCTCTTTCCGCACGAACGAGAACGAAAGCGAGTCGCGGTAAGGCCCCTTATCCCGTAGAAGCGCGTGGCTGCGAGCCGGTTAGTAGAGGCCGCAGCCGCGCAGGTTGTTGGCGATGATGACGTCAGTGACGGCGTCGAACACAAACTGGATGTTGTTGGTGTCGGTGGCGCACGTCATGTGGCAGTAGATCTCCTTGGTGGTCGACTTGTTCTTAGCTTCGAACTGCGCTTGGATGTACGCGGCCGCCTCGCCGTATTCTTGCGCGCCTGGAATACACAATCATTGGTTACTCGTTTTATTTATTTTTACGCTTAATTGATCTATGTTTGGCCACTATCTCGCCTGATGTGAAGCGATGATGTGGCCTAAGATGGAGCACATAGATCTAGAGAGAGACGGCAGTTGAGTGCCTGCTCAGACCCGTCTCCCCGATGGTTCACCGAACATCATCCCGAAACACGACCAGGTCGCTTGACGGCATGACTTTGTTTGGTGAGTGGTATTGCAACCACGGCCAGAGCCTACCACTCCAAAAAAAACACTTGTAAAACGAACAAAGTTGCCGTTAAGCGACCTAGTCGTGTTTCGGGATGATTATTTGTGAACGGGCGGGAGACGGATCTGAAGGCTTTATTTACACCACACGTTATTCAGGGCTTCCTAGTAAGAAATCAAACTAGGGTCGTTCATTTCGAGTGCTAATTTACGCCCCCTACCAGACTTTTAAACCTTTTAATACATCACTCTAAAGGATTAACCCTGAATAACGTGAGGTGTAATAAGCGTTTCAGCAATCGCTCGACTGCTGTCTTCCGACAAATCTGTCTTCTTTCTCGTTTAACATCAGACGAGATGGTGGCTCAATATAGAACTATATCAAGAAAACTTTTAGTGTTAATTTTGTTTATAACTTAACAATTTTAAGTGAGATGTTTTTATCATAATGTAATTAGAATATCGACATTATCCAAGCATCACATATTTGGATGGACTTCGGTTTAAATGGGTAGTAAATAGTAGTGATGGTTGGAAAATGTGAAATGTGCGAGGAAACTAAATGAAACGTTAGCGCTACCATTATCAAACTCTAAAACATTGAGTTGAGCTTTTATTAGCAATTTGGAAGCGACTGGCCTTCATGAAAAAAGGAATATAAACTTCCGTAAAACCAAATAAGTGTCGTCTTTGAGTCAACAATGCAGTGTTTAACCATCTACAGATAGCATGCAAATCCATGCATATCATTGTTTACGCATTGCGATCTCTCTATACGCTCTCGAAGCACGTACTGCTCCTGTTCAATAATTTGTTATTCATATTTATGCAGTGCTGATGTGCGGAATGAAGACATTCGTTTTAAGAGTTCAGTAGTGATAAGCTTATAATAGTGGGAAACCCAATCAAAATCTGATCCATCTGTGACTTGGGTAACAATCGACGCAATAGAGTCTCGGCTATGTGGAGTTTTCCCATAAAATAAAATAAAAAACAGAGAAGGAAAACGACTGTGCAGAGTTCTAAAAAATTCGAGAACATTAAGAAACATCAAGCCATCGTTTATGGCACATAGTATCTATAAGGTGCCTATTGACTCTTGACTTAAAGAGACTCCAGGATTTAGGTATTGGGAAACAAGGATTGCGGTAGTGAATTTCATTCCTTAGCAATTCATATGATAGAAGAATCAGCAGTTTAGTGAGGATTAAAGGTATGTGCACAACATAAGGATGGCGTGCCTCCCTTTACCTGGTAGTACTGAGCTGAAATGGGGTCAATTCGGTCAAGTACCCAAGAGACGAATACTAAAAGCAAACCGCTTTTACATACATAATCCTGGTCGCGGCACCAAATTGAAACATACCAGTGTACTCGGGAAAGCATATGGTGAGCGGCGACTTGCGTATCTTCTCCTCAAAGAGATCCTTCTTGTTGAGAAACAGGATGATGCTGGTGTCGGTAAACCACTTGTTGTTGCAGATCGAGTCAAACAGCTTTAGACTCTCTTGCATGCGGTTCTGGAAGAGACGAAGAAACAATTTTAAACAACTGTCACAACAGTAAGGTCCGATTTTTTAAAACTCAGGCGATCAAGGTTCCGGTCCCGGATTAGTGGAAAGGCTGAATAAAATGTCTGGATAATATAAATATAATCGACATAGTTTTCTAGGTCGACAAAGTCAACAACTAAGTGAGTATCTAGTATTATTATTGAAATTTAAACAGCTAATTAAGTAATAATAGATTAAACTCAGGAAACATCCATAATAAAATAATAAACGTTATGTTTAACGCATCATGTGCTTTTCTCGCATGAGATTATTTTATTGCCTGGCTGCCGGCTGTGCCGAAACCGACACCAACATGTGTATAACACGCCTTAAGATACGGAGACATCAGTTTCTAAGTTTCAAACGCCTAATCAATACTGACGACAAGGATCTGGATGAACATAGCTAAAATTGGGACTAATGCTGTTACATCTCAGCTCATGCAGACCCTTGTGGTACAACACTTTAGTTGACAGGTAGACGCAAACCAAAATAGTAATGTAAGCATTTGACGCAGAATAAGTGACGTAAAAGGCTCTCCCATTATAGTTTGTTTATCGTTACCATCTGTCAACAGTCTTTTGTTGTAGTCGCACTTCACATACACTCCTTGAATAACATACATATATGTATCTATACCTATTACCTAATATACAATTGTACAGTATAATCAGTCGTCGGGTTATGCTCCATTGTAATTTAAAATCTTTGTATCGGTGTTAGGGTATACCCTACGTAGGGTACGTAGGGTAGGGTGTTCACTGTAGTGAACAAATTAATTAATAAATAATAGATAACGAAGTTTAGGTTTACTATTTTTATCGTCTGTTGCATTCTATGCAAACTATGGGCTTGCATATATCTTAATCATTTGGTTCTGACACCTCGGTCAAATAACTGTTTGCGATAACAGAGCAGTCCTGAGGCTGAGTCAGTGGTGAAAGTTGGGGAAGGCCCATGGTCGGACGTCATAGAATAAATTACATGTAACTTATAACCGCTATTTGGAATTAAATAAAATGGATAGATTTAAATAACCTCCTTGAATAATGCAGCTTATTTAGGTATTTGAAAAGGTTTCGCACCTGTTTGTAAGACGAAGCAGATGAATCTACTGCTTAAGATCCAGGCTCTGGTACTGTCTTTGCGAATTCAATCTCGCTATACTGACGAGTACCATTATGCACGAATTCAAGCCCTTATTGTATTCAGATTCCTTACCGTTGTCTCATCTTCGTGCAACACCTGATCGTACTCTGACATCGCCACACAGAAAATGATCGCGGTGACATCCTCGAAGCAATGGATCCATTTCTTTCTCTCGGACCGCTGACCGCCCACGTCAAACAATCTGTAACGCGACGAGTAAATTCATTAGTTATTCAAATCAACTATGACCATCAGGGGAATCGTTAAACTCGAAAACCGATCCCGATCGCTTTCAAAGATATCTCGTGTTCGGTATTTGTCTGTGGAATTGTCAAACTTTTCTACTCAAAGTCCGCGTCCCAGTACCAATCATGATCATTAAATGGATATTGCAGTTTAAAAGATGCTAACGCCTTCTAAATTTGAAATTAAAGCGATCGGAATCGGTGTTCGAATAACACGATTGCAGTACGAGTATAGCGTACCTAGTCTACCTGCCTAGTATTTTAGTTAAGACCGCCGCCGTTTCGTCCACATTTGTATTCGTTATATAAAGATGCACTCAAAGTACTGTAGTAGTACTCGAGATAAAATAAGAAGCAGATTTTAAAAAGAACACTATCTTAATCAAAGAGGAAATTTAATGATCTTTTTATCTGATTTCAGAAAGGTTAATCGAAACCAAAACCTATTCAGACATTTCAGATTTCATTCTACACAAATATCCAGACTGAGACAATAGCTAAATAGCATATTGTACGGCTTAAATATTGGTATTAATAAATATTTATTTATCGTAATATTTATTAACCGACTTCAAAAAAGGAGGAGGTTCTCTGTTCGATTGATTTTTTTTTATGTTTGTTACCTCAGAACTCCGTCATTTATGAACCGATTAGACTCCGTCATTTTGGAAAATTCTTTTTTAGGTTTTACTGTTTGGCAGTAAGTATAACGTGGCGTGGCTATTGAACGAGCATTTATCAAAAAGCTGAATCTATTGACGAGCGGTTGGCAAACGATTTGAAAATACAAAATACGATAGCCGATTTAATTTAACGCCAAATTCGTCTGTTATGAGATTTCACACTAACTATAGATCTGACATCAGACAAGTATCAAAACTAATATTCGTACCTATATATACTTCGTATTATAAATACAAAACAGTATATATATTAGTATCCTACAAATATTATAAACGCCAAAGTTTGTAACAATGGATAAATGAAAAATTAAAATGAAAAATGAAATAACTCTTTATTGAAACACACACATATAAAATTAATATACATGGGGGATTAATGGGGGATGTATGTTTGTTACTCTTTCACGCAAAAACTACCGAACCGATATTGATGAAATTTGGTATGTAGGTACTTTATGACTTGAAATAGCACATAGGCTAATTTTTATCCCGGGAAACCGCGAGTGGAACCGCGGGGCGCAGCTAGTTATAAATACGAAAGTATGTGTGTGTGTGTTTATTTGTTCCCTCATTACTGAACTGAACTGATGAACAGATTTGGATATTTGGAATGGAACTGGAAAAATGGCCGCGTGGCTAAATCGCGTGGCGCAGCTAGTATTAAATACTTTAATAATATTTTATCGACATTAAACAAGATATAAACGTTTCTAAGAATCGTTTAACGCTGAAGACACCTTCACCTCACCTTTTAATATTAACTTGTCACTGACAAGAATAGAATTTGCAAACAAAAGTAGATTGAAATTCAA
Organism: Petrophora chlorosata; assembly: GCA_951640565.1. Lineage (NCBI taxonomy): Eukaryota > Metazoa > Arthropoda > Insecta > Lepidoptera > Geometridae > Petrophora > Petrophora chlorosata. Next base: position 6,457,225 of record OX621205.1, on the reverse strand, counting down.
TAAAGTATTTAACTTAATTGACCTACAAGTGACCTGTCATTGAGGGTCAATTGTTGTATCGAGCTAGCTGTTAGTGGCTCAGCGGTAACTCGTGCAACTTATGTTCCTACTTACGGGAGTTCAAATCGGCCTATAACTTTCCAGGTATTTGCAGATTTAACACTCGCTAATACCGGCGAAGGAAAGAGGAAATCGGCATGTCCTAAAAATCAGAAAAAATCAAGGAGTGACAACTGCCAACCCGCACTGCGCCAGGGTGGTGGATTATGGCCCATTATACTAACTCTCTGAGAGAAGGCCCGTGTCCCAACTGTGGGGATGTAATGGGCTCTATGATAATGATGATTGTACTTAAATAATGGAGACTTTTAAATGGCTTTAGGCCTTCTTAAATAGTTTAGTGCCTATATTTATGTAAATAGTCTATAGTCTTCCTATAATAAATAAATAAAAACAAATAATTTTACTTATGGACAAGTCATGCATATAGCTAAAACTCCATGTAGCTAAACTATACAGAACGTTGAGGTTCAAACGGCATTGCTCTACACAGGGTAAGTATGAGCCGGTCCAATTTCTTCAAGGGGTGGCTAATTGGCTATAGAGGTGAGAGGTCACGTATTAAGCGCTATAAATAAGTAGTTCAATGAAAATCACGGGATTTCGAGATATTTCAAAAATTCAGAATTTAAATAAGTAGGTTAACCTAACAAACCTTGCGCACTACTGCTGGGCGGCCGAATAACTGGCAAAGCTGCGTATACAAGAGACCTACCTAGTTCTTTCGCTGTTTTACCTCGCCGACGGTACTTACTTGAAATTAAGGTTTTTGAAGGAGAAGTGCACTTCGACTATGCCAGTAGTTTTGACCCTAGTTCTAAGGATATCCTGCTCGGTGGGTTGGTAGTCCCTCGCACCTAACCGGTCCAGGTCGTCGAGGAAACTGAAAAAAGAAGAAACACGCCTTTTAGTAAACAGTTTTATTGTTGAACACAAACACCGCTTACTAGCGGTCACCGCGACTTCTGCGACATTTTTTCCCAAAAAGATTATATGGATGAAGATATTATGGTATGGAGATAGAATTCTAACAATAGACGTAAAGATCAAATCCCAATATTTACTATCTAGATACTTTCTTCAGGAAAAACTTCCGTGCGAAGTTCTCTGGCATATTTTATTACATCTCTAAGCAAAATATAATTTTAATAGAACTATTTTCCTTTATTAGTTAAATTTTATAAACAGTATTGACATTAAAAAATAACTTAACAGCTGAAAACATTCATTCGTTACACACATTCTTAGTAGATAGAGAACAATGTCATTCATCCGTTTACTACTATGAAAAATGTATGTTTGCTGATACAGATTTTTCCTTTGTCGATAAATACATCTTTACATAGCCTTTTATACTTTTGAAAATATACATTATAGTACAAGGCAGCAAAATAATATTTTCACAGAACCGTCAGAACCCTAAGCGCAGCGAGGGATTATTGATTTCAACAGTTCTAAACATTGGGCGGAATTTACATATATACATAATATATTATATTATATACTCGTATTCTCCCTTTCGGGAATCTCCCTTGTATGAATAAGGTTTAGGAAACGATTTATCTACTCGAAGGGCGGAAAGCTGAATGAGAATTAAATCGATTTCATACTACCCGTAAGTAACCCATAAATTCAATATTTAGAATAGCCATGTTATGAGAAACTAGGGTTTATATAATAGCAAGTCAAGGCTGTTGATAAAATCAAACATGATTCATTATTATGCCTAGATATTAAATACATATTGAACTTTATAGGACGTATAAAAGTTTAATAATATAGTGACTCACGGATTAGTTAAACAATTAAAGCCTGGGAAAAGTTAAACGCCACGCTTGCCTGCAATAACAACAGTGCCACCCAGAACTTCTAATACCACGCAAATGACGCAAAGAAACTGCGTAGCACTGCATTGTACTCATCATATATGAAATATGATTATTTACTCATCATAGTCAGGTTAAGTGTACATTTTTATAAAAAAAAAAAAACAGAACTGCCGTATGCCATAGAATAAATAATTATGCTTACATGCTAAGTATCATGTGTCCTTCTTAATCCATAAATGCATTCTACGATTTCGTAAACAATAGTTCAGTTATACAGCTATATAAGACCTAGATCAAATATAAGGAAAAGTTTTAAAAGCTTATCAGATTATAATATATGGATGTATGTACATATATATTTAAAAAAAAATTACCCGCATTTAGAATTGAAATGTAGACTAATAAGGCTAATAAATAATTGAAATTTGACTTTAAACTATTAAGAAGATTAAAACTATTTTTTTTCTATCTATCTATGCTGGCGCATCGACCCAAACCCAGTGTGTTTTGGCCTAAAGAATGCCACTTCTTTCGATCCAGTGCAAGTTGCTGTCAGGCATCAATTTGTAGCTCCCAATTCTTGTAGTTGTTATTTTTTTTAAGAGATGATAATATCACATTCGTGACATCACTCCAGGAAAATATTATATATTTTATGACTGATTTATTGACTTACTGACTTCATAGCTGTCCATTTCAATCAAGAAAACTCCATAGCTATCCATTTCAAAAACTTATTGGCACGTAATAATTTCAGTTCCTCTTAATGCTATCTTAGAAATATTTTTAGGTGCTTAATTAGGTATAGATGTTATTTATGTGTTTGATATCCAACTTGTCTTAGCATTAGCATAGAGGAAACAGTAGTTTACTATGGGAAGATAAAATACGTGCTAATAGTTTCGATGACGTCAAGTTAACAATAGCAAATTAACATCTGTCTCTATGAAGAGCTCATGTAAATTCAGATCATGTCCTGGTTTTGGGTATAAAAAAGTACCGTTACGTTATCCTACTTCCTACTATGAAGTATAACATTATAAATGTGAAAGTTTGTGAAGACTTTTGTATCGATGTGTTTGGTACTCAAACACGCAAAATCTACTGAAAAAATATCGATGTCTGGTACGCCATGGAAAAGGAGATGGGATATTTTTTATCTCGGAAAATCGCGAATCTAAAACTCTCAAGTCAAAAGGTATTAATTAAATAGGCACAAACATGCACTTTCAAACGTCATATACACATAATACAAATCAATTAAAATACGTTAAAAATTGTAACTTAAAATATCATGACTTAGAAAAAAAAGGTACGCATTACTATTATTGTTATTAGGTATCCATTATTATTATTCAATTCAATTCATTTATTAATTTTCAGATATTTACAATCCATTATGTTAGTATGAACTTACGGGCTATGTTAAAAATCGTCTCATTAAGGTTCATGTAAAATAATGTAATTTAGTCAATTCAATAATACTAAAACAATTAATTCAATAAATAATTTGATTAATAATTCATAAATTAATAATAATAATGTCAATAACAAATCATTCAATAATAATAATCAAAATAAATATTCAACTAATAAAATAACAATTCACTCAATAAAATAATAAAATATTGGTCTACCCATTTCTTTCTCATACCCAAATTGAACTCAAATTGAAGTTCGGGGCGAAATTCATACCGATTTTTACGAGTTTTAGGTGGTTTTAGTGAGTTGGTCACAAAATAAACTGTACAAACTTTAATCGAAGGTCAAGTTACTAAAATAGTTTATACAAATCAATATCTAAAAATGTATTTATGAACTTCGAAACACATGTGCTGTCTAACCAGACCGGCCATCACCCCCCTCAAGCATATTCGAGGGAAGGGCTCCGACACACAGAGCCGCCGCAAGCAAAGACATTTGAGTGGGCATAACTGAAAAACCTAGTTTCTTCCAAAATTTATACCAATTTTTACGAGTTTTAGTGAGTTTGTCACAGAATAAACTGTACAAACTTTAATTGAAGGTCAAGTTACTAAAATAGTTTATACAAATCAATATCTAAAAATGGATTTAGAACTTGGAAACACTTACATGTTATAAGTTGCTGTCTAATTGCAATCCCGTGTTGCTTTTTAAAAACGACACACTACTAGCATTTTGCAGCAAAATGTTGCTGATTGATACCTAAGTATGGCTCGGCAATACTATGCATTTTTAATATTTTTATGGAATATTGCCACAGTATATTAGGGAATACTGCTCGGCCATCTACAGCAAAATTTTGTTCCAATATATAGATATATTCAAAGCATGGCAAAAAGAGATGCCGTAAAATGAAACAACAATAGCGATCGCGATCGCGGGCTCAGACTTCACACTACTAAAAATGTAGGTATATATAAACAATCTCTACATTATGGAGAGCTATATTGCATAATATTGCTGACATGACCGGCAATATTGCAGTCCGTAAATATTTAAATTACACTATTGTACAGTAAAATCGCAATATAAATTCTAAAAACGTTCCGTCAATTCTAAAATCGGTGAACGAAAACATCGCGAAGAAACCAGCATGTTTAGAATCACAGAGCAGTGACATCCACCAAGCTAAAGGCCCGCAGCGTGGTGGATTATGGCCCATACTTATATACACAATGGATGTCCTAGCAGTGCTGATATACCTAAATGATTAATTCCCGTCGATTGTTCCCATCAAGCAATCAAGTTAGGCGTCCAAAACAAAAGTGAATGATTAATTCAGTCAGCTATAAGTATTCGTACAAACATCCGGCCTGCCTGCCACTAGTTGCAGGCGAGGCGCAGACGGTATACATATTAACGAGGCAGAGCAGAGCGCAGACACGCGATGCTTGAATATTACAACGGACCCTTCACTATGAGTTATGATGCAGAAGCGTTGCAGTCTTAAGTCTGCGGTTCATGCGTGTGATCGTTGGGGATTTCCAGTTTACATTCTTCGTGTGGAAGGCTCAATATAACTTGTTTATGGAAACTATACCTAAGCCTAGCATAAGGCAGTGCAGTGTATTGGCATAAATATTATAGAAGATCCCTACTATTGATGATACTATTGATGATTAATCGTGGTTCTGTGGAACAACAGCAGGTCTGTGAAACAGTTCATACGTTCCATCATCGGATTCACACACTTTGTTTGTGTCTGATAAAAAGAAAGTTCGAGTCCAAAAGTTGCTTTTGCCTATCCAAACTAGATAACATTTGCGTATGCAATGACTAAGTGTGTTCTATGGTTTAAGAATTTTACATAAAGCTCTGCTACTTTACCATAACCATATACCTTTTTTTTATTTCTTTAATTGTTTTTATGTTATGTCTGTAATTTAATGTTTGCAATAAAGCGTTCATCTATCTATCTATCTATCATAATTCTTCTAAATGTGAACGATTATGTATATTTTTTTAAGATATATGTGCATAAACTAAAGTAGGCAGTGTGAATTGTGTTATGAATTCAAATTTGAATAATTTGCATGAATTAAATGCTTCTTTATGGAAATAACAATTTGTAATATGCTAGTGCATTACGTGCGTGCTAAAGAAACGATGTCTAAAATACTAACGAGTTTCAGAAGTCACGCGATCGTTGAATGTTAGAATTAGACGAGGACCTTTCACACTAAATCATGCCATTTTACGTAGAAATTGTTTTGCAGTAAGAGTAGCAGTACTAAGGAGCATCTTCAGTAACTTAGTGAGTGACACAGAGCTGCGCGCCCACTAGCATTCAACCTATTCACCGAGTTCATTCATTCCATGCAAAGGATGTAACGGCCTGTTAATCATATGCCATAAATCTTATCTAGTATAGCTGTACTGAGCCGAAGCTTTATAGAACTTTGAACTAAGGAAGCATAGCAACATCTCAACTAAATAATGCTAGCTTTAGTTATGTATAACGCAAGCCTGTTGCAGTTTTATACATAGTGTATACTTAAAAAGCGCATAGGGCCGTCTTAAAAGTTGGACTGTTGGATTAGAAAATTTTATGAAGTACGCATTTTTTTTTATGAGCCTATTTTGTCCCACTGCTGGGCAAAGGCCTCCCTTCCCTCCTTCCATGACCCTCTGTCCATTGCTGTTAAGGGCCATTCCTTGTCGTAGGCGTCTAGGTCGTCGCGCCACCTACGGCGGGGCCGGCCCCGTGGTCGTGTTGCTCCGGCTGGAAGTACGCATTTATTCTATTATTATTTTTTTATTTCTTTCTATTATTTATTTTCAATTTTTTTTTTCTTTATTTTTTTTGTATTATTTATTTATTTATTCTAGTTGCTCCCGGCGGACCTGCAGTTTTCTCGGGATAAAAAGTATCCTATGTCCTTTTTCAGGACCTCAAGGTTTTTTTAACAAAATTCTAGCGTGATTGAGTAACCAACCTCCTTCATATACTATCGCATTTACAATATTAGTAGAATTGGGGTAGATGTACGGAAAGTACTTAGCAAGAGGTTACGTTACTATGAATCAGAATGTATTTAATAACAATAAAATAGGTATGGGAACTTAGTCAATATACTCAATTACTCAATAGCGTTGTGGTAGGGGATTGAGGGCGATGAGCTTTTGGAGTGGTAGGCTCTGGCCGTGGTTGTAATACCACCCACCGAACAAAGCCGATGATGTTCGTTGAACCATCGGGGAGACGGGTCTGAGCAGCCGCTCAACTGCCGTCTCTCTCTAGATCTATGTGCTCCATCTTAGGCCACATCATCGCTTCACATTAGGCGAGATAGTGGCCAAAGAAAGATCTATTAAGAGTAAAAAAAAAAAAAAAAAAGATGAGTATTACAATTTGACAAATCATCTCGAACTGTACACATTCCGGAAGTATTACGAAATATCTATTACGTATTTCTATTAGGCGATGAGATCTAAAACTCTAAACATCACCTGTATTAGAAACTTCGCTAAATTAGCAAATGATGAAAACTTAACAAATACATATTATAATGGTGATTTGTACAACAAATCATTAACATGCAAAGACTATAAAGTATAAAACACTTGACAGCGCATACTGAGGTCTCACGGAACATTAGCAATTTCTTTTCAATATTTGCTGCACGCTAAAACAGTGCAGTATAACTATGTATACTCTATGGCAGTACCACTGTGAGAGCAGTTTATCGTTTTTGCCAGCCAATTCCAACAGGCCTTTCTCTGACCAGCAGTGATAAGTTGTGTTTGATTGTAGTAAAAAATAGACAAGACCAGCTCTCTTCACTCCATACCTAGATTTCCAGCATAGAGGAAGACGCGAAAACCGTTTCCCTGATCAAAATTCGAAATTCAAAGAATTCACATTTTTATCCTCATAATATTATGAATGGAAATTTAAAGTATTATTCATAGTCGTTAGAGCTAACAGTGGTTCGGACATAATGGTACAAGGGACAGCCTCTCTGACTCACCGTGACCACAAATGTGTCACCACTTCCGAGTACAGTGACTTTGAGCTACTCTGTTCTACATCATCTTAATCACTTTTATGACTCGAATAGAGTGGGATTCAAAAGCTTGTACAATGTTATTGTGAGAAAGAGATGGAAAATACAGTGTCAAGTTATTTGGATAAAGCCGAAGTAAGCCTTAATCTTCTACGCATTAAAAATGTAAGGTGGTAAGGAAAAGAGACGGAAGTGCGGAGATTGATGAATTTTAATAAAGCAAGATTACACAACTACATAAATGTTGTGGCATTTTTTTATTTGAACTACTTTCACTGAAATGATCGACAAATTCAACCTAAACGAAAATAAGAACGCTAAAAGCTTCTTTGAAATACGACTACGTCTAGTGGAAATGGCAGTTATCAAATTAATTATTTCAAGTGAGCGTGCACTGATGCCAGGCTTGTGTTAAAGGCCGTCGGCGGCACGGCATTACCTACGTTTTACTGAACTCTACGTAGGTAAAAAGAATTATAAATGACACGCAAGCTTTTTTGTTAGGCTTGAAACTGCTCGGTGCTGCCGCTGACGGCAACGGGACTCTCTGGCAGGTTCTAAGGCGTATAAATAATGTTTGAAAAGGTACGTTTTAGATGACGCTTTTTATTGCGAGTTGTACTGTTAATACTATAATGTTGCTGGTCTCGCTAATTAGCATGGGCTTGTACTATTAATTATTGTAGCTGTCGTTTTGATACAAGAAGTTTTGATTTGTTAAGATACATACCTTAGCGTATGCTGAGTCGGAACCTTTTCCTGACATCGCGCAACATTTCACTGTATTGTTTTTGATTTGTCTTTATTTTAGTATGATCAGTGTAATGTTGTCTGATGTCCGGAATAAATGCATTTTCTTTCTTTCTTTCTTTTTGAGAATGTGTAGATAGGTATTAACAAAATAAAATTTATTGAACATGACTTGGAACTTAATTAACTCCATTTTTAAACTAAAAGTAGAGAAGAGTCGATGCACAAAGCCCGATATACAAAGTATAATACAAATATATATATTCAATGGCATTAAAAAAAAACTAACGCCAAACCACAAACTGCGTCAAATAGAATAGACAATCCTTGTGGTTGGTGTCAATAACAATAACACATTACTTTAAGGTAGACGTGTTAGACAAACAGATTTTGATTTATTACTAAGAAAACCATCTTGGCAACCAATCAGCGAAAAAATTCAATATACCTGATTTTTAATTGCATTGTCCATAAAATTAAATTTGGTAAACGAAACAACGACGGTTTCAAGATTTTGAACACTTACACACAAGTACAAAAAATAACAAAGTAATACCGGCTGCTTTTAGATAAGCACTTTAATCGAATTACTACACTTATTACTTTAATTTAATTTTTTTCATTCGTGTTTCGGGATGATATTCGGTGAACCATCGGGGAGACGGGTCTAAGCAGCCGCTCAACTGCCGTCTCTCTCTAGATCTGTCCTTCATCTTAGGCCACATCATCGCTTCACATCAGGCGAGATAGTGGCCAAACATGGATCTATTAAGCGTAAAAAAATAAATCAGAACTTTAAAAAACACGCAATGCAACTTTACTAGAACCGAAACATTCTGATTTAATATGAATACTTGAAATGACATTCTATGCAGTTTAAAAAACTTATTAGTTTAAACTCAAGGCTGTATTTGTACACTTCATGTGGCAGAAGAATACAATACAGCTTTGGGCGATACCCAGACCAAACACAAAAATGTATTAATAAAATTGTCTAGTTTTCTGATCGCTACACAGTCTACATACCTAGACAGACTAAACGCCAGGAAAATATAAATAAATTTGAGGGCCAATTTCTAAATCGAAAGTATCTTCTATAACGTCACTTGAACTTAGTACGAGTAACAAATACAAAACCGAACCTATCGAACTTTACCGAAAATATCTTTATCTGCTTCGAAACTTACTTCTAACAGACCACAAACCTATAACGGGCAAAAAGCCCAATACATTTTAATCAAGATTCAAGTTCCCAGCAGATGCTGCTTTATCCGACAAATGCCTCCAGGAAACCGCAAATGTCTAAATTCAATAGCCAAGACGGCACTATCGGCCAAACCGTGATCGGTGTCAGCAACACAGCAACAATAACAGATGCAATTCAAGGCCAATATCCGCGGATCGGGCCAGCCGGCTGGAAGCGTGCCAGCTCGAATCCTAGACAAGCCTCAAGCCTCCACTTAGACTGGCAAGGTCTAGACCAAAAAGGTTGTTACGAAACACGGTCGTGAATTCACCGCTTGCAAATAGGGCGAGTTCGGATCGGTTACGTAACTCATTCAATGAGATGGCTCATTGTTGGAACTAGCACAGCAGTTTTGCGAACAAAGACAATCTGGGACAAGGGAAGACACGGCACTAAGTCATTTAAAAGTGAAAAGCGATACAATAATTTAAAAAATATACATATATGTTGAAAAATTTTAAATTATAAAAATAATTATTCATTCACAAAACTTTTTAATAGGAATACGGATACGTTTCGGTTGGTTCCCGGATACAGTTGTACGTGGCGTTATACTATTTATTTTGATCTTAGATCTGTGACGATCACGTTTTCTATTTTAATCCATAATTTATAACAAAGAATTGAAAATATTGATAAGGACATAGAATGCTTATTAAGGATAAGGGCCAAGGGATACACAAACTAACCACTATGATTTCACTACGAGGCTAACTTTATGATGTAAGATGTTTTCTTTCATAAAATCTATACAGTTAAGTGTTTAGTAATATCTAAGGAAAACTTTCAGCAGCATTAAGGTTTCAATGCCAGAAAGAAGGCGTTCATTTTGGCCTGTAGCCAATAGAAAGCCCTACAAGCAATCCTATATAACTGCGGCTGAAATACTGCACGAGGCTGAAGCTTGATTACACGCAAAAGCCGCAGTTTTCCAGACCTGCTAAATGAACTGAAATATCTCCAGCCTAAATATAGCGAGCATAATTAAAAATGTTGGAATGTAATCAGCGCGCGACAGTGCGAGAGAAACGCGAAATGTGAACCAAAATTGATAACACCGACACCTATCTGCATGACGTTTGATAAAACACGAAAGGCACAAAATCTGGTCAAAATATTTGTAGAGAATAATTCTAAGATTGGCAACTGTAGCACCATTGATAACCCTCTAATCGGGAGTGGTATTATAATTAAAACATTATTATAAACACGCGAATTTACTGGTTGGTTCGTGTGAACAGTGTGAACCGTTCTAAAACCAAGTGTTTATCGTAGTGGCGCTTTTTCGAGTCGCTCCTAAGCGCGCTGACGTCAAGCCTCTGTCAACATTAACTGGGTCAGTAAACATGGGTGAATTACATTCGGAAAAGACGAAATCATTTCATTTCGCTATTTGAACAACGGTGGGTGGTTATTGTTGGACGGTGATAATTATGATGACAATCGATCGATGCATGTGCGAACTCAACCTTTTTTATCATTACGGGGTTAGAGTTCTTGTCCTCAAATGGTAGAATTCTAAAAAACAGGTATATACTCTCATACACTTATTGGGTTGAGTAGGTACGGACATGCAGTAGCACAGTATTCAATGTTTCGATGATTCTTCGATCTAATTGTATAGGTAGAGGAATGTTAAACTTAAAACATACAGATTCCTTTTAAGTTTTATCTTAAGCGTCTTCAATTACTACCGTTGATGACATTGCAGAACTCATTAAAATCGATCGATACCAAATTGGCGACGCCGCGAACTTAACAGCCGGTGGCATAGCTTAACGAATCGAATCTGCTCGTTCCATCCCGGTTTTTGGTTGCAACGTTCGGTTCGATCGCATGCACGGAGCCCGGAGCCCGGATAGTGTCGATTCGGCAGCCGCCCAGCAACAGGTCGGGCGGCGATCAATACGCCGCGCCGCCGCACGCCGCGCGAGCCCTTTCGATAGGCTCGCGCTACGCCCGCGCCCGCAGCGCCGCCGCCGCCGCCCGACCGGTAAACGAATCGACGCGACGACGCAATCCCGACGTCATGACACGATACGCATAAACGATTTCGTTGAAACAAGCCAGAATGAGAGGACATGCTGTGTAGAGTTGCGAATTGTAACAGCTCAGCGGTCGGTAATCGATGCAATGTCAACTCGCTCCAGCGCGGGGTAGAGTCACGATTCGAGTTCGAGTGATTGGAACGATTTGTCCCAGTGTTGACTGGCTGGGATGAGAGGACATGCTCGCAGTACATTCGCAACAGTTCGATAGTTCGATATCATTTGTCTTATACTTTAATGTTACATTTAAGTGCAAATAGAACAACATATGGGTATGTCCGTGATATAACAAACTTATCGTAGATCATTGAATTGACGCCAAAACTTTCCATGATATAATGCCGCTAATTTATCACCCTATAAGCCTGAATTAGCGGACAAACCAAACATTTTAACTTTGACGTGAGATTCCTTTAATGTGCTTGCTTCGTCAACTCCGTGTGAAAACGACAACGTGCTAAAACCACATATGCAAAAGAACAAGAAGAGACATATCAAGAAGTTTAGCCTGTGTGAGTTAACATATTAATTAACACAAACATATGTCTGGGTTTCATATTTGAGGATTTTTCAATTTTAATACCGCACAAGTTCTTTCTGCGCGCATTTCGTTTCAACAGTTCCAATCAATAAACATTACACTTGGGTACTTTATTTTTGCTACATACGATCCTTTGATCTCTATTTCATAAATTGTTTGATCTTTTCCGCTGGGAACTTGATTAATAATCAGTAAATGCATGAATTCATCATAGCTCGGTAATCGGTACAAATGCAAGAGATCTCAGGGGAAAAACGGGTCGATTTCTTATCCAGTTACATAATCAAGGCTATAAGGCCAGGTTCTTTTTGTGCGTTCAGGACGTTTATTATGAGCGTTTTAGGATTTGGAGGCATTCGCAGCCAGAGGGCTGTTGGTGGTGATGTAAAGAGTTTCCGGAATTAGCGCGAGCGTCATGCGATCGGCGCATAAATCTGTCGCCACGGGCGTTCCACGCGCCAGCAGGCGACGTGGGCGGTGGCTGCAATACCAGCGAACTCGCGTTTCTATCGCAATCATTTTACGACTCGTGTGAGACATCACCACACTGAAGTTCTCGCGTTCGAACACACATGTCTCTGTATTGAACAATACCTTGCCATTAGAGGACCTAATGAATCCATTATTCAGATTCCTGTGCCTAATTGATAAATTGCCTTACCGATGTTAGTCGATTCTAAAGAACAGGATGTACGTCAAACTCAAGCAAGTAAGAGGAAAACACGCTTACGCAACCCTCTATCAGCTCTTGAACATCACAACGAGCGAGAACAAAATTGTCGCACAAAAGGTATCAAGATCAAGATTGAAGATACAAAATACGTAGCCGGCGGCTGTAAGGCAAAGCAAAAACTCAATTGTTAGTCGCAGTTATTTAGTACGATCGTAAGGTTGCATGACGGTCGAGTGGCAGCCCTCTGAATAAAACATTTACAAATTAGGGAAGCTTATCAAAAGCCAACCTTAACAGTGCCCTAATTTTAATCTTGACTTTTTACTGGTGGTAGGTCTCTCGTTTGCGAGAGGCCGTTTGGGTGGGACCCACCGCATTGCAAGAAATTACTGGGCATATGAGAGTATGAGACTTAATATCTGATGTCTCGGGGTGATGTGCGCAATCCAGCGCTACGCACTACTTTTTATGGTATTAAAAAAAGTTCTACGTGGCATTGCAATTGTAATGGGCAGGCGTGGCGCTTACCATCAGGTGAACGACCTGCTCATCTCATCGCCCAGTTCCATAAAAAAAAAGATATATTTAAACGTGTGGACAAAATAAAGGTCTGTATAAAATCATAGCCAGTATAATAGATTTTTCGGTTTGACAGCGTTTAAATGTGGTCAAGGAAGTCGTGCGAGCCGGCCGTAAAGCTAGTGATATTAACCATAATTTACCAAGATATACTGCTAACATTATTTTTAATTTTTAAACATTACGGGCTGAAAACTGAAATACTGTCGTACATTGATTCAAATTCTTTCCTAATACAAAATTATCCTATCAAGTAGTAGAACAATCTCGCAACACCATAATATCCAAGGAAATGGACGTAATACCATCATTAAACGTTTTCAGTCACGATAAACAACAGTGTTTTGTTTCGCAAGGAATGCAATACAAACAAGGAACTAGCAATCATGACGTGACAGAATCAGTCACTGTTACGAGAGATTTGCGCTTATGCAGAAATGGAGACCGCTAGACATACCTACCTGCTATGCCCTTAGATAACATAATATATCAATAGACATGAACCGTCTATAATGGGACTATGGGACATGGTTCAAAATTGAAAACTAAAGCTGCCTTGTAATGACAAACCCCAATATAATGTACAATTGTACAATAGGCCTTAGTATAGGCATTGGGGCGCTGATTTGAAATATGTTTGGTACGTACCTATGCCTATAACAAATCAGCGACCCCGATCCATGTTGAATGCAGACCTTTCTTTTTTCTCGTGTGTGAAGTTCCCTGGTGTTAGACTTATAGACCACCTTAATGCCTCCGACATGGCCTAAAGTCTGTTGTCCTAAGACAACAAGTAGGACCGACGGGGATGCTGACCTTTGTGTTGCTTTAGTTAGGAAATTCGAAAATCGTCAACATCGGAAGAAAAAAAGTGGAAGTGACATATTTCTTGTATCTTGTATCTCACCAATCAGTTAGTAGGTACTGGTTTACTTATCGATTATAATAATTAGTCATCAATGCATCTGCATAATTATATACTCGTACATATAGGCTTCTTTAATTTAATCAAACGTTCATAAATATGTCTCAATTATCTAACTGACAGTATTACATAAATCTCGTAAAGGTTAAATGAATGAGACAGATTTGATCCATTCATTTCTATACTTGGCGCCAACTTATCAGCCACGGGTGATCCTCAGACAAAGGAACCTTGAATGGCTGCAGCAAACCGACGGCATCCGTCAACCATACATATCCATGCAAAAAGTACATGACTACCATCATCGGGTTACTGAAGATCTTTATATGATGTTAAGTTTTATTAAAGTAGTTATTTGCTTTATATACATTTAAGAGAAATAATAATAATAAGCATTGAACGACGAGTATGGCGCTGACAGTGCATAGTTATTAAGATTTGATCATGAGACCGATTAATGTCTTTATAAGAGTGTATAAGAATGTACGATACATAAAAACGATGACGGTGAAACATTGAACGTGATATCGAAAAGGTATAAATTGATTTCTATTTGTCTCAGAGATAGAGGGCATACTATGACAGATTTACAACAAACAATTCAACATAAAATAGATCAGAATTTCAGACAATGAAACAGATATTGATTGATCCAAATGAAACACGGACTGATTGGCGAGATTGCGGAAGACGCAACAAACGCATGAATGGATGAATGTGCGGCGACCGGACGAGTCAATCGACGCAGGCGCATCGCTCCCTGCCTGCCGGGGGATCGAATGATTTAACACACACATACACGTCTGTGACGTCAGTGTGTTCAATAACTGTTGATGTGCAGCAATCAGTACACGTTAAAGGAGAATAAACAATCACGGATTATGAAATTTTTGCCATAAAAATATCCTGATTGCAGCAACACAAACTTTGTCTCACCTATCTGCATCAAACGAAAACTGAGACAAGATTAGAGCAAACCTTAAGTAACAATTTCAAAAAAATATGCGGAGAACACATTAAAATTGCACAATGTGTATTTACTTAGACAAGAGTTAATAAGTGTCCCATAACAATGTAAATAGAGTCACGAGCGAGTAACATTCGAAATACTAAACAAGTTGCAATGTTTGAAATAGTCCAGCAAACATTTAACAGGATTGTGTTAAGTGATGTCACCAACATATGGTGCGTTTTGTGGGGCACATAAGCTGCGTATAGCGCTAATTAACAATATTCTAGTTAGGACAAGTTACACGTTTTTCGCCATGTTTTTAGTTTAGTTACGTAAAACTAGCCTGAAAGTTCTTAGTTTCAATATTTTAGAAACGTCTGCGTCTACGTATATAAATAAAAAGCCTTTTATTTTCATTTCCATTCATAATAACATTTCAAGCGATGTTAGTGCTGTTAGTTGTTTATATGGTTAGTTTACGAATGGTTTGTGGATATGGACCCCTCTTTGAATTAAGGCCTCCTCTATCACTTTCCATGTCTCTCGGCTTTGGCCTATGGTTAGCCAATATTTTTCTGCTTGGGCGAAGATGTCATTAGAAACCTCGACAATATTTCATCTTTTGTAGTGCAAACAATGACTTTCAAAAATTCGACAGTACCTATACAAGCCGTACCTAGTTTACCTACAAGTGTTTTTGTTTGGTTCTACGCATGCGTGGGTAGTGCGTCCACCCAACTGGTGGCACGGGTTACGATTACGACATAATCACTGAAAACGCAACCAAGTCGATCGCCCCACTGGTTCCACTTTACGCTTTCAGGGGCTGCTGTCACTATTGTCAATCGAACCATCATGAGCAGCGCTCGGTGCTACGCGGCGATGCCGGGTCCGAAGCCCTTGCCTTTGATAGGCAACTCCTGGCGCTTTGCTATCGGCAAGAAGCCTTGGAGAACGCGAACTCTCGATGTAACTTTATGGTTTCTGAGAGCTGTAGCCGGTTCTGGGGGAGCGGCTAAGGTTGCAAAGCTTTTCGGACATCCAGATTTGGTGTTCCCATTTTGCGCGGATGAAACAGCAAGGATATATCGTCGAGAAGATGCTATGCCTCATAGGACGGTTGCACCTTGTCTCAAGCATTATAAACAAGAGTTGAGGAAGGACTTCTTTGGCGACGAGCCAGGTCTGATCGGCGTGTAAGTATTATAAGTCGCCCTGTAAAAATTGAATTGTGCCAGTGTAATAACAGTTCTTTTTTTGTATTGGCAGTCACGGAGAGCCGTGGTCACGGTTCAGGTCAAAAGTCTCCAAAGCTCTCGCGGCTCCGGAGGCAGCTAAAGCGGCGGTTCCTGATTTGAATCATGTTGCAGAAGACTTCATTGACAGGTAAGTTCTTTATAATTTATTATTATTATTATGCTCTTATAATATTATTAATATTATGTCTTGAGATGATTTACGAAGTCATAATTGTAAGACTATAGTGTGCGCGAGATCAACAATGTCTAACCTAACTTAGAAATGAATATTAATAAGAACACCTGCACCTCAATGATGCAAATTTTAAGGTACAAAGATGCATTATTTGCTATCATAACAATAACACAAACTGGTAAATTAGTTCCATACATTTTATGACATTACCACGTAGTGAATAAAGATAATTGCATAAGTTGTTAACTCAACCTGTCATGCGTTCACACACGCGCACATGTCCATATTACTTACTTCGCAAAAAATATAGCCTATACGAGATGCTACACCAGCAATTAAATTTTTATATTCAGCATTCGAGTAAGAAAGATCAAAGCATTATTACAAAGACATAAAAATCAAAATGGCAAATACGAAACAAGCAGTAGCTGTTGCAACGAACGCAGCCGCTAGCAATCTGACAGTTGAATCTCGGTTTAATGACCACATCCCGTTTTTAACAACGACGTCTGCGCATTTGTTTTAAGCGAAGACCACTGACTCATTGCTAGGAACAACAAACCTCATTCAATGAAAAACGTTTGAGCGACTTTTAACGCGGAATATTTAACGCTTAGGCAAGTTTAATTGGGTTTTGGGGAACGTAATTAACATACTGCTTTCAAATGAACCGCCTTTGATAAACTACTAACAAGTCATAGTTAGAGGTAACACGACAACAGCTGATGAGCACAACTAAATTTGGGTTAAGAAAGTGAACAAGCACTTATGAAAGATGTGTGATGATGAGGATTTTATATTTTGTTTGTAGAATGGAACGCATTGTAGACGAGAACCGAGAGCTGCCAAAAGATTTTCTCATCGAGCTCTATAAATGGGCCCTTGAATGTAAGTGCTACTCGACAAGCCGCGTCACAACATGCCACGATCTCTTTGTGCTTTTCCCGGACAAGATCTAAGTAAGAGACTATTTTTACTTAAGAATTTCCTTTTCAGCGGTTGGAGCATGGGCCTTGGGCACACGACTGGGGTGTTTGAGAGACGACTATGCCGACGCTACGGAGATAATTAGATGTATTCATGGATTCTTTCATAGCGTCCCTGAATTAGAATTATCTGCTCCTCTATGGAGATTATATGCCACTCCTACGTATAACACCTATGTAGAAGCACTTGACGCTTTTAGAGCGTTATGTTTAAAAAGACTGACTGACAAGGGAGTGTGTGCACAAATAGCTAAAGGTTCTGGCGAGAAAGTAGCTACGATATTAGCTTTGGACTTATTGCTGGTGGGTGTGGATACTACAGCTGCTGCAGCAGCTAGTTCGATGTATTTATTGGCAAATAATGAAAGAGCGCAAAGGAGACTCCAAGACGAACTTGACAGACATATTACAAATAATAAAACAATGACTAGCACAGACTTGGACAAGCTACCGTACCTCAAAGCTTGCATCAAGGAATCGTTAAGGTGAGTATTATTTATATATTTACGAATAGTTAAGTATGTATAAGCGATACGTTTAGTAAGAGCAATGTCATGTCATATAAGCAATGAAGCATGAGTCCCAAAAACAAAACACTTGTAGCGAATCCCAGACTACATTAATCGTGACAATAAAACGAAAAACTGCTATTTCCATAATAAATGTGATAAAAGTCATCGTCATATTTCCGTCCAGCTGTCAAATGAAATTGGAAATGAGATGAGAAAACAGATATTGAAGTGTTACCGGCGAATCTTCATTCAGGTATACACTTTGTATGTCTACACGCTAGTAAGTTTATAGAGATGAGGGCAATTTAGATACTCCAAAAATAGAAAAGAAAGAAAGATAGAAAATAAATATTTCAATGTTCAACGTTGGTAATCGCGAAATTTTTGCATAGTATTGTCCCTATATTGTTGAAAGCCCTATATATTCCGGCGCCATTATATTTGATGCAGTACCGCACGCGGTTATCTCTGACGCTATAGCGGGGTACGGTGGCAGTTTGCATAACATTTGCATAGCAAATATATATTCCTGGGGTGAGGTGCAAATATTGGCCGATCCTAATCTTACCGTACATATTTCGGTCCTGTCTATTCCAGATAATATTATGTAACGCTTTTGGCGAAGTAATTAAAAAAAAATAAGTTTCCTTCTCCTGTAACAGCCATAATGTAAGTTTGTGCATTTCTTCTTATTAGGTAGAGTCCAAGTGTTGCTTTATGTTGTATTTCTTTATGACTGAAACCTTTGTGCGAATAAGACCTTACGAATGACGCGTGTAATATTTAGTAATGACTAAACAATTCCGGATATGGTTTGTGGTTTTCTTGACCTAATACGAGTTCGCACTGCTGAATCTTCTATTTGTACACAGGTTGTGGCAAAATTTTGGGACTTTCGTAGTAGATATTTTTCCCCTTGCAGTGAGGAAGTTTTGTTCTTAGGAAACATCTGAAAAATTTTGGAGAAAATAAAAACTGCACTTTTTTTAATTTATAGTCCGGCTCAAACATAGAATTTCTCAAAAAAGAAAAAACGTGTGCTTTAATCGATCCTATTTCCCATCAGGAATGTTTCACCCAAAGTAACCGATCAAAAAATCGCAAGTTTTAGAGAAATTTTGAAAAAACTTATTCCATACATATATAAAAAAAAACAATGTAAGCAGATTTTATGTTCTCTATAATTCAGCCGATGTTTTCTAAAAACCACTTCTCATTCTCTCTGCAAAAAAGGTACCTATCCTGAAGGTCCCAAAATTTTGCCACGCCCTATATATAAAAGCGAATACCTCCCGCTGACTTATCTTGAAAACTACAAACCTACGAGTCTGAACCTTGGTATGTAGGTTCCTTAAGAGGTGTTGACACCGTTAAAAAGGATTTTATGATAGGGCCGAATTAAGGGGGCAAATGGGGGCGATCTTTTAAATTCTGAATTTCGGATTGTATTCTATAAATTCTATGCTATAAAATCCTAATCAGAAAAGTATCGTCGTAGGGTTCACATATTCACCTAGGTCAATCAATAGACATAATTTATTCAAAGCATTTTCTGTCGGGTATCTATTTCTAGAAACACTAGAATATGTACATTTTCAGGGCACATTTATTGTATCAACGAGGTTTTGAAGACATCTATACTTGGATACAAAATTCATATATCAATTATTTTTTTCAAACTAGTATCTATGACGTGAAAGAATTTAAATTAAAGGAATTAATGGCTCATAATAGGGCTTACTGTTTGAAAGGTATTTTCCACTGAAAATATAATTAGTTAAACGTTGCGGTAACTGTAAACCACAGAGTAAATAATAGTAGTTGAAATTACGTACGTTTTGCACGCGACCTTGTACTATTAATTATTCTGTGGCGCGACTTAAATAACGTAGTGTTGTAGTTACCTTACTTTTTACAAGCTTTTATTTAAGCTCACCTCTAAATCTATTCTTCGAGTAAGGTATAGGTAGGTACTATACCGTGGAATCATACAAAGTTACAAAGTCATTTTGATCGACTTTCTGATGTTTTGATAGATTGAATACTAAATAATTAAGGCTTTATATGTTTGCTATTTAAAGGTAGGTATTTTTGTCTATAATTTGAATAACAATAACTACACTACTTTCATATCAGTCAACATTTTGTAAAAGTATTTTATTCATATTGCAGTAGCTTTAATGTAGTAAGTAGAACCTCAGAACCTACCCAGAGGAAAATATGATACAAATGTAACGCGACTAACGATGGTCAGCGTCAGATTTCACTCTGCACCTGATAATCATCTGATACAAATGAATTCTTCATTGATACTTAATTAACTTCATTTATTCAGTTTTAAGTAGCCTTCGTGCTCCGGCTTCCTGCAAAATATAAGGATACATTCTTCGCTCCCAAGTCCTGAGGGAATAGTGTTGCGGTGCTTTAGGGTAGCGTAATCGATCATTACTGCCAAATCGTAGATTAAGTTTTATTTTATAATTTCTATCTATGTTAAGTTACGTTGTTATTGCCTGAAATAAATTTTAAAATTTTACTTATGTTACAGAATCAAACCAGTGATTTTGGGAAACGGGAGAAGCATCCAATCGGACGCGATTATTTCAGGTTATGAAGTTCCAAAAGGGGTATGTTTAAACAACATTCAGTTTAAGGGGAAATATGAGTACGTCTAAATACACCGTCCATAATATTTCTTTAAGTAGATTGTTTATCTAATAGCGTTTTCATTATACCTTTTTCATTATTATTGGTCTTATCAAAGATTAACAATGGTTTTTAAAACTTGTAGTTATAAATACAGCAGTACAGCAACACCAAACTCATTTTAAAATCTCTTTCAGTCTCACATAGTGTTTCCGCACTACGTGCTATCTAACGAAGAACGCTACTTCCCTTCGCCTCAAGAATTTGTCCCCGAGCGTTGGCTAAGAGACACTGATACTTCAAAGGGTGAATACTTCCAAAAGCAACATTCAGATGCAAAGGGCGAAAATGTCTATCAGCGAGAAACGAGCAAATATAAGACCGAATGTTCCAAGCTCAAGTACCAGGCGCACATAAATGCGGAAGATTCAAACAGTGTAGTAGAAGTGTGTCGTAGGCAAAGGGAAATGGGGATACACCCGTTTGCGTCGCTTCCCTTCGGATTTGGTCGACGTATGTGTATCGGGAAGAGATTCGCGGAAGCAGAGTTGCAGCTATTACTGGCAAAGGTAAACTAAAAGGACTTCGTTGGCTGATTTACATAAAGAGAGTTTTTCGAGCGGCGCGGGCGATAATATCGTATAATTCGTATACTAATCTTAAGTCGGATTACTTCAACTGTTGTTTACATTGGACGAATATATATCTACCCTATATATCTACCCTCATTTTCTCACTTGCTCGCGTTCGAAATTCTCCTTGTGTAAAGGCGCACAAATTAATAAACATTTACCTACAAAAAATAACAAAAACACGGGCTGCCCTTGGTTCAACGAAATTATCGACGCACCCAAGTGATCTCGATTATTCCCGATAGTGACTGATGTTGATAAGCTAATATGATGAGCAAATATTTCAGATATTTCGACGATACGACGTGCGCTGGCGATACGGCGAGCTCACATATAGCGTGACGCCTACGTATCTGCCAAATGAACCTTTGCAGTTCAGAATTGTGAAAAGAAAGGATGCTTAAAAGTTGGCGGTCAAATGTGAAAATAATATTTTGAAGTAAAAAAACAGAATATATTAATTACTAGCAACCGCCCGCGACGTCGTTCGACATAATATAGCCTATGCTACTTAGAAATAGTGTAGCTTTCTATCACTGAAAGAATTTTCTAAATAGGATCAGTAGTTCAAGTATGTAGTAATTTTACCTCTTTATAATATTAGAATAGATTTTAAAGGAACGAAATCTAAACTGACACTAGCGCCAATGAAACAGTCTAGCTCTATTATTTGTTCTGTGAATATGCTCCATAGAAATTATATTTAATATTTACACTTAGCATAAGGGTAGCGCAATTTATGTAAGGGTAATGCAATTAGGTATATCCAAAGAGTTTTATTTTACTTATAAAATTAATTTAAAGTTTTTTTTAATTTTTCTTTATTCGTTTTTAACTAATTGTTTGTATTGTATTGTTGTTTCCTTAAAAATAATTGGTGCAGTGACTAAATGCGAGTTCTTTGACTGATGACTAAAATAAAGTAGTGAACTATTGTGTTTTAATTGTTCCTTCAAATATCCGCAAAATACTGAAGCTTCCACAAAATATAGCAAATTTTCATGTAATGATATTTTGATTCGATCATCACACATATTTAAAAACGGGTTACGAGTTTTTCAAAATAATTAGCTATGAAACGTAATTAATTAAGTGCTATAAGAAAAAGCAGTCTTAGTATCCTCGGGCAAATTTTGCGATGTCCAATAAATAACTATAACTAGATATACACTGAATGATTCATTGTAGTCCTGCCCAACTCATTTAGTAGTTATAAGTCTGATGAACCGCAAACCGCACCTTTGATATTACTGTCACAGGCATTAGACAAGGCCGCAGGTCGCCTCAAATCTATGTCACCTAAATGTACTGATACTTAATGAAAATGATCATTTTCTCTGTATCACTTTCTTTTTCCATTCTATTTTACCAAGTGAAGGAGCTCAATATTGAGTTAAAGCTGATCAGTTTAAGTTAAGGAAGTCAAATCATAACACACTGTATACGATAAGATCCAGGCTTGTCTTCATCAATCACGTATTTTATTTTCATATAAATATAATTTAATCATAAGGATATTACCAGATGCTGCATATTGAAAGTTAGACAATCTCAATTCTCATTAGCGCCTTTCTATACTATAATGAATAGAGAGTATAGCTCTCTATTCATTATTGATAATGTTACGCAACAAGTCTTTAAGCACGAATCGTCGTCGTCGTCCCTGACAGGTCACACAACTAAAGGCATATCTTCCAGATACTCACTATTTGGCTGAATCGTTGAGCTGGTACTCGTTAGAGCGGCCGAAGCATTCCTGCACGCCGGCATCGGCCCAGAGCCTCTTCATCGCCGCGAGCAGTTCCTCGCTGAACGGCTCCGTGTCTTCCATCCGTTGGATCACGTCGAACACCATCTTACCGTCGCTCTGTGGGCAAAACCATAAATCAATCAAGCGTTTATTGCGAATATAGGTAGAGACACATTGCTGTTACAAAATATTAAGTACCACTATAATCAGCTATTTAAATTCAAATTCGCTGGTTAAACAACTTCGAATGTCTTCAATAACATCTTATTTACTGTTCGAGAGGCAAACAATTAAAAATCGATTGTTTTGATTTGACTTTGCTGATTGAAAAGTGACTAACTTTGAATGGACGTGAAATGTGAGGAGTTAACTCTAAGATTGGTTTGTATTCTAAGCATTCTGTGGGTTAGCTTATAAAAAAATATCGGAAGGTCTAGAATAGCCGGCGAGGTCTAAGCACTGTCGAAGGCAACAAAACCATCATACATGGACTTTTGTAGAAATGTACGTGACTAACCCACCATCAACGGCAATGTTAATATGGAATGCTATAGACATAGGTACCTAAATACATTTGGTGGCACACGACAGGAATTTTATATCAATGTACGCATCATGCCTCCGTATTATATATATATGTATATATCAATAAAACTTAATAATGTTACGCAATGCGGAACATTTGATCGTTAATAGTGTCGCGAAAGTTTAGTTCCTCGACCCAGGATTAAACAGAACTTTCTGTTTATAACGTGATTTTGTTTATTACATCACCCATGTTATTAAGATATTTGGTATGATTATCTGATTACTAATAACACGTGTTTTGTTTTACATGTTTTGATTCATTAATGAGGCCAGCAGTCCCCGTGTTTTCCCAAGTCCCAACATTTCTATTTCCTTTTTCATTTTCAATAGCATAACAAATGTTATTCGAATTACAATATTGCAAAGAATAATTTATACAGGGAATAACATTAATGTGTAGTAATACTGAAAGGTGTGTATGGGTATCTAGTCATGAATCATCGGGCAGAATATACAACCAAAAAAACACTATTATATTTTCCATACAAAGTTTAAAAATTATTTATTTGAATTATTTTGGACAATCCTAACAAACTGTGGCCTAGTCGAGGTAGTACGGGTCACTGACCGAGCTACTTTGTGCCTAGGTACAAAACAGATAAGTACAGAAATCAATCTACATACAAAGTGCGCTCGAGCAACGCACACATAGACACCGCTCACGGACACGATATCTGGGCACAGTTGGGATGCGAGCGCGAGTGCCATCCGCTTGAGACACGCGTCTGTGAACATTTTTGTGCAGAAATGGAGCAACGAAAAAAGGTATAACTGTTCGGTGGACGGTTGTTTAAATTCAACATTAAACGGTGAATTGTCGTTTTTTAAGCTACCAGTTGTTTCAGAGAGGTAAGTAGGTATTTGCTTGTATTTCGATGGTTCATTTTCACGTAACACAAAATAGTTAAGTAGGTAGGTAAGCGCCCCGGCCCCCGGCCCTGCGCCGAACAAGCGAACATGACTTTGTGGCCTTGTCATATTTTTACAATTTAAAATTAGATATTTATTGTAGTATAAGCTGTGTTAGCCTTGTGTTCAATAATCTAATGAGAAAGATGTTAATGTAAACTAATCACATTTGTTTTGTCTTCAAAAAAACTTTATTCAGTTATAATAGTAACTGCGAAAAAATTATGTCGATATCTTGTACACTTATTTTTTTTTTATATCAATCAATTTTCCTCCCAAAAACTTCCTGCGCCGTCCGGTATGAAAGGTATGAAAAGTACATACATGAGTATAACTTCTGTATTTATCTGTTTTGTGGCCTAGGCGCTCTGTCTTTGAAAACGCCGAACATTTTACAAGGGCTTGATTTCGAGTCTCAAATACCGGAATTTCATACTGAACGGATCTTTGGACTCGGTCGGTTCCGTTCCGGAACCCACTCGTAAAAAAAGGTATTTCCACATTTTTACACGACTGCCCAAAAAGGAGTATTTCAGGGTTTACGTATGTATGTATTTATTTATTCCACCATTACTTCTTATTGCCTGGACAGATTTGAATGCATTAAAACCATAATAAAAACATAGGTTTAAGTTTTTTTTACCATAGTTTTATTTGCATGTTCCGGAACCGGTATACAAAAAAATCTCCGCGAACGTACCCGACTTAGCCTTGCCTTGATCAGTTTCAACTTTTTATCCAACTTGACGTCTTAGAATTCATATTCAGAAATAACCTAAAAAGAATTTCCGAAACGAAAACGGTCCTTATCGGTGGAGTTTTATGGGGCGGTGTTAGAAGGTAACTTTGTTTGTGCCGCTCGACCAATGAGGAGCAGCGGCTATTATTTATTAGGATTACATCTTTATGATTGGTGCAATACGAAACAAGGCTAGCGAATCATGAAGCGGCGGCGAATGTTTGATAGCTTTAGTGTTTGCCGCGTTTTGTCAAAGATTAAACAGGTTTATTTCTGAAAACTGACTAGGTAAAGACGCTTTATTGATTACTGACTTACGAACACTCTTTTACTATGCAATGAAATCAAATGTTGGAAATGTCTTAACCATCATTATCAGCCTATTACATTCCTACTGTTGAAATTCTTGCATGATGTTTTTTACATCCTATTCCTACGGTGGTTGGTGACCTCGCGTATTTTTTAAGAACATCAGCCATGCTCGCTCTTATTAGGCGTTTACACTGATTAGATCCTTATTCCTGAATGTTAATTGGAGCGATGATGTTTAATGCTGTAATTAATAAGTAAGCATTCATAAAAATAAATAAATACCCTGCCAAAAACATATGTCACTTGGGATGATTTAAGGATTCCGAGGATACCCCATACATCCAAATCTGTTGAGGCATTTATTGTGTAATAAAAAAACGCACATACATTAACCCCGAAAACATTACATTCCTTTTTTTAAAGTAAGGTTGGTAGGGCAGCTGGCTTTGCTAACTGAAGATAAAATTTGTTTGTCAGATCTGTACACGCGGCGCACTAATATTCTTTGTCACAAGTTCATTGCTCTTTATCAGCTGATTGTTAGGGTTGAAATGAACTTGATTACCAGAAATGTTTAAATTATCATATCTTGTGATTTTAAAAAGTTTCTGGTGATTTGCACTTGGACTTGAATTATTAAAAAGCTTCTATATGCGTGGTTTAATTATTACTACACATTAATGTTACACGTTGTATATGTGCGTGCGATCACCATACACCAAAGAGCGTGCGACCCTGCCATCTCTATTGCATTGAGAACGTCACAGACTAGCAAAAACATCTATGACTGACATAATATTAAAGATGGCAAGAACAAGAACCAAGTGAAAGTTCTGAGCAGTGAATGTTCCCATGTTCGATGATCAAGGTACCAATTATAGAGCTGAGAGGGACAGTTCTATACCCGTCATAATTAGCTCTTTTTCTTTTGTAACAACTAACAGAGTCAACATTGTAGGTTAGGTTATAACTTGGATAAGTTTTTGCGTAGCTCTTCTAGTCGTTCATAACAGATCTGCTAGATTAAGACAAGTCCGCTGCGGTCACAACTGGATGGGTGACCATTTGTATGGAATTCACATAAGAGCGCTTGCGTGATTCAGAGGGCCGTCGCGTCGCCCCAGTCCCAGTTGTTGTCTAAGGACAACTGTATAGGTTTTCGGACGGTCTATAACACCGGCACCAGAGTTGGTCACACCCACCCACATGAGAGAGAGAGACTGACTTGGCTAAGTGAAATTACTGTGCACTTGAGATAACAAGCTGATGTCTCCGAGCTGTGCTCTTGATGATACTCCTACAAGAACTTAGGCGCTTACCCTGGTTTCATGCAACTGTCATGTGCAGACGTGGGCAGTCAAAGAACCGTTGTAAGTACATAAGTAAGAAAAAATATCTACATAAATTAGTATCGAAAATTAAAAATAGTTGCTCCTATTTCAGGCATGTGTATAAAATGAATGACGTCAATGTTGTCTTCCAAATATAGGTATTTTCATAGATTTGATCCAAAATCAATATGCCTGTCAGAAATTCCTACCATCTGGTACACCTCAATTGTCCATAGTTTCAGTGTTTCTCAAATTTATTGTCATCAAACATGGTTCCTGATTTCAGACAATGTCAGTACACATGAATTTAATTCACTAATTCCGAATATCCGTTCGTGTATCAAACCCATATCGTTTAAACCAGAGTTTACTGACCCTTGTTTAGACGCTAAACCGATTAGCAATATTTATCGGATGTGCCTCGAAGCTATCGTGTGCTTTTCGATGCGGTATCGCCATTTTGTAGATGTATGGATGTATTGATATCAATAGTTTATTAAACCGATCTGAACCTCAATTTCATTATATTTTGCAGATGGCGGTTGGAGAAAAGAATTGGTGCATTTTTAATTCTTGGGATGTCATTGTAGTACACATTTCTTTACAGATATCGGTACGGAAGAAACCATTGAATTTGACCCAGCATAAATAGAATAAAACCATTCCATTAAAAAAACAAATTACGATTACTAGTTTCCTGAAAAATAAACGCTACAAAAGTATATAAATAACATGAGTTACAGTCAAGTAGGACCATTCTGAACACGCCAAAAAGTGGTAATTAAATTAAGCCCGTGCCTAGTTCAGCAATGCGACACGAAATGTCATATTATAAAATAAATAGCCCATTTATCAGGGTTTCCAGAACCACTAAGTAGCGGGTTTTTTGTGGAATACTCTGTAATTGTGAAGGGAAGGTAGCAGGTAGGGCGCATGCGCGGGCCTCGGTCGCCAGCGGAGCCCCTGGCCGTCACCATTCATCCCGCCACCCCACCCCACACGGGACTACTGGGGGGTTTCCCCTCCGGCTAAATACACACATTCCATATTCATTTAAACACATTCGCGTCCATTTGCCGATTATAGGGTAGGCTTGGCGTGGTTTTAACCACACCGAAACGGAAAATTATATTATCGTTTCATTTTTTAGTTTAATTTAAACTGTATGTAACGGCGTAATGCTGCGAACGGCAAATTGTTTTGTTTCTTCTATTC
The DNA here is from genome assembly GCA_951640565.1 of Petrophora chlorosata. Lineage (NCBI taxonomy): Eukaryota > Metazoa > Arthropoda > Insecta > Lepidoptera > Geometridae > Petrophora > Petrophora chlorosata. Next base: position 6,429,076 of record OX621205.1, on the reverse strand, counting down.
CAATCGTATGGTAATTGAAGTAATAACAACCAGTGATAGACGTGTTTTGCAAGCAATTTATTTAAACTAGCGATATTAAAATACTTAACAGGTTACTGACACGTATCGTCTTCTAAGGGTAAGTGAACGCAACCCAGGAGTGATACTGCACTATTGGTGAATATAGGGCAGGCTTTACGGGCCAATTTGAGCTGACCATTACAAAAAAAACATGCAATAGCGAAGGTCAAAAGTTGGCCGTCAGGGCATGACAAAGAGCCCAAATTATACCATGGTCTGAGTCTGAGCAGTCAATTAACTGCCGTTTTCCTCTAGATGTATGTGCTCCATCTTTGGCCACATCGTCGCTTTACGTCAGGCGAGGTAGTAGCAAACCATATATCTATAAGCGTTTGAAAAAAGGTTATTTATACTATTTAATGGTGATGATGTTGCTTCACGACGTATCCGTCGACGGCGAAACTTATTTACTTGGATGCGATCGCAGATGAACACCCGGTTGCAGGTTGCGCAAAATAATTGCCTAGAGCTATAATAGGTGCAATTTAAGGGGTTTTCCGTAGTTGACGCTTTACGCCAAGATCTTGGAGACGAAATTTTTCATATGCCGTTATACCTTTGTCGACAGTACGATGCCAAACTGATCTCTTGTGAGTTTCTCCCAGCCGTGTTTAGCAATGCCTTATATTCATTAATTAATACTACCTAGTTCAGCAGATGTTCCTACTGATTCTACGTTCGTTTTCACGTCATGTCTGGCTACGGCTGTCACGCAGTCGCTTTCAAGTCCCTTGTGATAAGAGCACAGATACACGCTGAAGGGTTAGATTGACGGCGCCATTTGCACGGCGACAATGGCCTGTGACTCACAGATAAATACTATGTATAAAAGGGGGAAGGGGGCGCGGAGGGGGCTGCGTCATGTGAAATTAATAAGTAGGCAGGATCGATTGTTTGCTTGCAATCTTTGTAGCTGGCCGACATTTATAAGACAGTGGTAAGAAGTGTTTACCATGTGAATTAGCTATTTGAATCGATCTTGCGGTGGACATTGGGGTTATTTTAATGTGTAGCATGTGTTAATTTTTTTAAAGTCTCGAAACTCCGTCAGCTAAATACTACGGTTGATAAAATACTTTAGTGAATACTGATATATCTGATAATGATAAATAATCTACAGTATGAGATATAGAGAAGTGCACTTAATCTGTGCGCTACTAGGTATATTTGTAAAATCGAGTATTATAATAAGTTTTTGTTGAAAAATACTATTTCAAGACAAGCTTTTAACCAATTCGTAATCGGAACCGCAAGCAGATTGCAAATGAGCCCAAACACTAGTAGTTTACGATTATCCGTCAAGGAGTTCCATTGCCCACCTTCCGTCTCCATCGTCAGATCAGCTGGCTGTCACCATAATATTGCATTGTCATCGGAATTTGACAAGTATGCAAAATTTCAACTCCGTAGGATAAGAGAAAGTGGTTCTAATTCAGCTTGCAAGATACCACCCGGACAAACATACAAACACATATACATTGCAAGTTAAATAAAAGCTTGTAAAAAACATAAAGGTTTTAAAGATGGACAAATGTGATGTCCTAATGAAATGCAAAAGTACGTCATCAAATTGATCATAAATAAACTTGCATTATATTCTCTACTAATCAACCTCTAGTTTGTACGGTCCTAAGAGCCCCATTAATTAATGACCGCGTCGTTTAATGTGTCAAACGTCTGCGTCACATCTCGTGACTACTGACGATTGATATTAATTACAATGGTTTCAAATCCGACTATGTAACAACATATACATCATACACTGTATACCTTACAGCGCAGTCAACATCAAACATGCTGTCTGCGGGGATCAAAGCTTGAGCAAGAAGAAACTGAAAAAACTTTAAGAAGGCTCCCAAAATTAAGTTCGATTTCACACTCTTTATATTATCGATGATGGCTGGTCCACAAGTCATACTCGTGAACGGGTGCTGCTTGCGGGGACTGGTCTGTTCTAGTCACTCCTACTGCTACTGTCATACCTACTTATATTTTATTTACACTTTTCTGTTACTGATACTATGACTTTGGGACATCTCACTCGCATTTCTTGTTTGACATTCTGTTAATTCTAACTTATACGTAATTGTTCATTGTTATTTTCGAGACATTTTAAAAGAGCTGAAAAAGAGACATCCCCGCAGAGTTTCTTGGTGCCATCTTCTCTAGCGGGCGTATTTCCGAAGCACTGGTTGAGTCAGTTTTCGCATTTCTTTTCAGCACTCAGACACCAATTTGAGTATTGGAAAGAAATGGGTAAACATACTTACCTTTTTTTCAAAGTCATGTTAACAAAGTTACAATTTTTAACATATTTTATTTGTATCATGTGTTTATGACCTTTAAAAGTGCACTTTTGTGCCTATTTAATAAATGGTATTTGATTTTGACTTTATTATGTAACTGAATATTGACATGTAAATTGGCCTTTATGAAATAAAATTATGATTATGATTTTGATTAACCAGAACGCTAACGGCTGATCTATATTATATACGTAACATAGCTGCACAGGATGAAGATAACTTATTACTTCTCGAATCGGTCTCTTGTATCGAGAGATTTTGAGACACACGCTTTCTCTCAACGGGAGAGGAACAAGTATACTCGTCCAGCGAGCAAATTGCGGATGTCCGTGAATGTTGTGATTTTTCGACATGGCAGTCTCCTCACAATGTTTTCCTTATTTGCCGTTTTTGGAGCGAGTGGAAAACCAGTACAAAATTAAACATTAGTGATTGGTGAGCGGTCAATTTTCGAAATCCGCTACGTTGCCGTTGGATCCAAATTCGCACACTTAACCAATGAGCCACACTCGTTGACCAAAATACCAGATTTCTTAGTAGTTGAACGTGCCTACTTACTTTAGATTGGATCTATATGCACCTTCTTCGGCCACATCGTCACTTAACATCAGGCGAAAGTGGCCAAACATTGCTTTACCAGACTACCTTTGCCAGATATTCAACCACCAAACAGTAGTGTGCTAACATTAGTGTGTTCTGGTTCGAAGGGCATTGTTTCAAGCGAAATTATTGGCTATTTTTAGAGACTTAATTAGTAACTATTGTCTCAGGGCGCAGTGCAGTGCCATGACAGGTTTTACAAAACAAAGTTCTGGGTGGCAAGTTGCAACTGTTACGGGCAGGCGTGTTGCTTACCATCAGGTGAAAGACCTACTCGTCTCCTCACTCAGTTGTATAAAAAAACTCAGCAATGTTGGGAAGCGAGTATGTTTGGCATAGTAGAAAGCTAAGTACCATGCCATAGTGACTTCATATAACATTTACCTCTTTCAACTCACTTTTATAATGAAATCATTAGAGAGACATGGTATTAAAATGTATACTTAGTAATGTTGCTTATCGTACACGGCTTGTTGTGTAACCACCGAAATGAATCGACAAGACGGTGTCAACAGGTACAGCGGAAGAGAGATACGTTATCGCGGAACCATTCCAAGCCCGTTGTTTTAAAGATAGCGAGAGAACTGAAGGGTCCTTTACGTGACAAGATTGAGTGTCAAGTAGGCTGTAATTTTAAAGGAAAAATATAAGAATACTTGCTCGGCGCTTGGATGTTTGAGTCAAAGAGCTCCTCGTAAGACTATGAGCCAAATGTATCCCTAGGGATTATTTGAACTGTGTAAACAGTTCAGCCAGACCTCAAACTAAAAAATAGTAACTTTAAGTTACAATATAAATGAAAATTTCCTTGTTATTCAAAATAAGTGAGACTCTATAATCTCATCAACCACGATCTTCGCATGTGATCTGATCGGTTATTTAAACTCCTTTATTTCTGAAGTACAGTTACAGTATACAGTTTAAGTTACATTATAAATAAAACCATCGAATAAAAAATTCCTTGTTATTGAAAATAGGTGAGATTCTATAATCTCATCAACCACGATCTTCGCATGTGATCTGATCGATAATTTAAAGTCCTTTATTTCTCAAACTGTTCCCAAAGAAATTCCCAATAATATTATTGAATTCTCCGTATAAAACACAGGTACAGTATAATGCAGTAATCCGTAAGTGCATAGTGCACGTCCGCAGCACGGAGACAGTTTCATGAATATCCGATAGCCAATATTGATCTACATACAACAGCGGACATTACGCGGTACCGCCCGCCCCGACACGAACCGACAAATGAAATTTTGATTATATGTATTCGATTTTCAATTTTGTGGAGTTTGTTGCTAAACTTCGCCTGTACGATGGTATTATATCATGGAGGGGTGAGGTGTGGTTTTAGGTTTACTTATGCAAATAGCTATTTTGGCTGCTGCTCTCATTTTACAAGCAAGCTGGCATTTGATGATAGGTGGTAAATTGCTAGCCAAATCGGTTCTGTTCGTAGTATGGGCACCTCAAATTAACAAAGGTAAAAGCAGTCGATTCTTTTGTTTATAGAAAGTTATACAAACATTCAGTGTGCAGTATTTCCATCACTTTATAATGTTATGCACAATTGCAATTATGCAATAGCACGCACTTAGCATCGCAATGAATATGTTGCGCCAGTGCCAAGCTGTACAGTTTACGATGCAATAAGTGCTCTATAATGGGAATGACCGGCAAGGGTCGAACACTTAAATCCATGTGGTGTAGGATCAGTAGAATGTTAACGCAATCTATACTGCTTACTTTCCTCTATGATCGTGGTAGTAAAACTAACGTTACTTCTTACAGACGTTTGGAGTGGTAGGCTCTGGCCGTGGTTGTAATACCACCCACCGAACAAAGCCATGCCGTCAAACGACCTAGTCGTGTTTCGGGATGATGTTCCGTGAACCATCGGGGAGACGGGTCTGAGCAGCCGCTCAACTGCCGTCTCTCTCTAGATCTACGTGCTCCATCTCAGGCCACATCATCGCTTCACATCAGGCCGGATAGTGGCCAAACATAGATCTATTAAGCGTAAAAAAAAAAACCTTTTGAGTACCGCGCTATAGAAGCAAAGCCGTGCTAACGACGCCAAGCTACGCAATTTTCATACGTAAATAAATGTTTATACTATCCCAAATGTTAAAACTGGCCACCATATATAGTGATAAAGATGGTTATTGTACTGAGAAAAGATTTTTTTTTATGAAACTGAGTAATGAGACGAGTTGGTCTTTCACCTGATGATTAGCAATACGCCTGCCCATAGCAGTAACAGGACCACCCAGAACATTGTTTTGCAAAATCCTGCGCGGCGCTGCACTGCGCTCGTCACAGTCAATTAACTGTTAAGTCTCATAATGCTTAGTAATTTTGCTGGCTATAATGCCCTTCAAACCGGAACACAGTAATGATTGCGCACTACTGCTTGGCGGCAGAATAACTGGCAAAGCATACAATGACATTACAAGGATACAGTGACATTTTGTACTAACATCGTAATCGTTATACCCTTTTTGGACAAGTCAGATAGCGTCTGCCATACTGCTAGAATCAGGTATTTTTGTATTACCAGGCTTAGCGCACTCCGCACTGTAGGTACGAAGTTACAAGTACATAGCCGGACACCTACGGCGGGTCGCGCGTCGTTACAAGTGCCGCGTCAGAAGAGATAAGAGCTATGCGATAGAAAGAGAGGCGCTCTGTAGGTTAATATGACTGGTAGGTATTCAGCGCTACGCGAGCTAAATTGAATTTTATTGCGTCATAGCAAGAGTCGCTATTTGTTTAAATTTCTTTGCGGAGTGATGCTTCTGTCCCTTAGTATTCTGTGGTATTACTTAATAAAAAATAACTGTATTAGTCCAAGACCATATGCATTTCATCAGAAGCGCGGGGACGTTTAACGAATTGTTTATTATTCATTTAATCAACTCTGCAAATACGGACGCTCTTTCAGCATGAGGAAAATTATTCAATTTGTATTGTACCTCGGTTTTTATCAGTATTATACAAACTACGTTTGTGGTGCATGACATTTTGGTAGCAATGACTATGACGTATTAAACATCTGACACGGCTGTGTGTATTTATTATTAGAAAACCATGTTTAGTAAAAGCAAAGAATAGATAATAATCCTAGTATTACGTACAGAAAGTTTACTCCGTCAAGACACCCCAGTAAAAAGCTACTTTCGAAACCCAGCAATAAGGCACAATCTAATTCGCACGTCTCCGGGAAAACACCCCAATATAAATAGCTACTGTCGCAACCAGCGATAAGGCACAATATAGCTTGCTGTACTTCGAAGTACTCGAACTTAAAAAATAGGAGTGAACAAGGCCTGTCTCTAGTGCAGCTATAGATGATTAAGTACCCATTGAAGTTAAGGGAAATGGGAGGATTGAATTGTTATTACTGTGTTGATACTGACAAAATAAACTTCGTAGTTCTTTACCAACGAATTATGATTGTCGACTTACCTCCCGGTCCTTATTTCCATAGGTGATGCCTAAATTGGGCATAGCGCGCAAGATGGCCACGAGTGACTGGATCGTGTTGCTGTACACAACAGGCCTATACTGTTTGAAGTCTTCATTTGTGAAACCACTTTCGTGGATAATTCTGTGGACAAGCAATTTTAAGTTAGTAAACATTGTTTTATGTAAAAGTTTGGCGAACAAGCATACGACACTTATGATGGAAAGCGGTCATCGTCCGTTGTCAATGCTATGAACATACTTAATTTCAACATTAGAGATTTGTCGACACTGTCAGACTTTTTTTGTATAATTGAGTGACGAGTAGGTGACCTGACATAAGCAGCATGCCTTCCCGTAACAGTTGCAGCACCACCCAGAACTGTTTTGCAAAATCCTCCGCGACTTTGCACTTGCGCTCGTCACCCTGATACAATAGCTGTTAAGACTCATAATGCCTCGTAATTTCACTGGCTACTATGCCCATCAAAACAGATAACATTTTCTTAAACTACACTCGAGAGCAATGAATCCGGGTCACTTAAAGAATCCTAAAAATCTCGGAAACTAAAAATGCTAGGTTAATGCAATAAATTGTATTTAATAGACAATGTAATACTCCTTAAATGAAGGTATTAAAACTTCTTAGTTATTGTAAAGTTATATCATAAAAAAATCAAATTTGAAAAAGGGCCACTTTCGAAGATGGAACTACGAAATTACAGCATTTGGTTTTGCTTTTGTTTGTAATCTGTCATTTATGTGGGTACATAAACCATGTTGATAGTGCTCTATATTCATTATTCAAGCTGAAATTATGTCGCTTACGCCTGAAGAATGCACCAGAATACTTACAATGCTGGAAACCGGCCGGAGTCAGCGCGATACAGCCAGGACTGTCGGTGTGTCGCTGTCAACAGTACAAAGAGTTCTCCGACGTTACGAAGAAACTGGTTCTAACCTACGCAGACCAGGAACGGGCAGAACCAGGTGTACCACAGCACGAGAAGACCGATACTTGGTGAACACCATGCTTCGAAATCGCTTTCTCACAGGAACTGAACTCACCAATCAGTTTCGACGCCTCGGAGGAAGTAACCCAAGTGCATAGACAGTAAGACGTCGGCTTGCTGAATCTAACTTAAAACCCCTTAGACCTGCAAACGGCCCTAAACTGGAGCGTGGGCATCGTATTTCGAGACTAAGATATGCCCAGAGCCACGTAAATTGGAGTATTGAAGATTGGTCAAAAGTTATGTTCTCCGACGAATCAAAATGTATGCTCTACAAGCACGATGGAAGACACAGAGTGTATCGAAGACCAGGGGAAAGATTCAAGCAAGCATGCATCGAAGAAAAAGTAGCCTACGGTGGTGGGTCTGTACTTGTGTGGGCCGGAATTTCTTCTGAAAGTCGCACAGAGCTGGTGATCATAGAAAACGGCTCTTTAACTAGCGTAAGATATGTGGAAGAAATCCTCAATGATCACGTTGGTCCATTTATGGTCAATTTAGGTGAGGATGCTATATTTATGCATGACAATGCCCGACCTCATACAGGTAGGATTGTGAATGACTACCTTCAAGAGATGAACATTACTCGTATGGAGTGGCCAGCGCGCAGCCCGGATATCAACCCGATCGAGCATGCTTGGGACGAGCTAGGCAGATGCGTAAAACAACGAAACCCTCCCCCAATCACGCTTCGTGAGCTCAAAATTGCTCTCACAGAGGAATGGGAGAATATTCCCCAAAATCGTATAAGGAACTTGGTGTACAGCATGCCAAACCGCGTAAACGCAGTAATGGAAGCACGAGGAGGCAATACGAAGTATTAAAATTCAAGAAAATCGTAATAAAGTTCAACAATTTCATGTTTCCTATTTTTGTTTTAAGGAGAGATCAGCAGTTTTTTTCTTTATGTAATTTTGTGTTAATAAAATGTATGGTGACTCATATTTTTTTTACTTTCATTTAAGGAGTATTACATTGTCTATTAAATACAATTTATTGCATTAACCTATCATTTTTAGTTTCCGAGATTTTTAACATTCTTTAAGTGACCCGGATTCATTGCTCTCGAGTGTACTATACGGCAGAATTCAAAATTTATGTCCCGTGCCAAAATGTTCTAGTAAATATTTTTAGTGGTCGTCAGAGACAAACTCGACGCAACAAATTGAATGAACAACTTATTAAATGAGGTAAACATTAAGGCTTACTCATCGATCACTCTCCGTTCCTTGTGAATCATAGTTCAATTGCATTTAACCTCGGAACAGGTTCTTAGGCTATTGAAGGTCGCTCTTATTTAGACAATGTCGCTACAGCTCTAGGAAGTTTAGGAACTTATCAGGTTATTAGTACCTATTCGCATTTAGGAAGATGGTGTGACTGTGATGACAAGTCTCGAAAGGTAATAAAAACGCCAAAAGTTACTATAAATACTTAATCGGAGTGACATGCACCTTTCCGAAAACTGTGCTTCCAAATTAACCATCAAAGTTAACTAAGTAAAGGAAAACCTGGCCATTAATAGATGTCCCAACAAAAATCAATACTAACGATAAGTTTCTCGGTAAACGCGATGGAGTCAATTACCATGCGGTATAAACGAGTGATACAACGCCGTGGTGACGTCACAGGGCTCCATCCTCCTTTATTCCAACGTTTTGCGAAGGCGAACAATGAGACAAATACGCGTAGATAGATGAATCCGTGTGCTTGGCACGCATGCTATGTAGCACCATACAAGGCGTGACATATTTCAATTCAATGGAAATGAACCAATAGTCACTGTTTTGAACATTTCAATATTTTTGTTTCGACATTTAAGTCGTAACAGTGGAATTGTAAGTTTATAGAGACTAAGAGTTTTTTTTCTCAGCCCTAAGCTGACAGGATAAAGAAGTTTAATTATTTAAGCGAATCCATTTTACCAGGACGATGGCAATAGCATCTTAAACTTCTGAGCTTTCATTTCTACAGGTTCATTTCACGAATCGTTCTTTCTTCGGATACAGATAATTTCTATTTAGCTATCAAATGTTTGGAACTATCACTTCCCTGTACGTTCGCAGTATTTAAAATGTTCGAAGGATCAAAACGATGGGCCTGACTATGAACAATCGCCGTCAGAAATGACGTCTGGTGTTACATAGATCTCTCTCATGGTCGCATCCGGGCGCTATGACGTCACCGTTCAGTGTCTAACGTTTAGATAATTAGTCACCATTACACGTTACGAGAAGTTATAGAGGAATATGTCGCATTGATTGTAACCATCTACATAAATAGCAGTTTCATCGTCGGCGTTTTGTCACGTCACTGCTAGGTTAAGTGATCATTGACTCCCAGCCATCCTTTTTCTTTGGTCTCTGCTTTCCAGTGACATTTCCGTCATCGATCCAACTGCTCCTTTATCTGCGGGGCTAGCATTAGCATACGTTCCGCGAGTCGACAAAATTTTGTCGACGCATTTCTCGTTCATTTTCCTTTGTATTCAAAATATTGTTACGGTGCGCATGAGAGCCCCGCTAATGTGCTCTTGCATAATTTTATTTCATAGTTCTCAATTTTTACATGAAATGTACAATGCAAAAGCTCATTGCTACATCACTTTAAGCTAAATACCGAACATTATCAACATTCAAAAGTTCTTTATTCAGTTTTCGCATCACAGATGCATGAACATCAATTATTACAATGACTCTACCACCGTATCGGAAAAAGAACCACTACTCAGAAGATACGGCAAGAAACTGAGGGGCATTTTTTTAGATCTTTTGTTACAATATTTTATGTTTGTTTTTGACAATATTGTTTCTTATGTGCCAGCTAGCTAATTGGCAGAAGCGGATTGTTCCATGGATCATTGTCTTCTATGTAATTACTAACTGTATAGTATGCTTTTTCATTAGAATACTGTATTTTTTTATATTTATATATATTATATTTATAATATATTTTTTAAGTTTTTTTATAATTTTAACACTTTAGTTTTGAGAATTGTTTTATCTTTACTGTTGAATAGGTAACTGTTGCGGTGCACAATTGTGTATCGATTAATCTTACCTTATTTTGAGCTTCATATTATAACATTACTGTACATATACAATCCCTCAGTTCAAACCGATCCGTTTTTTTTTTATGTTATTTACTATTAGTCATAATCCGTGTCGTGCATGCCCTAATCCGTAGTTATAGTGATTTGTAGATGGAACCCTTGTTCACAGCGTTATTAGATTACTATAATAAAGAACTATTCGGTTTACATTTTTGTACGAACACGATTGAATTTTTACCGCGTAATCGGTTCTATGAAGCAGAAATAATGAAGATTAATAAAATTAATATGAACATTGTCTTTTCAAAGTTAAATAAGAATAAGACCTCAGGCCTCTACTCAGCGTTGTGCTGGTCGTCCCACCAGCGCTGGTCTTCCGTTGAAGCCTTTTGATTGACTAATATAATACACATAAACTTGCTTTGTTATAAACATGGTGCCAACGAAAAATAACAATAAGGATACAAATAAAATATAATGTGCTGCATAGGTTTATTTTGGGAATCTATAATGAATAGCACTTATTCACAGCGTTAACATATTTCTACAAAGAGATTCAGCACAATCGCAGCCTCTCAAAGATCCTCAGTGATATACTTTCGCCCTTGATCGATCCTTACTTTGCGTTATGCAAGTTCAATGATAGAAAACAACCAGTATATCAAAAAGTAACAAGAAAACACATTCAAGATATACATAAAAAGACAACATTTATTCAGTTTACGTTTAAGAAAAATTCATTTCGAATGTTATGTTTTTGTACAGTCTGTACAGTAACATTCAAACATAATATACAGGATCATTTTTAAAACACCAGAAAACTCACAGACCATATTTCAATTATTATGAAATCTAATAGTTTTGTTAGACTGCTCTTTTTGTACTGGTACTTTTTCTCAACATTAAATATTTGTTAGCATTTAGCGTTTGTTACCGTAGTCATGTAGTAGTATGTTGTGTAATTTGAATCGTTATCTGTACATAACGTCAACAAAGTTACGTAGATATTTAGAGGTAGAGAAACGAACACTTAAGGAGAAACTCTACATACTTTAGACAGTAAAAAATATATATTTAACAAATATATGATTCATAATATCGCCATAGAAACGTGTGATAGGTATTTACATCAAATGCGTAACCATAAGGGTTCACATTGCAACGTCAGAGCGCTATCTGTTAGCCAACGTGAAAACAATTAACAGATCGTGGAAAACACGTGAGCTACTGATAAATAAATTAACATAATACGGGGCTAATTAGCGAATTTCCAATTGAAATATTACCTTTACAGCACACAATTAACAATTAAATGATACGAATGTCGATTCTTGCAAGTCTTAAGTGTAGGAGCATCATGCCAGAGAAGAGATAATATAGCAAAGATAATTTGAACAACAGGCTATTAAATCGGATTACCGAAATCAATAATTATCAATTAGGAAAATCGCTTAATATTCTCCTGATATCACCGCGAGTAGGCGTCATTTCAACCTTGGTATCAACCGCTAGCACTTTATCACCGAAATGTAAAACGCTTGTTGACAATTCTTCGATAACCAGATAGGCTGATAGCGAACAATCACTCCACGAATGTATACGTACGATATTATTGATTAAATTACTTATGTTATACGATTGCCTATTATCCTCTTTATCTTGGAACATCAATCAAACGGAAGACCCTTCAGGTTTTCTTTGCCGTCCTTTGGTACAAAAGTGGTTTTAGATAATATAAATTTATTCGGTAGCATAAATTCTAATACTCACTTCATTTGTTTGACTATAGTACTCTTCCCCGATTCACCAGCACCTGTGGACAAATATCATGTGAGTAAAATGCATTGAATATTAAAATGTGGTAAGTTAAATTTTATATTGACTTTTTATTACAAGTCAATAGTTGCACAAAATCCTAAACGCCTAAGTAATGGTATAATGTTTAAAAATCAGCTTCTTGAATCTAACGTTCTTTCAACCGCGCAGCAGTAAAACCGGCAGTGATATAAAAACTTTAATTACCGCCTAAATGTAAACCGTTACAGTCAACATTATGCACGTCTTGTTGGTCGAGTGAAAATAGCACCAAGATATAAATTAAAATGCTCCTGAGATCACCTCGCACAAACAAGGCTGTCAGATGTGAAGTCAATATTTCATCCAAAATTAATTCCCAACAGAATGCCGACGGTACTCGCTTAAATCTATTATAGAACCTTTGCGAGACGGGCTTCCATTTATTAAGAAAAATAGGTCAAGTGAGAGTCAGACACGCATTGAAGGTTCCGTAGTTTCACAAAATTTATTATTTATGTTAATTGGGGTCAGTGAAATAATAATCTGCAATTTATTATAATAAGTTAAACATTATTTTTATACTAGTTTTACATATAAATGTCAACCTCATCAACCTTGAATCCATTATTATATTGCATGATAACATTCCATAACGTAACACTACATACAAACAATATATAATAGATTATTGTTTACTAGTTACTAGTCAGTCAGTCCAGTAAAGCTGGCACAAGCCACGTGTATTGTCCTGAGTTGTAGGAAACCAAAACTATACAAGACTAATGTTTTGAACCCTGGTTTTATGTACTACTCTCGCAACGCTGATCCAATTGTAAAATTACGTGGGAGCAAACACGAACCCTGTCAAATACAGGTTGCAAGTGGCACGACCCCAGTTGAATCTAATTGGCTCGGCGACAACGCGAACGGCCGATCTTTGACCTCCCGATACACATATCACCTATACTTGCAGAGAGGAGTGCACTTGTGATTCAATATCTGAATTACTTGATTCAGAATGAACGCGAATATCAAGTAGGCAGTTCATGTTGCAATCAATAATCTCACGCACGCACGCAGCTCTTGCAAACGTGGTCTCAGGTTTAATAATATGGAAGGATTTTTGGGGATTTTTATAAATTCATCTGACAGTATGATTTATTATAGTAAATAAAATAGTATGGTAGTATGTAATGTTAATTTTCAAAGCATTCTCAGATTCATATTTTTCTGGCGAATTGTTTATTTATTTCAATTTATCTATTGCAATCATATGTACAGTACAAGCACAGATATTATGGTAATCATAAATGCACGAACAAAATAGGTACCTAAATTACCTACTTTCCTTTCCATGCGTGAATCAGACCGTAGTCTGTAAAATGTCATAATATATGCTATCAATTTAAAAGTTGTAAAAGACGAAGGTCATGTTTACACGTAAATCTTTTATTAAACGATGGTCATTTCGCTGGAAATGATATAAATTCGTCACATAGGTACTTACATATTTCGCATTCGTGTCCATGGAACTTTCGTAATAAAGTGGGTGTCAATCGCGTGCCAACAGACTATTTCCCGGCGCCAAACGCAATCACTTTCAAAATATTCTATTGACAAGATGAGTTTATCATGGGATCTCAAATAAAGAGTTCCTTTTGGCAGTTCTATAAAGTTTTAAGGCATAAGTAGTGCGTGTCTAAAAGGCGTGCTGCTCCGGTTTCGTGCTCCATCTCTCGCGTTTAGGGTGAGTTTATCAAATTGGCTAGTCAAGTAGTAATGTTTCTAAGCGTGTAAATTACTCTTGACAAATATATATACTTACGTGACTTTATTTTTAGTGGGCTTTGTAGTTGTGGTAACTAGCTACTTTGTGTTTTATTTTAAATTCATCGATGTTATCGCATCGATCACTATTTGTAAGCAAGTTCAAATAACTGTTAGGTTTACGCTGGAGCGACAGGTGAGGTCGATAGTCTAATAGAGCCAAGGGTAAGTTTTGCACAATCGCGATAAAATCGTGGCGTGCTCGCCGTGCTCGTCTGATAAACCTGTCCGTAACGTCTCGCCGACACGGCTTCATCAATTTTCCATGCTCTTGAACATGAAACTCAAGTATTTGTTGGCATAGAAAAAAAAACATTTCAACAGAATTGCTGCGAAGCATACAATAGCCGGTCAGTCGGTCGATATGTTGTGCATGTTTCGTCTAGTTATGATGACTGCATTCATTAAGGAATGGTCATGAACACTATACTTACTGTTTTTGCTACAAACACATTTAAGTTTAAGCGTCAGCTATTCGTTAGTCTTCCGAATGGAATATAGGTGATTAAAACAAAAAAATATGTCGTTCCAAAGAAAAGCTCCAAATTGGTCAAGATTTGCGAAGTACGGTTATCTATTGTACCTATATCTAATTTTAAAAGTCGTCTATTAACTTAACCAATTTATCTTTGGTTCCGCCGAAGAGAAAGTTGTAGATTTACTGCTATAAATTTTAACGCGATCTAAAAGCGAAAGAATGCTATTTTTGTAACAACCACACGGCTAATTACTCGAGATGTAATGGTATAAGCACGTAACAAATGAACAATTAACGAAGTCATATCCATCAATATGACGCCGACGATCCTACCATATGGCGAGCCGTAAGCCATAAAGCTCGTTCTCCACACCAGCAAAAACTCGTTACCATTTATGTAAAAAAAGCTAGGCTATTGCACAATCGACATGATCACACCAAATACGCATGTGACATGTATGTCAACTGGATGCCTTGGTCTTGCGCTAGTTAATTGATGTGTCACGTCGTTAGTGGTGCGTGAGCGTTGGACGCGTGCATGACCGTGAATGCTTAATCACGGTACAAAGACTTGAGAAGAAATATGGACTGCTTCTTCAGGCTTTGGCACGGGGCATACTTTTCTTCGGAAGTCTCCGTCGCGTCGCTCTTTTGAGCGAGCGTTGTGTTTTGCGAGCGACCGGCGAAATGCGTAGCAACAAAAAATTATCAGCACTCCTGGGTTTTACTTGCATGTTTAAAACTTAACATGTGGTAAACATCCATACCCAATTTCGTATTCGTATTGCCTCGTTATCTTTAGTCCATATTGTTACTAAAAGTTAAGTGTTTGTGGCTGAAGACTACCTAGATACATTTCTTAATAATTTTTGAGTTGGTATAGGAATAAATTACCAACTTTAATGAATTACAATAATCGAATTATTATAGACGACAAGTTTTTGTTAAAAGTTATAGACGCTTTAGCCGAGTTTTCAGCTGATTTGATCTTCAACTGCAATTAATCTTGTATCATTCAGACCATTCAGTAGGTACCAATGGAACCAATGGAAGTTTTCTAAATAGTTTCCTCAATGGCTTCATTTAAAAACATTCATGCTAGAATAAAAGGAAGTTAATCACTATTCACTGACTTGACTATCGCGTGCATGCAAGTGCATGTGGGTGGTTGATATACCTACCTTAGTATACTTAGATTCACTAGGTACTTATATTATTATGTATATAATCTTAGAATGTCATCAAATAATGTAACATTTGTAGCTATTAAATTACGTAATTAATAAATGGCTAACTTACTTTTACATAAATTAATAATCTTATAGAGACACCTTACCGAACATTTGTATGCGTGAAGGGAGACGGATAGACTGACTAGGTCATTACAATTAGACATAATAATGAATAATTAAGGAAAGTTTTTGTATGAAAATAGTTCTTAGCTCGAATTTGGGCAAAAGGAGGAAAGCTATTAGAATCATGTTATTATTAATTTATTTAATTTTTAAATCAACTAATACTCATTCTGTGATTGCAGAGGAGCAAAAGATTTATAGAAAAAAAAACAAGGTACCTATACGTTTATGTTTGGGTGTTGTAGGCCTATGTACACTTGGAACCTTATTATTTCCTGATTCCATAGATATAGAAAGAGTTCTACTTAGTTTTAAAGTTATAAAATCTATATAATGTAAGTATTATATGGGCCTAATTTGTAACCGATATTTAGATAAGTTCTTATAAACAAAACCCAGTGAGAACAACCCACAAAACGAAAGTAAAGACAGGTGCTCTGTACACCAACAGCGCCGGCGACGTACGCAATGCAAATAACCAAGTCTGTGTCAATGAACATGCTTCAATGTCAAGATCACGGCAATTCAACATCTTGTAGTACTACTTATTGTGAATGGACACTTTCCTTAATTTTTGTGAATGATTTAAATGTAAAAAGTATTTGTTTAACTTCGTTGTTGAGCAATTCAAAGAACTGGCAATAAAGCAAGCAGGCAACCTGGGCCCTAATTCACTAAGACAACTTGACGATTCCTTGCTGAAGCAATATCAGATCAGAACGATATCAGAAACAACCCATATTTATGGTAGCACTGACCATTTACCATCAGGGCCCCAATTCACTATGACAACTTGGCGAAATCACGTCGATTCCTTCATTAATAAACAACAATAATTAATAAAGGTTGTTTCTGATATCCCCCAGTTTTCAACCCCAGTGGGGGACACAAGGAAGAATTTTTCCTGATGTCCTCTATATCTCTGATGTTCATGGATTTTGGAGCCCCAAATACAATCCTTATAATAAACAGATTTTGATGAAATTTGGTATGCAGGTCCTGAAATAGTACATGGGATAATCTTCATCCAAATTTAACAAGTGGTGCCAGAGGGATTGTGATACAACCAAATCTTACGCGCACAAAGTCGCGGGTAGCAGTGAATAATAAAATCATTAATCAAATAAATTAATTAATTAAATAGCTAATTTCAGGGTTTATTTTTTTAAATGTCATGGTCACTTCAGTAAGATTACAAATTCTATCAAAAACAACCAAAACAAAAACATGGAAAAGATTTACAACTTACTCATAAAAAAAATAACTTGATCAATTTTGACAATTACTGACATATTCATTTTACATAATGTACCTAAGTTGAAGTGTGAATCTAAACATGTTATATAATGTTTTAGTCTTATCGGCTATTTATTAATAACGGGGCTAGCTTCTAAAGCTAAATATTGAATGAATATTAATTTATGCAGAATTAAAGCAAGTGATATCCAAATATTGGCAAAGAATCAAGAGAATGTCAACAGGTACAAATTACAATGATTTGTGAATGTAACAAGGGACATTGAATGTTTATCATCACTAGTATGTGTGAATACAATAAAGATGTAAGAGGTCAAGAGGAGAAGTTTGTTATTTATGGAAGTAACATAGAGTAGTGCTTATTTTTCCTCGAAACAACTCACTGCACACAAGCACAGGGGTAGAGGAAGAAAGCCATTTAGTATTAGAGTATGTAATGTTACTGATCATCTGTAGTGTACTTTTTAGCATACAGCACATATGAATGGGTAAAGCCGCTAAGTTCTATGAGTGACAGACCTGATACGTACAGTCAAGAGGTTTTGTTTTTGAAAACTAATGATCAACACAAATCTACTTTTCCTACAGGCAAATACAAAGTAATGCAAAGTTCATGTGGGATAAAGTCCACTCTCACTGTGTGTTACTGTAACGGCTGTAACCTGTCAGTGTCATATGTTAGCTTTCACCATATTAATTTAAGACCATGTTATTATGATTGCAATAAAAATATTGAGTATTCAGTATTGAGAAATGGTAGATGTGACAAAAGCCTGTGAACATATTCCTGGTATATAAACCAATAGATAGCATCTCTGCTTTATTAGCATCACCATATATTTTATTGTTGAGAATAGGAGAGCTGTTTTCTGTGTGTGAAATGTGAGACTGCATATACTACATCAAATGCAACTCAGATTTATAAATAGTAATATAAATATGATATCTTTAATATATGAATACATCTCAACATGACAAACTAAAAGTGATAAACAGAAGAAAATAGGTTATTCAAAGTTATTTTATGTTAGTTATATTTATCTGTTTTATTTTTCTTTGTTTTTCGCTCAACAATAACATACATAAATCCTGGCCCCTAACTAGGATTCCCTGTATCTAGGGAAACAAGGAACTATGAGGGTCCAAGGTCATATATGGATTGTTGAGCAGCTACTCATAGGTAGAAGTTACTGATACTTATTTTAGTTACTTCGTTTAAAAAACAGGACTTGTACCTGAAACCTTATGACATAGCTACTTAAAAAACTTGAAACTTCATAGTTTTGCGAGTTAGTTAGGTGATTAATTAGCCTAGGTATTAGTACTGTTATACACAAATATAATCAGTTTCTATTATAGTCTCATATCTACAAAATATTAATTTCTCAGTTGTGTAGTTATTAAAAATAAGATAAGACTGTATGCATTCGCAATTGCTTAAAACAACTGATACCTCTCAGAGATTTATCTATCCCTTGGACTCCTTGGAGTTATATCTATACCTCATATCTATTGTTGTTAATAAGTGCATCTGTGATGCCTAAATTGATTAAAGAATGTTTGGGTTCAATTACAGAGATGTATCTAAGTATGAGACTGTAATCAGTGGTGTTTAGGTAAAGAAAACAATGGAATGTTGTTTTCTCCTTGAACCTTAATTTGTAGGAGTATGAAAACCCTGGAGCTCTTTTTATCCAATACAACACCCGTTAGAGATGTGTGAAGACTTCTGTAAAGTTTTGATGGAGTTTAGCTGACAACCAGCATTGGGGTTTGTGAATATTTGAAATCCCTTGTGATACCGAACATAATATTTTTCTGTATAAATGCAATTAGCTAGATATGTGTATTATGCGAGTGAGGATTACTTACTATTTTAAGAACGGGTAGAGTAGTATATCCTAATAGATATACTACTTTAAACATACTTTAATAAAATTATATAACTTAGATAAAATAATTACTTTAGGAGAGTTCATGTCATCAATAAGTAAGTTTTTTTTTCAGCATTGAGAAAAAATTTGGTCAAAAGTGTAAATCTGTCTACCTATACCTATACATAGAATTACTTAGACTTTCTCATGTAAGTATTGATGTATCCTATCGTTTTGTCCAACAGATAGCAATACTACATTTCCATAATTAGTTCATACTAAACCGCTTCCTAAAATGTAAAGCAAATAGGAACTTTCATTTGCGCGGAACCACGGCACATGCCAGCATAATGATGAGTTTTATTACAAGAGAAAGCTAAGTACTACCGCGACTAATACTGAATAAAGTTTTGTAGTCATAGCCAGACTACTGACACTCGTTCAAGTAGGCAGATAGGTGCTCAACGATGTTCGCCTCGATGAAGCTTCGTAATCAATCAGTTGCGATGATCCCCAGAAGATGGGTGCGGCCAACTTAACGAGACGCAAAACACAAGTACTGCGTACCTAGCAGAAGCAGCTTGATGTCTTTGGAGGCCTGGATGCCATCCTCCTTCAGCGTCCTTTCGATCTGTCGGTTGCGAGCGGCCGCCGCGCGCTCTTCAGCCGACTGGGCGCACCCCATGTCGGCAGCTGAACCTGTGCTTCGGCCACCGGCCGCCCCGGTCCCCGAGCCGGGCGCGCTCTCACCGCTCCCTCTGCATGCGCCTCGCACGCGTCCTGCCGCTCCGGCCCGACCGGGCCCACCCTACACAACGTTAACACCCAACACACAGTAACCTAACTGTAAGTACCACTATTACACTGTTTCTAGGACCCGATACGGCACTTAAGTCTTCAGAAAGATACCACTGTACGAACTTTCGAGATTGAATGCTACACTCGACACTGAAACACGCAACGGCAGTGCAAATTTAATTGATTTCGTAAATCCGTTTAAAATACGAGATAATGGCGGCCGGATGACAAGCACCAACTCCGCTCCGTCCGTGACAGCGACCGCGCCCCGCTCGAGTCTCGACTGACGTTCGGTTGCGTTCGGAATTCTTCGTTCGGTCTCGCTCACACTTGCGAGAAAGCACATCCGTACGCGAGCGAGAGAACAAACAAAAGCCAGTGCCACCAGTGCGCTAAAATCAGAGACAACTTTGTTTTTTATTTCGATGCGATAATGACCCGTAGACGCGGTAAAATTTAAAGTGCGTTAGATACATACATTTTAGCCAAATTAATTAATTTGTCGCTCTCGGGAAAAATACCCAGTCCTTTGGAAAGGTTGCTTGCGATTGTGAATGTGGAGATAAGCTCAACACGTAGAGGGGCTGTCGCAAGACGCAGCTTCTGATAAGAGCGAGTGCGAACTTGTGTATAATTGATGGCGAGGGTAGCGTGGAGTATAAAACGTTGATTATTAAATTACCTAATTATTATTTTTTAATATGTGCTCTTTTTCTCACGGTAGGTGGATCCTTTGGAAGGCTTAAGCAGGGATATGAATCTAACACGAAGAGGCCCCTAATGAGTTAATGATAACCGTCTCCAGTTCCTCACCTACAAGCTAATTAGTTGGCGGCGGGTTGGGAGCGGGCCGAAGGCGGGCTGGACGCGAAGCTTGTGCGCTGTGTTCTATGGCATTCTGTAGAGCACGACCTGCAGGACACACCAAGCGGGAGCGGGCCGAGGCTTGGCTGTGGCTTACGCTATATGTTCTTTCTGACGCAGCCCGCGCGGTCCGAACTCAGCCCGGACCGCCTCCGCCTCCGGCCCGATTTATGTGATTTGCGCTTATTTTAATGTTAAGCCGGGAGGACGGAATCAAGCTACCTGCATCATACACTAATGGTTCAGCTCATATTTAAATCAACGTAAACAATTTGTAGAAATTGAACATTTTGACTCCGAAACCGGTAAAATTAATTTAATAAGATCTAAGGTAATACAAACAAACAATTCAGTCCCACAGGGCAGTTTACTCGGATGTATCTTATTTTATTATATATTAACGATCTCCCAAAAATAATTAATAATCTTTGCGTTTTATTTGCCGATGACATTTCTATCTTGACATCTTGTAATAATAATAATAAGGCCAGGGGCGACTTTGTGGCGAGTCGTCGGTGCGTGGCGACACTGAGCCTTACCCCGAGATTCTCCCTGGGGCTAAATGAGACCCCTGACCCCCGGCTTGCCTTAACTGGCCGTCCGGGGGTGGAGATGCAAGAGCTAAGAACTAAGCTCCAAGGGTGGAAGTATTAAAGGGCATAACGCCGGGAGTAGCGTTTAAGTGAAACTGCAGCACACCTCTCGACACCCTTTAGCCACCCACACCAACGTTGCCCTTTTCGTCGCCAATGAGCGGCGGCCCTTAAAGGGGGCCCGTTTAGTGGGTGGCGAGTCACCACCTGCCAAAATATTTTCTTATGAGGCGGAACTGGAAGGTGCCGAGGTCTCATATCATAGACCGGCTCTCATCCATTAAAAATCACCTCAATAGCCCAATCATAAGTAATTTTCATATTTTCAATAATAGTCCTCGCACTTATCGGGGGCTGTCTTTGATTGTATCTTCTAATGATGCACTTAGAGACAGTCCCAGATAAGTGTTTCCCATTACATATCTAAATTTAATGCTCTAAGAGGCCTCTACGTGTTGGACTCATGTCCCCGCGCAAGCCTTCCAAAGGACCGGGTGTACAACCCGTGAAAAAGAGCGACATAATAATAATTTAAATCATAATCTTACTGACATTTTCGAAATTATAATTAATTGGATGAACGTTCATAACCTAGACATTAATTTTTCAGAAACGAAATTAATGCAATTTAGACCTTACCAAAAACCATCCTTTGACATTAATTTCACATACTATAATATTAAATTAGAATGTGTCGACGCGTTTACTTCGCTAGGTATAGAAATAGAAACAAATATTAACTGGAAAACCCATGCCCAAAAAATCAAAACAAAACTTTCAAGCTTCGCTTATGCAAGAGAACTTAGGAGGGCAACTGACCTTAAAACTGCCCTGTCTGTATACCATGCATACGCACACTCATGGCTTAAGTACGGAATTCTACTTTGGGGTTATAGTGTTGACGTGCAAGGTGCATTTATTGCCCAAAAAAATGTATGCGGATACTTGCTAACATCAAAAAACAGGAAAGTTGTAAACCACATTTTGTTAATAATGAAATCTTGAACCTAACATCAATTTATATACTAGTAGCAGGTAAATTCGTGAGACAATATCCGCAGTTTTTCTTAAAGCAAACAGAACAAACACGGCGATTTGCAACTAGGTTTAAGCATAATTTTTTTATTACCCATACCAAGACTGAACATACATACTCGTAGTTCCGGTCCGAATGTAATGTCAGTAAAAATTTATAATAATCTACCCGACGAAATAAAAGAAGAAAATAATATAAAATTTAATAACAAATTAAAACAATTCCTGATAGAAAAATGTTATTACCTATAATTTAAATGACTTTTTTAATGAAAATAAGAATGAAATGATAAAATGATAAGTAACTGACAAAGACGTTGTAGAATAAATCGGTTCGCTCCCATTATAATTTATAATTTGCTAAACCCTAGCAGGGTCTATATGTAATCTCACTACTATAGTAAGAACTTTTGTGTACATATGTTTGCAATAAATACTCAATACTCAATACTCAATACGTATTGAGTATCATGGAACCCAGCGGTCAGTAAATGCGGCATGATTTATTTATGGTCGTCACAATTCGAGTTCTATGGATACACATAGTGATCCCTATTCAAAAACCCACCAGTTTTCCCCACTCAACTACTAATTATTATCCGCTACCTTAGGGCATTTACTTTAGTACCTACGTGTAAATTTTTGCGCTCGCTCTGCTTGCTTTATTTATCCGACTTCAAAAGGAGGAGGTTCTCTGTTCGATTTTTATTTTATTTTTATGTTTGTTACCTCAGAACTCCGTCATTTATGAACCGATTTGGAAAATTCTTTTTGCGTTGGGTTCAGTATAGCTACGAAGTGGTCCCATATAAATTTCATCGATATGTGACCTTATAAATAATAAACGTGGAGATTGTTTTTTAAAAACAGGGAGTTCCCTGTCTCGTATTTTCATTTGTTGAAAAAAGTTGAACAGGTTGAAGTGTTCTCGATTCGTCATCGCACAATTCATAAAATTGTTTTTTACTTTTCGAAATTCGTTTATTTGGCTATTTGGCAGAGTGCATCCTATGAGACAGGGGTGTAGGTATGTGGGACGGCATACAGTCTCCTCCAATATTATAATACTCTTTGCAGTCGACATCTGTCGGGCGTTCCGACTGCCATCCAGGCAAGTCCATCATTGAAGCCAATAAACCTGGTATAGTGGTGGTAGGCCGGTCCCAACCACAGATATTGAAGATCTCAATGGGTCCCAACACTGGGCAATGCTCGTGCGTTGACATCACCATCCTGTATGACGAGACGACGAGAACCTCGTGAAAGCCGAGAAAGACAAGCTCAGCAAGTACATACCTTAACTTCGCTCATGAGGAAAATCAATCGATCGACGATGATGACTAGTGGATGAACTAATCAGTAAAAAGTGTGGAACTAAACGTTGCACTGTCCAAATGTAAGTTACTATCTATGGTTTAAACTTTCAAATATATTTGGATAGTCTATCTTAGGTCCTCTTGCGCCAATGTTAAATCACGGGTTAAATTAACTTGTTTTTTTTTAAATGAAGATCGACCTTCTTTAACCCTCGGTTTCACGTTGCCACGCTGTCGCAAGTTGGCTTGATACGCTTAAATAACCTTATAAGAGTTTTAAGTTTAAACAAAAACGATTCCTTAGTTGACCTACCGCGCCTGCCTTATCTATCGGTCATTGATAAAATGTAAATCGCCCTAGGCCATAAATAAGTTTTTTATAAGATATCTATTTATATTATAGGGGTACCTACAGGTAAGTAGGGTAGTTAGGGATATCATCATTATGTTAAAAAATGCTCTGTTACATACCTACAGTGAAAGTGCCGGCTTGGCAGTTCAGTCAATAGAGCCAACAGAATGCGCGCGCATATATAGGTACTAGTACATAGAATAGAAAGAGACAAAAGCATGCCCCATTACCAAGGAGCAGCAGCTTGATGTCCTTGGCCGCTTGGACGCCATCTTCCTTGAGGTTCTTCTCGATGAGCTTGCTCCGCGCGATGGCAGCGCGCTCCTCGGCGGAAGAGGCACAGCCCATGGCGATGGCGCGCACGGCTTGGCTCGCTACGCGCGGCAGCGCCGTGCC
Organism: Petrophora chlorosata; assembly: GCA_951640565.1. NCBI lineage: Eukaryota > Metazoa > Arthropoda > Insecta > Lepidoptera > Geometridae > Petrophora > Petrophora chlorosata. The sequence goes on along the minus strand of OX621205.1, from coordinate 6,404,635 downwards.
TCTAGCATGCTCGCGGGTCGTCGTCGCGCGCAGGTAGCGCCGCGCACGCGCTCACTCGCGCACGCGTGCACCGGGAACAGCGGGACGCTCAGCGCCACGACACCACAGCGATGCGACCGCCTGTCGCTCGGTGCAGCCCTACGCGCCACGCTTGGATTTCTGCACGGAGGCTGCTCGGACCCAGGGCGTAGGTGCAAGCTGACCGAGGTGGTGTCGCGGCGTGAACCCGCGTACGAATGACGGGCCGCGCAGGCTTGCTGCGGCTCACGCAGTGCGCAGACTCCGCTGCCGCATCCGCCTCGCCGCTCGCCTGCCTCCTAGGGCTACCGCCCAATGCCTCCCCGGCACATTAATTACACCCTACGTCAACCTTGTGTGATTTTCTCACTCACGCTCATCAAAGAAACAAAGGACTTGCAATTATTGCAGTGCTTTGCGCTGGGACTTCAAAGCGTTACTATTCGAATAAAATTTATTTATATTATTATTGCAAAGTTTCGTGGCCATTTTTAATAATTAGTAGGTATCGCAGAAACTGGTATCATAGTTAGCTTTATGTAATTGGTAATACGTACCTACTATTTTACCTATCTCAATTTTTCTGATTTAACTTGTCTCTTCTACGAACTGAAAGTTCTTAGAAAATAAAAAACTGATTAAACTAGCTAGTTATTACTATTATTATATCTTTTCAAAATAGTGTCCGTTACCTTCAATACATCGCTGCATCCGATGGAACCACTGAGAAAAGCACTTTGCCCACTCGTCCTCAGGGGTCTCTTCGACGGCCTTTTGAAACTCTGCCATAGCTTCCTCAGCGTCCATAAAACGTTTTCCTTTAAATTTTTATTTTATTTTTGGAAATAAATAAAAATCAAAAGGTGCGAAAGGTATAAATGTAATTGAAGGTCGGGACTATACGGCGGATGACCCAGTAATTCCACGTTTAACGTAGCCAAATAGTCGATCGTTCGCCTGGCGGTGTGCGACGAGGCCATGTCGTGGTGAAGGAGGATTCTACTGCGAGGTCGTTTCTCCCGAACTTTTTCCAAGACAAGTGGCAAACAATTGTTAGTGTACCACTCCGCAGAAACTGTTTTTCGATTCTCTAAAGCAATTGTTGCGAAATGACCTGTCCTTCCGAAGAACGACGCTACCATTTTTTTTTCCACATTTCGACCTCTCTTCACTTTAGTTGGCAACTCCTCGGAAGGAAATACCCACTGAGCAGACTGTCTTTTGGTTTCGGGATCATAACAGTAAATCCAGCTTTCGTCACACGAAAGTATGTCGAACACAGGATTTGAGTCACCTCCGTTAAATCTTTCAAGCATTTCACGGCACCAATCAACACGACGGAGTTTTTGGGCCTCGGTCATAATATAAGGTATCCACCGGGCACAAAGATTCCTGACCGCTAAATGTTCATGGAGTATTTTGTGCACTTGACTCATACCGATGCCTAAGCTTGTCCGAATCTGCTGATAGGTCACTTTTTTGTCAGTCTCTATCATACGACGCACAGCACAGATATTATCTTCGGTCGTCGACGTAGAAGGCCGTCCCTCACGCAGATCATCGGTGAGATTAGTGCGACCACGCTTAAACTCATTAAACCAGTTGTAAACAGTGGCACGAGATCGTAGTCTATCATAACTTTCTTGTTGACTTAAATGTAATTGAAAGTCATAAAAAATCATAGCACGAAAATTTTCTCACGTTAATTTCATGCTGACGTGGCACAGACAATTTTCAATTTGCCGCCAAATCGTAAAACAAATGAAAATTGAATGAAATTCATACTCAACAATATTGGCAAAGAGTTCCATTTTCAAAATTTAAATTATTTTTTTATTTATTTTGTTTACAAGTGGCCAATTCTAAAAACTTTCAGTTTGCTGCAACTTCAATTTAGAATTTGTTACTGTTTGCTTATTTGTATTTTTTTACCTATAGACTAGAAAACTGATTTTAATGTGATGTTCAGGATGTGGTTCTTACCTACTATTAGTTTCAACTTACATTATGGGGATATGGGGTAGGTTACATCAGAATCGGTTGGGTGACTACGAAGATGCAGCTTCACTTTTTCGTAGTACGCGCTCTTTGGCTCTCATATAATGGGGAGGTCTTGCTAGTAAGATCGTGGAAAATAGTTGAGTATGAGGTTCTTTTATCGTCCACGCGGTCGAAGATGCGTGAGGAACTATTCCACCTTCCAATATAAGGGTGGATAGCCTGGATAGGTAATGAAGTGTTGAAGGGTACCAAACTCGTGAGATCTTTTGCTATTACAAATTAACACTTACACATTTTATGATACCTATAGACTATAGAGCTTTAAATGCTTAGAGCTACTTTCCTACCATGCTAGATTCTTATACCATCAAGTTGGATAGGTATTTAGAAGAATCTAGCATGGCGACAGCCGCAGCGGATAAGCGGATCTACTGCTGCGATCGATGGCGATGCATTGCCTAAATTTTTTTTTTAATTATTAGCCCTTGGCACCTTTTGAAGCAAACCTGTAATATACGTGAATATGCCTGGATATTTCTAAGAATGCCCTAGGCAGGTGGTAGTATACATCGGACATATTGTGTAGACTCGAGCATCGACATAGTAAGATAATATTCTGTGATAATACTAAAATGAATGCTCGGGAATGAATGGGATAAGAATAATAAAAAAATTGTCTATTTTTACTTTTGAAGTTGACATTCACTTCACGGACAAACGTCATCGTCATTGATATTTTGATCGAAAACTCAGATTCTTTGCAGTAGTGTTGCAGACCTTCATAAATCAGTCATACTATCGATATAGAAAAAAATTACCAATAGTATTTTAAATTTATAGCGATACTATTGCTTTATTACGATTGATAGTATCTATCTTGATACACTATCACTACAGTTAGAGTTAGAATACTTACATAATATGTAATACTCTTTGTTGTTATAAAGCTATGGTACCTATGTCACATTGTAAAAAAAAAAAAACGTCACTCTTAACGTATAAAAATACAAAATATTTCTTTGGATAAAATATCTTTTTAATTTGGTTTCCATTATCTTCTAATAAATCATCCCGGACTTTAATTATCTTAAAGTGGTAGCAGTTCGATGTACTTATTAAGTGACGCACGTAACGGTCGATCACGAACTTAGAAGAGTTGACACCGGGTCGTCGTAAAAGCGGAAAAGATTGAGCTAGAGCTATCGCGATGGATGCAGCCACAAAGCTTCAAATCTTACCCTTAAGCGAACACAACTGGGTCACGTGGAAATTTCAAGTAAGACTAGCTCTCAAAGGCCATGGTCTCCTTCACGTTGTTGAACATGACTTCGTTAAAAAGGACAATACTACAGCCGACGAGCTTAAGAAATATGCCAAAGAAGACAGCACAGCATTTCTTATTATTACAACAAATTTGACACAAGAGAACATCTTAAAAGTGATGCGCTTCGAAACAGCTAGAGAAGCTTGGTTAGAGCTGCACCGCATTTACGAGGGAGATACAGATGATCGAGCTTTTGATTTAATCATGACATTCTTCAAGTTTGTAAAGGATCCAGCTGACAATATTGGCACTCATCTATCCAAACTACGGAACGTATGGCGAGATCTCTCCTTAGAAATGGAGAAGGAAGGAGTCAAAGAACTACCTGAAATCTTTCTCATGGGCAAGACTCTAGAAAGCTGTCCCGAAGAATATTTCCAATTCATCTCAAGTTGGAAGCTGTTAGCGAAAAAGGATCGTAGTATCGAAAAATTGACTGCTCACCTGTGTTCTTACGAAAGAGATCTACAGTCACAAGGGTCTCGTGGTCAAGGGGAGGAAGCTCTCACTCTAGCCGGAGGTAAAGGCAAATCAAAATTTCGCAAGAAGCCAGCTGTCAAAGACAAGTGTAAGAAATGTAACTACTGTGGTCTGAACAATCACTACGTTCAAGATTGCCGCAAATGGATTGCAGATGGACGCCCGGTAGCATCTGAAAAACCATCAACATCAAAAGAAGGCACTGCATCTACCAAAACTAACTGCAAGGCTAATATGATGCTAATGAGTATCGTTGAAGTAAACTCTATAGTGAAGATTGATAAAAATCAGTGGTATGTTGACAACGGCGCAACAAGTCACGTCACAAATCGAGCTGATCTGTTTGAAGACTTCGAGCCATTTGAAAACGACTCGCATACAGTCACGACAGCAAGCGGGCAAGCAATTCCTGCTGCGGGAAGAGGATCTGTAATCGTAGAAGCAGATGTTTATGGTCGAAAGCAACTGATAACTTTACATGATGTATGGCTGGTATCAGGGATATCGAAAAATCTATTTTCTGTCTTAGCTGCCCAAGATAGGTTAAATGATAGCACCTTTGTATCAAAAACTAAAAGCTGTCAACTGATTGTGGATGGAGAACCTGTTCTGCTCGGAGATAGAGTAAAGCATGGAGGTCTTTATAAACTAAGATTGCAGAACAAACCATCTAATCCAATTGAAGTGAACATCAATGCAGTGGATGCAACAGACATGCTACAGCTTTACCATGAGAGACTTGTACATCAAAATAAAACTCATGTGAGAAAAGTCGTTGAACGGGAACTGGGCATCAAGATTGCAAATTCAACTGATAAAACAGTTTGTGAAGGATGTATTTATGGAAAAGCTCATCGTTTGAAATTCGGAACGAGAGAAGGAGCGACAAAACCAGGCGAACGTATTTATGGTGACGTATGTGGTCCTTTCGTCTACTCCATTTCCAAATACCGCTACTTCCTACTGCTAAAAGATGACTTCTCAAAGTTTCGCTACCTATTCTTAATGAGAAAGAAAAGCGAAGTCAAGGATAAGCTGGTACAATTCATTGCTCAAGTGAAAGCCACAGGGCACACTATCAAAGAATTCTTCACCGATAACGGAGGCGAGTTCATAAATGATGATTTAAAGAGAATCCTCGAAAAGGAAGGCATCGTACATAGATGCACCATGCCGCATACGCCACAGCAAAATGCAACTGAACGCGAGAACAGAACTGTAGTCGAAGCTGTCAGAGGCATTATGCATACTCCAGGAAGGGAATTACCTCAAGGTTTATGGGCTGAAATAACGAATACGGTTGTATATGTACTTAACCGTACTGGTCCTACCAACAAAGACAAGACGCCACATGAACTATGGTATGGCAAAAAGCCAAGAATTGGGCATCTGAGAATAATCGGAAGCACATGCTACGCTCATGTACCGAAAGTGTCACGCAAGAAATTGGACAAGAAAGCCAAAAAAGGTATTCTTATCGGATACAATAATGATGAAGGCTATCGCATTTGGGTACGAAACACTTTGCAAGTGATTAACTCCAGAGATGTGATCTTTGAAGAAAAGACACTGAACCCTGTTGACGATAATACCTTTCCAACTGAGAACGAATCTGAAGAGAAGATTCCTAGATCCGTTGTGATTCCACTTCGAGTCTGTACCGATTCCAATGATATAAATCAAGAACAAGACGAATCAAATGTGGTCCGAACTGATCCGACTAATGATTCTGTAAATTTTGACACTGCCGAGTCTGATAGCGACGACATTTCATCAAGCGAAAATATTTCACCGCATATTGAGACAGATCTACAAGACGAAGCTGATGATGCACAAGAAGCACTTCAAGAAGACATTCATAATGAACAACGTCAGGAACGAGCTACAAACAGAATGAATCTAAGAGATCGCTCTAAAATCAAACCTCCTGATAGATTTGACGAGTTTGTTCTTAATTGTGTTGAAAAGGTCTATGATCATGAAGAAGAACCAAAGACGTTCAGAGATGCGATGAAGTCTGTTGACAGAAATAAATGGCGCAAAGCCATGGATGATGAAATAAGCTCCCTAAAACAGAACCAAACATGGGATTTAGAGCCATTGCCCAATGGACGCAAAGCCATATCCAGTAAATGGGTTTACAAGATTAAGCGAAACTCTGATGGGTCTATTGACAAGTACAAAGCTAGACTCGTCGCAGTTGGCTATACTCAAAAGAAAGGCGTTGATTATGAGAAGACTTTCAGTCCAGTAGCAAAAATGAGCTCAATCCGAACTTTATTAAGTATTGCTGCTCGAGACAATATGATACTCACTCAATTTGACGTCTCTACCGCATTTCTTTATGGAAGTTTAAAGGAAGAAATCTACGTCAAGCAACCTGAAGGTTATAGCGATGGAAGTAACAAAGTATGCAAATTGAAACGAAGCTTATACGGGCTAAAACAAGCACCGTTATGCTGGAACCAGTGCATCAAAGATTTTCTTCTAGAACAAGGGTTTATATCTGGAGAAGATCCTTGTTTCTTCTCGATGAAGAGGGGAGGAGGTAGGCTTCTACTATCTCTATATGTTGACGATGGCATGATTGCTGGTACGTCACAGGCACTGATAGATGAGTTCCTCGAGAAGTTGAAGAAACGATTTAAAATAAAGACACAAAGTAACAAGAAGTCCTATTATTTCCTGGGACTGGAAATAGAAAGAGAAGATGATTGTATTAAAATACATCAAGGTGGCTACACCAAGAAGGTCCTTGAGAGATTCGGTATGCAAAATAGTAAGGCTGTCGCTACGCCAATAGTTAAAGACTGTGAACTGAGAGAAGAAGAACGAGGAAACAAACCGTTTCCATATAGAGAAGCAGTTGGGGCTCTTGCATATCTGATGGTGGGAACAAGACCCGATATAGCGTATGCTGTCGGTGTTGCGTCCAGACATTTGGAAGCACCTACAAATACAGATATCACAAAAGTGAAAAGAATATTTCGCTATTTGAACGGTACGCGAGATTACTGTATTACCTACAGAAAAAATACGCAGAAGGAATTAGTCTGCTACAGCGATGCTGATCACGGTGGCGACCCTGACTCTGGAAGGTCGACTTCTGGTCTAGTATGTCTATATGGAGGTCCGATATCATGGAGAAGCCAACTACAGACATCAGTCGCGATCTCGAGTACAGAAGCCGAAATTGTAGCCGCAAGTGAAGCCACAAGAGAAATTATTTGGCTTAAAAGGTTAATCGAAAATGTAGACCAATTGACAAAGACTCCTGTTCTTTATGTTGACAATGAGTCAGCCATCAAACTGGCACTAAATCCACCTTATGAGTTCCACAACAGAACAAAACATATTAAGTTAAGACACTTCTTCATTCGAGAAGCCGTGGCAGATGGGACCTTGGAGATCACAAAAATTGGTACTGAACACCAAATAGCTGATATGCTCACAAAGGCCCTATACAAGCCAAGACTGGCGATGCTATGCAGGCAGATAGGGGTGCATGCATAATTTGGAAGATGCTGCTGCTGCTTTGCAGCTATACTCTAGGCACCATGAGCTTCAAGAGAAGATGTTAGAGTTTGAATACTTACATAATATGTAATACTCTTTGTTGTTATAAAGCTATGGTACCTATGTCACATTGTAAAAAAAAAAAAACGTCACTCTTAACGTATAAAAATACAAAATATTTCTTTGGATAAAATATCTTTTTAATTTGGTTTCCATTATCTTCTAATAAATCATCCCGGACTTTAATTATCTTAAAGCTATCGATATAGAAAAAAATTACCAATAGTATTTTAAATTTATAGCGATACTATTGCTTTATTACGATTGATAGTATCTATCTTGATACACTATCACTACAGTAGTATTAATTGATACCAACGATACTATTTATAAACTATCGATGACTCGATTGTTTTTGCAACTAGCATAGCGGTGGTATCTACCCAGACGGCCTCTCGCAGACGAGAAACCTAATTTTAGATACTATTGATTTTGAGCAATACCTGTTTTAACTATCAATACTATCGATACTACCGATAGTATTATCAAGAATCTATAGTATCGTTATCACTATCGATATCATGACCCTTTCGATTTCCTACTGATGAACTATATCAGACTTCAGAGGTACTCTCAGTTAAAATACTGTTTATTTTACGAACGGTATTATTCATGCATCCCACAAAAAAATACACTGACACAATAAAACTTAAACGGCGTACGGATAGAGTGCATGTAACCAAATCATTCACAACATCCTATTCTCATAGATTTTTGTGTTTTCTGGGAGAGCACATCTACAACAAGGTTAACCGCAACTTGTCTATATACGATCTCAAAAATATGATTGCAAATCGAAAGTTATGGATTGGCTTCTCAGGCTAACATACGATTAAACAGAACAGATAATTAAAACTGTTAATTAATTAATATGTTTTATATATTATTACTCCTGTCCTACAAATTAAGTTCACATACAACTACCAGGCATCACACACACACACACACACACACACATACACACACTAAATCACTCAAAACACAACCTAATGAATAGGCGAATTAATTAATTATAATGATTATACTTAAATAGTTGTAATATACGATTGCTAAATATAGTTTTATGCTCAACTGTTTCACGAGAAGTTAGATTAATAAACTCGCATTTTATTGGGCTAACCCCCCCCCCCCCCCCCCCCGGGCCACATTAGGAACACTGTCTTGCAAGATACAGTTTACGAACTAGTTTGTAAGACAGAGGTCCAAACTATTGTTATATCTAGCTTTGTTATATTTTGTATAAAATCAGCACATGTTAAAAACGAACATTAAAACTGTAATAGCAATTATGGTTTTTATGGTTAATAAACTATTATTATTATTATTATTCATGACTAATTTTCGAGGCCACGATCGATACTATTACTACTATTGCAACAACACTACTTTACAGACTTGTTCGAGCTTGTCGATGTCCGATGTAGAGTTTGTTCATTTTTAAACAAGAATAACAAGTTTTATAGATAATAGTGCGGTGCAGTGCTATTTTCCGGATTATATTTTGTGAGTTCTACACAATATTCTCCACATTTTAGGAGCAGTTGAGCACATAGAAGGTAACTCTTCAATATGAGCTCTGAAGATGAAATTGAAGAAGAATCTTCACCCTTTCGAGGAGTTCCCGCCACCATCGTACTTATCAACGTTTTTGACCCTTCCTCCAGTAAAACGGCGCAAATAGCTCACGCCGCTACTTGTAGGTTGGTGCGCCAATACTTGCGACAATCCACGTCCCAGTGTGTCGGCGTTTGTCTCTTTGGCGCTGAAGACACCGATGACGCCTCAAAACTAGATGCCAGAAGTGTAAAAGATGTATTTAGTCTTACACCTCCTACCCTCGATGATTTTAAAAAGCTTCAAGATATTAATATACAGAATATAAAACAAGCAAAGGATTTTATCCTATCTGATGCTCTCCTCCACTGCAGCGAAATGTTTTTACGCTGCAAGAAACAGCTTTCATCACGAACCCTTATAATACTCACCAGAATGGACACTGTTCCAACACAAATTGACCAAAAACCTACCCTCAAACGTGTTGAGGACCTGGTAGATTCAGATGTGGAATTAAGACTCATTAATATTGCAGAAACAGAATACCAAATAGAAGAGTTTTATAAAGACTTCTTAAAAGAAGCCAATAAGGGCAGGGATGTTATTTTACCCGTGCCAATATGGAGTGAAAAAGAAATTGAGAAGTTGATGTATCAGCATTCACATCGTCACTTAGCCGTTGCGAAAATCAGTTTTGAAATTGGAAATGGATTAAATATAGGAGTTGGAGTTTACAGTCTTATGAAAAGTCAGGGGCAAACTCAACATAAAACATCATACTTGAATAGCGAAACCAATGCAGTACTGACCAGTCAAACAAAGATGTCAAAAGTTAGCACAGACAAGGAAGATGAAATGGATGCTGATGAAGAACAGTCTCAAAAACAATTGCCACTTCTTAAATCTGAAACCCTATACTATCAGGAGTATGGTGGAGAAAGAGTTGAGTTCACAGCCAATGAAATGAAAACAATAAAAAATCCATTTGGTCCACCAATGCTAAAACTTCTTGGATTCAAACCTGCTAGTTTAATGTGTAAAGAAAAATGGTATTTGAAAAAAAGTTACTTTTTGTTTCCTAATGATGGTATAATTGAGGGCTCTACTGTGGCATTCAAGTCTTTGCATCAAGCATGTGTTGAAACAGGAATGGTGGCTATATGTATATTGTGTACCCGGGTCAACTCAAGACCTATAAATGTTGCTCTTGCTCCATGTACCAATCCCCTTGGCTTAGACATTGATATTGGTTTTGATGTAATTTGCATTCCATTTGTGGAAAACGTAAGAGACATCAGTAGTTTTGAGGATGACAGAAGGGGCATAACAGATGTTGAAAAAAAGCTAATGAAGAAAACAATAGAAAGTATCAAATTTAATTACATACCAGAAATGTTTGAGAATCCAAAATTACAGTCTGAATACAGAGCTATTGAAGCTATTGCATTTAATGAGCAAGAGGTACAACCATTTGTTGACACAACAAAACCAAAACCTGAAATGTTCAAAGATATAAATGATGAATTCTTTGATAAAGTGTTTGGGCCATTTGGAGTAGCTCCTGTCAAGAAAGCTCCAGCACTAAAAGAACACACACAGAAACGAAAACCAGAAACATCAAATAACTCTACTGCAGCTAAAAAAAAGAAAAGTGATGAATATGACGAATCTGAGTTGCAAAGTCGTTTAAAAAGTGGGAAATTGTCTTTATACACAGTTCCACAATTGAAAAATATATTGCTGTCTATTGACCCAAAATTGCCAGCTTTAAATGGTTTAAAAAAGGCAGATCTTATTAATTTAGTTATAGAAGGCCTAAAGTAGGTCAGTACAAACCAAACCTACACCTAATATTACTTTTACTATTCATAATTGTCGTTATAGATCATTTTGAACTCAAAAACTAGCTTAAGCTTGGCATCCATTTCTTGAAGGCTCAAAATGGTTCAATATAGTACTGTTTCACATTTGTTTATTTATGACTGTTTTTTAGTATGCTTAATTCACAAATTAAATAATAAATATAGGGAAAAAGATATGATATATCAAGTGATCACAGTGCATTATTGTTGTTTAAAATTATTTTTGTACTAAATAAAAAAACTTTAAAAACAAACATATATTATTATTCCTATTCCAAATTATCCTACAACATTAATTAAATATACAGTGAGCCGTCAGCTGGGCCAAGATGATGTATCCCAATGAGTAAAGCATCTACAAGGGTCCAGACGCCCAGGCCACCAAAGCTAAAAAGTTTTCCGATTCCCTCTTGCCAATGGCCAAGGTAGAAACGATCAGCTCCAAAGCCGCCGAGGGTGAGGGCAAGGATTAGTGCAGTGCCCCATCTGGTGCCAGCAGTCCAGGAACAACGTATCTTCTTGAGGAACCTCCTTTTGCCCAAACAGAGTATGTCATCAGAGACTGTACAGTTTGTTCTGAAAGGGAAAAGATAAATTTCCAAGTATTAGCTTTCATTGCTTCTTGATTTATTAATCACTGGCCAAGTCTTAAAATGAATGTTACAGACTGTTTGTCATCTGTCGGTCTTATGAATTCAGTTTCAATATTTTGTTGACTGGACTTTTTGTTTTAATGTAAAATAATAAGTAAATGAATTCTTACAAATAATACTTCAGTGGTGAAGCCAATGAGTTACAATTGGCTTTTTGTTCACATCTATGTTCCCACTTGTCTGTTTGATAACAAAACCTGCACATAGCTGTCCTGTTGAATGTTTTTGTACCCTGAAACATATTATATAAATTTGTTAGGGCTTATATGAGCTAATTATGTAGGCTACAGGCAGGAGGATGCAAAGGAAGAAGTTCTGCATTTAATTAAATATAAAAATTACATTTTAGTTCCTACATGCTAATTAACCTAATGGGTGACAGCGGTTCGATGTGAGAACCAGAAGTGACGGTGTGGGGGAAAGCTATATAATGTTAAAAGTCAGAAAGAGAGGGCATGATGTGCTGCGTCAGCGCCTCGTAACTCCCTCCTGCGGGCAGTTGGTATGCACCACAACTTAATAAGTAACAAGCTCAATGATATTATGAGTGGAATTCTAGGCTAATTGTTTTTTTTTTATGAAATACAGTTGCCTCATTATTTTTTTTGTCTAAGATCTCAGTGGGAACTTACATTACACACAACTTTGGGTTTTACATTGCAACTGTAGTTATCCATGCCTCCATATCGACAGTCTATACTCCTATCACACGTTATGCATGGATAATTCAGACTTGCACACTCTGCAATGTTCTCTTGGTCTACAGATGGGCAGCTTTTCAAGTATTCTTCATTTTCGCTGAAACTTATGCCCCTATTGTCGTTTGAATCCTCTTTATAATTACCCTTATCGCTTTGTAAGTCCATGTTATTATTTGCTGTAACAAACGAGTTGGTCATTCAGCCAGATATCAAGTTTTGGAAAATAATTGATAGTTATTAAAAACTCACTCAACATGTCTGTGGTATGTATCGTATTAAAAATAACCAAAAGAATTAAAACTAAGCTATCCCTTATATTTATCCGTAATGGCACAGTTCTCGGCATTATGAATTATTTACATTTTACACAAATATCTGAGAATTATTGGTAGAAATTATATATAGCTAGGAAATGAAAATTTATCGGTAAACATTAATGACAATATGATTTTTTTTAAGTTCGCCCGTTAGTGTAGGCTAAAGTCTCTAGGACTATACCGCCATGTCTTACGTAGTTTTTATTTGATAGTTTAATATTCCATTTATTATACTTTTGTTGAGAATGAGGGCAACAAGCCGGACCCTCTCCTAGAGCTTCAATAAAGTGGTGGAACTTTATTCAAGCTTTCCATGAACTTTTTGGGAGAACATAAAAATTAAAAAGCAATGTTTTCTCTATTTTGTTTCATTTGCCTACACTCGCGCACGTTTACGAACACATAATGGTTAATATTCCACCGATATTACATATGATCACTCGAAATAACACTTGTTTGGAAAGTAAAACAAAATCGAACTGTATCACTATGGTATCACTTTTCACAAAGATAAAATAGTAGTTTTTCTTTGACTTTTCACTTCCTGCCAAAAGACAATGAAATGTTTTTTTTTAAATTCGCGCTTTTGGGCAGGCTAGTCTCTAGGACCATACCGCCTTGTCTTACGTAGGTTTTATTTGATAGTTTGAAAGTTTTTACAATAATTTAGGGTAGCTTGAAATGAAAGCATAAGAAAGTATCGATAAACGTTACCGATACGATTACCTACATCACGGTATTTTGGCGAAGTTATTCACTTGAAAAATAAATGATGTTACGCTTAGAACTTAGAATTGTCTAAATTGTAAAAGGGTCTAAAAGGGTTGCGCTGTCAAGTTCTCTATAGTGTTCTTCCTCTGAGGTATTGGTTGGTGGAGTTACTGAAGTACTTCAAGTAGTTGGAGTACTCCAAGGATATTATTAATTTGATAAAGATACATATTTGTAGAAAATCATTTATTACAAGCTTTTTTTATTATGAACAAGAAATATAATATACTATGCTAACAATTCCTAAAATATTTTTTTTTACTATGAAATACTTATATAAAATTAATAACAAAAAAAAAAAGATGTAATTATGGCATGCACAGCGCTTTGCTTGAATATTAATAATTTAAATCATTGGAGTTACTAAACATGTATTATCAATTTTGTGTCGCACCTCTTCCCTATCTTTCCATTATCTCAAGTCATTTTGTCGTCACTTCTTTCTTCGCAAGCTTGTGAAATTCTCATTATTTTTTGTCTTCAGGCATCCTTAGGTCTAATTTAGGTAGGTAATTGGAAACGCGGGATGCCTTTGTCCAAAACCGTCTGTCCTTAGACAAAACGTGTAGGACATAACCATGGTGCTTTTGATAGAAACGGGGGGGAAATATTTGTAGAAGTTTAATAGAAATTGCCGTTAAAAAAAGCACATTTCTGTCATGTATTTGAAGGAATTTGACAACATAAAATGTTCTTATGTAAGACAGACTTGAATGTAACGGATTAACCGATATATCCTTAACTCCTGAGTTTTTAAGTAAGTTATCTTCACTTAGGTACTTCAAAATCGCTATCGCTTCACGAATCGCTATCAAACTTCAAAACAGAGTCTGCGAATCACAGTTTCTCGTATTGTCATCGGTAGCAAAATTCGATTTTCTACTGTTTTCGTTTTCTTTCGATATTTCAGATATTGTAGACAAATCTGGCACCGCGCAGGCTATAGGAAACAGTTGCTTGAGATTGGCACCGTAGCTGCTCATACTTGTTGAAGGTAGTATGTTGGAATCTTCTTCATATAGGTACCATGTAGTTGGTTGTGTCATCGGTGGATCGTCTGAAAGGTCTTCGGTTAAAATGCTACTGTTCGTTGCGGCTGGACTGAGATACATCGTTTCTGGACTTTCGAAGATAGTTCCCGATGTTTTTGGTTCTAAAACACAAATTCATTATCAATCAGACAGTCTGTGTGGTGTAGTAGTTTGGCAGGTAATATCTCATATACCATAAAGGTTGCGGGTTCGATTCATCGGGACAAAAGTTTGAGCACAGAAAAAAAAACGAAGTATAATTATAGTTCCCGGCATAACCTAATCAAGTGGCTGTATCTCCGTAAAGGGGGTAATGGTACGAAAATTTAATGACGTCCTGTTGTCCCCGTAGCGGGCAAGGAGAAGACAAGGCCTACGGGGACAACGTACCTACACCCCGGTAATACCCTTGAAACATGGAATCCTAATCTTACCAAAGGGTCTGGATCTCGTGTGGCGTATTCAATCAATCAATCATTTTTTTTGCAAATACAAATCAATTCTATGAGCTCTGAATCCCACACTAGGATAAATCCTGTATTGTAAGGATTCAATCTTTTTCATTCGGTATAGCTGTTTACAAAGCGAAACAAACATAGGTTAGATTTATTAATCAGTGTACTGATTGTGATAAGTGTTATCAAAACAATGCATACAGCATTTCAGAATTTTCAGATGAAAAAAGTAATTACTTATGTATGGGGTTGGACCAGTCACGTGCGCGCATACTATATAGAAGACCTTTGGCAATGACTGCAGGCCAGATATTAACCAAAAAGGGCACACAGCTCAGAACCCGTAGTGAGTTACTACGGGTTTTGTAGAAGAAATGGAGGGAAGCCTTTACCCAGCAATGAGACAGAGATTTTTCTTGGCAGGGCCTCCAATATAAGTAAGGGTTTAATAAAAGTTTTAAATAAATCTAGATTTTCATAAACATAAGGAATACAATTTCCAATTGTATTTCTGATGGTAGCTGTACTAGCACAGAATACTAATGGACAGAAGCATCACTCCGCAAAGAAATTTAAATAAATAGCGACTCTTACTATGACGCAATAAAATTCAATTCAGCTCGCGTAGCGCTGCATACCTACCAGTCATGTTAACCTACAGAGCGCCTCTCTTTCTATCGCATAGCTCTTATCTCTTCTGACGCGGCACGTGTAAAGACGCGCGACCCGCCGTCGGTGTTCGGCTATGTACTTGTAGCTTCGTACCTACAGTGCGGAGTGCGCTACTAGGTGTATCTATGATAGGTTTAGACATTATTATGAAAAAAAATGTTCATCACTTACCAGAAGCTGTGTTATTCTGAGTATTGTTTAACAATTCTGCCGAAATGCTAGCTGCATCTTCCAAAATTCTTTGCAATTCGCTGTCCACCGACTGCGTTGTACTGTTCAACGTAATAATAGATTTCGAATTTTCAACGAATTCGACGCTGTCTCCTATGCATTCGTTTGCCAGCAAGCAGGTTTCAGAATGGTTGTGTATAAGGTCCACACTATCATCGCTCCCTTTTAGTAAGACGGAAATAGTACTAGTCTCATTTATGCCACTATCAGTATAATTTGATATTGTGCTAACGTTTCCGACAGACTTCTCTCGAACCTTCTCCTTTGATCGACGGGACTCTGTCGGCCTCAGTATTTTTACTTTAATAACATCTTTCTTCTTTTTACCTTTAGCTTTTTCAGTGTTTATTGTAACATCAGTGCAGTTGTTAGCGTTTTCTTCGATTGAAAAGGCTGTTATGGCCGGAGGACAGGATTTCCTGCTAACATATGAACAGGATTCCATATGTTCTTCTACAATAATCGGATCCTTTAAGGCTTTCGGCTTTTGAGCAGTCTTCTTCTTGCGAGGTGTTGAACTTCTCTTTTTCGCTCTAGTTTTCTTGGCAGGTACAGTTTTTGACGCATCCACTTCCATCGCATCTTCTTTTTTATTGTTTGCCCTTGTTTTCTTCGTTGATGCAATTTTAGTTTCATCTACTTCCATTGCGTTTTCTTTTTGAATGCCTTCTCTCGACAGCTTTTTATTGCTTTCAAGTAACAAATCGCGCAGTCTTTGGTCAAGCGATTCAGATAACGTTAGGTTTTCTATGTTAACTGATGAACATCCTTTATTTAGTTTTGGATCAGTAAACGTCGTACAATTTGTAATATTCTTGAATGATGTCACTATTTGTGTGTTTTTCTTGAGGTCACATTGTTGGTTCATTAGAGGTACTGATACGTCTAAATTGGAAATCATATATTCACTAAAATCCATTCTATGACTATTCTCATTAGAGTGTATTTCATTTATTGTTTGATGGTTCTTGCTTTCAATCATCTCTTTGCTGAAAGATAAGTTTTCTACCAATGACAATTCTGGGGAGAGCGGTAGTGATAAACTACTGGAACTTGCGATTTCTACAATAATATCAGAGTGATCGTTACTTAATTTTTCGGAGCCTTTGGACACAGTATTGAAATGTCTTGCATTCTCCAATTCTTGTGTGATGGGAATAATTTCATCGATGCGTTCCATTTTATTAAACGACAACTTATGCTTCGGTACTAACAATTGGTAAGAATCTGTTGCGTATACTTCCGAGTTTAGAGTAGTCTGCGATCGTCTCAAGGGGACAAAATACGAGGAATTGTTAGAACTTGCAGACAAATCTTGAAACAAGATCGGGTAAGTCTTTCTTCGCGTTACGCGGTTGTATTTATATTTCTTTTGAATCGATAAGCTAAGTTTTCTCTTCCTCTTAGGTAAATTAATTTTCATTGGAGTAGGGTCGGAATCTTGGTATCCTTGTGTGCTATCTATCGAGTTCTCTGATTTGTTTTCTTTATAAGGGATTATATTTATGTTTGATGAGCTAAAAAAGAAAAACATGCGCGTTGTTAATGCAGGAATGACAAGCTCAAAGCAAAGCTTTTTTGGGCATGCTTTTTTGAGTATATGTATATGAGACTATGAGCGGCTATGTTCAAGAGTGGATAATATAAATACGCATTACAAGAAAATAATATGTATGACTTATTGTAAGTAAGCAGGATATGAAAATGATTTGATCAAAGAAGCTACATGCAAATGTTAATGGAAGCAGGTAATAACTATGATTTTATTTATAACTTACCCGAAAACTAAATAAGAACTTAAACCGAAATTAATAAGCGTTTTTTTCTAAAATAATACACAAGTTCTTACTAAGACATATTTATTTTGTAAAATACACCTGCTCCCATTATCTTTTTTTACAAAACACATTTTTAGCTTCTTTTATGTACAATACAAGTAAACAAATTAAGGTATTAGTATTAATAAGTCTTGTAGATAAATGGCTAATATTAAGTATAGTTAATTAGTAATTAAACAGATCTTTAAAACAACCGACTTTACAAAGTTAAGCACATACTATTTTTAGAGACATTATTATTTGTTTGACATAATGACACAAAAAGTCAGTTCAAAGTTAATCGATTAATCTAAAGCTTACGGCAATTGATAATTAAATTAACCAGTGCAAGTATATAATATAAGTGGCGGTTAAATCCGTGGAGTATAGGCGATTTTTCTGCCTCAAAATAATGATAATTTGTAAAATTTACCAAGCTGTCAACAAACAACTTACATTTTGGGCATAGTTCTTTAGACTAACGTACATTTAATGCAGTTATAATAAAAAATTCTTAAATTTCAGTTAAAACAGGAATAATATTTACAAGCATATTTTTCCAAATAAATTAAAATGTATTAAAAAGCTACAAAAACCTGTAAATTGTTGTATGTTTGTATAGCAATGACATGCGTATAATCCAATAAAGATGGGACGACTGATTTTCTTTAAAATAAAGACTAGATATAATCCAAAATATATAGACTGATTGATTCGTACTAGATCTTAGTTTTTGTGCTTCAACCAAAACAGCCAAACCAATTAATCTTTAAATGAAAACTACATAGATTGGAATTAATTTCATCACATTTTTAAAATAGCTAATTTTATTTTTAGCCTCATTTAATGATTTATTATGATTGGTCACATTTAGTACATTGAGTAAAAAATCAGTAACATTAATTACAGCATTTCATACTTTATATATATTTTTTAAGCTACCTTCTCTTCTTCTTTCCTGCCGGCGACTTGTTAGATTTGGGCACTGGTGGGAACATGTATCTGGCGTCTTCGTTGTCGAAACCAAGGAGTTCTGTGGTCTCTTTACTTGTAGACTTCCTAGATCTTAGTCTTGTGTTGTCGCTTACTGAGGAGTCTGTGTCTGAAAAAAGATAACAATGTTAATGTTTATATTATAGTGCTACAAGAGCCTGCATGATGATGGCTGAAATTGGACATATTCATTAGTAATCATTTCGAGTCGATTGCTGGGTTACATAACAAACAAGTTTTTATTTATTTATGTAACTGTTCACTTGATAGAAGTTTCACGCTTGTCCATAACAATAGGGAATATGCATGTATTTTTTAATGCTTGAATGGATTCATTATAGATGACTATTAAATATTATATTTTTCAAAATGTGGCGTCATTAGTCTTTAAATGAAATTTTGAATCAATTTAAATCATCAACAGAGACAGGCCATTTGTGTGTAACGTCATAATGTATGATCTAGGATCTCCTCATTGGTCTGTCTATGCTACATGTATGTATGTGTCAATAATTAACCAATAGGGTGGGCTCTATTTTAAAAAGGAACTAATAAGTAGCGAGTCGCGTGACGTCAACATATATGATGGCTGCACGTACTCAAGGGTTTTGCGATTACGTTCCGTTTCTCCAAAAATACGAAAAAGAAATATTGAAATACAAACATCTACGCAATTAATAATAGTAATTATATCACTAATAAATGTTTACAGGAGTAAGCTATCATAAATATTATTTTCGCATTTTTCAACAAAACATGCATAATCTCTACTGCAGTGCCATCCAGAACTTGTAATACCTACTTAAAGTACTGTGTAGCACTGCATTGCGCTCGTCACTCCGAGACATGCAGTTATTAAGAGTGTCACATTATTTTTTTCCTATCCTATGCTGTCCCACGGCTGGGCAAAGGCCTCCCCCAATTCCTTCCACCTGTCTCGCTCCTGCGCCATCTCATACCAATTTTTTATACCAATTTTTATGCCCAGTAATTTCGCTGGCTACATGCTGGCTGGCTTTTCAAAGCGGGACACAGTAAGACTTAGCGACAGATTAACTGGCAAAACGGTGGTGGCCTCTCTCATACGAGAGATATACCACCTACCACAGAGAAGTGGAGGAGTGGTAATTACAATAATTAATACTTGACATTATTAAAACAATATTTTCGTTAGAAAAATTATGAATTGATAATCAAGGTACTTTAAGAGCGAGTGTGGCTCAGTGGGAGCACGTGCGGCTTTCGATCTGACGCACCCGAGTTCCAATCCCGATCGCCCCGCGAAACTGACGCCCCACTGGCTTTTTTAAATTATGCGCGATTTAACACTCACTCTAAAAACGGTGAAGGAAAACATTGTGAGGAAACCGGCATGTCCAAGAATTAGTCGCAAAAATTCAAGGACATGTGACATCCACCAACCCGCACCGGGCCAGCGTGACGGATTATGATCCATACTCTCTATATAAGGCCCGTGTCCCAGCAGTGGGAACGTGATGGGCTGATGATGAATCAAGGTACTTCATAATGGTAACACTTACCATATTTCCTGGGCGATTTGGTTTGCCTAGCCTCAACAGGCGACTTAACATTTGCTCCACTGACATTATCGCTTTTCTTCCGTTTGGATATACGCACACTCTCTCTGCATATCAGCTGTTTCTGTCCTGTAGAATCATTTTGTTTCTCTGCAGCTTTAATAGGGACTGCTTCTGATTGGTTGGATTCTTTATGTTCTTTTGTTTCGGTTTGTGCTGTCGTTGTTTTTGTTGGAGAGGACTTTGCTGTTTCATCTTTAGGTTCTACTTGTTCTTTTTGTTTGGCGAGTTGTAGTTTTGATGCACGTTTGCTTTTAGGTTTGGTCGTAGGTTTTGATTCCGCTGAACTTGTTTTGGATATTCGAGCTCTCTTTACTGGGCTTTGGATCGAAGTTACTGATGTCGACGAATCTTTCCTAGCCTTTCCCCTCCTGAAAATTGAGAAAACTTTTAGGCTTGAAAAAATTGCCATTGCACTTTGTTATAATTTTCTGCGTTAGTTTGGAGGCTCAGTAAGCCTCCAAACTAACGCAGAAAACTCGTTCGAGTCTCGACTGGATTATGGAGTTATTGGCTTTACCTCTTGGTAACATTCGTGTTGTCCAGTTGACTGGGTTGGACTTCCTCCTCTTTTTCTAGTTCTTCTATTTGTTTAAAAATTTCAGTCTCTATTTTATTGACTTTTTCATGGACTTCTGAAATAACATAACTATTGTAATAAGCGTGTATGACTTTTTTTTACGCTTAATAGGTCTATGTTTGGCCACTATCTCGCCTGATGGTAAGCGATGATGTGGCCTAAGATGGAGCACATAGATTTAGAGAGAGGCGGCAGTTGAGCGGCTGCTCAGACCCGTCTCCCCGATGGTTCACCGAACATCATCCCGAAACACGACTAGGTCGTTTGACGGCATGGCTTTGTTCGGTGGGTGGTATTACAACCACGGCCAGAGCCTACCACTCCAAAGCGCGTAAGCGGGTTTCATCACGATGTTTTCCTTCACCGTTTTAGAGCGAGCGTGCAAAATCTGCACTTAACTATACGTCATTGGTGCAGGGCCGAGTCGGGATTCGAACTCAAGTGCGTCTGATCGAAAGGCGCATGAGTTCCCGCTGAGCCACACTCGCTCTTACACTCGACTTTGATAAGTTAGCTTTACCATCATTTCACTGCCTCACGTCCAGCTACAATCAGCATCTACGGAGTCTCTCCACTTCGCGTAGTCCTACATTACAATTGCCAAGCCGTAGTCTTCACTCAAGAACACTTCTCCAACGCTTATATTGGATCGGAGTCTTAAGACACTGGTTGAGTCATTGTGATAATTTGACGTTCATAAGTGCGTCTGTGATGCCAAAATGATTAAAGAGATTTTGATTTAAGGTGGTACGTTACGGTACGCTTTTCATACAACATTCAACCATTATTAACTTGTTCACTGAATAGTAGAAATGCCTTAACTTATGCGTGGTGAACTATTTATTATATACCTATATATTTGAATTTTATAAGTTATACTACATTTATAAGTCATGCATAATTTAAAATTAACCTATATATTTATTTACAGAACCTTAATTTTGTACCAAACTATTGATTTATCTAAAAATACCTGAAATACCTTGTCAATCTAATGCTGTCCGATGAATAATTTAAGCACAATTTGTGTTTCAAAATTGTGGTCTCGTAGTAGGAATAATAATAGATAAAAAGTGTCTGCAATTTGTAGTATGTAATTATATAATAAGTAATTCCTAGTTTAAAATGTACCTACCTAGCAATGTAACCTCACTACCTAATTGCTGTAATAAAAAAAAATACATTTTCATTTACCGGTTGTTATTTACGCAAAATTAATAAAATGATTGTACCATTTTATTATAACCGGTTTCTGATATAATTGTACCATAAATGGTACAATTTATTAAACTTTGTATGAAATACGTTACCTTAAACAGGCGGCCCATTGCCACTTTAGCAGCTTCAGCTGGCTAATCCTCTCGATGACTGTTGTTTGCTACTTTTATTCTCGTTTCGGATATAATCTTTCACAGAAACTTCGAATATAGTCTGGCTTATTGATATGAAACTATGAAAAAATTGTTGTATGACAAATCTAAAAACTTTAGACAACAATTGCAGGTGAAATGTTGGTTTATTCATGATCATAGCTCAGACTGGAGTGTAATGTGATTGTAATAGGCTTGTATGTTAAAAAAACAAACCTTTATCTACAGCAATTGTGGCAACGACAGGTGTGGACGTTCCACTGCTGACTTCCATAGTTTCAACCATACTCTGTTGGTTACCCTCACTTCTACTTTTTCTTTCAAGTTCTTTCAATTGTCCTTTGCTTGTAGTTGGTTCAGTTCTGAGCATTTGAACCATTTGAGGCATTGCATTGCTGATTTGATCCCAGACTCCTTCTAAACAATATTCCTGTAACAACAAAAGTCTTTAGATTATAATGATAATAACAGAGATGCGGAAGCCGGTATATTAGCACATATTGAGAGACGATTTGTCACTCTGAAGCTCTAACCATTGGTTGTTTGGGTCCTGACCTGCTGCCTATTGCAAGTTTAGATTCTTATAGTAATTAACCGACTTCAAAAAAGGAGGAGGTTCTCTATTCGGTTGTTTTTTTTTTATGTTTGTTACCTCAGAACTCCGTCATTTGTGAACCGATTTGGAAAATTCTTTTTGCGTTGTGTTCAGTATAGCTACGAAGTGGTCCCATATAAATATCATCGATATGTGACTTTGGACTTCGAAGATACATTGAAGTCGGTTTTTGTTTTTTCTAAAAAATTAATTATTTGGTATATATAATTTTTTAGACAAGTGATAGATAGATAGATAAACACTTTATTATTCACCTTAAAAATAGAGAAAAAGTACAATTCAAATGTTTATAGTGGTGTAACAATGGGCGGTCTTATCGCTTAAAGCGATCTCTTCCAGACAACCTTTGGATGGAGAGGAATAACGAAACATACATAGACGGTGGTGATAGAAAATATAATAGACATACTAAGGTCTTACATATGATATACAATATATAATCTAATTACTTAAATATATATATGACTATATAAATAAACTTATATACCTAATTAATATACATACATACATACATACATACAATATATAATTAACATACATATTATACAATCCAAAAGTGAACGGATATAAAAAAAAAATAGAATTCCATAGCAAAATATAATGATAAATATTATGAAGTGGATAAATATAATTTCCTAACACGTTCTCTGAAAGTGTTGCAAAATAAATTTATTTTTTAAGCAATAGCATAGTCTTGGCTTTAGTTTTACAAACTTTCTAAGTATGCAAAATATCTACCTCGGCTGTGGCGAAATATTTTGCATATTTAAAAAGTTTGTTAATTGTTGTAAAAATCTAAACTAAAAAATGAATTAAATAACTGAGATAATATAAGAACCATCAATATTCTTACACTTGTAGTATTTATATACATACTAAAAATATCCTCCAATTAACGTGAACTATTAAGTATACAATATAAGAATATATACAATATAAACAATATAAGAATATAATATAAAGAAAGAAAGAAAAAGAACCTGAGAACCTGGGTCTCTTTAAGACAAGAGTGTATAGGCACCTCATGGGCAAACATGCTCCACCTTAGACCGCAACTACGCTTACCATCAGGTGAGTTGTTGTCAAACGTCAGCCCATTTAATCATAAAAACAAAAAATTAAAATGAAAGAAACGTTTATTTGCAACACTTAACTTATAAACTATAAACACATGACATATCCCTGCCCGAGTCAGTCTTTCTCGATAGCTACAATCTGGGCATCTTCAAGTCTCGAGTGAACAGGTACTATCTTGGTAAGCGTGCTACATCGTCGACCGCATCGTCGCTTACCATCAGGTGACATAGTGGTCCAACGCAAGACAATAGCAATAAAAAAAAACAGAAAAGAAAAACATGAAATGTGTCACAGATTATATAAAAAAATAAAGGAAATTGTTGCAAACCGGCCTCAACTCAGCGTTGTGCTGATGGGTTTCTTTCAATAAACTTAATAGTTGTGTGTTGTGTAGAAATCTTACCAATCCAGTTTTTGAAGCTATTTTAAGCACCATCCGTGAATCCTTTGGTTCGACCCTATTTTGTACTACATCTAATTCTTTACCTGCAATAAAATAAGAACCTATTGTTATCTTGTAATTTTTAAGCTATTGCATAGCTTCTATCGCGGGCCTTGAGCGTGGAGACCGAATCCAGAAATTCCGTAACGAAAATAACCTAACACCCCCCACTCCGAATGCTATGCAATAGCTTTACTGCGGCAGTCTCCGAGTGCCACACGTCTTTTTTTTAAATAAAAGTCTGTAGTGTGATTGGAGTTTGCTCACCATTTCCATTATCGCGTTGAACAGGCTTCTGTGGACCATGGTAGGGTTTACCGTTTCTGAAAAAACACGTTGAATTAAATGTACTAGTGGTACTATATAATTCTTATACAGGGCGAGTCTGAATTGGTTTATTTCTTTCAAGGGGATGGCTAATGAAGTCATATTTTTTTTTAGCCTAGCATGTCTTTAACCTGGTGGTAAGCGCCATGCCTGCCCATTACAATTGCAATACCACCCATAACTTTTAAGTAAGTACCTTAAAAGTACTGCATAGCACTGCATGGCGCTCACCCCGAGACATTAGATAGTCACATATGCCCAGCTATTTCGCTGGTTACAATGCCCTTCAAACCGGAACAGTTATGCTTGCGCACTACTGCTTGGCGACAGCTTGGAGGCAAAGCTGTGGTACATACTCAGGCAGCCTCCAGGGCGGGTTTGTAATCTAGAAAATAATGAATACAAATAAAACACTTACTGAGGCGAAGGCAATATCGACGAAGCTGGTTCTTTCATTTGCGGCGCCGTACTTTCCCGGGTTTCTTTCAGTAAACTGAAAAATAAGATGAGGTTTTTAAAAAGTAAAAGCAACTATGAATGCTTAAAATAACAGCGTCCCCGTAAGACGGGATAAAGGCTATAGAAATTTGGTTTCCCAAGTACTTGATTCAGCGGCCTAGTTGGTTAAGGCGTCAGGAAGGTATTCCGAAGACGCAAGTTCAAATCCTGCCCTAGAAATTACAGTTTTATTCGTTCTAAATATTTAAATTATAGTATATTGACTATTCTTACCTTTTGAACTCATCCACTCTTTTTTTCTCTTCAACATACTTTTGCCTCCAATAAGATTCTTCTTCCATGTCTGATCCACCTGAAGTGTTTTAAAAACATAATGTTACAAATTTTCCGTCACAAGTGTTACCAGGTTTTTGATGGGAATATTTA
Source organism: Petrophora chlorosata (assembly GCA_951640565.1). Lineage (NCBI taxonomy): Eukaryota > Metazoa > Arthropoda > Insecta > Lepidoptera > Geometridae > Petrophora > Petrophora chlorosata. The sequence goes on along the minus strand of OX621205.1, from coordinate 6,379,284 downwards.
AAATTCCTTACTTAAGCCGCTCCCTGACTAGCGGTGCGATTTTTGTTTTTGCTGCTTTCATTTTGTTACTTGAATACTTTCAGTAAATTGTTGCAAGAACGGTCGTAGTAGTACTTTCGGGTCGGGACATTATGCCTCTCATATGACGCGTTCGAAGCCGGCGCAGATCTCTAGTAATTTATAAATTAAATACTTAAAAAGTAAATACAACTCACTGTCTGGCCGGTATTTGAGAAAGTTCTTGATATGTTTGCCGTCTTTCACCAACGGGTAAATATTTTTGCCGAATATTACGTACAGCATCCCTTCTTCAGGGTCTTGCAATATTCGTGATGATTTCGGTTTCCTGAAAAGGGAAAATAAAACTTTTTATGCAAAAGTGCGAATCATAAAGACGTCGTCGACGTCTATGGACATCCAATACCAGCATTGTTGCTGTGTTCATCATCATCATCATCATCAGCCCATCACGTTCCCACTGCTGGGACACGGGCCTTCTCTCATAGAGAGAGAATGGGCCATAATCCACCACGCTGGCCCAGTGCGAGTTGGTGAATGTCACATGTCCTTGACTTTTTGTGAAAAATTCTTGGACATGCCGGTTTCCTCACGATGTTTTCCTTCACCGTTTTAGAGCGAGTGTTAAATCCGCACATAGCTTAAGAAAATCAGTGGTGCGGGGTCAGCGGGATTCGAACTCGGGTGCGTCGGATCGAAAGTCGCACGAGCTCCCACTGAGCCACACTCGCTCTTGTTGCTGTGTTGCCGACCATATAAGAGCGTTATCACTTATCACACTAGGTATTTGCGAGCGTATCTAGAGTGGCGTGATTTGTGAACGTGCTCGTGACAGATTCTCCGCGTATGCTTTGCGTTATCGCGGCGAGTAATCAAAGGATTGACAACCCTTTAGCGCTAGAAGCGCTGCGATTGATCGTCCCGCCGGCCCACATGCGCGGCGATGACGCCGAGCACGGCCCGCGCCGCCGCCCGCGCCTGTTCGCGCCGCCCGCACGCATTTACTCGGTTCGCGCACACAACCCCCCCCCACTGCCCGGGTCATAAGGTTAATCAACGACATGCTCCGCAGAAGCGTGCACTGCCCCGCGACATTCTCCCGCAGCAGGACGAGGAGGACGTCCGCGACGAGGACAGACGAAGGCGCCTCGACGGATCGCCCCAGGAGGGCACGACGACCAACACAGAGCCACCGATGAGGCACTCCGACCTTACGAGAAGCCCACGGTGGCCTGCCAGTTCCCCGGGGGTAGATGCCACCCCTGGGGGGGTGGTAGAGGCCCACCCCTACCACCCCCCCAGGGGGAGGTAGAAGAACGATCGAACGACATGACAACCAGACACTCGCTCGACAACCATATATATAGATATCTTCCATGATAAGGCAGGCAGGTTCAGAAGTTAACTTTTGGCTTACCTTAGTTTCGCCATGTAATGTGTTGGACTTAGTCTGTAAGTTACATGTGTTATGAATATATAAATAAATAAATCCGCAGTTTTGGACAATCAGTAGTTAGAGATAGGGGTTCTGCGAGCTGAATGGATTTCGACAAGGAAATACTACTGAGTTCTAGTAGGAGTACTGCTAGTGTAACTGTTGTGTTTGTTTAACTATTAAGGCCAGTATGTTGTTTAAAAAATGTTCTTTAAAATTTTTTGGCAAATAAATTATATTATTATGTCGCTTTTTCTCACGGGTTATACACCCGGTCCTTTGGAAGGCTTGCGCGGGGACATGAGTCAAACACGTAGAGGCCTCTAAGTGCATTTAGTTTAGATATGTAATGGGCAACACTTATCGGGGACTGTCTCTAAGTGCATCATTAAGAAGATGCAATCAAAGACAGCCCCCGATAAGCGCGAGGAATATTATTGGAGATATGGAAATTTTATTTATGATTAGGCTATTGAGGTGTTATTATTATTATTACTGTTGTTGGGAGGATCTATCCTTGGCCCATCGGAGAGTGACTACTTTGTGCTTTAATGCAAAACAGTTAAAAATAACCCTATATAATATCGAAAGCCATTCGATATTATCATGTATCAATACATTTAGCCGTAATAAACGTTTGCAAGTCATCCCGCTGGAAAAGCATTTGCATATGTGTTAAAGGTGGAGCTCTAAGGAGGGGGCAGAGAAATGGAAGAAAAAGGGGGTTTAGAGGAGAGCTTGTTCTCTCTGGATTAAAGATCGCGTAGCTTGGACTTACAAGTATCTTTTGGTCTGCCTGTTCCTACGTCCCCGAGGTGGTGATATGTAGGATTCGCTGTCACTTTCCGATGTCCACTCACTTGAATTCGAATCATTGTTTTTGCTAAAACAAAAATTTATCATGTAAGAGTTATCTTTTATCTCGAAGATTTACAACTGGCCACTATCTCAACTAATCAGCCACATCGTCGCTTAAAATCAGGGGAGACAGTGGTCAAAAATAATCTATAAGCTAAAAAATAAACTATACCTGAGACGCCGATTATGACACCTCCTTCTGTGACTCACTTGCCTTTTGCGATTAGTCGAGGCACCAACAGCACCTAAAAATAATATTCTTTTGCTTATAATTTAATTATGATCTTATTGAAACAAGCTTCGGATTGGTTACATACTATGGTATTTTTTTACGCCAGTTTCGTTTCTTTCAATGCATGCAACATGCAAATGTGTCCTCAACAGGTTTTTTGGCATTGTTCACTTACCATGAGCAAATCCAAACACATTAGCTAAAGCTCTTTCTCTTTGCGATTTTATGGATTTGCCGACATTTTTACTTGGGTTTACTGTATTCGGCTTTTTAACACTAGTTTGTACAATATCGTTCTTTTTAATATCTTCTACAACCATTACTTCAGTCTCCATCGTTGTATTAGGTACTTCTTGAGGTTTGGCTCTGTTTTTGTTAGTTTCTGTTTCAAGTTTTTCTTTATTTTGGATCTGTTTTGGTGCAGGTGTAGCTTCATCATCCGAATCGCTATTAGAATATTTCGTATCCTTAAATTGTTCATCAAATAAATTCACACTTAGAAGACAAGGATTTTTATCTTCAACTATTTCAACATCGCCATCGTCTTCTTCATTGGCAATATTAGATTCTTTTTGAGTACTTGTGCTAGGTTTATTTGTGTCTGATACAGATTTCAAATAAGTGTTGAACTGTTCTTCTGTATCTTTAATTGGTGGGCTGTCTGTATTAATTTCAATAACTGTAGTATCAGGTACATCTGCATTCTTTTTCAAAATAGTTCTGTTAGGGCTTTTTGGTGTGTCAGTATTTATTTCTATTACAGGTGTAACTCTTTCATGTAAATCAGTTTCATTTGATTTTTCTTCAGCCAACTTTTGTTTCTTAGTTTCTCTGCTATCTTGTGAGGTTGTTCTCTTTCCAGGCTTTTTCTTACTGTTTTCTGCACCATGTCTAGTTTCAGGATTAGTTTCTTTAGGCGTTTTTTTAGGTTCATCCAGAGCTTCTTGATTGTTAGGTAATATTGTATCTGATGATGTATTTCCAGTGTTTTGTGTAGAAGTACACGTGATATTTTTGCTTTCTTTATTATTATTATTGGTTGATGTTTCCATAATACTAGCATTGGATTTTGCAGTAACAAATTCAGTAGTGTTCTGTGGCTCGGCGATGTCATTTTCTTGAAAACTAGTTTCTTTGTTCTTTGTTTGAGTGTGTGTTTCGTCATTATTATTATTTTCCATTTTGTTATTCGTAGTCTTTTTCAGTGTCAAGGATTTTTTTGAGAGTTGCGAGAGACTTTCTTCTTTGGAAGAAATTTCTTTTTGAACAGTATTGTCAACTACAGTTTCTTTTTTAGCTGCTGCTTCCAATTCTTTAGCTGTTGTTTCTAATTCTTTCGTAACTGTTTCCATTTCATTAGCATTCCTTTCTTTATCTAATGTATCTTCAGTGTCTGGAATTTCTATCAACAAATCGGCATTATTATCAGTTGTGTGATTTTCTGTGGTTGAATTTTCTACTGCCACTGGTTGAGATTCTGTATTTTTCATAGATTTTTCAGTTTTATTTAACTTGTTTTCTTTATCAGATGCTTCAGATTCGGTTTCGAAATCATCAAGTAATTCTCGAACTAAAGGTGTCAAAGGTTCAAAAGTAATACAATCTTTAAATGACTTTGTTTCTCTTTCATTTTGATCATCTTTCGGAGATTCCAAGGCCCGCTGGACTTCTTCAGCATTTTCGTAGCAGTTTTCAATTACTACAGTGTCGGCCGATGACCTGCTTCGAGATACCATTGCACATGTGATGTCCTCACCTGTTGGTATTTCCACCTCAATGCCAATCGCAGTTTGTGACGCATCATGGCTTGTTGTTGGTAGTTGTTCTTTTAACTCCTCAGCATCATTCTGATTTTCGGCTATAACAAAAAGGATAATAAAAAACATAATGTAGTCAATTCAAAACATTGTAATAAATTTTATGAGGACACTGATCTGGTATACCATTTGTACTAGAATCTTCGCTTGCAGTCCGAAACTCTAGTCTGTTGTTTTTTTCTCTCTCTGCGACGTCATATCTGAAATATAACAGATCTCATATTATGTATACCTACTAAAGTACGAACCATACACATTGTAACATGAAAACCTAAGAAATTACTAATTAAATATTAATAAATATACAGACCCAGCTCTGAAGCTGCGCACTTGGTCCATAGAAAGCTTGTAGTATGGGTTGTGGAGGTCAGGAAGAATACGCTTCAGGAATGTTTCCTTCAAACTTTGCCAGGTCCTTGTTGTATTCTGAAGAAATGTAAATAATACAATATTCTTTTTATTTATTGTAGATTGGATTGTGTTTACTACTGCTTCACCTGATGGTAAGTGATGATGCCGTCGACGATGTAGCCCACTTGCCAAGTTAATAACTGTTCACTAGTGGCTTGAATACTCCTAGATTGTAACTTGGGGGAAAGAATGACCCCGGCAGGCAGTTTCACTCATTTGCAGTTTGCATAATAAATGTGGTAGCAAAGTTCTTTGTGCATGCAGGTGGAATATCCACCACACGCACTTTGCCATACATAATAACAGAATCTGGCCAGATTTTGAAATGTCTTTGACAAAGTTAGGATAAACATTCAAGTTCAACATGACACCTTTGTGTCAGTACAAGTTGTGCTTGTGTGAAAACAATTGTTCATTGTGTGGCAAGGACATAGGCAGCTTTTCCTTCTTTTTTTGTATATGACCAGCAAGGCTATTTTTTAATTTTTTTCAATTTGAACGCATAATGAGCACAAATTAATTAAGTTAATAATAGTGCTAAAAACATTAAATATATCAAAGTAAACAAAAAAAATGCTAAACACAGTACATACATGCAAGGCTGTTGTATGCAAAGCCTGCCCATAATAACAGATATAAAAGGCATTATTATTGCTTGTTTGTTGAGCTTTTGCTACTGTGATTGCCATCTATGTTATTTTAATTGGTATGTAAAATTAAGACTTAACATTTACCTCCGAATTAGCTAGTTCCATCCACATTTTTCTTCCTTTTATTTCTCCATAGGCCTTGCGATCAGATAGATACTCAACAATGGCTCTCATCTCCCGCATTGTATATGCTTTGCTGAAGGATCAAACAATGGCAATTATTATATTAAGTATAAGATGATAAATTACATATGTTCTTTTTAGCTCTTTTTGTCTGGCGATGCAGCAAAGATTAAACTCTGTGAGGTAACATAAGGTGCCAATCCCATAGGAAAAGTTGAGATCTGCATTCACTGTAATGTATGCAACACTTTTGATCTTTAAACACAGACAACATGGCAGTGAATGTGAATGTGACTTTTGTCAGTTTAATTTTGTTGTCATACACAGCTGGAAGGTTGTGTTGTCTGATGAAATAAAAAAAAACTTTTTGCTAAAATTTATAGTGATATGTTTTCAGTTTAGTTTTATTTTGTTATTAGTTGTAGATATATATATATGTTTCATTGAATTACAATGTTTAATTTTAACTAATGAAACAAAATGTTGTAAAATTGCTTTTAATGCTCTCCCAAGAAGTCCATAGAAAGCTTCATGTTAAGTTCCACCACTTTACGGAAGTGTTAGGGAGAGAGGTGTAAAGGGTTCAGCGTAGCCAATGACCCTTAACACTAATTGCATATTCAAAACTTGTTACTTTGAACACTCGCTGTGAGCAGCAGAATTCATAAAATTTGCTGTGGGATCTTCGCCTAAGAGCCAACCATCACACCCAGGATTATACAAAACTGGGGAAACAGGATAGTGGAACTTAGCAGTTATCTGGGACAAATAGGAGTAGTATACAGTTTAGAAAAGTTGTGCTTGAGACTGGCTGAATGTTGATTTATTATGCACATTTTTAAATGGTAATTATTAGGTTGCTTTTTTAAATGCCTTTATTATTAAAATCAATTCTGTATGTTGTAAGATTGGTTTAATTTGGGTTAGGGATGGCTGCCGCATCAACAAATTAAAAGCCCATTACTGCTTGTGTGATGTAGTTTCAATGCATATGCATACTATATTTGTTCCGACTAGAGCTTGTATCAAATAAGCCATTCCCTACATTCCTATCGTAGAAAGTAAATACAGTTCTTTTGATTAGCATAGCTTTCGTAGTGTATAAACTATAAACTGTTGTTACTTACCCCGCCATTGTAGACGTTGATGGTTAGGTTAATGAATGTGGGTAAACTATTCCAGATTATTCTTGTGATAAGTTAAAAGAATACTTCCTTTACATAGGTTTAAAATTAGATTGTCCTTGAGAACAGCACATGTATTTTTTCTATTTTCTATCGAAAAATAGTAAATTAAAAACCGGCAGTAGTAAAGTTCAAAACCGATGACCAGTGTTGCCCGGCAGGTCAAATAAGAAAAAGTCCGAAATCGAAACAAAAATTACCCAAAATTACCCGTTTTATCCAACTTTCATTATCTTTCACTTACAGTAAGAAATAAGAAGTAGAGTTATGATTTTAGCAGAGTATGCATGTATCTGTAACTGCACAGAATACTACTTCACCGATTTTACGACTATTATGAGTGTTTAATCCAACGATGCCTTTTATAGTTAAACTATATAAGCTCAGATAAGGTACTCGAAGTATATAAGGTATCGTTGGATTCGTCTCAAATATCCGCGTCTCATTTTAAAACTGTAAAATAGACTTGAATTACATTTATGTTACAAAGTAACATTACAATATAAATACAAACACAATGTACAAATTCTTTAGTCTTAGACAACATTTAATAAACAAAAGAATCTGAACACAATATCGGTACTCTACTAGCGAAGGGCAATTTAGCAAACCAAGGTCTTCGCGGGATCGAAGGTTGGAGGGATGCGTAAGCAGAGCCCTTAGATTTACTAGACACTTTCCAGAGAGAAGACCATGATTTGAACAAAAATGTTTTCGGAAGTGAGGCAAGGTCATGAGGAAATATACAAAAAGGAACTTTGTCCCCACAGACGACTGCATCTTTTGCCACACTGTCCACACGTTCATTTCCAGACACGCCAGCATGGCCAGAGATCCAAACGAAAATTATTTCAAGGTTTCTAGCAAGGCCAACAGAAAGGGCTTCTTTAAGTAAAATAAGGATAACATTGTTAGAATTTGAAGAAAAGGGATTTGAAAGAAGAGACTGAAGAGCACTTCGGGAGTTAGAGAAATATAAAGAGCGAGGAAGGTTAAAAATCAAAACATACTGGACTGCTTCAAGCAGCGCCCAGAACTCACCCGAAAAAACAGAAGTTTCCGGGGGGAACTTAATTTTTTGAACAATATTATATTGGACATGGAATACACCACACCCAAAACAACCAATCGGCGATAGTTTCGAGGCATCCGTGTAGATGTAGTGCCAACAAAGCCAATCTCTCCGCAGAAGAAGCCGAAGATACTCATCAGCATGAGGGTCACCAGCGCAGATGTCAAAGTCCAAAATCACACTGGGCCGCGAGATGATGACATTATAGCTAAACGAGAAAAGAGGGAGGGAAGGAAATCTGAAAACAGGGTCTTTCAGGGATTTAAATATCGCAAAACTCCTTAGAAGGAGGGGAGGCTCCTTAACACGCCAAAAACGGGATGAAAGTGATAAACGATGAAGAAACTGGAGCTTAGGGACAAGGGGATGATTGGAAAATTGAACACAGCGAAAGAAGAATCTATTAGCAAGAAACAAACGACGAAGATGAAGGGGGGCATCAACACACTCCACTTGGAGAGCGTTGATGGGGGAAGATTTCATAGCCCCAGCAATAATGCGAAGGGCTTTTGATTGAATAAGGTCAAGCCTTTTCATGCCTGCCTTACAAGCAGGCTCCTGGAGAAAAGAGCCATAGTCCAGAGCGCTTCGAATAATCGCATTGTAAAGTAGTTTCAGGACAAATGGGTGAGCACCCCACCAAACCCCCGAAAGACACCTTAGAATATTGAGATTTTTCTCATACTTATTAGCAATATAATCGCAATGCAACTTTCCAGATAACTTATTATCTAAACAGAGCCCAAGGAATTTTACAGAATCCACAACCGGAATCTTGGAGCCATTAACCGAAATATTGATAATAGGAGGGTTACGCTTACGAGAGAAAATAACTATATTACTTTTTGAAGGAGAAAGATCCAATCCATTGGAGAAAAGCCACGAGTTAAGACAGTTGATAGAGCTAGAAATGCAGTCGGAGGCCAGATCAATATTATTATGTGAGGAGTAAAGGAGAATGTCGTCTGCGTATTGCAAAGTGCGACAGAGGCCAACTGACTGCTCTAAAAAAGAAGTAAAAACATTGTGAAGGAGGGGGCTGGGGACCGACCCCTGAGGCAGCCCCCGCCAAATTACTCTACGAGGACTAATGGAAGAAACATTACAACGGAGATAAACATACCTTTCACATAGGAGGTTCATGATAAAATTACACAATTTAGCAGGGATACTGAGAGAAGAAAGTTTGCTCTTAAGAATAGAAAGATGGACGCTGTCATACGCAGCAGATATATCAAGGAACGCTCCCACAACCGACTCGTTCCGAGAGAAAGCCAATCTTATGTCAGAGGTAAAAATGCTTAGACTATCCATTGTACTCCTGCCTTTTCTGAAACCATATTGAGATTTGGCAAGAAGACCCCGGCTTTCAAGAAACCACTCAAGGCGGTTCTTGGCCAAGTGTTCAGCAAGTTTCGTCAGGACCGATGAAAGAGCAATGGGTCTGTATGAATTTGGGTCATCCGGGTTCTTGTCAGGCTTTAAGATGGAGATTATAAATTGAGATTTCCAACTTACCGGAACAAAACCAGAGTCAAAAATTGTATTAACTAAACATAAATAATAAGAGATCAAACAGTCACTAGCTTTTGAAAGAAAAGAATAAGGAATCCCAACCATACCGGGATGCTACCGTTCTCAGCAGATTAATACACTCCAGCGACCACAGGATGGTAAGAATTACTCTGAACATTCATAACGTTCAGAAAAAAACTCGAGCAAATTATAAAAACTGTACACTAAATTATATAGATTTTGAAAAATTTGAAGAACAGACATTTAAAAATAAGCAGAATGATGAAGAAACAGTGCAATCATATTATGACAGACTTGAAAATAGTTTACTGAACTGTTCAAAAAATGAGAAAATTTCAAAAAAAATATCTAAAACAACACACTTGATAACAGAAGACATAATACAGTTGAAAAACCAAAGACACGAACTTAAACGAAAATAAAGTGAATAAAACGAAAGAAGAAAAACTTACACTCAGCAAACTATACAGAGAAATAAATAGGAAGATAAAAGAAAACCTCAAGAATTACAGACTACGAACATTGAATGACTTTTTAGAGAGAACGGGAGGAGTAAAAAAGGCTTATAAAAAACTTAACAAGACAAAGCAGTTAATGACGCACCTACATAACACCTCAGGATCTACTGTTACTAATAGAAAGGAGCTCATGAAAATAGCCACACAGTTTTATGAAAGCCTTTACAACAATTCATGTCCGCATGAAAAGATAGACACCAGCTGGAAAAGCAACACAGAACCCGCTTTACCTATTATGAAAAATGAAGTGGAACTGTCAATCAAAAAGTTAAAACCAGAAAAAAGCTCAGGTTCAGACGGCATCACAAATGATATGATCCTAGCAGGCAAGGATAAACTAATATTTCCACTTACAGAACTATTTAACCTAATTTTGAAAACTAAAAAACTTCCGAAACAATGGGCATGCTCAGAAATAGTCTTGCTATATAAGAAAGGAGACCCTAAACTTATCACGAACTACAGACCTATTAGTTTAATGTCGTGCCTATATAAAGTTTTTACATCAACACTTCTAAGAAGAATAACAAAGACAGTTGATGAAAATCAGCCAGTCGAACAGGCAGGATTTCGAAAAACTACTCTACAATCGATCATATACACACAATCAAGCAACTAATAGAAAAGTACTCAGAATACGACAAACCTTTATATATCTGTTTTATTGATTACTCCAAAGCATTTGACTCTATTTCTCACAACTCTATATGGCAATTACTAACGGAACAAGGAATATTGAAAGATTATATAGATATCATTAAAGAAATATATAAAAACAGCACAGCAAGAGTCCGGCTAGAGTCAGCGGGTCCCTCATTTCCAATACAGCGAGGAGTAAAACAAGGAGATCCACTTTCACCAAAACTGTTCATCGCAGTGTTAGAGAATATATTTAGAGGCTTGAACTGGAAGAATATGGGTATAAAAATTGACGGCAAATACCTCTCACATCTTAGATTCGCAGATGACATAGTCTTGCTATCAGAACATCCCGAAGAATTACAGATCATGATCGAATCCCTTAGTCAACAAAGTAAGGCCATAGGCTTAGAGGTAAATCAAGAAAAAACAAAAATCATGACAAATAAACACGAAGCATCAATTTCTATAAATTTAATGGAACTGCTCTAGAATACGTCGATGACTACATATACCTTGGTCACCTCATCTCATTTAAGAAATGCACTGAAAAGGAAATAAACAGAAGAATAAAAAGCACTTGGAATAAATACTGGGCTATGAAAGAAATCTTTAAGGGCACTCTACCTACAAATCTGAAAACAAAAGCTATGAATATTTGCCTGACTCCATGTCTTACGTACGCTTGCCAAACATGGCCATTAACCAAAAAACATCTTGAAAAGCTTAGAATTTGTCAAAGAGGAATAGAACGAAGCTACCTTAATCTCAAACTAAAAGATCGAATAAAACATTCAAATATAAGGAAAAAAACAAAAGCAAAAGAACTCGAAACACAGTTTAAACTAGTTCGAGAGCCTATGGATTCAATACTACTCTGTAGAAATATCTATTATGTCACAATAAAAAAAAAAAAAAAAAAATTAAAAGATGCGGTCAATCAAATATTGAAATTTAAGTGAAAATGGACGGGACACCTTCAAAGACTAGAGGAAAATAGGTGGGCCCAGATCGTAACGAACTGGGTTCCAAGAGATAAGAAAAGGAGACGTGGCCGACCATTCAAGAGATGGAACGACGACATAGTAAATGTCGCTGGGAAGTTTTCGGCAAGAAGCGCCAGACAAAGAGAGGAATGGAAACGCTTGGAGGAGGCTTTTACCGCCACAGGCAGTCCTTACACTACGACTACTAACACTTAGAATAGTAAATAACTAACATAATTTTAAGATTCTTATACTAACAAACTAATAAAAAAGAAAAATAATAATAATAAGATGCTTAAATAATTTAGAGCATAGGAAATTTATATATAAGAATATTTAATAAGGAGAAACTTTTATATTTCAGAACATTTTGGTGTAGGGAAATAAAAGCTATTTTATTTTTTACTAGCTGTTGCCCGCGACTTCGTACGCGTAGTGTAGTAGTAATTCATCATGCTTCCGACCATTTTCTGTCCCAAAATACTCCCGTTCCAGCTCCCATCCTGCTCCTTTCTCATTACCGTACCACTTCTATTCTGTTACCTTCCCACTCGTATCCTGTTATCGTCCTGGTTGTATTCCGTAACCGCCGCGTTCTGGACTGATCCTGTCCTTCTCCTATACCGTTACCGCTCCCTACTATCCCGTTACCGTACCGCTCCGCTCCTGCTCCAGTCCCGCTCCTATATCGTTACCATTACGCTCCTATCCTGTAACTCTCGCGCTTATCCCATTTCCATGCCCATCTTATCCCGTTATCATCCCGTTCCGCTCCCAATCCTAATTACCAAAGTTGATAGCCCTATCTTTAAAAACATAAACTCTCATTGCTTTTGTCCGCTCTCGTAATGATCCCCTTATAGAACTTACATACCAAACAGCTTGATAGGTTTTTGGTTTTCGAGGTGTGATGTGTGTGTGTGTGTGTCTGTGTCTGAGGGAGTGGATTATTTTTATATTTAGATATATACATTTTAGCAAGTTCTTTTAGGGATGTTTAAAAATTGGTGAAAAATGTGTTATAGTTTCTTTGACCGAGTATACGTATCAAATGTCATCGTTCAGTTTAAAAAACATATTACGGGACCACGGAGGCCGGGTGGAAATAACACGGGTGGGATTGCCATCGGGGGGAAATGCCATGGACCCTTTACGATTCGTACGCAAAACTGACGGTGACGGTGCGCCGCGGTGCCACGCTAGCCGCCGCGGCCGTTCCGGGCCCGGTACGGTGTTGCTATGCTTTTTGTTCGTCTATACCAGCAGTTACTAATAGTTGTTCCACGGAACCCTAGGGTTCCGAGAATTGCCAACGCTGGCCAGCATTTTTATCGATATACTGACCCGCGCAAAAGTGCTGAATCAATTTCGATAAAATTTATATGGGACCACCTCTGAAGTATGACCTACCAAACAAAAAAAAATCATCAAAATCAAATTATAATTGGCGGAGTAATCGCGTAACAAACATAGAAAAAAAACAGAACCTCCTCCTTTTTTAAAGTCGGTTACAAATATGAGTTGGGGTTCCGCCAATCTTAGGTGTATAATTTAGTGTTCCATAGCTAAAAAAAATTGGGAACCGCTAGGTAAAATTCCTCTACTACTTTCCAAGGCGACATAATCGCATCAGCAAAAAAGCGTTTTGCAAACTGATCAAAAAAAAAGCTCCAGTGCAGGTCCAGCGCCATGTCCATAAAACCCGTCACCGCGAGTCAGAAAAATGCCCCTTGATAAGACGTGCTATCTATGGGTGGCTCGATTTAAACAGCTAATTTGCCTTGCAACGGTACTCAACGTTATACCACTCCACCACCACCGGCACCGCCAATAGTCACCGAGATCTCGCAGTGTAAACTCGCCCCTGATGAAGAGCATCGGACATGCTCGAAACCTAGGTCGACTAATTTGACAAACTACGTGAGTCCTAGCAGTTTTATTAAATATTTATAATTATAATACATCAAACTCACGAAAACTTTCATACTAAAATTGATAATCGGTAGGTACTCAACGTTGTTAAATTGCGTAATAATTCCAGTTTTCGTAAACCGATATTTATAAAACAAAGTTTGTTATGTAGCCTAGGACTCCACAAAACATTTTTTAGAATACTATCATGTGAACCAATACCTTAGTTCTACAAACTCTGTAGGTAAGTAATAAACCAGTATAAGCTGAGCCATGTGCACAAAGGGTCCGGTATGTTCCGTGGTTCAAGTTATAGTGGACGCCTATATTTTTTCCTAAATTCCGTCATAACTTCAATATTACTGGACCGATTTTGATGAAACAAAGCCTATGTGTAGCGCCGGGCTCCACAAAATATATTTCAAGAAACTGCATTCAAATTCGTGCCCTAGTTTCTGAGTTTATCCCGGACAGACAGACAGACAGACAGACAGACAAAAATTTTAAAAATTGTATTTTTGGGTTCTGTTGCTACTATATACTCCTAAAAAAATTGATTTTCAAAAATATCTTCAATGTACAGTAACCGCTTCGTTACAGTTTTATTATAAGTATAGATAGATTTTATTTTTTTATCCATACCGGGAGCCGAATCTTTGACTGATTTCAGGATATTTTTCAACTCAACGATTGTAAAAGGATAGTCTAATGAGTCAGAGGGTAAGGGGACCGACAAAGATGGTAACTCGGTAGGAATAGGGCAAAATTGAGGGGCTAATTTGTCCATAAAAGCCTCCGTCCAGGACAGAGTGGGACAGCAGCTCCGGGAGGGAGTACACTAAGAACGCCTATACCGTCTGATTCTCATCCAAACCAAGGAAGTAGAGGCACCGTGGTTAATGCTGGAGCAGAATGCTTTCCAACAATCACGCTTTTTATTATGGAAGAGACGTTTGGATTTGGCCATGACTTTATTTAACTCCGCAAAGTTCTCATTAGTCATAGAGCAACAGAACCTAGCCTCAGCATTTTTACGGGCTTTTATAGCAAGACTACAATACTTATCCCACCATGGAGGAGAAGGTAATTTACAAGATGGAGACTTTTTAATAGGGAACGATTTTTCTGCACAGTCAGTAAGCAAACTAACTAAATGATCGGAGCAAAGGAAAATATTCTAAGGAGAAACTGAGGGTAAAGCAGAAGAAAAGAAAGCAGTAAGCTTAAGAACTTTTCCCATCCAGAACAATCGCTATTGCTGAGAATAAATTTTAGAAGAGGGGGAGGAGGGCTTCCAGAGACAGGGCTGGGATCTCGCTGAGGAAAATTTAAAAGAATAGGATAGTGGTCACTGCCATGAGTAGAGGACAGAACATACCAGGAAAGGAGAGAAGCAAGCTCAGGAGAACATAATGATAAGTCGACTGCACTACTAAATTCATTAGGACGAGTCCTTCTAGTAGGAGAGCCATCATTTAAAATACAGAGGTTAAGAGAATCAAGAGAGTTCAGTACAAACTCTCCACAAACGTCCGCTTTACCACAACCCCAAACAGGATGATGGCAGTTTAAATCACCAAGGACCAGGAGGGGGAGGGGAAGTGAACTCAGGATCAAGACAACTTTTCGGAGAATAGTTTTAGTGAGAGCCGGGATATATAGGGAAACTATAGTATAAGCTGTGACCCGGACAGCAACGGCTTGGAAATCATCATGAAGAGGAATATGAATATGGGAAAAGGGAATATTGTTTTTTAGGAAAAGAATAACACCAGCGAAACCATCTAGCCTATTAGCTCTAACTTCGACAAAGCCCGGGATCCTAAAGGGGAAACCAGGCTTAAGCCACGACTCTGTGACAGACAAGGCACTTAAGTTGTGAGTATTGATTAAATAAATAAGGTCAGAGAATTTATTTTTAATGGAGTGACAGTTCCATTGAAGGAACCTGAGATTGGGGTCCATTGTGGAGGAGAGAAATAAGAGAATTAAGATTGAAGGCAGCGTTGGACGGTGGAGGTGGAGAAGGGGAGTTGTTAAGAAGAGAAGACAGTAAATTTAAATTTTTGAGGAGCTCAGAAATTATAAATTGCACTGAAGGAGGATCGGAAGGCTTGACCGGGTTTAAGGCACACCCGTTAGGAGCAGCAACCCAAAAGTCACCCCGAACAATCTCCGAGAGGGCCTGAAGGTCAAACCCGCCGGAAAGAGGAGGAGAGAGAGTAGGGACCTTTGAAGACTTTTTTTGTAGTAGACTCGGGCGGGTTCATCAGAGGAATTTTTGGAAGAGCTTGAAGACTGGGAAGAGAAGTTAGAGCCACAGGCGAGTAGGTTATTTGGGCATACGATAATTTTGAAGGGGGGAGCAATTTGACTGCCTCAGGGTACGAAATGGCATTTTGCGACATCACTAATTTAATCGAATTGTGCCGGGACATTTCCGGGCAGGATTTGTTTGTGGCGAAGTGGTTACCTTTGCACCACACACATTTGGCGTCTTGGGAAGAGATGTTGCACGAATCAGCCGAATGCGAGAGTGCACATTTAAAGCAGGTAGGTTTGGACCTACAGAGTGCTTTACTGTGCCCATATCTGCAGCAGTTAAAGCATTGTATTGTGGGTAGCGTGTATTTTTCCACTTGGAAACAATTGTAGCACAATAAAACCCTATTAGGAAGGATTTGGCCATCAAAGGTTAAAACAACCGTTTGAGAGGGCTTTCACGAAACTACGCCATCGACAGTTAGCTTATAATTAAGGCGACGAGCCTTGACAACTGGGCCACATTCTTTAGGAACGCGAACTTCCTTTATAACGTCCTCTGGGGACATATCGACCGGGATCCCCCCAACAAGTCCTAGGCGAGTGACATTAAATGAAGGTACGAAAGCTCGGAAACCATGGTTAGCAAGAGAACAAGACTCCGGAAAGGAGTTAGCAGTGGGAGCTGAATGAAAAGCCAACGATATTCGGTTACGGCCCACGCTTTTGATAGATCCATCCACAATTCCCTGGAATTCTCTAATTCGAGCAAAAAGAAAGCGACCGAATGTCCCAGGTGAAGGGTTGTTCCAGCTGAAGGAGATGATTCGGTTTTATGGACATGCACTATGAACGGGCCTCGATCTGAAGGGACATAGTTATGGCGAGCAACCTGCGAGGGACCAGTTCTCTGTCCAGGGGGCATGAGAGAAGGGGTAGTAGCAACTGACACAGACCTTTGACCAAGGGGAATGGATGACGAAGTAGAGTGAGGAGCTGAGGCAGACGGAGGGACAAAATAATTGGGGACATCGCAGTTACCAGCAATAGAAAATGAACTGGGAGGCGTGGAACGACCAGACAAAATTATCTCGTCATCCGCTAACTTGAACTCGTCCCCCGATGTATCATTAGGAGAACGAGCCCCCGAAGCTCGAAACAACGCTGTACGTTTAGATTTTTTGCAACCTTCAGCACTAACAAAAGGCCTTGTGTCTTCCACTGAAGTAGTCACCGAGGTAAAAGCTGCAGGTGAGGGAGGCTAGCTGAGGTCAGGGGCCCGTACGCCGCCGCCTGGATCATGGGGCTCAAATCCATCATAATCAGAGAAAAAACAAAAGAGAAATGAAAATTTAAACAAATAACTAAAAGCGCAAGGCAAAAATTAGCTACGATGGAACTAAAAAGGATGTACCTAACTAATGAAGGGCTACACTTGAGGTCTCACACTAAATGCTCAATGGTAATAACTCTGAGAAAATAAACATGAAACAGTACTGTCAAAGTCGTCAAACTCATACTCGCGAAAACTCAGAACCTCAGAGGAAGAGTGTTCTTGGCATTGAGGTCTCACACTACATTCCTCAATGGTTCTTGGGGTCGGTGGAACGTCAGTGACGCGTCAAGTTGGAAAAAATTTCTCGGGTTTTATTTTATTTATTATACCCATTTAGATCCTAGTTTTTCTGAACGGGCATCGAGTAATGCAATAAGCCAGCCAATCAAAACCAATCATTTTCAAGACCGAGAATTCCCGCGCTTTTGTTTATCAGATTTAACTGCGTTATTTTGGCTAATATCGGAATTTTACCATATATTTTGCTTCAAATACACGAATCGCTTATTTCATTTTTATGTACAAAATATCAATGCAAAAATCATTGAGGTCTTACACTATTCCTCAATGGCAAAAATATTGCAATATGTAAAGGAAAATGACAACTGACAACTATTACCTGACAGGTGAGAATCGTAACCCCATTGAGGATAGTGTAAGACCTCAATGCGTAACCCGCTTTTTATCGGTGAATATTTTTACCTGTCAGGTGAACTTTTACTCTCCCCATTGAGGTCTCATGACTCTCCCCAATGTGTTTTCTGAACGGCTCAGGGTAAATGTCAAAGTTCACCTGAGTCATTACTGAACGGCGCCGCGCCGGCGCGGCGTAATAATTACATTAACTGGGTGATTTCTGAACGCGGCCTAGATGATTGCAACCAAAGACAAAGTATTGAAAATATATTAAAACTACTATATTTTATCTTTGATTGCAACTGCATGTTCCATTGAGGAATGACCTCAATGCATTGAGGTCTTTTCCTCAATGCCTCAATGGCATGTTCTATAGTAAATAAATACTACATACGTAAAGAGATGTTTAATTTTGGGCATTGAGTGTGAGACCTCAATGGTTTTGGGCTATGAGTATGTCAACTACATAGGATAATAGGGAAAAAATTGCAGATTTTTATAATAATACAAATAAATTAATTTGAAGAAATGTGCAGTTGTAGAAAAACGATTATGTTAGATATTATGATTATGTTAGGAGGTTTAAATCTATTTTTAGGGCAATAATGACAATTGCATTTGAAATAAACTCAGAGTAATAACCAACGTTACAGTCCATCAAATCTAAGAGGTACCGTTTGACGTTTCATATTTTTCAAACCGAAACAACTTTGTTCATACGTACATTATTCAGTTTCGATAACCTTTTTCATAAAACCATGAATTTAGAAAGATTTCATTATTGTATCTAAAAATGTACAATTCTTAATATCTAAATGTAATTGAAAACTTTCAAACAAAGCAAAATAACACATATTTACACAGTAAATAATTTCTAATAGTTATATTCTTGACCTCATTACAAAGTTACGTAGTTAGGTCACTGCACTGTAGTTAATTTTTAACTTGGCATATCACTGAGATTAACTGACAAGTATTCACTCGTGAACATTTACCCATTTCTGAACGCGGCCTTACTCTGTTAAAGAAAGTTGTTATGTCATTGTCATCTTTCCTTACTAATGTCAGTGTAACGTCACAAAATGGCGGGAATGAGAAACTAAACGAAAACCGAAAAACTACTAATATTAGCGTAGAACTTCTAAATTAGCGTAAATGTAAAATACATATAATATTATACCTAAACCGCAATGGCAAACTCATATCTATCTATCACCGATATTTTAGTTACTAACGAAAAAGTACCATGCAAGTTCTTACACGATTTACCCAAAATGGGTGAGCATACTACCAGTTTGGTGATAACAATAATACATTTTGCCTACAAAAGTGAAATGGCTACACAGCTGAGACAAATGTAGTGTTCAAACCGTGTTGTACTGTTGATTTCTAGGTTTCCTGGACCCTTCTGCAACTGAGGATGATTTGAGAGCAGGAACTAATGTGGAAATTCCTGTATGGTTGGCTGAATCACTTTACGCCAGGAGGCCCCCATTAGTCAGCGTGGATTTACCAAAAGTCTATAAAGAAACTTATAGAGAAATTTTCAATGCAGATGCTTGCACAGTCGACATGCACAAGCTAGGTCAACATTTCTATGAGCTTGGGTGCTATGTTGCTAAACATGATATAAAAGGGGAAGTTGGGCCAACATTAATTAATGTAAGTTGAAATGGGTCTCTTATTATTATATTTCCGCTTGTAAGCCATTTCTAATAATGCTAGGTAAAAGTTTGGCTGCAATGCAGGTGTTTTTACCATGCTGTGATTAATTACTCCAGATGTAAAAAATTTACAGCTTGTAATTTTATTGAAACAACAATTTCTGTTTCATCTTACAGACGTTTAGGCAAAGATTTCGGATGTTACTATCAGCAAGTGTTTCCAGTGACTCCATCAGCTCGATGCAGCCATTATCAGCGAGTGAAAGGACTCAGGCTGCTGCAGCAGCTACAATGGAAAGAGCTCTAGCCACATGGCTCCAAAGAGGAGATAGTCCACTTACTACAGCAAATATGGTTGCTAATCACCGTAAAAGAAAAAGGGCTGAAATGGAAATGCTATGACAAAGGAATAAAAGCAGGTCCAGTCCAGTTGTCCTGGCATGAACAAAACATAATAATTTATAATAATAGTGTAATACAAGTCAGTCTCACACATTTATTTAGGATAGGACTGACATGTGCATGTAAATATCACAAAATGTTATTTAAATGTCAATGAATCATAAAAGATGTTTCTTTAATCATTTTATTACTTCTTAGTTTAAAAAACTTGTTTAAATTTACATCATCTGAATTTTTACGCAATATAATAATATGGCATAATTTTTTTTATATTTATAATCAAAACCATTAAGTTCAATTAAAAAAATACAGAAATAACAAAACACAACAAGTACATTAGAAATCAATAAATTAAAATAATTTTAATAAATATGTAACAATAACTTACATAAATTCTGGCTCCCAATATGGGTTCCCTGTATCTAGCTATAAATCAAGAGATCTGAGAACCATTTGATTGCTCTACAATATTGTCAACATACATCCAATAAGTACTCACATTCTTTATTCTTCTTATGTACTGAAAAGGAATCTAACTCTGACCCTCTATGTTACAAGCCGACCTGATCAACCAGAGGCTGAATAATGAGGAATGAGAGTCATTTTACAGTTGATAATTTAGTTGAAACAATATGTAAGTAATCTCCTGTAAAACTAATAATTATTAACACTTATTGTATGTATATGTATAAAAGTACATTTACATTTTTTGACAGACAACAATACTGTTCTAGGTTCAATTTATTTCTTTATTTAGCTTTATATCATTATGTATTAATTCAACAAATAGTATGTCTGTGTTTCAAACTATTACCAATGATCTTCTTAGTCTTTACACTATTCAAGTATCACCTTCACAATACTCTTGTACCTCATCCTCATTGTCCTTAACACTAAATAAAAGTTCTGAGGTACACTTGTATGGGTGAATTGACTGTTAACATCTGTCATTCTTCACTGATGGATTGAGGTCGTGGAAGTATGCATGAGCCATGGAGTCATCGGCTGGCATGCGTAAGGCAGGGTTGCATGTAAGCAGGCGAGAGAGGAGGTCTCTGCCTCGCGCTGGCAGGCGTGGCACAACCTGTGCTAGGCCTAAACTAGGTTGGTATACAGGCAGGGGTTTGTAGTCAGGTAGCTGGGTCACTCCTGGCCATGTGTCTTCATTGGGTGTTCCTGCAATCATAATATCATTAAGTGAGAAAAGAAATAAAGTAAGAAGGTCTTAGAATTACATGGTTTATAATCTTATTATATTGAATGTCAATACAATAACACTGGTAACAAGTTATAAATAGGTTTCTCACAATACCTGTTAATCTTATATAAATTGTGTTTCCAAAGTATAGATATGGCTTGGTAAACAGTACGGCTTTCAAAATCAAAATCAAAATCTCTAATCATTTTGGCATCACAGACGCACTTATGAATCTCAAATTATCACAATGACTCTACCACCGTATCGAAAAAAGAACCAATACTCAGAAGATATGGCAAGAAACTGTGGGGCATTTTTTTTAGAGATTTTGTTACAATTTTTTGGGGTTTTACAATGTTATGTTTCTTATGTACCAGTTGGTTACTTTGCAGAAGTGGAATGTTCCAAGCATCTTTGTCTTCTATGTAATTACGAACAGTGTAGTATGCTTTTCTCATTAGAACATTCTTAACGTGTAATTTGAATTTACTTTCTGTGAGCTCCGTTATACACTTTGGAATTTTATTATAAAAACGTATGCAGTTGCCCATAAAGGACTTATTCGTTTTAGTCAGTCTATACCTAGGTACAACAATCCTATCCTTTTTCTAGTGTTTATGTTATGATGGTCACTACTTTGAATTTTTGGAAGTTTTTGCGAACATGCATTATATTTTCATAACTTACTAACTTTATTAATTATTACTAAAAAAAAAGTGTCTGCAGCCATTTTTTTGTATTTTACTATGCCAGAATTAACTCAGTCAACAATAAAGATAAGTAATTATATTGTCTAAGCTAGTTAAGGAATAAGTATGCTTACCAAGCATTTTGAAAATTCTTTTCAACTGATCATCTACATCAGACCCTGGGAATAATGGCCGGCCAGAGTTTGCCAGTTCAGCAAATATGCAGCCTGCTGACCACATATCAATGCTAGTTGTGTACAATTTAGCACCAAAAAGAACATCGGGAGGCCTGTACCATAACGTGACGACCTCGGCAGAGTAGCACTTTACAGGAATACCAAAAGCCCTTGCTAGACCAAAATCAGCCAACTTCAATTCTCCATTCTTGTTTATTAATAAATTCTGCGGCTTCAAGTCACGATGTAGAACGTTGTGGCTGTGGCAGAACGCCAGACCACGCAGCAATTGATACATAAAAGACTTCACAACATCTAAATCTATTTCACCATTGAGACTGTCAAAATACTTCTTCAAATCCTGGTCACAATGTTCAAATACTAGTGTTAGCTTCTTCTCGCTGTGTAGCACGTCATATAACCGAACAATATTCTTGTGTTTGAGTTCCTTGAGTAAACATATTTCACGCAAAGCCGAAGATGGGACTCCCTCATCGTCATCGTCTAACCTCACACGTTTAAGAGCTACGATCTCGTGAGTCTCTTTGTTCTTCGCTTTAAAGACCGTACCATAGGTGCCTTCTCCAATTTTTTCAAGTTTTTCATATTTCTGCATATTTTAATTCAGAAAATAGAAACACAGCAAAGCAAAAAATCGATGTTTTCAGTGATTTTTCGTATATACAATTTTTATCTAGGATTTTTCGCACGACCTGCGTGCCTGACACTTGCTTGACAGACAAGCCTGACAGTGACAGATAGATCAGAGAACGGTTATTGACAGCAGTTTTATGCTAAAAATATTACCGTTATCGCTGAAACAAGTTGTTCGTAAAATGTTTTTTATAATGGCAGCCACAGACATAACGATTTCTTTGTGCAAAGACAAAGTTAGTGCCCGCTACTGACCACACCAAAGATGAAGATTTTTAATTCTTTATCTTGGGACCACATCACACCAAGGAACTTTAGAATTCCATGCACCATAAATATGTGTTGAAGCAAAGAGGTTTTGCTTTGTAGATATAATCTCAATGCATGGTATGACAGTAAATAATTCTTTTGGTTAAAAAAAAAGAAAAATGGTCTCCTTTTGCTTGGTTGTCAGATGTTACTATCCTTGTGTTATTTTATGTTATATATGTTTTGTTTACCGATTATTCCAGTGTAATTTGTGATAATTCTACAATAATAAATTCGTGCGTTTTTCTTGCTTCTTGTATACTGCGTGTTTTTATGAATACTCTGCGTTGGGGACTGATGAGTCATGAGAGACTCCAGTTTGCTTAACAGGTTTTTAGCACAGCACTAGAGGAAAACGCTGAATGATGGCAAATACTGGAAAAGGGAATGCTGTTAGCACAGTCAGTGCGGATGATAGGCCGCATACTTCCCAAGGAGGTAACGTGAGTTCGAGCCTACCAGGAATGGAGAAGCTTGATGGTAGTGCCGATTATAACACCTGGAAGTTCATGATGGAACTGTACCTGATACACGAGGATTTATGGGAGTACACGATGATAACACCGGTGGCTAGCAATGTGTCAGGCTTGAAAAGAGATCAGAAGGCCAGAGCAAAAATTTGTTTGATGGTAAAGCCACATTGCTTAGTACACGTTCGCCACGCGAAGTCTGCAAAGGAGGCATGGGATGCCCTGAAGGCTGCTTTCGAGGATAAGGGCCTGAATAATCGGTGCAGACTGCTGTCGAAGTTGGTGAATCTAAAATTGGAGCAATTTACTTCAGTGCGTGACTACGTAACGGCCATGATGACGGTAGCACAGCAGCTTCGTGACCTTGGCAAGGAAGTAGATGATGAATTGCTCGCAACCTTGATGCTACAGGGGTTAACAGAGACGTTTCAACCCATGAGACTAGCAATAGAGAATACAAACATAGAATTAACCACGGACTATGTGAAAATGAAACTGTTTCAAATGGAGGATGCTTATCAAGCAGGCTCGAGTACTGTTACAAATGCACTACAAGCTCATAATAAAAGTCGAAAGGACAAACAGAGGCAGAAGAGTACGAATCGCACGTTAAAATGTTTCATCTGCGATGGGCCTCACAAAGCGAGGAATTGTCCGAATAACCCTAAGATGAAGAAGGATGCTTTGACGTCGTTGGCGATGGCAACTGCAGGGAAACAAGGATCTGGAGAGTGGGTTCTTGACTCTGGAGCATCTAATCATATGACAAACAGAAGAGAGTGGTTAACAGACTTTAAAAATTTAGAAAAACGAGTAGAGGTAGCTTGTGCAAATGGAGAAACGGTATGGGGAGAGGCAGTAGGTAATGTGGTTAATGAGGAGACGGGTGTTTCAATAAGAGGTGTATTGTATGTACCTGGGTTAGCAGCTAACCTATTGAGTGTGAGCACAATCGTAAGTAGAAACCTAGTTATTGTGTTTGACAAATCTGGCTTTAAGATTATGAAAGCAGATGGATGTAAGGTTTCTGGTGAAGTTTCGCATGAAGGTAATGTAGAGAATGGTGTGTATAAAATTCAATATTGTTCACAGGAAGTGGCTTTAGCTTCAACAGCTACGGACCAGATGATATTGTGGCACAGGCGAATGGGACACCTAGGGGTACGGAACCTTACACTACTCAAAGATAAAATGGCGCAAGGGGTAAGTTTTTCCAACACTATTTCTAAACTAGAGTGTGAAGCTTGCGTCTTGGGAAAACAGACAAAGCAGCCATTTAAGAAAACTGGGGCTACTAGGGCAAATGAGGTTTTGGGGTTGGTCCATACTGACGTGTGTGGACCAATGAGTGAGAAATCGTACGCAGGGTATCGTTATTATCTCACATTCATTGATGACCTCACGAGGAAAACGTTTGTGTATTTTTTAAGAAGTAAAGGCGAGGTGTTTGACAAATTTTCCGAATTTGTGAATTTGACGGAGCGTCAAACTGGAAAGAAGTTAAAAATAATTAGATCCGATAATGGCACGGAGTTTGTCAACAGGCGGATGAACGAGTTCTGCAAAGCAAGAGGGATTTGTCATCAACTGACAGTGGAATATACGCCCGAGCAAAATGGAGTTGCTGAAAGAGCTAACAGAACTATTACTGAGAAAGCCAGAACTATGCTGGAAGACGCTGGTTTGGGCAGAAGGCTGTGGGCTGAGGCAGTTAACACTGCAGTGTATCTTAAAAACAGATCACCCACCGTAGCCGTAAAACATACGACGCCAGAAGAGGCGTGGACTGGAAGAAAGGTAGACCTGAGTTTCCTTAGAGTATTTGGATGCAAGGCTTATCTGCATGTCCCAGACCAGAAACGTAAAAAGTGGGATCCTAAGAGTAAGGAACTGGTTCATGTTGGGTATTGTGAAGAATCGAAGGGCTACCGATTAGTAGACCCAGTGACAGGTGAGCTGCATAAGGGCAGAGACGTTGTGTTCTTCGAGAATCAGACACACCGTAGCAAGAGAGCAGCACCTGATGAGAAAACTATTCCACTGACAGAGACTACAATGGAACTGGAGGAGATAGCAGAAACGACACAAGAGGAAATCGTTCCGGACATGAGTGCCTTGCTGGAACAAGATCGAAGTGATACTGGACTTAGAGAGACGGTTACTGAGGACAACATTGTGGAGATTGAGGACGATGATTGGGCAACATCCGATGAAAGAGAAGAATCAGACGCTGAGAACACGCCACCATTGCCAGATCCCAATGATGTATTACCGGCCAGGAGATACCCACTTCGTGATAGGAAAGAGAAACAGTTTCCAGATTTTGTGACTTATCAAGCAGCTACTGCGTCCCAAAATCCATTATCCGTTGAAGATGCTTTATCCAGAGAGGATGGAGTAAAGTGGAAAGTCGCAATTGAGGAGGAGCTAGATGCCCTCAAGAAAAACAAAACTTGGACTCTTGTGAAGCCACCGAGGTCATGCAACATCGTTGATTCGAAATGGATATTTCGTATCAAAGAAGAGGCGGGGGGAAATACTCGTTATAAGGCACGACTCGTTGCGAGAGGCTTCAGCCAACGGAGAGGCGTTGATTACTTTGATACGTTTTCTCCTGTTGTAAGACACAGTTCATTGAGAGTGTTGATAGCTTTAGCAGCTAATATGAATCTTAAAATAGAACAAATGGACGTGAAGACGGCATTCCTTAATGGAGATTTAAGTGAAGTCGTCTATATGAAACAACCAGAGGGTTTCGAGGTGAAAGGCAAAGAGGATTACGTGTGTCTTTTACAAAAGTCGCTTTACGGTTTAAAGCAGGCTCTCCGAGCGTGGAACATGAAGCTTCATTCTGAGCTAATGAGACTGAAATTTAAACAATCAGATAATGAGCCTTGCGTCTACATGCGATCACACAATGGTAAAGTGATAATAATTGCTGTGTATGTAGATGACATTTTGATTTTTTGGAACAATGAGCAAGAGATGCTCAAAGTGAAGAATGATTTGAAGTCCAGCTTTGAAATGAAGGACCTAGGCAAGGCTGAACTCATGCTGGGAATTAATATTGTGCAAGATGCTAATGAAATTAAGCTACATCAGAGCAGTTATGTAGAAAAGGTATTGAAAGCATACAATATGGAGAACTGTAAACCAGTTGTCACACCAGCTGTACCAGGCCAGAGGCTAGAGAAGCCGACACAGGGCAGGAAACCAGATGAGAAGATCCCCTATCGAGCGTTGATAGGTTCACTTATGTATTTGGCGGTCTGTACAAGGCCTGATATAGCGCATGTTGTGAATCATTTAAGCCAGTTCAATGAATGTTATGAGGAGCAACATTGGATTGCAGCGAAAAGGGTACTCCGGTATCTTAAGGGTACCATGACTCTTGGTTTGTGTTATTCAAGAGTGAAACGCAAAGAAATTTTGGAGGGTTACGCTGATGCCGATTACGCAGGAGATAGCGATCGACGGTCATATTCAGGCGTAGTATTCCTTATTCAAGGAGGAGCTGTTTCGTGGCAGAGCACTAAACAACGTACAGTGGCTCTTAGCACTGCAGAGGCTGAATATGTCGCACTATCGGAGGCAGCGAAAGAAGCTATATTTCTAAGGCGATTTATAGCTGAAATGACTGGTCAAGAGGAGCAAAAGGCTTTAACAGTATTTTCGGATAGCCAGTCAGCAATCGCTATTGCTAATAATCCAGTGCACCATCAGCGCACAAAACACGTAGATATTAGATATCATTTTGTTCGCAATGCTGTGGAGTCAGATGTGATAAGGCTGGAGTATCGTGAAACTGAAAGGATGGTTGCGGATGCTCTGACCAAACCTCTCCCCAGAGGCAAGTTTGAGTGGTGTGTAAATAATATGGGACTATGTGTATAAGAGGACATATGTGCATGAGATTAAGGAGGAGTGTTGAAGCAAAGAGGTTTTGCTTTGTAGATATAATCTCAATGCATGGTATGACAGTAAATAATTCTTTTGGTTAAAAAAAAAGAAAAATGGTCTCCTTTTGCTTGGTTGTCAGATGTTACTATCCTTGTGTTATTTTATGTTATATATGTTTTGTTTACCGATTATTCCAGTGTAATTTGTGATAATTCTACAATAATAAATTCGTGCGTTTTTCTTGCTTCTTGTATACTGCGTGTTTTTATGAATACTCTGCGTTGGGGACTGATGAGTCATGAGAGACTCCAGTTTGCTTAACAATATGTAAAGTTTGCTCGTAAAGATATAATTTTTGTGTTGCGTTGCGACACGATCTACGCGACGCCGACGACGGACGGTACTCAGTACGGCCGTTTTAGAAATTTGAACAAATTCTTCCCACACATTTGTAACTGCAACGTATCTCTAACTAGTCTGTGACTGCAACTGCAAACTTGCGCAAACCTAGTTTTCAAAAAGAAATTGTTAAGTGTTTTAATCAGAATCTTCATAAATAATCCGCCTAGAGAAATAATACTCTAGATCTCAAACAGGATAAAAATGACGTACCATTGAAATCAAGAATGATTTTCCGGAGATGCAGTAATAATGCTGGCGTGGAGGCTAGCTCGGTCGAGCAGCTCATGCGGCGCAAATATGGTAACCTCTGTAGCGGACCTACATATTTGAGTCGTTTGGTTTGGGTCCGTGAGGATCTGCAGCTCATCGTATTTTCAAAAGTTTGTCAGAGCCAGAGCGTCTGTTCGATGCGACGCGTGACCAAAATGCTGGAACTTATTTGGCTCAAGGTATCAGTATTGCAATCCAACGGGGCATACTGCCAGCATCTTGGGTACGCGCGCTGCCAACTGGTGGGCTGGAGCATTTGGGCTATCTATCGGCCTTTAATGGTCAATGAGTTTTCGAATTGTTTCTCCTTGTAAGTAGTTAGTTTAGTTTTAGTCAATAGAATGTAGATTTGTTTTCAGTAGTTCAGCATTTGTCCTATGAAATTAAAATTATTTTTATTTATATCTTATATGAGATATTTGAATACATGCTACCGCGTTCGTGTGGAAAATAATTTTGAACGCAGCCATTTGTTCGGTCCATCATCGCAAAGTCAAAGAACTTTTTGGCGGTAAGTGAAAAGTGATACAGTTCGATTTTGTTTTATTTTCCAAACAAGTGTTATTTCGAGTGATCATGTGTAATATTTGTGGAATATTAACCGTTATGTGTTCGTAAACGTGCATGAGTGTAGGCAAATGAAACAAAATAGAGAAAACATTGCTTTTTATGTTCTCCCAAAAAGTCCATGGAAAGCTTGAATAAAGTTCCACCACTTTATTGAAGCACTAGGAGAGGGTCCGGCTTGTTGCTGTTGACCTTTATTTTAATCTAAATTGTAATAAATGGAATACATATTAACCTCCTGGGGCCTGGCGTCATATAGGTACATAATACATAAAACGGAAAAAAATATAACAGTGCCATCTGTTGAAATTTGTGACTACTTTTACTTTGGTTTAATAGACAAGGTATATATATCCAACATTTTAGGCTATGATTGGCTGAGGAAGTAATTTTTATTATTTTATTTTCTTTGTTGGAGTGAGAAGTGACGTCTCGAACGAAAACACGAGGTAAGTAATATTGAGGTATATTTTAAATCTTAACGATTATTGAAACATTTTATGTTTTTCTTTTTGGATTTGGTGCATTTTTATTGAATTGCATCAATAATTTTTGGCATTTGCATACAAACTGAGAAATTTTATGGTGAAATCTGAATGTCATACAGGTATTACATGAGGTCCCAATTTCTAGTGTAAATGGAAGAAACCCATTGTAATACCTGTATGACATAGAGATATTTCTCAAAAATACTGCATATTCTTATGTTATTTTTATTTGTTGTGCTAGTACTATTCACGATAAGGAAATATTGGACATTTTGAAGGGATCGGAAATGGATTAACTGATGAAGACGACCCAGAAGCTTTGCCAGTACCTCAAAATCAGGACAGTATTGACTTTGATTCTGGTTCTCCAAATTATTTAGACACAGAAGAAGGAAATCGTCCGTGATCTGAAATACCTTTGACCTCGTCAATCAACAGTTGGACCTAAAATTTCTCACTCTTGTAATGAGTATCTCTGAGTAATTGGTTGTCTCAATTTACTAAAAATTTAAATGTTTTGTTCAAAAAAATACCGAATTCAAATCATATAAGACAATGGCTTGAGTTCGTTTTTTCATTATAATAAAATGATTATTATTGAAAACCCAGATGGTTTTATATATACATAATAATTATAAGAAAAAATATATAATAAATATAGCAATGATTACTAATAAAAATAATAAGAATACACTACATAATAAATATAATAATAATGATAATGATGGTCTATGTCATATATATATGACACAAAGTACCGTCGAAATAGAGAACTTATGTAGTATACAGCGTGTAACATAAATGTGTAGTAATAATTAAACCACGCATATAGAAGCTTATTAATAATTCAAGTCCAAGTGCAAATTACCAGAAAATTTTTAAAATCACAAGATATGATAATTTAAACATTTCTGGTAATCAAGTTCATTTCAACCCTAACAATCAGCTGATAAAGAGCAATGAACTTGTGACAAAGAATATTAGTGCGCCGCGTGTACAGATCTGACAAACAAATTTTATCTTCAGTTAGCAAAGCCAGCTGTCCTATCAACCTTACTTTACAACTAACTTTCAAGCAAACTGCTTTTTACGCGACTCCCCAAAAAAGGAATGTAATGTTTTCGGGGTTAATGTATGTGCGTTTTTTTATTACACAATAAATGCCTCAACAGATTTGGATGTATGGGGTATCCTCGGAATCCTTAAATCATCCCAAGTGACATAGGCAAGTTATAAATAATTAAATAATAATATAAATTATCATATAATGTTTTTGGCAGGGTATTTTTTTTATTTTTCTTAATGCTTACTTGTTAATTACAGCATTAAGCATCATCGCTCCAATTAACATTTAGGAATAAGGATCTAATCAGTATGAACGTCTAATAAGAGCGAGCATGGCTGATGTTCTTAAAAAATACGTGAGGTCACCAACCACCGTAGGAATAGGATGTAAAAAACATCATGCATGAATTTCAACAGTAGGAATGTAATAGGCTGATAATGATGGTTAAGACATTTCCAACATTTGATTTCATTGCATAGTAAAAGAGTGTTCGTCAGTCAGTAATCAATAACGCGTCTTTACTTAGTCAGTTTTCAGAAATAAACCTGTTTAATCTTTGACAAAACGCGGCAAACACTAAAGCTATCAAACATTCGCCGCCGCTTCATGATTCGCTAGCATTGTTTCGTATTGCACCAATCATAAAGATGTAATCCTAATAAATAATAGCCGCTGCTCCTCATTGGTCGAGCGGCACAAACAAAGTTACCTTCTAACGCCGCCCCATAAAACTCCACCGAAAAGGACCGTTTTCGTTTCGGAAATTTCGTTAGGTTATTTCTGAATATGAATTCTAAGACGTCAAGTTGGATAAAAAGTTGAAACTGATCAAGGCAAGGCCAAGTCGGGTACGTTAAGGCATAGATTAAAAGTACCGTTCGCGGAGATTTTTTTGTATACCGGTTCCCGAACATGCAAAAAAAACTGGTAAAAAAACTTAAACCTATGTTTTTATTATGGTTTTAATGCATTCAAGAAGGATGCTTTGACGTCGTTGGCGATGGCAACTGCAGGGAAACAAGGATCTGGAGAGTGGGTTCTTGACTCTGGAGCATCTAATCATATGACAAACAGAAGAGAGTGGTTAACAGACTTTAAAAATTTAGAAAAACGAGTAGAGGTAGCTTGTGCAAATGGAGAAACGGTATGGGGAGAGGCAGTAGGTAATGTGGTTAATGAGGAGACGGGTGTTTCAATAAGAGGTGTATTGTATGTACCTGGGTTAGCAGCTAACCTATTGAGTGTGAGCACAATCGTAAGTAGAAACCTAGTTATTGTGTTTGACAAATCTGGCTTTAAGATTATGAAAGCAGATGGATGTAAGGTTTCTGGTGAAGTTTCGCATGAAGGTAATGTAGAGAATGGTGTGTATAAAATTCAATATTGTTCACAGGAAGTGGCTTTAGCTTCAACAGCTACGGACCAGATGATATTGTGGCACAGGCGAATGGGACACCTAGGGGTACGGAACCTTACACTACTCAAAGATAAAATGGCGCAAGGGGTAAGTTTTTCCAACACTATTTCTAAACTAGAGTGTGAAGCTTGCGTCTTGGGAAAACAGACAAAGCAGCCATTTAAGAAAACTGGGGCTACTAGGGCAAATGAGGTTTTGGGGTTGGTCCATACTGACGTGTGTGGACCAATGAGTGAGAAATCGTACGCAGGGTATCGTTATTATCTCACATTCATTGATGACCTCACGAGGAAAACGTTTGTGTATTTTTTAAGAAGTAAAGGCGAGGTGTTTGACAAATTTTCCGAATTTGTGAATTTGACGGAGCGTCAAACTGGAAAGAAGTTAAAAATAATTAGATCCGATAATGGCACGGAGTTTGTCAACAGGCGGATGAACGAGTTCTGCAAAGCAAGAGGGATTTGTCATCAACTGACAGTGGAATATACGCCCGAGCAAAATGGAGTTGCTGAAAGAGCTAACAGAACTATTACTGAGAAAGCCAGAACTATGCTGGAAGACGCTGGTTTGGGCAGAAGGCTGTGGGCTGAGGCAGTTAACACTGCAGTGTATCTTAAAAACAGATCACCCACCGTAGCCGTAAAACATACGACGCCAGAAGAGGCGTGGAAGAAAGGTAGACCTGAGTTTCCTTAGAGTATTTGGATGCAAGGCTTATCTGCATGTCCCAGACCAGAAACGTAAAAAGTGGGATCCTAAGAGTAAGGAACTGGTTCATGTTGGGTATTGTGAAGAATCGAAGGGCTACCGATTAGTAGACCCAGTGACAGGTGAGCTGCATAAGGGCAGAGACGTTGTGTTCTTCGAGAATCAGACACACCGTAGCAAGAGAGCAGCACCTGATGAGAAAACTATTCCACTGACAGAGACTACAATGGAACTGGAGGAGATAGCAGAAACGACACAAGAGGAAATCGTTCCGGACATGAGTGCCTTGCTGGAACAAGATCGAAGTGATACTGGACTTAGAGAGACGGTTACTGAGGACAACATTGTGGAGATTGAGGACGATGATTGGGCAACATCCGATGAAAGAGAAGAATCAGACGCTGAGAACACGCCACCATTGCCAGATCCCAATGATGTATTACCGGCCAGGAGATACCCACTTCGTGATAGGAAAGAGAAACAGTTTCCAGATTTTGTGACTTATCAAGCAGCTACTGCGTCCCAAAATCCATTATCCGTTGAAGATGCTTTATCCAGAGAGGATGGAGTAAAGTGGAAAGTCGCAATTGAGGAGGAGCTAGATGCCCTCAAGAAAAACAAAACTTGGACTCTTGTGAAGCCACCGAGGTCATGCAACATCGTTGATTCGAAATGGATATTTCGTATCAAAGAAGAGGCGGGGGGAAATACTCGTTATAAGGCACGACTCGTTGCGAGAGGCTTCAGCCAACGGAGAGGCGTTGATTACTTTGATACGTTTTCTCCTGTTGTAAGACACAGTTCATTGAGAGTGTTGATAGCTTTAGCAGCTAATATGAATCTTAAAATAGAACAAATGGACGTGAAGACGGCATTCCTTAATGGAGATTTAAGTGAAGTCGTCTATATGAAACAACCAGAGGGTTTCGAGGTGAAAGGCAAAGAGGATTACGTGTGTCTTTTACAAAAGTCGCTTTACGGTTTAAAGCAGGCTCTCCGAGCGTGGAACATGAAGCTTCATTCTGAGCTAATGAGACTGAAATTTAAACAATCAGATAATGAGCCTTGCGTCTACATGCGATCACACAATGGTAAAGTGATAATAATTGCTGTGTATGTAGATGACATTTTGATTTTTTGGAACAATGAGCAAGAGATGCTCAAAGTGAAGAATGATTTGAAGTCCAGCTTTGAAATGAAGGACCTAGGCAAGGCTGAACTCATGCTGGGAATTAATATTGTGCAAGATGCTAATGAAATTAAGCTACATCAGAGCAGTTATGTAGAAAAGGTATTGAAAGCATACAATATGGAGAACTGTAAACCAGTTGTCACACCAGCTGTACCAGGCCAGAGGCTAGAGAAGCCGACACAGGGCAGGAAACCAGATGAGAAGATCCCCTATCGAGCGTTGATAGGTTCACTTATGTATTTGGCGGTCTGTACAAGGCCTGATATAGCGCATGTTGTGAATCATTTAAGCCAGTTCAATGAATGTTATGAGGAGCAACATTGGATTGCAGCGAAAAGGGTACTCCGGTATCTTAAGGGTACCATGACTCTTGGTTTGTGTTATTCAAGAGTGAAACGCAAAGAAATTTTGGAGGGTTACGCTGATGCCGATTACGCAGGAGATAGCGATCGACGGTCATATTCAGGCGTAGTATTCCTTATTCAAGGAGGAGCTGTTTCGTGGCAGAGCACTAAACAACGTACAGTGGCTCTTAGCACTGCAGAGGCTGAATATGTCGCACTATCGGAGGCAGCGAAAGAAGCTATATTTCTAAGGCGATTTATAGCTGAAATGACTGGTCAAGAGGAGCAAAAGGCTTTAACAGTATTTTCGGATAGCCAGTCAGCAATCGCTATTGCTAATAATCCAGTGCACCATCAGCGCACAAAACACGTAGATATTAGATATCATTTTGTTCGCAATGCTGTGGAGTCAGATGTGATAAGGCTGGAGTATCGTGAAACTGAAAGGATGGTTGCGGATGCTCTGACCAAACCTCTCCCCAGAGGCAAGTTTGAGTGGTGTGTAAATAATATGGGACTATGTGTATAAGAGGACATATGTGCATGAGATTAAGGAGGAGTGTTGAAGCAAAGAGGTTTTGCTTTGTAGATATAATCTCAATGCATGGTATGACAGTAAATAATTCTTTTGGTTAAAAAAAAAGAAAAATGGTCTCCTTTTGCTTGGTTGTCAGATGTTACTATCCTTGTGTTATTTTATGTTATATATGTTTTGTTTACCGATTATTCCAGTGTAATTTGTGATAATTCTACAATAATAAATTCGTGCGTTTTTCTTGCTTCTTGTATACTGCGTGTTTTTATGAATACTCTGCGTTGGGGACTGATGAGTCATGAGAGACTCCAGTTTGCTTAACAATATGTAAAGTTTGCTCGTAAAGATATAATTTTTGTGTTGCGTTGCGACACGATCTACGCGACGCCGACGACGGACGGTACTCAGTACGGCCGTTTTAGAAATTTGAACAAATTCTTCCCACACATTTGTAACTGCAACGTATCTCTAACTAGTCTGTGACTGCAACTGCAAACTTGCGCAAACCTAGTTTTCAAAAAGAAATTGTTAAGTGTTTTAATCAGAATCTTCATAAATAATCCGCCTAGAGAAATAATACTCTAGATCTCAAACAGGATAAAAATGACGTACCATTGAAATCAAGAATGATTTTCCGGAGATGCAGTAATAATGCTGGCGTGGAGGCTAGCTCGGTCGAGCAGCTCATGCGGCGCAAATATGGTAACCTCTGTAGCGGACCTACATATTTGAGTCGTTTGGTTTGGGTCCGTGAGGATCTGCAGCTCATCGTATTTTCAAAAGTTTGTCAGAGCCAGAGCGTCTGTTCGATGCGACGCGTGACCAAAATGCTGGAACTTATTTGGCTCAAGGTATCAGTATTGCAATCCAACGGGGCATACTGCCAGCATCTTGGGTACGCGCGCTGCCAACTGGTGGGCTGGAGCATTTGGGCTATCTATCGGCCTTTAATGGTCAATGAGTTTTCGAATTGTTTCTCCTTGTAAGTAGTTAGTTTAGTTTTAGTCAATAGAATGTAGATTTGTTTTCAGTAGTTCAGCATTTGTCCTATGAAATTAAAATTATTTTTATTTATATCTTATATGAGATATTTGAATACATGCTACCGCGTTCGTGTGGAAAATAATTTTGAACGCAGCCATTTGTTCGGTCCATCATCGCAAAGTCAAAGAACTTTTTGGCGGTAAGTGAAAAGTGATACAGTTCGATTTTGTTTTATTTTCCAAACAAGTGTTATTTCGAGTGATCATGTGTAATATTTGTGGAATATTAACCGTTATGTGTTCGTAAACGTGCATGAGTGTAGGCAAATGAAACAAAATAGAGAAAACATTGCTTTTTATGTTCTCCCAAAAAGTCCATGGAAAGCTTGAATAAAGTTCCACCACTTTATTGAAGCACTAGGAGAGGGTCCGGCTTGTTGCTGTTGACCTTTATTTTAATCTAAATTGTAATAAATGGAATACATATTAACCTCCTGGGGCCTGGCGTCATATAGGTACATAATACATAAAACGGAAAAAAATATAACAGTGCCATCTGTTGAAATTTGTGACTACTTTTACTTTGGTTTAATAGACAAGGTATATATATCCAACATTTTAGGCTATGATTGGCTGAGGAAGTAATTTTTATTATTTTATTTTCTTTGTTGGAGTGAGAAGTGACGTCTCGAACGAAAACACGAGGTAAGTAATATTGAGGTATATTTTAAATCTTAACGATTATTGAAACATTTTATGTTTTTCTTTTTGGATTTGGTGCATTTTTATTGAATTGCATCAATAATTTTTGGCATTTGCATACAAACTGAGAAATTTTATGGTGAAATCTGAATGTCATACAGGTATTACATGAGGTCCCAATTTCTAGTGTAAATGGAAGAAACCCATTGTAATACCTGTATGACATAGAGATATTTCTCAAAAATACTGCATATTCTTATGTTATTTTTATTTGTTGTGCTAGTACTATTCACGATAAGGAAATATTGGACATTTTGAAGGGATCGGAAATGGATTAACTGATGAAGACGACCCAGAAGCTTTGCCAGTACCTCAAAATCAGGACAGTATTGACTTTGATTCTGGTTCTCCAAATTATTTAGACACAGAAGAAGGAAATCGTCCGTGATCTGAAATACCTTTGACCTCGTCAATCAACAGTTGGACCTAAAATTTCTCACTCTTGTAATGAGTATCTCTGAGTAATTGGTTGTCTCAATTTACTAAAAATTTAAATGTTTTGTTCAAAAAAATACCGAATTCAAATCATATAAGACAATGGCTTGAGTTCGTTTTTTCATTATAATAAAATGATTATTATTGAAAACCCAGATGGTTTTATATATACATAATAATTATAAGAAAAAATATATAATAAATATAGCAATGATTACTAATAAAAATAATAAGAATACACTACATAATAAATATAATAATAATGATAATGATGGTCTATGTCATATATATATGACACAAAGTACCGTCGAAATAGAGAACTTATGTAGTATACAGCGTGTAACATAAATGTGTAGTAATAATTAAACCACGCATATAGAAGCTTATTAATAATTCAAGTCCAAGTGCAAATTACCAGAAAATTTTTAAAATCACAAGATATGATAATTTAAACATTTCTGGTAATCAAGTTCATTTCAACCCTAACAATCAGCTGATAAAGAGCAATGAACTTGTGACAAAGAATATTAGTGCGCCGCGTGTACAGATCTGACAAACAAATTTTATCTTCAGTTAGCAAAGCCAGCTGTCCTATCAACCTTACTTTACAACTAACTTTCAAGCAAACTGCTTTTTACGCGACTCCCCAAAAAAGGAATGTAATGTTTTCGGGGTTAATGTATGTGCGTTTTTTTATTACACAATAAATGCCTCAACAGATTTGGATGTATGGGGTATCCTCGGAATCCTTAAATCATCCCAAGTGACATAGGCAAGTTATAAATAATTAAATAATAATATAAATTATCATATAATGTTTTTGGCAGGGTATTTTTTTTATTTTTCTTAATGCTTACTTGTTAATTACAGCATTAAGCATCATCGCTCCAATTAACATTTAGGAATAAGGATCTAATCAGTATGAACGTCTAATAAGAGCGAGCATGGCTGATGTTCTTAAAAAATACGTGAGGTCACCAACCACCGTAGGAATAGGATGTAAAAAACATCATGCATGAATTTCAACAGTAGGAATGTAATAGGCTGATAATGATGGTTAAGACATTTCCAACATTTGATTTCATTGCATAGTAAAAGAGTGTTCGTCAGTCAGTAATCAATAACGCGTCTTTACTTAGTCAGTTTTCAGAAATAAACCTGTTTAATCTTTGACAAAACGCGGCAAACACTAAAGCTATCAAACATTCGCCGCCGCTTCATGATTCGCTAGCCTTGTTTCGTATTGCACCAATCATAAAGATGTAATCCTAATAAATAATAGCCGCTGCTCCTCATTGGTCGAGCGGCACAAACAAAGTTACCTTCTAACGCCGCCCCATAAAACTCCACCGAAAAGGACCGTTTTCGTTTCGGAAATTTCGTTAGGTTATTTCTGAATATGAATTCTAAGACGTCAAGTTGGATAAAAAGTTGAAACTGATCAAGGCAAGGCCAAGTCGGGTACGTTAAGGCATAGATTAAAAGTACCGTTCGCGGAGATTTTTTTGTATACCGGTTCCCGAACATGCAAAAAAAACTGGTAAAAAAACTTAAACCTATGTTTTTATTATGGTTTTAATGCATTCAAATCTGTCCAGGCAATAAGAAGTAATGGTGGAATAAATAAATACATACATACATACGTAAACCCTGAAATACTCCTTTTTGGGCAGTCGTGTAAAAATGTGGAAATACCTTTTTTTTACGAGTGGGTTCGGGAACGGAACCGACCGAGTCCAAAGATCCGTTCAGTATGAAATTCCGGTATTTGAGACTCGAAATCAAGCCCTTGTAAAATGTTCGGCGTTTTCAAAGACAGAGCGCCTAGGCTACAAAACAGATAAATACAGAAGTTAATCTCATGTATGTACTTTTCATACCTTTCATACCGGACGTCGATGGAAGTTTTTGGGAGGAAAATTGATTGATTTAAAAAAAATAAGTGTACAAGATATCGACATAATTTTTTCGCAGTTACTATTATAACTGAATAAAGTTTTTTTGAAGACAAAACAAATGCGATTAGTTTACATTAACATCTTTCTCATTAAGATTATTGAACACAAGGCTAACACAGCTTATACTACAATAAATATCAAATTTTAAATTGTAAAAATATGACAAGGCCACAAAGTCATGTTCGCTTGTTCGGCGCAGGGCCGGGGGCCGGGGCGCTTACCTACCTACCTAACTATTTTGTGTTACGTGAAAATTAACCATCGAAATACAAGCAAATACCTACTTACCTCTCTGAAACAACTGGTAGCTTAAAAAACGACAATTCACCGTTTAATGTTGAATTTAAACAACCGTCCACCGAACAGTTATAATAACCTATTTTTGTTGCTCCATTTTTGCACAAAAATGTTCACAGACGCGTGTCTCAAGCGGATGGCACTCGCGCTCGCATCCCAACTGTGCCCAGATATCGTGTCCGTGAGCGGTGTCTATGTGTGCGTTGCTCGAGCGCACTTTGTATGTAGATTGATTTCTGTACTTATCTGTTTTGTGCCTAGGCACAAAGTAGCTCGGTCAATGACCCGTACTTCCGCGACTAGGCCACAGCTTGTTAGGATTGTCCAAAATAATTCAAATAAATAATTTTTAAACTTTGTATGGAAAATATAATAGTGTTTTTTTGGTTGTATATTCTGCCCGATGATTCATGACTAGATACCCATACACACCTTTCAGTATTACTACACATTAATGTTATTCCCTGTATATATGACATTGAGAAATTCCATTTTCCAAATGAGATTTTTTATTTTAGTTTTTTCGTTCACCTGATTGCTTATTTAGTCGATTAGGATAGTTTTAATTAAAATTTCTGACCAGAAATTCTCCTGGGCCCCAAGAGGTTAAACTATTAAATAAAAACTACGTAAGACATGGCGGTATGGTCCTAGAGACTTTAGCCTGCCTAACAGGCAAACTTAAAGAAAAAAAGCAAAGTCAAAATTCATGACTTTTTAGGCCTGTCAGTCAAATCCAAAAAGTTGGATTGTCATTTTTCACTACGTATTTTTATTTTGAAAAGTAATTATTCCTTTTCTTTTTGTTCCATAAAATTATCCAAGGTGAGTTCGTAGCAGTTCCTGCAAATATTAAATTTATACCCTTCCTAGATCGTGTGAATTGATAAGCTATTACGTATTATCTTTATGATCAAGTAGGCATATCACGCGTATGTTTGCAGATGAGCGAAGGCGAGGGCACTTTAGTGGACAAATCTGAGAGTAGTTCCTTTGAAGACTTGGCCTCGGCGGCCGCACATGAGATCGAGGAGGCCAAACTAGCCGATGCAGCCGCTTCCGCCGAAAAAGAGAAATCTGGTGAAACTGGTCCGAAACCCGACGAATGGCAGGATCTGCTCGGGTCAGGCGCTCTACTCAAAAAGGTTACACAATAATACATTTATGAATTGTAATATTGATTTTAGTTTGGTATTGATCAGCTAGTTTTGCTTGCTTCAAAGTTTGAATACTTTCAATATTTCTACACTGAATATACAATGATTTTTTTCAATGTCATTTTGCCAAATACAGTCGACATTTCGCAACAACAACAACAAGTTGTCCTTGGATGAATTATAATGAATGTAAATATTTTTGTAGATACTCAAAGCAGGCGATGAAGACAGCGGCCTGCGACCTCACAGAGGCGATGTTTGCCAAATTAGTTATGAACTTAAAATCAAAGACACCGACAATGTTTTTGAAAAACGGGACCATATCAAAATTTATTTGGGAGACAGTGAAGTGAGTATTTTTCTAAACTTTATTTTTGGAAATTTGAAAGTTGATTTGGAACTGTAGTATGTTCTAGGAACATTAACAAATTTTTACATTACCTAGTTTTCTAAATTATTAATTTTACTTTCAAATTATTTTAATTAGCATTTTAGTAGTGCATATAGCAAGGTCATTATTTATATCACAAATTCATTAAAATGTTGCAAAATGTTACTAAACAGGTGAACAACTTGCTTTTTTTGTGAATAAAATGTACATAAAAAAAGGGAAATGTGATGTCTGAGTCTAAAATATTCAGAATCAGTGCAATTGATTACTATTTCCTTGTGAAACTAATGGATTAATGTCCTACTATCTTATCTAGGCACCTGCCTATCCATTTACACATGACAACAAAGTGATAACGTTTTGCCAGCCATATTATTTGTTTACAAACCTTTCAGTGATATGAATTTTAATAATTGTTTATTCTAACTTTACCTACATTTAATTTTACTCCCTGCACTATAGTGTGCATCATGTGACTTTGATATTGTTAAATAATGTCCACATACCTTTTTGTTGATATAATATTTAGTTGAATGACTGTCTCTACTAAACACTCGTTTGATGAGCTATTTAAGAGAAACATGACTTTATATTCAATTCTAGGTTCTACAAGGCTTGGACCTAGCACTTACACTGATGTACAAAGGAGAAGAAAGTATTTTACAAATTGCATCAAGATTCGCATACGGAGACTCTGGACTTAAACCTGGAGAGAGTTTAGGCCTTATCGGTGAGGTACAGAGTCCAAAGTATGAAGGAGATAATATTGGGCTTGATACATTGCTGGAGGCTCGATTGGAGCTACACGACTGGGCGGAAGAACCAGAAATTGAGACATTGCCCATTGCAGAAAGGATGGAGATTGGGTATGAATAGTTTTAATCTATTAACTTTATTGGCTTTATTGCATAAACGACAGTGGAAATTTTATTGTGTCATGATTGATTCTGACCTACTTTGCACCTGGTGCAACAGCGAATTAATATTTTGAGTGGTTATTATGTCCTGTGTGGATTACCAGATAGTGATTTGATTTGATACATATGACAAATAACAACTTTAAAACAAAGTGATTCTCTGGAAAATTGCCAAGTTGAAGTTAAACGCTAATCATACCATTTGTACTTTTGTAACAAATAGGTACATGAAAACAAA
The DNA here is from genome assembly GCA_951640565.1 of Petrophora chlorosata. NCBI lineage: Eukaryota > Metazoa > Arthropoda > Insecta > Lepidoptera > Geometridae > Petrophora > Petrophora chlorosata. The sequence goes on along the minus strand of OX621205.1, from coordinate 6,338,071 downwards.
GAAACACTGAACATAGACTGTATAGAATCAGTTGAGAATATTTTAATTATTTATGCATGTTATAAATATAGAAAATTTGTCTGTCTGGTTGTCTGTAATACATACCTACTAACAAGTTTGTCAATAGTTTAAGCAGGCCTAGCGCACTCCGCACTGTAGGTACGAAGCTACAAGTACATAGCCGGACACCGACGGCGGGTCGCGCGTCGTTACACGTGCCGCGTCAGAAGAGATAAGAGCTATGCGATAGAAAGAGAGGCGCTTTGTAGGTTAATATGACTGGTAGGTATGCAGCGCTACGCGAGCTGAATTGAATTTTATTGCGTCATAGCAAGAGTCGCTATTTGTTTAAATTTATTTGCGGAGTGATGATTCTGTCCCTTAGTATTCTGTGGTTTAAGTTTAACCTATGCAAGTGCAGCCATTGACAAAACAAAAGTATTATTTTACTCACTTCAGGGACGAAACTATAATAGCAGTAAGCAACATAACACTCTTACTCATAAGTTGCCAAAACCACCAGAACTTTGCGCGGCACTGCACTGCGCTTGTTACCCTTTGACACGGATTTTAAGTCTCATAATACCCATACAGTAGTTTCGCTTCAAACAGTGCCCTTCAAACCAGAATTCAGAAATGTCTGCAAACTACTACTGGTTGAATATCTGGCAAAGGTTCCAATTCTGGCAGAGTCCCGGCGGAGTCTATCTGAGGAGGTCTACCAAAAATAAGTTTCCCATATAAAAAGTGTTCAGCCCACACATTCACCGTTATCAGTATTCTGTGTAATTGGTCAACTTTGACCTTGGCATGATACGTAGGAAGACGTAGGTAGATTAAAGTCACTAAAACATGCGATTACAATGTAGTTTGTTGACGTCGCTGTTCTATTACATTGTAGTACCTAATCAATAGGGACGGCACGCGAATTCGTCTTTGTCGTTTAATCCCAAAACTCAAGAATAATCAAAATGAAACAAGATATTTTAAATCCAGCCAGGTCTTACGTTGGTACACGCAAACATCCAGACAGACATACAAAATATCCTACTGATATTATAAACGCGAAAGTTTGTAAGAATGTACGGATATATGTTTGTTACCCTTTACGCAAAATCTACTGAACGGATATTGATAAACTTTGGTATATAGGTACTTTTGGTCCTGGATTAACACATAGGCTACTTTTTGTCCTGGGAAACCGCGGGGCGAGCTAGTTCTAATCTTAAGACTTAGTGTAAATATCATTTTATTCAATCAATCAATCATTTATTTGCTAGAATACATACATGCTTAGATAATGGTATTAATTTTTGAATGAGAAACACTATTGCATTTTATTCGTACATATTCACAAATAAATTCACGATAGTCTTATTGAGGTCATGGCACAACCGATTACGTTATTTAATTCTGACGTCCGCGTTCTAAAAAGATTTGCGTGTTTTTATAAAACCTCGCTCGAAGACGTCATTCATAATTTCACAAGAACGTGGTCACCTTTACCCATAATAAATTTTTTGAATACGAATTATCCTATCTTTCCTATTTCATTGTATACATGCAAAAGTTTGCGAGGATGGATGTTTGTTAATCAATCGCGCATATGTGGCCTACAAGAGATCCTGGAATAAGATATAGGATATTTTTATCCCGAAAAATTGTTCACGCGGAGAAACTGGGGCTTAGCTATCTTATCTTCTGTTCCCCTCGCACTCTTTCTTCCGTTGTCTCTCTCCTCCCTTAATGACGGTCGGCAACGCATTGGCCCGGCAATACTTTTGGTGTTGCAGATGGCCATAGCATAGACCGCGCATCATCAGGCGGGTGGTCTCAGTTTTGCCATTCCTTTACAAAAAAAATAGTACCTATACATATAATGTCAAGGAGTGTGTACAAATGTAAGTACATAGGTACCCATTGCAACTTTCGATCCGACGACGACGAATTACTTAGAGTACGGCGAATAACTATTTGAGATTTTCATTTTTCTAAAAAAATGTAGGGACCTTTCGTCGTCACGACCATGCCAGCCCTGCAAAGTTGTTGAGTTATAATTGAACTTTTCACCAGCTCTAAAACGATGAAGGAAAATACTGCTCGGAAACTTGTATCCAAGAATCACAAGACTATCGAAAGACAACGTACCGATTAGGTATGGCCGAGAGCAGAGAGAAGGCCTGTTTCGCAGCAGTCGGCTGTAAGAAGATTATTGTTAAATAAATGTCACATCAATAGTTTTAATATGGATGGATACTTATTTGTAATCTGTCTTCAAAAGTGCCTAAAAAATCATAACATAAGTTATACACAATACACATTTCATGCAATGACAGAGATTTAATGCAAAGACAACTAAACAAAAAATCTGGAGCAATCACTGAACTCTTAATATTGTTGCCTCAAGTCAAGGCTTAAAACAATTAAAGCAAGTGTTACGAACAAGTACATGGTCATGTCCTTTGCTCCGATTTTAACCGAGTTTCGTATCAAAGAGAAATAGCTGGGTACTAGTATATTTGATGACCATTTAGGCATTCTTTTCATTTCATTTCTGATGCATGGTTCCATTTCCATGTTGATGTCGCTACGTTGACCGATTCATTATCTTACTGTATTAATAAAATGAAAGAAAAAGAAGAAAACGAAAGAGATGGCCCAGAAAGAGATGGCGGGACGAACTGGACTCCTATTTGATGGGATGGCAAACATTAGCCCAGAAACGTGAGGAGTGGAAGGAGGGTAGGGAGGCCTTTGCATCAGGCTAAATAATAATAATAATTAATAAAATTGAATCATTTTAACTGTTAGGGACTTATAAAACATTACACGATCATTGAACATGGGCGCTCACCAGTATTACACCTCAGTTTCTTGAAAACTATCATACAAAAGAATTTGATTTCAACCAACTTCTGTTTAATGTTATCCATTCGATATCGAATAAATATTGTATATTGCTGTCTTGATCGATGTGTAATTTTTCAATGATTCTTTTACATAATTATGTCGTAAGTATTCCCACGAAGAAAATCTAAATAAAATTACTAAATTTAATTAATATTGGTGCTATAATACAGGGCTCTTCTAGTCCAAAAAAGGTTTTAAAAAATTCAATAATGCAGTTTTAGGTTATCGGCCTCGAGACCCCTTTGAGCAGTTTTAGCTATTCCTTATAGTTTCGGATTTGGCCCTCCACGCCCACTTGAAAAATCCAACCTGTATACTGAATCAGTAACCATCAATATTAAACCGATTTTTACAAGTTATTATTTAACTTGCTATGTTTGGTTAAATCTTGCAAGTTCAATCAGAACCACTTCCTCTTATCATAAGGAGTTGAAATTTTGGATACTTGTCAAAGTCCAATGACAATGCAATATTATGGCGTCAGCCAGCTGATCTGATGATGGAGACGAAAGATGGGCAATGGATCTCCTTGACGGATAATCGTAAACTACTGGTGTTTGGGCTTATTTTAATCTGCTCACGGTTCCAATTACGAATTTGTTAAAAGCTTGTCTTGAAGATAGTATTTTTCAACCAGTCTTATTTTTCTGTGCACAAACGTTTGTCCCGTAATAGGAATCGAATCCGCAAATGGTTACAAAATGACTTTTTGATTACCGTGCCGGGCCTGGCCCAACAGTGGCCCAGGCAGACCTGGCTCTAACTATATCCTGGCTGCTGAACGCGCCGCCGCCCGCTCGCGGTTCCGATTATGAATTTGTTAAAAGCTTGCCTTGAAAAAAACATTTTTCTACGAAAAGTTCAAAATTCCACGTGTTCCAGCATCCGCCGCCGTTCGCGCGGCAACTGGTGGTATTGTCGTGGCGAGGCCACGCTGGCCGTGCAGCTGTACCGGCGCGCGCTGGACGTGCTCGACGAGAGCGAAGGTGGGATCACCGAGCCCACGCCCACGGGTGAGCTGGCGCAGGCGTCTGACGCGCTGCACGCCTTGTTGGAGGAGAGACTGCGAGTGCATAACAATATGGCCGCCGCGCAGCTCAAGGCGGGCTCTTATGACGCCGCTTTACAGGTATATCTTTTTTTTTTTACCTAACTGAATGACGAGACGAGCTGGTCGTTTGCCTGATGGTAAGCAATAATCCAGCCCATAACAATAACAGCACCACCCAGAACTTTGTTTTGCAAAATCCTGCGCGGCGCTGTACTGCGCTCGTCACCCTGAGACAATTAGCGATTGAGTCTCATAATGCCCAGTAATTTCGTTGGCTACAATGCCCTTCAAGCTTGAACACAGTAATGCTTGCGCATTACTGCTTGGCGACTGAATAACGTTTTAATGTTTTAGACATACATATTCAGACCAGGAGGAGGGAGAGCGAGTGTGGCTCAGTGGGAGCACGTGCGACTTTTGATCCGACGCACCCAAGTTCGAATTCCACTGGCCCTCCACCACTGACTATCACATGACTAAAGTTATGTGCGGATTTAACAGTCGTTCTAAAAACGGTGAAGGAAAACATCGTGAGGAAACCGGCATGTCCGAGAATTTATCACAAAAATTCAAAGACAAGTGACATCCACCAACCCGCACTGGGCCAGCGTGGTGGATTATGGCCCATACTCTTTTAACGAGGGAAGGCCTGAGTCCCAGCAGTGGGAACGTAATGGGCTGATTGATGATGATTCTGACCAAAGTAGATCTCGCAGAGAAACAATTACAGAAAGTGTTACAATGGGCGGCCTTATCGCTAAAAGCGATCTCTTCCAGTCAACCTTAACTGGAAGAGATTTTTTGAGATTGGAGTAAAGTTACTTGGTCAGATAATTATCTGAAACTATGTTCGAAGGTTGAAAAATGAGCCCGAAATAGCCCACGTGTGGTTCTACTAATAGTTTTCGTAATGTAGTTTACTTATAGCCGTTCCTAAAATCGCAACGGATCTGAAAGGGTAAACAACGTTCGCTGCGGTCACCATATGAATGGGTGATTGTTTGTAAGGTATTTATATCTGACCGTGCTTCGCAGGGTCCATTAAGCCGTCGCGTCCAGTTATTGTCAGTTGTTGTTTTAAAAGGAGCAAAAAGGAGGGGTGTTATAAGTTTCACCACTATGTGTTGTCTGTCTGTGGCACCGTAGCTCTTAAACGGGTGAACTGATGTGGATGCGGTTTTTTTTCATTTGAAAGCAGGTTTTCTAGCGATAGTTCTTAGACGATGTTTTATCAAAATCGGTTCAGCCGTTTTTTACATTTTAGGTTTTTTGTGTCGGGGGTTTTTAAAATTGTAGTTTACTGAAATTCGCGTGTAGGAGTGTCAGGACAATAGTCATTAAACCATGCCGGAGACCTTCGGGCGGGCTACAACTCCGACACAAAGGTTGGCCAAACACCCTCACGAAAAAGAAAAAAAACCTTTTATTTGCCCACAGTCCGTCACACGAGTACTCAGTTGTCAGCCGAAGAACGCGAAAGCCCTATACCGCAAGTCCAAGATCCTCTCAGCAATGGGTAAAAACGCCGAAGCCCTAGAGGCGGCGCGCGCGGCCGCCTCCGCAGCCCCGGAAGACGTCGGGGCTAGGAAGGAGCTACAACGATGCGAACAGAAGGCTACGAGAGATAGATCGGTGGAGAGGAAGCTCGCGAAACGGATGCTAGGACAGACTGGGGCAAAGAGCCCGTCCAATCCAGACAAGAAACCTTCTAGAGCTAGGGTGAGTTTATAATTTGTACCCTACCCTGCATACTTGTATAATGTATAGTATTATAGTAATCAATTCTTTTTCAACACACTTGCTCATAAAGTGGCTCTATGGTCCACCGCAATTAGGCACAGAATGACACCCATAATTAAACTGTGACTTTTTCATTGCTATAACTCACTAGTGAGTAATAGTTTTTTTTTTTTTTTTTTAATGTTCCTATTGCTTGCTCATTTCAAGCAACTTCTTATTTAAATAGATAATTTTAACTCGTACGTGTTTAATAAATAAAACTTTCACTCAAATATAAATTTTGTTTTCTCTGTAATAAAAGAAAACTTTAAATTCCCCATTTTGAACGTGGCAGAATAGGCGCAAACCCTATGCGCGAATAATAAAAAAAAAACCTCATCCCTTTAGTCCGTGGCTGATCGCAATGCGCGCGCATAGGAAAACTGATTAATTTTTCCCGCCATAGCGAATCATTTTTCACAACTCGTTTTCACTGTTGAAAATGAGTTTTTATTGTTATTTTATTCACAAGTGTGTTGAAAAACGTCGTATGATACACGTGTGTTTGAGAGAGCTGAGGACGGTAATCACCAACATTACACACTAGTACCATAATGTACTATTATTTCAGGCAATAACACAGTTAACAAAAGTACCAGAGGCTCATAAAATATATAGCTTACAGACTAACATAATTATACAAATTATAAAAAACACTTATATACACTAGGAGAAGGGGCATTTCGGTGTAGCCTCTATGTAGCGCCGGAACATTATTCCCTCGGGCCAAAATTCGGGAACCAGGAACATCTCCTTATATTTATTTTTATAGAATCAGGGTTTCCTTTCCACTATACAAATGTTTTCTCAAGTTGTATCCCTCTTGATTTTAAAAGTACATTGCTTGATTGTTTGAACTAAGTATCTTAAAATTACAATAAAACTAAATATAAGTATCACAATGCGCGGTCTTATGGCTCTAGCGATCTCTTCCAGACAAATCAGGTAGAATAATAACAAAAGAATAAAAAATAGAGTGGTACTGAGTTTGCGACCCCGTAGTATATGCCAAGACACGTCACACCACGATTAGATTTCATGGACCTATATATAGGCCGACCGTTTAACTCGCGTATCGCCTGCGCGGTAAGAAGGGAGCGAGGGGAGATGTTAGCGGATGGGTGAAAGGGAAAGGACGTAAGCTCTCTGCTCCGCGCACCCCTTTCACCCACCCGCTAACATCTCCCCTCGCTCCCTTCTTACCGCGCAGGCGATACGCGAGTTAAACGGTCGGCCTATAGTACGTTTGTTTGTACGAAGTGTAATGATACAGCAAGGGCGGACCCAGGGTAGGGGCGGGTGTCATTGGGGTAATAATTATAGTTGATAATGTGTAGTGGTACGGTGTGTGGCAGATGTTAGTGTGGGGCTCGCTGCTGCTAAGCCTGCTGGTGGGCGTGGCCAGCGTGCTTGTGTACCGCTACAAGCTGCAGCACTGACGTCACAGCACGCCACGCGACCACATGTAAGTGTGTAGTTGTACCCCATGGCAGCGTGCTCGTGTACCGGTATAAGCTGCAGCACTGACGTCACGGCACGCCACGCGACCACATGTAAGTGTGTAGTTGTACCCCATGGCAGCGTGCTCGTGTACCGCTACAAGCTGCAGCACTGACGTCACTGCACGCCACGCGACCACATGTAAGTGTATAGTTGTATCCCGTGGCAGCGTGCTCGTGTACCGCTACAAGCTGCACCACTGACGTCACTGCACGCCACGCGACCACATGTAAGTGTAGTTGTACCCCGTGGCAGCGTGCTCGTGTACCGCTACAAGCTGCAGCACTGACGTCACTGCACGCCACGCGACCACATGTAAGTGTATAGTTGTACCCCGTGGCAGCGTGCTCGTGTACCGCTACAAGCTGCAGCACTGACGTCACTGCACGCCACGCGACCACATGTAAGTGTATAGTTGTACCCCGTGGCAGCGTGCTCGTGTACCGCTACAAGCTGCAGCACTGACGTCACTGCACGCCACGCGACCACATGTAAGTGTATAGTTGTACCCCGTGGCAGCGTGCTCGTGTACCGCTACAAGCTGCAGCACTGACGTCACTGCACGCCACGCGACCACATGTAAGTGTATAGTTGTACCCCGTGGCAGCGTGCTCGTGTACCGCTACAAGCTGCAGCACTGACGTCACTGCACGCCACGCGACCACATGTAAGTGTATAGTTGTATCCCGTGGCAGCGTGCTTGTGTATAACTAAATAAAAATAACAAAAATTAATGGAATCGGCCGTGATGTTGCAGAAATATATCTCAAATTATTCGGCGGAAATACACTAAATCTTTTGGTAACGTTTCAGATTAATATCTGATGCAAATAAATTAATTTTGAAATTTGATTTGGATATGTATTTTTTTCAGGTTAGAGATTTTAAAGGTGTGATTGGGCGGGGTTGGTGCACATTATACTTAAGGTCACGTAAAAGAAGATAATATCGATCAACGAGCTGTCAGCTTCAAAACCAATCAGCTCATTAGCTGTGTAATCTGTAAAAAAATGCTTCCAGCATATTTTTGTATTCATGTTTAGAGCTCGGGTGTATTTTATTATAAATTTTAGTTTAACTTAAATCATCTACTAGATTTTACAAATAATAAAACTAGCGAATAGTCTTCCTTGTACCTTTCTTCTAATCAATATTATATTAAACATTTACCTACTTCGTATAACGTTTTATAATTTTGTTTTTGTAGTTTGCTCAATAAAAGTCTGGCAAGTTTCATTTGAAAATAGTTTGCTTCAAGCAGTATTTTTTTCTAAATTTGTTTATGCTTCAAGCTTGGCAGATCTTGGAAGAAAGCGTTTCGCGCTAATGATTAGTTAACTTTTAATTAATAGGCAGCGCAAATATTAATTGCGCGTCAAGAGGCACAACTTGATACAAACTATTTATTTTTTCTATTTTTAACCGACTTCAAAAAGGAGGAGGTTTACAATTCGACGGTATGTTTTTTTTTTTTTTATTTTTATTTTTTTTTTGTGTGTTTGTTACGCGATTTCTCCGCCAATTATGCATTGATTTCGATGATTCTTTTTTTATTGGTAGGTAATACTTCAAAGGTGGTCCCATATAAATTGTATCGAAATTCATTCAGTAGTTTTTGAAAAAAATAGCAAAAACAAAAAATATAAGTTTAATCTTCAAGTCGGTTCTTGTTTTTTTCGTAACCAACTTTCTAAAAGTGGAGGTTTGTATTCGACTGCTTCACCTGCTTCACCCAGGGTTGACTTCCGGTGAGGGAACTCCTCAACGGTGAATAGTACAGACACAACATTTCGTAAATGGATTTAACCATAATAGCCTGTTCTAAATTCCATCATGACATGGTAGATACACCCAGGATTGACTTCCGGCGAGGGAACTCTTCAACAGAGATATAGGACAGACATGAAATTTTTTTGTACATGCATTTAATTGTGATAGCCCGTTTTAAACTTCGTCATGATGTGGCTTCTAGATCATAAAAGCTTGTCTTTAAAAACTTTTTGAATTAATTTAATTAAAACTTGTTTTTCACTAAAAAGGTTAAAATAAATTATTTTTCAAAAAAAACTAAACCGACTTCAAAACCACAAATGGCACTCAAAAGTAAAAAATAAATTAATATAATTATCATAAGCGCTACCCACTCATATATTTGAAGTCGGTGCCAGCCAAGTCTAAAAGGTAGTAGATAAATACTACCTACAAGTAGTACTTACTATATACATACATAGTATTTATCTACTACCTATTAGACTTGGCTGGCACCGACTTCAAATATATGAGTGGGTAGCGCTTATGATAATTATATTAATTTATTTTTTACTTTTGAGTGCCATTTGTGGTTTTGAAGTCGGTTTAGTTTTTTTTGAAAAATAATTTATTCATGCTATTAACAAAGTGATTTTGTTTCTTCTTAGGCAGATTCGAAATTCAGCTCAGAACGTAGTTACTGTTTATGTTCCCAGTAATGCAATTGGTTGATTACGTGGGAGTTTGTAAGATCGAAAGTGATAGAAGTGTTTTTGTCGCCTCTTCAACGTAAGTTTCAAGCCGGATTATTTTATTTGTAAACATTATTTTATACCTACTTCATTGTATAAAGGGTTGTAGACCTAAGTTCGTTAATGTACATTATTGGCTTGTATGTATATAAAATTAATGTTATATTGTGCATTTATGTCCAAATTATGTGTATGTATGTACATACTTTGTTTTGTTATCCTTTGTTGAGTAGTGCCAGTGCATCGATCTTACTAATATTATAAACGCGAAAGTTTGTAAGAATGGATGTATGGATGTACCTTTGTTACTCTTTCACGCAAAAACTACTGAATGGATTTTGATGAAATTTGGTATGGAGATAGCTTGGATTAACACATAGGCTACTTTTTATCCCGGGAAAGCGGCTAGTATTCTATATAACAGGAACAAACTAGCGAATGCAAATATATTGTTGTAATAACAAATATAGAACACGTATTTTTCGATTCTTTATAAAGAAAGCAAAAAAATATGACGCATTCCAAATACGTAGTCGCTGGTTAGTCACAATCGAGGTGCTTTAAATGTCGCTAATTATGAATCGAAAAGCATTGTGCATGCATTTATTTTTTTGTGGTGATCACGAACAGTTTTCCAAATCGGATGAATATATTGTTTTGTATGTATTTAGACTGTATTCGTATGTACCCAAATTATTTTTTTTATTTAAATAGAGTAGGTACTTACGTGCTCTACTGGTGTTTCTATTATTCTTTTTAGAATTCGTTGGTGCAATGTTTCGGTACTACGGAAAATCTCTACTCTCTATGTAGTGATTATTACTGATATCATTAATTAGCTTCAACGCAATTCCACTACAATGATTGTTAAAAGTAAATAAGCATGTAAGAAATATTAGATTTAATTTATAATATAAAAACATTGGTTTGGTATTAGGGTTTACAGTCCAGTTATAATGTATAAATAAAAAACAATGGTGGTTCCAGTATACACATAAAAATAAATAAAAAAATATCGAAACTAAAACATTGTTTCATTTTGCTCGTTCTTTTATAACTAAGTACTGGGTTGGTCTCAATGTAGTACAATTTAAAACTTGTTTAGTTTTAATTCTTTGCTCGAAATACCCAGAAATTCAACCAAAGTAAGTTCAAACAACACACCTTTTGTGCGAATGATAAGGAAGTTAAGTTGCAACACAATCATCATGCGGACTGCTAAGGAGTGGAACGCTCTACCAGCGTCTTTGTTCCCAAGTGTCTCTAAGTCTAGAGTGAATATGCATCTCATGGGCTAGCGTGCTCCACCTTAGGCCGCATCTTTGCTTTCCATCAGATTTGTCATAAAAACTATGCCTATTTACCAATAATTAATTTTTAGAAAAAAACAAAAACCGACTTCAATGTATCTTCGAAGTCCAAGGTCACATATCGATGAAATTTATATGGGACCACTTCGTAGCTATACTGAATCCGACGCAAAAAGAATTTTTCAAATCGGTTCAAATATATATGATTTCAAATATGAATGATAATAAATGACGGAGTTCTGAGGTAACAAACAATAAAATAAAAAAAACACTGTCGAACAGAGAACCTCCTCCTTTTTTGAAGTCGGTTTATAAAAATAAAACAAAGATCCTAAATTTTCTAAATATTTGGATTGTCATCGTATCTTGAAATTAGCAGTCATTTTTATAAGTTTTAACCCACTGCTTGCCCGAATTGTTTTCGAAAAACAGAAGGCGCGTTTTATAAGCGCGCAGCAACTGAATTGCGTTAAGTTCTGTTCAGGCTATATTGGAATATAGCTCAACCTTGTTGGCTCATCATATCACAGCAAGGCGTCCGTATAAAAAATTACTAAGTACCTAACTTAGATAACTATAACTACCTACTCGTATTATATATATCAATACATAATACAGCTTTCATACAACAATCGTGAGATCACGTCAATCCCAATAATACTATCACAGCCTCGATTTAAGGGTAGCCATTTTGGCTAACCAACTGGTGACATGCGTTACCGCTTCGACTTGCGCTATGGTACCTAAAGCTTGTATTGTGAAAACTGTGGCAACAAAGTCGTAGAGGAGTTTGGGAGAGAACACTGTCCATACGAAGAGATGGTGACGGAAAATTGTGGCGATGACGGAGTAGATGACGAGGCAGTACACGCGATGAAGCGCGAAGATGTTGGTCGCGCGCCATGCTTGTTGTAAGTACCTGAAATAAATTAAAACTGTGAAAGGACAAGTGTCAGTTCTTTCTTCTCTAACATAAGTGGCGTAAGTTACAAGAACGGAAATCCTGTCAAATCAGGCGTCAACATTGAGGAAATTTTAGGATCTTGGCAGAGGATTTATTTATTTATTTATTTAATAGTTTTGCACAAAAATGGTACAAGGAATGAGTTAATGCTATTTAGCATTATCTACCAGTCTTCCAGGTCGTGAAAGAAATATAGTGGGCAGCTACGTTTTGAGCAAAAGTACGTAGGATTCATTCCGAAAAACTACTTGGAGCACAAGTTTTACAATTTTATCAATTCAAATTTAACTATTTGATTATTTTGAACCCGCAACAACTGGTCAAGTATCCGCGCTCGCGGCGATGACACAGTAAAAATTAAGATGTCATAAAAACATAATAAGCGGTCTACAATGCACACTGGTACTTACTGTTGCCAAGTGGTCGCGCCGGCGGCTAAGCTTGCGAAGAGCGCGGCGCCGGCGAGCGCGGGCGCGGCGTACGCGTGCAGCCCCATGCGGAGCGCCACGCGCGCCGCGCTGTACTCGCGGAGCCCCACGTAGCCCGAGCCCAGGTCCACGGACGCCAGGCTGTTGGAGTTACCCTGCAAGTTGTACAGGGTTTATAGTTTTTAAACAAACTAGTTTTATTTGATTATAACTTTCGTGAGTTTGACACATCATTTAAAAACTATTTGACCCGGTTTCTCGCCGCAGGATACGGTTACTGTGGTGTGTACGGACCGTTATCATTTTTCACCAACTATCGACGACGAAGAAGCGCCAGCACCGATGACGTCACGCCGTGCGGAACGTGCAGCCGCGCGGGCCGCTCGGGGCACTAGTCAGTGTGCGAGCGTCGTTCCCACGGAGCACCCGCGCAGCTCAATCAATCAATCAATCAAATCATTTCAAAGGTGATAAAATTCTAAAAAATAAGTCCTTACATTCTACCATGACAATGGTGTGCAATAACCTGTCTTATTAATTATTAATGAAGGATCTCTAAATGGTCCGAAACCGGTCGAGCGCCGTCGCGATCGCGACTGTTCATCATAAACGTGAGTGAAACCGGGTCAAATAGTTTTTAAACTAGTTTTAATCATATGGAATCAGGCGAGACGTTGCAAAAATTGATCTCTAATCTGAAAATGATCATTTTATAACAAAAAAATACCGACTTCAATTCTGATGTATCTTCGAAGTCCAAGATCGAATATCGATGAAATCTTTATCGGACCACTTCGTAGCGTAGCTACCGAACCTAAAGCAAAAATATTTTTTCAAATCGGTATATAAATAACAGAGTTCTGAGGTAACAAAAAAAAACCCAATCAAATTCAGAACCTCCTTTTTAACCCACTTCAAAAAAGGAGGTTCTCAATTCAATTGTGTTTTTTGTTTTTTAAACAAAAAAATTATAAAAAATTGATAAACAAATTTCATCGATATTTGACCTTGGACTTTAAATTCGGTTTTTTTATAAATTATTTGATGGCGGTTCAAATATCTAGTGTTCACTATTACACTAAATATTTTATTGCGTTTTACATTTTTTAAGCTATTGCATAGCTTCTATCGCGGGCCTTGAGCGTGGAGACCGAATCCAGAAATTTCGTAACGAAAATAACCTACTCCGAATGCTATGCAATAGCTTTACCGCGGCAGTCTCCGAGTGCCACACGTCTTTTTTTTATTACAGTCCATCAAATCTAAGAGGTACCGTTTGACGTTTCATATTTTTCAAACCGAAACAACTTTGTTCATACGTACATTATTCAGTTTCGATAACCTTTTTCATAAAACCATGAATTTAGAAAGATTTCATTATTGTATCTAAAAATGTACAATTCTTAATATCTAAATGTAATTGAAAACTTTCAAACAAAGCAAAATAACACATATTTACACAGTAAATAATTTCTAATAGTTATATTCTTGACCTCATTACAAAGTTACGTAGTTAGGTCACTGCACGTAGTGTTGCGACTCTTCGGATACACTTGTATGCAAAAAAATCGTTTACATATACGAAAAATCGAATGTATTATTTACAAATTACACTTGACAACCAAACAAATATTTTTTCATGTGAATGGGATTTATCTCACATATTACGATTACATAACTAAATAGTTATGTAATCGTAAAATATGAGATAAAACCCATTCACCAAAAATACGTATTTATAAATCAAATATATTTGCTTCTTTAAAAAGTTGTCGAAAGCGATTTGTCGATTTTTGATTTTCGCGCCCAAATAAGTCGGGGTTTCTCGCGCTAACGCTGTCGAAATAGTAAATGGAGTCAGGGATAGTGTTTTTTACATTTATTTTTGTGTATGATAGTATGGGTTTGCATATTACAGAGAAATAAACAAATTTTTAACAAGCACATCCATTGATTTTACAATTACAATTTTTTCTTCTAAGTCTTATTTCTACGTCTAAAACTAATAAAAATAAGGTATGTAGAACCCATTCACAAAAATGTTGTTGCCTGATGTTATAAATTAACGACGTTACTGCGCGACCGCATAATGCACTGAATACACAGATACCCTAAAATAAATTAATTTAATTATTTTTAGGTCAATAGGCAAAATCGCAGGTGTCCAAGTCTCTACAATTTTTTTTTTCTGGCAACACTGCCAACTACAAGCGCACGCGGTCCGCTCGGTCGGTTCGGCGTCAGCAGTCTCTCGCCATCTTGGAAGCTGACTGTGCGCGTACTTGCTTTCTCGTTTGTGTTTTACAATTTGTGACTTGGCTATTACTTTTCTGGACTGATCATTCTTTATCCGTTTACCTTGGCAATATTTATACTGGACTCCGAACTAAGCAAGTGTTTATTAATAATGTCGAAAAGAGGACGTACTTTGAACAGCCAGGCTCGTGAATTGGTGGTGAAATTACACGAGTATTTTGAGCGTGAATCTCAAAATGGTGGACTTCTACTGCCAGTTACACAAGTTCGGGATCGCGTCGGTGAAGCTCTCGGTATTGGTAGCCGCACCGTTGGCAAAATATTAAGTGAAAAATATGGGCCTTCGGGGAGTGACAGAAACGTACTTCACACACCGAAAAAACGAAAAAGAAATAAACCTGTGACAGGCATCGATGAATTCGATAGTCATGCTATTAGAAACCATATATACGGGTATTTTACAACAGGCGAATTTCCAACATTGGCAAAGTTATGTGCAACTTTAAAAGATGCCGGGCTGTATAAGGGAAGCATAGAGTCGTTGAGAACGGTAATAACAGGAATTGGCTTCAGATACAAAAAAGTTGACAAACGAAAAATTGTTATGGAGCGACATGACATAATTATGCAGCGACTAACATTCCTGCGCGAAGTTAAACAAATTATAAACTGGGATAATGTAATATTTTTGGACGAAACCTGGCTAAATTCCAACCATTCTGTGCCGAAAACATGGACTGATGATTCTGAAGCTTCGTGCTCGAAGGTGCCGATAGGAAAAGGTGGACGCCTCATAATATGCCATGCTGGGTCAGCGTCTACAGGCTTCGTGGAAAACTCTTTATTAGCTTTCCAATCCAAAAGCACTAAAGAGTATCATGAAGAAATGGACGCAGTAAGGTTCCGAGAGTGGTTCTTAAATTTATTACAGAATATCCCTCCTAACAGCACAATTATAATGGATAATGCCCCATACCACTCTGTGCAAATTGATAAAGCACCTACGTCAGCCAATAAGAAAGCAGATTTGGTGGCATGGCTGCAAAGAAAAGGAGTGGATGCCGACATGTCACTATTAAAAGCTGAATTATTACAGTTAGTAAAATTGCATAAACCACCAAAACCGACATATGTAATTGACCAATTGGCCGAAGAGCACGGGCACAAAGTCATACGACTTCCTCCGTACCATTGCCAATATAATGCCATTGAACTGATTTGGGCCCAAGTTAAAGGTAATATTTTATAATATTATAATAATAACACGAGTACTTCTAACATTTATAATTTAAACAATGGTTTTCGTCTGCTATCAAATAGTTACATTATTGTTTTACAGGTTATGCAGCAAGACACAACACAAAACCACCCTTCAGTGTCAAGAAAATGGAAGGTTTATTAAAGGAAGCATGTGCCCAAGTTACACAGGAAGATTGGAGTAAAGTAGTACAAAAAACAAAGAAAATAATAATGGACGACTTCGAAAGAGACGTACACTTTGATAATGTAATGGACAATCAACTGGTCATTAATTTAAATGACGATGATGACGAAGACGACGATACTAGTACTAGTAGTGAATAAAAAAATATCCTAAACATTTCTTTTATTTAATTATAACAATTGATTTCTTAAAATTCGGATATTATAGTAATCGATCTCTTAAAGTTCGGATATTATAGTAATCGATTTTTTCATCCCATCCCTATCATTCAATTGTCAGAACTGTCAAACGGTACTTCTTAGATTTGACGGACTGTAATTTGGATGAATACAACTTTTCCAGTTATTAAAAGTCAATTTAATTTAAGCACTAGAGCTTAAAAGTGCTTTTATAGGCTTCAATATTTAACGATTTTTAATTGATTTGTTTGCATTTTTGTGCCTATAATAAATATCTTTTTACATCTGTATATAGAAAAACATGTTAATCGCATTCATCGCTAGTTACCTGATAAAAGAAGAACAGTATCCCGATCCACATATGCACTAATGTCCGACTGAGCACATCGACCACATCCGTTCTCCTCGCAGACTTGAAGTCCAACAACTTGTGGTCCATACACTTCGACGTCAACAAACACGTTATATAGACACTAGGCACCATAATCACATTGTGCGGCCTCATCAGCAACACGATAATCAACATCATGCTATTCAACATAAGGTGCGAAATCGAACGAGCCAGATTTAGCTTCACTTCGTCGATGTTCCACGGTTCCTCTATGACCGGATCGTAGTAATAATCTTCAGATTTCTCCTTGGGTTTGTTGTACACAAATTTGTTACTGCTCAGTTTGTTAGCTTCAAGTTTCACGCCGCACGACTTGAATATGCCAGCGTATGTGCATATTTCGAATACGAATTGAGATATTAGTAAGCCCCAGAACACGTTGACTATGTGAACTGTGTCCCATGTCTTTATATCGTGGAATGGGGAATGTAGCGCGTCGGTAGCCACTCGATAGCAAAGTATGCACATTGTAGCGACGATTGTTACAGCTGATTGGAACTGCATCACGTTGTTTGTGTATCGGAGATTGTACAGGCATATCGCTAGTGTTGCTAGAGTACCTGAAAGCAGTTTTTTTTTTCAGTACAATATATTTTTTTTTTATTTAGGTTAGAAACAATAACAGCACCATCCAGAACTTTGTTTTGCAAAATCCTCCGCGGCGCTCGTCACCCTGAGACAATTAGCTGTTGAGTCTCATAATGCCCAGTAATTTCGCTGGCTACAATGCCCTTCAAACCGGAACACGGTAATGCTTGCGCACTACTGCTTGGCGGCTGAATAACTGGCAAAGCGGTGGTAACCAACAGATAAAAAACCTTAGTATTAGAGACCTTTAAGCTGAAACCTAATTTATATCAGCCTCTGTGGTGTAGTGGTAAAGTTGGCTCAAATCTCATACCACTGAGGTTGCGGGTTCGATTTCCGCGACGGGACAAATGTTTGTGCACAGGAAAAAAAGCGCAATCATTTGTTTCGTGTCTGGGTGTTGTGGGACCACGTTCGTAGTTCCTGGTTCCCTAGATACAGGGAACCCTAGTTAGGGGCCAGGATATATGTAAGTTTTAAAGCATACTAACAAATCAGCGTATTTACCTTCAAATATAATTATGTTGAATTTTTACTGATATTGGTATGCAATAAAAAATCCAATGCAATATACCGTAGTTTTTTTTTTTTTACTATTTATAGGCTTGCGTTTGACCGCTATCTCACCTGTTGTTAAGTGACGATGCGGTCGAAGATGTAGCACGCTCGCCTAGAAGAAACCTGTTCACTCTTGACTTGTTTTTGTCTCTTAGTTGAAAATTATTAACTCTAATATTTTGATAAATAAATATTATTTACACTATTATATAAATATTATTTGATTTTATTATTTAGTTACTGTATTGACTGTATGCCAATTGCCAACTTACCAATGACCAGATGAAGTTGTAAATAAAAAGCATTCTCAGGCGCGTTCAGCCAATCAGCTGTGTCGGGCAGAAACAACCACCGGTCTCCAGTCTGGTTCATCGTTCTTAAATATCTGAGGAGAATAGATCATTTTGTCAAAACAAGTAAAAAAATATTCTCCTCCATTCATGTATTGTTCATCTTTTCTCTTCTCTTAAGCGCTGATCACAGACGCGGTACCGGAGGAGGCGCGGGGGTGAATATGCGGGAAGCGAATGCTACTGCCACGTTTATTTTAAATTAATAATTCAGACATAATTATGCATATTTGTTATTAAAAATGCAAGTTCAATAAAATGTTAGTAAGTTATTAATCAATTTGTTTCAATATATATATATATATAAATGTAAAGGTAAAGGTTTTTAGGTATATATATATATATATTTATAGATTATATTAGAGCGAGTGTGGCTCAGCGGGAACTCATGCGCCTTTCGATCAGACGCACTGGGTTCGAATCCCGACTCGGCCCTGCACCAATGACTTATAGTTAAGTGCAGATTTTGCACGCTCGCTCTAAAACGGTGAAGGAAAACATCGTGATGAAACCCGCTTACGAGTTTTGGAGTGGTAGGCTCTGGCCGTGGTTGTAATACCACCCACCGAACAAAGCCATGCAGTCAAGCGATTTAGTCGTGTTTCGGGATGATGTTCGGTGAACCACCGGGGAGACGGGTCTGAGCAGCCGCTCAACTGCCGTCTCTCTCTAGATCTATGTGCTCCATCTTAGGCCACGTCATCGCTTCACATCAGGCGAGATAGTGGCCAAACATAGATCTATTAAGGGTAAAAAAATATATATATATTTACTTAAAAACCTAAATAAGTATAGTGATTAATTAAGTCTCTGTTGTATATATATTTGATCCTAGTTAAGGGGAAGAAACTGCCTACTGCAACACAGTGATAAACTAAAGCAGTGGGCAGGGTTTTCAACATTATATTGTACCTACCTTTACTATGAAATAAAGTGATTTTGTATTTTGTATTTTTTTTGTAATAAAATGTCAAAATAAAATCAATAGAATAATCAATAATGTCAATAAATTCAATACAATAACCAATATATTAACAAATAATTTTAAATCAAAGCCAACATAAAATAATAATTTAAGTCTGTTCTATATTTACTGTGTGACTAGATGGGCTATGGGCCTATGAATTTTTACCCAGTGCCTCATTCTCATTATTTGCTACAACGCTCAGGATGCTGTTGGGTTCGTTTTGCCCCGGACGGTTCTGATATGACAGGATTCATACTAATTTGAACAAAACAAATAAAACCGCCACGCCTCTGGTACCGTTTTGAGGTGACTCGCCTTTAAGGGCCGATTTTTAACAGACTACAAAAAAGGAGGAGGTTCTCTGTTCGACTGCATTTTTTTTTATGTTTGTTACCTCAGAACTCCGTCATTTATGAACCGATTTGAAAATTTCTTTTTGCGTCGGGTTCAGTATAGCTACGAAGTGGTCCCATATAAATTTCATCGATATGTGACCTTGGACTTCGAAGATACATTGAAGTCGGTTTTTGTTTCTTTTCTAAAAATTAATTATTATTCACATACCAGATATTCTAGGGTCACGCAGTAATGTGCAAATATTACTGTTCTGGAGGCCTACTCCGAGTTGCTTTCGTCCGTTCGTTCGTGCGGACTAAAAGAGACACTCTTATGCCTGTTGCATAGCGCTGTCCCTTTCATCCGACAGAACGAAGATCGTAATTACTTTTTCAGAGTATGGTTTGAAATACTGTTTCAAGCGAAATTACTGGAGCTTCCAGTAAGTGGTCAAGTGAGTGCAGTACCGTACGAGATTTAGGAAGACAAAGTTTTAGTTCTGTAAGTGCTACGTGCAGACATGCTCACCATCAGGCGAAAGATCTGTTCGTCTCATCACTCAGTTGTAAAACAAGTATACGTTTTATCAAACAAAAAAACCGACTTCAATGTATCTTCGAAGTCCAAAGTCAAATATCGATGAAATTTATATGGGACCACTTTGTAGCTATACTGAACCCAACGCAAAAGAGTTTTCCAAATCGGTTCATGAATGACGGAGTTCTAAAGTAACAAAAATATTAAAAATAATAATTAATTTTTAGAAAAAAACAAAAACCGACTTCAATGTATCTTCGAAGTCCAAGGTCACATATCGATGAAATTTATATGGGACCACTTCGTAGCTATACTGAACCCGACGCAAAAAGAATTTTTCAAATCGGTTCATAAATGACGGAGTTCTGAGGTAACAAACAAAAAAAAATACAATCGAACAGAGAACCTCCTCCTTTTATTAAAGTCGGTTAAAAATACAATCGAATAGAGAACTTTCTCCTTTTTTGAAGTCGGTTAAAAAGGCGACCAACTCACCTATGCAGCGCAATAAGCAACACCCACTTCGGCACGATCCCTAGCCCGACCGCGCTCATTTTCTGATCCAGCTCCGGTTTGTCTTGCACCTCAGTCGCTCCCACCAATTTCTTGCTCATATACATCACCACCAGCACTATGGTTCTGATTAACACGAAGAACATGAGAGTATTCCAAAAGAAATACCACGTCATGTG
The DNA here is from genome assembly GCA_951640565.1 of Petrophora chlorosata. Classification (NCBI taxonomy): domain Eukaryota; kingdom Metazoa; phylum Arthropoda; class Insecta; order Lepidoptera; family Geometridae; genus Petrophora; species Petrophora chlorosata. The sequence goes on along the minus strand of OX621205.1, from coordinate 6,317,330 downwards.
TTCTTCTTCTATAAAACTTGTGCCTAGGAAAGACCACGAGTGGGACAACGTGCCCAATATCAACAAATAGTCGATTGCGTTCAATTCTCGCAGAGTTGACAAATCTTTGATGCGTTCTATTGAAGATTTGATTATGAAGTATGTCGTAGTCATTGCACAGGCTATAAGCACGAATGCTAGACTCCAAAGCGGGTCGAATGAGCATATTTTGCTCTTAGTTTCAGTTATAAAACATGAGGTGATTAGTATAAAGGAAATTATTAGGAGAATGACGATGAAGGCTACGATAGTGCCGGCGTTTGATTTCGGGTAGCCGTGGCGGGTGACGCTCGGCTTGCGTTGGCTGTCCGGTTGGAGGGAAAACAGAGTGATGCAGGCGAGTGATGTTACTATCTGTGAACAAACAAGGATTTTTGTTGAAAATAGTACATTATTGCAAAGGCCGTGAAATAGGCAATAGGGGATCGGACAGTAATCGAGAAAAAATCTAAAATGTTAGAACGAATGTTCTTCGAACCAGAAAGATCAGTCTATGAATGTTTTTGTGAAATAATAATGATTTATATTTTTAAATCAATAAATAATTCTGTCATTTTTAATCTGTTCTTCATCTCAAACGAAACAACAATCACAGCGCATGACGTCATTAGAGGGCAAATGCAGTGAGTCAAGCTTGTGTTTATTTTACGTTTTTGCTTTTCATAAAATGTATTTTTGTTAATTTTTTCGTTCCATTACTACAATATAGTCCCCAAACTTAACAAAACGTATTAGAATCTCTTTGCAAGTTTTATTTTGAAGAGTTTGTCGTTTTCTACCTACATATGACGTCACAAGTTTTGAGGTGACCTTTTGCGCGGCACTATTTGAAACATAATATTTAAACATAGTTTTAGGTACTTTTAGAGCGTTATTTAATTAAAATAGCATTTTTCATGGCTATATATATTCATTGTAGTTAATTTAAAACACTTTCTGAAAAGTTGTCCAATCCCCTATTGCAGGTCGAGTATTAGTTCGAAAACGAGCCGTAGGCCGTAGTTCCGCCGAGGCATATATAGTGCTTTTCTCAAAATAATGCAGGGAAATAAAAGATACTTTTTATATTATACATTTAATTTATATTTATTAAGTATGTAATTAACAAATCAAGACGAATTTTCAGCTTTGCCGCCAATTTTCTATTAATCATCTGTGCCGAAAGGCAAACGCATTTATGGCTATACAGCCACGTGAACGCAATTTGTACTTAGCAAAGAGACTTACTTTGGTATGCCAAGAATGATAAAAGAGATCCAATCAAAGAGTATTTAATAGCCCCAGCACGCCGTTTCATACAACATTGCAGCGTTGTAATGTTCCAAATTCAAAAAACGCTCCTGCAATGGATTTGATTTTTTTTGTCCGTAAATTCGATATTTCGCGTGTTCTTTTTTCGAAAATAATGACAGTATTTCCATGCATGTTTGAGAAAATGTATTTTTCAAGACAAGCTTTTCACAAATCGGGAATGCGAGCAGATTAAAATGAGCCCAAACACTACTTTACGATTATCCGTTAATGAGTTCAATTGCCCACCTTCCATCTCCATCATCAGATCAGCTGGCTGTCACCATAATATCCATAGTTTAAATTAAATTAAAAACTCTGCGACCATACCTCCACGTTTATAGTGCGTACTGCTAAGGAATGGAACTCTTCGCCGTCTTCTCTGTTTCCTGATAACTATAATTTGGGTATCTTTAAGGCTAGAGTGAATAGGTATCTTCAAAATCTATCTGGTCATACGTAATTTATCATGAATAAAAATAATAATAAATAAAAAATAAATAAAAAACAAACAAAAAACGCACTCCATTTGACGATACTTACATCATTTTGTCATGCACATGTGTATGGTACCAGGGGATCATAAACTGTTTTTTCGTTCATTTCATTCATTTCGATTTCTCAAATCGACAAAATAGACGATCCCAAACGTCATTGAAACAAAGCGTTATCGTTATAATGTCAAATTTATCGATCGGTAAGAACCGTACTTGCGCTGTAGGTTAAATTCTTTACTACGCGTACGAAGGGGCGGGCAACAGCTAGTAATAAATAAAGAAAAACCTATACTAGAAGAAAGCCAGTGTTTTAAAACTTACAAAGTAAAGCAGCACGATTGCGATCCCCAGAGCGAACAGGTCGAAGTTGACCGTCGTCTCGGAGAGGTACTTCGCCATCTCCTCGAGGGACTCCTCGTAGAACTCCTTGGATATCTTGGCGGCGCTCTGCTGGCCGGTTGCGAGGTAGTGCGCAAACTGCTTCTCTGCTCGCTCGAACTGTTTGTAGAACTCTGAAATAAACTCATTTGATAAATTGTGTTCTGTTTAACCGACTTAAAAAAAGGAAAAGTTCTCTTTTCGATATTTTTACAAGTACATAGCCGGACACCGACGGCGGGTCGCGTGCCGCGTCAGAAGAGATAAGAGCTATGCGATAGAAAGAGAGGCACTCTGTAGGTTGATATGATTGGTGGGTATGCAGTGCTACGCGAGCTGAATTGAACTTTATTGCGTCGCAGCAAGAGTCGCTATTTGTTTAAATTTCTTTGCAGAGTGATGCTTCTGTCCCTTAGTAGTTAGTTCTGTGGTATATAAATGTTACCTGTATCAGTAGGCAGTTGTTGCCTCGCATTGTGCCTCGCCACAACATGCAGTAGGTACAGATGCTGTCGCGTATCCGCAGGAAGCAGCGCCGGCAGCAGCCGGCCCGCAGAGTCGCCGGGCGGCGGCGCGTTCAGCAGCCAGGATATAGTGGGAGCCAGGTCTACCTGGGCCACTGTTGGGCCAGGCCCGGCGCTGGAAATAAAAAGTCATTTTGTAACCATTTGCGGATTCGATTCCAGTTACGGGACTAATGTTTGTGCACAGAACAATGAGACTGGTTGAAAAATACTATCTTAAAGACAGGCTTTTAACAGATTCATAATCGGAACCGCGAGCAGATTAAAATGAGCCTAAACACCAGTAGTTTACGATTATATGTCAAGGAGTTCTATTGCCCACCTTTCGTCTCCATCATCAGATCAGCTGGCTGTCGCCATATTGTATTGTCATCGGACTTTGACAAGTATCCAAAATTTCAACTCCGTAGGATAAGAGGAAGTGGTTCTGATTCAACTTGCAAGATTTGACCCAAACATTGCAAGTTAAATAAAAGCTTGTAAAAAGCGCAAGCATTTGTTTCGTGTCTGCGGGTTCTGTAGGAGTTCCTGGTTTTCTAGCCGCAGGGAATCCTAGTTTGTGGGTAGGATTTATGTATGTAATCGTTGGAGGTTATTTATTATTATTTATTTATCACAAACGAGTAAGAGCGAAAGCAAGATGAATCAGAACCATTTCCTCTTATCCTACGGAATTGAAATTTTGCATATTTGTCAAAGTCCGATGACAATGCAATATCATGGTGACAGCCAGCAGATCTGATGATGGAGACGGAAGGTGGGCGATGGAACTCCTTGACGGATAATCGTAAACTACTAGTGTTTAGGCTCAGTTCAATCTGCTCGTGGTTCCAATTACGAATGTGTTAAAAGCTTGTCGTGAAAAATATATTCAAGAAAGATCTTGCTTTTTATTTATTAACCGACTTCAAAGAAGGAGAAGGTTCTCTATTCAATTGTATTTTTTTTGTTACCTCAGAACTCCGTCATTCATGAACCGATTTGGAAAATTCTTTTTGCGTTGGGCTCAGTTACGAAGTGGTCCCATATAAATTTCATCGATATTTGACCTTGGACCTTCGAAGATACATTGAAGTCGGTTTTTTGTTTTATAATGTTTGTTATGTCTGTTTTTAGTATATTCTTGTATAGTTCAGTGTGATGTTGTGTGTTGTCAAGAATGAATGTATTTTCTTTCTTTCTTTCTTTATACTCACGGGTGCGGGCACTCGAAGTCGGAGCTCTTGGCGACGACGAGCGGCACCAGCACCTCTGCCGGCGTGGCGCCGCCGTGCCCGCCCGCGTCGCGCATGCCGTGGTCGCCACAAATAAACAGCACGCCGTTACGGTCCTACACAAATGACTTATAGTTAAGTGCAGGTTTTGCACGCTCGCTCTAAAACGGTGAAGGAAAACATCGTGATGAAACCCGCTTGCGCGCTAGGTGGTGGTTGTTATACCACCCACCGAACAAAGCCATGCTGTCTAGCGACCTAGTCGTGTTTCGGGATGATGTTCGGTAAACCATCGGCGAGACGGGTCTGAGCAGCCGCTCAACTGCAGTCTCTCTCTAGATCTATGTGCTCCATCTTAGGCCACATCATCGCTTCACATCAGGCGAGATAGTGGCCAAACATGGATCTATTAAGCGTAAAAAAAACACCTTCCGAGCAAGTAGTAGTGCGCAAGCATTGCGGCGTTCAGGTATTATAGCCAGCATAATTACTGAGCGTTATGATTAAGAGTTAATTGTCTTGTTGTTCACCTGATGGTACACGCCTGCCCAAAACAGTTGCAGCACCACCCAGTTGTTACTTCACCATCCAGACGGTGACTGGGGGTTAGAGCCATTCTAATTCTACCCCTATCGTTGAAGCAATGGGCTATATTACGAGGTTAAATATGCAATTGTGGATATTAAGTGGCAGCGGAATGCTGCAATTCGACGGCGCTGTGCTGGATTATGTAATGGCTTGAATGCCAACTGGTGTACACTCTTCGAGGCAAACAGTTAAGAGGTTCAAACTTATTGTTATGCTAAATCTTCCGCGACACTGCACTGCCCTCGTCACCATAATGCCCAGGAATTAAATGGCTGAAAGCTATACCTATGTACTCGTATATTTATTATTATATTATTATTATTATTATATCAACCTATTGTATCCCACTGCTGGGCAAAGGTCTCCCCCATCTCCCTCCAAACATCTCTGTCCACAGCCACTTCCATCCATCCGGGTCGGTAGGTTTCGAGATCGTCACGCCACCTTTTCCGAGGCCGGCCACGTTGTCTCCGCCCGTCTTGAGGCTCCCATTGAGTGACGATTGTTGCCCACCTCTCCGGATGCATGCGAACTACGTGCCCCGCCCAGGCCCACTTTAGTTTTGCACTTTTAAAGCCTGCGTCAGCAATGCCTGTCTTCGAACGCAGCGTTGTTTTTCGGATCTTATCGGTCCTTTTCACCCCGAGTATGCTGCGCTCCATTGCTATTTGACAAACCTTGATTTTGGACTTTTGTGCCTCGGTCAGTGACCAACTTTGGGCACCATAGGTTAGAACGGGCAGAATACACATGTCGATGAGGATGCGCTTCAGTGACAGAGGAAGGTTGCCCTTCATTAGCGTCTTCATGGACCATATCGATATCGATAACGTATATTTGTACCAAGTATAAATAAATTTTATATTGGCTTACCCATTTCTGCATAGCAGTAAAGATCTTCCTAACCACGTCGTCCATTTCAACCAGTTTCGGTTTGATCTTGGCGCTCCGAGCGCCCTCTAGATGCCCGATGTGGTCCAACCCTAGGTAATGGAGCACGAGGAAGTCGAATGAAGGCTTCTTGGCCTCGTCTGGTGCGAGAATGGTGTCCAGATGTCGCGTCACGTTGTTATCTACCTAGAGATTAAAATGTTTGTTTATAAATTAGATTAGGCGTGGATTTTAAGCCGATGGTTGTATGATGAGTGATGGTGAATGGTGAGTATGATTTTAGCCGACTTCAAAAGGAGGTTTTCAATTCGATTGTATTTTTTTTAATGAGTTACCTCATTAATGAACTCATTTGAACTCCGTCATTTGTAAACTGTTTGGAAAATTATTTTTGCATTGGGTTCTGTATAGCTACAATGTGGTCCAATCAATCAATCAAAAGTTCTTTATTCAATTTTGTCGTCACAGACGCACTTATGAAGTCACGACAGGATGACACGAATCAATTATCACAATGACTCTACCACCGTATCGGAAAAAGAACAACTACTCAGAAGATACGGCAAGAAACTGAGGGGCATATTTTTTAGAACTTTTGTTACAATATTTTATGTTTGTTTTTAACAATATTATTTTTCTTATGTGCCAGTTGGCTACTTGGCAGAAAAATATAAATTTAATCGATACCTTGGACTTCGAAGATACATTAGAATTGAAGTATTTTTTTTGTTATTAAATGAATTATGTCATATTATTTTAAATTACTAGTGTACTGGTATTGGGATTTTCCGGTGACTATTTTGACACTGAATGCTCAAGAAAAGAGTATTAACAAAATACGTTTCGCTAGAATTACTTTCCCCAATACTGCAGTACCGCCTTACCATTTTTATACAGGCTGAAATTTTCAAGTGGTCGAAGAGGGCCAAATCCGAAACTATAGGGTAGGTATAGCGAAAAATGCTCAAAGAAGTCTCAAGGCCGATTTTGATAAAAACTAAAACCAAATCATTGGAAGTTTAAAAATCCTTTTCAGGGTTCTCGTACCCAAAGGGTAAAACGGGACCTTATTACTAAGACTCCGATGTCCGTTCGTCTGTCTGTCTGTCCGTCTGTCACCAGGCTGTATCTCAGGAACCGTGATAGTTAGTTGAAATTTTCACAGATGATGTATTTTTGTTGCCGCTATAACAACAAATACTAAAAAAAAAGAATAAAATACATATTTAAGAGGGCTCCCATACAACAAACGTGATTTTTTTGCCGTTTTTATAGATAATGGTACGGCCGGTTTTTATGTTAGCCAGGAATCATTCATTTTGGAAAAAATATGTCCCCAGTATTACTGCACCAGCCGTTAGTGTCGTTTATAAGAATCGAATTCGAAGCTAGCGATAGTACCTAGCGCATGTAGCGGCCTACCTCCGTATAATCGGTGACGTAGAAGGAGGTGGTGCCGTCATGCTCGGTCCACAGCCCCGGGAACAGCCGCAGCCACGTGTCGTCACCGTACATGACGGAGCGCCGGCCGCGCGCAGCCGCCACTCGCAACACGCTATCCCCGCGGACGGCCGGCGCGCCGAAGTTGAGAGCTACGTCCGCGAAGGTTGAAACGCTGCCCGTCATCATAGCCTGGCCGATTGGAGAGTTTGAATGTTATTTGCGAAAATAGGTAGAACTCAGAGATGCCTAATTTTTAATGAAATTCCATGCCAAGACAGACTATAAGCTCAGGGCCACAATTCACTATGACAACTTGGCGATTCTTTGCTTCGAAATCACGTCGATAACTTCATTAATAAATGACATCTCTATGACGCATATATATTCATATATATGACGCGTCATAGAGAATCCAAATTTCGCAGATGTCGTTTATTAATGAAGGAATCGATGTTTCCTCGAAGCAAGGAATCGCCAAGTTGTCATAGTGAATTGAGGCCCAGAAAAAGCGATAGTTACAAATTGGCCCCTGTACCTATATGTCACCCAAGCGCCGATGTAAATCGTGTTGAGCTCAAATTGTGGCCCCACCACAGAATATTTAGTAATAAGTGGCCTCACTGCACCTAATGGGGTACGATACAATTATTGATAAAATCCAGTCAAAAAATCGATTTAATCTCAGTAATTTAAGACACACACGTTGATGATAAACTTTCATTAGACAAAATTACACCACAAGATATCATCGCAGTGAGGCACCTTCATTACAGTACCTTTATTTGAATTCGAAACGAAATACCAGAATAGAACGTCGCTTGTGTAATATTAGACACAGGAGCTGATGAGGGTGTAGTAAGTGCTTTCTTTCCATTAAGAAATTCTATGTTATGCCAAAAATCATCCTTCCCCTTTCATTCAATGTCGATATAAAAAGTTGTACAGACCGTATGAGGTGATAAATCTAATTTCCTTTTATAAAAACTTAAGGTTAATGAAAACAAACGTAATTGACGTAACGCTGGTGTGTGGTAAGAGGTGTTATGTTCCGCCAGGAGGCGACGCGCATGAATGGAAGCGAGATTGCCAACATATCCATGTGCATAGAGTGGAACGGGCTGAGAAATCCGATGGCCTTTAGATTTGAAATATGATAATTTGAAAGAAGAAGCGGTCAAGTAAAAAAAATATGCACCTGATAGTAAAGCTAAATTGTTGACAAGGCAAGAACAGTACTTTAATAGACCAGGGCCCTAATTCACTATGACAACTTGGCGATTCCTTGCTTCAAAGAAACGTCGATTCCTTCATTAATAAACGACATCTGATCGCTTTTAGCGATAAGTCCACCCGTTGTACTATAGCTGTTAGAATATTTCGTGTACCTTGTTTATTTCTTGTTCGGTGTACAATAACGCATTAATTATTATTATTATTACTATCTGCGAAATTTATATTCTCTATGAAGCGTCATATATATGAATACCATTTAGATTATTAATTTAAAATGAGGAGAGTAACAAGTAAGCATGCAATGAAATTCAAACACAACACCAAAGAATAAACTTTCAACACAAAATGAATATTTGACTATAAGCTTCAGCAATAGATATATATGTATTCAAGTTTAGGTATATAACAGAATCGGTACTAAGGTTTTGTAGAAATAAACACTGAATCCAAAAAGTCCTAAGTGATATCTAGTCTTTTCCAATCATCCTCTTTTTAAGGAATGTTTCTTATGTCTTATTGTGAATGTTAGGTTTTAAATTCTAGTGCATATTTGGTAGCATAATTTTGAATTAAACAAAATCTTAGTACCAATGTAGCTCATAGTTCAAGACCATAAGTTTTTTCTTTAGCCTTAAGCCATGAAGCGTAAACTGAAATAATATACAAAAAGGTGACACTTGCGAATATATCCCTCCAGAAGTTTATGGTGCGTCTCCACTGTGCCTTTTCCTTCTTACGTTCTGGTGACTGTGCATAAGAGAATTGTTTGAGTACATATTTGTTACGTATGTTTCATTTTTCTTTGGTACTGTGAATGAGCCCAAGAGAAGACACAGTAAGCAAACAGTGTAATACAGAAAATTACTGTGAGCCTATTATGGATTTACTGCAATGGATTTTAATTTAGTATCTGAAAAGACATCATACTATGTGTTAAATATTTGCTAATCATATTTTTGGAATGACCGAAAACGATGGTACTATCTTCTCTAGAAGGCGTATTTCCGAAGCACTAGTAGAGTCAGTTTTCGCGTTTCTTGTCTAGACCCAGATTTCAATTTGAGTATGAGAAAGAAATAGACATGATTATCTTTTTTTTTTAAAGTTATGATATTTCAAGTTAAAATTTATAATATATCTTAATTGATTTGTATTATGTGTATATGACATTTAGAAATGTTTTTTTTTGTACGTATTTAATAAATATCTTTTGACTTTCGAGACTAACAAGGTTGTACACCTGATGACACATGCCATGCCTCACCAAACTTGGCCATTGCATTATAGTTTAGACCAATGGTTTTGATAGTTTTATGTTGTCTCTGTGTGCTTACTGTGTCTAAAGCAAGAATCACTTACTAAATTTTGGCATTACTCATTCATTAGAGATAAAATGAAATATCTATTGTTTTATCTTATCACACTTACAGATTGTCATAAAAGAAATAAATAAATAGAACAATTTTCCTCAACATATTGAGGAAAAATGGTAAGTATTAGGTTTATATAATTTTGTTACTACTCTTTGAGCTTGAGATTAGAGATGTTATGCACATTTTATATTTGTTTTCATTAGAAAATATGATGAATTAGGTATGTTATTTTAAATGTACATTTAAAAAATTTTTTCTTTATAATGAAGACCTAAATATATATATACAAATTTAATGTTATTAGGTTGTGTTAAACTCACTTTTATCCTAGGCATCGTAACTGTGGGTGGCTCAGCCACTGACACATAAATACAAGCGGATTTGTTCTTCAGTAGCTGTCCAGTGTACGGCATATATTCTTCAGTTACGAAGTCATACCGTAACCCATCTATAACCATCAGGATGACACTGTTTTCACCTGCATCGTACACTTGGTGCCCATCAATACTGGAATATAAAAACAAATGACTGTGTGGTGTGACAAATAGCTGCATTAGTGAAAGAATGACATGAATTATTAGTTTTTTCACTAGTTGCATGAGCATGAAATAATATAACTTAATTGGAAATAAGTACCAGAAGAAAGTATGTAATGGTTAATAATTCTAATTAATGCTTTTTTGTACACATCACTTTAATTAAATATATTTCCTATTTCTTCATTTTTAATTACCTGTTATTACGTATACACTCTAAAGAATGTATTGCACTTCCAATGAAATAAATTATATATTTACATTATTAAATGATAGTGTTGTAAAATACTTAATAAATTAATCAGGAGTTCATATACATATTATAAACATCCATCCAAGGCCTCGTTCAGAAATCACCCAGTTAATGTAATTATTACCCTAACGCCGTTCAGAAATGACTCAGGTGAACTTTGACATTTACCCTGAGCCGTTCAGAAAACCAATTGGGGAGAGTAAAAGTTCACCTGACAGGTGTAAATATTCACCGATAAAAAAGCGGGTTACGATTCTCACCTGTCAGGTAATAGTTGTCAGTTGTCATTTTCCTTTACATTTTCCAATATTTTTGCATTGACTTTTTGTACATATAAATAAAATAAGCGATTCGTGTATTTGAAGCAAAATATAAGGTAAAATTCCGATATTAGCCAAAATATCGCAGTTAAATCTGATAAACAAAAGCGCGGGAAATCTCGGTCTTGAAAATGATTGGTTTTGATTGGCTGGCTCATTGTATTACTTGATGCCCGTTCAGAAAGGCGTTAGTTAATTTTTAACTTGGCATATCACTGAGATTAACTGACAAGTATTCACTCGTGAACATTTACCCATTTCTGAACGCGGCCCTATTATTGAAATATGTTAAATTATCACAGTACTTAGATAGATAACACTTTATTGCAATTAAAAAAAGAAAACAGAATTACAGCTGGTAATACATAATTAATAAGTACAATGGGCGGTCTTATTGCTAAGCAGCGATCTCTTTCAGACAACCATAGGGTAAGGAAACCTACATTTTAAAGAGGATAGTGTGCAGTAGGTAATAAGTAGGACGAATGAAATGATGAGTACTTAGTGATTTAAATTTTTGGTTTGCTAGCTATTGTTTAGACTTAGAGTAAAATATTTTTGATATTGACTGCATTAGCGCATGCTTGACGAAAATCTAAAGATTTAAAAGAATTAGGAAGAAGAAAAATTATATTGCCCGAGCACCTTAACCACTGGGCCACGAAGCTAACTGAAAACTAAAATCAAATTTTTTCATCCTTCTTATATTGTCTTTCGGGGATGATTCTATATCATCTGTTATTGATGGATGTCATTGATTAGAGTAAAATAGTTTCACATGAACAAGATAAAAATATATCTCTAAGAGCTTGAGACTACAATGAGGTGTTGCACAAGCGAAGCTAATATCAGCAGATGAAGCAGATAATTTAACCACCCAGACAAAGCTAGACAACAAAATTATTGTAACTCATAATGAATCTGAGTCTTGGGCCTTCAAAAATAAGAATGAAATGAAAGCAAAAAAATATAATTAAAAAGTATGTACCTGACACCGTCAATGAAGTTAGGAAGGTCATCCATATGGGCCAGTTTTCCTGAGTGGTACTTTAGCGGAAAAAATCCAAACAGGAATATCATTATGGCACCAAGCGCCATAAACATCAGCCAAAGGCTGGTCCATCGGTGCTGCAGCCACGACAACATGATGACTAAATTTATTGATTATAATTTTATTATTTGTACATGGAACTTTCCCAAAAGCGGAAGTTCGGACGACCACGCCGCGCCGGTTACGTTTGTATTGCACTTTCGCTAAACCAATTCTTTATAGCGTACATGCACGCGGTCTCTTCGATCAATGAAACCGCATTGTGCAATCAAAGGTACATTTCGATCTGATATCGCCTCACTCACACCTGTAAGCTGCTATCAGTTGTGAACAGTATAACAATTTTTATTACATTAGGCGCCGAAATGACCGCAGCGCGGTATGCACTTTTATGACTAACTAACGTAAAGAATAACTAGAAAATATTTGACGATCTAATTGTGGCGGAAGAAAATTAATAGGTAATGTTTTAAATAACGTCGAAATTATAGTAAAATCTGTTAATTAAATGAAACATTGTTCATCAAACAACGCGATTCTAACGTCGTCGTCGGTCGAATCGAATGAATGTTTTACTGACAGTGACAGTGTCAATGACATCGACAGCTGCGTTACTAATGTCAGAATAAGTGTGACGTTGACATAGAAATGTTTTATGTTAGAGAGTTTAGAAATCGGTAAATGTTCACCCATTGAGGAATGACACCAATGTGTTCACCAATTCGTAAAAATTGCTGTTAAATTCAAATAAAATGTCAAGTTAAATATCAACTAACGGTGTCATTACTCAATGAACTAACGCATTTCTGAACGGGTATCAAGTAACTTGTAAATATTAGACTATTCATTTTCAAGATCAAGACTTCCCGCACTATTGTTTTCAGATTTAACTGTATATAAATTTTACTGGATTTTTACCGTCCATTTTGCTTCAGATACAAACACGAAATGCTTATTTTAGACTTGACTTGACTTCTTGTTTTATGGCTTCTGTGTCTTAATGACACAATTCTGCCAATGTCCGTTCCATGCTAGTTTCATAAACGTTATGGAGTTGTTGTTTGTCTATTAAGAATTTGGCCGGTGATTGTCTGAGGGAGAATCTGTCCGAATTTACAAATCCACATTGATTTACCTAAAACAATAGAGACAACACAACTAAGACAAAACACAATGTTAGTATCTACATAATTGAATAAATAATATGATTAATAAATAATTAATAAAAAACAATTATGAATATATAGTGAAAAAGTATATAATAAAGTTTATAATTTAATTTTATGGGTATCAATAAATTTACACAAAATATAGTTAATGAGAGGGGAAAATGTAAGGGACAGAAGAGTTTTAAAAGACGTAGGACGTGGGATGTCGGGAGGGAGGATGTCATAGAGAGAGGGGCGCAGTTTGGGGCAGTTAAAAAATATGTGATCTACGTGTCCCTCGTCCAGACCACATTCACACAATGAATGATCCCTGATCCTTATTTTGGCTAGGTGCACTGGAGTACATGCATGACCTAAGCGTAAACGACAGATAGTAGAGGTGGTCTTTTTACTAGATTTATGGAATTTAAAAAACCAAGGAACTTTCGGAATGTTGGGTTGAATGTCTGCATAATATTTACCCTTAAGCTTTTTAGACGCATTCCAATAATTCGACCAAGCATCGTGGAGGTAGTTCTTAGGGAGTAGGCAGAGATCATGTGAATACACTTTATAATGTTCCAAAGAGCCGGTCTGAGCAGCGATTTTTGCGCAGGAATCGGCAGATTCGTTACCAGGGATACCAGAGTGTCCTGGAATCCAGGCAAGGACAATGCCGACTCCAGCATTATGACAATCAAAAAGAGATTGCCTGATTTTAAGAATCAGAGGAAAACGGGAAATATTACGGAATGGGTTCGAAAGGATAGATTGCAAACAACTTTTTGAGTCTGAAAAAATGATAGAATTGTTTAAATTATGCGATTTGGCGTAGATAATGGCTTCCAAGAGGGCGAGAGCTTCTCCAGTAAAGATCGAAGACAAAGGAGGACATTTAAAGCTCAAGCATATTCTGGAGGAAGGCAACCATACAGCTGCACCAACAACACTGTCGGTAGACAACTTGGATGCGTCTGTAAATATGTAGTGCCAGTCCTTAAATTGGGTATTAATACGGTCATTAAACGTAGTTCTTGCGTCGGCAGAAACTTTATCTATGCCAAAATCTAACACAATGTTGGGTTGGAAAATAAGACACTCATAAGGAGTTAAATACAATGGATTCTTTGGGAACTGGAAGACAGGAACAGGAAGTTTGGTAAATTTAATATAACTTTGTAGAAGACAAGGAATGTTTTCAGAATCACGTAAGTCGCAAAGGTGTAAAAGAAAGTTCAATTTTGGGAGAATGGGGTGGTTAGAGTTCTGTATTAATTTAAACATGAATCTATCAGAAAGGAACTGTCTACGCAAGTTAAGCGGAGGTTCACCGCACTCAATCTGCAGAGCATTTATAGGCGTCGATTTCATGGCCCCGATGATAATACGCAAGCACTTCGACTGGATTTTAAAAATTTTGTCTTGTCCCGATTTGTTGCAGAGATTCAAAAGAAACGATCCATAATCAAAATGGCTACGAACTATGGCATTATATAGCAGTTTTTGGGAGTAAGGGTGAGATCCCCACCAGACACCAGAAAGACACCTGAGGATATTGATGCTTTTCTCTGATTTTGCCGCGATGTAATCGAAATGAGGAGTACCCGACATCCTAGAATCTAGCATTATGCCTAGAAATTTGGTGTGGTTTACTTGCGGGATAACTTCTTCACCAATAAACAGTTCAATCTGAGGAATCATTCGTTTTTTAGTAAATACTACCACTGAACTTTTACTTGCTGATAAGGATAGTCCATGGGAGTGCAACCAATCACCAAGGTATGATAGAGCTGGGTTCAACCGGTTACCAGCCTCCTCTATTGTCTTCACTTTAACATATAAGGCTAAATCGTCGGCATATTGTAAGACTTCGCAAAAAGAGTTAACTGAAAGTTCTAAATCATATGTGTATAGGCTATACAGCAGTGGACTCAGAACCGAGCCTTGCGGCAAGCCTCTCCAAACGGTTTTTGGGGAAAGAAAATGAGGGCTAGATTTTATAATTACACATCGTTCCATCAACATATTGCATACAAATCGAACTAGCTTCACAGGTACACTCAGCTGAATCAGTTTATTCCTGAGCACTGGAAGTAAGACACAGTCATATGCTGATGCAATATCAAGGAATACAGCTACAAGAGACTTTTTCTCCCTAAAAGAGATATGGATGTCAGTGGTTAAAAGACTTAGGCTATCCATGGTGCTTGAACCTTTTCTAAATCCAAACTGAGACTTGGCAAGAATGGACTTGTTTTCAACAAACCATTCCAAACGTTGTTTAATAAGGTGTTCAGTGATTTTAGCTAACACAGATGATAGTGCTATTGGTCTCCGGCTACTTGGATCTGAAGGATCCTTCCCTGGTTTTAGCAGTGGTATTATTATTTGTGTTTTCCACTGGTCAGGTATAATGCCATAATCAAAGAAATAATTGATAAGGTTTAAGAAAACTTGCTTACATTTGTCAGAGGCCTTAATAATAAAGGAATATGGAATTCCATCTATACCTGGAGATGAGTCTGTAAGTCCATCAAGTGCAAGCGCCAATTCATTAAAAGAAAAAGGACAGTCAAAAGAATTATGGAATGGAAGAAGAGATGGAGGAGAGGGAAAGGAATCTACTGTAGGGACAAATGGGGAGGCCAGTTTGTCTGAGAAGGGTTCTAACCAAGATGTGGGGTCATTTGCTGAAATATTCTGAATATTACAGGAGCCCCTAAAACGCCTAATCTGTTTCCAGACTAACGAAGAAGGGGTTTTTGGAGATAAATTTTCACAAAAACTTATCCAGCCATGTTTTTTCCTTTTTGAGGTAAGCTTTCTAAACCTAGCCGATGCTCTTTGAAATATCAAAAAATTCCCTTCAGTCATAGCATTGTTATATTGTTTTTCTGCTTCCTTCCGTTCCACAGCCGCCTTCGTACAATCAGAGTTCCACCATGGAGTTGATATGATACATTTTCTAGTGGGTTTTTTAATAGGTATGTGGAGGTCCGCTGCGGATAAGATGTTCTCTACAAACAAATTATATGACACAAGAGGGTCAATATCCAGTGGAAATATAGAGGAGCAATCAAGTTTCATATCCAAAGAAGTTGAGTAGGAAGACCAGTTAGCAGAAGAAAGTTTGTATTTTAAAGAAGGAGAGGGATTGCAGTAAGGGGATACTTTATTAGGAATAGAAAGAATGATAGGGAAATGGTCGCTGCCATATGTGAGGGGTAGAACTTTCCAAGTTAAAAGGGAAGAAAGTGAGGGAGACACGAGAGAAAGATCAACTACACTTCTTGGGTCTTGGGATGGTCGTACTCTACGTGTAGGCGAACCATCATTGAGCACACAAAGATCAACGTCGTTAAAGACATCCAGAAGAGAGTGGCCAAATAAATCTGAGTGACTAGATCCCCACAAAGTGTGGTGAGCGTTGAAATCACCCATGAGTATCACAGGTGAAGGAATAGATGTAAGGAGAAGGAGTATGTCGGGAATAAGAGAAGAATTAGGATGAGGGATATAGATTGAAACAAAGGAGATATCTAAGGATCTGATACCAACTATGTTGATATCAGAAGGGTAGGGGGGGAAGGAGATTTGGGAGAAGGTCAGGGAGCGCTTTATTAGTAAAGCACTTCCTGCATACCCGTCAGCCCTGTCGTCCCGAAGACAGGAGTAACCAGGAACCCGAAATTGGGTTCCGGGAACCAACCATGTCTCCGAGACAGCAATGACTGACGGGTGGAATTTCGTAATCAAGTGGACCAGCTCATGCTTCTTTCGACGCATGCTCTGGGTGTTCCACTGGAGAACGATTAATGGATCCATGATGAGATGATAATGCGACTAACTGAGTGAGTTTGGAGGCAACGTTGGACGGTAATGGGTGGGGGTTCATTAGGATGATGTTGATGATTAGGGTTAATAAAGTTTCTATCATATTTTCGTTTTGTGGGGATACCTCCATGGGTTGGATTGTGCCAATCGCACAACCATTTGGTAAAGTTGATGCAGGGGTAGAAACAATTTTTTGGTGTGCGGTTTTGTCATATGATTTCCCTAGTGGGGTTTTAGCATGGGGTTTGGCATATACAGTTTTGGCATATGAACGACCGGGATGGGAGCGAGAGGCTGTGGAAGGGAAAAAGGTATAAGTAGAGGTGGATGAGCTAGGAGGGGGCATGTCCTGTGAAATTTCTGCATAGGTGCGAGACACTTTGGGGAACTGAGCAGCAGCCTCCTCATAAGAGATACTGTCTTGAGCCATAACAGCTTTGATTGATTTTTGTCTGGCCTGTTCCGGGCAGCTTCTGCTAGTAGCAAAGTGCTGTCCCGAACAGTTCAGACAGACAGAATCCTTTTCTGAGACTTCACATGTGTCACCTGTGTGTTCCTTGGTGCAGCGGAAACACCTGGGCTTAGATCGGCATTGAGCTTTGGTATGTCCATATCTACAGCATGAGAAGCATTGGATGGTGGGATACTGATATAATTCCACTGGTAGGGAGGTGTAAAATGAATAGACCCTTGAGGGAAGAACTTGGCCTTGGAATGTCACAACAACAGTTTGGGTAGGAATCCAAGTTGTTTTACCTTCTTCAATATTTTTCCTGCTCAGACGTCTTGCTTTGAGTACCTTACCACATCCTGCGGGGAGCTCCAGTGATTCTACAAAATCTGTCATGGACATGTCTGTGGGAACTCTGCGAATGAGACCCATACGAGTGATATTGTACGTTGGTATGACAGCTGTATATTTGCACATAGACAAAACTGGGAAAACTAGGAACTTATTTGCATCCTCAGCAGAGGTAAACTCAACCGAAATTTTATTTCTTCCTACCCTCTTTACTCCTTCCATACATACATTGGATACTTTGTGATTTTTCAGGAATTGGCCAAACTTAATAGGTCTTATGGTAGTGCCGACAGATTGGTCTGGTTCTACGCGGGACACATGGACCACATATGGACCTTTGTCAAGGTTGGTGTATGACAACGAGCCGACGACTAATGACGCGTCAGTGTAAACCATCTCGATCGAAGGAACAAATAACTCCGGGGAGGTTATAGGTTTCTTGGCCGGAGGTTGTACCTCAGACTCCAAACGACGCTTAGATGCGGACGGGGGATTTGATACCTCCATGATCTCCATGGGGTCCGGTGGATCCGGCGGGGCCGGGTCCAAAGCCATGGTTGAGGTTAGATTAACCCCAACCACGGTTGAACGTAAAAACACTAAAACTAACTACTGACTTAAATCTTACCAACACCTGGTGGACAACACAAATATAGATCAATCAAAATGTTGACAAATTAATGAATTTTAAACACAATTCTCTCTCACGTGTTACTCGCTATCACTTACGAACGCAGAATCAGAATGCTTATTTTATTTAATCTTACAAAACATCAAAGCAAAATATTGCAAATATAATGGAAAATGACAACTGACAACTTTATGAACATTTACCTCCCCCATTGAGGTCTCCTCTCCCCCATTGAGGATGTGAGACCTCAATGCTCTCCCCGATTGGTTTTCTCTAAGATAAATTAAAAAAAGTGCTTTGTCTTTGGGTTTACTGAACGGCTCAGCTCAAAGTAAATGTCAGAATTCACCTGAGTGATTTTTGAACGGCCTTATGGTAATAATTACATTCACTGGGTGATTACTGAACGCTCTTTTATATGGTTTCACACAGTTAGTGCATTCAGTCGATTTATTTTTGTCCAGACTAGTAAATCCTCATGGACACCTGGAAATGGAGGGCCCGAGTCATTGAGGTAGTGTCATTCCTCAATGGCCCGAGTCAAAGAAAAAGTATACTATACTAAATCTTAGGGCCCGAGTAGTGTCAGACTTGGCCTAGACCAGCTAATAGTTAAAACCCCCGTCTGCTCTGTCTCTGTCTATCCACAGACTAGACGTCGCGTCGGTGACGTTTTCGTCTTATCTTCTTTTCTGTGTTGTTGCTGTGCATTTTTTTGTTTCACTCAGCGGATTTTGGCTAGTATACTTATATTAAATTTACAATATACTTATTTCTTTTAGGATTCGAGGGCATAATGATCTCTCTATTTTTTGACCAATTGATAGATACGTTAGCGTGATTTTAATTTAACTAGCGGCGTTTATTTTATACTGGTTTTATAAGGAATTTTAATAACGTTGTTTTAAGCTGAAAGTCCGCCGCAAAACAAACATTTAATAATTGATTATTTGAGATCATGATGCAGACTACGATCACCTTAGAGTATATATAGCAGTTATGTATACTCCAAGACGATGACGGTGCGCGTAAGAGTAAATGCCTAACGAAAATCTACAACGATTCTAAATATATTCGTCTGCACAACACCTTCCCACGCATCTTAGGTTATTGTCACCGAATCTAATTTCGACTATAGGTAGGTACTACGATTGCTTTTACTCCTTCTACTCATTTTGTTTATTTTTATTTACGACACGTAAGCAGCGCCTGTAAGGGTTAACTCACACGTACCACAACCACACCACGACCACAACCACACCTCAACCACACCACGTGGCCGGGCGTATATTTCGTATTGAAAATGAAAAGGACTATTTACACCTACCACATTTTGCAGTCGTTATCGACCGTGTGTGTGATACCGACCAGATCGCAACTACAACGCAACCACCAGCGTCACTGCGAACTAGTGGCCGACCACATCGCAAACACAACAATAAATTATATTTCGACGACTACGCTCACATCGCCGCCGTCTTCTTCTTAATAATAGCCATAGCAAGGATAGCAATAACAAAGTTTCCTCTTCGAATTCCATGAGTTTGGTCAGTCAACACGTGTTTCCGCTATGGAAACCGGAGTCAAACTGTGTCTGCACACCACGTAACCGCATCGCAACTACTGGCGACAACGCAACCACATCGACATTTTGTCGGTACCACAACGCAACTACAAAAAGCTGCATCGACACTATTCACACGTAACCACTGCTTAACGGCATTTTGTCGTTGCGACGTGGTGTGGTTGTGGTACGTGTGAAGAAGCCTTTAGTTGTTGGATAAGATTAAATAAAGGGAAATGATTCCGATACTAATTTTAGGTAGGTAGGTGTTCTCAAATAGTTTCAGCCCACCTGAAAACTTTCATCGAGTGAGTAAGTAGGTAAATGTTTTAGGAGTAGGTACTTCAGATAGTAGATACATACCCACTCTCATGTCCCGCGCGTAAGCGCGTGACCCCCGCATGTGTCCGGCCGAGTCGCGATGCGCGATGCGCGAATCTAGCACGTGACCTATGCGCGAAAAAATCATTATAGCTCAACAACTACGAGACCTATAATAGATCAAAAAATACCTACAGAATGCTATTGAAATTTAGAATTTAGCTAAGCTGAACGTTTATTACTCAATTGCAGTAAATGTCGTGAAATAGGGCTTCAAAAGAATTCCTGAAGAATTCCCTATAAAAACATCTATCTAGTTTGTATTTCAAGTTTTTATCTTGAAACTCCATTTTTCTTGCCTAGAATTATTACATGAAAAAAAAGTAGACAATCTACCCTTTTAAATGATACCAAAATCATAACATGAGCAAGGAGGTATCTATCCAAATAAATTAAAACTATCTACCTACTCCGTAAAATGTTTGCCGGGCCGCGGTTACAAAGAGACTTTCGAAAATATTTTTTTCAATATTTTTTTTCTAAAGTTGGTATGTTTGATGTGTCTATGGAATCGAAATTTCAAACAGCGCCATCTGGCATCGAGTAGAAGTACCTTCAAAATAGTTTCCACAGCAAAAAAAATAGTTTTTTGTGACTTGATAGTTCTGGGCCTCATTTGTTGCCGAACATTTGAACGGTAATGATTTTAGGCATAATTTGTTGCCTGAACATACGAGTGGATACTTATAATTATTTATTGAATAAACAAAATAAAGCAGAAACTAAATAAATGTATTTACTGTTATTTTGCTACTATATGTATCTACTTAGTACTAAAGTATGTAGGTAACTGCACGTAGACTATTTTTTCACCTAAGATAATATATTTGAATTACCTACCTATCTGCATTGAGCTGTTATTACTACGTCTAATAGCTCAATACCAATCTGTACCTAAGCCTTTCAGTTGACTCAACCGATACCTGTATGTACAGTAGGTACATACCTATTCATTTTTTTAGTTTAGTTACCATTAGTTTTATTTAAGATTGTGTTTCTGTTATAAGATTTTGTTTTGAATAAAAGTAGTAGGTACCTACGAACGAAAAAAATAGGTGACTAATACCTATAAAATCTTATTGAAGAGGCAGACAGTAGCATTCCACTATGACGATGATCATTCCACATTTCCATACCTTCTGGAAAGGATCTCGAATAATTCCTCCCACCTGAGACTTTCGAATGAATGCTTTGGTTATTGTGACCATCATTTAAAAAAAATATTGTTGCAATCATGTTTTTTTTCTATGGCCAATCGGCGGCAGCGGCGGCGGCGGCGGTAACAAATAGAGCAAATAGACTAGTAGGACAGGAAGGTTTGCCTTATATTATATCAAGAGCAAGACATGGCAAGGATCACAGGTCAATGAGAGATAATGCAGGTTCAGACGTACCTATTTGAGAGCAACCGATGTCAAATTAATGATTATGACATGAGTATCTATAACACTTCAGATTTTAGCCCCAGAGGCCATCGAAATAAAAACATATCGATAATATCTGTATAAGATCTGTAGAAAGAATACCTATCTAGGTCACAGAATAGTTAATAGTACCACGTAGTACGCGCCTTCGTTTAAAATAATCTCAGAAAACCTTTGCAACCATGGCTACCCTGCAATTTTCAAGTTCAAGATCGTTGATGAATCAGATCATTTCGTGGGCAGCTGAAAATTCTATTTAAATCACTTGGCTGGACGTGTTCGCCATAGTCTCTCGGCAGAGCGCGCGCCTGCAACGAACTTTTTTAAAGGTGAAATTCTTTTTTTATTGTATTATTTTGTCTGTGGTGAAAGTGGTAAAGGAATTAAGGGTAAGGTTTAGACAGTAATTGGGTCTAATTTTTTTTCTTTACTTATTGGGTTCACAGTGTATTGTATTGAATTTTAAATTGATTTAATTATTTGTTTCATTATTCATGCCTCCTATTCCTTAGAAAATTGTAGATTTACCTCTTGTACTTGTGAGCTTCAGTAACCTACTAATACATACCTTAATAAATTCATTACAAGTTAATTGATATTGCATAATTTTATTTTTAATTACATAACGGGGTTTACACATTAGACCATTACACATTTAAGTCTTGATTAAGTAGATTTAAAAAAACATTAAAGTGATAGTCTTGATTTTGTAGATTTTAAAATAATTATCATTCCATTAAACCTACTTAAACGCTTTTAAAACATAAATATCGCATCTTTCTTTTCCTATTCAAATCAAACTAAACTTTTTAAACCTGCTCTCTTTTTTCCGTTCTTTTTTAAACTGACCCACTTCCAGCCAGTTATAAAAATATACTCTCAAACATCATCAACAAAACAAATATAAAAATATTCATTCATCCAAAAATATCGGTTACAAATAGTTATGATGTCGCAGTCAATCGCGTATATTTCAGTATTTTCAGTTCACCGTTGCATCAGATCTAAACTCGTGCGCAGGTGAATCATTTGTGGAATCGTTCCAGAATAATTTCAGTGTTTTCGACCGATCACACTCTATTAATAGAAAAAAAATGTAAACAAATACAGATTGAGACTAAATTGAGCTTGTCGTTTACAAAAATATAACGGGAATGTCAAAACCTAGTGATAATAATCATATTTCTCGTGATTTTCCTCACCATATTTTGCATACTAGCTGCACCCCGCGGTTTCACACGCGCGCGCGAATGTGGCGCGCGAGTGTGGCGCACTAAAAATTTTTCCCAAATTCCCAATTTTCTTAGCAACTTTTTAATTTTTTTTTCATTAAATCCTAATTCGGACTATTACGAACAATTAAATAAAATTGCCAATTCAATGGTTAAGGCGTCGCGTCGGGACGGTGTTTCGAAAACGCTGGTACGAACCCTGCCCGAGCAATATTATTTTTCTTCTTCCTAATTATTAAAAAAAATAAGATTTTCGTCTAGCAAATGCTAATGGATTCAATATCAAGAACAGCATTTAATTTTTATTTAATATATATTTCAATACTTTAAAAAATCGCATGTACTTAGACTATAACATTATGCTGATTTTTTCTAATTAGTAATATGATTAATTAATCATCATTTAAATCGACATAGGTATTTTATGATCAATGTACATACTTCATCATTTACCTATTGATAGCGTCTTGCTGCAAGTAGTTCTATTAGTCAGATATACGAAGGCTGAAAATATAAATTAGACATTTGATTGTTTCACATTAGCCTTGTTCCCAGTGGACGGACATAATCGCCGAGAATATCTGGTCGAAAATAATCTTCTTGTTTATTGTAGCCAGAATAGACAATGTTGATTTACAGCCGAGGTGATTGAGCTACCGGCCAGTGTTGGCTACTTGCGTTTTGCGTTCTGCACCTACATATGTAGGTATAGTAATTTTATGTTCGTCTTATGCTGAAACGCAATGAAACTATATAGTGTAATCCCGCTGAATATTATGTAGGTTGTTGTTAGTTCCTAACAACAACACTCTTTGTACGACACGTGTTTCGCCGTCTGCACGAGGCATCATCAGGTGTCGACTCGCCGAACGCTGGAACGAGAGTGCAAAGCTCGGCGAGTCGACACCTGATGATGCCTCGTGCAGACGGCGAAACACGTGTCGTACAAAAGGTGTTGTTGTTAGGAACTAACAACAACCTACATAATATTCAGCGGGATTACACTATATAGTTTCATTGCGTTTCAGTTTTGAGATAAATTTCCGTAACGTCACGCCTGATTCCATTGCATTTCGTCTTATACCTTATCTTGACTTGATAGAAGAAGTTCTGGGTGGCACTGCAATTGTTATCAGTCGTGGCGCTTACCATCAGGCGAACGACTTGCTCGTATCATCATTCAGAAATATAAAAAAAGTTTCAAAGTATAAATGAGTGCATGGAACTTTTCTTCGTTTTTTGCTAATCCCAAAGAAGAAGGATACTGGTGGAATGAAAATTATGCACCAGCCATTATTGATCGGTTATTGAGATCAACGGCATCAAATTGTAGTTTCTAGCAGTTTCCACACTAATATTAAGGAGGTATGCTGTATCTTGGTATATCTGTGAGTCAGTAACTGAATAATGATTTTCGATTTCTTTGGCACAAAATTGTAAACACGAGACTTTGTTTTTAATTTATCCTTAGTTATAGGGGGCGGTCAAACGGGTTTGTTAGTTCAAAGCGCTCTATAACATCACCAAAATACGTATTAGATTGTCAATAACATCGGAACGTCATCAAGCCGGAATAATCACTGACTTTTGGATACCTATGGCTTTTTCAGATGTCGATAGTACCCCTGATGTTCCGCGACTGGTGGGACGAGTGGGACCGCCCCTCTCGCCTGCTCGACCAGCACTTTGGCATGGGGCTGAAGCGGGACGAGCTCCTCTCCTCCCTCTCCACCGTACCTTCCTCCTCCCTCTTCAGAAACTCCTACTTCAGGCCGTGGAGGACGTCGTTGACGAGGCAAGAGTCCGCCTCGACTATCAACCTGACGAAGGAGAAGTTTGAAGTAAGTATGCAGCCATGTTAGTTAGCTGAAGAGTGTCAGACCAATGAGGTTGAACTCGGTTATTTATTTACTTGTTTCTGTTTGGAGTCCAAGTTAGAATGTTATGTTTAAATAAATTATTTTTCAAAAA
The DNA here is from genome assembly GCA_951640565.1 of Petrophora chlorosata. Classification (NCBI taxonomy): domain Eukaryota; kingdom Metazoa; phylum Arthropoda; class Insecta; order Lepidoptera; family Geometridae; genus Petrophora; species Petrophora chlorosata. The sequence continues at coordinate 6,292,713 of OX621205.1, read as the reverse complement.
AAACTAAACCGACTTCAAAACCACAAATGGCACTCAAAAGTAAAAAATAAATTAATATAATTATCATAAGCGCTACCCACTCATATATTTGAAGTCGGTGCCAGCCAAGTCTAAAAAGAATCATCGAAATCAATGCATAATTGGCGGAGTAATCGCGTAACAAACACACAAAAAAAAAAAAACATACCGTCGAATTGTAAACCTCCTCCTTTTTGAAGTCGGTTAAAAATAGGTTGTGGCAGCGACACACTGTCGATTATAGTGAGAAAAGAAACTCCAGAACGTGGCCATTTAACGTAATGGCTTCAACAAAACTTAAGTTAGAAAGAAGGCTTAAGAAAAAACTCGACGTAACCTGCTGTTGAAAGTGGCACCATCACTGAACGCCGTACATGTTCATGCAGATCCTTGTATGCAACAAGGTTCGTCACTGGACCAATTATTTACGCAAATTATGTCCATGTGTCTATCTTTCACGTTTATAAAAGGTTAACCTGATTAAATCTTAATCATGGTGATGGTCGTTGCAGTAGGTACGGTTTGTTAGACACACCTGTTGAAAAAGCGTAGGATGAAGCTTGTAGACCAATTTAGGATGCTTCTGGCTCGTTTAAATCTATCCAGTTAGATGTGGTTACGAGTAATACATACCTACTTTTTCGTTTTGTTTAAAAATATATGATGAGATCATAGCCATTGTCGGAGTAAAGACCTACATCTAGTGTCAACATACTTGCTTTTTAAAACGAAATAAACCACACACTAAACAGCAAAATACACCTTCGAAAAAAAAAGAATCCAAAAATTTGAAAAATAGGTGTTCTCTTCCAGGTCATCCTAGACGTCCAGCAATTCACGCCCGAAGAGATCACCGTCAAGGCGACCGGCAACGGCGTGGTAGTCGAAGGCAGGCACGAAGAGAAGCAAGACGAGCACGGCTTCATCTCCCGCCAGTTCACGCGCCGCTACATACTCCCCTCTGGCTACGATGTACAGGATCTCGTCAGCACTTTGTCCTCTGATGGAGTGCTGACCGTTACAGCGCCAAAACGACCCCCGCCGCAATCTGGAGAACGCATCATTCCGATTACGAAGACGGGACCCGCAAAGCAGCCTGAGCCGCAAAGAACTGAGCAGCCGAAGGAACAGACAGTCCCTATCGTTACATCCCCCTAGATGCTAAACCTACCTGATAATCCCTAGGGCTATTTTACACTTAGCTATTGGCTTAAAAGTTGACTACAATCTGTTGATTTCTTACTGCTGACGACTAAGTGTAAATGGGCCCATAACCCCAAAACGAGAGCAAGACACGCAACGATCGAATCATAAATAGCATTTATTTTATTTGCCGTTGTTGGCCAATGACGAGCGATTCGAACGAATTAGGTTTATAATGAGGAATGCTAATTTGTAAAATAAACAAGTAATTAAGTAATTGATAGTGATTTGTTTTTCATTGAGAACCCCTAGCCCTGCAACTCTATCCAAAGATTATACATTAGAGTTTGAGATCTGGCTAGTAGAAGCGTAGAGAGAACACTCCAAGATTCACTTTATACTATTCAGTAGAAACTGGAACAATTTCTAAGTAAGTAACTAATTAAGTATAATTATTGTAAACCCAATTTTAGGTGATGTACCATATAAAATATATGGAGATATCCTAGCAATCTGGGTGTCTTTAAGACAAGAGTGAACAGGTTTGTTCTAGGCTAGCGTGCTACATCTTCGACCGCATCGTCACTTAACAACAGGTGCGATAGCGGTCAAACGCAAGCCTATAAATAATCAAAAAAGTCGTATAGATAGACGTTCCTGAAACCAAAAACTATACCTATACTTGAAAACGTTCTAAATTCTATTGGACCATTGAAGAATGAATTCCTAAAATGGACACACGAGAAATAAAGCTCTTACCTGATTTATTTTAATACCCTGCAAACCTTTTATTCTGCGACACATTGAACTTTTCTGTAACATAAAGCCACACGTACACCGCACATTATAAAGGGCAGAGTACCTACATTACTCAGAAATAATAACGTTCGGACGGACCAGACCACGAGTGAACATTAATGTGCAAATGCGAAGTGCCGCAGTGACCTGTGAATGGGAACTGCACGAGCCCACTGCAAATAATGAATAATTCCTTGGGATGTTCAGGCACGTTGACAGGATTACACATTCAAGGGCATAGGATACACAACATAATAAATACATTTAAATTGCTGCTGACATCAAGAGACATCAACTACACAAACGTACTAAATAAAATACCCTAATACTAGTCATAAAAACCATTTTTAACCGATTTTGAAAAGGAGAAGGTTCTCTATTGTATTTTTTTAAATTTATTTTTTTATGTTTGTTACTTCAGAACTCCGTCATTTCTTGGATTTGGAAATTTCTTTTTGCGTTGGGTTCAGTATAGCCAAAGCCATGTATAGCCATGAAGCGGTCCCATATAAATTTCATCGATATTTGACTTTGAACTTCGAAGATACATTGAAGTCGGTTTTTTGTTTGATAAAACATATACATGTTCTTATAGTTAGGTTAGTAAGTGCTTAAATATGACGGAAGATGATATGAAGGACAGTGAATTAGCATGAGGGTCAGAATTTATACAGAATGGTCAAACAAGATACCTACAACTTTAAATAACGGGTAGAAAAGAGTAGTTACTTTGCCGATCTTGTTTAAATGAATTTTATATAAAAGATGTCTCAAGGTGACGAGCGCAGAATGTAGTGCTGCGTACGAATCTGTTAGTATTTGGTTCAAAGTCCTGGGTACTAAATGACTTTTCCTGTCTCTACATGCCTAAGTTTATATCAAAATAACTAAGCACCTAAGTACATAAGCCTGTACCTACTGGGTCTGTACCCAGCCCTGGCAGTCTCTTCTCCATGAGCAGGTGTAACAACCTCACAAACTAACTAACCAAATGACACAAGTGATGGACCACCAATAATTCAGCACGGCTGTCTAGTGCCGACGCGATGAGGGGCTCTAATTCAATGTTCCAAGCTCAATATTATCGTTAATTTATCATTGTGCCACCCGGAGGGGTGTTTAAAATCGTGACGGTGACAGCGATAGTAATGATCGCGAGGTATAATTAGCTTGGTTTGTCAAACAAACTTTAAATATAAATTTAAATAATTTTAATTAGGTGCAGGTATTAAGTTATTGTATTTACGCTTGATACAGTTATTCAGCCACATTCAGGAAGAAAAACTCTAGTTCTACTTTTACATAAATGTGACGACGTATGGTCGACCTTCAAAGTTTATTCTATTTTAAATAACTTTAATAACTATTTTAAATACTACGTTTATTTATGAAATAAACTAAATAACATGAATTGTTCAAACTACTCTAAACATAGTCCTTATCACTTCGTTTCATAGGTTTTTTTGTTTTGTAATAGTGACATCTGTGAAAATGCCAGGGAACTACGATTGCAGTATAGATCATTGGATACGACAGGTTCTATCAATTATCAAGGTGTGGCGCCACCTAAACCTTATCAAGCTTTCTTTGAAAATAAAGTATTCTGAATGAAAATGCTACCAAATCAGTATTTATTACCAAATCCAATATACCCCGAGAAAATTTATAATTCACTTTCGTTAGTACAGTCGTCTCATAGATACCTAGATAGATGAACGTTATTAAAAGACATTACATAAAAACAAAGAATGTGTTACAAAGGGCGGCCTTATCGTTAAAATCAATCTCGTCCAGGCAACCTTTGGATGGAGAGGAATCGTAAAATGTTAAAAGACACACTTATTCCTATCCAAAGAATAATATCAACCTAATGTTTGAGGACCATGGATACCCAACACTACAGATACATGTGCTTTTGTTTTCCAACACAAAAGCCTGTCGCAGGAACCAAACCAGCATCCTCCATGTTATATATAAGCTAACTGTTTAACCACCACACTCTGTACCTTTTTTTATAGAACTGAGTGATGAGACGAGCAAGTCGTTCGCCTGATGGTAAGCGCCACGCCTGCCCATAACAATTGCTCTGCCACCCAGAACTATTAATACCATAAAAAGCACTACGTAGCACTGCATTCCGCTCATCACCACGGGACATCAGATGGTAAGTCTCATTATAATTATGCCCAGTAATTTCACTGGCTACAATGCCCTTCAAACCGGAACACAGTAATGCTTGCGCACTAACCTACCCTAGATGCACTGTAAAGATCATAAAATATAAGATCTTCGAATATCAGAAAAGCATAAGTAGTTTAAGTACCTGTACATTTGAAAACAAAAAAAACGACTTCATTTCTGATGTATCTTCAAAGTCCATAGTCGACTCCATGATTCCATGTATCGATGAAATGTATATGGGACCATGTTGAAGCTATCTGAACCCAACGCAAGCATAAAAAACGATCGAATTGAGAACTGCCTCCTTTTTTTTTAATTAAGTTAAATAGGTTTTCATCGCAATAATACATTTGTTTTGTTTACTTCGACGTGTTGGCCAAGTTGCATCATGGTTACGAGAAGAATGGGTGGTTAAGGCACATTTCACAACGTTTAAATAGGTTCAGGATAACATTGCAAATTCACATCTCCCTCCTATCTGTACGTCTAAACACCACAAAATAAAAGCAAGTTAGCCCGAGTATATACGTACAAGGTAATAGATCTCATGGATCACTCAAGTCTAAATAGCGGGGTGGGGGAGGTGGAGCGATCATCAATCAGCCAGGAGCGATTACTGGAGTGGTGGCACAAGTTGTGAGACGAGCGGATAGCAAATAATGTCTCATCCCTTTTTTGGGAGAGTATACACAAGTTACAAAAAAATTAACTTTATGTTTCGATGATAATCTCCTTAATTGTAAGATTAAGATGTAATCGATAAATTACCTAATACACCTACGACAAACGAATAATTAGTGTAGGTTCTGCGCGTCAAAACCATAGTTTATTTTCGACCTACTGCACATTAAGTTAGTGTAAGGAGTAAATACTGTTGGCAACACCAACAAAGTTTTTTGTGTACTGGTTAACTTAGTGATTTTTGACTTTTAAGCATTGAGAAATGACACTATAGAGTCCTTGACAGCGTAACACTTTTAGAAAGCAATAGTTTTTTGACAGTAATTTTGGACTGTTTACCATACCTATGAAAAATTCTCCCATTCGCTTGAATGAAAATGTAACGTGTTCTGCGTTGCATTGCAGCCACTATAACTTCAGAAGTTCGTGGTTGGTCTGTAAAAGGTAGGACATCTGTACTATTCTGTACCCCAGAGTGAAAGAATAGGAAAATAGGGAATATGCATATGTTGTCGAAAAATCTAGAAATTACTTTTTATGATAGACTCCTGTAAACAGATCAAAAGGTGAAGGTCTCTTTTAGGTGGCCGAGTAATGAATACGTTCTAGCGTGGCCACAGAATAATAGTACAGATTTCGTACCTTTTACAGACAAACTACCTACGACTTTCTGAAGCTATAGTGGCGGCGATACAACGCAGAGCTCGAATGACATTGCGGTAAATACATTTCCTTACGGTATGCTTCTTATGCAATCATTAATATTTTGTTGTTAACCAGGTTTTATCTAGGATTAAACCAGTCAGGTAAATAAAATAATCAAATTAAATATATGACACATTTATACAATATACATACATTCATTATTTCCATACAGGTAAAATTTACAATAGAAGATTTTAATACATTTAACATTTTACACAAATATGCAATTTGTTACCCGACGTAATGGGAACTGAAATGTTTATACGATGGCCACACTGACACACGAAACTGCTCAATGTTGTTTTAACAAAATAACACCGAAAACTGAATATATCAAGCCAAATGCAGGTTCTAATTGTCGAACCCGATGTATAGTTACATCCACATAAATTATAGTCACCGAAAAACATCAATAAACACAAGAAAAACACATACGTTTAAAAACTTAATCTTTCAGTACAATTTTCACTTCACCATGAATGGAACACCCGAATATTTTTTCACATTCAATTCTAAATTGTTTCTAGTACACATTCACAAAGATTCACTTAAAAATAATAAGAAATACCACAACACAAATTAAAAAACCACAAGCCGACCTTGCCGGACCACTATTTTGACTTTACATGTCATGACCAATGTTAAGAAAATGGGTTACGCGATAGAGACAATATGATAATAGTTGTACCTCGTTCTTTATAAGAGCCTGTTGTATAGCGCTATCCTTTTTTAGGTCGGAAAACTTCGTAATTATCCCTCTATATTGTAAGACCTCAATGCTTTTAAGAGAACCGATCTGTCATCGCTTGACTTAGCAATTTTGTATTACGTTGTCTTCATTAAACCACAATAAATTAATATTTTGGCCAACCTGTATTTTGGATTTCTACGAATACAATACTATGAAATTCTATATAATTATCGCGCGAAGTGGAGAAAAAGGAGCAGGAAAGCGAACCCTGGCCGAAGCCGGGATTAATCACGCTAGGCAGAAGAGAAGAATACTATGAAATTCTATTATTTTTTTGAAAATAAATATATTATATATATTGCGTATAGGAAAATAACCTTACCTATACAGATTCCTAAGATGCTTATATAGCCATTGAATTGAAACACCAAATATAAAAGCAGCATAAAGTAGGATGGACGTTGGTGCAAAATTCCTTCAAGCATATACAATTCCTAAGTAAGACTGAAGTCGTAGTGACACGAAGTGTATAGTGGACCCTTGAACATAGAGCCACGTTCAAGAGTGGATCAAATGGTTTTACGTTGAGATATCTATATAGTAAAATGTATATATACTCGTATGTATAAGAGTTAAAATTCCATTAGGTGGACCGACCTTTTTGGTGGCCCTTCTTGTTTGCCACTTTTTACATACTCGTACCCATATAGAAATAATAGAAACAATTTCCTTTCCCATGGACCCCACGCCGAAGCGCTTGCACTGTTCGACAAGCGATTGATCTGCCTGCCGTATTAATTGTTGCTGTCTGAACCTATACTACCTACATACTTATAGCTACATCTATAGGTAGATGCTAAACTGTGGACGGTTGTATTTGAATTGTTTGGAATGTTAGCGCCATTGCCTGCGATGAATTTCTCTGGAGTTTCGTAAGGATGGTGAAAAAGACTGAAAAATGTACCTAAGTAGCACTACTACTAAGGGTCAGTACTTGAGGGTTCTGTTACCGTTTTTTATTATTATAATTATAGCTCAAATGTATTAAATAAAATAAAATTTAGAATATAAAAATTATTCAGTAGCCCAGCCAGCATAACCCAGCAGTCTGCGAGAGCATAAAGGATTTAAAAAATGCTGCAGGGCCACTGTTATTAAAAACATAAGCGAAAAGAGGCTTATGTAGGTGTAAGTATGCCAAGGTTTGGGCGAAATCAGACTGTCATGATAACGAACGGCACTCTGGTTTGACCATTTGATGGTACGACCAAATTGGTCGTAGATTTGTCGGATGGAATCAAATTTCCTAGTATGTATATGATTTAGAGAATAAAGATAAACTTTCATAAAAAGTAAAAAGGTATGAAGGTTTCTCGCCGAGCGTTTCCTGGTTACCACCCACCAGTGAGCGTACCCATGGACACCTTGTCTAATGATCAGTAAGACAAGCATTACTAAAGTAGGTATATTTATAAAGTATAGTATATAGTGCGTAAGTACGCATTATTTTGTTTCGGTTTAAACAGCCTGCAAAATGACTGGGCATATGAGACTTAATATCAGATGTCTCGGAGTGGTGAGCGCAATGCAGAGCTACGCAGTACTTTATTGGTGTTGTAAGTTCTAGATGGCACTCCAATTGGTATGGACAATCGTGGCGATTACAATCAGGTGAACGTCATGCTTGTCTCGTTGTTTATTTCCATAAAAAAATTAAGAAGCTGTACTATCAATAAAAGAAGAAAGACTTAGTAACCATAAAAAAGTTTGTAAAAACATCGACCTAAAGTCCAAAGCAACCTTGTCGTTTGGAATGCTGTTCGGTGAACCATCAGGGAGAAGGGTCTGAGCAGTCAGTTCACTGGTGTCTTCTATCTATGTGTTTTATCTTAAGCCACTTCATCGCTTAAACATCGGGCAAGTTAGTGACCAAACATACATCAAGAAGCGTAAAAAAATAGTTAAATTGCCATAACGTAAGCATCTTACTCTTGGTGATAGCTAAAGGGAAGATTTTTTAAATTAAGAAGAGAATTTAAAAAATCTTCATTTTATCAATAGGGAAATAACAGGATGGAAATGTAATACTTATTACTAGACGTTTAGGATGAAAAATAAAGTAAAGAAATATGAAGTAAGTAATAATATTATTTAAGGCCCTGGGGATGACCGATTCAAAATTTAATAAAAAGCCTACCTAGGTAATAAATAACTTTTTCTTTGTGTAAGTATCAAATATGAAGAAAATTGTATTAGGTAATATAAATTAAAACGCTAATTAAATATGATCTAAGTCTACTACTACAGTAATTTTATAAAATAATCCACATAAAAACTATCCAAACTAAGCACAAAGTCGTCCTTATTAAATTTCCAAATTAAAGACATCAACGCGCTGCCTGCACTTGGTACGTTACAGTACAGGACAATAAATCAATCAAAAATTGACGATATTTGTCTTCTTGATCTCGCTTGTAATAAAACTATCTAGGTACTCCAGTATTTAGTTACAATGTTATTAGTATAATGATATAACCTATCGAACACCTTAGGCAATTAAATATCAATTAGAATAAACTTATAAATTAAGCAGGCTTTTAATTCCAGCAATCTCATTATGAAAAAGAAACAACGTCGCAGTCGTATAGCCTCGCCGCATTAGTATTGCGCTTCACTAGCCGATCACAAAGCGCGATCAATGCCGGGCGATTATTTTATATCTTGAATAAAAACAATATAAGTTAGCGGGCGGAGCGTATAACAGAAATATCAGTTTGATATCGCGAGGTTTGATTCGCCGCGTGGCCGACGCCTTAAGGCGGGGCTTGGTCGGAGAGGGGCGCGCGTTAACCGCTTTTGCCATACCATTTCGTGGCAGCCGCGACGACGATCGTCCCGACCGACCGACGCGTACGTCCGCCGTATACCGCGTACCGTTGCATGTCCGACGCGTGTGTGTGAACGCCGGGTGCCGAGTGAGGTCTCTTGTCGTCCTCGTGTTGAGAAAACCGCCAAGATTCGGGTGAAGAATCGTGAGCCGGTGCCGGCGTATGCTATGGCCGACGCCGACCGTGACTCGGACCTCGGCGATGACAGCCCCGTGGTGAGTTCAAAACCTTTTGCTACCTTCTTTGAGCTTATTTATTTAGCTTCAACTTATCAACCTTGTTGAGCCTGTAACTTTTTTCAAACTCAATATTTTTTCCGTCGAACATTTCGTCTACGTTACAGCAAGTTATCTATCTAACAAGTGTCTTGTAAGAATTGTTTGACTGTGCCTTCTCAATGACTACAAACTTGTTAGCATTGTAGGTAGGTACTGTATACCTCACCGGTACTTTTGACAGTTCGTTATAAGTAATTGACACGTGAGGTGGAACATATTTTCATACGTAAATGTTTTAGTTGTACCTAGGTTTACCTAAATACATAACGATATTCGTTGACTTGTTGTTCCTTATTAGTTGTTATGACAACCATAGGCCTTTTAAAATTAAAAACAATGATTATAATTGCAACTTAACAATTATTAATTTATCACCTACTTAGTAAGTACGTGTGTACGTCATTTTGCATTTGTTTGTTTATGCGGGTACCTAATACGCGTTAACTAGATATACTTTATTGTTATACTTAAATATTATGACTATCGAATGCCAGAGAATCACTGGACTGCAATGAAACTTGAAATCCAGAAAATATATAATCAAACTACCTATACAAAATTTGTATTCATAAATAAATTTAAATGATAAAATGTTATCTTCGGTGATTTATCTTTACATAAATGGCCAGCTAGGTAGGTATTTCACTAGAGATAAACATCAAAATAGAATATTATTTCATTCATAAAAAGCGGGTAGGTCATAGATAATAAAATATTCGGCTAATGTAATGTAACTATAAGTTAGGCATTTCTTTATCACTTGCTGATTACCTACCACATACACGTGACTTTCAAATAATTTAATAATCGGTTGGGTACTTAATCGTTTATCTTGTAAAAATCTTATATATAAAATTCTCGTGTCACAATGTTAGTTACCTTACTCCTCCGAAACGGCTTTACTGATTTTTACCAAATTTTATATGCATATTCAGTAAGTCTGAGGATCGGCTACTATCTATTTTTCATACCCCTAAGTGATAAGGATTGTTCACCCTTAATTTTTTTTTAGTTTATATGGCAAAACAACGTTTGCCGGGTCAGCTAGTATATAATAAAATTGATAAATTTATATTATGGGTAGGTAGTTCTAAGTTCCAGCGGCAGCGGTGGAAAAGTACAACTTTATGTAAAATTGACTGCTATTACCTATGTAATTGGTACCACTTTGATAACTGTCATTGATAACATTCATTCGCGGCGGTCGCCCATTGCTTTCTACTCAATTTATATAAAAACAGTTCCTATATTTTTGAAGAATAGTAATGATCCTCAAAGCTGTGGGTGATGTTGTGTTATTTGTTAAAACGAATGTCTGAATGAAGGTCCTACATTTTTTTATATTACTGAATGACGAGACGAGCTGGTCGTTTGCCTGATGGTAAGTAATACGCCAGCCCTTAACAATATTTATATTTGTATACACACATCTCCTTGGACAATTGCTCTGAATCTTCTAAAAAAAAAAAATATTGTCATAACATTGCTGTTACTGTAAAACTGTAAGCTTTGGAGAACAACTGAATCTGATCATACAGGTTATATACCTAGTTTCGGATTCAGCGGTCTCATAATTTTAGTTGCATCCCAACAGCCTTTTATACCTACATAAATATAATTACTGTTTATTAAGTTATTTATAACTTAAATTTATATGTGACTTTGAAATAAACATTTTTTTTATTTATTTATTTATTATTTTATTATAATAACAGCACCACCCAGAACTTTGTTTTCCAAAATCCTGCGCGTCGCTGCACTGCGCTCGTCACCTGAGATAATTAGCTGTCGAGTCTCATATTGCCCAGTGATTTCGCTGGCTACAATGCCCTCCAAACCGGAACACAGTAATGCTTGTGCACTACTGCTTGGCGGCTGAATAACTGACAAAGCGGTGGTACCCACCCAGACGGCCTCTCGCATACGAAAAACCTACCACCAGTAAATACCTGCGTAAGCCTACGTCATAAAATGACTAACCATGGAGCCTCGTGGGTTTGTTTTGACCGAAAAACCCGTCTTTTGTTTTGATGAGAAGATTGATTTTTAGCAAGTCACATCTGCCATGGCTTTCTTGTCCTAATCTTTGGTCTATTCTATATTTATCCTTGTTTCGGCTAACTTCTTACATTCAATTTTACGAAGAAAAAATAGAGGTTTATAACTTTACCTAACGTTGAAAAGTTTGTTTTTGTGTTTGGTTGTGTAGGACCGGAAACGGATGAATCGATTTCAATATAAGTTAATGATGCAAACGTCTTAGGATTCCTCTAATTTTATTAATGGCGAATGATATAATAAATTAAATATTTAACCTATGTATTCGATTTTAAACTTTGGTATTTATATAAATTAATGATTATTTAACAGACACCAGTTATTCTCATACAATATTTTTTATGTTTTTTATTTTGTTTTTAACCCCCAACGCAAAAAGGAGGAGGGGTGTTATAAGTTTGACCACTACGTGTGTCTGTCTGTGGCACATTAAGTCTTAAAGGGTTTTTTAAATTTGAAATAAGGTTTTCTAACGGTGGTTCTTAGACATGTTTTATCAAAATCGGTTCAGCCGTTTTTTTACTTTTATAGCTTCTTTTGTCGGGGGTTTTTTAAATTTTAGTTAACTGGAATACGCTTGTTACATTAAATTATGTTTCTTCTATTCTCTTTTGTGTTTTTTATACACTTTACGTACCTATAGGTATGGTATAGTCATATAGGTAAAACTACTTTTGCATGACCGAGTCGTACACCAACTAAATGCTAAATTTCTTTGTAAGCATTAGAAAATAATAAATATATATAAATATAGCTGCGCCCTGCGGTTTCACCCGCGGTTTCCCGGGATAAAAAGCCTATGTGTTAATCCAGGGTATAAAGCTATCTCCATACCAAATTTCATCAAAATCCATTCGGTAGTTTTTGCGTGAAAGAGTAACAAAGGTACATCCATTCTTACAAACTTTCGCGTTTATAATATTTGTAGTAGGATAATAGGATGTTGTAAAGTAACATGCAAAAGTTGAGAAACTATTTTAATTGGCAAAAAATTAATGCACATGCATTCGCCAGGCGGTGCGGTGCCGAACACATGTGTTGCCATACTCAAGCATTCTTTCTAAAATGGCGCCGATATAATTATTAATAACAAATTCGGGACATTCGGGTGTCGCGATTTGGGATTCGGTTTCGTTTATTTTATTACGGGACGAAGGACCGAACATCTGTTTCGGCTCTAGGAAAGACTGCATATTGTTTATTTAGCGGAACCGTTTGTCGTTATTCATAAATCCGAAATAAGCGAACGGTTTTATGCCGCAGTTATTTAATTTATTTAACGCAGAATTTTATTTTTGAAACAAGTCCATTACAATTTTAGTCATTCGTTTTAGTGAAGTATACCCATTTGGGCACCATTACGTTGAGCACCAATGATATTAACTAACTTACTAGTTTTTGAGTTACTTAGTACTTAAAATACCATCTTTTATAAACATAATTTATGTGTTTAAATGCGTCCTGCTTGAAGAATCTCATTTAATTATTTAGGTATATGAAATATTGTATTCTCATTAAATTATTAAAACCAAGCTTTATTTGAACTAGTGTCTGACAACGATGCCGGCCATCCATCATGCAGATTTCAAATAAGATTATCTCCCACAATTTCATAATTAACTACGGATCCGAGAATTCAAACGATCCGCCGGATAGAGATCTGAGGACTTTATTATCGCTTACCTGTATAACACATCATTAGCCGTTTATTTCTGTCGCAGCAGAATTACCAGATATAATGTTTGCTTTGGATTTAGGGAAGGGCGATTGGGGCCTGACACCCCCAAATAGCAACATCATAATCTTTCGAAGCTGGACCAAGTCTCTTTTTGAAATCACACCATTAGCCGGGTCCACACCAGCCAATCCACGTTCCGATCCACGATCAAGCATTTGCTCCGTTATAACAGATTACTTTACAACGTAACGTCTCATTTTTTTGTCGTTAAGGATCGGGCGAGACGCGTTCATATCACACTAACCGCGCGTTTGGATCGTGATTCTGCCGCGCGCGTTGGAGCGGATGTGGATCCGGCTACTGAAGCCGATCTTGCAATTGAAATGTAAAAACAAATTTTTTTTTGTCAACATTTTTATTATCTCTTGATCATCCTTGCACTCAAGGAAGGTTTACCGTTATCATAACCACACCCAATTAAAACCCTTACTACGCCCGCTATGTTTGCGTTTGATGATCATTTATTCAGTGAGTCTGACTCCGGCGACATCTTCTGGGAGGCCAGCACGCACGATTTATTATCCCAAGGCAGAGGGCTCCGAATTAATTAATCAGCCTTGCTGTCATTCAGACCACAATCGCGAGCTAAACCGAACTAATCTTAGCTTTTCGTTTCACGTGTCTAACTTCCTTTTCCTGTCGTGGACGTTCCATTAATTGATATAATTGGCGCGGTTCTGGATTTATTTTTTCGCGTTGACAACACTGCTCGACACCTGGTATTAATTTTAATTATGAGTAACACGTGTTGGATTAGGATTTTATTTCAGATGGTTTTTGGAAACGTTAACTTGGTTTGAAAACTGAATTCCTGTAATTTTTGTGTTGTTCTGGTGATAGTTATAATATTTTTATTGATATTCATTAGGTATATTAAAACCGCTGCTCAAGATCTTTTCTCAAAGATGGGAGAGAGTATGGACTATGGACCGTAATCCGAACTATGGGCCCTGTAGGCTAGGATTAGCGTTTTAGGATTTGGAAAATAGGGCTCACGTGTAAGTCCTGGGCGAAGTCCTTCGATATGGCTGTTTTAGGTCACAATTCACTTTCCACCATCACATTGTTTACTTTTGATGTATTTAGATGATGCACTCGCGGCCGCGGTATATTTTTGGAAACGTATAGCGTCGTTTCTTTTGCGTGAGATGAGCGTGGAGCGGGAGTTTTTTAGGAACTAATTTTTGAAGGGAAGAATGAGTGAGTGAGTGAGTGCGTGAGTGTTGACAGATAAAATATGCATATTTAGATATAGATAATAAACTATTGAGAACTAATTAAGCGGCGCGTACAACTCCCCCGGCCTAGAGATTTCCTCTAGAAAAAGGGTGAATATATTTACTTAAAAATAATGAGATATTATACTACGAGTCGTGAGAAAAACTAAAGCTAATTTTAAGTATTAATTATAAATATACTAATGCGAATTTTTACTGCAGGGTAAGAGGACATACTCTTACCACTGGACGTACGTAACTACCTGACCCAGTTCGAACTTTCAAAGCTCGAATGATATTGTCTTTTCCAGGATATACTTCCTCTACGATTCCCAAAGGCCAGCAAAGAGGGTGCGCATTGTTATCTTTGATAACTACGACTGTACCTAATTGTATGGGATTGGTATGCGAATTCCACTTTTCGCGTTGCTGCAGTGAAGTTAAATACTCTTGACTCCAACGACGCCAAAAGCTTTGAATTAATTTATTTATAAATTGATAGCGAGTTAAGCGATTATCAGCCACATTCGTCACGTCCTCAGTCGGGAGAAATTTCAAAGGAGTTACGTTTAAAAAATGATTGGGAGTAAGCGCGGATACGTCAGACGGGTCTGAGCTAAGTGCACACAGCGGTCGACTATTTAATAAGCCTTCAACCTGCACCAACACAGTGTTAAACTCTTCGTAGGTCAGAATTTGAAGATTTATAATTTTATAAAGATGAGTCTTCACACAGCGTACACTTATCTCGCATAGACCGTTAAAGTGAGGACCATATGGTGGGCTATGAAGAAATTTTATGCGTTGATCAGCCAATTGTTGACCAATATAGTTTTTATGCGATTCTGATTCTAACAGAGTGTAAATCTCACTGAGTTTGCGTTGTGCGCCAATAAAGTTGGTACCTCCATCGCTATATATTATACTTACAGGTCCTCTCCTGCAGATGAAGCGATTGAAAGCAGCGAGAAAGAGATCTGAACTTAAGTCAGAGACTAGCTCGAGGTGAAGAGCTTTTGTAGTGAGACAGCAAAAGATGCATATATACGCCTTTTGGCTTTTAACACCACGACGGCGGATATGTGTGATGAAAAAAGGACCGGCATAGTCCACTGCGGTATAAACAAAAGCCTTTGCCTCAGAGACTCGAAAATGAGGGAGGTCACCCATTAACGGGCTAGGCGATTTAGGGTTAAGTCTAAAACATATGTTGCATTGGTGTACTCTTTGACGGACTAAGTTCCTAGCCGCCAAGATCCAAAACTTCTGTCGAAGCAGGGAAAGTAATAGGGAAGGACCAGTATGTAGATTACATACATGAAAATGGTCAACAATAAGCTGCGCGAGGCGATGTTTTGAGGGGAGAACTATTGGATGTTTTTGTCCGTAATCTAGCTGAGAATGAGTTAGTCGACCACCGACGCGAACTATGTTTTCGTCGTCGATGAAAGGGTTGAGTTTGATAAGCGTTTTACTAATGCGTTTGTTATTTTTAATTGCGTGGATATCTTGTGCAAAGCAATGACCTTGTACGTGACGTATGAGAACGATTTCAGCGTGGTCTAAGTCCGAAGGCGTTATTAAACCAGTTGTGCGTAATATCTTAGCGAAACGTAGTACGTAAACTGTCGCGCGTAACAATTTTTTATAACACGACATGCGTTCTATTAATTTGTCAATCAAATGAGTTTCCGTTGTGTCATTTTGAGTGACGAGAACTACGGTTTTCTCTTCTAGCTTATCTTCTTTGCTCGGCGAGACAAGAAAGGGCTTAATAGGCCACTCGGGAATAGGGGTCGAAACCCATCGCGGCGCGTGAAACCAAGCGTCTTGATTTATCAAAAGCTTAGGCGTTATCGGTCGTGAAATGATGTCTGCCGGGTTCTGATCCCCGCTGATGAAGAACCAATTACCAGCAGAGAGTTTAGAGTTAATTTCAGTTATTCTGTTTGCTACGAAAGTGTGAAATCTGAAAGCGGGTGAATGAATCCAAGTTAATGCGACAGTGGAGTCGGAAAATGCGTAAGTAGCGTGTATAGGACAGCGTTGACTAATAATATCGCGAACAGAGGTTATGAGGTTAGCTAAGAGCAATGCGGCACAAAGTTCGAGTCGAGCGAGGGAAACTTTCTTTAGCGGTGCGACTCGTGATTTGGAAGCGATAAGATTAACAGTACCGGGCGAATCCACGTGAGTACCTACGCGAACGTACACAGCTGCTCCATAGCACTTTTCACTAGCGTCAGCGAATCCTACTATAACCACGTGAGAGCCAGCGGTAATACCTATATGACGAGGTATGATTATTTTTGACAAGTCGTTAAGTTCACTTCTGAACTGAGTCCATTTGAGACGAATGGACTCTGGGACTGGCTGGTCCCAGTCTAAATCGCGCTGCCAACATTCCTGAATTAATAATTTCATGAAAGCGGTTACAGGACCCAAATTTCCTAATGGGTCAAAAAGACGTGCGGTCGCGGAGAGTATTGAGCGCTTTGTACATACATCAGTAGCGTCGTCGTTCGTTTCATATCGAAAAACATCCTCATTAGGTTGCCACTGCATACCTATAATTTTGGTACTGACGTCTCGGTCCGTATCAAAATTTATTACTTGCGGATTTTTATGCGAGTGCGGAATTTTATTCATGAGTTCGGAACTGTTAGAAATCCATTTGACCAATTTGAAACCCCCGGCCATGAACATTTTCACCATTTGATGATAAGTTCGTTCGGCTTCGGCTAGTCCATCTACGGATGAAACATAATCGTCCATAAACATTCGGTTTTCCGCCTCCCGCGCGGCGATCGGAAACTTATCGCGTTCGTCGGCGGCGAGCTGGCGTACCACTCGCATGGCGAGCCATGCCGAGCTGGAAATCCCAAAGGAAACCCTATTAAACTGATAGGTTTCAATCGCGGATTCTGAATCAAATCGAAATAATATGCGTTGAAAGGGTTGATGACACGAAACGAGTTTGACACAAAAGTACATCTTCTCAATGTCGGCCGTCAGCGCGATGCTGAATATGCGTAAATTAATTAAAAGATCGAATATATTTTGTTGTAAGTTAGGTCCAGCGAATAGTAAGTCGTTGAGTGACTTTCCGGAACTTGTTTTACAAGATGCGTCTAAAATAATTCGAGTTTTTGAGGAGGTCTTGTCCGGTCGATAAACAGCCCTATGCGGTATGTAATATGCGTTATCAATGGCGCGAGAATGATCGCTCTCCACCACTACCTTAGATAAGTAGCCACGGTCAATGTAATCTTGAATAGTAGCATTGTAGTCACTACGTATCTCCGAGCTTGCGTCTAACTTTTTTTCTAAGTTAATCAAACGACGTTTTGCGGTTGAGTAGGAATTACCGAGTTCTGATGCGTCCGATTTAAACGGCAGGCTAACCGTGTAAACACCATTTATATCGCGCGTGTAGGTAGACTGGAAAATATTTTCACAAGTCTCGTCGTCAGGGCTATAATGTTTTTTATTGGGAACACTTTCGAGCTCCCAAAAGCGTTGCGTTAGAGTTTCTAAAGAAGGCGTGTTTACATTACAAAGGAAAGTCTTATCAATTTTATTATCGCAGTGCGAACCAGATAACATACAATCCGCACGACCCATCGCGATGTATCCGAGAGTGGTCTCAATACCTACGACGGATGATCGTGGTGAGGTGACCTTGTTGCTGCCTAGCAATAATGGAAAGAGTTCATTACCTAACAGACAGTCCACCTCGCCGGGAGTGTGGTAGCAGTCGTCAGCCATGGGCATGTTGTGCAAATGGTCTAATTGCGTTAAATCAATGGATGCGTTTGGCAAGTAATCGGTGATAGAATCAATCACACGAGCGTTAATAGTGTATTTACACCGGTTATCAAAGCGCGAATGAATCACGAATGAAGCGTGACCTAGCGAAACACTTTGCGATTTACCTATACCTTTAATGGTAGTTGAAGCGGGAATAATTTTTAAGTTAAGTCTTTCACAACAACTTTTAGTAATAAAGTTGCTCATAGAACCAGTATCTAAAAATAGGCGCAGTTTATGACATCTACTGTCATCACTGTATGCATATACAGACGCGGTAGGTAACAACACGGTAGTATTCTTATCGTTGCTAGGTGAAGGCGTAACTGCAGAAAGAGACAAGTTATTTTGTCCCATCTGCGTTTGCATATTTTTAGCGGCAAGCGCAGGTGCTACGCTCGGCTCGAGCGCTGAACGCTCATGACTTGCGCCGCAGGCGATAAACGAGTGCGCCTGATGGTGCGCGCCACCGCCACCGCTCACTCGAGATAACGATTGTGGCGGTTTGGTATTCGCGTTGTTTTGATTGTTGTTGCGAAAGTTATCTAAATGAATAAGAGTGTGATGTTTCCTTTGGCAAATCGAGCAACGGTTTAATGATTTACAATCATTTACGTTGTGAAATCCCAGACAGTTTAGACAAAAGTTATACTTAGTAACCAATGAATTGCGTGTGTGTGCGTTTTGCGATAAGAAATAACTGCACTTAAAAAGAGCGTGTTCCGGACGAGTTTTGCAAAGGGCGCAGTTGCGTGGCGACTGCGATGGATGAGTGAGTGTGTGGGCTTGCGTTTCACTTTGCGTGTTTGAGATCGCGTTACTATCGACGACGGCGTTGTTGACAACAAAAGCGTGCGTGCTTTTTGCGTGCTTATTTATTTGTAAATTATTACCTTTATTGTTAGCGTAACTAGGTTTATTGTTTGTCATTAATGATGAGCGAAGAGAGTGGATTTTATTCTGCTCTTTTATAAATTGTTTTAGCTGATCGAATGTAGGTATGTTTTCGCTACGATGCGTTTGTTCAAAGAGTGTAAGTGCGTCCTTATCTAGCTTGCTAAGCGCGATGTGCGTGATAACAAAATCCGATAGATCTTTGATTTCTAAGCGACGTAAAGCTGCTTCAGCGGAACAAAACTGCTCCAAAAAGGCGTCTGAAGACTTTGACGAGAAATGTAGCATTTGCTCAAGATACATAGAAGCTTGGACGCGCACATTATGGTATTTTTCGACAAGATTAGTCCACAAAATGACGAAATTTTCGCCTGTATTTGGAATTCCAGAACAAATGGACAGCGCTTTTCCAGAAAGTTTACCTATAAGGTACTGTGCTTTTTCTGCGGGAGTGAGCATAGGGTTATCGTGAATAAGACTTTTGAAATTTTCATAGAACACTGGCCACTTATTCGGATTACCATCGAAAGAGGCTAATTCAAGCGGAGGTAGTTTTTTAGAAAACTCGTATTTGCGACGCTCAGAGTTGGCCTTGAGTTGCGTGATCGTTTTTTCTACAGCGACTATATTGCAATACAAATCATCAAACGAGTTAAGTACTTGCAATGCAGGCATGGCCTCCTCATCCAAACTCATTTGAAGTAAGTTTAAATCGTCAATTACTTTTATAAAATCAGTTCTAGCTTGCTCCAACGACTGGAAGCGAGCAATAAATAATTTCTCATTAGTAGGATCGGAAACCTTTAGGCTAAGGTCGTATAATTGTTGTACTCTTGCAAACAAAACTTCCTTTTTCGATTCTAAAAGAACGATTTTACGTTTAGATTCCTTATTCGACATGATGAAAAACTATGCCTTATAGCAGCGAGTATAAGCGCGAGAGTTGCGTGAGCTAGATGCGTGAGATAAGTTGTATAAATACAAATGTAGGTAGATGAACGACTATGTTGATTGAACTTATAATTATCGAACTAATTGTAAAATAGTCGATGAAATAAGCGATAAAAGAGAAGTATATGCGTTATTTATGCGGAAATATATATAATATATAAATATGTGTCGCGATGAGATGAATAAATACCTATTGCAAATTTTACAATAAATATGGATGCGTTTGCGTTGTAATTTTGCAGCGTGCAAGATGGCGTCGAAGTGCAAAAATCTAAATGGAATTTAGATAAATATGCGTGTTTAGATTTGTGTAAGTGTTGAATGTGATGGAATTTTGGAATCCGGATCGTTAAGGAACAGAAAAGCTTGTAGGCTAGGATTAGCGTTTTAGGATTTGGAAAATAGGGCTCACGTGTAAGTCCTGGGCGAAGTCCTTCGATATGGCTGTTTTAGGTCACAATTCACTTTCCACCATCACATTGTTTACTTTTGATGTATTTAGATGATGCACTCGCGGCCGCGGTATATTTTTGGAAACGTATAGCGTCGTTTCTTTTGCGTGAGATGAGCGTGGAGCGGGAGTTTTTTAGGAACTAATTTTTGAAGGGAAGAATGAGTGAGTGAGTGAGTGCGTGAGTGTTGACAGATAAAATATGCATATTTAGATATAGATAATAAACTATTGAGAACTAATTAAGCGGCGCGTACAGGCCCATAATATACCTATTTTGTGGATTAAAATCATTCTTTCAACACTTGTTTGTCTGTCACATACTTCTATTTGCTCTCTAGACGGAGTAGAAACAAATTATGACCAACTTAATATGAACGTTTTATAGGTTTTATATTAAAAAAACGTGATTTGTCTGTTTTTATTCCGACTAGTCAGTATGTAACCCACAATTTTGAATGGTTATACGCTTTTTTGCGTCATCAGCAGGTGGGTAAAGTAAGGTGGTATTCTACCTGGTCGCGTGCGGGCGCCACGGTCACAGCGGCAAGTGCCCAATCTTATGTTACTGGATGGTGTTGTGACGGATACTCACACGTTTTTTTGTATGCCTATAGTGAGTATTAGTTACAGGTTTGATTTTGGTCTAGCGACTTGCGAACAAATTTGTATCAATGACGGGATTTCGCATAAAAAATTAATAAGAGTAGTAGTAAATAAAGGTAGTAGGGTAGGGTAGTAATAAATAAAGGTAGTACCTAGTTATAGAGCACGTGGGGGCTAGACCCTCCATATCCTAGCACTAATGAAACTTGTGTATTAGAATACAGTTTTGAAGAAATTCAAATTAATGAAAGAACAGTACTAAAAGTGTAGTTTGTATGAATACATGTAAAGACCCCTAGAGGCGAGTTTGCAAGTTATTCAGCCGCCAAGCAGTAGTGCTCAAATCATTACTGTGTTCCGGTTTGAAGGGCATTGTAGCCAGCGAAATTACTGGGCATTATGAGACACAACAGATAATTGTCTCAGGGTGACGAACGCAGTGCAGCGCCGCGCTGGATTTTGCAAAACAAAGTTCTGGGTGGTGCTGTTATTGTTATGGGCTGGCGTATTGCTTACCATCAGGCAAACGACCAGCTTGGCTCGTCATTCAGTTACATGAAAAAAAAGTTTATGAATCATAATCAACTGTGGCATTTCTTCATAACGCATTTACGCGCTGGCCCTAGAACGCGTTAGCTTGTAGCAAAAACGTACACTAGGCCTACTGTATATAGCCTTGGGCATAAAACAACCGATGTCGCGGTGTACGTCCACTCTGGTGCCTCGTGCTTTGCGACCGCGGAGGGCCAGTTGGCGCGTACCTTAATAAAAAAATTCACATAAATTCATCAAGCAACATTATCATAAACAATATCATTATTTAGTGACCTCGGTCCTGTATTGCCTGTTACAGTTACAACTGTATCTGTATATTGATTAGACAAACAAAAACGATTTCATAAACGATCACACCAGATATGAATGAAAAAATTATCATAAGTATGGTTTTGTTTGACAAAACGTCATTCGCACCAATTGGTCATTGTCCTTTCAAAGTTCAAAGACATTCCCACACATGTATAATAATAAAAGCTTGTTCAGTGCACCGTAATACGTTTCTACAAATTCTACGAAAAACTTTGGCACTGTGCTTTGTTTTCCTAAACTTTATCACAACTTTCTTTTTTATAGATTGAGGCGGTGCACCTGGTAAGCGTCACGCCTATATATATAATAGTTATATAATGTAATGCCCTATGGAACTTTTCATCCTATCTGTGACCAAAACGAGAGACTTCAATAAGTGCGAGCAAAGTAGGTCTTTTCTCCGAGAGACTTCATAGAGGGCAATAATGAGTTTAAATTAGGCACATGAATAAAGCTCAAGCTGACCTTTCATCCAGATCTACCATTAAACGAATCGATTTGTTTCTCATATCAACTTTTATTTCACATTATAACGAACTTAATTAAACAAAAATAAAAAACCCCGATAAAAAAACCTATAAAAAGTAAAAAATGGCTGAACCGATTTTGTTAAAACATATGTAAGAACCACCGCTAAAAAACCTGCTTATAAATAAAATCTGCATCCAAATCGGTTTACACGTTTAAGAGCTACGGTGCCACAGACAGACACACACAGATACACATAGTGGTCAAATTTATAACACCCCTCCTTTTTGCGTTGGGGGTTATAGATACGATTTCATATTAGCAATTTGCATACAAATAAAATGGTTGGGTTCGTCAAAAGAGCTGTCACCGATCTTTATATCACATCGAGCTCGTATCTCTCATTTATATTCAATATATTTGTTGTTAACAGTATGATATACCTACATACAATATTTATAAAGGAAGGGTTGCGTAGGTTCGCAATGACTGTTACTCACACCGATTTGTAACATTTGAAGTTCGAAGAGTAGATATTTCATTGTAGCACACGCATACTGGTTGTAAATACTGGCATTAATGTTTTAGGCACAGTGAAAATAAAATATTTAAATAAAACATTAGGTAACTCTAAGTGAGTTACCTAATGTTTTTTTTTAATATTTTATTCATATATCATAATTTAATAGAAATAAATTACGGACACATGCCTTTTTTACTGAAAACAACTCTGCTCAGCTACTTACTAAAACGGAACTAACTACTTGCAAAAAGAAGCAATAAAACAATTTGAAAATAAATAATATTTTTCTTGTCTATAGTTAGGTATGTACTTAGGTTTATGACTTGCGAACGATACCAAATTGATGTTATGTAAGTTAAACTACGCTAAGTTAGCTTGGCTGATAGTGGATTTAGCGATTTATTATATTTTAAGACGAAAACATAGTAAGTACTTTGTTTATTCATAAAACTTTGTACATATTTTTAGTAAGCTCATATAATAAATCCATTTATTTTACATTGTTTGTTATACATCCAGAAAAAAAGGAAAAATTTATCATATTTTAGTGCAGAATTCATCTACCTAACTTTGGCAATCAAATGTCATGTCAGTACGTTGAAAAAATACTTCGCATGTCATGTGACTGTTACGAAATAGTGTAAAAGCTGCCAACCTTTACTCGGATGATTGTAATATTATGACAATGGCTGCGCATGATTCTATTAATACCATATCTGATTCTATTGGACTGCACGAAGTATTCGCATCTCATTTTGATTCAAGAAATGGATTATCATATTATCACAATGTGCCTGTTTTCGAAACTCGCCATCAGTTTTCAACTCTATTTTAAACAGCAGAACGTTTAAATTGTGAAAGTTTATCTGTAACGTTATCAAGTTATCAGTGGATTTCTTTGTCACTTTTTTGATTTGTGTCATCAGATTGAAGGCATTGTAGCCGGGGCGTATTATGGGCAGCTCAAGGGCAAACTCAGGATTACTTAGCTAGTTATGAAAACTTGTAATATTTAGATATGTTAAGGTTGTCTGGAGGAGATCACTGTTTAGCGATAAGACCGGCCATTGTGATCTTTCTCTTATGTTTTATATTAATGTTTTATAAAGTGTTGTTGTATTGTATCTGAATAACTAGTTTTAATAGTGAACATTTATAGTAAGTAATTAATTAAAAGTAGGTATAATTTATTTACTAAGATTTCATTTCATTTGCAAATTCATGTTTTTTTTACGCTTAATAGGTCTATGTTTAGCCACTATCTCGCCTGATGTGAAGCGATGATGTGTCCTAAGATGGAGCACATAGATCTAGAGAGAGACGGCAGTTGAGCGGCTGCTCAGACCCGTCTCCGCAATGGTTCACCGAACATCATCCCGAAACACGACTAGGTCGTTTGACGGCATGGCTTTGTTCGGTGGGTGGTATTACAACCACGGCCAGAGCCTCCACTCCAAAGCGCGTAAGCGGGTTTCATCACGATGTTTTCCTTCACCGTTTTAGAGCGAGCGTGCAAAAACTGCACTTAACTATAAGTCATGTTGACCCCTATATAATGTTTTTGCAATAAAATGATGAATTGTGGGAATATTTACTTATTTAACGGGTTAAGCAAATACAATGCATTGTGTAGTGATGTCAAGTTGTCAAATGTTAAATGATTGAGCGGGCTGCAACCTTCTGCAATTGCCAATCATTGTAGCAAAAATCATATGTAAGTACATACATTATTGCATTTTTTCATGTAAAAACCATGATTAATAACCTGTTCATAATTTATAAATGTCTACTACAATATCTACAACGACAGTTCTCTATTTTTATTAGTTATTAGGTATTTATATATTTATTTTTTATATATTATATACGTAATCTTCAAGTATATATATATTATTATTATATTTTTAATATAATTATATTGTTATTATTTTTGTATGACCTTTTAATTTTTCCAAATTTACTTTGTTTGCAATACCTTATAAAAACTGCACAGTACACCGAGGTTAACTGGAAGATAATGCTTACTAGCATTAAGTTCGCCTTTTTACAAATTTGTTTGTGCAATAGAGCCTATGGATTCACTACTACTATGTAAAAATATCTATTATGTCACAATAAATTATTATTATTATTATAAATAATTTTCTATTCTAATAATTATTTCTTGGAAACGTTACGTACCCGTAGCAGTTACAATTACAAGTTATTCTTATCACTCACGATATTTTTTCTATCAAACTATAAAATTATACAATGTCGCTTGCACTAATCAATAACGACACAATGCTCAATTCTTCATCAAGCCAATTTATGCTTATTGCAATCGTTATACTGATCAAAGTAGCATAGAACATTACTTTTATACGACTTTTCTTAGCAATATTGAGCGTTGATAATAGAGCGGGCACCCGCATATTCGTAGCAATTATTTATTCCATCATACCTTCCCTATTCGTTAATATCGCATTCTTATTAATGTTATAGATTGGGTTTGTCATGTTGCCATGTTGGTTAACGGTTTTCTTCAATTGATCAGCCCTAATATAAGTAAACTAAGACTGCTTCAAATAACCCTATTTGTAACCGACTTCAAAAAAGGAGAAGGTTCTCTGTTCGATTGTTTTTTTTATGTTTGTTACCTCAGAACTCCGTCATTTATGAACCGATTTGAAAAAATCTTTTTGCGTCGGGTTCAGTATAGCTACGAAGTGGTCCCATATAAATTTCATCGATATGTGACCTTGGACTTCGAAGATACATTGAAGTCGGTTTTTGTTTTTTTCTAAAAATTAATTATTTGAGACATTCTAAAGACTAGGCTTCCAAATAATTGATTCTGTTTTGGTTAGGATTGAATTTTGTGACTGTGACTGGTGACATAGAGAGCTAGAATGGCTAAGTGGGAATTCATGCGACTTTCGATCCGATACACCGGTGGCCGGAGTACGAATCCCCCTGACCAATGGTTTTCTTATGTTATGTGTGGATTAGTAAAGGAGCCGGGGCGTGCAGTTAGAGAGGCCCATGTCCAGCAGTCGACAGCGATAGGCTGATGATGATGAAAGCATTTGTGTTATTCAAAATATTCAAATACAAGTAGGTACTCATTTAAATACAAATATACCAGTGACAGCTACAAGAGTCCGGGTACACTGAACATAGTTAAAATACAGGGCGGAAGACCCATCAAAGCAAATTTTATTTAAATCAGCGGCGTTCTTACTTATGATCTATTTGCTATTCGCTGGTAATATGCTATTAGCTTGTAATATGCTATTAGCCTGTAATGTGCTATTTGTAATGTGTGGTCTGTGACTAAGAGGATACTTTCTACTAAGCTTTCAAATTGCATAGAAACACTTACAGCTTGAAACACGCGATTGAATTCTTTGACAGCCTTCTTTCATTTTTCATTAAAATTCGTTAAGATTATCAAATGTTAGGTAAACTTAAAGTGCGTACACTTTCATAGGCATGATTCAGCAGTGGCGCTGAAGGTTAGCCATGTTTAATCACCTATAACAATGAGTTTCTATAAAGCAACCCACACGACTAGCGATCACGTGATCATGGCTCTAGTTTATGTAATTAAAATAATACACCAGCAAAATTGTCCATGAATCATGAAATCGGTCACGCTGAAATACAGCAGTTAAATCAACTGATTATTCACATATTTCTATTGTTTTTGAAACTACATCTTTACAATATTTCTTAGTAATCGGTGACTGGATTTACTTTGATATATGTCATATCCAATGATTCACGCAACGTAATCTTAACATTTTTAATATTGCCTGATCTCTTAACACAAGTTATTTAATTAGCACTTTATTTAAGTACCTACAAGAATAATAACATTTTATTACCATGTCGTAGTAATGATTCAATAAAAATGTATTCAAGAGAACTAAAAAATTACAAACTAGTGATTATGATATGGTTCTAAGATGATTAATAATTATTATCTACCTGTAAGTATAATTTTATTTAAAATTAATATCCTTTTTCAAGTAGGTACATAGTGGTATTAAGCATGTTGTTATGTTCGACGCTAATAAGTTTTTCATCCTAAGTTAATTTAAGAACCATGTAAGTAGTGGTGTGTGCGGCCCGCATGACATTTCCGTCTTGTGGCGGTTACATATGACGACACAGCTGTTAAATTGACCAGTATTTGTAATGGATCGTGTACGATTTTTTATTTTGCTAAATTTACTTAATTTACTTGCGTCATATAATTAGGAAAAACTGCAAGTTTTAAACTTTTGTCTCTAGTGTTGTGATATTTTGTCTTCGACTTGTTCTAGTCCTATTCATCATCATCATCATCAGCCGATCATGTTTCCACTGAGGGACACGGGCCTTCTCTCATAGAGAGAGCATGGACCATAATCCACCACGCTGGCGTAGTGCGGGTTGGTAAATGACACATGTCCTTGAATTTTTGTGATTAATTCTTTGACATACCGGTTTCCTCACGATGTTTTTTCTTCACCGTTTTTAGAGCGAGTGTTAAATCCGCACATAACTTAAAAAAATCAGTAGTGTTGGCCAGCGGGATTCGAATTCGGGTGCGTCAGATCGCATTGCTAACTCTTCACAAAACAGGATGAAAATAAAAAAAAAGGAAAAAAAAAAAGACTATTAATTTTCTAAATATTGCCAGTTAACGAATAGATACAACAAATAACAAACAGTAATTTGAATGCGGTTGTGTTAGCCGTTCTACATCACGTATCACGCCGGCATATAAATGTTATGGGCAGGCGTGGCGCTCACCATTAGGCGGACGATTTGCTTGTCTCATCACTCAGTTACATAAAAATAAAAAAATCTTCGTCAAGACCAAGATTATATTTTTTTTTTACTTGTTAATTTGTTTTGGCTTGCGTTTAACCACTATCTCTATACTATCTGTAAGCGATGATGTGGTCTAAGATGTAACTCGCTTACCTAGAAGATACCTGTTCACTCTCGATTTGAAGACTCCCAGGTTGTAGTTGTCGAGAAACACAGACGATATAATCCACAAAGAAACAAATATTACTAGTTGTAAACGAATAAATAACAAGCAATAAGTTGAATGCGGTTATGTAAGCCGACACCGCGTATCACGCCGGCACTGCTAAGTCTTCGCGAAGACGTACGATTATAATCGCGTTCCCGATATTGCGATCGGTGCACGGCTGGCCTTAATTAAAAAGCGGACTGTTGATGTCAAGAAGTGCATAGAAAAAAAAATAGAACAGTTGTAAATTTTCTTTGGCTTCTAAATAAAAAGGCTTGACAAGATTTATGAGTCTCGGTTTTGGTACAATATTTTTAGTAGGTGTGGTATGTTTTATCATGTGATTGGTATTAGGAATTGAAATAATAGGTATATTTATTTAAGCAACTTTGCACTTCAGGACGAGTGCCGCCCCTGTTGGGTCCTAATTGGGTCTCTGTAGTTCAACTATGAAAATATTATTGTAATATCTTAGGAATATTGCAAATGCAAATCTTTGATTGATTGTTTGATACTCAATCCCGTTATAAATAGATAGGCGTACAATTTGATAGGTACCTACTTCATAGTTAATACGACGCACAAGTAAACAAAGAAGAGGGAATAGCTAAATTGCTAACTGATCAGACAATGTCGCGTGAAAAAGTAATATTTTCTTTTTCTGACTTCAAAAAATGGAGAAGTTTCTCTATTCGATTTATTTTTATGTTTGTTAACTTAGAACTCCGCCATTCATGAACCGATTTGGAAAATTATTTTTGAGTTGTAAATTTCAGCGACCTTTATGTGACCTTGGACTTCAAAATACTTGAAGTCGGTTTTTTTTCGTTTTATAAAATGTATACTTGTTACATATATAGACAAAGAATTCAGATTAGACTTTCTTTATAAATATATTTCCTTTGCCGACACAAACATAACTCAGTCCACAAATATGGCAGTAAACTTTGCAAATCGCTCTTCAGTCTTTACTAATGACCGCATGATATTGTGAAGATTATAACTATAAACAATGAATGCCCTAATGCTTTCTGTCGAGGGCGTGGAGCAAAGATTGATAGCCAGGGCAATGAAGCATCTTGGCTAGTCTTGTTGCTTGCTGCAGGCGATTAAGGGATACATGTGTAGATATTTTATTAATTGCAATTTGATGATTCCGCAAGATGGGCCGACGACCTGCGAAAGGCGGCCGGAAGAAACTGTATGAGAAGAGCCGAAGACCGGACTCAGAAGCGTTCATAGGGAGAGGCCTTTTTCTAGCAGTGGACGAATACAGGCTGATGATGATGATGTTGATGATGATGATGATAATGAATTGAGAGGTGGATTTATAAACGAATTTAAGCTTTATTTTCTGTAGTGTAAGGTAGACGCGTTATTCAGTGGATTCTGCACATTATGAAAACTAGTCAGAGCTGCATGGTGCTAGATCTGTTCACTCACCAGGGCGCGCCCGTCCTCAGCAAATTATATTTATGCATTTGTACGCGTAAAGCTCGTGTTTACAAGACGTATAAGTGTATGTAAAGACTAGCAGTACAGCAGTCACCATTTCTATACCTGTGAACGTAATGTAAGATAGGATGCTCTGCAGCTTTTGTATGAGCAAAGTGGTTCTGGAGAGATCTACGTCCGGTAGTAGTTCGATATTTAAAAGCTGATGATAATATAGATGATCTGTATAGTCTCAAGTTATATACCTAGTCAGGTCATAAATTCTGTCACATGTTTAATA
Organism: Petrophora chlorosata; assembly: GCA_951640565.1. Classification (NCBI taxonomy): domain Eukaryota; kingdom Metazoa; phylum Arthropoda; class Insecta; order Lepidoptera; family Geometridae; genus Petrophora; species Petrophora chlorosata. Next base: position 6,263,001 of record OX621205.1, on the reverse strand, counting down.
TAAAATAATTGAAACAAGTTTATTCATTATGTATCCATTTATATACCAAAATGAACTTAACAAAACATAAATTCTTATGACAATAAAGTTTATTCAAAATGACCTCCGTGATTTTGAATACAGGCCTTCAATCTGCGCGGCCAGTCGTCTATCGCAGCACGAACGAGGTCCATGTCAATATCGGCGGCTGCCTTAATCAAGGATGTCTTGAGTGACTCCAAATTGGGATGAGGCTTTGAGCACGCCTTTTCCTCCAAGTGTTGCCATATCTTGTAATCTAACGGACTCAAATCTGGACTGGAGGAGGGCCAGTCTTCGTGCCGGATGAAGTCGATTTCACGCGCCGCCAGCCAGTCTTGTGTGCTCGTCGCTCTATGAGCTGGCGCCGAATCTTGTTGGAATACCCAGTTCATGTTATTGAACATGGTATGAGAAACAGGTTCCACAAGGTTCGTCAGGACTGTATTTTGATACACAACTGCATTCGTTTTTACACCTTTCTCACAAAAATGTACCTCTGTTAAGCCCCAATAAGAAACTCCCAACCATACCATGAGCGAGGATGGAAAATGACCTCGTTGGACACGCGGAATACGGTTGCTCGCTTCTTCACTACTGTGTGCGTACACCTTATCATTTTGTTTGTTGTAGCTCTCTTCTACGGTAAAAATTTTTTCATCCGAAAAAAGAATTTCCCGATATTTTTTTCCCGCGTACCGCTTCAACAAAGCGCGGCATCTCTTCAGTCTCAGGTTCATTAGACGAGCATTTAAACGATGTCCTGTTTTTCTTCGATATGCCCGAAGCCCTAAGTCTTCATTTAACACCCTTTTCACCGTGGTTCTGCTTAACCCCATCTGAAGGGCCAACAGTTTCTGCTTACGTTTGGGATTTCTTTGAATTCGCGCCTTCACAGCTTTTATCACTGCTGGAGTCCTAACAGACCGAGGGCGACCACTTCTTGACCTGTTATCTACACTAGAGTCTTCATTGTATCGTTTGATGGTACGATAAACGAATCTTTTGGTTATATTCAAATTTTTCAGTATGTCAAAAATTTGAATTGGCGCGTAACCGCAACGATGCAACGCAATAACTGCAACACGGTCTTCTTTAAGCGTCCACTTCATATTTAAAAATGAGTAAAATTCTATATATCTATTATTTCATGAACAATTCGAAATTCGAATTCAATAAACTTTTTTGTGGCCAGCATTCTAAAAGAAAAGGTTTTAACGTGTGACAATACTTTTATGACCTGACTGTGTATATATATATATATATATATATATATATATATATATATATATATATGCAGTCGCTGTGGTATTCAAAGTATGTACTACGTGTAGAAATCGTTTTTAGCGATAAGTCCGCCCATTGTACTTTAGCTTGTAAGTTGTTTTTATGTACTTACTGATTCTTTATGTTTGGTGTACAATAATGCATTTTCTATTGTATTAACATTTAATACCTAGTTTCTAGAGGCACAAGTAATAATTGTTTAGCAGTAACTGTTTCAGGCGAGTGTTGCTGATAAAGGAAAGTAAAAGGGCATTAGGAAAAGCCATTTATATATACTCATAACTAAAGCTATCAAAGTTTGTGTTTTCCTTATGCGACGATGTTCCATGATACAAGATTTAGATTATCTATTACGCATGTGTATACTGCTGGCACATGCGTAATAGATAAACTATATCTATGTACCGGGACACCGTATTATTTTCAGAAGTAGGTTATTTTTTTTGTCTCCAATTGATAAATCGTCCTTTTTGCAGCAAAACACACTGCATTGATCTTTTACCTCAATGCATATTTAACGCAATATTACTTTTCTCTAATTAAACATATTTTTCCGGCCACCTAAGTACGACTTTCGTAAGCATCTTTTTGAAATCGTCATTTATACAACAGACGATTTTAATAAGATCACATAGGCAAACCTCCACCTGCATGCTCCACCTTAGACCGCAACTACGCTTACCATCAGGTGAGTTGTTGTCAAACGTGAGCCCATTTAATCATAAAAAAAAACAAAAAAAACATACCTACATATTATAAAGATCCTAGCCCCTGACTAGTATTCCCTGTATCTAGTGAACCAGGAACTAGGAGGAACTGTCCGACAACACCCAGACACGCAACGATTACTTGCGCTTCTTTTTCTATGCACAAACACTAAAATAAATACAAGATATGACGATATGAGCTGACCCACCACCCACTATACCATAGCAGCTGTCTACATTACAACCCTATTTTGTTTTAGGTTTCAATCTAATCACATCAAAGCATGACATCGTAACCCGACACTAAGAATCACCCCCTGATTTAAAGAAACTAGACACCTTTAAGTCGACGACACTTTCACTTGTTGTGATTGAGATATCTTAGGATTAATTTAACTGTATCGCCACTGCCTTACTCCGCATCTGTTTTATGAAGATCGATACAACAAGATATTTTGGAAGTGTTCGATATATTTCTGTTTTAGATACAATTGATATTTTTGTGACAGACATACAGACGGATCTAGTAATTTTAATATGATTAGTCGAATTAGGCGCGAGTGCACTCCAAATTTGTATGGTTTTTAAGTTATTCTGGCAATAAACCTTGTTCCGAGCACACGCTTATTTATTTCATATTAAGACATAAAAACACACACATAGAAAGCTATGCCGTCAAGCGACCTAGTCGTGTTTCGGGATGATGTTCGGTGAACCATCGGAGAGACGGGTCTGAGCAGCCGCTCAACTGCCGTCTCTCTCTAGATCTATGTGCTCCACCTTAGGCCACATCATTGCTTCACATCAGGCGAGATAGTAGCCAAACATAGATCTATTAAGCGTAAGCGTAAAAAAAAAGACCATGCAAGCTGAAATCAACCCTATTACTGCAAAAGGAAGTTTGAAAAATTATCCATCAAAATGTTTAGTTATGCTCTCAAATTATGTGCTTTAAGGATACTATTTTTGAAAAATAAAGCAGCTAAAATTTAAAAAACCCTCGGCACAAAATTCTATAAAAAATAATAAACGGCTGAACCGATTTTGATAAAACAACAAATTTTGAATGAACCATATCTAGAAAACCTGTTTTCAAATAAAAAAAACCGCATCCAAACAGTTCACCCGTTTAAGAGCTACGGTGCCACAGACAGACACAAATAGTGGTCAAATTTATAACACCCCTCCTTTTGTGTCGGGGGTTAAAAACAAAGCTAAGCTTACAATTTTCATTAGATACAAACACAATATTCCTTTATTGAGTCCCCATTTTTAATTTCTGGGCGCCCAAAAACTTGTAGGAAAGCAAAAATATATCAGACGTATTGAAATAACTAGGCATTATAAATAAATCCTACTCAATGAACCTTTGTCAGCATAGGACTATAGATATATATTGACGAAGGTTTGTTTTGATTGATACCCTACTGGCGACGTTGATGATTAGCGTTGCTTTGGCTTCACACAGACTTATTTCTTGAAACGCTATAGCCGATCAGTCGTATAGGTTTTCTTCTGATATTCTTTATAAATCATTCCTTGACGGAGTTGTGCTACATTTTAAATATTTTTATGATAAGTCAAACATCTATTGTGTGATTTCGATAGCTAAAAATTATATCGATTATTATAATGAAAACTAACTGGCATAACACTATTTTATTTTTTTAATTCAGGCTGAACTTTATTGGTGGCCAGTCGCCAATCTTTTTTTTTGTCGTGTAATGTTTTTGGCAAAGTATGATTTAAAAACATCCTGCCATGTTACTCAGAACTGGCAGATTTTCCCAGCTAAGAAAATATTACTGCGCTACCAAAAGGCCACGTTTAATTTGGAGCAATCTACTCCCTCTTGTTTTTGTTGATTGCGAAACATTTGCCGTCATTCAATCGAGGCTGGCCCACATAAACCGTACACTAAACCATGTTTCCTCGCATCAAATTAGGTGGTTTAATTATTTACTAGCACTAAAACTTGTGTTAACCGACGACCACATACATAGACCTACCCTTGCTGAACAAAAGAGGGAAAATAAAGCTTTTTCAGGGATCAAATTAAGGCAGTCATTTTGGCGTAGTAAAACGCTGTAGGAAATAAAAGTGATGCGCCGAACGGACCCCGGGCAGGTGTATGTTTCCTTGAGAATAAATTATCCTTTCTTTAATTTTGTATGAGTTACCTGCTTAGCGTAATTGCCTTGAATGTTGTGCCCTTTGAGGGCAGTAAGGCCTAGACTACATGTCATTGCCCTATTCCAAGTTATAAAGGATGTAAAAGTACGAAAACGTAACTGAGTAGGGCATTGTAGCCAGCGAAATTACTAGGCATATAAGTCGGGTGATGAGCGCAGTGCAGTGCTTTTTGTGGTATTAAAAGTTGTGCGTAGCACTGCAATTGTTATGCAGACGTGGCGCTTACCATCAGGCGAACGACCCGTTTCATCACTCAGTAACATCATAACAATAATTAAAAAAGTACGATTTCAGATTATAGTATTTTGTTTAAGGGTTATTAGGTCAAACATATAAGTATGCATTTATGAGTGATCAAAGAATAGTTTAACATCATACAAAGCAAGTTACGTACATTCCATGGCCCCATCACAATGCAATGCAATGTTAGGTTCCGCCTAACTTGACCTCAACAAAGCTAGGCGAGGATTTTATGCGTCCCATCCCATTGAAGCTTCAGTAGTTTACATGTTTGACAATTTTATGGCGTTTTCGATTGACCAATGACGTACGTCAGACATCGTCCAAGCCAGGGTTGCCATCAATAGCATTGTCTTAGGTTTTCCTGAATGTATTATGCGTATGTAATAAGATAATTTAAGTAATCCATATCATCATCATCATCATTATCGGCCCATCACATTCCCACTGCTGGGACTCGGGCCTTACCTCATAAAGAGAGTATGGGCCATAATCCGCCACGATGGCCCAATGCGGATTGGTGGATGTCACATGTCCTTAATTTTTTGTAATAAATTCTTCAACATGCCGATTTCCTCACGATGTTTTCCTTCACCGTTTTAAGTGCAAGTGTTAAATCCGCACAAAGTAACTTAAGAAAGTCAATGGTGCAGGGCCAGCGGGATTCGAACTAGTGTGCGTCGTCGGATCGAAAGTCGCACTTAATGTAATGTAATGTGTCACTGCACGTAACACTCGCTCCTAATCCATTTACAAGAAACTATATAAATATATAGATTTTAGTTTTTTATTTGATTATTTACTCAAAGCGTACGTAGCGACCCTGTTTTGGCCATTTTGCTACGCGCAATAAAATTATCATTTATTGAACAAACTTAACGAGAATAACAACTTAGATATTTTCCTTAATATGATGTCAGATCTCCTTGTATTGTGACTAGAGTTGCTATGCAAATTCGGTATTCGGTGTTTTCGCCCACTTCAGTATTCGGCCGAACTATCCATAACAATTTATAAATATTATAAAAGCGAAAGTGTATATTTGTTACCACTCAACTCCATAACAGCTGAACGGATTTTAATGAAATTTGGTGTGTTGATAATTTAAACCCTTTCATCTCGGTAAACCGAATAGTTCTTTAGAGAACGACTATCAACTGAATCGTACGCGGATGGAATCAGCTAGTAAACAGTAAACTAATAAATATCTATACTTATTAACTCATGGTAGGTCCCTCGTATGCGGGAGGCTGTCTGGGTAGGTATCACAGCATTGCCAGTTATTCTTCCGCCAAGCCGTAATGCGCAAGCATTACTGTGTTCCGGTTTGTACGGCATTGTAGCTAGCGAAATTACTGGGCATATGAGACTTAATATCTGATGTCTCGGGGTGATGAGCGCAATCCAATTTTTATGGTATTAAAAAATCTGCGTGGCACTGCAATTGTTATGTGCAGGCGTGGCGCTTACCATCAGGCGAACGGTTTCCTCATCTCATCACTCAGTACAATAAAACAAACCTATAAATACTTACCAAATAATTATAAAAAAAATATCGACAGTTAAAGATTCACAGAATAATTAATAGAACAACAGCGACAGTCGATTTGGCCTCTGCCTTTGGCCGAAGCAGTAAATCTAACCCTATGCGGACGAAGGAACTACGGCCAGCTCTATTAATTATGTAAATACTAGCTTGTACCCGTGACTCCGCCCGCGTAGAGTTCGTTTATCGCTGTTCTGTACGGAAAGTAGGTACGTTTTTCTGGGATAAAAGTAGCCTATTTCCTATTCCAAGACCTTTCGCAAAACCCTGCGCGGCACTGCACTGCGCTCATCACCCTAATAAAGACAATATTTCATTATTTATGTCATTATTTAATTTTATCCGTATTAATGCTACCTGTATAATTAATTTCAATTCATAAATTATTGTATTAGGTAATGCACGGGATTTATTAATGTTAGGTACTATTTTAAAATTAATTTTAATATTATTTAAGGAAATTCAATTACAATGTACTTTGTTAATGAATAAATACAATACAATACAATACATGTCTCATAAGTCATAAGGCTTGGTAATTTCGCTAGCTACGATACTAACCCAGACGGCTTCTCGTATACTAAAAACCTACCACCTATTTACTAATAATTGACACTTCGCGTTTAATTAGAAAATAGAAAACAATGCTTATTTAAAATGCTCTGTAAAATAATATTGTCTATCAATTACATATTAAGACAAATCCATTAACCGATTTCGTTATATCCCATACAAATATTTTTAGTGTAAGTACCGTGTTTGCCGACACCGATGCACAGGTATGGTATGACATTATGGCGTGTTTACATTCACACCACAAAGACGCCGCCTACAAAAAACGTATTTACTCATAGCGCTATTATACAATAATTTGGCAGATTGATCTTTATGCTACGCGGCAATAGATATGAAAATTAAACCAGTGCAATTCATAAGTATTCGAGGTTTCTAGTTCAGAGACTTTCATAATATGTAAGTACCTCAACTTTTGACCTCCATTACTGCTCAATCATTTTCCCGCTGGAAATAGCTAAATGCTAATATTGATTAATTCATAATCCATAGTTTTTATTTTCGCACGAATTATAAAAGGCTTATGTTTAACTAACAACCAGATTTAGTATAAGTTAAAGGCGATAAATCACTTTATATTTCCAAAAATAGTAAATGATCAACAAAATCACCAAATAAAAAAATGTAATCCAAACAAGTGTATAAACCAAAAAAATAGTCAATGATCACCAAAGTAGGCTCCACCAGAAGTCTCGCCCGGCTCCCCTTTTATGTCGCTTCCCCTACTTGACCTTCGCTCCGCTGCGGAAGTCGCTTGCTCGCTTTGCTCGCCCCCCTTCGCTCCACTCGGCCTCGTAAGATTCAGGTCATTTAATAAATGTGGTGGTAATTTACTAAACTTGATCTGCCGATAGAATTTTTTGGATAGAAGTGTATGGGATATCAAAGATTATTTTGATGGTCATTTTTATTATTTCCGATTATACCTAAAATAATAAACCGATGTTATAGATGAATGAATTGAATGAAAGAATTTAAAGGAGCAGCGATTTAAATCATTTAAAAAATCGCTACTTCTATCGTAGGTATTATTATGATAAGTATCATTTATTTATCTGCTTCTTATTATGCAAGTGGCTATATCAATAATGTTAAAAGCCTCTTGTTGAAATTAAATGCATGATGTGTGTTTTAATAATGCTTATAAATCATTCATGGTGTTAAAGAACTTATGTATGGCAACACGAAGTAAACGAACATAGATCGGTACTCGGTACGACATGATACAGTGCAACCTTAACATAACGAACCTCAATATAACGACTTCCTCGATTTAACAAATTCTTCGTAATCCCCTTGAATTGTCCATAAGAGTCAATATAAAATATACCTTTACATTGCGAACATTCTTTGCGTACAACCTCTTTATAACGAATTTTCAACTATCAAGAAAAAGTATTCATACCTCTAATTAACGAATTTTGCCAACCCAAAACCTTTATATAAAGTTGTTAATAACCACATTGTTAATTGTTTTTGATTATTAATGTAAGAAAAAAATTATTATCTACCTAATTGTTTTTAAATACATAGCAAATACATATAGTAATTTGATGAAAATGTGTTATCATTTATTAGTAGAAGTTGTTCGCTATAACAAGATAAGTACGTAATATTGAGGTGAATAAAACTATTCTTTTACCTCTTTATAACGAATTTTAGACCAATCTAACCTCAACATAACAAACCTCAGTTCAACGAATTACTTGATATTACGAATATTTTCTTGTTCCCCTCCGATTTGTTATATCGAGGTTGCACTGTAGTTTGTTTAGAGACAACAAGGGACGAAGCAAATTGACTATTATTATTATATATTAAAGCAGATCGCGAATTGAAGGTGTATTGTATTGTTATTTAGATTGAAATCAAATTACTTAATCGCATTTTTACAGGAAATGTTCATATCGATATAAACTTTGATTGTCAAAACGTATTTTTATTTCAATGGAGCTTTCGTTGACGTTTGATTGAAACGAATGGGTTACGCGATCGCAAAACCATCATCGAAACTGGTTACTTATTGAAATTGATTGCAATAAAAGATACATGATTGACCTGGATATATTAAAAACAATTGCTAATATATTTTATTATTTTTCCCACCTTGAAGGATTGTACTTTTTTATGTATCTGAAAGACGAGACGAGCTGGTCGTTTGCCTGATGGTAAGCAATACGCCAGCGCATAACATTAACAGCACCACCCAAAACTCTGTTTTGCAAAATCCTGCGAGTCACTGCACTGCGCTCGTCACCCTGAGACAACTAGCTCTTGAGTCTCATAACGCCCAGTAATTTCGCTGGCTACAATGCCCTTCAAACCGGGACACGGTAATGCTCGCGCACTATTGCTTGGCGGCTGAATAACTGGCAAAGGGGTGGTCCCACCCAGACAGCCTCTCGCATACGAGAAACCTACCACAAGTAAATAACTGGCAAAGCAGTATACCCACCCAGACAGCTTGCTCGTTCGCACATCTAGCGTCTAGGGCATCTGCTAGAATTAAGTTTTAATCGAGTTCTTGATCTTGTGCTAATATTCTAAACGGAAATATCTGAGCAAACATTTTGCTTTTTATAAACATTAAACTACCCACTAGTCTCGAAGTCGGTCTAAGTACCATCTTATTATAATTTAATTTGTTGGCGCCAAAGTTATAAAAGTATAAAACGTCTTTTGACACACAATCAAGTTGGACAAAGCGATGACAGCATTAAATATAATTAATTAAGGCCACATAAAAGCCTGAGCTGTCCTTACAAAAGGCTTTAGAGATAATGATTTTTTCCATTCAAGTAGCTGTCTCTATAAACGGTCGGGACTAGTGATGTGACACATACGTATTCGACGTGATTAATTGTTTAATCACTGTAATTTTTTTGATGAAGGTCTTTTGCGGCTTCATTTAAGACTTGCAACGGTATTTATTTTATGCCAGTGTTGCGCCTAATTAAATCCATAAATAACTGAAGATTGATGAGTCAAATAGATTTTTAAATAAAAGGCAAAATAAATAAATACTACCACAGGATCTTACGATTCCAGGGATTAACATTAAGTCGATCGTTGAGCAATATTGAGCAAGTGTGGCCAAACAGTAACTTGTGGGCCTTGCGATCCTGCAACGTGCGGATTACTGCAGATTTTTACGCTTGCTCTAAAACGGAAAAGACAAATTTGCGTGGAAATCCGCTTACGCGCTTTGGAGTAGTATGTTTCGGCTGCGGTTGTAATACGATTTACCAAAGAAAGCAATCATCAGGGCGACGAGGTCTAAGAAGTCTCTCAACTATCGTCTTCCTATGTGTTCCATCTTCAATCTGAAACGCAATGAAAATATCTAGTGTAATTCCGCTGAATATTATATAGGTTGTTGTTAGACTATTTTAATATTTATGGGAGGTAGATAGCAAATGTAAAAGGAATTATTATTAAATATATATATATATATATATATATATATATATATATATATATATAGATATATAAATAACATTGCGTGCGAGGTGGCGCAGGATAGGAATGGCTGGAAAAACTTGGGGGAAACCTTTGCCCAGGGTTTTGCATAGGTAATTTTTATTTATTAATTCTAATAATAATTCCTTTCGCATTTTTTTTATTAATAAATGTTATTATGTATTTAATATTGTATATAAAAATAATTTAGTAAATAATGTTAAAAAAAATAAAGAAAGCTCATGGATGGAAGATGTTATCTTCCATCTTCGGCCACATCGTTGCACAACAGGGGAGATAGCCGCCAAATATTGATCTATTTTTACTATTATAATTATTATTTATGTATGTACATTTTATATATATATATATATGAATGGAATGAATGGTTTTTCTTTATTTGTTTCTTATTTATCTATAAGCGAAAAAAAACTTTTAAACACATGGAAAGTAAAATCTTGTTTCATCAATACCTCGACTCTCAGCAATATAGCTACGTAATTTGCTTCAAAGAACGACGTCATTACATCTATACAGAAGAAAAATAACGATACTCTTACGATTGCTCCAATTATTGAAAAACAACCTGCAAAAACAATCAACTGTCAATCAGCCGATATGAGATATGGCACGGATTCTCACGCCGCGCCGCGCCGATCGCACGCCATGCGCGGCAGTTACCCCCTTCTACGTAAACGATCTTGATTCTCGGAATCCTGCATAGTAGCCTTAATAATACGTTTCCAATGTCGATACAATAATCAAAATGCAGATGATTTGCCTTATTATTTTTTTCTGGCAGCGACGATTCAACCTCCGCTCTACGTATTTGGTATTTGTTTTATTTTGTGGTTTTGATTATTGTTTTTTTTATTTATAAGACTGGTCCATTCATGCAATATATTTTGCTTTTACAAATATTATACCTACTAGTAATTACTATGGTGCAACCGGAGAATTTGACATGTGTAGGTACTAAGATACTGCTGATTACAACTTTATACTTAGGTAACGCTAGAAAGATAAAAATAAAGAGCGAGTGTGGCCCAGTGGGAGCATGTGCGACTTTCGATCCGATGCACCCGTGTTCGAATCCCGCTGGCCCCGCACGACTGACATTCTTAAGTTATGTGCGGATTTAACACTCGCTCTAAAAACGGTGAAGGAAAACATCGTGAGGAAACCGGCATGTCCAAGAATTAATCACGAAAATTCAAGGACATGTGACATCCACCAACCCGCACTGGGCCAGCGTGGTGGATTATGGCCCAAACTCTCTATGAGAGAAGGCCCGTATCCCAGCAGTGGGAACGTAATGGGCTGATGATGAACGCTAGAAAAGTAAAACTACTAACCCGATGTTCTGTTGTTTCTGTGTTAGTTTTCTAATATTTGCCCATCATTATTTTTAATCAACAAACTAGAAAAAATTCAAAGCATCTGCATGATGATATAATATTGTAATTTTTTGTGGGTTTGTTGATAAAAAAATCTTTAAAAGATTTAGAAGTGGCTACTGTTTAATATCCGTTAATTGCATTATAAATATTAGTTATTACATTTATCTCGGTCTTCTAGGTCCAGTTCCAACTAGTGGAATTGACATGGACACGTGTGCAGAGGGAGGTGCGTATGCGCACGCTATGCCTCATGACATGTACATCTAGAATTTTAAAAAGTTCAAACGGTCATTCTAATTCTTATAGAATGATACTTAGCTCTTTATCATTTCAACATCGTAGGAACGATTATTTGATATTCCACAAGTAATTATAGGTATACCTACCTACTTATACCAACGTTGATAAATTTGTCGTAACGTTTTAAAAATTTAAGGCAAAGTAGATAATATAGGAGATGGATAATACTTACTTACCTATGCATAAGTATTTTTTGTGTCATATTGATATATTGTGCTGCTAATTCTGAGTAATATAAAGGTAATGTAGGCATGCCAATGGTTTCCTGTGTCGACCCACTATAACTACCAAGTCGCTTTGCGCGTAACGATTACAGAATCACAGCTATATCTGTAATTCAAGGAAACCAGGCATCACCATACCACTTCATACTTATTACATTCATACTTCTACACCCCTTTCACGCCGCATTGGCACGGGCGTCGATCGGGTGAATTACAGTTCCAGTTTATAATATCCAATATTATTTCTACTTATTTCTAGTGTTGGGAGACACCGGTAGCTCGTAATTAGAGGACAGCGAGCGAGGTCGTACGATAACTAGTCTTAATACTCTTAATGACGCGAAATCGCACTAACGCCATCTTGAAATGAAGCCGCGTGGCGGGAAAGCTCGCAATTAGTCGTAACAGATTGCTGTCCTGATCACGAAATACGGAGCTCTGCGTTTAATAACCCATTGTAAACTAGCAAATAGCTAATTATTCTAAATGGTATTCGGAATTGCACACACATTATACGCTAAGTATTGATGGCAATGTTAAGTAGCTACAAATGCAAGCACGCTAGAACAAAATAAATACATAGGTAATTTAATAAAAAAAAATATGCCCACGTAAAAAGAGTTGTGCAATTATAAACTAGCAGCTTAAAAAGTAGCGAGTAATCGATTCCCATGATCCCGATCGAGTTGAATCGACCGAGGATCTGACGTTCTGACATCGCATAACTGACAGCCGCCAATTTCCACCTAAGATCACTGCTACTGTTTCCCTTCGAGCCGCTATTTAGACACGCAACGTTTACCTGCGATTATTGTGCAATAAAAGGATTGTGTTCGATATAAATTTCAAGTATCGACCAGGTTTCTTGTTTACGTACAATCCCAAGTTAGCTACGTTCCCTGTGCGGTTCACAATTAGGTAAATAATGGAAGAAAGATTGGATATTATTTTGTAAAATTTTGAGGTTCTCGGTACCTGAAACTTACTTTTACTTTCTGAGTACAGTATTTTATTGCATAATATACTTATTCTAATCATAGCACTCTCCATTAGTCTAGCTTGATTATTACAAACCGAACTGGAGAAATATTATCTAAATATGTGAATCTTCCAGACTCGAAATGCTCGCGGCGATCGTGACGACACGCAAATCGATAACTCGATGCTTCGTCTGCGCAACTCTATTCGCATGTAATGCCAGACTAATTCGACTATTAGGTAAATGTCTCGGGTTTCCAACTGAGGAATGTGAAAATTTAACATAATTCATATAATATTTTCGATGGTTTGATTCTACCATCTAAATATTATTCAAACTAAAATTAAATGATTTGTCACTTTTGTAGCCTTTGTTACGCATAAGCGTCGTGTTCGTAATATAAAACTCAGACGACAAAATAACATAAATTATTTATTTTCGATTCTATCGAGACAGGGAGCGTGCCTCCAGCTCCCGCTCTTAATAATATTTAAATTTAGAACAGCGAAGGGATGGGACATGTGTGTCGTAACGCGTTTGGCGAAATGTGATTATGGTCTGTAATTAACGAGCTGCTATTTACGGCTACCCATAGACAATTTAAATATTTTCTTTCATATTCTAAATAAGTAGCGTCTAGCGGCCCGGTTAGTTTCGGAATTACAATCTTTTCAAATAATTATCATTGTATTCGTGAAAGTGTTTTACCGTTGGCCAACCGTGTCATGTCCGTTTTGTCCGGCCTCTTGAAATAAAGCATGCTTTCAATTGCAGACTAATTATTCCAACACGAGAAACTCGTTCGGTGCCATCCGTTTTTACGTGTAAAGAGATTAGTCGACTTTAACGACAGCGCTCAAGAGGTATTGTGGCGCAGCCGATAATGATGATACGTTAAGAAGAGTATTACATTGTCCATAATGGGCCGTTGAAAAGGAGCGTTTCTTATAAAATTTAATTTGGATTCAGCGCTCGTCGCTGTCGCGCCGGTGTGTCACAGACTCCGCTTATGAATAAATTACGACTGTACATTAATTTATTGATTGTTATTCAAATTGGGTTTCTCAATCGGAGGTTGGAGGTGATGTGTCTCGTCTCGCTCATTGTCCTCCTGATGTTTTGAGGTTGGCTAGCGTTTCTACTTATTCGTTAATTTTTTTTCTAATGTTTGAATATGTTGCTTTTTTGTAATAACTAATATATTTTATAAATTAACGTATATCTGCGTCATTAAGCTATAATTGGCTTAGCGTCTCTAATGTTATTGTGGAAGGAATGTGATTATTGACAGCTATCGATAATTTTGTTTTTGTTTTGATATGTTTACTAACACCTTTAACACTTCCATGGTGTCAAAACTTAAACAAGCCATACCTTAATACTAGTTAAGTAGGAAATAATTTATTAAAAGTGGATAATATATATACCTAATAAACTACACTGAATGACATAAGTTTTATTATGATTTGAAGCTAAAAAAAAAAAAAAAATACAACCGAATAGAGAACCTCCTCCTTTTTTGAAGTCGGTTAATAATGTATTTCAACACTCTTGCTCGTAAATTGGCTCTTGTTAAACCGGTTTTATATATACAGCATAATACAGCACTAGTGCTTTTTATTTTATATATTTTTTCAAAATTTCAGCTAAGAGTTTTTATGTAATAAAATAGTAAACATTTTTGTGAGTAAATAAACCGTGATAAATATGAGTAAGATTTTATTTCATGAAGTTATTTTTGTCAACAAATTAAGACTAAGTTGTGTTATAAATACATTTATATTTCTTATATTTTTGCTGTTTCGCTGTCCTAGTGCCTATCTCCAAAATACCTCCAGAACCAGTAAATGAAAATATTTGGTCTTTTTTTTCTTTCATTCAGCATACGAATACCTCGAAATGGTTTTGAAATTATAGTACCATAATAAAAATGAAATGTTGTAAATTACCTTCAGATAACAAAAGTTTAATGTCTGCCTTTTAATAAATATTTATGTATACTAACATCTTGATCTTGATAAAATAGACAAAATAATCATATATTTAAATATAACACGTGTAATTTACATATATTACAGTCAGTAAATAATAATAATCGCAGGTAATTATATTTTATCCGCCATATTTGCTTCGCGCGCGTTCCGATTGGTCGACGTATGAAAATCGATTGTACTATTCAATTTCATTTGAGTTCGGTTGCGCGTTTGTGCGTGTCTATTTTCAATGACAAAATACCCAGAGTGTAATAAAATCCAGTTTTCTAGCTTGACGGTGTGATTTTGTATGATTTAATAAACTTTTAGGTAGGTACCTACATCATAAATCTCCTGTCATACGAGTTCTAAGTAGGTAACGAGAGTTTTTCAACCCCGCCATCAGCATGACCGACTATTTTAACAAAATACATTTTATGGGCAAATGTATCTTTCTATTTAACTGCATATATTAATTTACTATTTGGGTACCTAGACCCAAACATACCTAGAAGTTAACATTCCTACATGTATATTACTCTAAACAAATATATACCTATTCCTGTACTGAAGGAAGAGGCCCCCCTGGCTCAAACCTCGGATGCGGTAAAATATTTTGTAGACCCAAAAAGTTTATTAAACTATCGCCAAGCATGCGTTAGTGCTAATTCAAAAAATTTGATTTAACACGCTACGCCTGTTTTGTGATATCCTCATCAGTTCAGCAAAGTACCTTGACTACATTTGTGTACAAAAGTACTTTTATCCGATCGCTCGCTCATTTCTGTTAATTGTTCCAGAGACGTGATTTTAATATATCATGCATGTTGACTGGACTCTTTTATCCGCATATGCTAATGACTCAGGCTAGTGAGGTGCGATTTGTTCGTTGAGCGTGCGCTCAGTCTTGTCTGAGATCACAGTTTTCATTTTCTTCGTTCTAATGTTAATTACAAACATTGCTTTCATAACTGTTACAAATATAAACACTATATTTGTTTTATATAAATTTACAGCAAATAAAACGAATTTTACGATCAATGCAACAAAACATGCTGCATGTAAATAAATAAGAATAAATATGAACAGTTTCTGAAGATTTATATAAATATACCCTATGCCAATGTATAAATAAGAATTTTTCACGCCTGCGATACGATAGTTTGACCAATCATAATCAAGGCCAAGACTCAGCCCAAGACCGATTGATTCACATCACTAATCATTGTTCTATGGCCCGCACACACGAGACAAATCCTTCATTGCTTATACGAGTATGCAACGCAAGTGCGAACGGGACATAAAGCCTTCGTGGCGTGGTTTTGTATGGAATTCTTTTTGCGATATTGAATTAGGTAATTTTTTAAAGGTTTTAAATTTTAGGTTCATTAGCATTGAATATATTAAGATTGTTTAATGTAAAGGTTTATGTGCGTTTTACGATATACTCATACAGGATTACATCTTAGTTAATTAGAATACTATTTTCAAAAGTACTCCTTTGCTTTTTGCTGCGCTGCTGCCGCGCGCCGCCGTCACTAAATCGTTTCGTTCTTTCAGTTCCTCTTCTCCCTGCTACTAGATCTATAATCCTATCCTAGCCCATTGACGGAGTCATTTATTTATTGCTGGTATATGTTTTTTAGTTATGTAAAGATTTAAGTATATTATTTATTATGTAAATATATATATTTTTACATAAGTCACACTCCCGATCCTTACGCTCATCCGAAACTCTGCAACTCAAAACACCCTCCCATACTTCCCAATACTATGACAAATCGTTCACTATCCAAGCTGTCCGGCTATGGAATGCTTTGCCACTAGTTATCAGACGTGCTAAATCTTTATCAATTTTCAAAAACATGGTCAAAAATCACTACCTTTCCCACTATAACACTGCTTTCTAAGGATATCATAAAATTGTGTTTACACTTATTATGAATATATATTAGTTTATAGTTATATTATTATTCATTTATTAGGATTTATATTTATATAAGTATCTAATGGTATAATAGTATTATTTATTTATGAATTATTGTACACCACCGTCTACTTCTTTTCTTCCGATACTGTCCATCCAAAGGTTGTCTGGAAGAGATCGCTCTAAGCGATAAGACCGCCCATTGTACTACCCTAGTTATAAGGTTTATCTGTAATCATTTTTGTTTTATGTTACTGGTATACAATAAAGAGTATTTGTATTGTATTGTATTGTAAATATTTAAGTATATACTTTATAATTAGGCTTATTATAGGTATATATTAAGTTGATGTAGTTTAGTTTTAATAATAGATATTTTTACATACTAAAGGTACCTATGTAATTTTTTTTTAGGCAAATTAAGAATATATTAAATTTCCCATTACGCACTTTACTGCACTGCTACCATTTTTTCTTGCACGTCCTGGATGACTGGTAGAAAATGCTATCTAGCATTAAGTCCTCCATGTACAAACTGTTTTGTGCTAAAGTATAAATAAATAAATGTCACCTGTGTTCATGTCCCACAACACTTGTGTTGTTAGTAACTGTAACAAGAGTAGATAATTGAAAGTACCTCTAAAAGCTCGTCAAACAAGTTTTTTTTAGCATGAGTATTTATAAGGTGACCTTGATACTGTTTTAAAACTATTATTTTAAAATTCCCATCAAAATTGAGCAAAATAAACTTTTTTATAAGTAGTAATTTTCTATCTTTATATTTACCCCTTAATATAGCATCGCTTCGCTTAGCATCAAACAATCACCCTAAGATGACTAGCTAGTTCTTACGATTTGACTTGCTGATGTAATACCGGTGGTCCCTCAGACCCGACTTCTTTGTAAAATGGAGCTGGCGTCACCGATTTGAGGGTTTTTGTTTGCATTTCTACTATGGTAATGAATTAATGTTATCTATTTGATTTCGTCATAATAATCTGATAATGATAGAACACCTTATGATTCTTAACGAAATGGCTATATTCGTTTAATTGTCTCTCGTACCCGATGCATTGTTTCTTACTAGTCTTTGTTTTTCGTATATATAGGTACGTAAATGCGCCGAAATGGTTACTGCACATTTGACTTGCTTTATATATATATATAGTTATAAACTAAAAACAGAATTTATTAAAAAAAATACGAATCAAACAATATGACTTTCATTTTCATTGATTTAAGCAATTTTGCAAAATAATTGAAAATATTTTCATCAAGAATTAATTTTACGACACAAAATAAATCGAGGAGCGATGCGAACGGCGTGAAGTCTCGGAGCAAAGTGAGGGCGGCGCAAGGGCGCGCTCGCTTTTATAGTGACAGGTCTGGAGATGGCGGTGGTGACGCACGATGGCTTCAAGTACCTATTTATACATAGGTACTTGAAGCCATCGTGCGTCCTATTTTTTAAGACAAAAGAAAACAGTAGTTAGTTACATACGCTGTGTAGAGACACGTGACCGGTTGGGTTCACAGGAGTGACAATACAATAGTCCGGATTTCATAAATGGGTGGCTCAGTTTGGTTCAAGTAGAGTTGCAACTCCAAAAAGGCTGACATGCATCGCACATCTCCAAACTCCTCACAATCACATACGTTCCTATAATAATCTTTCCAATGCTGCTTCGCGCTTTGAAACACTGTTTTATTCCTTAGGAAATACTTTCGTCTAATTCACTTGCACCAAGCTTTTGTTATTCAAATTAATAACACAAAATTGCCCAGCCCCCCCAAATCGGCCTCCCATATCGCGTCCTCTACAGTTACGGATAGCCTCATGTTTGCCCTCTCCACTTTTGGACATTGTCACATTATTGCCCCCGGGCCGGTGTCGAAACGGTAGTCTGTTGATTCACTCAAGTTATAGTGGGCTGTTTGCTTTCCCTCTTTACTTTTCGGGCTTATTTTGTTGGCTAAATTGAGTGTTACATGCGTAGCGTTGGACGTCCAGAAGTAAGATGAGTCGACAATATCCCGAAAATCGCGGTTGATCCTGGACGAAAATGGCACAGCCGAGGGGAAGGGCGTGATGATGAAGTGAAAGGGTGTGGATGATAATGATGCTACGACTAAGAAGCTGTTGCAGTGCTTACGGCTGGTGCTGGATTTACATAGTTCTCTTCTTCTTGAATTCGATTCGGTGTACAGTCTCGCCTCTTCCATGAGTGTGTAATCAATTGTGTATTAGAGTTTAAGTGCAATATTTACAGCAGGAAGACTCAGCTTTGTACCAACCTTTATTTTCTTGGTAGTACCACGTAGCACTATTATAAGCTTATTTATATTTATACATTCTAAGCTTAAGCTTATTTCTGGACGCGATTAAAGGCTGAACCTTTACTACTGTTTTTCTGTACTGCCTGTAATCATAGAGGCCAACGTCATGTTTTTATTTTCTTCTGTTTATTAGGGATACTTGCTTATCTATATAATACCTACATAATGTAATTTAATGTTTGCAATAAAGCGTTCATCTATCATCTATCTATCTACATAATATTTGTGATACTACATAAACACATCTATACGCACTATAATTATATTATTTATTAATACGCCGAGTATTATTGCTCTATTTTCGTTATTCTTATGTACTCCTACATAGGTACCTGTTATAAGTGTTATGACAGTCCGTGGTCCGTAGCACAGTAACCTGTTGATCAAATTCGAAGAGGTACTCATAGTGGATAGTCCTTGACGACCTCCGTGGAAGTGGGCTGGCCAGAGTTTCTGCTGTCATTAATAGTCGTCTTCACAACTGTTTATTGCCTTAAGTATGTATAGTACCTAATTAGTGTTTTATTACTTTGGTACTATTGAGTATTCTGTGGTTTTAACTTCTTTTTAGCTTACTTCAGTACATCAAGTCAATTGAAGTTTTGAACCATGAATCAACACAATTAGTAATCGATTTGTCTTTGGAAGACAAATCTTGGATTGCTTTGCTTTGATTTGCTTCATAGCTTAATTTTTGTAAGTTTTGTGTACAAAAATCAGCTTCATAAAGGGACAATGTCACAAGCTATTAATACCATGATCGTCCAAAACCCGCGATCGCAGTTCGGGGAACAGCCGCTAATGTGGGGGTGCTCCGCCCCTTCCTGTCGCGGCGGCTCGCCGCATTAGCATGCGCCCGCGCCGTTTTACGGCAAGCTTATGGCACTCTTTAGTTGACAAACTAGGCATCCAGCTAGACATGGAAAAAATACAAATCTATCAGTCAAAGCAATTACAGTTTATTTGTTCGTATATTTGAGTATATTTTGAAAGTTATTTTTCAAGCATTTTTCAAAAATTTCTTAGAGCTGAGAAAATATTGTTCGTGCAGAGTTCGAATCCGCGTCTTCAGAATACGAGCTATCGAGCTTCACATGGCTACAGAAAAAAAATGAAAACATCTAGACTCTCTAACCCAGGATAGATGATACTCACGAAATTATGGAAAGACACCTGAGGTACTTGATCTAGAAGAAAATATAAAAAAAATAGGAAGAAGAAAAAACCGTCTTAAAAGAATTGGAAACGGATGCAGAACTGCTAGTAGTTGCAAGATGATATGTATCTCTCTGTGAGCTGCAGCATTAATAGGACAAAGTACCTACTCCAAGATTTATCAGTCTCAGTTTCTAGTTCTAATATTTAGGTTACAAAAGGTGCACTGGTCTCGATTTATATTCATACATAATTTAACAGATTACAAGCGTCGTTACTTTCAATTTCTTAACCAAATCTAAGTGCAAATAAACTCGCTTCACCGCTTTGTTTTAAGCTTTTTAAGGCTTGTGCAGATGTAATAAAAATGTAAATCCATTTGAGTTACGAGGTGTCTGTCGTGTCGTCTTTACTCCGTATTCTTGCTACCGGTTCTATTGTCGCCCACGCCTGCCTTGTTTACGTACAGTGTACTAGAAAAATACTTTAGTACCTTGTCTATTTAAGAGAATAACAAACGAAGGATTGGTGCTGAAGATAGCTTCATGGTGCTCACTGCGATATAGTTGTAAGTTCATATTTTTGTTGACTGTACCGAACTGATTTCTTTGTTGGTGCAGTTTGTTTTCAAATTCATGTTTGAGTTTGCGGCTTCTGATGCGGAGTAGGTTAAGCAAGTATTTGGGTCTTGTCAGAGATTGACGATTTGACTGTGCTGATTAGTTTGTACCGGAAGCTATGTTACATATGTACCTAGGTATATATTGTCTATTATGTTTGATGTATCATAATGGTAATTTGGCCAATCATTAATCATTAGAGCTCGATCGCTGTTTAATTATTTTTTATATCAGAGTGATTAGATATTTTTTGCTATCAATGAGTTCAGTTTGAATTTTTGATGACTTAGGTAGGTACTATTGAATATGTTTTCAGGACATTTTTTGATTGATAAAACAAGTTGTTATTATTTAGACACATCTGAAAATTAGAAAAAAATGAATATGTTTCCAGCTCCAATATTTTTTATCAATAAATCAAGATTGAATATTTAGACAAATCCTTTGAAAACATTAAAAGGGACAAAAAAAATAAAATAATTCGCCACATTACGCATAAAACGACCCTAAAATGGATAAAATAAACGAGATATTTTGTGAAAACCGAGC
Source organism: Petrophora chlorosata (assembly GCA_951640565.1). NCBI lineage: Eukaryota > Metazoa > Arthropoda > Insecta > Lepidoptera > Geometridae > Petrophora > Petrophora chlorosata. Next base: position 6,241,514 of record OX621205.1, on the reverse strand, counting down.
AATAGTTCTAATTCGAAAAAATAGAGCCATCACTGTCCCAACCTCAACTCAAATCGATCCCTTGACGTGTGCCTTCTAAGCTACTAGTCTACCTGTTACTGTGAACTATACTAAGTGCCACACTGTTGTTTTTGGGACCACTGTTGACTTGCGTCCGTGTGTGGTCCATTGGTCACCCTACCCTTACCAAAAAGTCATAAGTAACAAAATAGATCAAGCAATTTTGAGACCAAAGCCGGTTACGATAGAGTTGTCCTTGCAATAAAGGAAAGTGGTCAGTTATGGAAGAGTGCCGGTTGTTTAGCTAAATAAGACAGTGTTGCCTTTGAAAAAACTAAGGATAATAGCGAAAGTGTTAAGTCGGGCTGGTTTGTTAACTTTTTGTAAACAAACAAATTGAATTAAGCGTATTTTTTAGTCAGCGAGATGCAAATGATCACAAATTGCATGAGGATGTGGATTCGCCAGACGGTGCGTGGGTGTTATTGTATTCTGGAGCTGTATGATATTACGCATACAGTGTCGCCAAGTTTAATTAGATCATTTAGAAAACTGATTATGAATCAAAAGTCCATCGGAGAACCGGTCTTAATGAAGGTTCAAGCTCCAAGTCTTAAGAACATGATTCAATCTAACTAGATGTATTGGGTCATAAAGTTTCAAAGTAATCTAGGCTATTATTAGGTATAATTCTAGAAACTTAAAATATGTGAAATCTCAGAAATCGTATACTGACAGCGCTTGCCCGCTTTCCAAATAAAAGTGTTACGTCACTCCTAAGACGGTAAAATAACGGAACAAAATATTTTACACCCGTCTTGGTGACCACCGTAGTTCAATTGGGCAGAGCCCTTCTCGTGCTTAGGAAAGACTGTGATGCGGGTTCAAGTCCTAGCCGGTGGTCGTGTTTTTTCTTTCCGAAAAACCTTGTTTGAATTTACATGGGTACTCAACTTACTACCTACCAAACTACAAACTAGTTTCATATCGAATCTCTACAACCATAAAGCCACAATAAAATTAAAATAACCGTTTAATCTATCAATATGGCGTCCAGCCGCCATTAATAAGTTAATGACAGCTCGGTTTGACAGCTACTTATCGCGCCATCTATCGGACAGTTTAATATCGTACGCGTTCTGAACGTCAAAACGTTGTGATAGGACGTGGAGGCAGTGTTTCGTTTGATTTAGTACTCCTCTCTGTGAGACTTGCATTGATTTATCAATTATTTCAAGAATGCGCTCTTGGTATTCCGAAGCCTCGATCTTACTTTCATGTCGAACGATTTGAATTCAATAATCAATTATAATCGATTATCTGATTTGTGTAAGTGGTACATGAAATGGTATTGACGCAGGATTAACATGTTTATTTTTTTGAAATGCGCAGCAGTCGTTGGTATGTTAGAGGCGTCCATTTATTATGTTAGGTTACGATGTCTAGTTCTTGATAATCTAGGATAATGTACCGAATCAACAAGACATTCGATAAGTAACGGTATTCCAAAAATAAATAAGTATTAATCTTAAAAAATATGTTTTCATGTTTGTGCATTTGTCCCGTAGCGGGAATCGAGCTCGCAACCTCCAAAGTGTTGGATGAGATATGTGCTAACTCGTTTAACCACTACACCATAGAGGCTGTCTGATCAAACGAAAAAAAAAACACTTTCAATAACTAGTAGGTATAAGTAAAAATTGGTACCAAATCTCAAAAGCGTAGCAAAAGCGTACCTACATTTGTATAATTTTATATCAACGAGAAATTTATATAACGTTTTATTCAAATAAATGTTTTCAATTACTTTGATCTGATGTTATGATTTATTCATACGATCTCCATCTATCGATTAAAATACAATGCGGGTTGACAGATCGGTCACATACGATTACAATTCCGGACGGCTTTTTGTCAGTTCTTTTTATTCGATTATTTGAACGCTATCGGAAGGGTTCATATTGATTTTTGAAATGAATGTTTACTTTCATGGGCGACTCTTTACGTAGGATACGGAGATTGAATAAAAAAGAAATACTTTTTTTTATAAAACAAATTCGAAAAGCGTCTGGTAGTACCACAGAATAAATAGTAGTACACAGTGCGCCATGTTTCCTTCCATAAGGTTCAAAATTATTGTACAATATTAACATGTGAGACGTATAAATTTAATAACTTGAATGTAAAAGAATAATCGAATTGTTTTAAAAATATATGTGATCGTTACGAATTGTATCTTTTCATCTCTGTTATCACTTTTAATTTATACTTCTGTTACGGTTTTTCTTCCGAGCAGATTGTAAGATTTAAAGGGGATAAAGTTAGAAGTGTTTTAGATGATTACTATTGAAAAATCCTCACAAGATAAGAGATGGCACGTCTTACCTTCGAAATCAATAGGTATTCGTCAAGCGCATTCGATATGATAAATTAACGATGTCTACGTCTCGATAAGTGACATTACTCGGTTCACATCGAGACGGGAGCGTTGATTGATAGCCGGACAGGTTAACATCGATTACGATATCGATTCGAGTTCGACTTGATTAATACCCTTATAGATGCGCGGGTGTTCTGCGAATTGTTTATGGAAGTTTTGTTGTGCTCGGTTGAATTAGTATATTGTGCTGGGTTAGTTTTTAACCGACTTCAAAAAATGAGAAGGTTCTCTATTCGATTATATTTTTTTTATGTTTGTGAACTCCGTCATTTATAAACCGATTTGGAAAATTCTTTTTGCATTGGGCTCAGTCTAGCTACAATGGGGTCCCATATTTTCATCAATGAAAACCTAGAACTTACAAGTTCATACATCAGACATAAGAATTGAAGTCGGCATTTTTTGTTATAAAATTAATTATGTATTAGCATAAACAGTTATTAATTAAAATATTGAAGAATCGTTTGGGAAAATGAGAAAATTATGCTTTCTAACGCGATTTTCTCTCTCTATCCGTTAGTTATTTCCAATGCACAATACAATGTCTATTCTCCTGACCCACCTGCGGTTTGGGCATTAGTTTCCTGGACGGACTTTACGAGCACCGCAAGTAATTAACCAGTGGTTAAGACACGGTTAGGGCACGGTTAAGACACGGTTAGAGCCGGGTTAGACCGCGTTTAACGATAGCTCCACAAAACTTTACTATCGTCACGCATCCATTGTCTTCATGAAGTTATGAAATCACAGACATTGTTGTTTAACTATTCAATTTTAATAATGAGTATATTCTGTATTTAATGTATGAGCAAGTTTTTAATTGGTCGTTACAAAAACTTGTGGTTTCCCACAATTTTTATAGAATAAGATAATAGCATTGAGTCATTTTTCAATTTCAAAGCTACAGCTTAAAAATTAGAAACTAAACTGAAAAAATACCGTAGTATTTGGATTCTTACATTGATCTTCTTCTCTCATGTGGGTGTGTGGCCAAGCCTGGTGTCGGACTTTTTAGACCGCTCGAAGACCTCCAACATGTCCTAACAACCGCTGTCCTAAGAAAACCACAGGAACTGTCGGCGACGGCTTAAAGTGCCCTCCGAAGCACGGTAGCGCTCAGATGTAAATACCACACAAACGGTCACCCATCCGAGTTGTGAACGCTGCGAACGTTGCTTATCCTGAGAGCTGTTACGAACGGCTAGGCGAGCTACGCTACGAGCGCTATGTTTAACTTGCAACAGTCAATAACAAGGAAGAAGTTTCTTATTTTATGCGAAATCCAAACGCTAAATTAACTAATTCTGCAAAACACTTTTCTACCTAACTAAACTTCATTACAGTTCTCATTTGATTTTAAATAGCCATTCAATACGGAGATAAGTGTCCCACTATGGAAATCCGATTCAGAAATTAGTCACAATCCTTATCTTCTCCGACTGACATACATTGTCAGTCAACAGCACAAGCACGTTATGCAAACAGTAAAGACGTAAAGGAATTACGGAACAAAACAAGAGCTAACACAATATGTATTAGGTACGATTTTTCTCGAAGACGTTTCATCAATATTCCCCAACCCAGAAGATTCTTTGATTACAATTAAAAACAAGAAAAAAATGTCTTGTTTGGTCTTGTTTTCTGCAGCACTAATTTCAAGATTTAGACGAAAATTGTTTAAGATTCCATACTGATGAATATACTGTTTGCACTGTGCCCATACTGCTCATAAAACGTGGCTTAGGATTTGTCTGAGACAGGCTTTCCACAAAGGAAATGACACAAGTCGGCCATCTTTTATTCAAATAGGTATGAACTAGAAAACCACATCCGTTAGTTCTATTGATCATCATATGGTTAATCCTTTTAAGAATTAATTTTGCACGCTTTATGAAGACAAGGAAAATCGTCTATGATCTAATCTTTATGCTAATTTTCAGGGGAAAATACAGAGATTTGTTCATTATTTTTTATGTTCTAAGGTTAATTTTTGCGCGGCTGTTAAGAGCGAATCCATTGTATCGTTTGCAGTTTTCTTTTGCAGCATTTGCATTTTGCCTGAGTTGAAATTTAGAGAAGTTTGTGCATCGTTTGCTCGTTTGTAATTCTACAAACAGTCGAAGTTGACTCTGCTCGACACCTTTGTCACAATTTGAGGTCGCTTTCGCGAATCAACGACTTCCCTTTAAAATAATGACTCAAGATAAACACACATATTGGGCATCACAAAGGCTTTATACAGATGATCGTTGTTTGCCGTTTTGCGGAATAAGTTAATGCAAATAAAGGCGAGCTTCGGTTTACCTGACAATTCACATTTCACGCGTGGTGTGTCAGAGGATCAACCGCGGATAATCAACAACAAAGGAGTCAATGTCGCGCCCTTTCGGAGAAATCACGAGTTCCCTCCACTCGGCCAGTTTGTTGGTCCACTTAACGACCAGCGAGCGTTCGATCCGTTGGCACACTACAGGTCACATTAAATAGTTCCCCGAAGTGTCACCCGCCGGCGCGCCTACACACGCCGCGCAATAAAAGCGATCGATTATTAACCTATACATGTGAAAAGCGGAAGGATAGGACCAACGTCGCCGCTTCGTGACACGAGCGCGAGCCGCGTCCGCCGCGACACTCGTGAGAACTGTCAATATTTGACCCGAATGTCACTTCTCTTCGAAATTGTCTCAAAGGTTTCGATATTTTCCGATCGTAAACAACGCCCTAATAACAGTAATGGCTTAATATCCGATGGTTGTCGATGCCGTGCGAGGGTAATCACTCGTCATCCGATCGCGCCTCAAAAGTCTGCAAACATCGATTCATTATCTCGATCGCGATGTGAGAGAACCCGTTTTTATTTGCGCTTTCTACGCATAAATAAATACGTTTAAAGGTATATTACCGCGGAATCTGGCACGCGTCAATCAAACGGAACGTACACGAAACCTAACGATTTGTCACTCCGCCATTTTGAAGCATTTACAATAAGCCGCCATTTTGGTGACAATAATTAACTGATAGGCATCGCAGTCGTCCGCTTTCTAGTTTTTGTTTCCCAAAAATAATTATCATCACAATAAGTGAGTCGATCTCTTTTTACTTACCGCTGTTGCGGTATTTTGAATAAAATTAAGAGACCAAATGATTTGGATTTCAATAGCGCCGGCACGGTCGTAATGGCCATCTATTAGAAACTGGCGGAACGAATTTTTATGTAAGTACCAACGGGATGGGAATGAAGATGCACGTCTCGCATAATGCAGTTCGGTGAATGGCGAGAACTCGAGAATTCTATTGACGTGCGTGGATTCGGTCAGCGGTCGCTAAATGGTCGCCGTTGATATTTTCAGCGAGGCATGCGAGGCGTTTAACAGCTGTTGAGTAGAGCGTGAGGAGGACGCGGACGGGCGGCGGCGACGACCGCTGACATGACATGACTGTTTGCGCTCACGCGGCGAGCGGCGCGCCGCCGTCACGCCGTCAATGGGTCAGGTTATTTACCTCTCCTTATCACCTTTTGTTTTGCTCAAATACTTAGCTCGTACCGTATTCCGGTAGCTTTCTGATTTGCAGATGCTTAGTATCGTTTCAGCGCTACGTAACATTGTTGATGACAGAATTTCGAACACATTTGTCAGTAAACATCAGCATGCATGAGTCACATCTCAAAGGATTGGATTCACTTTTACTCGTAACAGCAAACAGCGAAAGACTCCGACTGACCCTAAAAAAGTCAAATAAAAACACAGAAAGAATTCCAAATGTTTGCACAAGATATCGGCGTAGATCGAACATCGGAGTGAAATAGTAGAAGCCGAAGCTATTGGAAGGGCTAACAATGAAGCATCGGAGGCCGATCGGCGATGCAGGTCCCTGTGTCCACATTAGCATCTCGAGGCAGGAGTGAGTGCAAACAGCGAGGGTCATCCGATGAAATGTTCAAAGGCTTTTAGTTCCCGAGAATTATTAAATGAAGCCCAGGATCGTAATGTAAACACTGCGTGTTTGTCGAGCCAAGAACCTGTTGCTTTGTCGAGGTTTGATGCGTGCCTCGACTTATTGGCGGTTATTTTATGTCCGCTAATGTTAATGCGACTGAGGGCAACATTGTGACATACGAATAGATGTATGTAGCTTACAGCTTACGACCTGTCGATACCATTGTGCCTCTTTATTATCTTTTATGGACCTGATTCACAGAATCACTGCGAATAACCGAATCCAAACATTGCAGAATGTTGCGTTCTGCTAATAACTGCAGAATGGTGCTTTTACAACTTATTAGTATGAAGCTTGTACAATCTGTAGGTTGCGCAAACGCTGGCAGATTTCCCTTCGACGTCAACAATACGTTGCTCAAGGTGTTGCAACGAGCTAAGTGAATTGATGTGTTGTAAAGTACTGGTGTCTGGCTGGCTTCTTCCGATTGGTTCGCTTAAATTGGGAGTTCGCAGGCCTAGGTTAGCCCACACAAATGTTATCTATACTTTTATTATACATAACTGACTTAATTAACCCATATTTCTAAACTTAAGCCTCAAACGACTGTTGAAAAGATGTAAGCTACGTTATAATTTGTTCAGCGCTTAGTTTCTAAACTTTCGAAGTTTTAGGAATTTGAAATAGTCTGCTCCAGTATTTTTAAATAATTATATATATATCAGACATAATTTATAAGATTTAATTTTACTTCACTTTCAAAGAAACCCTCTCTACCTCTTGTTGGATATAAAAATGGACAAGTCTATCCATTAGGAGGCACCAGCCACTTAACCCTCGGGGGCCGCTAAAGTTCGCAGCCACGCTCCCTGGAATATTTATTAGCGGATCCGTCACGAGCTCTCTGTCCACACATTAGCGGTGTTAGCGCCCGGGATGCCTGCTGCCTGTTTGCCTAGACATGTAGGTACATGTTTACCTAAGTAGGTATCAGCATAGTATAAGGATTCATAAGGGTTGCTTACCGTTGTTGTTTGTTAGTTCTGTAACGAGTTAAAAGTAAGATTAAAGTCCCAGCCGGAATATACGTATTAATCTTTCTAAGAACTGGTTTAATATTGCCACTTTTCATCAGACGTCTGCTCTTTTACATAAAAAAAACCAAAGCAAGAGAAAACTGTAAATATATAAATCAAATTAACTATTCTCACGATGACAGAATCTTGTAATTCGCGTGTAGTAAAGTAATTCAACACCTAACATTTTCACCTCGCGCCTTTGCCGATATCTCCTCGGCATTAACGTCTTAACTTCCAAACTAACTAGTACTCAATCTGTGGCTCACTTTAGAACTAACTAGCACATAACCTGTGGTTCAATGTCCAATATTTTATTACCGCACATGTTTGTTCAGAATACTAAACATGTTGAGCGCACACGACATCTTTCATTACAAGTTTCTATTTGATTTCGCTTCATAAAACATACTCGCATGGATACGATTATGATTTCTATCACAAATAAAACATTGTATTTAACAGTCATTGATTATTTCTTGTTTTTGAGCAAACATTAGCTAGGTACATATCTTTAGGTAAAGTTAAGTTTAATTTTAAGAGTAACTAGCGATACGCGTGCTTATCACTAGAGTTACGCGATGAAACCCAAACTATTGAATCTCTTCTTTGTTACAGATTATTTATAGCTTAACTAACTCGGAACAAACAAGTCAACAACCACTCTCAAAATAATCGATAAAAGTTTTGCTACTAAAAGCTTTATTTTAATAATAATGTTAAGAAATCAATATGTAAAGGAAAGATAGACATGTCAGTTTGTTATAATTACTTGTTTTTATGCAAACACTATCTGTGATGCAGCATTACGTTCATTTTTAAATGTAACAGCTAATTGTTTGACGCCTACAGCCACTTTTGGATCATTAAAATAGAGTAGTGTTTTGTTTAAAGCGCTTTTTGTCTTATCTTCATTGATATCGGGAGCTACTGTCCCATTATCTACTCCAATGTGAGCATTATCTTTACGAAGTTTAGGTTCATTTTTATTTGTATGGCATGGTGGTAGAAAAAGGCGTTAATCAACGGTGTGTCCTCCTGCTTCTATCAAGGTTCGGGATTCTTCCAAGAACAGAATCAGGTCCATTCCTTGTTTGTTCAAAATATAAGCAAGTAGTCGGCTTAATGGGTTCGGTGGTTGAATTCTTTCACTTTCCCTTTCTGTGTTGCTGTTACGATTTAAAGTGTATCATCGATGAAAGGTCCCTCAGTTATGTTCATGCTGTGTTTATTACCATTTCTATCTATGTCCAAACTCGTATGTACTGATTCGAAATGTGGAGGCGTTTCATTTACTTCGAAGTGTTAAGTTGACGTTGTAGTGAAATTTAGACCGTTATTATTGACTTGTTCAATACAATATCTACCATTTCATCGGTCTACTAAACGGGATACAGTTAATATTTTATTATAAAATCACGCGAGAGATCAAACCGGGCTTGGTTTAGACCGATTCTGTTTATTTTTGCATTAGCACTGTATGTGCTAACGTTATCCTACTTATCGGTACCTACTAGCGGTTGTTGGTTTTTTCGGTTCGCCACTTCATAATAATTTAACATAATTGCGAGTACCTACATTTATACATACTTGTCTCTGTAAGTAAATCTATAATATATAAGGTGGACGAACCTGAAAATGCCAGTGATTGTAAAGTGGTGCATTTGATTGATCAACGTTTAAGTAAAATTGCGGTCACCTCGGGGAGCAATAAAAAGGTTGGAATCCAGTAGCAGTGTGGAACCATGAGAAAGAAAAGTCGAATAAAACAAGCCTGGTGGAACACAGGAACCAGATTAGGGTTCCGTCAATATGATACTACTTAGCGCTCCTGATATTAAAGTAGATATTGAAATAACATTTCAAGTTGATGGAAAAGAGTTTGCAAAATTGCAACTAACTAAAGGAAAAATACGTGATTTTGATATTTGAATGGCATGAGTGAAAATCGATGAACTTGCTTATATATTATTAAGGTAGATTCTTGCTAATTTAGAAAATATACCTAATAATAATAATATTATGGCGCAACAATAAAGTTAAGATTAAAACATTGCACTTCTGAGCTGAAAAGTTAATGTAAACATGTTAATTACTTAACTAATCCCATATTATATAGCGTCTACTAGATATACTAGATACTACATACTAGATGGCCTAATTTAATCAGGGACATCTGTGACAAAAATTTAAGATAATGATAGCATTAGTCATAGTTTATTAATAAAAAAAATCCTTATTCTTAAATAGACTACGGAACCCAACAAACAGGGCGTCGAGGGAGGGTTGCGTGTCGCTCCGACGCAAGCGTTTATCCGAACGAAACATTTCACCGATAATAACTCAACACAATATAATAATGCGAATAATAAATAAAAATGGAAATAAAATAATAATTTTAATGCCGTAATTGTGGGCCTGCGGGCCGCGGCGGCAAAACGCGCTCATTTCGAACAATTTGATTGCGGCCCTGGAGTTCCTCTGCATTGAGGTCCGATGGAACTTTAATGTGGCTGAATGGTTCTTTAGTTCCATGGATTGATAAGTAGGGAACATTGACATTGTTCACACTGATACCTAACATATGTATCGGTTTTAAGGTAAGGAACGTATAGATCTTTTAATTCCTATGAATCGTCTCCAGGGTATCATTGTATTTATGGGAAACGACAGGACAATACATCTTCAGGCGTTGCAGCAATTGTAGCGTACCTTGATGTAATGTTATGCAACATTGACTACATGCAATGGGAAGCTTAATCAAAATTTTTATCCTTTTTATGTCCCAATTCCAGAAACATGTTGACATGAATTTGAAATCATTCTGCATCGAATGCGACAGGTTTTAGTCATCCAAAGTGGCCAAAGGCGATAAATTTTGTGGTAACCATCTGGTATCACTATCATTATACGAAGTAGGCAATTTGGTACGTATTATTATTTAAAAAGAGGAGAGGGGGAGAGGAATAATTATAGCAAATGATTGAAATAAGTACTGTAGTGGGAGGACCTCCTCGTTCCTGTTTGTTGCCTTTCCATGGAAATGAGCACTACGTACCTATGATCAATTTGTTTAGTGTCCGTTTAAAAAAGATAATCTTTAATGATGTGTACAATTACTTAAAGAAGACCAAGCAAACCGACATTAAGAAGGAAAGTTACCAGTCTCTCCTGATTGTCTTTTCTACGTACATAACTACATCAACATGTGAGTAAATTGTAGTGATAGGAGTAAATAAAAACCAGTGGAAACGGTGTTGACGCTTTAGCCTTTGGCCATGCAGATGATGGCCATTCAGGCTCAGTGCAGGACAATGTAACGAATTAATTAAGTTTTACTTATAATTACTTACTTTAGGTAGTTATTAATAAAACCAGTTTTCTATAAACGGCCGACTCCTGGAAAGGGAATGATAATTTTTCACATATTTATGTAGACGACCGACACCTCGCGACATTTATATTTTATGTAATTGCAGGTTTCATTATACACTTCATCTTTAATCTGTGGTTACTTACTTTGCTCAAAGCAAAAATGACGTAAGTTCAATGTAACCTCTAAGTACATACGACAGTTTTCCTTTAGCATGCGAGCACCTGCCACTTGAAGATAATTTGAAAATAAGTCATATAAAACTGGTATAATTATATTAATGTGGAAATGCAATTTTCTTTCAAATGAATGCAATTTATTACCAGTTTGTAGGTTGGTAGGGTTGAATAGAAATCTGGTTGAGAGTAATAAGAACCGTGTCATAATAATCGGTAACCATGACCTTGATTGCCAACTTAGTAGTGGTTAGTGCGTTGGACAGTTGTATTGCCTCTTCTAGGGCATCCTTTGATGGTTAGCATATAAAGAACAGCACAGTTACATTTATCTAAACTCCTGTATTTTGTTCCAGTCCGCCCGGTCAGAAGGCGAGTCGTCCGGGGAACAGTCCTGCGAGAGTTCCGATGAAGGCGTCGGCAGGGACGCGCCGGCACATCAGCCGATCCAGCAACATCAGCATCAACCGCACCAGCCTATTCACCAGCCGATGCAGCAGCACATCAGCCACCACGGCACGCTGCCGCACCAGCAGATGAATCTGGCGCAGCATCAGAGAAACTCGCCGAGACCGATGGAGAGGGAGTTGAAAGTAAGGCATTTTTCAACCTCAGTACAATTACTCAAGATTTTCATCAAAAACTGTTTGTTATGATGGATGATCCATTGCGATAGATAGATAAACATAGACTTGGGTATAGTGTGATATGTACTACATGGATGCTGCTAATAATACCTACTACATGAAGCTTGCGTGCGTTTTTTACACTCTACAGTTACACTCAAAACGTTCAATCAAAAGCTTTGCCTTGGGAGGTAGTTTTGTCAGCTATGACTCGGGATGATTAGGATTTTATCTGCTGCTTTTCCTTACACTCTATTATTATATTGAAATGTGATATTTTTCTGTGATTGACATTGAGCATTCGCAAGCTCTTTGATTAAACTCTCAACTCCCGTCTTTTCTTCACAGGTCCGAGACGACTTCGAGTCTCTAAAATCCTCGCTCCATCCTCACCTGTCTTCGCTGGCCTCCCTGGCTCAGGGTGCTCCACTGTCCACGCCCTCCAGTGTGTTCGCGTTAGCCGGCGGCGGCGCAACCGGGGGCTTCCCTTACGCCCCGCCGGCGTTTCTAGCACCAGCGCCACCGCCGCCGGCGCAGCCTGTGGGCTCCGCTAGCTCCAGTTCCTCGGAGGGCAGCGCAGCTGGATGGAGTTTTGAAGAACAGTACAAGCAAGTTCGTCAGGTAAGTCGTATTTTTTGTAATAACCATTGATAGATATTGCCCATGGCGTGGGGAACGAGTATATAATACTATAGTACGTATATAATATTATACTTTTAAATATTTACGAGGTTATAATTTCAAGGGTCTACGACCAAACTTGAAGAGTGCGATTTTTTTATCTTTTATACAATTTGTATAGTACGTACATCCCGTTCAAAAATGTCCAGTGTCGAAATAGTCACCGGTGATTTTGAATATGATACGGTGAGTGAGAACTTTCGTAAATAAGTAATATCATAGTATTGTCACCGGTTCAAAAACCACATCCCAGCTTTAGATTTCCAGAATATTGTTCATAGCCAACGTTATTGTGGTGGTATTTTAGGAAGGAAAACAGATTCTCAAAATTCATAAAGCATATGTTTTAATCGGATAAAATATGGTCGAGTTTTTTTTATATAAATCATATAAATAAAAATATCTCGTAGTAATTCTCTTATTTAAAACCCATATCTAGTGATTTGACGAAGTACATTGTAGTCCATATAAATCACACTATATTTTTAAATCAAATTAAGTTACTCGTAAATATTAAAAAAAAAATAAAAAAAAAATAAAAAAAAAAAAAATAAAAAAAAAAAAAAAAAAATTCTTTATTTCGGACAATATACAAGTCCATATTTTTACAAATAAAACATTAAGATTAAAAATTTAAAATTACAATTAAAATAACAAACCAGACTTACAAATTGAAAATAGCAATTAACATTAAAAATTAAATTAAATTCATAAATTAAATTCAAAGATTACAATCATAAATTAATAGCAAAATAAATAAAAAATAAAAAAATTAAATTATTACACACGTATAGGTAAACCCCGCCGAACTAGACACTTCCAGAGCGGCGAGGTGAACCTATCCGCTACCGTCTTTAGGATGCTATTGGCACTGCCCCGAATTCTGTGGATCAGGGATGCAGTTTTCTTGCGGATGATGGCGTGATAGCCATCAGTGTGAAATTGCGCAAACATCCCTGATGCACTACAGAAACGGGGCAGCCCCAACATCATCCTAAAGATGTTATTGTATTGGACGCGTAGGGCGTCTAGCGACCTTTTGGTATGACAGACCCACAGACCTCCCGTGTAAAAGCTTTGACAATATGCTTTAAAAAGCGTCACTTTGACTTCACCATTACAACGGAAAAATCTGCGGGTCAGCATGTTACCTCTGACCGCCAGAGCCCTACGCTCCCTCTCAATGTCTACATCGTCTTTAAGGTCGTCGGTAATGTAATGCCCCAGATATTTAAATTTCGTAACACGATTAATGTTCAAGCCATTTAGGGTAAAGTTGTGTGAAATATCGGGGCATTTACCAGCGGCCTTAAAGACCATGTATTCGCTCTTTTTGACATTGTATAATAGGCCATGCGCCTTTACATAGGCCTCACACACTTTTAATAACTCTCTGAGACCCCCCACCGTCGGGCTCAGCAGCACCATGTCGTCAGCGTAGCTTATATTATTAATGCTAACACCATCTATTCGACAACCAACGCGCATGCTGCTCAGCTCGACGATGAGGTTGTTTACATATAAGTTGAAGAGCTTGGGAGACGTCAACCCCCCCTGCCTCACCCCGCTCTCCAACCTATATGCTTCAGAGAGTGTATTAGCCCATCTTACATAATTGGATTGGTGAGCATACCAATATTTAAAAATATTTACCACTTCCACCGGTAAACCCCTGTCCCTTAACTTACTCCAGAGCACATCATAAGACACAAGGTCAAAAGCTTTGGAGAGGTCGAGGAAACAGGCGTACACCGGTGTCCTGCGATCAGTATAATATTGAACAGTATGCTTGAGACTAACGATTGCGCTTTCAGTCGAAAGTCCGGGCCGAAACCCGAACTGAGCGTCATGCAAATCTAAATATTTTTCTAAGTAAGAATCAAGCATACTGTCCAATATCTTGGCAATCGTTGTTGCTAATGATATAGGCCGGTAGTTCCCCTTGTCAGAGATATCCCCGGTCCTGTTTTTCACAATGGGCACGACGATGGTCTTCATTAAATCTTGTGGTAAATAAGAGTGAATCATGCACATTGAGAAAAACATGGCCAGAACCCCCGGCAAGTGAACCCCCGCGTGCCTCAAGTGCTCAACACTAAGCCCATCATGTCCAGGAGATTTGCCGCCGGTCATCCTCCTCAAAACTCTCCTTACCTGGCTAGCAGTGAAAAGTACCGGCGGCTCCTCTCCCCGACATCCAGACTCAGTGTCAATCGACGCGGCTGATGAGCCCAGCGGGGACTGCACTTTAAAATGTTCCATGAACATATTAGCTACATCCACGGGCTCACTTACGTCACCTACGCTCACCGGGAGACCAGGCCTAATCTCATGCTTTCCCGTAGCCTTCCAAAATTTACAAAAGTTTTTAGCTGATCTATGTTGTGCCAAAATATCCATTTTCAGTTGATCTTGATGGTTTTGGCACCACTTTAATCTACTTTTGAAAATTTTGCGTGACTCATACATTTCATTGTATATTACGCCTTTTGTTGGTCGGTTACATAATACCCAAGTGTTGAACTTAAGCCTGGCCACTCGATGCGCTTCGCGAACGTGCCTATTCCAGCCACATAAATGCTTGCTCTTGTTCCGGCTTTTACAGCGCTTGCCGCTGGTCTCAGCAGCCGCGTCACATAAGATATGCACAATGTTGGCGTATAATCGATCCAGCACAAGTTTATGTTCGTCAGAACTGCATGACCCACGGCTGCAATCAGAGAACTCGGAGGGAAAATCTATATCGCGAAACCTGTTGTTACATAACTCACGGTAACGATCAATTTGAGTATCGTTTCTCTCGCCCCATATAACGGAGCTACGCTGCAAGCCGCAGTTCACCAGTTTAGCCCTTACGACATTTAGGTCACATTTGATAAATAGAGGCAGATGATCCGATGTAAAAACATCCTCTATAACACCCACCTCGGCAACAGTTTGCCAAGCTGACAATGATACGACACAGTGATCCAGCCATCGTTTGCACCCATGGGCGTCGCTTACATAGGTGTAGGTGTTAGACAGTAAGCCTAGTTTTTCTACGTCCGCGCAGGTCCAAGACTGATCCGCACAAAAGCCAGTCAATTCATTATAAAATAATTCGTGTGGGTGTGCGTTAAAATCACCTAAGATATATACACTCTCAACATCTTCGCTAGCAACTATTGCACTTATTTCGCCCAGCACCTCGGCTAGAATTGGCAAGTTTTCAGGCGAATCGGTCGGCATGTACACAGAAAATACAATTAAAGACCGCCGGCCAATGGTAGCTCTAATAGCTGCCAAGCGAACGCTATTACACTCTAAAACAGTTACACTTTCGAAAACACCCTTTCTCCAGAGGATGGCTACTCCCCCGTAAGGTCTTCCTGTTAATAGGCCCGCAGACGTATCTACAGCAGACTTACCTGTATATTCAAAGTTATTAGAAATTGTCCCTAGTAATGGTAAGTCATGGGGAAGCAGCCATGTCTCCTGGAGTGCAACCAGATCAGACAGTTTGCAGAGATCCCTTACACTCTATATTGACGATTCTATATATATATATATTGACTCTATATTGACATCTCAATATTGACTCCTAGTGGTAATCGCCGCAAATCGGTCTAACCCTCCAGTGGCCCTGATAAAATATGCAGATGTTGAACTAGACATTACCATTACCACCCATTACCAACGTCTGCCGACATGCCTAATAATCAACAAACGTCTACCGACAAGCCTAGAATACCAGAGGTAACATAACCATTTAATATCGATATTTTTGTACGGTATTTTATCGATATTATTTTATTTGTAACGATATTTTTCTAGTACGTGGGGAATATTTTGGTTCTAATGTTATGTACCGTAGGTAATTAATTTTGGTTCTAATATTTTGTACAGTAGGTTACTTTTTCGGTAGCAAAATAACAAATATAATAAATTCGAGGTATTCCGCGAACACACCAATCTTACTAGCACCAAAGATTTTCCAAGAACAGCAGCAAAACAAAAGATACCAATATAAACAGCACTAAAACAAAAGACTTGTCTAATCTTTTGTTTCTATTAATAGATTAAAGTTATATTCTCCGTGTATACAATCAAAAGGGTTGACTACCTACGGTAGTACTATTTTATATCACCAAATACCGGTAATTATCCTTCCTTATTCTACCAACGTACTCCTACCGACTACCAACAAGGTATCCAATAAAAAGCTTGCTCAAATCGCCACATAACGACCGGACTAACCCGTTTTCCTTTGTTGCATATTTCATTGGTCTGGAAGGGATGTCAAAACATGCGAGGGGTCATTCCAACCCCAGCTCGAGTAATCCGATGTTAGGAGGGTTGCGACAGATTGGACAACTTCATTATTGTGTTTATACACTTACTGAATATGATTTGCTTTGAAAATATTGAAAATGATTGCAGAGCCCTTATGATTTAGCTTAATGAGTTAGGACTTCTCTTACTTAAATATTATAAATGCGAAAGTTTGTGAAGATCAGAGGTGAAACTAGATCTTGGAATAGATTATTTTTATCCTGGAATGAGTCCACACGAGTGAAACATGTTGTTTATATTTGTATTGTATTATCTGAGGGGATTGTAGCGTATGTTTCGAAAAGTAAATCAATGGAATTATTATTATTAATATAGAGCTATTTTAATCTATAAGTGTCCGATGGGTACAATATGATTAATGACGAAAGAAGAGATTTAAACTCTTTAAATATTTTAGAGGTAAGTATGTAATACGTTATCAGGGTGTTTTAAGATAGCGATAACGTAATAGGACGTAAAATTGGACAAATTTGTTTGAAAAATAGAATCTGGGTGTGTTCAAATCAAGAGTGAACAAGTATTTACTGGGTAAGCGTGCTACATTTCAACCACACCGTCGTTTCCCGGTGAAATCGTGGTCAAACGCTGACCCAGTCAGACGTAAAAACATAAATAATTAAAGTATCGATAGTACTAATATCGGTAATACCGATACCGGTAATTTATTCTTGTATAAAATCACACTGATTTGCAGACCAGCACATTTTTTGTGAAAACCTAGAACCAAAGAAAAGTTTATGCGCCATCTGTCGAGTTTCTAGGACATAATTATAATATCTATTTTTTATTTTTTGTGGAACTATGTGATGGTACGAACGAAGTCGTTCGCCTGATGGTAAGCGCTACGCCTGCCCATAACAATCGCAGTGCCACCCAGAACTTTTTGGAGATTTCTGGAGATATGTATTCCTCTTTTTGAAGCTACGAAATGTACCTACTTGCAATTACCTGAAGTAAGTACCTCAACTTTTAACTATATATCATTGCAATTAGACGGGAGTTTCTCCTCACGATTGCTCCAAAAGAAAGCACCGTAACAAGCTGTTAAATACCTCATCCAAATATAAAAGGAAATTATCAGTAATGATCACGTTTCTTTATTAACTTGTGTATGAAATATAATAACACATGCTTAAGCCAAATTATCGCTTTAAAAAGTTTTAAGTAGATCATTTATTCAAGATGTCATCAGTACATCAGTCTTTACGTAACGTTTTTGAGACGTCCATCAATGTTGCGGAAAAATTACTTCTCACACTTTTTTGAAAAATCATCAATTTTAAGAAAGGGCGAAAGAAAATAAGGTTATTATATTGCAAGTTGCTTATCTTTATACAATAAGAAGTGAGTAGGTATTTTATTTGTAATGGGGCTATGTTATTCTTGATTAAATGGCATTTGTGGAGATGCCATAATAATATCACAATTCAACAAAAAATCTTTTTTTTTATTATAGGCTGCGTTTGACCGCTATCTCACTTGTTGTTAAGTGACGATGCGGTCGAAGATGTAGCACGATCGCCTAGAAAGAACCTGTTCACTCTTGGCTTAAAGACACCCAGATTATAGCTGTCCGGAAACACAAATGGTAGGTGGCAACACTGGTGGTAGGTTTCTCGTATGCGAGAGGCCGTCTGGGTGGGTACCACCGCTTTGCCAGTTATTCAGCCGCCAAGCAGTAGTGCGCAAACATAACTGTGTTCCGGCTTGAAGGGCATTGTAGCCAGCGAAATTACTGGGCATTATGAGACTCAACAGCTAATTGTCTCAGGGTGACGAGCGCAGTGCAGCGCCGAGCAGGATTTTGCAAAACAAAGTTCTGGGTGGTGATGTTATTGTTATGGGCTGGCGTATTGCTTACCATCAGGCAAACGACCAGCTCGTCTCGTCATACAGTTACATAAAAAAAGAAAACAAATGCCGGCAAAGAGTTCCACTCCTTGGCCGTTTGCACTCATCGACAATGAAATGTGGATAGGTCTTAGATACGGATTTTTTCTAATGGCATCTTCTGCAAGAGGCCGCCTGCCAACTGCCAAGCAGTAGCCGTACGCAAGAAGCTTGTGGCATTGCCGACTGGCTTAAAAAATATAAATTGTCAGCGAATTCTGCGCAGTCATTGGTGGAGTCAATGTCAAAAACGGTTGACGAGCGAATAATCTATTATCTACTACAAACTATTATCTATACGTATGTATACATATACATAGTATACATAGTAAGAAGTAAGGACTATACCTAGCTACGTATCAAAATTATTACCAGAAATTAAAAAACGCCCTTCATATAATTATGAGTAGGTATATAAGAATATAATATTTGCACTTTTATTGAATTGAATCCATTTCAATGGCCGATGATGTATACCAACTGGAAGGCCGCCTTCACTGCCTTTAACCAACTAATTAATAATTACATCATTCCGGTCCATTGAATCCATTGCCTCAAGATATGCATATAACATGAAAATCCCTCATTACCTTCAAGTTGAAATTATGCGTACGTACGTTCCCTTTTATACCCATTTATTGAAGCCTCACAAAGGAGCAATCGATGGTTGTTCTTAAACTGCTTGTTATGGATCACGCGAGCACAGAATAAATAATAGCACCGACGCAAGCAAACCCAGAGGAAGGCTTTTTACTAACTAATTTGTTAAAAGCCATATGCATATGAAAGGCCATGAGCACCAGGATTTATTCTAGGTTCAAAATAGAGCGAGTGTGGCTGAAAAAAGTTTGGAGTCCCATTTGGCCAATGAATTTTTGAAGGAAATCATCATATTGTCCAAAAATCTCAAAATTTAAGAATATCGTGAAGTTGCACATTTGGCCGAATGGCTGATACCTAGTTTTTCGTTTTAACTGAATTAACTGAATATACAGAACATAAAACTGTTTCGTAATTGACAGCCTCTGTGGTGTAGTGGTTGGGCAGGTTGGCTGAAATCTCATACATCACTGAAGTTGCGGGTTTGGTTCCCGCGACGATCAAATGATTGTGCACAGAAAAAAAGCGCAAGTATTTGTTACATATCTGGGTGTTGTGGGACCATGGTCTTTGTAGTTCTTGTTTCCCTAGATACAGGGAATCCTAGTTAGGAGCCAGGATGTATTTGATAGTTGGGTGAAAAAAATGCTTACAATAATTATTGTGGATGTCTTTGTATTAGGTACTACAATATGTACTTGTGTTATAGTTTTAAAGAACAAAAGCTAAGTATATGTGTATATATAGGTACTAAACCACAGTATTATGCCCATTGTGCCTACCTACAGAGCCTACATCTTGGAGTTTAGCCTAATTATCATCTTAATTGCAAATGAACAATTGCACATTTTGGGATCATTATTCCGTGCGCATGCGATCATTGTGTTGTCAGCAATTTTACTAAGAATATCAATTACCATTCTGTGTTTACGTGCCATAAGGCGCTGGTCACGAGTTCTTTGTGCCTAGTTTGTAGGGGTCCGTTAATGAAGGAAGAGAAGGAAGAGAAGTTGGCTCCATATGGCGGTTGGTGGCTAAATTAACGGCGGATTAATAGAATAATTTAAACTTTTATTTTAACTTTGAAAAAATACGTTTTTACCTATTCCTCGTCGTGTGTGCGTCTTGTTTCTCTCTCTTTCACATGATGTCTGCTTCACTCCACTTACGTTCCATTCTTCTTCTTCCATTTAATGCATCCTACATATATTGCAAGTATTATCATATGTATTATGTGATAAATAGTATGGTAATTAAATCGAGTATTTTCGTTACCTATTACACAAAGCCTTAAACAAATCTTTAATCAGTGTGTTCTACCTGCTATGACCTATGGAGCAGAGACTTGGACACTCACGGTATGACTGGTTCAAAAATTCAAAGTCGCTCAGCGGGCTATGGAAAGGGCTATGCTTGGAGTTTTTCTGAAGAACTGTATCTGGAACGAAGTAAATCGAAACATAACCAAATTCACTGACATAACTCACAGGGTAAGCTAGCTGAAGTGGCAGTGGGCCGGCCATATTAATCGCAGAACCATTAACCGCTGGGGTAGACGTGTTCTTAAGTGGAGACTACGAATTGGCAAACGTACTGTAGGACGCCCTTGGGCTAGGTGGCTGGCAGCAGCTGGATGAGAGTAGGCGGGGATCGGGCTCAGTGGCAAGCAGTTGGAGAGGTCTATGTCCAGTAGTGGACTACAATATACTGATGAGGATGATGATGATGACAAGGATATTCTTATTGAATAAGGCCTATTATGTACATGTCAAAGCCACGTGTCAAATGTATTAAAGTAAAGTACGGAACCTTCGAACTGTCAGTGCAACTCCCACTTGACCATTTTTACGACTTGAGTGCGACCACACGTTAATTTCATCTCACCATTTCGCTATTCTACCTTTTGCAATACGACAAAGGTATGGTCCAAACAAAGAACTACAATGGACCATGGTCCAACAAAGTTGCAAAGGTGTTAATGTCGCCCAATCAAAGTTTAATGCAGATGTAACGTTTTATTTGCTTGCTGTTGATCTCCGTCGTAAATGCAGATTTTATTGTTGACCTTCGTAGTTGGATACCTGTTACTTTCAATTTGTGATGTTTATAATCCATTCATTAAAAACCTATGGCAGTTTTGCAGGAATAAGCTCAAGGGTCAAGGCTACTGAAGATGTACTTGGATAATCTTTCGCATCGTCTGGGATGGTCATTTTTTAGTGAAAATTCTACTAGATAAATTATAAAATTAAATTAAAATGTTTGTATGCGTGTGGTAATGTTTGTTACCACTTAGCTCTATAATGACTGAACAGGTTTTGATGAAATTTGGTACGTGTGTACATTACATTCTGGGGAAATATGGATACTTTTCAGATAAACCTATGAAGAATTGAAAATAAATTTATAGGAAAATTTTACATTGTTTCTTTGGTTTAAAAACTCTTTGCAGTTATTATTGTTGGTATATTTGTATAAAACTGAAATATAAGGGCGTGGATACACTAGTTACGCATTAAAGCGCGTCAAAAGCTCGCTACAATTATCGCGCGATTTGCACGCGCGACCGCGGCGCGTTTGATCGGGGTCGCTCCGGCGGCGGTCGTTCACGGCGGCTTTGTCAACCATTCGACTCGATATTGTTCTATTTAGATATCGGTTTATTGCCGGATATTTTATAGGCGGTGATTTGTATTTTCACAGCTATGAAAATAGCAGGTGCAAATGCTCTTACAATTTGACATTTGACTCTTTTTTACATTTGAAATTATATGCTTGTAGTATGTACAAACTGATGAAGGGGATCCGTTTCTATTAGGCTAGGCTGCGGTGAGAAGCTTAACTTTTGGTATTAAAAATACCTTTATTTATTTATTTTCTCTGCCCAAATTGTGTTATCGTCATCACTGTCATCAGTCATCAACATCATCTACTCTTGTATTATTGTGTACTATGATGTATAACTATGATGCGACCGCTGCCAAACCGCTTGGTAGAACCACGGGCAACAGATATTTTCCGTGTCCAGTAGCACCTGGCTGCTGGACAATAAAAAGTGTCAAGGCATTAGTAGAATGAGAATACAATGAGAAGACAAGAAAAACATTGCAATATGCATCTGGTAATCTCCATTTCTACTCCATTTACTACAATAGCAGTAAAATGAGAAGACTTTAAATTAAAAAAATTGAAAATTGAAAATTGTTCTTGTTCCGTTCGTTTGTTAGTCATCATGACTGTGTTCGGTCACTTAAAGTTACATACATGACATAATTTGAAATTTTGTCATTTGTAAACTTTACTCACAATTACGATTTAGTGAAAATATGTGTAGGTAATGCCAATAAATTCAAAGGAGCCATCAGAATAAAAATATCTTGGTTCATCCATATCTTTATGACTCCTCAATTTGTATCCTTTACGTCAAACGTTATTTTATTTTAGAACAGGAAGGTTGTAAGCACTCCCTGCCAAAACGTCCTAATGAAAATGAAATTAATTTAGCACATTACAATCACACATAAATCCAAGATGGCGTCTATAAATAGAGTTGCATAGAGTGCACGGAGTGACGGGACACCCGACACGATAATGCGCACTGACTCGATACACGTGGCAGACATATCGAATTGAAATCGCGGACGAATAATCGAATAATAATGTGTGCATTTTTGTGGGTGGTCCGGACGTGGTTTTTAAATACTTTGCTTTTGGTTAAAAGTTGTTTACTAATCCGCACCTAACAATTATTTTATGGATCTTCCAAAACTATTTTGCCAATAATAGGCTTGCCGCTTTATGAAATATAAATATCGCAGGAAACTTAACTATGTATTTGTATACGTAGGCAACTAGAGTGGAATTAACAAGTAATAAAATACAATATTTGTAACATTGTACAAATACACGGTTTGCGTCAATCAACAGATCATAATATCTAGGGCTGCTACCATTCCGAGTGTGACCGGAATTCTTCGGGTTTGTTAAGTAAACGAATACCTACAATATTTTTCAGGTATGACATACCAACATGCCTTTTGGTGAAGAATCTATTTCGTTTTCAGTTATTGTGCCTTTGGAGAAATCCTCAATTTATAGTTTTAATTCTTGAATTATAACGGGTTTTTAATGATTTTAAGTTAAAAAATAAACATATTAGTAGTAAGTATTCTGCTAGCAAACTTATTTCTACATATTTATTTTTTATCCGGGTTCAAACTAGGTATTCAATAACTGACAGCCCTACGGCTTTTATGAAACGCGTACCTATTCGCAATTCGATTGTAAAATACGTTGTATTCGGTGAAACGATACGGTAACGTCACTCGTCGATTGACAGGGCTCATGAAGACTGAAGACAAAGAGGCGAAAGGTTTACAACACAATTTTTTGTGATTTGTCCATATTTCGGCAGCACATCAATGCTACGCAAACGTGTTTTAGAACGATTGTGAAATTGTGAATACACGGTTATTTTGTGAAATAAGTAGGGGTTTATCTACAGCCATTCGTGGCTTTTTTTTGGTACGATACGATTATAATATCAACCAATGACGATAATATCAGTCCCCCAATTCTCATCAAAATTGGATCATAATTATGTGTAAATATGCGACCCGATTTATAATTATTTTATAGAAATTGTTAAAATAGGTCCTTGATTTTTGAAAATTACTTAGCCTATGATTTTTACGATCATTTCCTACATAATTTATGTTTACCAAAATACAACGTAGATATTTTTTTTACACTTGATTTATCTATGTTTGGCCACTATCTCGCCTGATGTGAAGCGATGATGTGGCCTAAGATGGAGCACATAGATCTAGAGAGAGACGGCAGTTGAGGGGCTGCTCAGACCCGTCTCCCTGATGGTTCACCGAACATCAACCCGAAATTAATAACAAAATTCATTTATTTGCATAAACATAGGTAGAAACACAAAAAAGGCTCAAATGAAAACTTTAGATTAAAAAAATAAAAAAAAAATAGGTAGACACAATTTTATTATAGGTTTTAAACAATTATTATTTGTTATAATTTATTTTACTTTGCAATTGCTGAAGTTATCTTTAGACCTGTGGTGTGGTTCACTATAATTAAACAAATAACGACATTGAAATAAGAAGGCGATCAAGTTTAACCACACATGTGACATATTGCACTCTTTCACGGCGCTCCCGCTGATCGGGACATTCAACAATTTATATTGTGCAGTCCAAGGCAACGACATGCGGCGACTTTTGTTATCACTTAAGTTAATAACAGATTGACGCACTTACACAACAAAAACAATGATAAATGAAACAAAATACCACGAAACTACTCGATTCTGGTCTTTCGTCATTCGTAGAAATTGTTATACAAGCAACTGATGACGCAAATCATCTCAATATCGTCATTACATTAGATAAAACCACTAAATCACACTTATTGCATAGAACAAGCTAACATTACGTTAATTCCATGGAGGTACTAAGAATCTTCGAAAATGATGCATACGATGGACGTTCGGATAAAGTTCCTTGAAAATTTGAATAAACAGAATAAATGTGTAGATAGCATCAGCGACTAAGGTCGTTTTATAAACACTGATCCAATAGCAACTAATATTGAAATAATTTTAAAAATCGTCGGACTTAATCGCTCTCACCGTGATGACATCGCCTTCTTATGCTAATCGTGTATATCTTACACCACAGTCCGCCCCCCGTGCCACCGTCCACAAATAACCAGTCAGTTGGGACGGCTCACGTCAGCCGCTATCACGTCGCTGCACAAACGTTGCGTCGATTGCATCCATGCAGAAACTTGACACCCATGGATATTTGATTTGGCTTGAAGATGTAGTCGTCTTGCCAGTTAATTCTAGAAGGGCTATGAAAATATCAAATACTGAAATTGTAAAGGTTAGAAACGAAGACGTAAGAAAAGTGCGTGGATTTGTTAATCCCAATTTGCTCGATGGTGCACCACATGTTGCGTGGAATCTCGACGGTTAAAACCTTACAATATTTAAAACATCTATTTATATTTAGTTATTTTGATGGGGCTCCAATAAATTTTAGTTGTACTCGTATCATTAATTATAAAAAGCTTAAAACAAAATAAATTATTTTTCAAAAAAAACTAAACCGACTTCAAAACCACGAATGGCACTCAAAAGTAAAAAATAAATTAATATAATTATCATAAGCGCTACCCACTCATATATTTGAAGTCGGTGCCAGCCAAGTGTAATAGGTAGCAGATAAATACTATGTATATAGTAAGTACTACTTGTAGCTAGTAACTATCTACTACCTTATATTATTAAATACTATGTATATAGTAAGTACTACTTGTAGGTAGTATCTATCTACTTCCTTTTAGACTTGGCTGGCACCGACTTCAAATATATGAGTGGGTAGCGCTTATGATAATTATATTAATTTATTTTTTACTTTTGAGTGCCATTCGTGGTTTTGAAGTCGGTTTAGTTTTTTTGAAAAATAATTTATTTTACCTTTTTTAGTGAAAAACAAGTTTTAATTAAATTAATTCAAAAAGTTTTTAGAGACAAGCTTTTATGATCTAGAAGCCACATCATGACGAAGTTTAAAACGGGCTATCACAATTAAATGCATGTACAAAAAAATTTCATGTCTGTCCTATATCTCTGTTAAAGAGTTCCGTCGCCGGAAGTCAATCCTGGGTGTATCTACCATGTCATGATGGAATTTAGAACAGGCTATTATGGTTAAATCCATTTACGAAATGTTGTGTCTGTACTATTCACCGTTGAGGAGTTCCCTCACCGGAAGTCAACCCTGGGTGAAGCAGGTGAAGCAGTCGAATACAAACCTCCACCTTTAGAAAGTTGGTTACGAAAAAAACAAGAACCGACTTGAAGATTAAACTTATATTTTTTGTTTTTGCTATTTTTTTCAAAAACTACTGAATGAATTTCGATAAAATGTATATGGGACCACCTTTGAAGTATTACCTACCAATCAAAAAAAGAATCATCGAAATCAATGCATAATTGGCGGAGTAATCGCGTAACAAACACACAAAAAAAAAAAAACATACCGTCGAATTGTAAACCTCCTCCTTTTTGAAGTCGGTTAAAAATGGTGTACATTATATTATTAACTTTGTAGAAAACTAACGAATTGTAACAAAGTCTAAAATATAAAAATGTAAAATGCCCCTCAGTTTCTTGCCGTATTTTCAGACGAGTAGTGGTTCTTTTTCCTATTAGGTGATGTCATTATAATAATTTGACGTTCATAAGTGCGTCGGTGATGCCTAAACTGAATAAAGAGATTTAGATTTTGATAATGATTGATGCATTGTCAATCTATTCAATCTATCGATCGTCATTGTTTACTTGAACGTCCCTTGGTTTAGGCAAATAAAACTAACTATTACTTAGTTTAGGTATGTAGAAAATTAGGTCCCGGTCTATCTACGGACAAACGTTATAAGTCACAGCACTTACTACGTCAATCGTAAACCAACAACGTACTCGCAAGCCCAATTACTATACTGAGCCGAAACTAAGCACATTACCACACCCTGCAGCCGTAATCTCAAAACAGGCTTGTTCAAATGCTCCAACCGTATCCTATTAGATTCGCCGTGAACCTTTTAAAGTTGCATTAGAAAAAGTTTTTTTTACTTTCCGAACGATTAGTCGAGTAGAAGTGAGCCATCGGTATTCGAGTGTTCTCGATATTTATACCGTCTAGACGGCTTATCTACGCATGCTTTCGATTAGTTTATCAACCAGGAATGTTTTATACACTTGAAATCGGAAAGTTAAAGCCGAATGAGCTTTTAAAGGCTTTTTTCTGCAGTTTAGGTTTCGGTTTAAGGCGGGTGTCGCGGGGTATCGATAAAAATCGTGTAGTTTTACGAGTTACATATCGTTTAAACATTTTTGAATAGTTATTGTTTGTTTTAAAGTTATTTAATAGCCGTATTGAGTACATTTTCGATTCGGGTTATGTCGATCGTTTGACGAAGGTTTTGAATAGGAATAATTATGTTCTTGGAGCTTTCATTGTAATCAGTTCTCACTGTTACAGAATCTCTTATTGTCTAATTACACTACACGTGCGTCTTTCGATCCAACGCACCCGAGTTCGAATCCCGCTGGCCCCGCACCACTGACTTTCTTAAGTTATGTGCGAATTTAACACTAGCTCTAAAAACGGTGAAGGGAAACATCGTGAGGAAACCGGCATATCCAAGAATTTATCACAAAAATTCAAAGACATTTGACATCTACTAACCCGCACTGGGCCAGCGTGGATTATTGCCCATACTATCTCTATGAGAGAAGGCCCGTGTCCCAGCAGTGGGATCGTGATGGGCTGATGATGATGAAGACATTAATGAAGAGACAGTGTTTTCTTTCGTGTATCTTAATAAATTGTAGGTAGTTACCTAGATTGAAATAAAAATAATATATTCCTATGTTAAAACACTTATTTCTACTTATCTTGTTAGTTGGATGGTCACTCATAATTATCATAAGTTAATCATTTTTAACAGACTTCAAAAAAAGGATGAGGTTCTGTATTGTATGTATTTTTTATGTTTATTACCTCAGAACTCCGTCATTTATGAACCGATTTGGAAAATTCTTGCGTTGGGTTCAGTATAGCTACGAAGTGGTCCCAAATAAATTTCATCGATATTTTACCTTGGACTTTTTTTGTAGGTACATAGGTGAACTTAATGCTAATAAGCATTATCTTCCATTTAACCTCGGTGTACAGTGGAAGTACACCGAGTGTGTGTGTGAAGATACATTGAAGTCAGTTTTTTTAATAAAATGCACTTGTTATCGTCAAAATGACTAATTTTGAAGTTATCGACTATTTCATACCATTTAAGGTAGCTGGTACTTATCGGTTCTCTATGTAAGCATTTACATCACGTTTACAATTCGAAAATACAAAACAAATTAGTTAAACATTAACAGACTTCCGAACCTAATTAAGGTACGTTTTAAAAGTTTATGTTAGTTAAGGTGCGGTTATATTGAGCGGAAAATTTTGGTGATTCCGAATTCTGATTGCAACTGAAGCCAGCGGGTACAGTCAACTTTCTTTATAGCTATTTTTAAAGTAACTAAATTTCTTCTTCTTTTTAATTTTTCTTTTATCACTGGTGGTAGGTTTCCCGTATGCGAGAGGCCGTCTGGATGGGTACCACCGCTTTGCCAGTTATTCAGTCGCCAAGCAGTAGTTCGCAATCATTACTGTGTTCCAGCTTGAAGGGTATTGTAGTCAGCCAAATTACTGGGCATTATGAGACTCAACAGCTAATTGTCTCAGGGTGACGAGCGCAGTGCAGCGTCTTGCAGGATTTTATAAAACAAAATAAGTTCTGGGGGTGCTGTTTTTGTTATGGGCTGGCGCATTGCTTACCAGCAGGCAAACGACCAGCTCGTATCGTCATTCAGTTACATAAAAAAATATAGGTACAGTTTTTAATTTTTTGTTGCCATAGGTACCTACTCATTTCTGGCTCTCTCGTATATACTTTGAATGAATATATCAATATTAAATATAAAATCATAGTTAAATAATAGATATATACATATTATTGTACTGTACAAATTTTCAAACAAAACAGCAATAAAGGCTTATTTTTTTAACTGACTTCAAATAAGGAGAAGGTTCACTATTCGTTTGTATTTTTTTTATGTTTGTTACCTCAGAACTCCGTCATTTAAGAACCGATTTGGAAAATTATTTTTCGTTGGGTTCAGTATAGCTACGAAGTGGTCCCATATAAATTTCATCGCTATTTGACTTTGGGTCTCGAAGATACGTTGAAGTCGGTTTTTGTTTTTTTTCTAAAAAATAACTATTTTAAATGTCTTCTATTTAGTTTTCAATTTTGAACAGGCTGTACTTAGTATACTTTTTTGTAACCTGACATCAAACCATGAATCATGATCATGAATGAATCATCTACTTAAACCATGCATTTATCGAACAGCTTTTGAATTATAATATTATCGCATGAAAGTGTCATAAACAGTTTTCCTATTTTTACTTAAATTTAATAAAAGCAAAGTGAGCAATGACGAGCGAGTGTGGCTCAATAGGAGCACGTGCGACTTTCAATCCGCGAGTTCGAATTCCGCTGGCCCCGCATAGTGATGCGGGGCCAGCGGAATTCGAACTCGCGGTTTCTCGACTCGACTTTCTTAAGTTATGCGGATTTCATTAATAAAATTTACTGTATTCCACTTGCTCTAAAACAGTGAAGCATAACATCGTGAGGACACGTCACGTCCGACATGTTCAACAATTAATCACAAAATTCGACATGTGACATCTACCAACCCACACTGGGCCAGCATGGTGGATTATGGCCTGTCCCAGCAGTAAAAATGTGATGGACTGATGATGGTGATGAAAGTGAGCAAGGACGAAAAAGGCACATATAACTTATTTTATTTTTTACATGCGGCAGTTCTAGGTTTGACCACCATCTCACCTGATGTTAAGCGACGATGTGGCCGAAGATGGAGCACGTAGATCTAGAAGATACCTATTCACTCTTGCTACTTACTTCATGCTTAGACTTAATATCTGATGTCTCAGGGTGATGAGCACAATGCAGTGCTACGGAGTACATTTTATGATATTAAAAGTTTTGGGTGGCACTGCAACTGTTATAGGCGCGTGACGCGTGGCGCTTACCATCGCGAGAAAGACTTGCTCGTCTCATCACTCAATTCCATAAAAAAAGTTACAAAAATACCATCGGCACCGTTATTCATGCAGACGCGCCCTACAGTCCCGTAGCCGTAACTAATCAAGGTGTGTTCCGTCACTTAGATTTGGCTTTGGCTATTAGCGTCACATACGGCGATTGGTCGTCATTAGCCTTAAAATTACCGCATATACATAAATCTGTATATCAGCTCATTATCAGTCTACCCCGCTCATTATCGGACAAAAGAAATTGTGTTTGAGTTACACGTGTCCAGTCGATTTGCGTATTAAGTTTTATAGTTAGTTTATTTTGTGAAGCTTATTTTTATGTGTAATTTATGCATTTAATCACAATAGGTTCTATTTTAGTTTGTTGAGACAATACGGCTTTACCAAACATTATGGTGGAACTATGCCAGTTATTCTGCTAAGCAGTAGTGCGCAAGCATTTATAGCATATTAACAAGCATATTAACTCACTTTCTTGTTTATCTGACTGTCTTTCTAAATGGAATTTTGCGACTTAAATTTCGAGCACTTTCCGATTAGCTATCCGGCTGAAAGTTTCAGGGTAGCTCACAACTCGATGACAATGCATTCTAAATCTATCTATCTTTTTTAAGGCACATAAAAACGAGGTTTTAGATTTTTTTTCTCATTCTTCATTATATTTTCATCTTCATTATTTTAACATTTGCATTACTATACTTCTACAAATAAAAAAGTTTGATGAAAGAGTGAGGGTTTATATAGCAGAAATCCTTATAAATAAAGGTTCAAAGGAAAGAGTCAGGATCGCTTCTTTATCAGGATCAAGAAATTTGGTCTCACCAATATTTCTTTCAAGCACTACAGTACACAACCACAACACAACTTGTAACATTTGCAATACCTTGTAGATCATTACGTGTTATTATGTCCATGATAAATGTTATAAAATCAAACGTGCTGTACATAAACAAGCGCCCCCTGGCGGGATGCGCGCGCGATTGACAAATGCGCGAGACTCGTGCGCCCGCGCAGCTAAATAATACGTGACGGCTGTGAATCTTGCCCCTTCTATAAACACAATTGAATATTGATTTTAAATGCAACACTATTGACTTATTGATCTTCTAAAGGCCTAGAGGCCTAGAGTAATTCTAAATTCATTTAAGAGATTGTTCAAACAGACGGGCAAAAATTAAAAGTTTCTGGTTTGTTATAAACTCAAGGATAATATAATAAATTGATGTCGCATTTAGTTAAACAGGCGAATGCCTTTATTACTGAAAACAAACTACATTCTACTTACTAAAACTAAACTAACTAATTATAAAGAGAAGCAATTGGACAACCCATAGACCATTAAAGACCTATAGATAGCTCAAATGCTCCAACCGGGGAGTGTGCACAAGACCTGCATCAGCTGATTCCTTCATCCCCATTCCATCTTAGGATCACCAGGCGAGGAGAGTCACTTCACCCTTATGTTGTGCACATACCACCAGTCCGCACAAGTGCTTCGCTGACTCTTTCATTGTACGTACTGCTAAGAAGTGGAATTCTTTACCAGAATTTCCTTCCAATTACAACCTGGGTCTCTTTAAGACAATGTGTGAATAGGCACCTCATGGGCAAACGTGCTCATGGGCAAACGTGCTCATGGGCAAACGTGCTCCACCTTAGACCGCAACTACGCTTACCATCAGGTGAGTTGTTGTCAAACGTGAGCCCATTTAATCATAAAAAAAACCCACTACCAGTTGGCAGCGTACCCAAGATGCTGGCAGTATTGCCCCGTTGGATTGCAATTACTATGTCGCATTAAATGTCAGAAAAACTATACATGATAAACCTGTTTATATTTTATCATAGAATTTTTTTATCTACGTTTAATTTGTAGTCGTCAAGTCATTATGCGATGAAAAATTATCATCTTGCGACATATATCAAAAGTTATTTATAATCCAAACGAGTAGACACCGTCCTAACGACCCTTGATGCATACCGAACCTCCCCATCCTATATCTTGCATGCACTTATTACGTCACGAGTCTATATAAAAACACCCTTCTGAGATCCAGTTACTGAGATGTGAAGCCATGCGCAAGCATCTGCAATAGACGAACGCAGTATTAGTACGTAAGTAATAGTTAGTGTTCTTTGGTATTAGGATGAAACTTTTTTCCTTAGGTTCTATACCGCCTAAACTCTTTCTTGATCTTAACTTCTTCTGCAGTTTGCTTTCTGTTCAGAATGTTCGGCAGCATTGTTTCAGTTTTTTTTAAATATCGACACCACCTAAACTCAATTATTTGATTATTATTTTAGGTCATCCCACTGCAGGGCAAAGGCCCCCACCCTCCTTCCACTTTTCACGGTGTAATGCTCCTTGCGGCCAATCCTTCGAGTAGGAGTCCATCTCATCCCGCCATCTCTCTCTCAGCCTGCTGCATTGTCGTCTGACGTTGTGTGACCCACTCAGTGGTAAGTTTAGCCCACATCTCGTTCGACACGCGGCAGACGTGTCCAGCCCAGTTCCAAAACTCAATTACCTACTTAAACTTTTACTGACTTACTAGCTGACCCGGCAAACGTTGCTTTGCCATATAAATTAAAAAAAAAAGTTAAGGGTGAACAACCCTTATCACTTAGGGGTATGAAAAATAGATAGTAGCCGATTCTCAGACCTACTGAATATGCATATAAAATTTGGTAAAAATCAGTAAAGCCGTTTCGGAGGAGTAAGGTAACTAACATTGTGACACGAGAATTTTATATATATGATGTGTAATACGCGATGCCTCTGGTCAAAAAGTAACAAGTAGATAAGTTGTATTGATTCTAGTTTCCACAATATAGTTGAAACTGTGTTTCAGGAACTCAGCTCAGCTGTTAACTGTTATAAAAAGCTAAAAAAAACGACTGGTATGTCGCTGATATGTGAAGTATTTAAAAGTCTTCGTATGATGTACGTGTGCTGCTATTTTGAGCGAACATAATTTCAAGTGCAAGTTCAGCATGAATCCTTATGTTATAGCATAACTAGCTGCGCCCCGCGGTTGCACCCACGGTTTCGCGGGATAAATGGCCTATGTGTTAATCCAGGGTATAAGCTATTTCCATTACGAATTTCACTCAAATCCGTTGAGCCATCACAGTGTGAAGAAGTAACAAACACACTTACACACCGACTTACAAACTTTCGCATTTATAATATTAGGGTGATAATGTGATGTGATATATAATATAATATACTGAGTAATGTATAGCATAGAGATGATACGTATGGTTATAGCGTATGACCTTACGTGTTATCAAAGATTTCGGTGTCCTGCTATCAACCAAGAACCAAATAATTTACAGCCTCACCCGTGGCATGGGGTGTGGGGTGCAGTTCTTTAAATAGGCATGCACGAGTCTACGCATCTGCCATCTCTATTATTTTTATAAACTCAAATCATGATAGGTCGACCGACACTTTAAAATAGGATATTTGATTGCCTTCAAATCTTTCAGTAGGTACTCGTCCATACAATATATATTACTCACATAAACCTTTTCCATACCATCTCTTATTTTTTTAGTTCGTCCTTTTGTGCAACTATAAACTTTTGTAATTCCTCACCATCCGAAGGTTGGAAGAGATGGCTTTTAATGATAAGGCCACCCATTGTATCACATTCTTCTAGGTATTGTTTTTTGTATTGTAGTAATGTCTTGTAATTCGATGTTGAAGATAAAAATAAAAAAATAAAATAAAATAAAAATATAAAAAATAAAAATTTATTTCAGACCATTACAAATCCATAGTATTAGTATGTTAGTTAGATCACTTATCTCAGAATTATAACTAAGTTTAGAGTTATCATTATAAAGCGTTTATCTATATATCTATCTAAAATAGGTTGACTTTAATGCCAATTTTCGTATTTTAGATTTTTGCATTTGTAACAGACACTTTTGAACAGATTTTTAGGCTGACCACGTCTATATTTAGACCGCTAACCTCTCTCACTCCGTTAGTTCGTTCCACTCAAAGGTTGACTGGAAGAGATCGCTTTCAGCGATAAGTCCGCCCGTTTTACCTACTATCGTTTGTAAGTTAATTTCTGTACCTTGATATTTTTTGTTTTGGTGTACAATAAAGCATTTTTGTATTGTGTTGTATTGTCTTGTCTTTAGAGACCACAGACGCTGCGAGGCGTTCAAAATTTCAGGACATCGATGAGGATAACAGAAAATATATCCACGTGTTTCTTTTTCTGTAATTATCATTCTGCGTTATTTGCAAGTATAGCGTTCAATTGGCGTAGAGCGCCTTACATCATCCAACATAATCTACCAAAGGCGCACCTCTCCCGAAGTTGACGGATCACTAGGGGTGTAGTTCTAGAAATAGCCGCGCACGGGGCAAAGCATCTGCCTGTATAAATAGCGCCCTCAGTAGTATCAAGGACGAATGTGTTTGTGTAGTGATTTGTTG
Source organism: Petrophora chlorosata (assembly GCA_951640565.1). Lineage (NCBI taxonomy): Eukaryota > Metazoa > Arthropoda > Insecta > Lepidoptera > Geometridae > Petrophora > Petrophora chlorosata. The sequence continues at coordinate 6,207,189 of OX621205.1, read as the reverse complement.
GGTAACTCGAGGCTTGCGCTTGCGCATCTTTAGGATGGGGATGTGTGGGGAATTGTGATATTAACAATTATGTATGAATATGGTTATATTCGTGAACTCTCTCTCTCTACTACTCTCTCTATGAGAGAAGGATATTCATGAAATATCTAGACGTTGTTATCAACTAACTTGTAACCAGCGAAATTACTGGGCATATGAGACTTAATATCTGATGTCTCGGGGTGATGAGCGCAATGCAGTGCTACGCAGTGCTTTATGGTATTAAAAGTTCTGGGTGGCACTGCAATTGTTATGGGCAGGTGTGGCGCTTACGATCAGGCCAACGACATGCTCGTCTCATCACTCGGCTCCATAAAAAAAAACTAGAAATATCTATGGTTTTGCTTCTCTATTTGCACAAGTATAATATATTTACGTTATCTATTATTTGTATATTAACATTGACAGGAATTAAACAAAGCATACTCGTACCTAAAACGTCACTGAAAGGTGAAAAGAACGCAGTACTTTTCATATTTCATAATCAGATTTATAAGTTTCCTTCTTCTCACACAAACTGGAGAAGCTTCGGCTTATTAATGACTCTATTTTCTTCCCCAAAAGCAGAGATTTAATATTCATTATTTATATTACAACTTCCTCCCCGAATCGATACGAACATTTGGCTTTCAGTTTTTGCCCGACACATTCCTATAAAATGTTTATCGCCCGCTGCAGCCACATGTGGCCCTCTTCACCGGGAGATCGTTCTAAAATCTCCAGATTGCCACCCTGGGCAAAAAATAAATAAATCTATAAGCCACCACAAAAAATGTCCCGAATCCTTCACTAGATTACAGATCCCCTTGAAATCCTGCTTATCGAAACAGTTTGAACGAAACTTTTTATGAAAACGATTTTACGATTCCATATTTGAAAGTCAATGTGTGCGTCACTACTAATTCTTTGGATTGTTTTTATCTGTGTTTAATTTTACTTGAGATATGTGTGTGTGTGTGTGTCATGTTTATTTGCATGTGTGTTTTATGTAGAGCAGGGGTGGCGCAGGCGCAGCCGACCCGCGGGTTATCATTTCCTGTTCTTATTTTAATTTTACAACGTAATTTTTTGCTAAAGCTGGGGGTGGCTGAAACCGTGTTAGTAATCTTCTTTTACAATTTTGTTATATAATCGTTTTAGAGCTACGACTTCAATGAAAACTCTTAAAATGTTTTGATTTTGGTGGCAAATAATTAGTTCCTCTGTCGGCGACTTAGCGATTCGGTCGATAAAAATCAGTACAGCAATAAATTTATTGTTTATAAATACAGGTAATTGTTTGTTAGTTTCCGAGGCTTTGTCGGGAGGTAGCTTTACGGCTTTATTGCTACCGATTCGATCCACAGCCGTGTGAAGCTAACATTACAATCAGAGGTCATTATTAGCGAATTTGTTATTCGCACTTCAAATCGCTCTGGTATTACTGGTAGTGTTGCTAGTAATGTTATGTTGTATTTGCTTTGTGAAACACGAAGTCAAATGCAGAAAAAGGTACTAAAGTTCTGTCCACAAATAGTCGCTACACATAATGTTGCAAAGTCCTGCTCCTGCCCCATTGAATCATAGCATCACATCACATTAATATTATAAATGCGAAAGTTTGTATGTTGGTGTGTATGTATGTTTGTTCCGTCTTCACGGTACAAAGGCGAAACTGATTTGAGTGAAATTTGGAATGGAGATAATACCCTGGATTAACACAGGCTATTATTTAATTATTTTATTACCGAATAGGGAAGCATTATCACGGGAAATCGCGGGTGAAACCGTGGGGCGCAGTTAGTATTTCATAGTTTCATAGAATCGAACCCCTAATTTCGCAGGCCACTGTTATCTCCCGCCGCTGAGGTAGCCCTGACACTTGACCCGACCTAACGGTACAATGTTTAGGCGCCATCTTTATATAACCTTTTTTTCATGACCTTCGATACTGTGGGAGTTCAATCTAGGCCCAGGCACTTGAAATGAAACCCTTTTAGAGGATTCCAGCACATGAATGCAATAAATTAAGACAAATAATTTAAAAAGCTATTAGCCCGCAAAAACTGTTTCACCCTATACATGTTTACCTGGTATGGTTATGAAATTACTAGGCATAATTAATATAAGACTTAAATAATATCTGCAGTGCTACGAAGTACTTTGCATGCATACGTTTCAACGATCTGGGTGTCACTGCAATTGTTATAAGCAAGATAAGATATCAAGCGAACGACTGCTCGTCACATTGCTCAGTTTAATAATAGCAAAAGATAAAAAAAAATGATTTAAAGCAAGGCGGCGATAGCAGACTACAAGCGGCCAATACGTTGTTTTTTTGATAGTTTTACGTTTGACCACAATCTCGCCTGATGTTAAGCGACGATGTGGCCGAAGATAGAGCACGTAGATCTAGAACATACCTATTAACTCTGGCCTTGAAGATTCCCAAATTATAGCTAACAGGGAACAGAGAAGACGGCGGAGTCGGTTGTCTTGTATGAAATACTACTCCGACGATCAAACAGACATATTTTGATCCACAAATCAGAACTCCCCCAAACTATATCCGACTTACGAAAACAAACTGCACCTCCATCAGAAGGATCCTTAAAGTGTTTCCTACAATCCTCAGAACAATGGTCCAGTCAAAACATACCGAAATCCTTTGATCAGGCCCTGATTGTAGTACTGAGAAATCAGTTAATGAGTTACACGTAATGCTCAGGCATTTAAAACTGATAAAGATTGGGTATGTAGTGTTTAGAGATTTATTGTGATAGTAACTAGAAAAGGAAATGGGTAAAGTACTTACAGGTACCTGCATATATAGATGCGTGCGAAGGTATATAACTTTGAACGTTAACTTTCGAAGCCTCTTTTATTCCTATTATTACTGCGTTTTTTCTTATCCTAAGGTGTCGGAATAATTTTTCGAATTTAATAAATTTAGGAAACCAAACCTTATTTATAATAATTTATGGGTGACACTCACCCATAAATCACTCACTCACGTTGAGGTTGGAGTAGTCAAACTATAGCTTCAACCACATCCGGTGGTCTTTTTCAGGGCGAGTGCGGAACGTTCGCGTACGCGTCGCGCCTCGCACTACGGGCTGCTGCACGCTCCGCTCGCTGCGTCCTTCGTAATTTTGTATCTATATTACATCTATATTACATTATTGTTTTGTTATAAGCCGAGTTTGAGTCCTGATTTTAGAAACTTACTGCAGGAAATTTTATAATCGTTCTTAAAAAATATCAAAGATGTCGGATTCAGTTATCATTTCATCACCAGAGCTTAAAGCGCTTTTTCTAGCTAGCTGGGGTCTGTCACTCTATTCAAACCATCTAGCGTTTCCCTAGTTTTGTAGACGTCCATCCAGCGCTTTTTAATTTCACGTCTCGGCATTCAGCACGTCACAGCCCAACACTCCGATTTGTTTACCGAGCGGTATCCCAAAGCCGCAATCGGCTGCAAGCCGTCGTCTTTACTGCCGCACCAACTGTGCAACACATCCACACACTTTATATCTACGTAGATGTAGACACGTTCGTCGTCTTTACTGCCTGACCAACTGTGCATCACTTTGTATGTTACGTGTGTAGTGGTTCAGTTGTTATCAATATCAATAATTTATCACCGAGCTGAGAACGGAACGCGTCTCTCGGCACATCAAGGATCGCTGCGATGTGATGTGAAGATGTTTTTGAGGTTTTATTGCCTGATTATTTTGATGTTCGTAATTTAAAAGCGAATAAGAGTCGAAGTTTTCCATAAGGGCGATTGTACAAAGTGGCGCTTAGTTTGGTGCACCACAGCTTAGAGGCATAGTGACATAACAACTTGTGTATTAAAAACTGAAACTAACACAAGCCTACATCAAAAGATCTAGGTACCATCTGATAAATATCTTTCAAATAAGAAAAGGTTTTCACAATAAACAATCTGATGTGGGAATCCCAACCACTAACTAGCGTACTATTAGATACGTGGTTTGGGTTATTTATTTAACTTATTGGAAATTCCGTCTTGTTCAACGGTCTTGAAAATTTTGCTATCATTATTTCAGTTATATTTTATCACCATGTTTCCTTGACGTGCTTTCTTGAAATAATATTTGTTGATCAAAATACAATTACTGATAAACGACTGCGAAATTGTAAACTCGTCCTTCTTTCAATTTTAATTGGAATCATCTGCTCGAAGTTTTGATAAAGTTAAAGACCATCTGCTAGATGTTTTAATAAAGTTTATCGCTATCATTGTGATTATAATATTTTTTCTTTCAAGTTCAAGAGTCACAGTAAAAAGTAACTGTTTGAAAGTTTAACAATCACAGTAAAAAGGTATCTAATCAATCGGGGCATCAAACCATCACAATAGTGGAAAGTGACGGGTGCGCCACCTAGCGGAGGCGAGGCGGGTAATGACCAACCCATTAACTCTTTACAAGCAGTTTAGAGTTTTACGCACTACTTTAATTAAGTAATGCACATTCATTACGTATGGTGCGGAAACAAACAGTGACCAATTTATCATAGTTGATTTGGAAAATTAAGTTAACAATTTTATTATTTCAGATCACAATATACTCATAGATACAACAGGTGACCAAAGAGCTGGCGCTTGCCTCGGTCAACGAATTAGTCAGGCCATTCAACGAGGTAACGCCGCCAGCTTTTTGGGCACCTTACCCGCAGACGGTGGCCTAAATCCTGTTGTATACCTTAAAATTTATTTTTTAGTTTTGTTGTAGGTTAGTTTAGCCTTTATGTATATACTTGTAAATAACTATTTATACAAATAAACTATTTAATCATATTATCGTGTAATGTTATTACACACTGCCACCAACTTTTGGGATACATAGACATCTTGGTGTTCCCCCGGAAATGTTTTAGAAATACACAGGGTTTTATTAAGTAAAACTCATTTCATATTATCGTTTCCCATTTTCCTTTACTTTATATGGATTTACTTGGAATATTTTATACCTATTCTGTTTCACCTCTTGATGAAAACAAATTCGTAGATGTGAAAATTATGTGAAAGTTGTCATGCAAAATTTTCTTATGGAATTTATGTTTTACACAATAAAACATGCTTGGCAATAGTTTAACATACTTTTTAGGTATGCAAAATATTTCACCGCAGCCGAGGTTTGAACTCGGGACCTCTTTCCTTTCTTATACAGGAAACGCTGTAAAACGACTGAGCTAACACGGCAGGTAATCGAAATACTTACATCTTTTCTTTACTGTCTTGGGTTGACGGGCGCGACATCTATTGAAAATTTTTCGCATATTTATAACTTTTCTTTCCATCTCTACCCGCGTTCTACGAACCAAGGCACGTAAAAATAGTCTGTCGCTCCCATCCTAATGATGCTATTGTTCTCTACGCCACTTACATATAGGTACCTGTTTTATTTTAATGTTTCTCTGTCTTAAATTTGTACATAATAATTAGAAATAGATCAAAGCCTTGTATTAACTGACACGGATCTGATCGATCTGATGAACTGATCGGCGCGCCGATTGGTTAAAATTTTAACCGATCGGCATCGGTAGCATTGGCAAATTCTCTACGATATGTTACACGTAAGGCGGGGGTTCTTATGCAATTATTGGTCAATTGTTATCATCAGGCGAATGACTTGCTCTCTCATTTTAACAATTAAGGAAAAATATCCTAAATATGACGTCAGATTCGTTTTAACCGTCTACGAGGTCAGACGTAAGCAACGTAAAACGTAAAACGGATCTAAAGATTTACAAAATCATTTGTACTTAGTGGCAATAAAGCAAAGTAAATGGGCAATAACAACGTTTTTCATAAGATGCCTTTAATCTTACCGCGCAATAAAATTATGCTTAAATAAAATTGTAAACAATTCAAAATCTGAAAAGACGTGAAGGTAAGTATGAAGATTTTCATTGTTGAACTGAAATGAAAATAGTTTATTTGCACGAAACATGGTAAGTAATATTGTTAACTGTCTTTTATATTTTATCGTTCAGCATGTTTCACCAGCGAATGGCATAATCATACAATAATGACATTAGGAAACTTGTGGTTTGTGTCGCTTTTTTACGTAGTAATAGCAAAGAAAACTGGTAATAGTTACTACTATTTGGTGATACTATATGCAGTTATTTTTAAAATAGCAGTTTAACCCATCAATTAAACGGTAGCACACACTGCATAGTATCCCACAATTCATTGAGCTATCAAAACTGTAATTACAATTAGGGGAAGCTGGGCAATTTTGGACCTCCATCGACACTACTATTATCACGCCAAGTTGGGGTTCTCTATTGACTATTGGGTGTTAATTAAAATACGTCGATAAATCTTCTCCCGTGCGAAACGGAGTGTGGTGAGTCCATAATGTTGATAGGTAAGTAATTATGGATGGCCCTCGAATTATCTGTGGGGTGTTAGCCTATTGTTGAGATCAAGGCGTTTATGAGGGCTGGAATTGGAGGAAAAGATGCGGTAGGATCTTGTTTAGACAAGTTTTAAAAGATGACCTTGTTTAAATTTTTACCTGTTCTCGTGTTATCTGCTTCATAATTTTCAATTTAAATGTATGGCACAAGATGGTGTGCGATTGATTCCTAAATAATAAAGTGTGTACCTTTTTATATTATTACTTAAAAACCAACCACACTCTACAGTCTACACTGCTACACTCAACCACACACACCTGGATAAAGATATTAGTCACAACTGATTAAGATTATGGTTCTCTACTCACAAATACCTTATCGTTTCTTTACATGAAATTGGTTAAAAGAATGTTAATTACAAAAGTCTTTATTTTGTAGATAAATACGCAAACTGCTCATTTAAAATGCATAATATTACGGATCGACCAAATTTCAACTTTAGTTTCTTTTGTTCAAATATAATTGTTTATGTTTTTGTGATTAGGTATAAAGTCTGATATATATATTTATGGAACTGAGTGGTGAGACGAGCAAGTCGTTAGCCCGATGTTAAGCGCCACGCCTGCCCATAAAAATTGCAGTTCCACCCAGAAGTTTTAATAGCACTGCATTGCGCTCATCACCCCGAGACATCAGATATTAAGTCTCATATGCCCAGTATAACCGCACAACCGGCAAACCGGAACATAGTAGTGCTTGCACACTACTTCTTGGCGGCATAATAACTGGTAAAGCTGTGATGCCTCCCGCATACGAGAGACCTACCACGAGTAATATAATAATTGTTAATTGAAATCGGTCTCATTAATAACTTAATTATAAATAAGCAAAAGAATCTCCTAATTATCTTAAGCAAAGCTTTATTCTAAACTTGTCAACTCCCACTGATTGCCAAAGATATTTCGTTTATTGCTTCCACATGTTGAATAAAAACTATAAGCCCCGTTCCATCCCAGCATTGTTTCACAATTTCACAGAAACATGCCCAATTACGGTCCCGTATCTATTCACTTCCTTTCTGATAATAAAGAATCTTTTTCTATTGTTTGCACTCACTAAAATAATATTTTAATCGTCATTTCAAAGATATTTTTTGCATTGTATTACTGGGAGTCCGTCTGGTTCTATTGTAACTTTTATTGCACTTAGATATTATTATGCTGGGATAATAAAAATCGGTAATAGTAGTGGAGCCAGTCAGTATAATGTAGATATTGACTTAAATGTTAAAGATTATTCGGGTACCTGCTCTTTTATGTGATAACTTATTATATAAGCTGCATTTACGTTCTTTCCATTTCTCGCGGTCTTGAGATATAGTGGGCCAATCTAACAAAAATGTAACCAGCTCGTCTCGCCATCATCTTTATTATTAGTTAATAAAATCCATGACCTTTAATATTAATTAATAAAACATATTAAAGGTACGTATACATAAAAGAAAACTCTACAACCAAATATTTAATTCCAGTGACAAATGGATACTACCGTTACTTGACAAAAGCTCGCCCTCAATTTTAGAAGGGATGTAACGGATGACGTCATCGCGTGAATGTTTTTACCCCAAATTCTTAGAAACAGAGTTGGGATAAACCCAGACGCAAACTGCGATGACATAATATGTGTGAATTTTAATGTTTTTGAAGTAATGACTCGAAGAAAATGATAATTATTTTAATATAAAAGCTCGAGTTTGTAATGTTTTTTAATATCAAACAGTATTTTTAATTTATATACTCAATATTAAGCGTAGGTAAGGCTCCCATATATCAAATATATGAATTAATCATTTGATTAACTCATAGGTATCTGCTGGTAAAACTCTACTTTAAAACTTTTATTATTTTTTGTAAATATTCATTGGTAGGTCTAAATTAATAAACAAATAAGTATAATCATATTCATTAATTAGGTAAATATTTAATTTATTATGCGTAGCACTTTCGTAGACAGTCTACGAATAGTTTAACCAAAAACATCTTTATAAATTCCAAAGACTGACCCCTTTCACGATCAGACGGACCTGTCAAAATACGCTAAATCCGCCCGTATCAATCGTAATACCCGTATGTCCAGATTTGCCCACTTTACCCCATTTGTATGAAATGTATGGAATTGTAGATATCAATAACCAGATAAATTCACCCTAGTGCAGTTGTGACAACCACAATAATATGGTTATAATTGATTTTATTTGTGAAATTGGTAAGGTTTGACGAAACTGTTATAGCACCCTCTATGATTTGGGCAAATTATTGTTGCGTGCAGGGTTGATTGCGTTTTTCGATATCATAATGTTGTGTTATGACGTTGCAAAATTAACAGTTTCTTCAGTATGCAGAGCCACGTCGTGATTTGTTCTCATGTGTGGATATAACTATAAAACTTGTTAGCCATAAATCAGAGGAATCATATCACTCCCAAGCTTCCTATGTCGTTCGCGGCCATGGCAATGGCTCAAACATTTGTAGAGTTACGATTCATCCAACCTGAAATGTGGCCTGAAAACATAAATATTTGTAAAACCTCTTTGTACTTTTACGATTTGTTTCTCATACATTTTATGCCGCTCATTTAAAACAGTATCTTTCAATCATCGAAGTAAATTATAAAACAAGACGGATTCTGAGAATAGCCTTGCGTATTGTATCCACGCGTTCGCTATTTATAATTACAACTTGAAATAGACCATGGAAAAAAATCTTATGTCTGTGAATTCGGCAGTCAAATATGTCTTTTTTGGAAGGTGAATAAAGATCATAATCGGTTGTAGCGGAATGAGTTGTTAACGTTCACTAAGTCAGGTAGGAAATTTTAAATTTTGAAGCGATCTCGTCTGGCGACAACCCCTGCGCCGCCGATGGGGTGGAGCGGAGCCGTCTAGCTTGAACTTCCATCTCGCTCGCTCTACGGCGTTTTAGCTATCGCCGTCTCTCCTATTATTGTCATATCAAGATTCGAACATTGCATTTTGTTTCCAATTTTCAATTTAGTTTATATCGGATGTTGGCAAGAGCAAGACGTCTGGCGTGGGGCCACACGTCGTCGTGCACGTGATAAGTCGCGCATTAGTTTTTAATATTTTTTTTGTATTTTGAGATTAGGACTTGTGGTTTTGTGTCAGTTATTTGACTTTGATTGGAACATTAAATGGAGTTCATGGATTTCTTCAATACCTTGATGGAGGATCATCACCATCAGAACTCCAATCACCACGATCGGGATCCGCCGAAAATGCCGAACTTCTTTGAAGTTGATAAGAAAAAGGTGAGCTTTGATTTAAATGAGCTTCGTCTTATATTTTAGTTTTAGTTCTAGTTATCTGTTAGTATTTAGGTTTAGTTCTTTTTTATTTATTTTTGGAGCTTACTATTACATTATTATTTAGTTTATTGGGTTAAAATTTAATATTAAGTTGATTTTATTATTAAAAATCTAATTCGATGAAATTTATAAAGATATGTTTGCTATTTAGCTACTAGTAAATATTATTTACTTATCAATAAAATTATAAACAATTAGGTACTGAAATGTAAGTAATTTAGATATCAGCCTACAGTTTAATAGGTTTTAATAAAGTAAACAATAACATATTACATTAATGATGTTGTACAAACAAATAATCGAATTATCGATTATGAATATGATCGTCAATTATTTAATTACCAAAACGTTAATAAACTAGGTAGGTACTTGAATGCATTTTATCTTATCAGTTTAATAAATAATACCTTGTTATTAATAGGTTAATAAATAAATTCAAACATAACAATTGTTTTTGGTTAGACTAAACACCTAAGTAAAGGTTGATATACATGAATATAATAATATACCGTTGATGTTTTTTTTAATTTTTTTTTATTTGTTTCACTTTATTACAATTAATTTAAAAGCTAGTTAACAATTAGCGTTCATCCTTAAAAACAGTGAACACAGCATGCTATGGTGACACGTTTAAACACTGTTTGTGGTAGGTCTCTCGTATGCGTAGGTCGTCTGTGTAGGTACCACCGCTTTGCCAGTTATTCTGCCACCAAGCAGTAGTGCGCAAGCATTACTGTATTCCGGTTTGAAAGGCATTGTCGCCAGTGAAATTACTGGGTATACGAGACCGGGGTGAAGAGCGCAATGCAGTGCTACGCAGTTCTTTTTATGGTATTAAAATTTCTTGGTGCCTATAACAATTTGCGAAATTAAAATTTCGCAAATTGTTATAGGCCACACCTGTGGCGCTTACTGACATGCTAGTTACATTACTCAGTTCCATAAAAAATCTTTCATAATTTCAAGAACAATCAAGTCTGTCATTGCATTGCAGCGATTCCTGAGTCGTGCTATTTGTTGCTCTTCAGGATTATATCGAACTAAAATTCTTCCAGAACTTTTACTGCGGCATACAAACACGGCATTATATGGGAACGTTCCATTTGTATTTTTAATTTTTTTAAATTACTTGGGTATTTAAACGCTCCATGAATATTGCGATACGAAATACTTATAATTAAGAAGCTATGAATTCTTAATTCCAGGTCCTTACCTTAATTATACTTTAAAATATATACTCAACGAGCCCAGCAACAAGATTCGAATTCCAATTTCAATAAAACAATACGTTATTAAAATCACACTAATATTATAAATGCGAAAGTTTGTATGTAAATGTGTTTGTATGTTTGTTACCTCTTCACTAGTCTTCACGCAGCAACGGTAGGTATAACGGATTTGGCTGAAATTGGAATGGAGATAGCTTATACGCTGGATTAACACATATGACTTTTTAACCGATTTCAAAAAAGGAGGAGGTTCTCTGTTCGGTTGTATTTTTTTTTATATTTGTTACCTCAGTACGCTGTCATTTACGAACCGATTTGAAAATTTCTTTTTGCGTTGGGTTCAGTATAGCTACGAAGTGGTCCCATATAAATTTCATTGATATGTGACCTTGAACTTCGAACATACATTGAAGTCGGTTTTTGTTTTTTTCTAAAAAATAATATATAAAAACGAACAGTTACCAAAGCAGCAATTATAAACTCAGTTCTACGCGGGAGAAACCGCGCGGCACAGCCAGTTAGCAATAAAATAGAAGAATGGACCGTAAAAGATTTATTCGTATGAAAGTATAAATTAAATCGCTCAATAAAGCAGCCGATCTGTTTATACCTTTTTATGTTGAAGTTAATTATATTTTTGATATAAAACCATACCGAATTAATATTGGGAAGCGGACAGATTAAAAATAATGGATTTCGTATAAATTAGGATTATTTATGAGGCATTTAATGGTTGCTTAATATCGTGTCGTTTGAGTTAGGTTGATGGCTTTAGGTATCGGATTAGAGATGGATCTTGTAGATTATGGATGTTGAATTTAAACACAGTGAAATAAAAGGAAAAAAATATAAACAAAAAGAAAGAAATACACAAGTAACAGATTAAAAGTAAGTAGATTTTGTACGCTCGCTCTAAAACGGTGAAGGAAAACATCGTGATGAAACCCGCTTACGCGCTTTGCAGTGGTAGGCTCTGGCCGTGGTTGTAATACCACCCACCGAACAAAGCCATGTCGTCAAGCGACCTAGTCGTGTTTCGGGATGATGTTCGGTGAACCATCGGGGAGACGGGTCTGAGCAGCCGCTCAACTGCCGTCTCTCTCTAGATCTATGTGCTCTATCTTAGGCCACATCATCGCTTCAGATCAGGCGAGATAGTGGCCAAACATAGATCTATTAAGTGTAAAAAAAAAAAATGATTAAATACCAAATTTTTATGCACCTTTTGAGGTTACGTCGGCATTGCAATCGCTAATAAAATGGATTTAGAATGCATTGTCATCGAGTTGTGAGCTACCCTGAAAGTTTCAGCCGGATAGCTAATCGGGAAGTGCTCGAAATTTGAGTTGCAAGATTCCTTCTGAAACGACAGAAAGATAATAAAGTAACTTAATAAAAACGTGGTTAAAAATAATAAACAAAAGTTCGTATTTACAGAAAACGCTAGCTTAGATATGGTATCAGATGGGATTGGTTTTGTCTAAACGCTCGCTTTCATTCATATAAGTACATGAGCTTTATTAAATAAGCATGGTCGTTTGCAAGATTCCAAGAGTTTAAGAAACAATTTAAATATTCTGGATTATGTTAGGTATTTTCGTTTGGAAATTTTGGAAGAAAACTTTATTTACCTACCTACCTTTATAACTTTTAGTGTTTCGAACATCCAAGTAACACCGAGGTGTAATATGAATAATATGAAATAACTTGTCAAAATATTATTTTTAGTCAAAATTATATATTTTCTTGTCAGAACCAAAGAAAACTATATATGTCAGAACTATCTATTTGTTCAGTAGTCAGTTAATTTTGAATTAAATAATGTCATGAATCGGTAAGGTTAAGCGGATAAGGGTGGTCAAGCGGGCCGCTTACATTTTTGTTACGACCCACTTTTATTACCGGGTAACGCGTGAAACGGATGATTTTATAACTAAGCCATTATATATTTATTATCGTAATGATCGGATTATCTACCCTTTTTATCCGTGTTGATTTATACTAACATATCACTTTTAAATTTGAAGTATTTAAACTCAGATGTTAAAGTCGGATAAAGTTAATTTTATGAACGGAAATATTATGTATGTATATTTTGTTTTTAGTGAGTTCGTGACGGGGACATATTTGGATGGGAATAGAGATAGCTTATATATACCCTGGATCAACACATAGGGTACTTTTTATCCGGGGAAACCGTGTGTTGCAGCTGGTCTATCATATAAGTAAAAACTTTACACTTAAAAATTCGACTTATTTGGTTCAACGTATCAGTATTGCAATCCAACGGGGCAATACTGCCAGCATCTTGGGTATGCTGCCAACTGGTGGACTGAAGCATTTGGGCTATCTATAGACCTTTAATGGTCTGAGGCTTCGATCATATATGCCCTATTAGGGTATCTATGATCAAAGGTCTGGGGGTTGTCCAATTGCTTATTCTTTCAAGTAGTTAGTTTAGTTCTAGTAAGTAGAGTGTTGCGTTGTTTTCAGTACCAAAGGCATTTGCCCGTTGAAGAAAAACCTTTAAAATATATTTTTACGGTATTTATTCAGGCGTTGCATTCTCCCCGTGTATCAAAACTGAATAATTGCAATATTTTAATCATCGGCCAAGTAATCTTCAATGCATTACAAATTACAAGTACCAATGCATATTTTAATACTACTAATCGCAGCCGACGCGACGCAAGAGCAAAGTTCGAACGAGCGAGCATTTATAAAACAGAACATTAATTTCGACTGTTGTAAAAGTATTGCAAATACGCTCGGAGCCGTGTCATTTTGTATTTACATGTGTAAGATGTGTATTTATGTATTTTTATGTATTTGTATGTATTTATATGTGCCAGCGATTGTTGAGCTCGCAAGAAATTAGCATCTCGCACACTGGCGCGCGGGTCATCCCTTCGGTGTGTGTAAGCGTGGATATAGTTTGACCACGCTTATAAGTCATTACTGGATGGTAAAATGTGTTATAATATATTATTATACCTAATATTGTTTTTTTGTGTGATATCTAAACAATAGATTTTGAAAGCAATTTATATTGTGATTCCAGAATAGATAGATAGATAGATGAACGCTTTATTGCAAACATCAAATTACAGACATTACATAAAAACAAAGAAAGTGTTACAATAATAGTGCGCTTTTTAAATAAATATTGCTGTAAATAAATAACTTTCCTGATTTTTACTGTTTTACAAAATGGTTAGTCATTCTTTTAAGTTTTTCACATGATTATATCGTGTCGATCATTGTTTATCATCATATTTAATTTTCTTGATTATTTTCTTGCCGACAACTAGTTTTGGTATTTGTACATGGCTTTTTTAGTTCTGGCTCGGTCAGCGTTTGACCACGATCTCACCTGATGGGAAGCGACGGTGTGGTCGAAGATGTAGCACGCTTACCCAGTAAGTACTCGTTCACTCTTGATTTGAACACAACCAGATTGGCTTTATGTGGAAACACAGCATTGCACTGTGAATTGTGAGTATCACAAAAAAGGTTACACAGATTAAAATCTTAACCAACGTGGTCAAGCTATCCGCGAGGGTGTCGGCACACAAGGAAAGCGAGTGCGTTGACCGAGCGTTTGTTACACCTGCAAACATCGGCCGAGTGCATTCGCAATAAACGCGTGTTTGCATGTAAACGTATGTTTGAATGTAAACGTGTGCGTTCATTAACCACCTTGTAAGGTGAAAATCTTGGCTTTGTGGACGCGTTAACTCCGGTATTTATGTGAGGGAATGTCTGCTTAGAATTCCGCAGATGTGCGGTTCAGCGAGGTTTACCTATTTTATGTCAACTACCATTCTTCAATGAATTTATTATGATTTTTTTATTTTTTTATTTTTCTGTTTGTCTAGATAATGTGCCCGTATTTCGAACTTTTATAATATTAATCATAATTAATTTTTAGAAAAAAGTAAAAACCGACTTCAATGTATCTTCGAAGTCCAAGGTCAAATATCGATGAAATTTATATGGGACCATTTACTCGCTATACTGAACTCAACGCAAAAAGAATTTTCCGAATCGGTTCATAAATGACGGAGTTCTGAGGTAACAAACATAAAAAAAACAAACAGAGAACCTCCTCCGTTTTTGAAGTCGGTTAAAAGTCATTTTAAAATTAGACTGTAGAATCAATTACTTTTTTTAATAATTATTATGTAAATTTTTAGGACGAATTGGGAATTATATTTGTAAAAAGTACTTTGACTTATATAGATAGATAGATAGAAAATTCTTTATTGCACAAACAAATTTGTAAGTTCATAGGCGAACTTAATGCTAGTGAGCATTATCTATCATTATCTATCATTAAATACATTTTATGTCGTTGAAAACCCCTTGGAACACTTCTAACTGTAACGGGACGATATCGATGTACGATACGTGCTAAGTAAATGTGTGTGTAACTGTGTACAAAAGATGCGTGTGTTCAAAAATCGCAAGTCCATGCTAATGTCTTAAACACGACTTGACCGTGCCTGGCTCGGTTGACGTTAGGACCTTTAATTATAATGAACTTTACAGGTAACTTCAGACAATTATATAATAAGTGTCACCTGTTTATCCCTTTTTATTTTTTTGCCTATCCTTTACTGTCCCACTGCTGGGCAACGGCCTCCTTCCCTTATTACGAATCGCCTTGAATTTTAAGACCACAGTCGAGTTTATTTTAAATCCATTTTGGAATACGTACGTTACCTACGTACGACTTAGACGCCTACAATGAAGGACAAGAAATGGCCCGTAATAACAGTTTTTTTTATTTTTTTTTATGGAACTGAGTGATGAAACGTGGGCGTCGTTCGCCTAATGGTAAGCGCCACGCATGCCCATAATAATTGCAGTACCACCCAGAACTTTTAATTCCATAAAAAGCTCAGCGTAGCACTGCATTGCGCTCATCACCCCGAGACATCAGATATTAAGTCTCATATGCCCAGTAATTTCGCTGGCTACGATGCCCTTCAAACCGGACCACAGTAATGCTTGCGCACTACTGCTTGACGGCAGAATAACTGGCAAAGCTGTGGTACCTACCCAGACGGCCTCCCGCATATTTAACAATGGACAGAAAGTCGTGGAAAGAGACTAGCCTAACCTTTTACCAGAAGGGAGAAGAAACGACGCAGGTGATATAATATAAACTACTACCACTTATAGTATAAATGCGAAAGTAAGATAAGTTTGTATGTAAGTCTGTCTATGTGTTAGTATGTATGTTACTTCTTTACGCTGCTGTAACGGCTCAAAAGATTTGAGTGAAATTTGGAATAAGATAGCTTATACCTTGGATTAATGTATAAGCTACTATTTTCCTGGTGAAACTATAGGAGGAACAGCAGGGCGAAGCTAGTAGGTATAATATACTGTCAGAGTAATAATAATAATATAGTAACAATTAATACTGTAAAATTCTGTAAACTGCTTTATAAACGGAGTACTCAATTTATTAATTAATTAATTTATTTATAAGACGGACTTAGCCAATTACCTAATAAAATTATTTAAAAAATATAGTAAAATATTAAAGGATAAAATATGTCAAACAAATCACAAGAAATACAAAAATAAAATTTTAGATAAAATATCAATATAATACATGTTTAGATACCGTATTACGAAATACAGTAATATATCATGAGGTGTATCAAAGTGATCGGGTGAAAAAGTGCGTCTATTCCTATGTACCTAGAATTTCAAAGTGATTGGGTGAAAAAGTGCGTCTATTCCTATGTACCTAGAATTTCAAAGTGATCGGGTGAAAAAGTGCGTCTATTCCTATGTACCTAGAATTTCAAAGTGATTGGGTGAAAAAGTGCGTCTATTCCTATGTACCTAGAATTTCAAAGTGATTGGGTGAAAAAGTGCGTCTATTCCAATGTACCTAGAATTTCAAAGTGATTGGGTGAAAAAGTGTGTCTATTCCTATGTACCTAGAATTTCAAAGTGATTGGGTGAAAAAGTGCGTCTATTCCAATGTACCTAGAATTTCAAAGTGATTGGGTGAAAAAGTGCGTCTATTCCTATGTACCTAGAATTTCAAAGTGATTGGGTGAAAAAGTGCGTCTATTCCAATGTACCTAGAATTTCAAAGTGATTGGGTGAAAAAGTGCGTCTATTCCTATGTACCTAGAATTTCAAAGTGATTGGGTGAAAAAGTGCGTCTATTCCTATGTACTTAGAAGTTAATAAGTAAGACTTAAAAAAGATTGCTTCAATCTTGTCCGTACTAAAATCGCTTTGAGATCTCTTTGACCGATAAATTGTCAATTTAAAACGTGAAAAGAGATCTTTTAAAACCAAAATACCTATCTCTATAATGGCAAGATTATCCAACAGCTGTGAAAAGACTTGTTTACCAAAATGTGTCTTTTTCTAATACGTTGTTTGTGTGCTATTGATTTATTTTGGCACAGGTTTCTGCCAGCAAAAATGTCTTCGATCTATGAAAGTTTACAATTCAATACAATTACACTTTGTTGCATACCACAAACAAGTTTACATTTGCTACTGAGCTTTTATAATAATTATCCGTTGGGTATGGTGTCAATTAAAAATTTAGAAATAATTTAAAAAATATAAATTCATTCATATTTTTAATTTTTTTATAATTTATAAAATATATTACATTGAATAACTACTCTTTGAATTATGTGCCATGCGCGTTATCGTAAGGAATTGCCACTCGCGATGCCGATTCGATAATAATGATAACGGATTTCAAATCAAGTGGAGCGCCACTATCAATTTCGAAAATCATGGTAACCAATGAAAACATTAGTTCTAATTTTGAACGAGCTCATTCGTTTTTAGTCATAGTGAAGTTGGGGTACTTGACAGATATTTTTTTAATGAAGCGTTCCATCTAGTCTTAGTTTTCCAACAAATACAACGCAATTTACGAACAGGGCGGGCGGCGCAAACTAGGGCGGGGAAAATTAATCCGCCCAAAGCTGTATTACGCGCAGCAATTATCTAGTTCGGGATTAAGCCGCTTACTCACTACACCAGTGGCTGGTTTGAGCCGAATGGAATTGGTTTGCTTGTATGGAGTTGTGATATTGCATTGATGATTGTTTTTCTTTTTCTTCATTTATTTATGGCTTTTAAACATTGTTTGACGTTTTTCTGCCAATGTTGAAATGATACCACAGTGTTTTTAATTAAAATGTCCGATACAAAAATTAGATAACTTAATTTTTATAAAGAAAATAATATAAATAAAAGGTTTAGAAGAATTAGAAGGTATTAAATTTTAAAGACGAATATTATTGATTTTAATAAAATGAAAAGATATCTATATATACAAATATTTAAGCGAAATATTATTAGAAATTATTTCTAATGACTTATCTAGTACAAAATTGAACGTTTAGCATATTTTGGAAACCTGCGTCCTGATTACCTCAGCCATTTGCCAAAATAATCAAAATAATTTCACTAACCACGTTGCCAATAAAAACACAAACCTATTATTTACTCTATTCGTTTTACAAACAGTTTTTTACTCCTAATATTGGAGTGTCATAAACTAAGCTAGGTTATACTCCTTCACTCTTACAAAATTATCTAAGCAAATACCCAAAACATAATCACAAAGGGACACCTAACATATTTACAATCGTCACCCCCTCACAGGGGCAATACGGAACCACAGATTAATGAGTAGTCACAAGCAGAGCCCCAAAATGTTCATCTAATTGGAGATCAAAAGAGGGGCGTGTAATCGAGTACAATGTGTGTACTCGATAGGAGTGTGCTAGGAGATAGGGCGACTGGATGTGGCTCATAATACCCGTTTTTTTTAATAAGACTCATTTTCGAATTGTTTTATTAATAATATAGTTTTTTTTACGCTTAATAGATCTATGTTTGTTCACTATCTCGTCTGATGTGAAGCGATGATGTGGCCTAAGATGGCCATAGATCTAGAGAGACGGCAGTTGAGCGGCTGCTCAGACCCGTCTCCCCGATGGTTCACCGAACATCAGTTTGGAACTATTGATAAAAACAAGTATACATTTTATAAAAAAAATCCGACTTCAATGTATCTTCAAAGTCCAAGATCAAATATCGATGAATGGTATGGTATCACTTCGTAGCTATACTGAACCCAACGCAAAAAAACTTTCCAAATTGGGTCATAAATGACGGAGTTCTGAGGTAACAAACATAAAAAAAAACAATCTAATAAAGAACCTTCTCCTTTTTTGAAGTCTGTTAAAAACAGAAGGTTTCGTATATTATGATAAGGTAATCAAATTTAATAATTATTATTGCCGTTACTAATTTAAAAACCATGTGATTCCCAACTTTAAATATTTTAAGAAATAATTTACATTTATTGGCATAAATATTAAATGTTTGATGCATGGACACAGAATTAAAAATAGGGCTCAACTCTACGTAATAATTGTATAATATGTAATATCGTAATAAATCATAGTAAATAAATAAATTTATTTTCACCAAAATAAGATTACATATAACATGATACTAAAATAATGAATTGCTTTCCTTTTGTTGAAATGAATAATATTGATTTAATCGAACATTTAAGTTTCTATTTAACTACCTATGCTACTAAAAAGAAACTAGTATTAAAATATTGCTCAGTCATTCTAACCATGCTTCAGTACCTCATCCAGTGAGTTACCTGAGTTATCTCTCTCACTAGTGTGTGTTGATGACCACCGGTCGCTTTGTTTTTGACGATTACACGATTACTTGCCCGGAATAACCCTGGGGTGGTCATTATTCGGCAATAGATGAACACCCTATGTAAAGATCGGCGCAAATAAGAACCCACGTGCAGAGCAGAGGTGATGTAGGAACAAGCTGAAATATATATAAGAAGCGCCTGTTTTTTTGTGTTTCACGGCATCTTTGATGTCCTTTTTGATGAGATATAAAAAATATTTAAATTCTGTAAATATTTTACAGAACTTATTGGTCTAAAATTAAGAATTCCACGTTAAACCTGCAACTGGTGATTCAC
This sequence comes from Petrophora chlorosata, assembly GCA_951640565.1. NCBI lineage: Eukaryota > Metazoa > Arthropoda > Insecta > Lepidoptera > Geometridae > Petrophora > Petrophora chlorosata. The sequence continues at coordinate 6,187,137 of OX621205.1, read as the reverse complement.
GTAAAAAAATTCAGTTTGTTAAAGGAATATTTTACGAGTATTTTTACAATCATTATCCTTTTTTTGATACTCGCGTCGGTTCTCTTTTCATACAGACTATAGGCACCCTAATACATAATTGTGTACAAAAGCCTATTTCCTGAACTGGAGTGTGAAGCAGAAAATCGAGTTTGACAGCAAATTGATTCTGTCGGTTTATGTGGTGCTAACTGTGGACAGTGGACATGGCGATTTGTGGGCAATTTCAATATTATTATTGCATTCAATTTCAATATTCAATTCGGTTTGAGTTGAGCGATGCCACGTCTAGCGGTACTTGGCGTAAACGCTACGGAATGAACGGTTCGGAATTTGTATAACACAATTACTTCGTTTGCATTCTTCCTTATTGATTTCATATGTAATTTAAAATTTGATAGAAAATAATAATTGACATTAGAAATAGCTACTTTGTCACTATGTTTGTAAACTGTTGGCTATGTATATATTCAAAACAAATTAGGTATTTCAATAATTTCTTTTCAGATGGTTATATTTAATAGAAAAAAAAGTGTGGCACTCGGAGACTGCCGCGGTAAAGCTATCGCATGGCATTCGGAGTGGGGGGTGTTAGGTTATTTTCGTTACGGAATTTCAGGATTCGGTCTCCACGCTCAAGGCCCGCGATAGAAGCTATGCAATAGCTTAAAAATTAGCCCAACGTATTATCGTACTGCTATTTCAGAACAGAGCCTGGAAATCGACCTATCAATCTCAGAACCGATAGGTCAAATGAGCAGTAATTTTAAAGCAAACACCTCAGAATGGGAATCACTTAGCGGCTTCGGTACGATACCATCAAAGAAAATTACCGATTGTGGAAGGCTCTATTCATAAAATAACGCAGTCAAGGGGATAGCTAACTGATTGTTTTATCAGCAGTATGGGATTTTCATTATTATATTCAACCCAACTTTGCAAAGCCAACTTTGCAAATACGTCATTACATTCGTCGGTTAATATTGTAAAAACATAAAATAAGATTTATGTGAAAAATATTTTTTTCAAACCAAACTTTTAACAAATTTGTAATCGCAACCGTGAGCAGATTAAAATGAGCCCCAAAACTAGTAGCTTACAATTATCCGTCAAGGAGTTCCATTTCCCACCTTCCGTCTCCATCATCAGATCAGCTGGCTGCCACCATATTATTACATTATCATCGGACTTTGACAAGTATGCAAAATTTCAAATGCGTAGGATGACAGGAAGTAGTTCAGATTCAAAATGCCAAAAATTGCAAGTAAAATAAAAGCTTGTAGAAAGAACTACAAGTCGTTTTCTATAATTTAATATTAATTTTACACGTTTAAAATCAGTTTGTACTGTTTTTGTTACTGTTTCTAATGTTGAGATTGACGACAATATATTTGCGGACGTCGTATCATTTAAAAAAAAAACAGAGGATTCGTAACGTTTTCAGTAATAAGACTAAAGTAAAACATAGAGAAGTACACCGATTTCGACAGACAACAACTTCGTATCAATCGATGCTTTGTTTCGCGGGCATCGCACTCTCGACCAGCCCACCATATTTTACGTCAAATTGGGTAAACAGGCTAAGTCATGGACTGAAGCGATGCGTCTTTGACGTCATTTTATCCGTCAGTTTGACGTAGTACAGCGAATTCAGTGATAAGTGTAAAGTCCAGTTTAAATCAATGAGAAATAAATTATGAGATGAGAAGGGAAATAATGTAACGTTAACAGTTATATTTTGACTTATGGATTCATCAGTTTGGTATAACTAAAATATTTAAACAAGTAATAAATTAGAGTTAGGTTATTTATAAACGTTAATCATTTTAATTAGTTATTTGTATGTAACTCGAAGATAAATGTACTTTCTCCACATATAATCGCAAATTGCGCAGCAAAAGCTTCAGTTTACTATATTTTTTTTATTGAACTGAATGATGAGACGAGCAATTCGTTTGCCTGATGGTAAGCGCCACGCCTGCCCATAACAATTGCAGTGCCACCCAGAACTTTAAATACCATAAAAAGAACTGCGTAGTAAGCATTGCGCTCATCACACCGCGACATCCGATATTAAATCTCATATGCCCAGTAATTTTGCTGGCTACAATGCCCTTCGAACCGGAACACAGTAATGTGTTATATCCACGCTTTTTGATAAACTTAAACCGCTTTCGGCTTATAAATTAGGCTTCTTTGTAATATTTGTTTTCCTAATTACAGCTCCGGTTAGAACTGTTACGTACAAGCTTCGATCGGAGTAGTGACACCTGCGTATCATTGACTCCATAGGTGCACTTAATCGCGTATCTTTGTCGTCACTCTTTTTTACATTCAGTAAGTTAACAACCGCCCGCGACTTCGTTCTTGTCGACTTAATAAAATATAGCCTATGTTATTCAGGGATACTAAAAACGGCGAAGGAAAACATCGTGAGGAACCGGCATGTCCAAGAATTAATCACAAAAATTCAAGGACATGTGACATCCAACAACCCGCACTGGGCAAGCGTGGTGGATTATGGCCCATGAGAGAAGGCTTGTATCCCAGCAGTGGGAACGTTATGGGCTGATGATGATGACTCGAGATAGTGTAGATTTCTACCATGGCCCCACAACACCCAGACACGAAACAAATGTTTGCGGTATCTTTCTGTGCAAAAACATTTGCACCGTCGCGGGAATCGAACCCGGAACCTCAGTGATGAGATTTAAGCCAACCTGCCCAACCACTACGCCACAGAGACTGACAGTATGCCCAGTAATTTCGTCGTTAATCCTAACATAAATGCATTGCAAAACAAACGATATAATACCCTTCATTTTCAAAACACCTTAAATTTGTGAAATGAAAACATAAAATCGTTCAACAAACACCGGTTTCATCATAAGTGTGAATGTGTAACAGCTATCCATTATCCTAAAAACAACTTGTATCAATTTGGTATAATTGATTGTGTTTTTATTCACGAGTTAGTGTTGCTCTTGTTACGGGAATAACCCACTATACGGATTTTATTCTACATAATATGTACAGATTTTAACTTTTATACGACATTCAGTTAATAATAACTAATTCGTTATCGTTTCTAGACGGTCTCTGTGACGTAATGGTTGGGTAGGTGAGCTCAAATGTCGTACACCGCGGAGGTTGCGGGTTCGATTACTACTATAAGACAAATGTTTGTGCACACAAATTGAGGTGTTTCTGTTCACCTATAAATGGTTATGCGTTTAGCAATGACATTTTTCGAATATTTCTTTAATTATGTACTGAAGTAATAATTGTTGGTAAACCATAAATAAAATATATTAAAAAAAGCGCATACATTTGTTTCGTGTCTGGGTCTTGGTTCCCTAGATACAGGGAATCATAATAAGGGACCAAGAATTATGTATATACGTGATTAAATTAATTAAGTAAATTTTTAAATCTTATAGCTGACTCCGGCCATAATAATGATTTATTCCGAACCTGACACTAAAACCTGACCCGGGACCGGGTTAGGTTAGGAACAGCAAAAAAGAGATTAATTTCCATTACAAACGTAACTTCTTAACCTGGCCCGAATTGATGTTCTTAACCTAACCCCGAATCTAAAAACCTACCTATTTGTTAAGCTTTTTGTGCAATGGATGGAACATCGATCATAATAATTGTAAATGTAATACACTAGCTGCGACCCGCGGTCGCATCGCAATCGGTTCAGTAGTTTTTGCGTGAAGAACTAACAAACATTACATACATACACAAACTTTCACAATTAGAGTAGGATTTGGTTAATGGAGACACAGTAATAAAATATTTCAAAATCAAAATCTTTCACAGCTAATATTTCATTGACTTATACATATTGGATGGAAGAAAAAAAAATGAAAACTACAACTAAATAAAAGATAACCTTACTGCAGTCAGTAAAAAAAATGAGAATTGTAAATCCTATAATACATAGGTGTAATACAATATTTTACATTATCCCTGACTTGATCTAAGATGTCCGATAATGTCAAATTTCAAGTTAATGTCAAAAGGTTTTTTATCGGATATATTTCGGAGAGTGTGCGTCGGAATTGCAATAACTAATAACCCCAACCCCGTTTCATCATCGGACTACAAGACGTACGGCGACACGCCACCGTTTAATGGTGGACAATCCTCCTGCGCGCACTAATCGCTAGCGCACTGCTGACGAGTGGAACTCCCTGCCAGAGTCAGTCTTTCCCGATAGCTACAATCTAGAAATCTTCCAAGTCTCGAGTGAACAGTCTACCTATATTCTATCTTGGCAAGCGTGCTAGATCAGCGACCACATCGTCGCTTACCATCAGGTGACAGGTAGTGGCCAAACGCAAGCCAAATAGCAATAAAAAAAACTAAAATTTACGTCCGACCCCAAACTATAAATTTAACATAATAAAACAGTAGTTCTACCTATATGACAGTGAATTTGTCGGTACCTAATTTCATTACATTTCAGTTGTACATGCGGACAGTAAATTAATTTAACAACAGTACATTGCAACTAAAACGTGAAACCTCTGTCGTGACTGACTCCATATTTTGTGGTTACAATGACTCCTTTATGTTCTAATGCGCGATTACAACTTGCACAGATTGCTTGGTAGTTACTACTGAGATACCACAGTTTAGTTAATAGATAGTACTGGTGTACCACAGAATAGTGATAGTGTACCTGACGTCATAGATTGTTTCAACAGTGACTAAAATGTTTTGTCTAGCCGTTAGTAATATAAGCTAATGTCGTTTATTAGAATGGTGCAGTTAAAATAATGTTTGCACTAGATTTTTTATCGTTTTATTGATTTCATACAAAGTTGTTAATACCTATGTTGCTCTAGCATACCTAGTTGCAAAAGCAGAAGGTGATGTTTTGTGATGACTACTTTTAACTTCATTTTCAATCTATTTACTTAATTGTTAATGTGGTCAAAAAGTAAATAGCTTAAGTTGCTTAAAAACAAAATTGATAATAGCTTTTGGGGTTACTGAGAAACTATTATGGTTATCATATATCCTTTCTACTTATTTTATATATGCGAATGTTTATAAGGATGGATGGATAAATGTATGTTTGTTAGTCAATCACGCAAAAAGTACTAAACGGATTTTGATGAAATTTGTTATGTAGGTTGTTTAGGTCCTGGAAAAGGACATAGCAAGTTTTATCTCGGAAAACTGCGGGGCGCAGCTAGTATGGAATAAAAAAGCTCTTTAAATTCCAATTCGCCCCTTTCATTAACTACCTAAATGGGTTGATAATGGAATACTCCTTTAATAAGTATGTTGGTGCATGTATAATATTCTTACCGGCCGCATTAAACTGACTAGTACTATTGTAACCCTGTATCTAAGTACCACAATAACAGTACCATGTTGACACTTATCAATACTTTTAATTTATTGCAAACGGAAAACACTGCGTTTGCTATAATTAACCGATACACAACGTTGCTTGGTTGGAATATGGGACGAGTTATCAAAAGATGTACACGGCCGTCACTTAGATGGTTAATAGATATTAGGCTGAAACCCCACCAGGCCTCTTATAATAAAATTATTACAATACAATACAAAACAACATAAATATGGAATTTAAATATGTGTACTAAACGCTTTATTGTAGATATATCGTATACAAAATACAATAACAACAAAGAATCTTTTACTATGGTAGGTACCTACTATATTAAAGTACTTCTACGATTTGATTGTCATTAGTGTCAATTGTTCGGCTTCCGAAAATCTTTTATGTGTTGCTGTAGCAACGCAAGAGTTGCTATAGCAACGCTAGTGTAGCCATAACAGCGCTATCAGAACACGTTATACAGAATATCAATGCAGTTTTTTTTTTTTTTTTTTTTTAATAATGTCGTGTCACAAAATGACACTTCATTAACATTACAATCTAGCCTTATAAGGCTAATAAGTAATTTGAATTTAACTTAAACTGCTAAGTAGAGTCAATGCAGTGAAAATATATTTTTATCAAGTTTTTTTATGTAACTGAGTATTGAGACGAGCATGGTAAGCGCCATGCCATAACAACAAAATGGTTGAAAGTAAGCCATCAGCCCGCTATCGAAATAAATAGTGAGCAGACTACAAAACTGTCAAATTTGGCGATTTTTCATTCCGTCGACTTGTGATAAGAGAATTAGCCATTAGGGCCCAGGTTAGTGATTATTGACACTAAAACTTGTTGTTGTGCGTCATTTTGAAGGTGATGGAAAACGTGACATTCTAATTTTATTAGAAACTGCAACCACCATCGACGTTAGCATGCAGGAACTAAATAAATTGAAATCTATAGAAAACAAATTGTAATTTAAATATTTCAGAATTTATGGCAAAAGAATTACCACTAGAAATGGATTATTTCACCATAAATAGCTTGTGATATTAAATTTATTTGTTTTAGATCTACTGTTTTCTTGTTCGTATTCTTCATGGTTGAAGATCGTGTCCCTCAAAGTCCTAACGTTATAGCTCTTTGTTTCAACTGCTTCCATTTTGTTGATTTTCGACTTCTTCCATAGCGGTCGTTATAGGGAGGCCAGTGAGTGTTATACCGGCTAGGTGATCGGCCGCAATTTTTTTCCTTCTTCTTCGCTAATCACAACCAACCAGTGAAGGTTGTCCAGTTGTCAACGGGCAATGTGACCAAAGATTATCTGGTAACAGATGCTAGAGCTAGACGGACAAAACCTTACCTATACGCAACATACCTGTTTTTCATCATCAAACAAAATGTGGGAATGCTTTTCTTCTCCACAGTCAAGAAAAGGAACCGTGGTCTACGAGGCATTTTCATAGATCTTGTTTTGTTTATTTTCAATGGTGGTCTTACAGGACTGTGGACTAAGCATATAATACCTAACAGTATGTACTTGCTAAGAGGATGTGGCCAGTTGCTTGAGTCATAAACTAGTAAAGAAAAGAAATCGATTGTTCTTCTTTGATTTATAATCATAAGGAAACCATATATAACACGTGAATGTTGTAACACTGCATCATGAGATGTTTTATTTAATCATTCATTACATAATACATAATACATCTTCTCACACACGCAAAACATTTCACATTCGCTATTAATAACACCTCGCATAAACCATCAAACGCAATAAGTGTAAATCTTTACCATTTCCATAAACGTTGTTACTATTATGTTCACCAAAGGTTTATTTATAAATACATCTTATACTTTACAAGTTTAAATTATTGCAAGCAATTTGAAATTGTCTTGCGGCGGCGCGTGGTTAAGCCTCGTCCACATCGGGCGCATTTGTCGCGCGGTACTAAGGAAACGCAATGGTGTAGACATCGCACATGCAGGGATTTTCTTGTGTCCGATGTTATAATAGCCAATATTTGCTGCAACATGTACTTACTATAACACATACTTACTGCTTATATACCGTGTGCCGATTTGGGATCAAGTCAAGTTACAGGATAATGAATCCTTCAGTTTCATTACGTTTTCGTCCATCTTTTTTAATACGTACAGCGAGGGAGTGGAACGCCCTGCCATCGTCTGTTTCCTGTTAAATACTACCTTGGTGTATTCAAATCAAGAGTGATAAGTTACTCACTAGGCAAGCGTGCTTCATCTTCGACCGCATCGTCATTTCCCATCAGCTGAGATCGTGGTAAAGAAAAAAAAATGATTTTTGACATTTTTCAAGTTATTTTAAACTTCATACACAGTTTTTGTAAAAATGGTTCAGTCAGCAAAAATCCCCTTTGATATTGTCTAGTATTGTATTTGTTTTCTGCGGTATTGGCAAAAGTGCGCGGGAAAAGTTGCGATACATGTCGCGCGACATACGCCAGTCGCGACATACGTATTCACTATGACAAATTGGCGATTCCTTGCTTCAAGGAAACGTCGATTGTTTAATTAATAAACGACATCTGCGATATTTGTATTTTTTATGATGCGTCATATATATGAATATATGAATACGTCATAGACATGTCGTTTATTAATGAAGGAATCGACGTGATTTCGAAGCAAGGAATCGACGTGATTTCGCCAAGTTGTCATAGTGAATTGTGGCCCTGGTGTGGATAAAGCGTGTCGCGACTATGCATTTTGAAGAGGTTGCGCGTACTAGACAAAGAGACTTGAACGTTTCTAAGTTTCTGAACATAATTATATTTATTTACTTGTTTATTGTCAAAAATATGCTACAGATCAAAGAAACTCCGACGAAGCTTCAAATACATTAACAGTTTTTTAAACATATTAAAAAAGGCTTTATCGCTGATGTGATTATGTCGCCTTGGTTATAATAATAGATCTTAGTTTGAAAGTCAAATTCAAAATAGGTATTTAGTAACTAAATATTTATCATACAAAAACAAGGTCACGATATTAATCCAAATTGAAAATTCTGATTTTAACTACATTTTTATGTAGATATTGGATGAATTAACAATTTTCCAAGGTTCGTGTAAAAACTTCCTAACATCACCCCTTGAGAATGATTTTGTAGTCCTTTTAGGCCGGAAAATATTATACCACACCTTTGCCAGATATTCAACCACCAAGCAGTAGTGTTCAGTGCTGTGTTTCGGTTTGCGAGCACTGTTTCAAGTTAAATTACTGGACATTATGAGTTTATGAGACTTCACACTTCACACTGCCGCAAAGGTCTTGTGGTTCTGCAAACGTATTGCTCACCATCTAGTGAACGACCTGTTCGTCTGGTCAGGCAGTTGTTTAAAAAATATTTTTCAAAAAAAACTAAACCGACTTCAAAACCCAAATGGCACTCAAAAGTAAAAAATAAATTAATATAATTATCATAAGCGCTACCCACTCATATATTTGAAGTCGGTGCCAGCCAAGTCTAATAGGTAGCAGATAAATACTATGTATATAGTAAGTACTACTTGTAGGTAGTATCTATCTACTACCTTTTACCTTTTGGCTGGCACCGACTTCAAATATATGAGTGGGTAGCGCTTATGATAATTATATTAATTTATTTTTTACTTTTGAGTGCCATTTGGGTTTTGAAGTCGGTTTAGTTTTTTTTGAAAAATAATTTGTTTTACCCTTTTTAGTGAAAAACAAGTTTTAATTAAATTAAATCAAAAAGTTTTTAAAGACAAGCTTTTATGATCTAGAAGCAACATCATGACGAAGTTAAAACCGGGCTATCATGAAAAAAAAATCATGTCTGTCCTATTCTCTGTTGAGGAGTTCCCTCGCCGGAAGTCAATCCTGGGTGTATCTGCCATGTCATGATGGAATTTAGAACAGGCTATTATGGTTAAATCCATTTACGAAATGTTGTGTCTGTACTATTTACCGTTGAGGAGTTCCCTCACCGGAAGTCAACCCTGGGTGAAGCAGGTGAAGCAGTCGAATACAAACCTCCACCTTTAGAAAGTTGGTTACGAAAAAAACAAGAACCGACTTGAAGATTAAAACTTATATTTTTTGTTTTTGCTATTTTTTTCAAAAACTACTGAATGAATTTCGATAAAATTTATATGGGACCACCTTTGAAGTATTACCTACCAATCAAAAAAAGAATCATCGAAATCGATGCATAATTGGTGGAGTAATCGCGTAACAAACACACAAAAAAAAAAAAAACCATTCCGTCGAATTGTAAACCTCCTCCTTTTTGAAGTCGGTTAAAAAAATAACTAAACACTTCACGACAAAATTAATATTCGCCAACTCACCTCCACACCTATTTACATAAATATAGGTGGGTAGGTACTGTTTAGTCCCTGTCAGTCTTCGTTGATACCAACCACATACCCATTTAATTTGCAAAATGTCTAAGCCACAATAAAAATAACACTCAATAACACACACAATAGTCGATCAGAAATCGCCCACATCTGTGTCGAAAGCGTTTTCTGTGACCAGACACCTTGTCCTAGTTAACTGCGATTCAGTATTGACGCGATGATTTATTTCGTTTGTGAGAAATCAGCACAAAATGTTGTATTAACCTTGCGTTCACTGTCTTGAATATCTTTGAGGTTATCCTGAGATAAATTAGAAGATGGAGACAAAACAAACAAATTCTCTTCTCAAAGAAGTTAGGTACCATCAAACGTGGCAACATTACCATATTTTTAGGGTTCAAGTCCAAAGGGAAAAACGGGAGCCTATTACTAAGACTCCGCTGTCCGTCCGTCTGTCACCTGGCTGTATCTCATGAACCGTGATAGTTAGACAGTTGAAATTTTCACAGATGATGTATTTCTGTTGCCGCTATAACAACAAACACAAATAAAAGTAAAAACCTTAAGGGGGCTACCATACAACAAACGGGACTTTTTTGCCGTTTTTATAGAGAATGGTACAGAACCCTTCGTGCGCGAGTCCGACTAGCACTTGGCCGGTTTTTATTTTACATTTTATGGAACTATTACAACACGTAGCTGCTTATTCAGGATTTTATTGATATAATTTGTAACGAATATGTCTCTTGGCTCAACCATTGAATTTTACTAAATCTCGCACACATTCGTTTTACTGGGAAAAAATATGAGTTAGGTAAAACTGACACATTTTTGGCAACTTTACCTAGCCTATAGATTACATTGAAAATGTGTACATTATCTTTCTATTATACTATACTGCGCTAAATAAACGATATTACTATTTTGGAAGCTCCTATCTTCGCATGAATTAGTTAAATTAATACATGGCTAAAGATGTCCCAAGGTTTTTAAAATTATATATTAGTTATATTTAATAAAATGGCTAGGACTCACGTAGTTTGTCGAATTAGTTGACCTAGGTTTCGAGCATGTCCGATGCTCTTCATCAGGGGCGAGCTTACGCTGCGAGATCGCGGCGACCACTGAACTGGTTTTTAAAATTGTCATTAAATCAGGTGCACGTCGAGGTCGTCAGGGCTATTATTTTGATAATATGAAAAAATTAAACATTATTCTTAAATACTGAAACTTGAGGTACCTACACTAGGTAAAATTGCTTGAGGAAAGTAAAGAGGCCACAGTTGACGGTACTACCTTGTCCGCGTGTTTTTGTTTGTTCTGTGGTTTAGTTTGACTTTTTAGCATGCGCTTTTGTTATCGCGGTATTTTGTAACCACAGGTGACGACATTTTTTTATTTTTTTTTACATTTTTTTCCTAACTAGGGTTCCCTGTATCTAGGGAACCAGAAACTACAAAATATGGAATGAGCTACTGCCCGAGGTTTTTCCGCAGAGCTATAACATGGGGTACTTTAAAAGAAGGGTGAAAAGAGTCCTTAAAGGTAGGTAACGCACCAGTAATGCCCCGAGTGTTGCAGGTGTCCATAGGCGACTGTAACCGCTTACCATCCAGGCGGGCCGTCTGCTTGTTTGCCTATTAGTCATATAAAAAAAAAACTACGAGGTCCATGGTCCAACAATACCCAGACACGAAACAAATGCTTGCACTTTTTTTTTCTGTCCACAAACATTTGTCCCGTCGCGGGAATGGAACCCGCAACCTCAATAGTGTATGTGATTTGAGACAACCTACCCAACCACTACACCATAGAGGCTGTCATTACTTATACCTTTTTAAATCTCAGGTCCAATTAAGTTTAATTTCATATAATTCAATTTTATATTTATAGGCACTAACATTGAAATGTGCAATTGAAGGTGGTGTCGATAAAATAGCTTGAATGCATCAATGTATGACTGTATGTATGTATTCATTCGATTGTATTGAAACGAGCCATGATTGGTTGTTTGCTGGTCGTAAAATTAACTATATAAGTATTTACGCAATAGAAAATTACATGTTTATCCAATGTAATCATGATGTTAGTGTGAACTTCGTCATATCGATAGTCGATGGATGACCATGTCATGTTACATCACTATCGTGACCAATGTCATTGTAGAAGTGAAGCATTTTCAAAGGCCTGTAAAATTATTTTCAGTTGACGATTTTGATGTTACCAGTTTAATGCAACATAACAATAAAATGTGAACTTCAATGTGTGCTGGTTTTAGGTAAGAATATTATTTGATTATACGATAAAATAATATATATCGATAAAAATATTCCTACGCTAATCGAAAATCAATCCCTATGACATACATAACATTGTTTTATGTGTTTCATAAAATACATAATTTTATTGTTTACCGATAAACATGCGATTTACGTCTCTGTCCCAATTTATTTAATAATCGAAGACGTTGTTGCACAAGGTCACGACATAGGCTCTCAAACTTTTTGACCTATGGCCCCTTTAGGAATAAAAGTACTAGTGTCATGTCTGTTTTTAACTGTTGTGTTGAAGTACTATATTATATCAAAAAAAATAAAAATTCAGCGTAAGCTTATCCAGTAACCTTGATATCTGATGTTATAAAGAAGATTGTTAAAAGTATACCACCGCCTACGAGTCGTAGTGGCTATGTATGTTAATTACTCAGAAATTTACTATTAAGACACTATTTTGTACGTTTTCTTTTTTGACTTAGTTTATTACTATCTGTGGAGACTTGTAATTGGTTAGTTAGCAACTTGTACATATGTTTTGTAATTGATAGCTGTAAGTCCCCCAAATAAAATAAAATAAAATAAATAATAAACACAGGACAGTAAAAAAAAAATTACACAGCACGCAGATGTGTACCTAAATTTTTTATGGAACAATATTTCACACTAATACAATAAAATTCTGGATTATGAGAAACCAGATCGGCTTTGTATATTGTTATTATGACACAGTGCGAGGAAGTTTCACAATATTTATTTATTTATTCATGCGGAAGGGGAGAGTCAGTAATTGGCACGTCACAATGGAGATTATGGAGCTTATGGACCAGTTTAGTGATTCGAACATTGACGCCCGGTGGGCGACGCCGACGGCGGCCCTGTTATGATAATATTCCCTTCATTTCATATAATAATTTGTCGAGTTCACATCGAGTGGACTGTAAACAGACAGTTTAGAACATGACAATGAGGAAGAGTGTGTGATTTCCTATGTCAATTTCATTAAAATGAATTTACAGAAGAAGGGCCTTGATTATGCAAATGATATGAATGAACCTCGTGAACTTTTAGTTTGGATTATTAATATCATGTAATAAAAGTATTTAAATTCTTAGTTGTTAATAAATTCTAATTTGATCATATTGCTGAAGTTGTTATTACATTGCAAAAGATTTCTTAATCTGCTGGGTACAAGAAGTGCCAAGAATTTACTAATTTGTACGTTTACTAAATAGGCAATTAGCTAATAATGTAACAGCGGCTTATCTAGGAGATGTCAATTTCTATTGAATTGATGTTATCCTTCATGGTGGTCTTTCATGTAATCCACACTTAAAACCATCGACTTTCTGCTTTCCTTCAATTCTTTAAATTAATAATCTAAAACAAACGTTTAATCGGGTAATTGCCGTTATTACTCAAATACTACATACTGTTTACTAAAATTTATTTAAACACTTACAAGGTGAAACAATTATATATTTAATTAATATCCACACTTGATTGACGATTAGCTTATTCCACTACACTTGATTATATGAGGTTGACGCGCGACAGGTGATTCTCAACATTAATGCCCCTTTTCCTCGATCGTTTGACTCATAACAGCGCCAACACACAGCTCAGGCGCGCATCAATCTCTGGTCGCTGTCGACTCCGCCGCAGCCCTTTCGATTAATCATGGGAGTCTTCGATTAGCGCCGGGTACTGCGTGAAAACACGTGTTATGGACATTTAGAGGAGTTAACGAAAAGAGTTTATGGGATTAAAATTTGAATGTTTTAAAATTTGATTATATAATGCTTGGTCTGATTTTGATTAACAATTTCATGTGCAAGCACTCTTAATATTTATGTATTTTGTCTAGAAAAGTATTGAAAGCTTCGTGGATTGTTAAAGTTTGATGATGTTTTTTTCTCTATAGAGCCCAAGTTTCTATCGTTAAGTGAAAATAGAACTTGTGAATTTGCATATGTTAGACTTAATTCTAACGGCACATTGAAGTGCCTTTACAGTTCACGGAACAAACTTCATTTTCGCACACAAACCTTTATCGGCTCACACATTTAGGCGGAAACAGGAAGTGTCAAATGGCGTTTCGTTGTCTTCTCCACGGCCCAGTTCTTCGTACCGCTAAGTGCCGTGTTGTAATTGTCCGGTCAATGCAAATAGAGGTACATGGTTACTAGGGTTGCCTACAAGCACTTTAATATGGTTCATTATGACACATTTTTTTACTATTATTTCAGTATATTATTTAGTTTGTATCGCTGCGTTTAGTGATTACAAATTGAATAAATGACCCTATTTGTAGCCCAGAATTGGGTGTGAAATGTTTAAGACAGCCTTCATTTTCTGGAGTAGGAAACAATGTATCCTATATATTTATACACATTTTTAATAAACGTATGCTTCTTTGGTTATACTTTTTAACTATATCTTGTAATAGTATTTTACTTTGTCAAAAGCTAGCAACCCTGCAAGGTGCCTCGTATGATGATAAAGCGCCGCGTCGCGCTTGTTTCACAGCTTTGGACAGATTCGGCGCGGGTCAGAACTGTGTGCATTGCTCTATAACGGGTCAATGTTTGCGTGATGCTGATCATAGTATTGCATTATATTTTATTTGTTGATAATATTTGTTAAATTAATATTAGCTTCATTCATACCTAGATAATAAATAATACGAGTATAATCTATTTGTTTGAAGATTTTGAACAAGATTGGCTATGACCAGAAACCTCAAAGGATGCATGATGATTATCATAAAAACGATTTAGAGCGAGTGTGGCTCAGCGGGAACTCGTGCGCCTTTCAATCTTACGGATCTGGGTTGGATTCCCAAGTCGGCCCTGCATCAATGACTTATAGTTAAGTGCAGATTTTGTACGCTCGCTCTAAAACGGTGAAAGAAAACATCGTGATGAAACCCGCTTACGCGCTTTGGAGTGGTAGGCTCTGGCCGTGGTTGTAATACCACCCACCGAACAAAGCCATGCCGTCAAGCGACCTAGTCGTGTTTCGGGATGATGTTCGGTGAACCATCGGGGAGACGGGTCTGAGCAGCCGCTCAACTGCCGTCTCTTTCTAGATCTACTTGCTCCATCTTAGGCCACATCATCGCTTCACATCAGGCGGAATAGTGGCCAAACATAGATCTATTAAGTTTAAAAAAAAAAACGGTGTTATAGAAAGTTCCTTCTCGCTAGTTTGTATTGTGCGCTGAGGCGGTGACGTATCAATGGATAAGTAACATAATTATATGTAAAATATTTAGACGTACCTTTATATAAGCTATACCCAATTAAATTAGTATTCCACCTGCACACATGATGTGTTATTATACTTAATATATTATTATAACACTTATATATGTATTATGTACTTAAATAGTTCTAACTCACCTGTTTCTTTCAAATATATTCAAATTTTATTTCGCAAACCAATCAAGCGTTTAAATTTTATCGTTCGGCGTAAGTGATACAGGAGTTTTATCACTGTTTCAAATTACCGAGTGCATTTAAATGGCGGATACTGCTATAATTATTTCACCTGACACGCCTTTCGCGGTGGGGAGCTCATTTTATACTTAACATACCACTTTTACTTAGCTATAACAATTTGAACTTTAAAACATTTACTTAGAACTTAGTTTTGTTACTTGATACGATTTGCACCATTTTTGTTATCTGTGTAATTAAATATGGCAGTGAAAAGTTTGGGAATAGCTTAGTAAATTTGCATGCCTAAGGGCAAAAGGTGTATTTATGTTTTCGTTCCTTTCAATTTTAATCGAGCTGAATGACAAAATTGAGCTATTTATTTTAGTATATTAATAATAATAATTTTCATTATAATCGTTGGATGCAAAACGCAAACTAGTTTTAGCATAAACATCAAGACTGTTATTAAAAAAACTCCTCTATCGATAAGAACGCTGCATTGAGCGGGAAAAACGTTGTTTTCCTCAAATTACAGACCGTGAGTGCAATAATAATACGACATTTATAATTTAAATAGAATAAGTAGTAATGCAGTTCCTATGTTTGTGTGCGGACATGCGGGCGCACGTGGCCTGCGCCTGCGCACCGTTGCACACTTCCTATTGGAATATTAATAACTTCATTAATACAGTTGCTGGTGGTGATATCTTTCTATTATTGTTTTCGTGAAGGTGATGTTACTCTTACCAGCAAACAATGTTTACTAATCATATTAAATATTACTGGGCATTTGAGATTTAATATCTTATGTGTCAGGGCGATGAGCACAATGCAGTGCTACGCAGTGCTTTTTATGGTATCAATTGTTATAAGGAATCGTGGCGTTTACCATCAGGCGAACGACTATTCGTCACATCCCTCAGGTTCTTAAAAAAAACATTTGTTTAGGTATGGAGTTGACAGCAGCAACGCGTTAGCATGACCAGGGTGCAATCGATGATATATTGAATTTTATGATTTCTTTCCTAAGCTAAGCTAAGCTAACTTTAAGGTAATTTACCATACGTTTCTTTTGTTACAGCTGTACGAGATCAGCGATGATCCGCAGAGGAAGGAATTCCTCGACGATCTCTTTTCCTTCATGCAGAAACGAGGTAAGTCCAAATTCTCACATTTTGAAATCCATTCTATTACACATTGATCAATCCTTTGTAACGATTGATATACGTTGTAATTTATCATGAGTTTAAATGCTTCATTCACGATCATCGATTGAAATGATACGATGCCACCAGTATTTTTAGAGCTATGTTCCTTAAAGATCAGTTTCAAAGTAGGGGTCTGAATGTTTTGGCGTGTAGATACAAATCGGATATGGGGTAATATCAGTCATTGGATGTATAAACGGTTTTATATTGTGTAGATCGTTGATCGGGTGATAAGATCACGGGTGATGGACGACTTTGGATCATGGCTGTGGAACCATGATCTATTAATGAACAGTTTAGGGATAACAAATAAAGTATCGAAACATAAACACAACACTAATAGGGGCCAAGCTGCGCTCCTAGGTTTCATCTGCGGTTTCCCTTAATAAAAAGTAGCCTATGTATTAATCCAGAGTATAAGTAAGCTACCTCTATTTCGAATTTCACTCAAATCCTTTGAGCCGTTACAGCGTGAAGAAGTAACAAACACACTTACATACTAACTTTCGCATTTATTAGTGTGATAAAGAGCAGCCAATAATAAAGTTAAAATTTTCTAGTGCTAAAGTGGCTTATTTTGTGGCAAAAATGTCTTCAATACGAGCTTTATCAAAAACATTTCATTGAGTTTTCTTTATTATGTCGATCCTTTGATGTTCGTTTTTGTGATAGGTACATATGTTTGAAATTAAATTGTTTTATTTGCTTGAAACATGGTAGGTACAAATATGATGACACACTTATAATATGGTTCGGGATGTTTCATCAGAAATTGGCATGAAAAAAAATATATTTAATAAATAAAAAACTACAGTTCGATATAATATCTACAGTTTTTAATATCGAGTTAAAGGAAATCACTTTCTATAATTTCTAAGTTACTGGTACATCTCCAAAAGTAAGAATGATACACGAGGTCGTGAGTCCCATAACGCACGCGATCTCGTTAATATCACTGTGTATTAATTAACCTTATACAAATTACGTACAGAGCTGTGGGAAATCGCATCACGAGCACTATCTTAGATGATCATTATATTTTAAATATCATAATAGAAATAATTAACCGAATCGTCTGATCGCCTCGGGCGTCGAGATCGTGCTCAGACACATGATTGATAACTTATCTTTTCACTCGCTCTTTCATATTCAAATCTGTATATGTTATCTCGCTCTAGCATTAATTAATCTGGCTTGTAAATGGCGCCATCTTTGTCGCTAGATATATCATCTGATATCGGTTTCTTGTTAGTCAAATCAATAGTCATTGTTGCGAGAACATTTATTTTGGCCCGCCTGACAATACAAAGTTGATCCAGTTAGTTTTGACGTGTTTTCTGCCTTTATTATAACTCCTACTGGTTTTTGAGTCATATCTATGATGGTATTTATAAACATTACATGCATAGAAAGATTATCCGAAACTAGGCTAGGCGCGAAATGGGCCTCCCTGAAAGGTGTTTTCTGATATCATTTTACGCTATTAAGTTTTCTGTGACTATAATAAATTTACTCGAAATAGAGTAGTTACACTTGACTCACTGCACTGAAGACTAAGTAGGTCGTCGTTCTGAATGGTCGTTTTGAAACCCATAGAGTATAAGTTTTTATAAATAAAAAAACATGGTAAATATCTCTAAATATGCCGATATTATATATTTATTCCTATTATTTACAACCACCAAACTGCATTAATTTTACTGTTCTATCCATCCAAAGGTTGTCTGGAACTAATCTCTAAGCGATAAGGCCGCATATTGTACTTCAAATTAATTTATTTTGTGTTTTTATTTGGAGTGCAACCAAGAATACATTTTAACAAAAAAAAAACTGATTTCAATGTATCGTCGGAGTAATGATAAAATATCGATGAAAATATGGGACCACTTCGTAGCTACA
Source organism: Petrophora chlorosata (assembly GCA_951640565.1). Lineage (NCBI taxonomy): Eukaryota > Metazoa > Arthropoda > Insecta > Lepidoptera > Geometridae > Petrophora > Petrophora chlorosata. Next base: position 6,168,561 of record OX621205.1, on the reverse strand, counting down.
CTATACTGAATGCAAAAAGAATTTTCCAAATCGGTTTATAAATGACGGAGTTCTGAGGAAACAAACATAAAAAAACATACAATCGAATTAAGAACCTCCTCCTTTTTTAAGTCGGTTATAAAGTGTTATTGTACTGTAAATATCCCGTTTCTAAACAATTATGTAGATGAGCTAAATTGTGGGCATGTTGACGCAACATAATTATCTACATATAAATAAAAGTACCTCTGTAGAGTAATTCTGTAGTGGCGTATTTCGTGGTAGTCCGTTGCATGTCGGTGCAATAATGTATAGTAGAAGTGGAGTTAACGCGTTGAGTGTATCAGACTCCGCGATCTCGTTCTTATCTCTCACGAAATAAATTATTAACCAATTTATCATGTTCGAACACGGGTTATAAACTCCTGGTCGTTATTACGCGCCCACGATAACATGCACAATTAATTGTTTGGCTATCACAGCCCACAGCTGGGATACGATATCGGGTTAATGGTGATCTTAGATAGGATCGCGTAACGAAGGAGAACGAATGTTGCTTGCATAAACGAGTTATAATCTTAAATAAACAGCTTGTTTGATTTCTTTGTTATTTACATTAGCAGTGCATCTTATAATTAGAAGCGATTGTCTATAATGTCGTGGTAGGTGTCTCATAAGCGGAAGGCCGTCTGGGTAGGTACCACAGCTTTACCAGTTGTTCTGCCGCCAAGCAGTAGTGCGCAAGCATTACTGTCTTCCGGTTTGTAGGGCTTTGTAGCCAGCGAAATTATTGGGCATATAAGACATAATATCTGATGTGTTGGGGTGATGAGTGAATTAGACAACATCCATAAACTAATGGTTTTGAGTTCAATTTTTGTGGTGAGTCCTGTGATTAACCCTTTAACCTCCAAAGTCGGCTATGCTCGATAAACGGAAAAAGTGCTTTCTACGCCGAGGTCGGCCTGAGCCGACTAAAACGTAAAAAGATTACCTAACTCGGTGTGCGGAGCACGGCGCCGGCCGGCGTTGCTTCTGTAGCGGGGCGCTCAAAAGAAAGAAAGAAAAACATTTATTTGACAACCAGAAAATCAATTAACAATAAATTAAGAAAACGGAAATACAAAAGGAAGAAATAAATATATAAATGGTATAAAGAGACAGCTAAACTTAAATAACTACAATGTGGTGCCAAATGGGGTATTCGCTCAGCACAAATGTTAAGTGTCGTTATTTGACACACGACGCTGGTTTTTAGCAAAACCCCTAGGCTTGCGGATATATGTGGCTCCAATTCTAAACTAGAAAATAAATACACTATTATAAATATGAATAAATATAAAAAGTTAAAGATGTGACTAATATTTACCTAGAAGTCTATGACCACCAATGATTTAAAGAACCTTGAAGGACCACACTCCATCAAAACCCTTCCTCAGGCCTAAATAAATCTAAAAAAACATAATTGCATTAGAATTAATTTATTCACCCAAGACGTTAATCTCGTACAAGCGGTCATCAGAATGATCTCCCCGTATTAATAATGTTTTATCATTTATTACGAGGCATGAGTAATGAAAGTTGTTCTGCCACGCCCCGCGCGTTCTTAGCACTCCGTCTTCGTCTCGGTAAGGAAAAGAAATTAAAAAGTTAAAGATGCTTTAATTTTTTTTATCGATCCCGTTTAATTTGATGCTAGTGACAAACGGAGTATTTTAACCGATTTCAAAAAGGAGAGGTTCTCATTTCAACTGTTTTTTTTTGTGTTTGTTACGCAAATACTCCGTCATTTGTAAACTGATTTGGAAAATTTTGCGTTTAGTATAGCTTCAAGATGGTCCCTTGTAAATTTTATCGACATTCGACCTTAGACTTCGAAGATACATCAGAAATAAGACTGGTTTTGTTTGTTAAAAATGAATTATCAAGGGAGGAATTTAGTAATTTTTGAATAACACAATTTTTGCGCAAAGCATCGATGTATCTTTTCAAAAAAAAGGTCGTAATAAAAAAATTCTAGTTGTCATTAATGAGCATCATCCAACAAAGCCAGTTAAAAAAAAGGTTTTGTTTCTATTTAATTAAATCATTTGCTAGATAGATTCTGTAATCGACTCCTTAGAATCAATCTAGTTTTTCTCCCTTCACGTTTTCATTCAAGATTCAAGTTGAAGGTTGGGAAGGGGAAGGGAAGGGAGGGGGAGGGTAGACCACGTGACCACCTCGTTAGCAGTTGATTGATCGGCCATATCGGGCGCATTAACCGCCTATGTATACAGGGTGGTTTCAACATGCAAATTATGTTTACTAATATTAAACTTGTCGTTACATGGCAACGTTGCGGGTTGCCACATTAATAAAGGTATAAATAATTCCGAGGAACGATCAAGCCTTCATACCAGTTGTTTGGTATATTAGCAAAAAATTAAATTAATTTTTAGAAAAAAACAAAAACCGACTTCAATGTATCTTCGAAGTCCAAGGTCACATATCGATGAAATTTATATGGGACCACTTCGTAGCTATACTGAACCCGACGCAAATATAATTTTTCAAATCGATTCATAAATGACGGAGTTCTGAGGTAACAAACAAAAAAAAATACAATCGAACAGAGAACCTCCTCCTTTTTTGAAGTCGGTTAAAAAAATGGAACTAATTGATGAGACGAACAAGTCATTCGCGTGTTGGTAAGCGCCTCGCCTGTTCATAACAATTGCAGTGCTACCAGGCCTAGCGCACTCCGCACTGTAGGTACGAAGCTACATAGCCACATAGCTATAGCTACATGGCTAGTACATAGCCGGGCACCGACAGCGGGCCGCGCGTCGTTACACGAGCTATGCGATAGAAAGAGAGGCGCTCTGTAGGTTAATATGACTGGTAGGTATGCAGTGCTACGCGAGTTGAATTGAATTTTATTGCGTCATAGCAAGAGTCGCTATTTGTTTAAATTTCTTTGCGGAGTGATGCTTCTGTCCCTTAGTATTCTGTGGTGCTACCCAAATCTTTTAATACCATAAGCAATGCATATTATAATTTCGTTGCTATTACTACTGCAGTAAGGGCCTTCAATTTGGAATTTTATGAATAAAATCGAAATAAACAAGCGACAATCGCACTATAATTTGGCTAGTTTGTTGGGCCATAAAAAATGTCCAAGCAACTATTTTAAATATTTTCCTTAATATTACACTTTCCCAACTGGCTTTAAGAAGATGGCTCATCTCTGCCATCACCATGTAAGTAAAAGGCCATTGTTTCACTTGTTAATAGCGAGTGTGGTATAACTAATAACATCTCATTCGGAATCATTTCCCGTGATTAATTATCTGTTTAATCGATATGAGATGTTGTGCTAACAGCCTTCTCCAGTTTCTGTCCACCTTGTATAACTTAAACCTTAAAACTTCAATAATAAAGCTCAAGTTTGAATTAATGTGATATTTGATAGTAAGATTATATTTGCTCTGAATTTGAAATTTTAGCTTCAAGACATTGGAATAAGGTTTAAAATTAAACTTTGGTATGCATAGTTATAGATGAAAGATTGGGTTAAAGAGTTGATCTATCAAATTTTTTTCGTCTCATTGAAGATAGCCTTTTGTTAAAAGTTTAATTGGTGTCTTAAACAGGCTTATGGTTAATTCGATTCTTGTTCAGGCTTCGCTCATTTGTTTTTGTCTAAGCTTTAGAGTGTTAATCTAAAATTGATTGATTAGAAACGCTCTTGACGGATTTTCGGGCGTGGTTGTGGAAGTGGATTTGATCGAAAAACTAAATGATATTTGTTTTTTAATTACAGTTGATTAGTATTTTGTAGTAAATGAAAGAAAGAAATAAATCATTTATTTTGACGAAACTGCACCCGGTACAACAATGATAACAACACGATAATTATTGTTCAGCTAATCAATATTTTTTTCTGATTGATTCTGATAAAACAATAAAAAAAAATTATATACTAGGTGCTTGTGTGAGGTCTGAGCTCAGCATAATGCTGTGGATAAATCCACAAGGCTGTTGTTGTTTTCAGCTCAAACTTTTGGTGACGCACGCGAAAAACGTTAATAAAATATATAACACGCAGTAAACAGTAGTTAAATAAATAAAAATCCTACTTACATCTTTAATAACATAAGGTACCTACACATAAATTCAATAAATCAAACGTTCCACATCAACGTCAAATGTCACTGTCAATGTCAGCGTCATATCGCTAGGGTTGCGCTTCTATCGACATTCTTCCGATCCGCCACACTTCCGCTCCAATAAAGTGCGCGCTAGTAATGTGACAGTCACCGTGAGCTTTAAATAACTCGAGATTGATGGTGTGAAGCGCGCCATAGGAACAAGGGTGGAGATTGATGAACGAGAACAAAGAATGATTGTCACTGTTTAATTGTTTCACGCGATTGGTGATTCTGTTCACGGTCTTGTTCGTAATGATGTTTGTTTTATTGCTTTTTTTTAATGATAATAATCGTAGCAATGCACCCGCACACTGTTAAATTATAATACGTATTACAACTTTTTATCGCTTATAAATTAAATCTATGTTTGACCTCTTGGTGCTAAGCAACGCAGTGGCTGATGATGGCAAATCTAGAGGAAGACGACGTTGAGTGGCGGCTCAGACCCGTCTCCTTGATGGTTCACCGAATATCTCAATAAATGAAACTCGCAGTTGCTATCACTTCCATAAGTATCGCCAAGTCCATACTAACTGAATAATTTGTCCAACAAAAAGTACAATATTTTTTGAAAACGACTTCCGATCACAACTCTAATAATAAAAATAGCTCATGCGGCCGGTGTCACTGAGCATTGTGACGGTCATCTTGCGCCAATAAAGCTAGCGCAAGTCATCCGTGGGATACCCCGTCTACTGAGCTTTACCCTTTTGACTCTAACTACCTGTTTTATCGATACGAGACTTTTTATAGCAGCCGTGAAAAACAAGTAAAGTTTTTGTTGATATTTTAGTAAATAAATCGATCTTTTGTGATCCACTTTGTTATAATAGGCATTTAAAATTTTGTTTTATTTTGATTACTCATAAAAACAGTCATAAGCTCTTGTTTACCATCCGCAAGTTAAGAAAAAAAATAAGTACCTATGAAGCGTTTTCGCCTTACACTAAGCTTGTGAACTCTTTTATCTAACTTAATTTCTACGTCAAAGCAGCCAATAATTTGTGAGCATTCTTCTAATAATTATGACATAAAAGGTATGCACTTTCCCAATTAACCGACTTTCCCTGCGTTTGTACACATCTGATAAATTATTCAGTTTACACAAGGCCCGTATCTAGTAGCCGCTACTGGTTCGTTTGTTTGTCTGTCTCTCGAGTTTTCCGATGCTTTAAACATACAAAACGAGATAGTTTGAAACCTTCATTCATCATTCTTAATTATAAATCCATACGATTGAAAAAAGAGTTCTAATTTCAAACGCAATCCATTAATTACAAATAGTGATAGAAAAGAAAATCAGACGTTCTATTTTCAAAAGCAATTAAAACAAAAGAGATGACACTCCATTTTCACATACCTACTTAAAAGAAAACATAATATGAAATTAAAACAAAAAGATAATTCTCATTTCGCCGAATTCCTGCGAGATTATGATCGATTATTTTCGTTGTCTCGTAGATTTTTTTAATGAAAATGTCTGGAGACATTATGTCGTCGCAGTCTGCGGCGTATCGGGATCAAACGCACGTCGGCAGCTGCTTGATTCTTATACAAATAAAATGGGAATTAATCACATAGTAGTGAGGAAAATATCGTGCGTGTTTGGACAGATTGATATTAATGTCGTTCTTTGGATTCTTTATTAACACTATATTATATATTTAAAGAGATCTTTTGATAGAAATCATGTTACACTTGAAAAGAGCCGACTATTTTTTATTTCACTATCTAAGTTCTTTTATTATTTTTCATTAATTATAACCTTCCTACCTTCATTTTAAATGAATTATTGTAGATATTCTAGGTTACATAATTACAAGAAATTAATGAAATGAAATTGAATAATTGTATGTTTTAATATTTTTGGACTAACTATAGCTTTATACTTTCCTAGTTACATATTAGCTAAGCCTCCAACGATAAATAATACAATTATCGAACTTCTAATCGATAACTACTTTATTAAACTACCACATCACTAGCGGACGCCTAGACGAAGCGTTCCCCGACTTTCCTTTAAAAAAATAGCAACACATTCGATTATAATCTCCCGCCGAAATGTGAATTAATTTGTCAAAGTCCAAAGAATGCGCGCGCAACTGTTTTTATACTTTTCATTTAATAAAAACGTCCCACATAACGTTTACTGCTCTATTAATGTATTTTTATTGCGATTTAAACGCTCCTTTTGTTTTCACTCTCGATAAAATTGTTTTATTAGTGTGTTTGCAGTTCTTTGATCTCCGATCTTCTAATTTAATGTTTTCGGACATTATTACCCGCTGCAATCGTATTTTTGTACAGATTGTCAATTCAGGTCTAACATCTGATTTATTAGGTATTTGCTTTGGGTAAAGCAAACCATGACGATCAACGTTTGAAAGTCGCATTTCAGTGTAAAAGTATAGAATTAGAATCTATGTGTAAAAACCTACATTTGTATTGAATTTCATCACTAATTTATACACATTGGCCCTTATTAATAAACGCTGTATAATCCTTAATAATTATTTTATCTCTTTCTAAATATATTCGTTTCAACGTAATTCAAACAGTGACAGAACATGTTAAATATTGCTTAAATTTATTAACCGTTTATTAATAAGCTCACTAAAGGCGTCTTCATTAAACTCTGCTTAAGATTCACCAAAGTTAAAATTCTATGATTTGGCCATTAAAGCGTTAATAAAAGTTTCTTTAGGGTTGTGACTATACAATCAGCTTTGGTCAAGAGTGGACTTAACACAAGATCAACCGCATTGTAATGTTAATTTTAGTTGAGAAGTGTTATGTTATAGCTGTGATTTAGAATCAAACTGGTTTTTACCTAAAAATTAAGAATTGTACCTATACAAACTTCTCACGATAGATAAAATATTTAAAATTGTATTTCAACTGCCGAATTAATCATTCGTTTAAATACAACAATGAGCCGAATCAATAATATAATAGTTATTATTTATTTATACAACATTAACTAATAAATAATAACTACTAGAGAACTTTAGAAATATTCTCGATATTCTCTCCCACCAATGTAGCTTTGCTTTCCTTGTTCTTTCAGAAGCCCAATACTCTAATATACAGAGAGTCAATAACAGTAATTATTTCTTACTCACCTAACACCTGATTTCCATCAAACTTGCCCAATTATCTCATAAAGACGAATAATTAAAGTAAAATACGACATAAACTGTCATCAAATCGTAATTTAAGATATACCGTCACCGGACGCGGACACCGTGGGCGCGTCGTGTTTCATTTCGCATTACTAATTATGCGAATTATGACAGAATTACTAGAATTAAAAATTTAAAAATGATCAGGAAGTTGTTGAAGTTTTGAGAGATTATTTCTGAGAAATCCTAAGAAAACACGATTAAAAATTGTTATAAAACTTTTTTTTAATTCGCCCGTTTTGGCAGGTTAAAGTCTCTAGGACCATACCGCCACGTCTTACGTAGTTTTTATTTGATAGTGTAATATTCCATTTATTATAGTTTTGTTGAGAATGAGGGTCAACAAAAACAAGCCGGATCTTCTTCTAGTGCTTCAATCCACCGATATTACACATGATCACTCGAAATAACACTTGTTTGGAAAATAAAACAATATCGAACTGTATTACTATTCACTTCCCGCCAAAAAGTTCTTTTGTAAAACCCTCTATAGTGCGACAGGAATTGACCCAAATGACAGGTACCATTCTGCCATCGATCCCGATGCTCTCTGCCCTTAACAGTTCAAACAAAAGCTCTACGTTAACTAGTGCTGGCCAATATCGATCGGTTACGAAACAGGTTCTAATTTCGACCGATTATAATTCGCGGCCGAAAACGCATTGTATTCGATAACACGCGCGTGCTCAATCGATTATGTTTAGGTATCGAATTCCGTCCGAATATTTGCGATTTAATTGATGTTTGGCAATATGAGACTTTATTAGACTTTGATTTATTATTTACAAAAAATATGTTATTTTAGTTAGGTACCAATGCACCTATTCAATGTTTAAATGTGATGATTATCTGATTAATGTACACAACTATCATGTTTCTTTATATTAAAATATAATACTTTTATACCGTTTCATTATTGAAATTCGCTGCCATATTTTTACTCTTTGAATATGCATTCACACTTCCACATGGCTATATTAAATGATGTCATGTATACAATAAAAATAAAATTTGCACTCGCTATGCAATAAAGCCTAAGTAATGGCCCTTTCACACTACAGGAAATTGCAACTGCTATTAATTAAAGTCAGCCATCGCTGCGTACTACTTACAACTAAGTACCTACCTACCTTTCATTTCAATAAAACAATATAGTGTACGCGCGGCAATAAACGTCCGTAATCGCACATTTGTTTCCGAGAAGGATAGGCTATAAAAAAACCTTATTGAGGCGGAGGGGTGACCGCATTATAATACTAAAACATGGGCCGGCGGGCTATTCTTTCCTCGCCGCCTATATGAGGCCATTGTTGTCCGCGTGTCCATCCGCATCAAATACGCTCATAAATCATATTAGTCGTAAATTCGATATGAATAACAATGTTTGAGACTGTTCTTATTTGAATTGCAGTCCGTGTGTCACTTGCATTAATAACGGACCAGTTATTTCAAAAATTAATGACGGACAATGTTAACGGATATTCATTTACTTTAAGTTTACATTAATTATGTCGATTTTGAGTAGTCTGAGATTAAAGATCCATCGGAAGCCAATTGCTCCTTATTTGGCCACGTAACATACGCAATAATCCACGTGGTGTTTTTGAATTCCCGTCTAATTATTAAGATAAAAAGGATGTGTAAATGATGCCTGGAAGAAAACACAACTAACAAAAAATGAGAGACAACAGAATTGACGCAAACAGACACTTTCTTCTTTTGAATCCGCGATAATTACACTAAACCTCACGTACCTTACAATGTTACAAGCATTCAGTATTGTGCACACTAAATGTTTCACTTACGAGGCTTACGGCTACCAAATTATCAAAAAATAAACATTTTTTCTTGTGTAAAGTAATTGCTGGATATTAAAGAGTTGAATCACAAATTGCACAGTAGCTATTGTTGCGTGGCCGGCCCCACACATCATCGCGTGTTTACGCGACAAGCACGTTCGTTTTACTTTGTCGCGCGCGACATCTGCTGGACGGAGGTCTCACCATTACAACTCGCGGAGTTTTTATCGATCTTTTGTCGTATTCGAATAAGGATTGTAATCGATTAGCGCCTGTAACGGTTAGGGTGGTAACTAGTCTATCATACGCGTAGTTAATTTTAAAATTCTACGTGTGAAGGAAATTTTATTGACGTTTTATTTACAGCTTTCAATGCATTGTTAAATACAAAGTCGCATCGATTCAGGAATAATAAAAAAAGAAAATAAGAAATACTTTTAATTTTTTAATTTTAGCACTTATAACGTCAAAAACACCTTATGTGTAGCACCGTCAAAAGGTGTAATGGTCGACAACTCCTTCGGGGGTCTCGTTAAGATGAGCGATTTGTTATCGTACAAAAACAAATAAACGTGACCACCTACAACATCAAAGCAAAAAACCCTCTAAACGTATTCTAATTCTTTACAATTAGGGTTAAAATGTCCGAGCAGTGTTGCCAGATAAAAAAAAGTGATAACTCCCTTGTAAGCTGCCTGACGCCACGGAGGCTTACCGATAAAAAAAGTTAATTGCTTAGAAATCGTTCTTTTCCTTTTCTTTATTTTTCTACCTGAATTGGAGACAGTGCGCATGAGCCGCAATAGATAGGAGGTAAAAAAGGTCGATTGTCGAATGAGTCATGTTTTGGCAATGTTATCGATTCGTTGGAATGTATTATCGATTCTGTTTGTATTGGTGTGGATGATTATATTGTTAATGGTGAAGGGATAATAGATGAAACAATGTTGTTTACATACGGGCTCATATTATAAATGTACCTAATTTTGTTGGTCTTAATTAGAATGTAGAGTAATAAAAGTTTGAAATAAAAGCATTTTAGTCTTATTTTAAGTAATTCTAAGAAGCAGGTATGTTATAAACTATACTTATATAAGTATCTATATTTAAATGTAGTCATTTAGTTAACAACTTATATAACACAGTTAAATCCAGTCTGTCGCATAAATTTGAACGAAACATCTGGATTCCGTACCATTGTTCATCTACAAGTCCTTTATTATCTTTATCATTAACCATTGCTTCACTTGGGTATTTCACATTACATTTTTTATTTACAATACCCAATACCTGCCACCTATTGTTTCTGACACGTTTTCGGACAAACATCCCCATTTCTTTTCAATGCTACCCTTATAAAGTACAAACATTTTGTCCGCAATCTGGATTTACCGTTCTGGACCCGTCTAATTGTTCTTAGAATATTTTTTGCATGATTTGACGTCCTTTTCTCATTTCTTTTGTGCTTCATTTATTTTATTTTAGTGCGATGTTTAAAATTACTTTTGCATTGCTTTTATTCAACGATACTGTGAAATGTTGGTCGGCAGTCGGCAGTTTTATCTCACAGCGAGTGTTAATTTTAAGTAAGTATTAATACTCTTTTAAGTAAGTGTGATGGATAATTTATTATATATATTAGTCGGCTTAAAGAACTTTCAATTTAGCCATATATATTTTACGTTTTTTTCGAAAATAATTAGTTAGGAAATAGTATTAGGATATACCTAACCTATTATTTTTCCGTGGTATAAAACATCGACTCGAAACAAGGCGAAAAATGTTCTTTGCCGTTAGTCGATTTCTTTATTGTTCTTATATATATGTAGTTGTAAAAGAAAAGTCAACCTTTTACAAAAAGGCACTATTAAATAGTATCACAAAATCCGAAATCGAATCGCGGATGTAATAAATGCACAACAAATAAACAGTAAGGCGGTTATTAAGCCGGTACAAAGTCTGTTATTAAATGGCAACACCGAGACCAACAAAGGACTATTCTGGATATGTCAACACCCGTTTCCGTCGCAAACGAGGCATAAGGAAACTGGTTGAATGGAGTAAAACAAAATGATTTGCAACATTGTTGGGAATCTATTGATACGGTTTTATTGATGTTTGGAAGCTAAGAAACCTGCACTGAGAAATATTTAAGTAACAATCAACATTGCTAAATTCTATTGTTGGAAATTCCAAGCAAATGCCATCGTATAGGGAAACGTTTTACATTATTGACCGCATCGTCACCTACGGCCTTACGGGCGAATAAGTTATCTAACGCGTGTCTAGTTGTTGTGAAAAAAAAAACTGTCAGTGTCACATTTACCACAAAACAAAATTTATAGTAACCACAATAGGGGATCGGACAGTAATCGAGAAAAAATATAAAATGTAGTTAGAACGAATGTTTATCGAACCAGAAAGATCGTCCAATCAATATTTTTGTGAAATAATAATGATTTATATTTTTAAATCAAGAAATAAAATCTAAAAATTCTGACTATTTTAATCTGTTCTTCGTCTCAAGCGAAACACCAATCACAGCGCATGACGTCATCCGTAGGCGGATGACGAGTGCCAAGCTTGTGTTGTGATTACTTTTCGTTTTTGCTTTTCATAAAATCTTACAATATTTAGAATTAAGAGATAATAAAATAGTCCATTAATATAGGTGCAATTCTCCCAAGTGATCATTATCTCTTTGCTTACAACTTGTTTTGTACAATAAATAACATGGAACCAAGCTATATAAAAGCCGACAATAGAACTCTGCCGAGAGTGGATATATTGATGGTTGGCAATTTCTTTGCCTCAAACTCGGACTTCTGTGCTGCTGAATTTCGAAATGTTAAAACATCTATGTAAGTATTTCAGCTATTCTTCATTTGATCTAATTTATGTGAGTATGGAAATAACAAAGGGAAACATAACCTAAAAAGTGTAGGTTGTGATAATTGATGTAATGTTATGTCCTTTTTATTTTTATAATGACTTACTTTAATGTTTTACTTTTGCGTCTTTTTAGATCAGCGAGACAATCATACGGGGATGATGCGATAGGATACGTCCAACTTCGGCGAGATATGGATTTGTGTACGATCAAATGTAAAGTGTGTCCAGAGCACAAAATTCGTTCAAAGGCGTATAATGCGACTATGATAGTAAATGAAAAAGAAGAAAAAGTAGTCAGCGTTCAGTGTCATGACTGTGCTGCATCAATGGGAGGTTGCAAACATGCTGTCGCTTTTCTGATGTGGGTCCACAGGAGAAGTGAGGAGCCATCTAGTACTGAAATACAGTGTTACTGGAAGAAATCTAAACTGGCTCAGATTGGTACCAATGTTAAGTATGTTACTGCAAAGGACCTTTCGTCTGGTAAAAGAGTATCTTCTACCCAGACTGCTCCACACAATAATATGCTGGAACAATTTCTCCAAGCAGCTGCTACCCGAAATGTCACAAACTGTGAATTATTGAAATATAATAACTGCAGAGTGAAAGAGTATGAGAAATTGTCACTTCATTACTTAATCATTGAACATTATGATGACGGTGATTGTGACACATTTTTGGATACAATAGCTCAGTATTTTACTGAGAAAAACATTAAACTGATTGAAGAAAACTCTCGAATGCAATATAAGAACAGGTTGTGGCACGAGCTCAGGTATGGGCGTATTACAGCTTCAAAATCCTACGAAGTTAGCAAATGTCATACTGCAGATGGATCTTTGATATCTATGATCATGGGAGCCAAGACCCCAGACACAAAAGCAATGAAGAGAGGTCGGGAATTAGAAACAAAAGTGAAAGAAACAGTGGAAAAAACACTTGGCAAGAAAGTGAAGACCTGCGGATTATTTATTTCCTCACAATACCCATTTATAGCTGGTTCACCAGATGGTATTATTGACAATAAAGTATGCGTTGAAATAAAATGCCCAACCAGTGAAAAAACATAAAAATTATTTGAAAGATAATAAAGTGACAGAAAAATATATGGCACAAATACAAATTCAAATGTTTGTCACAAATTTGAAACATTGTTATTTCTGTGTTGCTCACTGGGATTTTGAACTCAACAACCATGTTGAAATGTTATTAGTAAGCTATAATGAGGCCTTAGTAAAGCACTATATTTCAAGTTCAACTCAATTTTGGAAAATAAATGTATACCCTATTCTATATGAAAGTTCAAAATAAAATATTTTTTTACATATTCAATGGTTTTATTTATTAAAGTTAATATTAGGTATGTACACATAATAATTCATAAATAAATAACTCCATAAAGTCCTTTCCTTTTTCTCCATCAGCTTTGTACAACCAGTGAGGTGCTTCCCACTATGGAATCAAAGATTTGACGGTGGGGACTATGAGGCTATGGAGGATGCATGGTGACATAGTACTTGTGGAAAACTGTAGGTTTCTAGGCGAATATTTTTTTATCTAGTTGTACTATAAATGGTTTGAGAATATTAGCAATGATTGGTATATTTTTTTGAAATACTTTGCCTGCATATGATGTCGATATTCCAAATTGATCTGCAAGTTCTGAAAATGTATTTAATCTAATTTTTTTCAAGCATAGTAGTACATGGTCTGTTGGAATGTTGGTGTTTCCTTGTACTAAATCAACCAAAAAGAAACAATCCTTTGTTATGCCTATATAAAAACGTGGTTTGGCTTCAATTTTTTTCAACATATTATTCAGGGATTGCTTTGCTTCTCTTTCCTGTTCTAGTTTAGCTTCTTCTTTGTTTAAGCTACTACTGTCAGATGGTATTTTACACTAACGATTGAACAGAAGGTGATGATGGTTGAAATGATATTGATGGGGTGTAAAGTGATAGATCCATCGATGAATTATCTGTTTATTTTAGACACACTTGGTCTTAATAGCTCTACTTGTTCTTCTACTTTGAACGGAGATGTCGATGTGGTTGTTGTCCACGTTTTAGATGGTGATGTTGCAATGTTTTTGGTTTTATTATGTGTTTGTGTATACCTGCTTCTGAAGTATTTACTTTTAAAAACAACTTGTACACTTGTAACTTTATCTTGGCTTTTTGGCTGTTCTTCTCTTACAAAGTCAGTTTGTAAATCTAAAACAAAGGTAAATTGGTCATTATTGTTAACCATTCCGAAAAAGGTATTGGTTCAAATTAAACTAGTAGGTATTTAGCTAGATACTTACTAAGAGACTGAGTTGTATTTTCTTTTTCCATATTAGTCTCCAGTTTAATTTCTGCAAGGGCTTCTTCTATTAAAGACATTCTTTGCCTTTTGACAGCAGCGGGGCAAGATGTACTAGTAGTTGATGGCAAACTTCTTTTCCTATCAGTTTGACATTGAAATTTTGAAGGAAGGCATCCAGGTTTTATCATTATTTTTTTACAAAGCCCATAATATGATATCGCATGTAATTTTCCATATCATTCGGCAGCTATAACACAAATTACAAATTATTTAAGCACTTATACTAAACTTCTTACTTGTAAATATAACCTATACATACACAAAAAGAACTTACTATTTTACACACCGCTTAAATTCTATCTAAAGGTACTTACATCGAAGTGTCCTCACAAAAGAAAATCGCTGATGTTATAGACATCCCTTCGTGTTTTCGTCTTGCTAGATCCATCCATTTTTTTCGCATTTCTGCTTTTCGTGGTACATCAATGAATAATTTATTTGGAGTAGCTATAGAATTATTTCTACATTGAGGTACTGCACACCAACGATATGGTTTTCGTTCCATTCCGACAATTTACTCAATTTAGTCCCCAAACTTCACAAAACGTATTTAAATCTCTTTGCAAGTTTTCTTTCGTAGAGTTTGAGTTTGACGCACAGAACAATAATACTGGTTTGACGTTTCGGCCAGCGTATGACGTCACACACCTGAGGTGACCTTTTGCGCGGCAATAATTTAAATATAATATTTAACTTTAATTTTAGGTACTTTTAGAGCTTTATTTAATTAAAATGGTATTTTTCATGGCTATATATATTGATTATGGTTAATTTAAAATACTTTCTGAAAAGTTGTCCGATCCCCTATTTATGGTGACACAAAAATCCAAATTAACTACTGATGACGTTTATTGACGCGCCGCTATTTTTAACGTCACGGTGACGTCGAAATTTATCTTGACCGTGACCGTGTTCATTCTTGTCACATTATAAAAAAAACACTTACTGGCACTCTTTTTATAGACCTCTTACAAATAAAGAAAATTAACGAGAAATTGTGATAACAGTTACATCAATAGAACAAATTGGCTCAGATTGGCCTCTCGATGGATACATAAAACAATACAATGTTGTTAGAGTCGAACTCGCACGTTTAGTAGAAACATTTAGCATAGGGCGGCAAAGGTGCAATTACAGGGAAATAAGCAATAAATTACAGAAATAGTTGCCATCTTGGAAGATTTTCCCGGATAATGTTACAGAAAGGCCGGACGGGCTTAATATATACAATTATGTATAAGTAACTACAAACATAAACTTTCTTACATACAACTTTACCTCTATAAAATTAA
Organism: Petrophora chlorosata; assembly: GCA_951640565.1. Lineage (NCBI taxonomy): Eukaryota > Metazoa > Arthropoda > Insecta > Lepidoptera > Geometridae > Petrophora > Petrophora chlorosata. Next base: position 6,152,857 of record OX621205.1, on the reverse strand, counting down.
ATATTAATTAGTACTTAATGAATATTTATTTTATGGATCTATGTATGGCTAGTAGTTCCCCTGATATTAAGCGAACGAAGTGGTCAAAGATGGAGAACATAGATCTGTCGGAATGTCGGAAGACAGAAGTTGAGCGACTGCTCAGAACCGTACCTGATGGTTTACCGAATATCATACTGGAACACTAAGTTGTTTAACAGCAGATTAATAAACAAGATTTTTGTTGAAAAATATATTTTTCAAGACACGCACATCGGAACCGCGAGCAGATTAAAAGGAGCCCAAACACTAGTAGTTTACGATTATCCGTCAAGGAGTTCCATTGCCCACCGCCATCTGCATCATCAGATCAGCTGGCTGCAACTATAATATTGCATTGTCATCGGACTTTGACAAGTATGCAAAATTTCAACTGCGTAGGATAAGAGGCAGTGGTTCTGATTCAACTTGCAAGATTTGACCCAAACCAACAAACATTGCATGTTAAATAAAAGCTTGTAAAAATTGACTGCTTACATACACACTCCGAGCATTTTTACGAAAGGCATAGGTACATTATTTTCTGCAAATCTTTACTTAGTGGGAAAGAAAAAGCTCAATGATAATTAATTTCCTTTGACAAATAAATAAATCAATCAATCATTATTGCAAATACAAATCGTGTTGTACAATTAATTCTATGAGCTCAGAATCTCACACTAGGATAAATCCTGTGTGGATTCAGTCTCTTTCATTCGGTATAACGGTTTACAAGCGAAAGGTAAGCATAGGTTAGATTTATTAATCAGTGTACAAAATAAATTATTGATATGATGGGGGTAGGTGTCCAATAATTAAATAAAAATAGATCCCGGCCCCTAACTAAGATTCCCGGTATCTAGGGAACCAGGAACTACGAGGACCGTGGTCCCACAACACCCAGACAAGAAACTAATGCTTGCGGTTTTTTTTTCCATTGTGTCAGTATTATATGTAAGTGTAATTGTGTCAGTAGTTAAGTAGAATCCAGAAAAATGGACAGCATATTCATTGGTTTTCCTACTGTATATTTTAAAAATCCTTCTGAGGTCTTGAAATGTCTCAAGTACATTAAAGAAAATGTATTATCATACAAGAAAGTAAAAAAGAAAGAAGGTCCATAACCGTTTTATTAAATATGGTGTTTCTAGCAGACTGCAATGGCTGTGCGCGGTCGACGTGACGCCGCCCGCTGCTTCCGCGAAAAGTGATCGAGCGATCGCTACAAATTGCACGCCGATCGTACGATCACGATCGATAATCGAGTGGAACAACACTAATGTCGGTCGAATATGGCAACACAACACTAAAGATAGAGTTTCAGAATGGGAGCGGTATAGGGCTAATTTAGTAATTTATAGTTCCTCTACATAGTTATTTAAAGGAACTTATATATAAGTGGATAAAAATATGAATTACTTCAATAATCAAAAATACTTATACAAAAATGACACACAAAAGCTAGCTCTGATTCACAAAATAATTCGTGCCCCTTTGTCAATTATTATTTAAAATACTTACTAGCCTTTGAAATTTTAGCCGGTTTAAGCCGGTAGATATATATGGTAACGATAACATAATGGCGATAGAAAGTTATTAAAAAATCCCAGAAAACCTACAAAAGAAAAGGAAGAAAGCATAGAAAACATAGAATCAACCTTCGTAAAAAAGTTTTTAAACATGTTACTATAATTTTTTAATGACAGATAATTAAACTATACAAATGTTTATTTAATGGATTGGTCCGCTTGCTCTTATTACCATTGCCATGCCCTGTCATGGTCATATAATGTTTACTAACCCTTTCATATGTACCTCCTATATGTACCTACCTCTTCAAATGGACACAAATGATGGTACTATTAAACGATTAAGTATTAATATTTTGGACTACATTTTATTCTTAAAATATTGTTGATAACAATTATGAAGCTGTGTGAAAAACATTTTTCGTTGAAGCGTTTTAAAAGAAGAAGACCGGTGGCAGCAACAAATAACATAAAATATATAGGAGTCGCATGTCGACAGTCGTCAGATAAAGTCTGGTCTATACTGTGGTCAGTCGCCGCCGCCTCTCGCTGCCGCCCGCTGGTCTCGGAATCATACCCTTACTTAAATAAATGAGACCCAATTACCATTTTAGTTCAAGTTATTTTCCTTATGGCAACACACCAAACACTCGATCCAATCCCAGCGCTCCTCAGATCGCTCTATTTGCCCACTCATTATTGCTGGATGAATGCACGCGACGGACGATGCCGATGAAACGTATTCGTCGTTGTCACGCTACTTACCTCCGCCAAGCAAACAGTGTTGCCCCAATCCGGTTCTTAATTTTCCCCATCATCTGCTTTCTCCTTTTAGATGTCATAATCGTGGCTGATTATGTTTTGGGCGTTTTTCTTATTATACGATAAGCTTTCTGTGGATTTTCTCTACTGTAGTCCATGACAATATAAATTGTAGTGGAGGAATTATACTTCTCTTTTCTGACTGCTTTTGAAGTGTTTTTTTCCACATTACACATTTTCCCATTTATTAATCTCAATAAGCTTAATAGTCAGCGATATAAGTATCGTGAATCTTTGATTGACAACACCTTTAATGTTTGACTTTTATAACTTACTGCTGGACTGACTCTGGACGTGCAAACCTTGTTAATATTTTCGCCATATAGTTAATTGAGATCGAGTGTGGCTCAGTGGGTGAACGTGCGACTTTCGATCCGACGCACCTGAGTTCGAATCCCGCTGGCCCCGCACCACTGACTTTCTTAAGTTATGTGCGGATTTAACACTAGCTGTAAAAACGGAAAAGGAAAACATCGTGAGGAAACCGGTATGTCCAAGAATTTATCACAAAAATTCAAGGACATGTGACATCCACCAACCCGCATTGGGCCAGAGTGGTGGATTATGGCCCATACTCTCTCGATGAGAAAAGGCCCGTGTCCCAGCAGTGGGAACCTGATGGACTGATGATGACGATGATGATTTTTAGCTACTTATTTCGCTTACTGTACATATATAACTTTTTAATGAGAAAAAGTTCGGGAAAATAAATAACAACAGCAAACATCGAGGATAACCGTAACTAGATCTTTCCCGCGACTTGGTTCACGTTATACCTACTATGGCCGTGTGGGATCTTTTCTGAGACAGACTAATAATGCCAACTGCATTGCAGCAGAGTAATTATTGTACGCTCATTAATTTAATTGTCTAATTAAGAAACGGCTCGCTTTGATAACCAGAGAATCGCACCTTACAATCTTGATCCGCTGTCATTGTGACAGAGTCACTCTAATAACACGCTGTCAAGACATCACGGTTATACAGGGTGTGATAAACGTGGTTTTTAAGTGAATTGGCCTATTTAACTTGCACGTATTTTATTCGTTAGCCCAATATCAAATAATATGATAGGTATATGTTTTAATAGCAGGATAGGAGAGGAATATATTTGATTCAAAATAATCAAAAGCGGTTAAAAAAATAGTCGTTCGTTGTATGAATGTTTAGTTTTCTGTTCACCCTTTTCTAAAAACGTCAAAAATTGTTTATTTGATGTAGAGGCAAACAAACAAAGGAGCCCAGGTTCAAAGAGATCTACAAACAAGTCTTCGTCGCAGAATGTCCTTATCGCAAAATGTCCACTGTTAGCAAAATGCTCCTTTCGTAAAATGTCCGCTTCGAAAAAAGTCCAATGGTATTAAGATAGTTAAGACTTGTACGTTTATTAATGCGAGCATGTGACCATGGACTAATAAAGAAAAAGCTTTCTTGGCCACGATTTCCACAACAAAATAACTGGGAGCTTACAAAATGTATGAAAACCATCAAAATAATGAAATCCAAATTAAAAACAAAATCAAATGTCGGTATAGAGTTACCGAAATGTGGCGTATAAAACACGTTGGAGCCAACAGTGTGACCTCCACGGGCATTATTCAATTTCTCTGGAATTAGACGATTTCAACACAACTAGCAGGCGTGTAGTAAGGGTTGGGCGAGATGGGCGACTTGCGCCTGTCAACAGCTGACTTTCAGCTTTATGCTTCACCTCTTTTTGTACGTCATTCCTCTGCCTCTGGGTTATTACCTCATTATGGCACTGAAGTTATATTTAAGATTTTTTTTATTTAGGTATAAGTAACTTATTTCAATGACATATAACCTTATATTATCAACTACAGTTACTGTAGTTTCTGTAATTTGGTATTCAATACATAACTACTGTAAAATACTTCTAGTTGCAGTTTTAATCTTGACCAATATTTTTTTTACGTTTTTAATTCAGTACTGATAGTGTAGAGATACTAGGTAGGTATTCATACGTTTGAAAAAAATGAGTACCTGTAGGAAAGGGGGAGAAGAGGGCAAAACTTCTGATATCCCGGTGGGTGTCCCCCTTTAACATAGCCCTGACTACGCCTTGGACAACACCAGGTTTATAATACAACGTGTTACCAATTGGAGATTTTTCGTACAGTTTATAAATCCGCGCTCTGTTTATATAATAAGGTCGATTTCATTTTAAAACAAATTTTGTTTTAGTAAATGTCGAATAAATATTTCCTGAAACCGGGACGTGGAAGAATGAGACACAATTTGCGCTAATTTGAAATAATAATAAACGATGTTAAATATTAAACACATCAGAAATTAAAAATAAAACAGCAGTCGAAGTCTACCACATTAACAGTCATGCAAATATAAAAATAGAGAAGAGGCTATCCTTGACAAAAATATGCTCTTGACAATGAACATTGGGACTATAAAAGTACCTAACGTCACAATCCAATATTATGATAAGATATTTTTTAATTATGTATTATAGAATAAAAATATTTGAAACACGACAGTTACATCCGAAAGTTTTTAAACAAACATACATTTAAATAATCATAATTACATAGAGCTTTTGAAATCCCGTGTAAAATTATCCTGAAAAAAAATCAACAGTACCTCACTGATAAAACACAGATGGCTATGTTAAAATTAGCCACCTTAGTGGAATTGTCACAAATCACATGTTAAATATCGCCTACTGGCCTATTTCATCGTCAACAATCGAGATCTCCCCACGAGTTGCCAGCTATAAATAAAAACCACCGCGATTACACTTCATTAATCATTTTCCGTATGGTGTCACAACACGTCTTAGCACTCTGTGATCTCGGTGAAGTAACTTATTGCTATACTGTGTTGCCCTATTCAAATATTCGAAAGCTCTTGAAGTTGTTACAGGTGAAAGAGTTAGGGTAAATTGCTTTTAAATTGAATTTATTTTGTTTAAAATGGGACGTTTGGAATATTTCTGTGTAATGTTTTATCTTTGTATTTCTTTCTCCACCAAATCACGTCTCTTTATTATTTATTTTAGTTCATTGCAGAAACATACATTTTCATTATAAAAACTTCATTGTATTTTAAACAAAAGCGTTATATGTACGTAATATATTTGATTAACTCATCATAACTAGTTGTTTCATACATTTCCATTAATTTTTATACTCTCGACAAAAGAACCTCTTGTATCGATCACAATGGTTTACATTTATTATTGGACTAGAGAAATGTACCTACTAATAATGTGTTTGGCTCGGCTCCAACTCGTGATTATTTGGAATTCCTGCCGTCTTTATCAAAAATATGATTTATTGCATTAAAGTTGTTTATTCTTGACATTTTGAATTGTTCTTCTTGTGATATTATGACAAGCCGCACTGATTAATCTCTTTCATTTCCAAACCGAACTGGAGCATAATGTAGCTTTTTGTCCTAGACATCGCATTACTCTTAAAATTATGAATTTTGTTAGGTTAATAACAACTTTTCTTATAAATTATGGTTATTGTCTGTTGCCAAGTATATCACAATCTCTCAAGTTTTACGACGTTACAAACATTGCCCATTCATACTATTGGAACATTACTATTCTGTATTCTCCTGCACTTCATGTTATACCTCTGCTTCCGTTGTGTGTTTCCTCAATAATTATCTTCGTTTATATCAAGATTCACGAATCTTGGTTTTATTTGCCCCAAACCAAACCCATCTCATATATTCGTATTTGTTGTAGCAACTACTCGTTTCTTATAAGCATATTGAACTGCCGTAATATTGAGCATATCCCATAATTTCAGCTATAACTTCAATCACGAGTCTAGTGTTATAACTGGAAGCAATTAAGCGGTTTTATTTCCTATGCTCTTATTCAATTCACAGTGCTCATCAATGGGTTTTATGTCTAGCATTGTTTCAATGTGATTAACAACCGTTGTGCGATCAAAGGGTCCTGAAACCATTACATTTGTTTCGCGGGAATGATATTAATCAAACACATTTACTGCGGTCGCATTTGCAAATTAACTGCCGTAGATTAAACGTTAGTTCTAAGAAGTGTCAGCTATCAAATAATAATATTCAGGACTAGCTTTGAGCACCATGTTTTTCCCACACTCCTGTCAGAAATTTTACATTTCCATATCCGTTTGAATTGGTTCAGTAGTACGACACGATTGTAAGAATATTTCCAGTTTGGTACAAATTTGCAAATTACGTAAAAACGGACCAAAATTCTTCAGTTATCAAATCTATAGCAATCAGCAAAAAAATGTACAAGTAAAAGGAAATGATTTAGTCTTTTCTACATTAATTCATAATTCAACGTACAGACATGGTAGAGTTACACGTTTTTTATGATGGTTCAGGATAATATACTGCGGCACGGATATTTTATTATGCTTCCCGATTTCGATGTCCGTAATCCGTAAGTGTCGTGCGTTATGATTCTGGATTCTGTCCAAAGCTTCATGGACATTTATTGCCTACTTCATTAATATGTGCTATGCTTTATTGCCTTATGCAAATTCGTATTTATAATAATGAAGGATATATTAGAAGTTTAGAAGCGATCTCGCCTCTTTTTGTTCACGATTAGCGACGCCGGTCGTGTCGCGTCGTTCTCAATACCATTAAAATAAAATAACAAAGAAGCTATCAAAGTATACGAACAAGCAGACACGAAATCTCCCGCGACGTCTGTCAAATTAGCATCACAAACGAAAATAGCGTCATTCTAATTATTTTGATGACTCAACTGAAATACAATTAATCTTGCCGGTTCTGTGAACTGTCCGAGTGACGGACGGACAAAAATATCGTCGCATTTCGCGATAAATAAACTTGTGAGTCGAATATCGGGTTTCGATTCCATCGGTGCTACGTATCAAAGGATCTGAGATGCGTGCTAGTGAGGGGAAGCGGAGCGCAATGCCGGCCGATTCCGATCGCGGCCGATAGTGCTAGCTGAAGCTAGACTTGTCTGTACCTAGATTTTTTAGGTTTCCGGACTGAAAGATGAGCACCTGAAGATTTTCTGTCAGTCCGACTGTCGATATATGATATGACCATTTTGTTAGGAAGGGCAAGTGTTAGAGTTTTTGTGATGTAGTCCAAAAAAGCAGGCAAATCTAAAATACCAGGCATATGAAACATTAAAACTAATATTATTCCAAGTTTGGTTCTGGTTAGCGCTTACAGTCAATCAAACAAAGTGCTCGTTTCATCATTTAGTTATAAAAAGCTAGACCTGTCTCTGGCTACATTTGTTTTTAGCTGGACTAGTCTGAGTGCCAAAGTAATGAATGGTAATGTTCGATTAACTCATTAACCTTTGTACAAATTGCACGCTCTCTTTATTACTGGCATTAATCGTAGAATGTTTGACAGTATAGAAATATTAGATGTTTTAATGTTTGTATTTATAATATTATTTTTCCCACTGATTGCACTTAAAATCATAAACAAGTAAAAGTTTGTTAGTAGTTATGAAAAAATAATGTTTTTTTTTACAACGGTTTTGGTCAGTCTTGGGCCGCAATCTCACCGCTGACGATGTGATCGAAGATGCAGCACGCTTACTCAGTCTCTAAAAAGTTTTATTAGAACTGGGCGCAGAAGAAAAAACATATGTGTTTCTACTAATTCTAAAGAAAACCCATTTCCACGTTCGCTTCTCTGAATCCAAAAGTCTATCTTCATACCGCGATTAAAAACAAAGTGCAATAGGAACGCCGGAAATCAGCTGTCGCAGCGATGGCTGGTAGATGGCCAAAGCTTGTGTTACATCAGATCTGGTAGTCAGGGTTACCATGTAATACATGAAAGTCTAAGCAAAAAATGGACTGAAATTGAATCATAGCCAAGAAATACCTAGTGGCTCTGTTTTTCTTAATACAGTTAATGGAATTTTGGATGAAACTGCGTTGTCATTGTCACTATATAACTCCTAAAATTATAGTTACGTGTTGGGAAATAGCTTTTTCAGCATAAACATAATGATAGACATTTACAAACAAAAAAAAATTGTTTTTTTAATCTGTAAATATTGCAAATTGTGTTTTATATGTTTCCACCAAACAGTCACAAAACAGCTAAGTATTAGGACGTATAAAATACTTATTACCCCAAATACTTACTCTTATTTACCACAAAATTTGGCAAATCCAATGCCATAAATGGCAACCCTGGTACACCAGTAACGCGAGTCTCCCGGCTCGCCGAAACGTCTTCGTTAATTACTACTCTCCATAAGAATAGATTTGCTAAAGACTTTCGATCTATTGGCTCGTTCATAATGAACGACAATCCATCTAGAGTGACATTGATTGGATTGTAATTTATACACAGGCGTAATAATTGTCTATGATCTAATTGGGTTCTGGTAATGAGATGTACAAATTATCTAATAGGTCTTAATTTAGATTGTCAGGAAGCTTTCTCTGTAATGGTATAAAGAGTTAAAGGGAGATTCTGGTTAGTTAGGTAATTTACGATTTGAGACCATAATAAATGTTATTGCCACTGACAAGAGCACAGCAAACTCGGAACCCGCGAGACTGCAGTTGCGAGCAATCCCGCGTATAAAAAACCTGTTTTTATAGAAAAGTACATCTAAGTACCTACCTACTTCCAGTAGATATTTAGGTAGATGCTAAAATCGAATTCAGCATAGGTGCCAAATTTAAATATTTCAGTAATTTCACCCAGAATCTAAAACAGTCATTAAATCAATATCATCATCAGAAAACCAATAACATTTATTAACAAAACTAGGTGAGGTTGTCAGCAGGCCCCCATTCAAAGTTCTTGGCAAACAAAGCTCCGGTGACTTCAATTTTACGACATCCCATCAAGGCTTGATATAGAAATACAGTAAGACCATACAGAATACAGTAAGTTCTTTGTGAGCTGGTGACTCGTCTGTCCTGCGTCTAGAGCAAGCCATAAATCATTAGCTTTTTTAATTCGTAAAATTTGAAACGCGCCGCTAAACAACGAAGCATATAAAATCTGAAATAAAATCCTAAATCATAACCTTGGATCTAAATGCCATAAAAATATGATTTCGAGTGGGCTTAATCTTAAGGTTTTATGGGAGCATAAAACTTGATTAATAACTTTCGGCGAGAGACCATAGAGGTCGGACAATGTTGCTGTGACCTATTTAAATCAAAAGTGAGTGCGATATTTTGGCGGCTGTGAACCAGACGAAACAAAAACGAACTTTTGGAGTCCGAATACGATACGAGTCGCGTTAATCAAGGTCGGAGTGAAACGTTCTTACTAAATAACTTTTAAATGGAACAGGATTACTAAAAAGTACTTATGCCGAGTTGCCATTTCTTCCGTAGTTTTCCCTAGAACAGTCTATATTGTTTTCATAGTATGTATTGTTTTACTCAAAAACGTATTTTATATTTTTTTTAAATACTTAGGAAAACGTAACTGAAAACTAAAAGATAGGTATACATTTTAAAATACCTACAGAGAGTAGGTATTTTAAAACGTGTATCTTTTATTTTTCAAGCACGTTGAATTACATTGAAATTTAGGTCTACTAAAAAGTCTTGCATATATATAGAGAAGCGTAACTCATTAAGTGTGTATGTAGGTGGCCAGTAAATCGATTCTACGTTTTTTTAAATCTCTTCAGCCAGCTCCCAAATAATATTATTTAATGTTTTGAAAATGAAATATTCTTTTTGTCATGTCGTATGCGCCCGCGTCGCCCGCGTTTCAAGATCTGTCCGATTTGAGCAGTATCGAATTTAGCCCGTGACAATGAAGAGACGTCGTAAGACGTAACAATTTTTATATTTTCACCAAATAGCAGAAAACAAAATCCGTGTGCGACTGTGTTTTATCTAGTTAGCTCTAAACTATTTCATGGGTTTTAATGCGGTTTTCACTCTTCTATTAGGGAGTATAATAATAATAATAACCACTGGTAGTTCGGGCCCTGCCCCGCTGCCGGCGGCGCTCTAGGTTTAGGTTTCTTATAATATTTTTGTATATACATTTTATAGAAATACTGTAAAAAACTTAAATTTAAGAAAGAAAATAAATAATTTGGATAATAATAAAATTTGCCGAAAGTTTTATGTATATTCAAATACTAAATAAATATTTTGTAATTATAGTAGATAAGAGTGTCTATTTTTCTTAATTATCTTTTAACAAATTCAAGACGCTACGTCCAAAGGGATTCAGCATTTTGACAACTTTAAATGCTATTTCGCACATCTATTTTTTTTATTAACATGAAATCTATATTTAAATTATAAATTGAAGACAGGCTTTAAAATACAAACTAAGACATAAGTTCACACCTTCGCTGTTCACACATTACATTGAGTCGGAATGGAATGCCACTCGATAATTCTCGTTATGGATCGAATTTATTCGACTCACATATTTTATTGTTGTCCGACAAGTCGATCCCGCCGCAGGGTCCAATAAAATTATACGAATAAATAAGCTCCGATCAGGCTGTAATTAAAAACATAACTTTTAATAATCGTTTATTAAAACTGGCAGGTTTCGCGCCTTCGATGCGTTATGTGACTCGGATTAATTGGAATAATAGTTTGGATTCGAAATTCGAATGGTTTGTTTTTTAATCATAGTTTTTATAGTACGATTTTTGAATATTAAGTAATTTGATTTTCTTTTGTTTCTTAAATTCATTAACTTTCTTTTGCCAAGCTTATTTCACGAGTCTCGTATTCAGACCATGACATGAGGTTTAGTGTTTTCTTTCGCAAAACGTAACTGGCTTAAATAAGTTGGTTTTAATAAGGTAAAACAATATAATTTATAATGTTAGCAATAATTAGGTACACATTCAGTTTTGTGTTTATATAGTTAATATGCTAACCTCGGTAGCGGTTACAAATTTAAGCCGTTTGGTGTGGAGACTTTGGGTCCGTGGGGACCGGGAGCTCATCGTATTTTCCAAAGTCTGTCAGAGCGCCTGATCGATGCGACGCGTGACCAAAATGCTGGGACTTATTTGGCTCAACGTATCAGTATTGCAATCCAACGGGGCAATACTGCCAGCATCTTGGGTACGCTGCCAACTGGTAGTGGGTTGGAGCATTTGAGCTACCTATAGGCCTTTAATGGTCTATGGGTTGTCCAATTGCTTCTCCTTGTATGTAGTTAGTTTAGTTTTAGTAAGAAGAGTGTAGTTTGTTTTGAGTAATAAGGGCATTCGCCCGTATAAAAAAAAAAAAAAAATTGTGTTTTGTAGCTAGTAAGTAATTCTAATGGTTTGTTTTTCCTTCATTTCTTTTTTATAGTTCGATTTTTGAATATTTAGACATTTGATTCTCTTTTGTTTCATAAATTCATTAACATTATTTTGACAAGCTTATTGCACTAGTCTCGTATTACCATGACATGAGGTTTACTGGTTTCTTTAGCAAATTCTAACTGGCTTGTTTCAATAAGTCGCTGTAAGTGCAGCAAGTATTTAAATATTAAATATTATATATAAACAAAAATATAACAAGATCTCTAGACGAAAATAATATTCAATGATAACTTACGGGCTTGCCAGTTGTGCCATAATTCACCAATGCATGGACCACATTATAAATAAATCATTAATAAGGTAAAACAATATAATTTATGTCGTTAGCAATAATTACGTATTCGGTTTTGTAGCTATTGTGACTTTGCTAGTCTAATCTATGGCAGATTAGGCAATTACTAAGGCATCTTCTCCACGAGCGAAACTATCGCGGCGATTTTTCGGCCGTCTTTCAATACAATAGTACCTACCTGCTGCTGTTTGGTTTATCGCATGCGACATTTTATTTTTAAGAACTTAAAAAATAGGAGGAGGTTCTCAATTCGATTGTTTTTTATGTTTGTTACCTCAGAACTCCGTAATTTATAAACCGATTAGGGAAATTCTTTTGCGTTGGGTTCAGTATAGCTACAATGTGGCCTCATAATAATTTCATCGATATTCGACCTTGAATTTCGAAGATAGGTACATCGGAATTGAAGTCGGTTTTTGTTTGTTGTAGGTATGTAAAATGAATTATTATGTTATTTGGCTTAGTATAAATTAAAACCGGCCAAGTGCGAGTCGCACTCGCGCACGAAGGGTTCCGTACCATTATCTATAAAAAGGCAAAAAAAACACGTTTGTTTTATGGGAACCCCCTTAAATATTTATTTTATTCTGTTTTTTAGTATTTGTTGTTATAACGGCAACAGAAATACATCATCTGTGAAAATTTTAACTGACTAACTATCACGGTTCATGAGATCGGTATGAGATGTTCACGGTATCGGCCTAGTGACAGACAGACAGACGGACGGACAGCGGAGTCTTAGTAATAGGGTCCCGTTTTACCCTTTAGGTACAGAACCCTAAAAAACATCAGAAGAGTGTATATACGATGTCATAATTTTTCTAATGTCCTATTATACTAGCGATTATCCTTTAAAAAAAGAACAATTCTTTGTTTGATATAAGTAAGTATAACGTAACGCATAAAGTTTCGTTTGTTGAAAACAAGAAGGTTATGACAAGGCGAGAAGAGAACAATAAACCAGTTGATTTATTTTAATAAAGTTATTTATGGGCCCTCACAAATTGGACTCGCGACTGGTGCTTTATCGAACAACCGCCACTAACTATATAAAAATAAAGTTAGTATGTTTATCTGTTCATCGACAAAAAAACAGATTATAGGGCAATATTTATTTTGTGAAATTAATGAAATAAATATGAAAATTATAAATGAATTAGATTAATTTAATCGTTACAAATTAATGAATGAGAAAATGTATCTGTTTGTTAATTACTCCTTCAGGTTTAACAATTGAATAGATTTAAATGACATTAATAATAGATAGAGATGTCTATCAAGCGACAAGTGAATTTCAGTAACATATATAAAAAAACCGCCGACAAAAAAACCAATAAAAAGTAAAAAAACGGTTAAACCGATTTTGATAGAACATGTCTAAGAATCACGCATTAAACCCTCCTTTTTGAGTCGGGAGTTAAAAAAAAGGAACTGTTCCTTATCGTTATGCCTACCTAAACATAATTCCACGCGGAAGAAGTCGCGGGTGTCTGCTAGTTTAATCTAAGACAAAAGTTAATTTTATTTTGATTTTAATCTATAGTGAATCTTAAAGTTGAGTCGCAAATACGTAAGCCTAGGCTTTTGTACACGATCAAAGTACGGAGCACAACACAAGCAAGTACATAAGTCTCCATCTGATAAAAAAAAAAAAAAAAATTAAAAAAAAATTATTTATTTCATAATAGTACAAATTACAATTTGTTGAGACTCTAGCCACCAAACTAGGTATTGACACACCTGTATCTTGGCAGTTAGCTTCTTCCCAGCTTTGTTCTGGCTCTTGTACATATAGTTTAGTTAAATTTGAATTAAATTAAGTAAATTAAATTTAGTTGATTAACAATAATAATATCAGTATTAATTAATTATAAAAATATTACAGATTAAGAATTAATAAAATTTAGTTAAATTACTAGAGCGAATGTATTTAGATGTATGTTACAGTACGTTATTTTTATTAAATTAGCATATAATGTGTATAAATGTCGTAAATTGTAACTAATAGAAAAGGGAATATTTCCAGATTAGGTAATGCATAATTATAATTAGATTAATTAAATTGTTTATTTCAATTAGATTAATTAAATTGCTTCAACTAAACCAATATATCAGCATTTATTGTGTGCGCTATGGTAATGTGTTAGGGTGTGTAAGGGTATGTGAGGTTGTATGTTTGTGTGAGGATGACAGCGTGTAAGTGAGTGTATTTATGCGAGTGAGTATTTAATGTAGGTGTGAACGTGTGTGCACGAGTTTGTTTTGAGTGAGCTCAAAAATAATTAACACTATATTTTTAAGAGATCCTCAGTCTCCTGGTAGGTGAGGTCTTGAAGCCAGGGTAGTAAGATTTCCTTGCATTTCTTTAAAGGTAAGGGAAAAATATTTAAGGTTTTGTTTATAGTGTTATAGAATCGAGAACTGAGTATGTCGTAATGGCGACCAGCGAGAGCCGTTCTATGCGACTCAACATCACACACTCGATGCTTTCGTCGTTTATCAATTTGTGTGCTAGGATCATATGGAAGCATGGAGTGTCTGCGGAGAACCACTTGTAGTATAAACATCTGCCGTACCGTCAACACTGAGCATTCTTGGTATAGTTGTGTTGTCGGGTACCTAAAGGGCTTACCACTCATTACTTTTAGGATAGCTCTTTGTGCCCTCTCCAGCCGCATAAGGTTTGTATTGTATGTCCCTCCCCATGCTGTGATACAGTATGACAGAACAGACTGTGCTAGAGCATAGTACACTGTCATAATAGTTTCAGTGGATGCAACAAAGCGCAGTTTTTTAAAAACATACATAAGCTTTCTTACTCTTGGTATTAGCGCTTGTAGTTGGCCATTCCAATTTAGTGTACTATCAATAATTACGCCTAGGTATTTCATATCTGAGCTACGCGTGAGTTGGAGGCAGGTACAAGTTGATGTTAGTGGAGGTTGCTTACAGGCGTGAGCCTTAATGCAGAAATCAGGCGGTGGTTGCGAGCACTGATTCAGAGAGAAGGCAATATACTTCGTCTTATCAATATTTAAGGTGAGGATGTTTTTTGTCAGCCATGTCGTTACTGTTGTAAGTACATTTTCCGCGAGTTGTTGGGTCATCTCCCAGCTCGTGCCGTGGACCAGTAGAGCAGTGTCATCCGCATAAGTGAAAATTCTACAGTTTTGCATCTGTAGTTTACAAAGATCATTTATGTAAATAATAAAGAGAGTCGGGCCCAGCACACTACCCTGCGGGACACCATACGACATGGTTTCGTCAGAGCTTACATAGTTTTCGATCCTAACACACTGCTTTCTATCAGTAAGATAGTCCCTAAATATATCCAATACAATACCGCGGATTCCGATGCACTCCATCTTTAGTAGTAAGAGTGGGACAGAAACAGTGTCAAAAGCTTTTGATAGGTCCAAAAAAATGCACAAAGCTTTGTTTTTCTGATCTAGGTGCCGTACAACAGTTTTGGTTAACTCTAGAACCGCGTCCTCAGTGGATCTGCTTTTTCTAAAACCATATTGGTTTTCAGCCAACAGTTTATTGGTTTCTAAGTATTGTATTAGTCTCATGTTCAGAATTTTTTCAAATAATTTGGAGAGTGCAGTAAGAACTGAAATTGGCCGATAGTTGTTTACACTGTTTCTGTCTCCGCTCTTAAAGATGGGGTGCACTATAGCTTTCTTAAACACACTAGGAAAAATACCACTTGATATGCAGAGATTATATAAATACGTTATGGGAGGGATTAAGAATAGGCGTGCACACTTGATTACTTTGGATGGAATATTGTCCCATCCTGTAGCACAGTCAGTTCGGAGACTCATGATAAGAGTATCTACCTCTTTAAAGTCTGTTGGCAGTATAACCATAGAGTTGCCTAACTTGTTATTATTATATTCAGTATGTGTATCAATCGTGTGTGGATAATTTGAGTTTATAATGTTATTAGCTAGTTTTCTACCAATATCAACGAAGAAATTATTTACTAGTTTTACAGACGTAACGGGGTGAGGGGTAATATCCAATAGATCAGTCGACGCCGAGGAATTAGATTTAAGACCCGTGATATTCTTGACTACCCGCCATGTAGCCTTTGAATCATTTTTGGCTTTATAAAATTGTTGACGTTCGTAGTTTCTTTTCAACTTGCGAAGTAATTTAGTGCAAAAGTTGCGGTATCGGGAGTAAGTGACTCTAAGCACCAAGTTTTCGGGATTTCTTCTAACTTTTTTGTGTAACTTGTCTCTATGCCGTATACATCTCAGTGCTCCAGGTGTAATCCAGGGCTTAATTATTTTATTCTTCCTTGAAAATCTGACGCTTAATGTGTGGGCTTGGATAATAGTAGACAATATACTAATTAGGTTTTCAGCTGCTCTGTTAGCGTCATCTGATGTGAACACAGACGTAAAGTCAGTCTTAGACAAATCAGAAACAACTGCTTGTACGTCTAGATGCGTTTTTACGATGGTGGAGGCCTTTGTGGAAAAAGTAGAGAAGTCCATGTGGAAAACAATAGGTGCATGGTCAGTCATACTTGAGTCGAGTATTAAGGTAGTTGTGTTTAGGAAGCATGTTTTTAGAAGTACATGGTCGATGCATCTGTCCTCCCTAGTTGGAAGGACATGTGCAGGCAGAAGTCCATGGGAGGCAGTTAAATTTAAATATTCGTCAGAGTTTAAATCGTTGAAAGCTGGTGAAATATTTATGTTAATGTCACCGACAACAATGACAGTTCTGAAGGATGATAATGATAAAAGAAGTTCATTTAGGCTGCAAAAAAAGTTGTCTAGGTTTCTAAAAGACGGGGATCTGTATATGCTAACAATGGCAGTTTCCGTTCCACATTTAACTACTAGGCAATTACAGTCATCTATGACAGGCTCCATGATTGTGTATATTAGGTCGGACTTTACATACATCATAACACCATCGTTTTGCGAGGTATGTTTAGACATATGGCAGCAGTAGTTTTTTATTGAAGGAGAGGGGAGGAGGGAGGAGAGGAGGGAGTGATAATATCGATGGTATGGATGTCGACATCGGAACAAAGTTTTGTTGAACCCATTGTGTATTACAATGAGGAACAATTTATTTACCTAAAAATCACAACATAGATATGTTGTGATTATTAGGTATAGCTATATCTTCGAACGAATAATATAAAACCGATATATGAAATAAAAAAATCCAATTCAGAAAAAAAAATATTCTTCGGAAAAATTACTTGAGTGATCTTAAAAAACCATTTTTAGACTAAACTCGGACTATTCAATAATAGTTTAAAAGAACTCTTTAGAAACTGGCAGTTATTATAAATATCGAGAAAAATGCCAAATAGTCTAACTAAATAATAACATTGATACCTATACATAACGATAAGTATTTAATGTTACTTATGTCTTAAATTATCGATTGATAACAAAATCGCTACTCCTAGCAGCGACAAAAAAGGCACCAAGTTCGAAATCACCGATACACATCGCTTACATCTCGTGCATCTGATAACTCATCCCGCTCGTAAATCGGGGAAAGGGCCCATAACTCGCGCGGTTAATTACGAATAAATAAATAAATAATTGAATGTGAAGCCGCGGGCCTAATCGATCGCGAGGTGCGAGGTGCTAACAAGCCGGCCGCCTGTTGCCCTCCAGCAGGCGAAGCTAAGCTTTGTACACAGGGGGACAATGGAAGACGAAAGCGCCTCTTAGCCGTTGGCACCTTTATACAATAGTTATTACTACAATAGCTGATATAGAGTTAGTTACCAGATAAGCAAATTGCCAACAAGTTAGATGACAAATTACCTTTATTGTGGCAGCTCAGTTAGTGAGGTAAAGAATTGATAAATGCAGTGGGTTAGGAAGGATTAAAGTATGATGAAATACAAATTTTTAGAAAAAGTGAAAGCCTACCTTAAGAATATAAACAAACAACAAGTACAAACTTAAACTTTATATTTAATGATTTGTTGATTTTATCAAAAATCGCTGGGCCATTCGACAAAAATTATATTGGACCACCTCTGAAGTATGACCTACTTATTAATACTACGCCTATAATTGGCGGAGTGATCGCGTAACAAACATACAAAAAAAAACACAGTCGAATTAAGAACCTCCTCCTGTTTTTGAAGTCGTTTTAAATCTTGTCCCAGGAATCTATTTTCAGACTTCAATCAAACAAAACTAATGCTACGCAGGGCTGTATTACTTGTGAAATAACGGTATTGCATCCATAGCTCAATGATTGCATTAAGCGTAGGTATATCATACTTTAAGCCTGTTGTCTTAAATGGTCGTTTTCGAAACCAACATGCACTGATATTAATAACATTGTCAGCACATATGAGAGCAGTTGTTTTTGTGTGAACAAACCATTAAGTTCTGCGAAAATTCCGCTACCGACAAGATAACGCTTATTTGGACTGTTGTTTATTGCTCGCATTTAATTGTTGATATTAAATAATCTAACAATGGATCTTTAATTTGATTTTGTTATATCGCTTTATTTCTCGTACTAAATTGGGTCTGACTTCGTTTTAATTTAACTAACGTTATAAACGAATGTAAATAAACAATAAGTATTTATAATAATTAGAATTTTCACTATTTTCTCAATGCACTTTAGAGATATGAGAGAGAGAATTAATTTAATTTAGTCAATTCTTGCATTAATTTCTGTGTCCGAAGTGAAACTAAATCTCCTGCGCCTCGACATCAAGATTTCTCCGAACATCAAAAAGTCAGTCATCATTCAGCTGACTAAAATCAAGAGGTCAAAAGTCAGTCCCGAACCGTACAACAAACAACTGAATCCCTTCTGAAACTGATCCTATCCAAAGATAGCCACCTCGCTCACGGAAGCCGCTGTTTTCCTCCACTTTTTCAGAACGTATCCATTTCCTCAACTAGAATAGTCACGAATAAAATAAAGGACATCAGTCGTCACGTCAATGCCATCGAAATATAGTTAAATATAACAGAAGATGCCACTGATTGCCGCTCGTTAGAAGGTAATTAGCCCACGGATCACTCACCGCTGTCTATTTCAATGTGAAAAATAATTTATACAATGGAAACTGAATAATAGAAAACATTGCAAAATCGGCAGTAGTGAAAATCTAACGATATTTTATTGAACTCTATCAAAGCTGTACGAAATATCGATTTCAACCATGATCAGCATATACACCTACATTAGTTAATGGTACCTCATACCGGGGTCAGTCTTTCCCGATAGTTACAATCTGGAGTGTTCAAGTCATGAGTGAACACTCAGGTACTATCTTGGCAAGCGTGCTACATCGTCGACCGCATCGTCACGTCGCTTAGGTGAGATAGTGGTCAAACGCAAGCCAATAAAGAATTATAAAAAAAACAGTATCAATAGCTTTATTTAAATATTGATATTACAGAAAAGTTAAATCGACACTGTCTTCGCTATCGAAGTTGCGTATTTTACACATAACAAAGTCGATAGCTTCAACCCACTTCCAGCCATTCGTAAATCATAAAAATGCGAATCTGAAAAAGCCGCACACACATTCTGTGTAAACTCCAGTGTGTTAGTGTGCGTGAGCTAAATCCGTCAACTTCCTTACACCTGCAATACTGTTACTACTGCTACACAGTGATACAAATGTAAATGAAAAGATGTCTCTGAGTCACTCGTCCGCCAATTTCGATAGCGTCTGTCAGCTGTCACTTTGACAGGTCGTAGGCCGTCGGATGGATGACGGAAAGATTGCAGCCTACGCAGAAACTTCAAACGGTTGACCATTGGGGATATTGCGACCTAGAATAATTGTTTAATATCTCTATTTATTAAATAACAATAGCAAACGCTCTCTACTTCGTCTACGTGGAATTTTCGTAGCTGTCTGAGAAATAATTCGTTATAAAGGCTGAAGCATAAGTTTTAGCTACGTCTTGTTTCCTTTGTACAAATCTGACTTTGCTTTAGTATTAATTAATAATGACCCAAAATATAATCAATGGTTACAGCTACTTTTTTAAATCTAAGAGACTAAGGCCGAGATAAATTAGTTGCAGTTCTCTTGTCGCCGTTTTCGTAGAGCTATAAGTAAAATCTAAAAATTAGGACACGTAATCTTAGCTATTACGCTCGCAAAAAATATGTTTAATAAGAGTTTGGGTACGTATAAGGATATTGCGGGTACTTCTAAAACATAATATTTTTGTAGATAACCATCATTTAGTTACTTCATAGTCATTGTAGAAACAAATGAATAACAAAATCGTCAACCGAAATTAAAAAGAAATGGCCCATTCAAACAAAATCTAAACATTTTAACTCCCGCTTAATTGAAAGCCAAATCCAGGTCGGAGCGAAGGTGAGGTTGATGGATGAGCAGCTAAATTACCATTACCCATCCCCCCACTCCTCCGTATACCTACCTCCCCCGCTAACGACCCGTTGGGCAAAAGCGATTATTTATACGCGGCGATGACAGCACTTCCGACATTATAGTTTGTGATTTAGCTAGATTGAGATTTCAAAATGTCTTGCATTATTCTAGTTGTAGTTGGTTTTTAGATTGTTTTATAGATGTCAAATTACCTTTCTAGCGTCGGCTATTCTGTGGCTTCGGTTCAGTAAAAGAAGTTGTAAAGTGTTCCACTACTGAAACTGGAAACAACTGTAGGTATATTTTACTTATACTCTTTTAATTTTTTTCTTTCGTTAATGTTAAATTGTCAAGCAAGATTTAGACTATTTATGGTAAATATAAACCTAAGTGGTTTAGGAATGTCATGCTTAAACAGCTTTTTGTTTTTAAGTAATAATAACATTTAAAATAAAAAAATATACTATTGTAAACACACAGAAATCCTGATCTGCAATACCAGAGGAAAGGCATTGAAGATCCCGCAAGGGGAGGGGGGAAGGGAGAGGGAAGGAGTGACCGGTATTTATGAATGAATGACAACTGTAACTGTGCTAGGTAGATGTATAATTACTCTATCGGTAACACCACAATAACGAAAAAGTAACAGTTTAAGACAAACTTAACACAATACACTTATACAAGTATCACAAAGGGCGGTCGCTTAAAGCGATCTCTTCCAGACTACCCTGGATGGAGAGGAATAACATATACCTACAGGCATGGTGCATGTGTTATAGTAGTTACTATATATTTACTGGTGGTAGGTTTCTCGTATGCGAGAGGCCGTCTGGGTGGGTACCAGCGCTTTGCCAGTTATTCAGCCGCCAAGCAGTAGTGCACAAGCATTACTGTGTTCCGGTTTGAAGGGCATTGTAGCCAGCGAAAGTACTGGGCATTATGAGACTCAACAGCTAATTGTCTCAGGGTGACGAGCGCATTGCAGCGCCGCACAGGATTTTGCAAAACAAAGTTCTGGGTGGTGATGTTATTGTTATGGGCTCGCGTATTTCTTACCATCAGCTGGCCTAGCGCACTCCGCACTGTAGGTCTGAAGCTACAAGTACATAGCCGGACACCGTCAACGGGTCGCGCGTCGTTACCAAGTCGTTACACGTGCCGCGTCAGAAGATATAAGAGCTATGCGATAGAAAGAGCGGCGCTCTGTAGGTTAATATGACTGGTAGGTATGCAGCGCTACGCGAGCTGAATTGGATTTTATTGCGTCATAGCAAACGTCGCTATTTGTTTAAATTTCTTTGCGGAGTGATGCTTCTGACTCTTAGTATTCTGTGCCATCAGGCAAACGACCAGCTCGTCTCGTCATTCAGTTACATAAAAAAATGAAATAAAAATAAAACAAGAAATCATATTTACGCTACAATTTTAACTACATAAATATATACAAAGATTTATTACGTTTGTCGATGTTCGTACAATATCCGGCGATTGGTCGCTAATCTAAGTAGGCTCCGGATACACCGCTGATAATATGAAATACTCAAATATGTCATAGCATAGGTACCTTTGTCCATAACTTAGCCTA
This sequence comes from Petrophora chlorosata, assembly GCA_951640565.1. Classification (NCBI taxonomy): domain Eukaryota; kingdom Metazoa; phylum Arthropoda; class Insecta; order Lepidoptera; family Geometridae; genus Petrophora; species Petrophora chlorosata. The sequence goes on along the minus strand of OX621205.1, from coordinate 6,130,924 downwards.
TACCAAAAATAGAAAACATCATACATATATGTGCACTTACATATGACATCATAATCATATATATATGTAACATCTTCTTCATAAAAACTAATCAAAATGTATCCAGTTTTATGTAGTATGTGAAATCATAGATTTGCGATAACTTTGATTAGACCTCATGGATATTATTAGAGGTTATCTATTGATTGATTTTTAATATCTACATACAAATAACTAGCAGTAGTGTGCAAATATTGCTGTGTTCCAGTTTGAATTTGATGGGCAATATTTCAAACGAAATTATGAGCATGAGTCTCAGGGTGACAAGCGTAGTGCAGTGCTGCGTAGGATTTTGCAAAATAAGGTTCTGGGTGGCACTAAAACTAGACAGGCGATCGCCTGATGTTAAGCGCCACGCTTACCCATAAATAATTTCAGTAGGTACTACTCAGTAGGTACAGTAGGTAACTGTCAATACCATGAAATGAACTGCGTAGTGCGTATTGCACCCATTACCCCGAGACATCAGATATGTAGGTATCATAATGCCCAGTAATTTCGCTGGCTACAATGCCCTTCAAACCGGAACACAATAATGCTTGCGCACTAATGTTTGGTGGCAGAATAACTGATACCTACCCAGACAGCCTCCTGCATACGAGAGACCTTACTAAAATACGAGACGACGCTTACGAGACAAATTACTGGGCATACCTACTCGTATGAGACATAATTCACTTATAATCTGTTGTCTCGGGGTGATGAGCGCAAAGCAGTGCTACGCAGAACTTTTTATGGTATTAACAGTTCTAGGTGGCACTGCAATTTTTATATGCAGGCGTGGCGCTTACCAGCAGGCGGAGTACTAGTTAGCCTCATCAAACAGTTCCATAAAAAAATCTACCACCAAGTGATTAATGTTAACCTTTCGGCTTTTCCAAACGGGAAATAAAACAAACGTTTGGTACTCGCTAGGCACCGCTACATTATCTCATTTCCGCAACGAATGCAATTATGTGTGTGTTTCCCACGGACATATAAGGGGTCCATTGTAAACAGTGAAACCATTCCTCTACCTCATGCGTTATCTTGCAAACTTGCAAATAAAGATTTGAGCGATGACGGTAGTCTCATGTGGGATCGAGCGAATCTTTGTAACTGTTCTAGGTAGATGAATAATTACGATTGCTTTTTATGGGTCCAAGTGATGAGACGATCAAGTCGTTCACCTGATGGTAAGCGCCACGCCTGCCCATAACAATTGCAGTGCCATCCAAAACTTTTTCAAAAGCACTGTAGCACTGCATTGCGCTCATCACCCCGAGACATCAGATATTAAGTCTCATATGCCCAGTAATTTCGCTGGCTACAATGCCTTTCAAAACGGGACCATAATACTGGCGAACACTGCTGCTGTTTTGAGTGGTCTATAGTCATTTATTTTGGCAGGAATGCGTGATATTTTGTAAATTCAAACTGTTGTTAATTCAAGTTGTCAAATTAAGCAGCGACGATATACCATCAACATTTTTAAGTGCCGTAAAGGTCTTCATGAACACTGCTAAAATTGGATCGTTACTGTTATCGACAGCCTCTGTGGTGTAGTTGTTGGGCAGGTTGGCTCAAATCTCATACACCATTAGGGTTGCACGTTCGATTCCAGCGACTGCGACGGGACAAATGTTAGCCCAAAGAAAAAAAAGCGCAAACAATGGTTTCGTGTCTGGGTGTTGTGGGACCATGGTCCTCATAGTTCCTGGTTCCCTAGATACAGGGAATCCTAGTTAGGGGCCAGGATCTATGTATGTGATCGTTGGGCGTATTTATTTATTATTTTATAATCGTTTCCGGGAATAAGATAGGTTACCCGCTGGTTTTGACGTCACCACGTCGCCATCGTTGAAAATATTAGCAAATAGGTACGAATTGTTACAATATTGGTTGTGTTCGTGTTCATGAAAACTTTTACCGAATATACTATATTATATAGATTGTCATATATCACATAATATATAACAACATCATGTAAAATACTTTTTACCTAAGCAAGGACCTATGATGTTTTTATATCTCGATAGATATACACATAAAAGTAAAAGGCGGAGCTTTAGCCGCCCCAAGATCCCCGCCCGCCCTCGGTTTGGGCGGATCTCTTTTATATTAAACACACCATTACGCACCACTTCATTCGCAACCATTTTTATCATGCTTACTAGGGCTTTTCACTTTTTAGATTAAGTACTGAAAAGAAAACGTTGATTTTGGAAGAAAAACATATCATTCATGATTTGTTGATTTGAGTGATTTCATACAAATCACCAAAGAATTTCTGTTGCTAGAAATAGCTTCAAATTTTTAATACTAAAACTAGCAAAATATTATCTACTCAGTCTTTGGTTTCAACACGTGTCCCATCACTGAATGATAGTAAATATACTGATATAGATATAGTTATGTTAGATGTAAGTAGTTAGAGGCGCGGCGGGTGGCCGGAAGTGGATCGATACTCGCTAGATAAGCATAACTCGACAACAGCTATCGCCCCATCGGATTACTACACAAAGGCAGCTCCGAGATTAATTTCACAAACATATTGAACTGTAATTCGATTATCTTGAATGTCAAAGTTCAGCTCGTTTTGTCATGTTGATTTGAAGCATAAATGCGATAACTGAGAGTATCGTTCAACAAAACGTTAACGAAAGTTATAAAAAAATAATTCTCAAAAAACGTAGAAGGTAACGATGATGAAGGAAATCAAACGGATGTAGATAGAAAAAATAATTCAGTCCAAAACCCACCCTAACAAAACCAAATCCCAATCAAAACAAACAAAAAACAATAACCACACACAACGAATTAAATTTAAATATAAATCTATTATATTTATGAGTGTATCAATAATACTCGTCATTTTTATCAGCGTCATTGTCACCATTCCGTGGCCGTTTATGCTGATGAGGTATTGTGGCAGACACCTCATTTGTTCTATCTCGCTGGGCCCGGCATTGTCATCTCTGCCCTTTGACTCCATTGTGTGTTTTTTGTCACTACTGAGACGGATAATTTTATTTCCGTTATGTGTTAGCTTTGTTGCTTGCTCATTATCGAACTCAATTTATTTACCTTTTTGACTGAAGGGTAACCTTTTTTCACTTTATTTTTTTTTAGTTCGTATGATTTCATAGTCATTATTATGCTCATTTTTATTACAATCTAGCCAACTGATTAGGCTAATAAGTAATTTACATTTAACTTTAACTGATAGATAAACTAATATTAGTAATGTGTCTATTAACACTTTTCTTATTGTCTCTAATAAGGCGAAGACACTTTGTTCTTGTGTTCTGTATGGGTAGCACTCGTACTACATTACACTAATTCACTATCATTAGACACTACACTAACTCAAACAGTTTTGTTCTTTTAAGTATTCTCACTATATCCGTGTGGTCAAGGAGCTGGATTGCCTCGACGTTCACATGATGATGAAGCCTATGTTCGTGGGCTTCGGCATATTTTTTAATAACTTTATCGACGAACTCTACTTTAAGATCCCGATGGAGATCGTCGTTTCTAATGTACCAGGGTGCGTTCACAATTTCCCTTAATACTTTATTCTGGAAGCGTTGTATGATTAATATATTGCATTAATATATTTTCACTTTAGTGATATTTTTGATTCATGGGTCAACTTTAGCTTCACTTACATAATAGGTACATATCACAATGGTAGAAGGAATTAGTTTTATGGATCTACTGTTTACCTTTCACACGTTACGTGTTTATCAGTATTTTTTACTTTTACCTTTATACTAAACTTATTACAATGTGTGCTTAAATTAAATAACAAATAAATTAGTCAACATCAAAATATAATTTGAAATCATATTTCTTAAACAAGCATGGTAGCTTCTGACTTTTCAAATACTGTCAGTGACAATATACCAACATTATAAACCAGAGTTGACGCTCCCACAACTGCTATGTCACTGCCGGGACGCCGTTCTCTATTGTAATTTAAATTGTCATTCAAATTACCTCCGGGAGGAGCCCAAACGCAGTGGCACTCTCAGCCTCGACACCTCTCCCAAACATTTCCAAAATTTTGACTTGTGCATCTTATTACAACTCCTGTCCTATGACCTAAACGTTTTGTGGGAAACATTACGTAAAATCATATTTAATTATGCAATTCAGTGCAGTTAAGTCAAAAGTTCAGGCAAAGACTCCTTTATTTAAGAAGTTTGAGTGTCGATAAGTCAACAGAACCCAATATTCTCGATTCTTTGCAATATAATAAGACATGTATTGCGAGTACCTAAAACATGCATGCAATTATATAACAATTTTAATACACAAGCTATTAAACAGTAGGTAACAATTTTCTGTCGTCTTACATTGTAGGACGACGATTACAAACATTGTAGCCCGAACAAAAGAAATGATAAAGAAAATTAAAGGTTTCCATGCCATTGATATTTTACGATAGCCGTAAGCGACAAAACGGTGGTCGTAAAAGGTAATATAGGTTGTAGAGATTGTGAATTCAACGCGTACAAAATAGAAAAACCAAACATGCGACTCAGTATTGGAAGATGTTTTTTGTATATTATTATAATGAATACCCAATGAAGGAATGATTGTACTGATCTGATTAATGAAAAACAGCAAATCACTGATGTTATAATTGAAGGCCACAGCAGATACAACTTTGTAAGCAAACATAATATACTTGCCGGTCAATTTTCTCCGCAACCATAAAAAGCGCAAACATGACTACGTTAATAATAAATTACATACATTCCATCCAGACTATATTGCCATTTGAAAACAACGAATGCATACAATTACTTCGGAGATATGTAATGCTCGGACGGGACTAAATTACTCTTATGCCGAGAGGAAGAAACAATGCAGATTATCGATATTTTGAGAAAGTTATTGGCGAATAAATGTGGCAAGCCGCCAAAGTCATTCTTTTGAATTCCTTCACTGTGATATCCAGCATCTTATTACTTCTCCGTTCGTCTCTCCTATCACGTAAATTTTAAAGTTTAGTACCTGTTATGTTGTTGCCTAGACATTGTGTTAAACTCTTTCAGGTCAATGTTTCAGTAATTTAGAATACATTTTCTCCAAGCATTCCCATTCTAAGCATAGTATCGATTCTTGTTCTGCATAAGGCTAGGTTACAATCGATAGTGTAGGTTTACGGTCGCGGATAGTTGCCACCTTCGTTTCGAGGATCCCATTGTTGCATTCATAGCAATGATCTGGCGTAGTTGCGCGTCTTTCAGCCGCATCCGACATTTCCATTGTTGCAATTTTATTGCCGGTGTTACCGTCCCAGCGTAGATCGTAAACTACGCAACGGCTTTCGATACTATCCACCGCGATCCACCGACGAGCTGATGGGATCCGCGACCGCAGAACGCGTATTATCGCGGCCCGAAGCCACCGCAGCCGCGATTTTCATTCGTTTCTAATAAATTGATACGAGGCGCGGTGCGACGGAACGCAGCCGTGCTATTGGTCGAGGCGTTCCCCAGGGTTCGATACTCAGACCCCAGTTGTAAATCAACTTTACAACCTTTAATTACAGATATTTGCCGTCTCATGTGAGCGTACGGGATATCTGAGGGCCGTGCTCGCGAAAATATAGCATAATAATGGGTATTGACCCGTAATAGCTCGCCTGTAGGTACTATCGGCCGCCTTTGTCTTGATTGTTGGAGCGAGAGAATATTCTTTTCTGAATGATTGCCAATTACATCGAATGGCCCCTGAATTCCACGGAGCCATACAATGCTTTAAGATCCCTCTCATTTTTGATTTGCATTCGAATAAATGATTTATGTGTTATTAAAGTTAATGCCTTCAAAATGATATGACGAAGTTCAGACGGGTGAGATTTTATTCGCTTCATATACATTAAATTTGTATAACGAACTGTCATGAATTGATAAATTTTTAAAATTGATCTGTCTTTGTGGGGTTTAAAATTAAACGTACTTATAAGATAATGCTTACAAATATGAGCAAGTTATTGGTCGATGCGCGCGCCTGCACTTTGCCACAATGTTGCACCGGATAGGGCGGCCATCGTTTTAATGTCTCTCAGACGGAATTACGCTGAATTGTTCTCAACTTTACTGCTCCCCTCATGATTGATCGTTGTATCCTCAGCCTTATGTCATTCTCGCACCGTATCTCCTGGAATTAGTGTTGCTTGCAATAATCGCATTGAGTTATGGTAACCCCTCAAAATTACTGCTTCGTTTCTCGTTTACTTCCACTGACTTAAATGAACGATTTTGTTTAATTTATAATTGAATAAATTGATGAATTGGAGTCAATTACTTCGGCGTGAGTGTACATGCCCTCGAAGTGTGGAAATTAACACTCGAATGATCGTATTTCTAAATTAAAACCCCGCTTCGAGTCGCTATAAATTGTTCCGTCCATAAAATTATAACGACTGTCTAAACAGGGGCTAGCTGTCGTTTATAACCCTAATGCGCGTATAACAAAATGAAATCGACATATGCAATTACACTCTTAATCCGTTTTGCGCACCTTTATATCACTTACTGCTTTATAGCTCTAAGAAAATCGAACAGCTTAGGCTCGGCATATAATTTCATTTTAGAGAAATTGGTCTTTATCTTTTACTTCTCTTTATTCCAAAAAATATGAAACGATTTCTTTTATACAGTATAGATCTTCAAAAGTCGAGTTTTTTTTTTATAATTGAGAGAGTTGTGTTGTGATTACCTATCGTTTTACGATTTTCTTTACTAGTCAACACCTGAGAACAAAATAATATTTTACGTGTGTCTAACGGACATTTATGTTTGATGTTGGTTTGTTTGTCACATCAACATTATTTATATCGTCAATCGTAAACATTTTATTGCCTCATAGGTGGATTTTCCTTGCATTGCACGTTTCCAACACATGGTCTTAAAAACTATTTATACTCTCCCATACTTATCTGTTATGGCTATATCCCTTATGGATATTAGGTCTTAACTTAAATTTTGCCGTTGTTTCATTTCAAAGTCCTTATTAAAATTATGACACCATTTTTGTAATTATTTATCAAAATAATTAATTAGTAATTATTTGTGAACATCTAAACTATGTTTACTTTGCATGCGTTCCGTTTTAATTTTATTTTCAAACATCTGCTTTTTATTGTTATTTGCCAAGCTCTATCGGCAAATTATTACAGTCTTCAGTAAAAACGGAATCTAGTTCTTCCATCGTTATTCTGCAATTAATCGAACGTGAAGTCACCCAGCTGGAGAGCTACCAACATTCACGCCGAGTAATTGAGATTGATCGAGTCGTGAATCGAGTGGGGCGGGCAATCAAAAGCGTATCAGGCCAATAGGAGCCTCGCGTCGCTCTATCGCGGGCTCTCATTGGCCAGCTGCGGGGTTGAGGGGCATAAAGGGCCTTGATACAGCTCTCGATAAGCGGTAGGCGTCGAATGTCGATTCGATCGATTATATTATCGCTCGTGTCGTCGCTCTCCAACGTGGCCGGATAGGCGGCGCTTTTCCTATCGCAAGTCGCTACACCTTGACTTCCCATGACATTTTAATAACAATGCGTCATCACCGCAATGTCAACTTTTTATAGCATTTTTGAACGATTATGCACGCTATAAAAATTTATGCGTTATTAGAAACCTTCATATTAAAGCTACTTAATCTGATCGTAAAATCAGAGGCCAAATCAAAGTTGCAGAACGCAACACTTAAAAGAGATTAGCCGGCTAATCGCGCGTTATTTACAGTCCTTTATCAGCACTCGGGGGCGTCCTACTAAACGATTTACGACACTCGAGATTTGTTCGCACAAAAGAATTAGTCTTCGCAAGCGACATGGAGTGTCGATAAATATCAAGAGAGGCGCGAATAATCGCAACACTGTAGCTATTGCGATGCTGAAGAACTTATACCATACAAAGTGCCATAAAGCACGTTGCGCATAAAGTGAAATTCATAATACGGATTTAGCATAAGGTTTCGTAGGAAAAGCAATAATTTGTCACAATTGGGCACGATTAGATTGGCTCCGCCGGCGATTTGACATACGTCGTAAATAACGCTTTGAGCGGACGTATTGAGTGAGCCGTCATAAGTTGAGTCGCGTTCGAGGTGAGTTTCGCGCGTGGTAGGGGCATGCAAATAGCGCGGGCGGCGAGCGCGGCGCACGCGCGTCGAATCGCGCGTTTTCCGCCGCCGGCGCACCGGCGCATTTTGTGGAAATAGTTATTGGGGTGATTGCTTTCATAAACAATAGCTTTTGTCCACGGTTTCTTGTAACCGACTTGTTATTTAGACGGATAACGGGACTAGAGGCGCAGGCGCTCGCTTCGTGTCTGATAACACAAGTTTCGCGTGCTATACGGTTTAGTAACTGTAGACACAGTATTACAATATGTAGGTCTACTTGTGGGAAATCGTGCTTTATCTTAGTTGTTTATGATTGGAAATGATTTGTGTAAGTTTTCGTTTTGATACGCGATATGTTCTATGCGGCAAAGTTCGAAGAACTGAAAATAGAAATTGATTGGGTAGGCATTTGAAGCTTGATTTTTAAAGTACAAAGTTTTAAAGTTCTTTATTCAATTTGGCATCATAGGCACATGTGAACATCAATTGCAATGACTCTACCAACGTATCGGAAAAAGAACCACTTAGAAGATACGGAAAGAAACGGAGGGGCATTGTTTTTAGAACTTTTGATAGGTACATGCAGTTCGTACTAGGTACCTAAATGCAGTTCCAATATAGTTTGATTTACTTCATACTTCTTAATTTCCATTTCATTATTTTTTTTATAAAAACTGTACCTAGAGTACATTTACTTACTGAAATGTATATCTGAAATAGGTTACAGTCTTTGAATGAAGGCTTCTTTGTGATTCATTTCATTACCATATTAAATACATTGTGGACACTGAATCATTCATTTATATTGTAAAATTCAATTAATTTTATTTTCCGTTCATAAATTTATTGTTATTTTGTTTCCTTATCTTCGGTATTTACCTACTTACCTGTTTGTAAGAAAACCTGAACGATGAATCAAAGTTTATTCGTAGAACCTAATTTTTCTATTCAAAATAACACGTAAAATTACAATAATTTAGTTAGGCAGTTGAAAAAGAATGCAAATTGAATGGAATATAATAATATGCATATTGACTCTACGTGTGCATATCGAATTAAATAGTGGAAACTGTGTGGAACTATTGTGAAATAATGCTAATCATCATCATCATCACTACATAGTATAAAACAAAGTCGCTTTCTCTGTCCCTATATCGCTATGTATGCTTAAATCTTTAAAACTACGCAACGGATTTTGATGCGGTTTTTTTTAATAGATAGAGTGATTGAAGAGGAAGGTTTATATGTTTAATAACCGTGCAAAGCTGGGGCGGGTCGCTAGTAATATTATAAATACAAAAGTTTTTATGTTAGTGTGTAAGAGTGTTTGTTACCTCTTCACGCCGCAACAGCGTCAAAATCAAACTTGGATGAATATTTGAAATGTAGAGCGTAGTACCCTGAATTAATACTTAAGCTACTTTTTATCCCGGGAAACAGCAGGTGAAATCGCGAGACACAGCTAGTATTTTAATATGCCTTCTACCACATCAGAGACGTGCGCTTTTGTGATGAATCCAGCGATTTTACTAACAATAGTGCAACTAAAATCGAAGCACAGTAATGTATGCACAGTACTACCGTACGGCTGAATAACTGGCTTGGATACTATACTTTCAGCAAAACGAGCAACCCGATAACAAGCAAGCAAGACGAGCTATGGTCAAAGAGTTAATTCTCTCCCACTACTCCCACTAGACGTACTATGGTTACGGTTCATCACTTAACTGTGCATTAAGAGACTTAAGAGCTAGTCTAGGGTGACGAGCGCAATGCAGTACCGCACTGGATTTAGTAAAACTATGCTCTGGGTGGTGCTGTGCTGTACCTAACTTATGGGCAGTTTTGTTTACCATCAGGCAAACAACCTGATCGTCTCGTCACTCAGCTACATAAAAATTACTTCTTATAATAGCTATAACTATCTATTGTGTTACACTTTAATCAAATAAGAATATTTAGAAAGTCTAGAATATAAAATAATGTGTATTCTAGACATTTACGAAATAACACATTAAAGAGAACCCTTCTGCACTGATACTGGGCAGTAATAAATTGGAGTTTATGTACTGTACATAAACTCCAGTTTATCTCCGCAACAAATGATACCTACTTCATCTGCCCTAATTCCGGCATCACGTTCCGCGCAGACATAGCGTAGCAATTAATTCTGAACGGGTGACGTTACCCTACAGCCTTCACGGGTTACCCTTTCCATTCCACTCAAATAAAGGGGGTTGGTATTACCAACCACCCCTTGCCTTTGGTAGGGTGCCTATAAGTCATGTTTTAGGAGGATAAAGTTCAAATTGCTTATTTTTTTGTTATATACTCGTATGTTCACCGAGTTCTCCGCCAACTGTTGACCGATTTGAAAAATTATTTTTGTGTTCAGTTATAGCTACGAGGTGGTCCCATATATGTCCCATAATTTCATCGATATTTGACCTTGCTCTTCGAAGATTCATTGATGTCGGTTTTTTTTGCAAAATGTATATTTACTTGTTAGAAAGGTGTCAAATTTTTATGAATTTATACACTCAAAAAACAAGTTTTTATATATTCCATGGGCACACTTTCTTTCTTTCTCATGTACTTTGTGTGGTCAACCCTGGTGTCGGAGTTACCACGTCAAAACGTCCGACATGACGTAACGACTGTTGTCATAAGACAACAACCGGGACCGACGGCTTAACGTGCCTTCCGAAGCACGGTACCGCTCTGATGTAAATACCACACAAAACCGTCGTGTAGTAGTGTCCGCTGCGAACTGTTACGAACGACTAGGCTAGCTACGAGTGAAGAAGCTAGTTAAGGTGGCTTAATGGGAGAACGTGCGACTTTCGAACCGACTCACCAGAGTTGGAATCCCGCTGGCCCCGCACCACTAACTTTCTTAATACTCGCTACTCTAATTTTACACTCGCTCTAAAAACGGTGAAGTAAGACATCGAGAGGAAACCGGCATATCCAAGAATTAATTACAAAAATTCAAGGACAATTAGTCAAAGGAAAAGTTAATCATAGGAAGGATTCAATTGGTGTATTACGGCCTATACTTTCTCTATGAGAGAAGGCCTGTGCTCCAGCAGTGGGAACGCAATGAGCTGATGATGATGATGATGATGAGGCAAGCTACTACTATGTTATATTATTATGTCCTCTGTTCTAGTACTGCAAAAAGCATCCCCTACTCCCGATAACGGGGATGATTAACTGTAGACAGGAAGACGGATTGACAAATAGTCGTTTAGGTATTTGCTAATGCCGCTTCTCATCAATAAACGGAGAGGGTTGCGAGAGTTTGCTGGATGAAGCGATTGGTTTTGTTTAACCTATTTACTTTAACCTTTTAATGTTTCAACTGACTTCAATAAATAACAACAAATACTAAAACAGAATAAAAAACATTTAAGTGGGGCTCCTATACAACAGACATGATGTTTTTGCCGTTTTTATAGATAATGGTACGGACTCTTCGTGCGATTGCGTGTGTATGTATTTAACATTCGCTCTAAAAACGGCATGTTTAAGAATTTTTCACAAAAAGTCGAGGACATGTGACATCCACCAACCCGCACTGGGCCAGCGTGGTGGATTATGGCCCATTCTCTCTCTATGAGAGAAGGCCCGTGTCCCAGCAGTGGGAACGTGATAGGCTGATGGTGATGATGGTGATGATGACTCTTCGTGCGCGAGCCCGACTCGCACTTGGCTGGTTTTTAAAGTGCTGTTGTTTCTGTGACAAATAAAAATAGTAATAAAAAACCCATCTGGATAGCGTTTTGACAATATGAATTACAAAATAGCGCCGCCGATCGCAACATAATAGAAGGTAGAAGGTAGCAGTAGCAGTACGTAGATTTAACTCGCTCCGTGTGGCCATTCCGGAAGAGAGCAGTTCGCTCCAGTCGATTGTCGGCTGCGGCTGATTTACAGCAATCTGCGTGTTAAACCGACGATGGCGTGCTGAATGTGCTCGTACACTGTACGAGCTTTTATTGGGGAAATGAACGAGGAAACGGGAATGTGTTGCAATCGACAACAATACATTCTCAATCCTCTAAGTACTGCGTAGTCTCCCGCGGTTGGTTGTTAGAATGTATACGATGGGGGTGGCATGATCATGTCTGATCAAACTAGGTTTTTAATAAATAAACATTTTATTTTACTAATTAGTATAGTAATAGGGCGTAGATTTAAGAAGAAAACTAGCGACCCCCGCTCCTGCTCGAACCTGGTGCAAAGGTTAGCCATAACTATCCAGCGCGGAAATGCAGCCAGTTTCATGGGCACTTTTGCACCAGGAACAGTTAGGGGTGGGTTATTTAATAGGTAGTCTAATAGAAGACATATTTTAATTTTTTAAGATTTCAAATTATCGTTTTTTGTATATTTTGTGTTTTTTTTATAAATAAATATTACAAAAAGTAATCTTGGGTTATAACTAGTTTTCCCTGGACAGGTATAGGGAACCGGGAACTACGGGAACCATGGTTCCACAAACAGGCACGAGGCTGTCAATTCCTAACAATTTATGTGTTATTGTTCCAGGGACCCCTATCAACCGACTGCCCATCATGGCCAAGTCAGTTCTCGACCTGTACGAGCTGTACAACCTGGTGATAGCTCGCGGCGGCCTCGTCGAGGTCATCAACAAGAAGCTGTGGCAGGAGATCATCAAAGGGCTCCGGCTGCCGTCTTCTATCACGTCTGCAGCCTTCACTTTACGCACACAGTAAGTGCTTACTAGGGATGTCATAGCTAATCTCTTTAAAAGCCAACTGTAAGCAAGCTTTTTTTGAAGTGGTAGGCTCTGGCCGTGGTTGTAATATCACCAACCGAACAAAGTCATGCCCTCAAGCGACCTAGTCGTGTTTCGGGATGATGTTCGGTGAACCATCGGGGAGACGGGTCTGAGCAGCCGCTCAACTGCCGTCTCTCTCTAGATCTATGTGATCCATTGTAGGCACATCATCGCTTCACATCAGGCGAGATAGTGGCCAAACATATGTAGATATATGAAGCTTAAAAAAAAAAAGCTTTTCGTATGCGGGAGGCCGTCTGGGTAGGTACCACCTCCTTGCCAGTTGTTCTGTCGCCAAGCAGTAATGCGCAAGCATTACTGCGTTCCGGTTTGAAGGGCATGGTAGCCAGCGACATTACTGGGCATTTTTTTTGACCTGAATGACGAAGCGAGCATGTCGTTGTCCTGATGTTAAGCAATACGCTTGCCCATAATATTTGCAGCAGCACCTAGAACTTTGTTTTGCAAAATCCTGCGCGGCACTGCATTGCCCTCGTCATCCTGAAATTACTGGGCATATGAGATCTTGAGACAATTAGCACTTTATTTTTAGACTATATGATACTTAATATCTGATATCTCGGGGTGATGAACGCAATGCAGTGCTATGCATTGGTTTTTATGTTATTTAAAGTTCTAGGTTGCACTGTTGTTGTTATGGGCAGGCGTATTGCGTATCATCAGGCAAACGAATTGCTCGTCTCATTACTCAGTTCTATAAAAAAATTAATGTAATAGCAGCTATTCCGATTTGTGTTCTTGCAGACATCGTGCATAGATCATATAAAAGAAGCATAAAGTGATTGGAAATCATAAAGCTAACGTCGTCGTTAATCTGTCAAGATCACACTATAAGGCTAAGCTTATTAGAAATGGACTTTACGTACTCTAATCTCAGTATTAGAACTGAACAATCAGTTCAATAGTCCACGTGTGGTCCAAGAGGCAGAAGCCGTCGCCATATCCGACACTGCCTCTTTGTCTACCCTCATTCAAATTCTCACGAGAGAGACAAAAGTGCCTCGACAATGCACCGTACGTGAGCGGCCGACGCGACAATATGACATCTTCATAATTAATAACCTCTAACTCATCTCGGCCGATATAATTTCCCATTTATCTTTCAGAGTTCCTTAACCTCGACGCCTTTTGTCGGCTGCATAAAGGTGTCTCACATTTATAAATTCAAACTGTGCACCGTTACGCACGACGCGATCGTTTGAGGCAACCTCTTTACTACAAACTTAGGTATATTATTCTATGGTAATATTCATTACGGTTGCGAGTTGCGACATTATTTTGGAAAGCTCTTCCGTCTCAGTACTGATTTTCAATGTTGGTATTGTTCGTGTAGCATAAAGGGCTGAAACTCAATGACCCGTAATGAATTTAGGTAGAGATAACAAACTGAACTTGCGCGCCCATCCGCTGCAATTTTCAAACAAAGTCAATGATTATTGCGGTGTAGAGATAAGTCTCTAAGTGTAAGCACTTAGTTTATAATATGTCTACCTAACTACAACTAAAAGGACTAATTGTTATTCCTTGTAAGTAGTTTGTTTAGTTTGAGTCAGTAGAGTGTAGATTTGTTTTCAGTAAAATAAGCATTTGCCCGTTGAAAAAAAAGACTGAAAAGGAAAAGTAAAGGATTATTTACTCTTAAGAATCATAACTTATCGAATATTTTACTTACAATTTGACAGACAGATCCTATCTTAAATTTTGAGTGCCGCGCTATAGAACTCGTGCTCCTAGGCGGAGCTACGCAATTTTCTTATGTTTTAGTCGGCTCATTCCGACCTCGACGTAGAGACCACTTTTTCGTAAGTCGTATATAACCGACCTTGGCGGGGCTAATACAAGCATTTTCTTTGAAGGAATATATGATTCTTCGAGTGCTGTTGTTTATTTCAGTTCTTCAGGTCCTTATACCCTTGCGCATTGTCTTCTTAGCTCTTCTCCTTCAAAGATGCGTACCAACAAAGCTACTTACTAACGACTACATAAAATTAGACGAGCAGTAATGACGAATGACGTATTTAGTTACCTTTAGCTTTCCCTTTGACAGTTTATGAAAAGGTAGCTCTAGTTTTTACGAAGCGCGTCGGCGCGGCGGCGGCGGCTCCAAAATGGTTATTGTGTTACGTATTTAATACGAGAATGCTTATGATATATGTTAACGAATGGTTGACAATCATCTCACTATAAAAATTGACTTGCCTATAGGATTAGGAATGTAATGTTCCATTGTGGTCTTAAGTTGAAAGATAGCCATTTGATAATAATTGGGTTTGAAATGGTTCGGAATATGATTCATAGGCTTGTCATGTCCCCATTCGACGCGCGACGTTATTAGGCTGATTTCAAAGAGATTGAATGGTGACATCTGTTAATCTTCTGATTTATATTGAGCTGATTAATATGGAGTTGGATTTTGAATGACAATGGTTTGTGGTCATTGACCGTGAATCGGTCGGTGTCTTTTAGTGCCGAGAAGCTCTTTAAACTTGAGTATGGAGATAGGTTCTTATAAACTGAGATTTGACAGGCCTTTGTGTTTATACCTACCTATTTATATATTCCTCAAGTTCAGTAAAGTATGAGGAACGGTTTTTAATCTATACGTACTTATAACTCGTAATATTTCATGGTTGGCCGTCCTTCAAGAGATGTAACCAGGCTTGTCAATACACTGTGTTACTTAGTTTAATTATACTAAAATATCCTTTCTAGTCGGGCACTCTTGTCAGAGTGGTAAAAGATGGTGTATGCAGTGGTTCTTCAGCGTCGTGATTCTCCTTAGCGAGGGTTACTGCTATCGCAATGCTTCTTCATTTCTGGCTGTTGATAGCATTGCGAGTACACTGGACTATGGTGGTTTGAGTCGCAGTCTTGCAGTCTTAATCAGATCTGTCCATCGCGTGGGTGATCAGCCGCGTGCACTTTTTTACTAAAATATAAATGCTAATAAATAATAATAGTCGAATAGCCGAATTAGGTTTTTATGGAAAGAAAAATTGGTAATGTTGCCCGAAAAATTGGGAAATTCGGGAAAACTGACAACGTCAGCCAGCTAGGAAAAGATAAAAAAAGACTAGACGATTAGACATAATATTCTCTCGAAATGCGCATCCTACCCTCAGAAAAAACTTCGAGCAGATAGCTAAACTAGGTACCTACTTTAAACTTCTGAACTATTCCGACTGCGACTCGCTTAAGGTTTTTAATTTTTTTGCTAACAATCTCTCCTCTCTTCTTTCAGATACATGAAGTACCTGTATGACTACGAGTGTGAGAAGAAGAACCTTTCCACTCGCAGTGAGCTGGACGCAGCTATAGAAGGCAACAAGCGTGAGGGGAGACGCGCGTCGGGACAGTATGACGCTCAGGCGGCATTGGCTATGGTAAGTATTGAGTAGGTTTATTTTATTTACTTTGGAGTGAATTTTTGACAATTTGTTTCGTGTCTGGGTGTTTTGGGACAATGGTACTCATACTTCCTAGTTCCCTAGATCCCAGATGATGGGATCTAGGGAACTCCTAGATCCCATCACCTATCCGTACTAAGCATTTCGCAGATTCCTTTATCATGCGAACTGCTAAGGAGTGGAACGCTCAGCGTCTTTGTTCCCAAACAGCTTCAATTTGTGTCTCTTTAAGTCTAGAGTGAATAGGCATCTCATGGGCAAGCGTGTTCCATCTTAGGCCGCATCATCACTTTCCATCAGGCGAGATGTCGTCAAACGCTTTTGGTTGGTATTGGTAAATACTATTGGTATTTACCAATAAAAAAGGAATCCTAGTTAGGGCCCAGGTTCTATTTATGTGACCGTTGGGTGAAAATTAATTACAGATTTATTTGTTTATTTCAAAACCTTTTGTTTTTGTACTAAATCCAGATAAAGATGAACAGAGCTAGAATTGGTTTGCCTCGCGCTTAGAATCATCCAAACATTTAAAAAAACATGTTTTGAAAGCTTTGTACTCCAAAAAATTTAACGCAGATCCATTTAGCGATAAAACATATGTTTGACCCTCCCTCCAACCCCCGCGATGACGTCATAGACCGCGGAAGTGAGCACTAAAAATGAGGTTTCGCGCGGGCGCTGCTCAGTACAACTCGCGCTAGCATCAAAACTCTTGTTGGGTTTGAACATGAAAAGTAACTAGCGGTAGTAGATCTCGATTTCTCGATTCCACCCACCTCGATTTAGGGTTCCGTACCCATAGGGTAAAACGGGATCCTATTACTGAGACTCCGCTGTCCGTCTGTCACCAGGCTCATCTAGGATCTCATGATCCGTGATAGTTAGACTGTTGAAATTTTCACAGATGATGTATTTCTGATGCCGCTGTAACAACAAATACTAAAAAATAGAATAAAATAAATATTAAAGGCAGCTCCCGTACAACAAACGTGACTTTTTTTTATAGGTTAGCACGGAACCCTTCGTGCGCGAGTCCGACTTGCACTTGACCGGTTATTTTCTACATACAACCACATGCCGCTCCAGCTTTACATGCCCCATCTCAAATTTTCACCATGTACGAATCACTAGCAAACGCAGGCAACACTTGTACAACAAGTAGCCACGCATCTAGTCCAGCCACCAAAAGAACCTACTGCCATCTCACAATCAGTATTCTCCGTTCCAGCCTCCCCTCAACCGCGGGGTGCCAGCCTCTCTCGCCCAGCTCTCGCAGCACATGCAGCCTCTCTCCCTCTCTCTAGGAGGGGGGGTGGGGGGAGTGCCGAGGTTGCCCCCTCTTCCGCCGCATGCACCGCACATCAGCCAGCATGATATAGAGTACAGGGTGCGGGAGTATATGAAGATGATTCAGACACAGAGGGAGCTTATGAGAAATGGTGAGTCAGCAACTTCTTTTATTGATTAAGCGAGAAAAACGACATCTTAGTGACAACCTTGCTTCAGAGGGCACGTTTATGATAAGAGGAAACTGGGGAAATCATGAATTCTTCAAAAATACCCCTATATAAAATATTCTTCTGTCTCTTAATAAATTCGACTGTTCGGGTTAGGTTACGTAAAACAATTTAAAACCAAATTGTATCATTAAAATGATTTATTATACTTAAAAGCGATTAAAAAATCTTAAACATTAAACAAAATATTAATAATTTCTCGTCACTCTCAAATTACTAGGATACTGCTAACCATTATTAATAATAATTTACGGGTGACATTAACGTTTAAGTTGGGGTAGTCCAACTATAGCTTAAGTGCGAGGCACGACGCGTTGGCGAGCGTTTTGCACTCGCCTTGAAAAAGACCACCGGATGTGGTTGAAACTGTACACCACCCTTATGTGTCACCCGTAAATTATTATTAATACTGCTAACCAGTAAAATAGTTCTGCTTATACCTTTTTTCTATGTCTTTCTAGGTTCAGAGTCCCCACCGAGCGTCACTAACGGCCCTACTCCCATGATGTCCCCCCGGGACGCCGCCGCTCTCAGCGCCATCGACGTGTCGCGCCTCACTCTGTGGTCTCTGTACAACAACAATAATAACAACAGTCCCGCGCCGACCGATCTGGAGCCGCAACGGTAAGTTTTAAGTTGTGCTGGCTCTTCGATTTTCAAGAATAGCTAATGACGCCTCTGTGTTGTATCGGGTGATCAGGTTGGATCTTATTCACCACTGAAGTAGCGGGTTCGATACCCGCGACGAATGTAGCTTCTCGTACTCGTGGTAGGCCTCTCGTATGTGGGAGGCCGTATGGGTAGGTAGGTACCACAGCTTTGCTAGTTATTCTTCCCCCAAGCATCAGTACGCAAGCATTACTGTGTTCCGGTTTGAAGGGCCAGTGTAGTCAGCGAAATTACTGGGCATATAGACTTAATATCTGATGTCTCTACGCAGTGCGTTTCAAGCTATTCAAAATTCTGGACGGTATTGCTATTGTTATGGGCAGGCATAGCGCTTACCATCAGCCAAACGACATGCTCGTCTAATCACTCAGTTCCCTAAAAAAAAATGCTTGTGCACAGAAAATAACCCCAAGTATTTATCGTGTCTGGGTGTTGTGGGGCCATGGTCTTCGAAGTTTCTGGTTCCCTTGATACAGGGAATCCTAGTAAGGGGCTAGGAAATAGGATATTTATGGGATTGTAGATAAATTTTATTCTGTCTCTCTAGTTAACTTTATACTAACTCGCCTTAGTTTCTCTTCCAGAGAGGCTCTCAACCTCAGCGAGAGTCCCAACTCAAGCGCCAGCGGCGGCGGCGGCGGCGGCAAGCGCGAGGCGTGCCGCTCGCCGCCGCCGCCCGCCAAGCGCCGCACCCCGCGCCCCCCCTCGCCGCGCTTGCCCTCACCCCCACGGCAAGCCTGCGCGCCGCCGCAGACACAGATCAATGGGACACCTAATAGTGTTAATGGAGCAGCTTTCAAGATCACTACAAGAGGTATGTTTTTAGTTTCGATAAATTAATGTTAGTTAAGATATAGTTGTTGTAATTAAGGGAGTGACAAAATTCCTTAAAAAAAGAGATAAAGAATTTGGTTGAACGCCATTTGAAATCCTTGGATTTAAGGACTTAACGTCATTATCAATAATAAGAGGATGTTAGGATAAGTTGGACATAATATTTTATGTTTACTTTGAACTAGCTTCGCCCTGCGGTTTCACCCGCGGTTTCCCGGGATAAAAAGTAGCGCATGTTTTAGTCCAGGGTAATAAGCTATCTCCATACCAAATTTCATCAAAATCCATTCATAGGTTTTTGCGTGAAAGAGTAACAAAGGTACATCCATACATCCATTCTTACAAACTTTTGCGTTTATATTATTAGTAGGATGGGATTAGAATAGGTAAAAAAATTAACTGCTAATAATTTGGTACCCTTAGTAAATTATGTCTAGAAATGATTGCTACTAGACAAAAGGCCGTATCTGGTTTACTATTATTTCCTCAATTTTTTCTCGTGTACTCTTTTGATATTTACTATTGATATTCATCTACATATTATGTATTATGTTTCATTGTCATATACTAATTTCTAATTTACTGATATTAATTTACTAGTACTAATATTAATAAATTTACTAATACTAATTCATTATCATATACTAATACTAATTCATTATCATATACTAATTTATAGCCTGTATTTTCAGGTGATGCAAACACAGGTGACCAGCAACTTGTCGTGTCAATAGAACTGAACGGCGTCACATACGAAGGCGTCCTCTTCCCCTCACAAAATGGCAACGGACAGAACGGCCACCGGCAAATGGTCTCCTAAGCCAACACAATACATTGTTATTAGATTTTATAGTTTCAAGTCCTAGGTTTTAACGTTACTGGTTGTTTTATATTAATGGGATTCATTTGACAGATTGGTTTAATTTGACGTATGACTCAATTGTTCATGAGTCCCGTTACAAAATTGTCAGTTTCTTGAGACAGGTCTCAGGTCAGTTATTATGGAGGGTCAAGAGTACAGTGTACTCACGGTTTTGTCCATGTTTGAGGGGCCATTAAAAGGCGGGAGAGAGAGTAACTGTTCTGACAAATTAAATGTCTTTTTCCTTGATGATGCTGTAAGAAAATATATAAAAAAATGGCAATTATTAGCAATATATAAGAACGAGTTGAGGAAAAATCAAAGTACTCTTTCCATTTTGCCAATTCTTACAAGCATAGACAATGGTTTTCGTGAGTTAACTGTACCGCACGGGTTAAGTTTATAATAACCAACTGTTACGTTAATAATGCGTTAATATATATGGATGACACATTAGGATTTATAATTCATGTGTTTAATGTAAATCCTAATAATTCTTTTATTTCAAATACCATTTGCTATATAAGTTATTTATTATAAACTTAGCATCAAAGGTATAACAATTCATATCATTGAAGTATCCTCAATATCAATAATAACTGACTGTAAGGGATATTATTAAGTATTGTTTTAACTTGAACTTATTGAAATAAGTACAAATTTTACACTTCTGATTCAACAAACGTTTTTATTAATTATATGTACCCACGTACGTTTATAATTATTGTGATTAAGTTTTTGTACTTATTTTTAATTTTTATTTTATAGTTCTCAAATTATTTTAAAAATGTTTACGTCACTGCCTGAGGAAAAGGACCTTGAATTATTTTGTAATAAATAATTTCACAGTAGTTCTTTGTTGGATATTTTGTATAATAATTTTAACTTTTATAAAATGGTGTCATATAAAAATGACAAATTATGTAAATATAGTTTTAGTTTCGTATTTATAATTTGATACTTTGGCGGAAGTGTGAATTTGTGGACAGCGTTGAGTCTGATTTTATATGTTTCGTCGTGTAAATTACTGTAAATAAACTAAAACGTATATTTTAGCTCCATTTTTATACTTGTGTCGTATGTTTGTGATTATTTTAAACGGTGTAAGTATATTTTCAAAGTGTCGATAGAGACATCACAGTATTGTATCTTAGATGATAGGTATTTATAAATTGTCGCTGAAATAAGTATGTTTTGCTCGAATTAATAACCGTACCGAGTATAATAAAATTAGAGAACATTAAAACATTGATCTGGCAACACACAAGCATCACACTTGTCTCGAATAACTTAGTAATAGTAAAATATAAAAATAGTTGAATTAAACATTTGATCACAAGATAGTATTACAAAGCTATATTTTAATCATAACATAATCATAATGCCATTTCTTTAGCTTAAATATAGTTAGAAATAAGTAAAAACAACAAACGTAAAAAGTAGATGTGGAATTTTAAAAATTATAATAAAATGTATTGTGCGTCTCAATATGTTTTTTAATTTATTTCAATAATAAAATAAGTGCAATACGCAATTCAAAAATCACACTCGAATTTCAGGCTTGATTTGATTTTTGTATAAAAAATATATATGTAAATGACTGATTTTAACATTTTACAACTAGTTAATTTAAAGTATTTAATTTTAAAATGTATAATTTTTTGTAGGAGCCACATTATTCGAGCTAAGTAGACGTAGATGTTAGTACATTCCTGAAGATGTACAATAATAATAAGGTTATCATTTTCTGGCCTATCTTGTAACAGTTAGCGCTAGGCCGGATTGACGCATCAGCGTGTTTCGTATTACACCAAAAAAATTTGATGTATTTAAATAATTATACACGAATAAATATGTATAACAGTATCATGGTCTGTCATTCATTTCATTTTTTTCCTTTAAAAAATTAAATAAGCAATTAAATCATAAGCATAACTTAGCTCAACCGTTATTACCCCAGTATCCTGTTATTATTGTTGGTTGATTTACTATAGAATGTAATTAATAATCTACACTCGACAGTTCCTACGTAAGTACCTATAGTATATTAAAAATATAATTAATTAAAAATATAAACTAATATTTAAGTACTTACAAGCTTTTATATAATCTACAAAAACCTATTATATAATAAAACAAAAAACCTACCCATCGATACAAGACTAACGAACTCGATACATTTACTGCATATCATATAGACTGACTCCATCATCTTAATGAATACATAAATAAAAACTTGAAAAAATCAGGCCTAAGACTAATAAATAATAAGACCTTATCCAATAAATACATTTAAAGAAATATTGAAAGTAAACCGCATTAGTGCCATCTATGATATTTGTGTTGTACTACGTCGGTTTAGAGAGCAAGCAAACCTCTTTTACATCGGTCCATCACATTAATTCTCAGTAGACTCAACTCTCACTGCCACTCCATGAGTTTTCAAATGGAAAGCATAGATGGCACTTCACAACATAAATTATTTTAGTGAAAACAACGCATATTTTAACTTTTATTATAATAGTAGTACTATTAATTATTCTGTGGTTATAATTAGGTTTTTATGTTTAGGATTATTAGTAGGTAATTTAAGAAACTCAAGCCTCATCAGAAGTTGCCTGTCGTACCAGTGTGAAGTTGGCAGCCAAAATCAAACGGCCTATAATGGGACTACATAAGGAAAGGTTTTTGCAAGCTGTATTTCTCTATTACAGTAGTAGTAAAGCTGAAAGTAAGTAACTAATAGATGTAAATAATACGGTGTTTAAATATTAAAGCATCATTAAACAATTGTTTTAACCAAAATCACAATATACAGTGATGTTATGAAAATACGCATGCCTACTGTAAAGCCCTGAAATCTGCTAATGTAAGTGTTGAAAAGCAAAAAGTAATGTCTAGACTTTCTGAAAAACACAACCATAAAGTGGCTTCAACTATTCTTAACCCTCTCGTAGGCGACTGAAATATCCAATGGTATTTTCATCTATATTTGTGTTTGTAAAGATCTCTAAACTAAAGAGGAAAAAGCAAGCTTTTTCGTAAAACACATAAGCAGCGCAACAATATGCAAGTACTGGCAAAGCGGCTCCCATCTTATTTTACCCCGAAACGCCCCTTCGAAAATTGTATAGATTACGTTCCAATATTTTTTTATGTAAATCTGTCTATTAAGACCTGCCATCCCATGAAATTTCTTTGTTACATGACGTTTTATTATGTCAATACAACGCTACGTAATCAGTAAAGAAAGAATGTGGCTTCAACACTGTTTCATCGCGAAATTTAAGCTAAAAAGTTACTTAAAAATTCGAGATGAAATTTTGGCTGTCACCGCTTGAACCACCGCTTTTTTGCTGTTCGTACTGGAGTGGGTACGAACAATGTAAAAGTGGCCAGTATATACCTTTGGCACAAAGACGTTGAAACAGACATATGAAGAAATGCAAGATTTAGTTCTCTTGTTGTAAATTATTGGCGGGGAACCGCCCTGGATGGCGAAGCCTAGTCCAACGCAATGTATAAGGTGTCCGAAAATTAGAGAAGGTGCGAATTGGATGCAAAGCGTGACGAACAGAGCAGACCACCCGCTAACATACTATACACATTACAACTTAGTGAATGTTATTCTATTCTAATGTGTGTGCAATGTTCACGCACGTTCACTGCCAAAACCGGCTACATTAGCCAAATAAGAGCATGTGCTAGGCGATCGCAGATTTATTTATATGACTGTTTTTTACAACTGCGATGTGTTTTTTCACTCTTTTATTCGATGGTTTACTTTGTCTGACCGATGTAAGATCTGCCATAGCTGCAGTTGACCTTGTATACTCCAGGTGTTCGAAAGGGATATGACATCTATTACCGCTCCAAGGCCCCAATTCACTATGACAACTTGGCGAAATCACGTTGATTCCTTGCTTCGAAATCACGTCAATTCCTTCATTAATAAACGACATCTCTATAACCCATTCATATATACATATATATGACGTGTCATAGAGAATTCAAATTTCGCAGATGTCGTTTATTAATAAAGGAATCGACGTTTCCTTGAAACAAGGAATCGCCAAGAGTTGTCATAGTAAATTAGGGCAAATTCACTATCAATTTCATATTCATTAGGGTGAATTATATACGCCGTTATCCAAGTTGGCATAGCAGGTCAGGACCTGCTATACCAACTTGGATAACGGCGTATATACAGGTTTCTTAGTACTGATCCAACTTTGTCCGTTATTCCTTTGACACGGCATAAACACTGGATGTCAAAAACAATCCAAAACAAACATAGACAGTGGCTGTCATAGCGGAAAGGGTAAAAAGATAAATAAGAGCATGTCATCAAAGCTCTCCTAATTAAAGTTTGGAAACTATCGTGAGTCGAAATATTCATTATAAATATAAACGGCTACACTCACGTTATGATTGTGTCGGATAACTCCGACCAGGTTTCGGACAATTAGGATGTCCTTCTTCCGGGAGTTTACGCTTTGGATTCGCGGCGCAGACTGCGCGCCTCCTAATTACTCGCAGAAGACGTAGCCGTAATCGGCATGGATGACATTACATTTATTTATTTGACCTCTTTTCTTGAATTATCCCTATTTCAGTGAGCATG
Organism: Petrophora chlorosata; assembly: GCA_951640565.1. Taxonomy (NCBI): domain Eukaryota; kingdom Metazoa; phylum Arthropoda; class Insecta; order Lepidoptera; family Geometridae; genus Petrophora; species Petrophora chlorosata. The sequence goes on along the minus strand of OX621205.1, from coordinate 6,106,015 downwards.
GATTTGCTCAAGATTTTTATAATGAGTAGTAATTGAGTACCATGAAGTGAAGCTGTAAAGTTGTTTTATGTTTATAATTTTAGTTTTCTCTGAAAGTTTTGCTGTGGATGTGTGGGTGTCAAAAAAGGAGTTATGATATTAAACATCTTGCTTGCTTTCAGTTTGGATTTAGCTGTACGGTGCATTATATTTTAACATAAATGTACTTATATCAGTCTCGAGTGAGACTCACCACTGAGGTTGCCAGCTCGATTCCCGCGAAAGAACAAATGTTCGTGAGCAGAATAAGAGCGCTAGCATTTGTTTCGTGTCTGGGTGTTGTGGGACCATGGTCCTCGTAGTTCCTGCTTCCCTTGGCACACAGGAAAAAAGGATTTTTTAATTTTAGTAAAACAAATATCTTGGAATATTTTGTTAGCCTGAATATATACGTACCACACCTCAAGTTCAAAATAAAATCGGATTGAAATTATGTTCTCGCATTGAAACTATATTTTTCTCAGAATATGTTTTTTATTCAAGTTAATACTCAGTAATCTTGAGTCAATTATGATAATAAAAATAATATAATCTAAATTTACCGATGTGTCTTGCGTCAATATAATGAAATGTTTTGAGATTAAATATTACTTTCTTTTTCCAAGCTATAATATTATTAGTTTTATATATTACTTTTTATTATTATTCTTCAATTAAGATACTTCAACATTAATTGCTTGAGATACTTTAAACGTTTTTACCGTGAAGGATTCCCTATATCTCCGAACAAAGCCATGCCGTCAAGCGACCTAGTCGTGTTTCGGGATGATGTTCGGTGAACCATCGGGGAGACGGGTCTGAGCAGCCGCTCAACTGCCGTCTGTCTCTAGATCTATGTGCTCCATCTTAGGCCACATCATCGCTTCACATCAGGCGAGATAGTGGCCAAACATAGATCTAACAAGGGTAAAAATCTATAGTTGGGGCCAGGATCTATGTATGGGATCGTTAGGCGTATTTATTATTTTTATTTATTATAAGTGTGATTTGACCATAGAATGGTAAATGTATACATATATAATTATGCACAAAAAAGTGTAAAATGAAAGGTAGGAACTTCTTACCTAGCTACATATCTATCAGTTTTATTCCGTCACCCTTAACTCGTGGTCGTGCTTCAAAAACCTCCCCTTCAACACGCTCTCTCAACAATGCTCAAAGTTATACGACATCTGACATGCGACATATTTTGTGCCACGACATTCATGTATAACCTGCACTCTTCAATTGTGAACCTGGCTTTATGCAAGCATTCTTCTGTTGGGCGGCGGTGGCGCTAGGGCGGGCGGCGGGGACTTTTCATTTTCAGCGGCTGCGATCAGTTGTCATGCAACCGTCGTGAGAGAAGGCCGCGCGTCGTGCCAAACGGAGCCGTTTCCCGATCGCGTTCTAACTGTCTCACGGCAGACCTACCTCGCCCCTCTTCAACCCTCCGTTACAGGGGCACAGAGGGGCTCCTGAATAGAGTTAAAAGGTCCACCGGGAGCCACCTTCTTAAATGGACAACAGTTTCAAAAATTACGAACTAGTGTTGTGAGTGGAACATCGGTGTTTTAACAATTGGTGAGTACTCTGATTTTGTGACGTCACATCAGCTGATTTGTCTGAACGAGGAAGATTTAGAACGTATGCAATTTTATTGAATTAGTTCGCGGTAACGGTTATTTTCGTAGAGCTATTATGGTTTTTGTTCAGTGAGCAATTACATTCAAAATAACGTGACCTTTGTTATTTTTGACGAGGCAACAGGTACAGTCGTAGTTTGTATGAAACTGATTTATATATCAATTTGTATTATGCATTTGTTTTGTTACCTCGGCGGTCATATTTATAAAATTATATATTTGAGTATATTAGTATAATAAAATATGTAATACTGTGTACCTAGTATACCTATGTATGGATTTATAATGCTGTTATTGTTTTTCTTTATTCTACTGAGTGAAGAGACGATGTATGATGACGATGTGTGATGTATTGTATCTATTATTTTAGTATTGTAGTTTATTTTATTGACTTTCTTTTTTTTATTATTATTGTAGACCTTACATCCCCGTTGATAATTCCTCTCCATCAAAATGTTGCCTCTAAAAGCGATCTCTTCCAGGCAACATTGTAATTGAAATGTCTTTAATTTGATGTTTGCAATAAAGCGTTTATTTATCATCTATGTCTCTATACTATTAAAGTATTTGTTATCACTATGTTTACGTTCAGTAGGTACTGGATAGATAGGCATAGGCATATTGTCGTCTTCCTTTTTTATTATGTCAGTGTCGGTTAATAACTAGTAGGTAGGGGTTTCTGCTTCCTGGTTGATATCATCTGCAGGTTATCACTTAAAATTAATGATATTATTATATTATATAATATATGATAATAAATAATTAGGAAGAAGAAAAATGAAGTTGCTCGGGCAGGGATCGAACATGCGTCTTTGGAAATAAAATAGCAGGATAGAAGAAATTTGGTTGCACGACCACTTCGGGACGGTATTCCGAAGTCGGAGGTTCGATGCCTGCCCGAGCAAATTAATTTTTCTTCTTCCTTATTATTTAAAATCTTGAGATTTTCGCTTAGCATGCGCTAATACATTCAAAATTGAAATTTGATGTTAATTAATTAGTTGATTGTAGGCTTATTCACATATTCTAGAACCAGTCAGTCAAGAAAAAATAATAATTTCCAGTTTTACCACTCTATGTACTATCTACTAGCTATAATAAGTAGGTACCTACTTATTATATATAGGTAGGTAGTACATCTGTATTACGAACAGCAAGCCATATTTATCATAACTAATAAATATCTAATTCTAAACTAAAATAACTTAATATATAAATACAAAATAACTTAAATATGTATACAAAATATAATAAAATTATCAGAAGGGCCTATGGTGGAGGGGAAAGTGCCCAGAACGCTGGCCGCATTGCCACACTGAATGGCAATGCTGATTTTTTGAGTACATCTTATTATGTAAGTACACTTATTAATAAGAAACATTTATTAGACAAACACAACAAATTATTCAATAATTTCTCTGTCATCATCATCATCATCATCAGTTCTAGGAGTCCAGTCACCTAGGTTAGACTATCTCTTAGAGGACACACGGCCTTTATCTTTGGGTAGGTAAGTAGGAGGTAGGTATCTAGAAGCGAGATATTACTATTATTATGATTATCTCTTTACGTCTATTATTATGAGGTTGCCGGTTCGATTCTCGCGACGGTACAAATGATTGTGCACAGAAAAAAAAGAGCTAGTTTTTTCCTGTCGTGGGATCATGGTCCTCATAGTTCCTGGTTTCTTAGATACAGGGAATAATAGTTAGGGGATCTATGTATGTGATCATTGGACGTATAATGATGTAAGACTTGTAGTATAGGAATACACAATAAAACTGCAGTCTCTATTCTTTTTTTTCTGAATGCCGACGTATATAGGTAGTTAGATACCTAGATACATAGGTATATTTTACTGGTGGTAGGTTTCTCATATGCGAGAGGCCGTCTGGGTGGGTATCACCGCTTTGCCAGTTATTCAGCCGTCAAGCAGTAGTGTGGAAGCATGACTGTGTTCCAGCTTGAAGGGCACTGTAGCCAGCGAAAGTACTGGGCATTATGAAACTCAACAGCTAATTATCTCAGGGTGACGAGCGCAGTGCAGCGCTGCAGGGAATTGCAAAACAAAGTTCTGGGTGGTGCTGTTATTGTTATGGGCTGGCGTATTGCTTACCAACACGCAAACGACCAGCTCGTCTCGTCATTCAGTTACATTAAAACGTAAAAAGGAAATGTATAACGTTACCCCCTTATAACGTCACGTCACACCCTACGTCATTGCGTACCCATCTTGTTCATCTAAACTATGTCACTGTAAAACCACCCACTGTAAAATTATTTTCAGTCTGAGATACAGGCACTTATCTAATTATTGAAAACATTGTGATGAAGCGGTTAATAATGTGGGTAAATGATTGTAAACTTGCACGTATTTTGCGAGCTGTCTTGGTGAGATTGCCTAAACAATTTGGTAAAGTGTAGGTAAATCTTGCAATTTATTTGTTTGTAGTAAATGAACTTTAATGCCATACAATATAATATAACAAAAGGCTCAATAATTTAAAAACTAAATAAAACTAAACTAAAAAATATTAAATACTATGTACATGCCGGGCATCGGTTGAGCCAACTGAATGGCCTATAGGTAATTCAACCGATACCCGTCGTCCGGCAACGAGCCCAAAATGCTGGCCACCAGCCGCCCCGCTAAATCCTTATAAATTTTTAGTGCTCCCCACGGGCCCAACGTCTCTACCCCAAACGGCACAAACAGGTAACCCCTATCGAGACCTGAATATTTGCGCCGTTTGAGGGATTCTGCCGCTGTAGCGGCGCCACCCACCCGTAGAGACGTCTCTGGAAGATGGGACGGCGCCAACGTGTCTACACAAGTAGCATCCCAAACCAGGGACCGTCCCATCCTCCAGGGAATGAGCGTCATACCGTCAGGCCTTTTGCCATCGTCCCGCACTAGGCCGTTCTGTGTGCCTTACAATCCGAAGCCCTCGAGTTCAAATTCTGACTCGGCCCTGCAACAATATTTTTTTCACTCGCTTCAAAAACGACATGAAACCGACTTATGCGCTTTGAAGTGGCAAGATTCGGCCGCCGTTTTCATATCACCTACCGAACAAAGTCATGCCGTACTTACTTTTTTTTATTAATTAACTGAGTGACTAGACGAGTTGGTCGTTTGCCTGATGGTAGGCAATACACCTGCCCACAACAGTAACAGCACCACCCAAAACTTTTGCAATGTCCTGCGCGACGCTGCACTGCGCTCGTCACCCTGATACTGTTAAGTCTCATAATGCCTAGTAATTTCACTGGTTACAATGCCCTTCCAACCGGAACGCAGTAATGCTTGCGCAATACTGTTTGTCGGCAGAATAACTGACAAAGTGGTAGTACCTACCCAGACAGCCTTCCACATACGAGAGACCTACCACGAGTCGTATCACCCACCGAACAAAGTCATGCCGTCAAGTGACTTAGTCGTATTACGGTTACGGAATGATTTTCGGTGAACCATCAGGGAAACGGGTCTGAGCAGTTACTCAACAACAGCTGCTCACTTTCGGCTCCATCGTCGCTTAGCATCCGACGAGATTGTAGCCAAAATAGATGTTTTTTTATAACCGATACAAAAGTCCAGACCCGCTCCTCCCGCGTGATTAATAAATCATCATCAGCCCATCACGTTCCCACAGCTGGGACTCGGGCCTTCCCTCATAGAGAGAGTATGGGCCATAATCCACCACGCTGGCCCAGTGTGGGTTGGTGGATGTCACATGTCCTTGAATTTTTTGTGACATATTCTTGGACGTGCCGGTTTTTCTCACGATGTTTTCCTTCACCGTTTTTAGAGCGAGTGTTAAAGCTGTACATAACTTAAAAAGTCAGTGGTGCGGGGCCAGTGGGATTCGAACTCAGGTACGTCAGATCGAAAGTCACACGTGCTTCCACCGAGCCACACTCGCTCAGCTCGCTCACTCGATCAATAAATAACTCCATTTATTTTCTCTCACAAAGTTAAGAAAGCAGGAAAACTGCTGCATGTGACACCACATTTAAAACTAGTATAATACTTCCTGGACACGTATTATGTCTCTTTATTATTGTAGGCAAACATCGATCGAGGCCGGGCGCTAACCATTTCGTCATGTCGACAGCGACATCATGATGGCGATGTTGACATTGTCATTTGTGACGATTCACTTCCAGAATAGACGAACCAAGACGGTGGAAGCATTTTTATTATATATCTACGTTTTTATTAAGTCACTTTCTTGTTTGTCTGTCTGTCTGTCGTTCCGGGTGGAATCTTGCAACTCAAATTTCGAGCACTTTCCGATTAGCTATCCGGCTGAAACTTTCAGGGTAGCTCACAACTCGATAACAATGCATTCTGTCTTCGCCAAAAATGAATATTACTCTATGGTATATTATAACTGTATCCGAACTCATTCCACGCACACAAACGCACAAAACGCACACTTTCAAATTTCCTCCCACAACCCCCGCATCCTAAGTACTCCGCACTTCCGAAATAGCCAGTGTCGCGCACGGTCGTTCGCATCTCACACGAAGTCACCCTAGTTCTCACCCCGGGGTGAACACGCGATCGTGACACCGATCCTCAAAGAAGACCTTGTGAGGAGAAGAGCAGTTCAGAAACCAGTGACCTCGTAAAGCCGTAAGTCCCTTCCTCTATCCTCACAAGTGTGGTCCACCGACCCGATACCTTTCGCACACATCTCACTTTTACTCATCTCATCACGCATATTTCTCACAAATATATATCTACTCATCTTTATTTATCATATTCACACGCATTATTACCGCATTCACGCATATATAACGCTTATTTTATGCAAATTATAATTTTTACTCATATATATCTACCCTCACATCCGCGATCTTAAATTGCATATTTTACGCTAATCCTTATATATTTTACAATTTAAACGCATTTTTACGTATTTACACACGTAATATTGTATACGTAAAATAATATTTTTATTCTAAAACTTGGTTTAGACAACTTAGCAAATTTTTCTTGTAACCGTTAACGCCCTCCTCGTACATTCTAATAATCTTTGCTTCGCTCGTCCTATTGTTTTACATTTACGATTGTATTGTAATCTAATCGCTGTCTGTTCGTTATTTATTTAAAATGACGAAGGGAAAGAAGGAGGAAAGTACATCGTCAAATATTAAAATATCGCTATTAGAAGCAAAAAAGGAAAGATTATTTGAAATAGTGCAAGAACTTTATAACCTAAGCCTAAAGGTCTCTGACCCTTTATCTAAATCGCAATTTTTAGCACGAATTCACTCGTTAGATAAAACTCGAACAGAATTCCATGAGACACTCGATTCTTTAATAACAGCTTATTTGGAAGATGATCCGACGGTTAAGCCGAACTACGCTTCTCTGAGTTCTTTTGACGAACTATATTGTTATATTAAAAGCACCGAACAAACACTTAGTGCGCAAAAGTCTGAGAGTTTTAACTCTGACGCTTACCGTCACAAGCTTCCTCCCTTATCACTCGTACAGTTTGACGGATCACCTAGTAAATGGCCTTTGTTTTATGAGAACTTCAAAAGTGTGATTCATGAAAATCCACGGTTGAGTAACGCTGAAAAGGTTCAATATTTGATAGGTAATCTTAAAGGCAAGGCGTTGTTGGTATGCTCTGGATTCCCTGCTACAGCAGAAAATTACGAATTAATCTGGAATGCTCTTGTCTTTAAATTTCAGGACCTTAGGGTACAAGCGTCCCAATTACTCGATCAAATGTTAAACTTTAAACAGAATCAGAGTATAGATACATTTATTGAACAATTTTGCTCGGCCGAATGCGCCCTGCAACGCTTGAATATATCAAATCTATCTGATTTTATTATTTCTCATGTAGCCCTAAGCAAGCTTGATAAGGAGTTAGTCAATTTATTTGAACAAACTCATAGACACATAGAAATTCCCACGTTCAAACACTTATCACAATTTTTAAATGAACAAAGTAAAATTCAATCATTACGCAAACCCTCTTTAAATAAAACATATAGTGTACAAAAAGAAATAAAACCAACTCGCACTCTTCTCGTTAACAATAACAACAATAAAACTTATAACTCGCACTGTGTTGTATGCAACGGAGCATCAATACACCCGCTATTTAAATGTCAACATTTTATACAGTTAGATCCCACACGCCGTGTTGATATTGTTAACAAAAATCGCTTTTGTAAAAATTGTTTAGGTTTCCATGATATATCGGTTTGCAAATCGCAGAATAAATGCTTTGTATGCCAACGGAACCACCACACGTTGCTTCACATAGACAATTTTAAAGAACGATCTAGAATCGAACCCCCGACTCGCCGGGCGACACCGCTCACGCACTCAGCTGGCGTAAGCGCGTCAAGCGGTATGAAGTGCGCCGCGCACGCGCCGCGCGCTGCCTCCACTGATAAGGAATGCAACGATGCGAACAATACAAATAGCGCTTTATCGCTGCATACAGCGGAGCCGTCTAATGATATAAATAACAACTCAACTGTTTTGATTCCGACCGCGATTGTAAATTTGTATAATAAACATAATAGTACACGTTCTAATATTCGAGTTTTGATCGATTCAGGCTCAATGAGTAATTTTATCACGAAACAATGTTGTGATCGCTTAAATCTCAATATTCACCCCTCTTCTTCGCCTGTCCAGGGAATAGGAAATTCCAAAAGTATGACATTAGGTTTTACCTCTTTTAAGATTCATTCTCGATTTGATAAAAGTTGCGAATACACTATCAACGCAAGGGTCATTAACACGATAACAGATAAATTACCTAACGTTCGCATAGAAACCTTGCAATTAAAACACTTCGAAAGTTTACCGCTAGCTGACAGTTGCTATTATGAGCCCGGAGACATTGATTGTTTACTCGGTTGTGAGATATTCCCCGAAATTATTGGCGGACATAAAGTTGCCTCGCCATGTTCATCAGTTGTCGCGATAGAAAGTACTTTGGGATATCTTATAATGGGAAAAGCAAACTATGCTAATGACTTAACTTTGTGTAACCTTTCACGGTCAAAGGTCACTGATAAGAATTTCTTCTGTACAACGGAAGATTCTAAAACGCTTACGCAATTAACCGAACGCTTCTGGGAACTGGAAAGTGTCCCAAATAAGATTCATATGAGCCCAGACGATGAGGCCTGTGAAAATCTTTTCGCTTCTACCTACACTCGGAATGATACCGGCAGGTTTGTGGTACAACTGCCATTCAAGTTTGATCCTTCCGAACTAGGTAACTCGTACGCTATTGCAAAACGCCGTTTACTCATTTTAGAAAAGAAACTTGATGCTTCATCGGAATTTCGCGATAACTATAACGCTACTATACAGGAATATATCGATCGAGATTATTTAACAGAAGTTAAGGATTTAAAACCCAGTCATGAATGTTGTTATCTACCTCACAGACCTGTGTATCGTCCTGACAAATCTAGTACAAAAACTCGCGTGGTAATAGACGCTAGCTGTCCCACAGAAAGCAAAAAATCTTTAAATGATTTACTTTACAAAGGCCCGAATCTTCAAAGTAATATTTTTGATCTGTTAATTAACTTGCGAATGTTCTCAACTGCGCTTACCGCTGACATCGAAAAGATGTACTTTCAAATTGAATTGATACCAAAACACCGCTCCTTTCAACGCATCTTGTACAGGTTTGATCCGAATTCAAACATACGCATATTTGAGTTTAATAGATTAAGCTTTGGTTTAACCTCCTCGCCTTTTTTATCGTTACGATCAGTTCGTCAACTCGCCGCTGATAACCAAAGCTCGTACCCTCTCGCAACTTATGAAGTTCAAAACAATATGTATATGGACGATTTTATAACTTCCGTAGACGGGTTAGAAAAGGCTGAACAGATTTACCACGAAATGGTGGAGATGTTCAAGGCCGGCGGATTTAATATAACTAAATGGATCTCAAATAGCTGTGAACTCATGAGTAAGATACCGTTATCGCATAAAAATCCGGATATCATTAAGTTCGATGATGATTCACCCTCGGCAGCAAAAACAAAGATCGTAGGTTTGCAATGGAAACCGACTGAAGATAACTTTCAATTTAAAATTAACTCAGATATACCGGCATGCTCAAAACGCACTATTCTGTCGGTTACAGCTCGCTTACATGACCCTCTAGGTTTCCTAAATCCTGTGACTACCTACATGAAACTTCTCGTTCAAGAGTGCTGGACGTCTAACCTTGATTGGGACGATCCTGTACCGAGTTCAATCCATGACAAGTGGATAAAGTTTCGCGATGAACTACCTTGTGTAAAATCGACACTGCTCCGGGTTCCGTGGAGTTAAAGAATAGAACGTTAAAATAACAACTTATTTACTTTATTAACACTCAACACACAATCTCATAATCACTAATGCTTCTTGCACCAAAAACGCCGAGAGACTGTGCCACCGACCAACGTTACATTTCCAAAAGTCCTCTCACAGCTCAAACTGCCATTGGTCCATCACCTCAACCAATCACCTGCAGAGTCATCTCCCGCCATTTTTCTGGCGGGAAAGCTCCGCTCTGTGATTGGTTGCCGCCATAGACAAAAATGACAGCCGAGACTTAAGTTTTATTAAAATAGTTGCCAGAGTAAAATAACAATGAGTGCTAGAATGATCGAGTCGATTAATCATACAAATTGTAATATCAATTTAATATCGATTAACAGCCACAAATTTACAAACCCTAACAATCGACCATCCTGAAAACGTGTGCGTCCCTGCACACGGCCCCAGGTGGAACCCTAACAATCGGAAAACCTGGTCAGTCACACAATTTCTTATTATCAAAAATGTACACAATAAATTTAAAAACGAAAACTATAAAATTAATTTGAACTAACAATAGTCTTATATTTAAGTCTACTTACAGTAACTGTTCATATCAAATTTACCTACTGTACATAAATAAAACGAATGAAATAACATTACCTTTGATTATTTATACAGTTTCATAAATAAATAATAAAACAAAAACTTCATTATTTACATTGGTATAAATGAACTGATACATTCTCTACAATATATACTTTATACTGTATACTATGTAACTAGATATACAACTAAAATTTACATTATCACTTACAATTGGGGAAAGTAAGCATATATCAACCAATCACGATCTACAGGTTAAACTATCATGGGCCCGTACAATCGGTTTTGGGTCTTTAGGAAAATAATTTACAATTTCATAAGCAAATAATAACATCGAAGTCGAACGCATCAAAACACGGACTGATCGATTTAGGCACGTGCTTGATTTTTAACCGTACACGAGACGATCGATTACTCGTGACGGTGCATTGAAACGACTTGGGCATAAAGCTTATCAAGACAAGAGTGATCGATTCACTTTTGTGCTTGACTATCGAGCACACACGGGACGATCGATTACCCGTGCGTGACAACGCCCAGCTGCCATACACAAGACGATCGATTACTTGTGATGACGCAGTTGGACGACTTCTGGCTTTATCAGATCACGAACCGATCGATTCTCGTGACTGATAATTGGGGAAAGTAAACATATATCAACCAATCACAATCTACAGGATAAACCATCATGGGCCCATACAATCGATTTTGGGTCTCCAGGAAAATAATTTACAATTTCATAAGCAAATAACATCGAAGTCGAACGGATCAAAACACGGACTGATCGATTCAGGCACGTGCTTGATCTTAACCGTACACGAGACGATCGATTACTCGTGACGGTGCATTGAAACGACTTAGGCATAAAGCTTATCAAGACAAGAGTGATCGATTCACTCTTGCTTGACTATCGAGCACACACGGGACGATCGATTACCCGTGTGTGACAACGCCCAGCTGGCATACACAAGACGATCGATTACTTGTGATGACGCAGTTGGATGACTTCTGGCTTCATCAGATCACGAACCGATCGATTCTCGTGACTGATCTGAAACAATACAGGAAAACAACTGTAGTAACATGCCTCTTAAAAATCAAAGTAAATATAGAAACAGATAAAGTGCTTAACAGTTAATCGAGATCATCAGAACAGTTTGTATCAGAGCCATTTTCATGAACTTCTAAAGCAGCAATGTGAATCCACGGTCTCATGCGATCCGCGGCAACAACTGATGGGCGTTTATTTCGTGTGGACTCTAGCCCTGGGACAGGAGCCACCTTATACCGATCGTTTGCCAAAACTTCATCAACCCGATAAGGGTATACATATGCAGGCATGAGTTTTTTGCCTTTATCATGATTGCTAAAACATGTTTCGGTTAGTTTAATCAAATCGTTCTCCTTATACGTTCGCGCTGGTTTCCTTCCTTCATCATATTTCTCCTTCTGCTTAATCTGTCCTCTATCTATCCTATCTGTAACTTCATCGAGTATGTATAGAGTTTGCTACGTTCACGAGTTTCATCGGTGATTTCGTTGAAAATTGGCTTAATCTCTACATTCATGTGGGTACCAAACATCACTTCCGACGGAGTCCTACCCGTTGTTTTCTGGAGAGTATTATTAAGTCCCCACTGAATCTTACCCAAGTGACTGTCCCATTCTTTGTCGCCATGATTCAAGTTCAACGCTTTGAGAGAGTCAAGAATGGTACGATTATACCGTTCTACTTGGCCGTTGGACCTGGGGCTAGCGACTGCGTTCAAAGTATGCTGAAAACTATCAAGAGCAAACTTGCTAAACGCGTGAAGGTAGAACAACTACCACCATCACTTACAAGGTGACCAGGTACTATGAATGTGTAGATTATATCATCCAATGCTCTGAAAACATTTTGGGTGTTAGTGTTTCTGACAATGAAACAGAACTTAGTGAATGCATACACAAGTAAATGAGTATGATCTCTATTAGACTTTACGAAAGGCCCAAGGTTGTTTATGTGTAGGGTATGAAACGGGACCTCTATCTTTGCAATAGGGTGGCGCAGGCCCTCACGAGTGCTAGAGTTATTTTTTTTTGAAAGCACATTCAATACAAGCGTTTAGGTACGTGTTTTTTTTACAAATTTGGTCATCTTGGCGAACCAATAGGTATTTTTTTTTTAATTCTTTCTAAGGTTTTCTCGGTGCCAAAATAACCAATGTGATTCATATGACACAGTTGCCACCTTACACCCTTAGGCACTACCCATTGGAGATTGTCTTTGTCGCCACCTATACAGCGAAACAATTTATTGCCTTATATGACGTAATTCTCATTTATGTATTTGAGTCTTTTTTTCATCAAGATCGCTGCATAAGATATTTCGGATCCTATTCAACTCTGAGTCTCCAAGTTGAAGTGTATGCAGCCAATCGTCAACACTGATTGATGGTCATGACAGTCGGAAATTAATCCACGAGAGCTTCCATATTATCAGACACGGGATTTCGAGATAATGCATCGATGTGTTTCTCATTTTTGTGCCTGTTCTATTATCGATAGAACAATAAAACTCTTACAAGGTCAGCCACCAGCGGGCAATTCTTAGGATAAAGTCTCGCTTTATGAACGTCGAGCGCAGTGCACTACAATCTGTTAAATTTTAAATTCTTTACCCAGCAAGTAGACTAAATTTTCGCAAAAAGAAAACAACCGCTAGCGTCTCTAACTCATAGAAGTGAAAATTCTTTTCTTCTGGTAAAGTTTGCTTACTATAATAAACTACTGGGCAAAACGGCTCAGTTGGCAGTGTACGCTGAACAAGTATGCCACCAATCTTTACCCTACTTGCGTCAGTGTGTAGCTCGGTTTCTGCTGCAGGATTATATATCGCAAGTATTGGCCCGAGTGTCAACCTGGCTTTAAGATTTTCGAGAACTCGCTCCTGACTATCACCCTACTCCCAACCAGCGCCTTAAGTAACATATTAAGTGGGAAAGATAATGAGGCAAAGTCTTTAATTAATTTTCGAAAATAGCTTGCCAATCCAAGAAACTGGCGAACATTGTGCCAGTTTTCAGGCCGTGGGAAGTTTTGTACGCTCTTTATTTTATTCATAAAATCTATACGATCAGCACGATAAAATAAGGATTTTTTTTTTTCAATCTGACAAAATTGAAATTGGTTGGCTCATCGATATATGAGACCAACACTTTACAGGATAAACGCCTAAAATACAGTATATTGACTATTAGGTCACCCTGCTACACTATTTTTTTTTTTTTTTTACCAGAACACTACCAGTAAGATATGGCTCGACCTGTAATCTAACGGTGGCTGCACCATAAAGCTCAAGGACACTACCTGATCTAACCTTGATTGAATAATTCCGTCAACATCGGGATTTTGCAATTCATTACCTATGTCGAGAAACTGCAACTTAGTCGCATTCTTGTATATAATAATATGGGGCTGCTCTGTGTAAGACTGGCCTATTAATAATGGTTTGTCTAATAAACAGTCGTTCACAACCTTGCATACAACTTTCGCATTAACTTCATCAATGCTCAAATCCAGTGATAATTCCTCTAATGACTACCATCCCGTTCCCGAATCCTTTCATAGCTGATGATATGTTATTATGAGACAAACCTAAACCGTAAGTCACTGATTATTATATTAAAGTGACATCACGGCCAAAATCTACAAAAGACGTTAACTTTGCATTTGGATTAGGACTAAACTGTTGACTCATAAAATCGATGCGCATTGTTTTTGTACAGTCACAGCTTTAGAGTTGTCTGGTTTTTCAGTGCGACGGCAACTATCAGATGTATGACCAACCATGTCACACTTCGAACACCTTGCGATAGGTTTGAGACAATACAAAAAACTGTGACCTGCCTCTTTGCAGTTAAAACATCCAGTTGGAAAATTAGATCTTATTCCTAACTTAGGCTTCAAGCTATGACTGCTATTGAGACTATCAGCATTTCGGTTCTTGAAACTAGAACGGGCCACTATTGATTGGTTTGACTCTTTATTGCTGACTAAATATCGTAAGATTTGATCAGGTTCTAAACAACGCAACGCCAGAGCACCGGATCTTAAGGTACGATCACTAATACCATGAATGACTCAATCTACCGCGTGTTTCGCTACAATGTCACATTGATTGAGGAGTGCCAACTTTTTGTTTTAGTAAACCTCTATTGGTTCATTAAATTTACTTTTTCTTCTTAACACCTGCAAGACCTGGCCATAATTCTGTTCGAAGGGGAACGCGTTTAATAGTTTCTCTTGCCATTCTTTCCAAGTGAAAAAGCGAATTTAGCCCCTTGTACCAAGTTTTAGCCAGACCTTGAAGTTTATGCATAGCAAAGTGGTTCTATCGTCCCAACCGTATACCGAGGCACATTCATTAACTTTATTCAACCACACATCAATACGTTGAGTTCTAGTAGAGGGATCAAGGTTAGGTAGTATATTTTTATGATCAATTGTTTGAGATTAATGTGTGCCTTGAGTAGGAGGTTGTGATGCAAAACCATCTCTCATATAATCAAGAATATCTACGACATCTTTTTTTTTAGAAAATAAAGGGCTACGTGACCTTTGGTATTGTCCCGCGCTGACACGTGGTTCTGGGTTTCTTCATATTGCTGTGCACGATGGTCGTCCTCCGTTCAGTGGTCGCGGCTCCTTTCACGTAGCTCGGTAGTCTGCTGAGAGTCTGGACACAGCTTCTTCGAGAAACCGTACGACGAATCCTGCCAATGGGTGTGTCTTCGACTGATCCGATCTCTTTCTCGACTCCTGCGACTCGGCTCATCCATTGTCTGAAAATGTCGCGTTGCAAAGCAACGCAAAGAAAAGAAAAATCGTTAACAAACAGTTTTTTTTAATGTGTTGTTTTATTTCAATAAAGTATAAACTAAGTCTCAAAAGTCAAAAGATACTAATAGAATAAAACCATTGTAGCCTTAGCTAAGGTAGGTAGATATAGTTATGAACAAAAAAAAAACCTGTATGAAGTAGCAAGAAGTAAAATCAAGTATGGCTTTGCACCCAAAAGTGTAGGTACAGAAGGTATAACATGCGATTCACACTATTAATTCATAATGCATATATTTTAAATAACATTAAAAAGTAACCATATCCAATAAGCAACAAACCTATTTTTCCGCATAGAAATTACTGATTCGTTTTGTCGAAAAAGATATTATGCACTTGTCTCAGGTTTATGCAAAACAACGAATTTAAAAGCAACACAATTAAAACGACATCTTTTCCTGATTGATTATAGTAGGGCGTGATACTTACGTTACAAAGGTAGTCTTCACACTTCTGAGATGTAAAATCGACACTGCTCCGGGTTCCGTGGAGTTAAAGAATAGAACGTTAAAATAACAACTTATTTACTTTATTAACACTCAACACACAATCTCATAATCACTAATGCTTCTTGCACCAAAAACGCCGAGAGACTGTGCCACCGACCAACGTTACATTTCCAAAAGTCCTCTCACAGCTCAAACTGCCATTGGTCCATCACCTCAACCAATCACCTGCAGAGTCATCTCCCGCCATTTTTCTGGCGGGAAAGCTCCGCTCTGTGATTGGTTGCCGCCATAGACAAAAATGACAGCCGAGACTTAAGTTTTATTAAAATAGTTGCCAGAGTAAAATAACAATGAGTGCTAGAATGATCGAGTCGATTAATCATACAAATTGTAATATCAATTTAATATCGATTAACAGCCACAAATTTACAAACCCTAACACTTGTCTGGAGCGAATTAAAATTCCGCGACATGTAGGTATTTATTCTAGCGCCCACGTAACAGTTATCGCTTTTGCCGACGCCAGCGAGGCATGTTATGGAGCCTGCGTATATATACGAGTTGGCTCAGATGCGCACACTAACGGAGTTGTGAATTTACTTACCGCAAAGTCTAGGGTAGCTACGCTTAAAAAGATATCCCTCGCACGCTTAGAACTCTGTGCTGCCCTACTTTTAGCGAATCTTGTTAACTCGGTAGTCGAAACATTGTCGAAACGTTGTAAAATTGACAACATTTACGCATTCTCAGATTCCACAGTCACTCTCACATGGATTCACTCGCCGTCTTACAAATTTCATACGTTCGTCGCAAATCGCATATCGGAAATAAACTCGAAATTGCCCGCTCATCATTGGTATCATGTAAGAAGCCAAGAAAACGCCGCAGACAAAATCACGCGACCTAGCCCACCGAGCTCGTTACTAAACTGTGACTTCTGGTTTCACGGACCGCAGTGGCTCCGCGCACCCATCTCAGAGTGGCCCATAACACTATTTCAAGTGAACGGAAATGATTTCCTAGAATCTAAACCGGTTGCTCTGACAGTAAACATTACGCTACCACCTGAAGCTCCAGTTCAGTCATATTCGATCGGCGAGATAGCAGAACGCGTCTCCGATTGGTTAAAATTATTACGAATAACGGTGTATGTTTTACGATTTATAAAACTATTACCTAAAAATACGGAAATTACCGTCGCAGATATAGAATTCGCCGAAAATTATGTAATACGCTATGTTCAACATAAACACTTCACCGCTGATTTTGATGCGATCAAAAATAATAAAACGTGTAGTAAACGCATTTTTAAGCTCAATCCCTTCATTGACCAGAGGAACCAAATCTTAAGGGTAGGAGGGAGGCTGAAACACTCTCAACTAAACTTTGGTCAGAAGCACCCTATGTTACTTCCCGCCAAAGAACGCGTCACAGAGTTGATCGTTGATCACTTTCATAAATCGAATTTGCACACTGGGCCCTCTTTGTTGCTTCCATTACTTAGACAAAAGTTTTGGATACTATCAGCTCGAAATTTAGTCCGACAGCGCGTTCACGCGTGTAACATTTGTTTTCGACTAAACCCTAAGTTCACTACGCCGCAAATGGGTGATCTGCCTTCATTTAGGGTCTCGGAAGCGAAAGCTTTTGTTAACACAGCCGTGGATTATGCTGGTCCATTTCACATAACGCATATACGTCATCGTGGTGTCAAGAGTCAAAAGGCATATATTTGCTTATTTGTTTGTCTAACCACGAAGGCTGTGCACTTAGAATTAGTATCCGACTTAAGCTCAGACCTATTTTTAGCTGCATTTAAACGCTTTGTGAGTCGCCGCGGACCTGTATCAATGATCTATAGCGATGGAGGTACAAACTTTGCTGGCGCGAGAAGAAAACTAGACGAAATTTACAATCTTATACAGTCCACTACTTTTCACAACTATATTAATCAAGAACTCTTATCTCATCGCATTCAGTTCAAGCGCAGCCCCCCTTATGGTCCACATTTTAATGGACTCAGCGAAATAAATGTTCGCTGTGTTAAAACTCACTTAGCGAAGGTGGTTGGCCTACATACGCTAACTTATGAGGAATTTTCAACTGTACTCGTGCAGATTGAAGGTCTATTAAATAGTCGTCCTCTGTGTATACATCCGAATTCATCAGATCCATCGGATATAACCGCTTTAACGCCAAACCATTTCTTAAATGTAACGCCACTCAAATTTTTACCTTCTGAGGATTTAACTACTATAGCCGATAATCGCTTAACTCGGTTTCAACTTGTGAGTAAGTTAACACATAACTTTTGGCGCCGTTGGAGCCAAGAATACTTAACTTCTTTACAACAACGCGAAAAATGGAACACGCCTTCCAAACCCATCGAGTTAGGGTCTGTGGTCATCATCAAAGATCAAAACGCACACCCACTTTCCTGGCCGATTGGGGTGGTGGAAGAGTTATTTCCCGGTCGAGACTCCGTAATAAGAGCTTGTAAAGTGCGCACGACTACAGGAACTTATGTAAGACCCGTAGTTCGGTTGGCGCCACTTCCAAGCCAGTAACAATATTTTAAGTTGCTATATCCGGTGTCTCCTGGATTCTAGTTTAAGTACGCATTCACTCTTATAAAATAAAATATTTTTTTTTTAACTATTCAACAATTTATTTCTTATCACGCTTACTCAACTTAGAGGAAACCTCTAGGCCGGCGGAGTTGTCTTCGCCAAAAATGAATATTACTCTATGGTATATTATAACTGTATCCGAACTCATTCCACGCACACAAACGCACAAAACGCACACTTTCAAATTTCCTCCCACAACCCCCGCATCCTAAGTACTCCGCACTTCCGAAATAGCCAGTGTCGCGCACGGTCGTTCGCATCTCACACGAAGTCACCCTAGTTCTCACCCCGGGGTGAACACGCGATCGTGACACCGATCCTCAAAGAAGACCTTGTGAGGAGAAGAGCAGTTCAGAAACCAGTGACCTCGTAAAGCCGTAAGTCCCTTCCTCTATCCTCACACATTCTAAATTCATTTATTAGCATACAATGCCAACCTAACTCTATTAGGCGCATAAAACGTGTTTTTTTTATTAATTTTTAGTCTGTAATTTATTTGTTATTAAGTTAGTTATTGATTGAACCGAAAGTTATTGATCGCAAGGTATATCTACAATTCGGTCGCATGTTACTTTTCTCTTTTTATTCTTAAGCTTCTCATTTTTATATTATTGTTTCTTTTAATAAATAATAACAAAATAAATACATCCAAAGTTCACATACATACATCGTGGCCCCTTACTAGGATTATCTGTATCGAGGGAACTAGGAAGTTTCTCGTAGTTCCTGGCAGAAACTACCAGAAGTATACCGGGACTATGGTCCTACAGCACCCAGCACGAAACAAATGCTTGCTTTTTTCTTTGCACAAACATTTAAACAAATAATAATAAATCGTCAATATGTTATGAGTCGAGGCCTGAGGTTTATCGGCTGCATTGCGGAACCCACCAGACCCCCTCATGCTTCAATAAAGTGGTGGAACGTTACATGAAGCTTCATGACTTCTTGGAAAAACATGAAAATCAATGTTAAAATTATTTTGTTTCATTTGCTTACTGGTCCACTTTTACAAACACAATCCACCAATATTACACATTATCATTGGAAGAAACACGTGTGTGCGACAAAGTTTTTTTTTAGGGACATAGTGATGATACGAGCAAGTCGTCCGCCTGGTGGTAAGCGCTACTCCTGCCCATAACAATTGCAGTGCCACCCAGAACTTTTAATACCATAAAAAGCACTCACTCAAGCACATCACACCGAGACATCAGATATTAAGTTTCATATGCCCAGTAATTTCGCTGGCTACAATGCCCTTCAAACCGGAACATAGTATTGCTTGTGCACTACTGCTTGGCGGCAGAATAACTGGCAAGGTTGTGGTACCTACCCAGACGGCCGACCACATACGTGAGACCTACCACGAGTACGTCTGTATGAACATGGACTGCAAGGCTGTTAGGGCCGCTGCCGTGTCATTAGGAAAAATCTCTTTCTGTCCTGCTTAATTTAATTTTGGTCGACTTGGCCTTGTTCGAACAGATCCTTAAGTCGCCATATGACGTGATTTTGACCAAATTCCATCGAGAACTCTGTATCTACGTAAGCTACGAGTTAGCGTTTTAAAAATATGAAATTTCGTTTTTTTTTCAATGTTCCCGTAAAGGCACAAACATGAATAGAATAAAAAATCTTGATAAAATTTTGAGCGAGTGTGGCTCAGCGGGAACTCGTGCGCCTTTCGATCCGTAGCACCTGGGTTCGAATCCCGACTCGGCCCTGCACCAATCACTTATAGTTAAGTGCAGATTTTGCACGCTCGCTCTAAAACGGTGAAGGAAAAAATCGTGATGAAACCCGCTTACGCGCTTTGGAGTGGTAGGCTCTGGCCGTGGTTGTAATACCACCCACCGAACAAAGCCATGCCGTCAAACGACCTAGTCGTGTTTCGGGATGATGTTTGGTGAACCATCGGGGAGACGGGTCTGAGCAGCCGCTCAACTGCCGTCTCTCTCTAGATCTATGTGCTCCATCTTAGGCCACATCATCGCTTCACATCAGGCCAGATAGTGGCCAAACATCTATTAAGAGTAAAAAAAAAATATATATATATAAGTATGAAAAAATCATTCTTTTGGTCACGCTTTGTGATCTCAAGAACCCTACGGAATTTTTCTTAGTAGTCGTTTATTTTTTTATTTATAAGCAATTATTTGATTTGGCGCTTACGACCTTTTTAAATACTTTGCGCGCAATATACAATAATTACGTAATTTCGTCGTAAATAATAGGTGCGTTGCTTGAACCTAAAGGTTCCAGGTACGTTGATTGCACGTCATGTTAATTCACTGCTGAATTCCACGAACTTATTATAGTTTCATGGAAATTGTGGAGTTTACAAACTTATTTTGTAACGTAAAATTTTGAGAATTGCAGAATATGACAGTCATTTCCTTATGTAATTAATTCATTATGATAAATATAATTGAAATGTGCTGTATTGAATGAAGTACTAGAATTTTATTATATTTCTACTTCAAAGAAAAATATAAACAGACTTTAAAAAATAATTGGAATCACGGCATTGAAAATCGGTTATTTTCGCCTTTATTAATGTCAAAGGAAAACACGATTAGTCTATGTCATTTTATTAGACGGCAGGCGAAAATAGATGTAGGTAGTGATGAATTTATCTGCTTTAGAGGTATTCGTATTGACCGAGGGCACAGATTAAATGATAGTCCTCGCCGAAGATTCTAATGGCGCTTCCACACCTGCGCACACGTACGAACCGTGCGGTTTACGTGCACAATAAGAACATAGTTTGAATGTGTTTACAAACGGTTGGATAGGAGTTCGCATACATGTTGCGACAGTCACGTCGTGCACACATGTTCATCGGTAAACAAACGTAATATAGATGCGTTCGCTAACACTAAGTACACTGTGTAGTACGCAGGCGAACGGATAAACTGCGATGCGTTAACAGAGAGTGCGTTCATAGCGGTTCGCTGCGTTTCGTGAGCACGGTTTGTTCGCTTTGTGGGCACGGTTCGTGAGCGTGCGCTGGTGTGGATCCGACATTATGTGAAACTTTGCATTATTAAATGAGTTGACTATTACCAGGCAGCTAGCGACTCGCGCATGCTTTGCAGTCGCACCGTTCCTAAGAGATTACATACAAAAAAACTTGAATTAGTTTAGAAACGAGATATTTTCCATGTATATTATTTAATTTTACATTTTAATTTAGCATAAGAACACATAATTTATTATTATTTTATTTACACCGCCAACTCTTTCACTCCGTTATTTGACAGGAAGTGATTGCTTTTAGCGATAAGTCCGCCCATTGTACTTTAGTACCTACTGATTATTTTTGTTCGGTGGAGAATAAAGCATTTTGTATTGTATTGTAAATTTGTTCAAAACATGATGAACAAAATTCATCCCGCATTATCTACGCCCTCTAATACAACAAATGGACGAGTTCTTGACGAGTAGATTCATTTATATCATTAGTTAGAAAATCTGTCCCCCTATCACCTGCGTCACAATTGCCCAACTATTTTAAGAGCACGCCTGACCCGAGATAACTCCGCTAAGTGCCTGGTGGCCCCTTATCGTTATTTATCTGCCTGATAACGATGATGAGACGGCTTATCAGGCCTGTAGCCTGTAGACCTCACTAATGCATGTACTACTTATATGTACTTTCTATGATAGACTTATTTTTTACCACGTTTTTATTGTCACTTTATTTATAGTTTTGCACAAAAATGGTACAAGGAATGACTTAATGCTATTTAACATTATCTACCAGTCTTCCAGGTCGTGAAAGAAATATAGTAGGTGTGCAGCTACGTTTTGAGCAAAAGTACTTTCTTGTTTGTCTGTCTGTCGTTCCGGGTAGAATCTTGCAACTCAAATTTCGAGCACTTCCCGATTAGCTATCCGGCTGAAACTTTCAGGGTAGCTCACAACTCGATGACAATGCATTCTAAATCCGTGTTTTTTTAAATAAAAACGTGTTTTTTAGTTATTTTTTTTAATCTATTACGGGTTCTTTTTAGGATATTTTTGACGAAATTGATCTAAGTTCTCTAAGTAGCAGCACAAGGATATCAGTCACTCGCGCATCGCCGTGCGGAACGGTCATGTAAATGCGACACAGTCGAAATAAAACATAAAAATGTCGGATACATTAAAATGTAACGTGTGTAATATAGTAATAAATGAATTGCTAGCATATATTCAAAATAAAATATCAGTGATTGACGAAGAAACATTGGTACGGATTTGTGTGTCGGCGTTTACTACTAACGAGATTCAAAAATCCAAAGCGTTGTTGTTTGATTCGCTTGCGACGGATCAACGGAACATTTTACGCAAGAAGAAGGGAAAAGAACAAAGGGACTTGGATGATATCATAACTCTATTTAAGTCAGTCGATCCAGAAGTGGTTCCAGTGTTCGTTGCACGAGAACTCGAGAAACTACCCCCAATTTTATTCGACCACCTGGACTGCACAAAACTGCTTAAAGATCTGACTAGACTTAGTTATGAAATGGAAAATATTAAGAACACTTATGCTACTGTAAGTCAAATTGAGGAGTTGAGGTCGGAGATGCATAATCTCAAGTACGCGTCTTTACCTCCCCCAAGAGGAATCAATATGAAAAGGGGAGCGTGGACCCTTGACAGTGGTCCTATGGGGATCACCAATAGCTATAACTCGACATTGAATGGGCAAGCCCTAAATGAGTCAAATAATGTTGTTTTTGTAAACAGTACCAACCGATCTGCAAAACAACAAAATAGTGCGGTAAATAGCGGCGAGCGCAATTTAGATACAAGCTATGAGCCTTTTGTCCCGTCTACCCGCACGGCGATTTCAACAAAACAAGTTGTGAACGCCGGTGGTGATCGCAGCGATGACGTAATTTGCGAGCCCCTGTCACCAACCGCGAGTACAGATAAGACGGCGCCAGTGGCGGCGGAACTGTCGTCGTTAACATGCGGTAAACACAAAGACGAGGCTTTGGCTATGGGTTCGGTGCCCATAGCCGAAATTACTGAAAGCAAAACCGAGTCGCCCCCCCTGGGTAATCAAAATAATGTAGCAAATGAATGGCAAACAGTAACTAAAAGAAAATTAAAACCAAAATATAAGTATTTGGGGAAGATAGGTAAAGCGGAATCTTCACAGTCGTCATTTAAAGCCGCCGACAAGAAAACTCCTATTTTCATTACAAATGTTCATAAAGATACGTTGGAATCTGATATTATCGATTATATATATGTAAAAACCCAAGAGAAAGTTTACCTTGAAAAAATTACTATGAAAAAACAATGGGATCACAAAGCTTACAAATTCTTTGTGTCACAATCCAAATCTTCACTATTTCTGGATGAGACATTATGGCCTGAAGGCATAGTATTTAGACGATTTGTACATTTTAAAACAAGACGGGCGGACAGAATGTCCGCCACAGACGGCCCTATAGATACCAATAATGGATAGTACAACATACAAGTTTGCAAGTTATAATTGTAAGAACGTAAAACGCTCTATTAATAGTATTCAAAATTTGTGCAACGAGTGTCAAATAATTGCGTTACAAGAATCGTGGCTACTTCCTGAGGAATTATCTTTTCTGAACAACATAGATACCATGTTCAGCTGCGTAGGAACATCAGCTGTTGATACGTCGGCGGGCATACTACGCGGGCGGCCGCACGGAGGCGTCGCTCTGTTGTGGAAGAAGAGTGTGTTTCATAGTGTGTCCGTGTTAGATTGTGGTAACCCTCGCGTGTGCGCAGTGCGAATAAATACAAAAGAGAGGCCATTTATAGTTATGAGTGTGTATATGCCCACGGATTGTTCGGATCACCTGACGGAGTTCACGGACGTTCTGAGTACTGTAAGTGCTATTTTAAGTGACTATGAAAATGACCCGGTTTATGTGTTGGGAGATTTTAATGCGCACCCCGGTGAATTGTTTTTTAATGAATTGACGAATTTTTGTAATGATCAAAATTGGGTAACAGTGGATGTTGACAAGCTAGGTTGTTTGTCTGGTACTTTTACGTTTATTAGTGAGTCGCATGGGTCTAAACGTTGGTTGGACCATTGTGTTGTTACGCAATCAGCAGTGTGTTCTATAAGTAATGTATATGTAAAACTTGATGTGTTATGGTCGGACCACTTTCCTCTCATAATAGAGTGTAACTTAAACTTATTGGCTCCTATATCAACTAGTCAGAAAGCTTCCTCTAGTGGCATTTTTTGGGGAGAAAGGAACATTGAACAAATAACAATGTATAGAAATAAATGTCATGCGCGGCTTCGCATGATTGATTTCCCTATCGAATTTAGAAATTGTAGTGATAAGTATTGTAATGACCCAACACACCAAAGTACTCTTAACAAACTATATCATGAAATTGTAGATGCGTTACGTCAATCTTCAGTGGATGGTCAGGAAAACAAGCGTAAACAGAGGAACATAAACAATAATTATAATAAAATTGTGGGTTGGAACCAACATGTTGGTGCCGCGCACAGGGCGGCTCGGCTTAGTTTTCAGGAATGGTTGTTATATGGTAAGCCAATGGCCGGTGAGGTTTACAGAAGTATGTGTGAAAGCAGGAGGATATTTAAGTCTCGGCTAAAATGGTGTCAAAACCATCAGGAGCAATTAAAAATGGATATTCTCGCTTCCAAGCATGCAAAAAAAGATTTCAAAGGCTTTTGGAAACACACAAGCAATTTGAGGCATCGCCCTGGCCTTCCTGTTAGCGTAGACGGGGTTAGCGATCCTAAATGCATTGCTGATAAGTTTAAAGAGCATTTCTTTGTTAAATCTCCACTAGGGCCGTCACAAATATTTAAGAGGCCTACGGAGGCATCATTTGTTGAAACTCTATTCACGGCCAGGGACGTATCAAGGGCTGTAAAATTAATAAAAAAGGGCAAGTCTCCTGGATATGATGGGTTGAGTATTGAACATATACAAAATGCTGGTCCTCATATATTCGGAGTGTTAGCTATGTTTTATAACTTGTGTGTATCTCATTCCTACCTACCGTCTGATCTGATGAGAACTACTGTAGTACCAATAGTTAAAAACAAAACGGGAGATTTGTCTGATAAAACAAATTACAGACCTATTTCCTTAGCAACTATTATCGCCAAAGTGTTTGACAGCCTACTTAACTTACAGTTAAATAAATACCTACAATTGCATGATAATCAGTTCGGGTTCAGAACAGGACTGTCCACAGAAACTGCAATACTGTCTTTTAAGAGTGCTGTTAAATACTATACTAGCAGAAAAACCCCTGTTTACGCTTGTTTCCTTGACCTATCCAAGGCTTTTGATCTGGTTTCCTATGACATATTGTGGAAGAAGTTAGAGAAGTCAGGAGTACCAAACGAACTTATTAAGATCTTTGAATATTGGTACGGAAACCAGGTAAACAATGTCGTATGGGCTGAAACTCTGTCGGAACCCTACAGGTTGGAGTGCGGGGTGAGGCAAGGGGGGCTGAGTTCACCGGCACTTTTTAACCTGTACGTAAATGACCTTATCGGGGCGCTCAGCGGACAGCATATTGGGTGCTACATTGACGGGGTCTGTTTTAATAACATAAGTTACGCGGACGATATGGTGCTGCTGAGCGCCTCGGTCTGTGGACTTAGAAAGCTGCTGAGTGTATGTGAGACCTATGCATCTGATCATGGGCTATTATACAATGTTAAAAAAAGTCAGTGTATGGTCTTTCAAGTTGGGACAAGAACAGTAAAAGATATACCACCAATTAGACTGAATGGGCATATGTTAGAAAGGGTAGAACATTTCAAGTACCTAGGCCATATAATCACACCTAACTTGAAAGATGATGCTGATGTTGAGAGGGAAAGGAGGGCGTTGTCGGTCAGAGCAAACATGGTAATCCGCAGGTTTGCGCGCTGTTCTTTTAATGTTAAAATTACTCTCTTTAGAGCCTTTTGCACTTCGTTCTACACGTGCAGCCTGTGGGCATGCTACACGCAGAGATCGTACAGCGCCCTCAGAGTCCAATTTAACAACGCGTTCAGGATGCTGGTAGGGCTCCCCCGCTTTTGTAGCGCTTCGTCAATGTTTGCGGAAGCGCGCGTTGACTGTTTTTCGGCAACAATGCGCAAAAGATGCGCCTCGCTGGTGCGGCGAGTGCGGGGGAGTACTAACAGTATGCTGGCCGTCATTGCCGACAGACTGGATTGTCCTTATGTGAACCGATGCTGTCAACTCCACGTTACACGTAGGGTTTCATAATTTAATTGTATTGTATTATATTTATTGAAATTTCTATAATATAAACTTATTATTTTAAATTATTGATTGATTATTTTATAATTTTGATTAAAATAAAATGTAGCTGTGACCTGACTTAATAACAATAATAATTTGACATAATTTTAATTTAAATGTTTTGCAATGTGACCATGTATTTGTATTCTATTAATTGTTATTCTATGAGTCTATGTAACTTGATATAAATAAATAAATAAATAAAATAAATTAGTGAACACAGCCGCAGTTGGAACTAACGGTTTTTACCTTTTTTTAACACGGGCTTTAGAGACATATGTGAATGAGTTCGTGTCAGCAGTTATGTGTGCATCGAGATGTATGGCAAGAGATCGTCCAGTTATATCGCACTGGGCGGCCTGAGTGTTTGTGTTAGAATTGGGGTTTTAATAGACTTCAAAAAAGGAGGAGGTTCTCAAATCGTCTATATGTTTTTTTTTTGTATGTTTGTTACGCGATTTTTCCGTCATTTATAAACTGATTTGGACATTTGCGTTGGGTTCAGTATAGCTTCAAGGTACCATATAAATTTCATTGACATTCGACCCCGTACTTCGAAAATACATCAGAACTGAAGTCGGTTTTAAATGTTAGCACTACAAGCTCTTGTACAACGTTTGTGCCACGACTCTTTAACCAGAGACGTGGTTCTGTGAACGAAAGTCTCGCTTTGCTTTGTTTTTGACCATTATGTTGGCAGTTGTATGGTTGTAGTTGCACTTATGCCTGTCAAATATGTATTATAATATATATATATTATAATAATTTATTTTAATACATACATATACATATTATAAATATGTATAAAGTTGCTCTTCAGGGTTCGTAAACGAAACGATCGTCATGAAAACGCAAATCTTGTGACGTCATCCCACGTCACTCCTTGACTTTGCCGGTTCGATGCGGTTCAATAATAACCAAGTTCGATACGAAACAATCAGAATTTTTAATGGCCATACCTAATAATGGTACTTTGATATATATTGTAGTTAAAGAGATAAAGAAAGAAATAAAGAAATGATTTATTGCCAAACTGTACACATAGAGTTTAGATTCAAAACACAATATCATTATATTTATCAGCGCGAAAATAAAAAACAGCAGCAATAGGGGTAAGCTCAGCACTGAGCTGCGTAAGCCCAACAGCTCACGCACGGCTGATAGTTCTACGAAACAATAATAACTATTACCTACGTAGTTCTACTAACTATATAGTTTTTACTGACGCTGTCGCGACGTTCGTTGCTCTGATAAGATGAGGGCATAAGATGCGTTTGTTCCCACTAGTTCGATTAATTTGTTCGATCGTCGAATTACTGAGACTTTTTAACCGACTTCAAAAGGAGGAGGTTCTCTATTCGGATGGGTTTTTTTTAACTCCGTCATTTATGAACCGACTTGGAAAATTATTTTTGCGTCGGGTTCACTATAGCTACGAAGTGGTCCTATATAAATTTCATCGATATGTGACCTTGGACTTCGAAGATACATTGAAGTCGGTTTTTGTTTTTACTTAAAAATTAATTATTTCTCATTTGTTTGACTGTCGATCTTATTCTAATCGAGAAATAAAACAAATTATAATAAAATTTAAAGAAACGCTTATTTCATTAAATAAGGTTTATATGTGTATACATAATATATGCATACATCTGTACCACATCCTTGATCAATACATAATTAGAAAAAAAAACTTGAAGCTAATTGCAGGTCTTGATTGTTTAATGTAATTAGAGCTAACTGGTACATAAAACAATTAACATTGTAGAAAACCAAAAAGTTGAAACAAAATCTCTAAAAAAATGACCTTCAGTTTCTCGTATCTTCTGAGTAGTGGTTCTTTTTCCTATACGGTGTATAAATTAGAGTCATGGTGATATAATATAATTTGTATTCTGTGTGCGTCCGTCTATATCTTCTATTTATCTAAATTGTATCATTTCTATCTGTGGACACTTGTAATTGGGCTTCTGTAAAAAGCTACTCTGTAAAACCTAGCCATAAGGTTCCCAAAAATTTATAAATAAAATAAAATATGACGAAACAAATGCTTGCGCTTTTTTTAACCGACTTCAAAAAGGAGGAGGTTTACAATTCAACGGTAAGTTTTTTTTGTGTTTGTTACGCGATTACTCCGTCAATTATGAATTGATTTCGATGATTCTTTTTTTGATTGGTAGGTCATACTTCAGAGGTGGTCCCATATAAATTTTATCGAAATTCATTCAGCGCTTTTTGAAAGAAATAGCAAAAACAAAAAATATAAGTTTAATCTTAAAGTCGGTTCTTGTTTTTTGTGTATCCGACTTTCTAAAGGTGGAGGTTTGTATTCGACTGGTTTGCCTGCTTCACCTAGGGTTGACTTCCGGCGAGGGAACTCCTCAACGGTGAATAGTACAGACACAACATTTTATAAATGGATTTAACCATAATAGCTTGTTCTGAATTCCATCATGACATGGCTGATACACTCAGGATTAACTTCCGGCGAGGAAACTCCTCAACAGAGAATAGGACAGACATGATTTTTTTTGTACATGCATTTAGTTGTGATAGCCCGTTTTAAACTTCGTCATGATGTGGCTGTTAGATCATAAAAGCTAGTGAGATCATAAAAACTCATATATTTGAAGTCGGTGCCAGCCAAGTCTTAAAGGTAGTAGATAGATACTACCTACAAGTAGTACTTACTATATACATAGTATTTATCTGCTACCTATTAGACTTGGCTGGCACCGACTTCAAATATATGAGTGGGTAGCGCTTATGATAATTATATTAATTTATTTTTCACTTTTGATATCCTATTTGTGGTTTTAAAGTCGGTTTAGTTTTTTTTTTTAAATAATTTCTGTGCACAAACATTTGTCCCGTCGCGGGAATCGAACCCGCAACCTCAGTGGTGTATGAGATTTGAGCCAACCTGCCAAACCACACCACAGAGGCTGAAATATTTGTACTATTTATGGCTGACCATATTTTTTTGTTCTTCATACTAAACAAGAAATAAAAGAATTCACATTATTAGGACTAACACTAGATACAAACTTGAATTGGAAAAAACATGTCGAGAACATTAAAACGAAACTTGCGAGATTTACCTATGCATTGAGTGTTCTCAAGTCAAATACCAATTACGAAACTGCATTATCATCCTACTACGCCTATGCATACTCTTGGTTAAATTACGGTATAATCCTCTGGGGTGAAAGTACTGACCTTACGGATCTATTTATAATGCAAAAGAAATGTATACGGATTTTAGTTAATATTAAGCCGCGAGAAAGTTGTAAACCACATTTTATAGACAAAAATATACTAACCCTACCATGTCTGTACATCCTACAGATATGTCTATTCGTACGGAAATATCGTACTTTCTTTAAATCAAATAGTGAAATTAATGAAAACTATAATAGAAGAAATCGCAACAAACTAAAGTTACCTACAACAAATTTACAAATATTAGGAAAAAGTCCAAATTTTAGATTAGTATCAATATACAACAAATTCCCTGAATACCTAAAAAACGAAACTAGATACAACGTATTCTGCAGAAAACTTAAATCTTATCTAATTAAAAAATGTTATTATTCCGTAGATGAATTCAAAACTGACAAGCATGTGGAAAAAAATGACTCAATTCCGTGACACTATACTGACATATACAATATACTGACTTTAATAAAACATAAATCAATATAAATTAAAATGTGTAAATGTACTCTCGCACTGACTTGCAAACGCCCTTACAGGGCTTATGTACCAACCTAAGATATGATTTAAGACCTACATGATAAATTAATGTACATGAATGCAATTAATAAATGAATAAATAAATAAGTTTTTGTTACATGCTCAAAGTTTTTGGACATGCCGGTTTCCTCGATGTTTTGATTCACGGTTTGTGAGCACGCCTCCGCTGGCTAGCTAGAAAAAAAAAATTACCTTAATATATTTTCAAATGTTCGCAACAAAACATTAGAGATGACGTAAGGGTATGATAAAAACAGAGATTTGATCAATTCCCTAATTGATTTGACCAAATCACGGAGTATGTTAAAATAACAACACGATTTTATCATTTCCCTAAACAACATCTAGTGATTTGAACAAATACCTGCCGCACGGATATGAGGATACGAGGGATTCCACGAAGTCCCTAGGGATACGACGTACAGTTTTAATAAATGCGCTCTCGCCAGAACTCTCGCTTCGTCTTCCCTTCGCTCCACTCGCGCACTCGACCTTCACTCCACTCGGGAGGTCACCGGCTCGCTACACTCCCCACCTCGTCGCGTCATGCATTGCTCATGATTTGACATTGCTTTTGGTAAAGTGCGAAGTTCTAGGACCACCAGTCTGTCCGGATTCCGCGTATTTCTGGGGTAAATGTCAGAAGCCAAGTAGGAACTATTACGTACTAAGCACTATTATCTCTTCTGTGTCTTAACTAGCAATGTTGCGAGGTGGTGATCCCTGCGTCTTAATTGGAACAACTTGTTTTGTAATGATAACGGTATAACTTGGCTTCCGCGAGATTACATTAATAATCCGGTTGAAACGTCATTCCTAACCATTAGCTTAGTAATCCTTCTCTATTATTAACCTTTAATTATGTTGTAGGTTAAGTTAGTCATTAATGTATTAAGCTAGCGACCCGCCCCGGCTTCGCACGGGTGCAATTTACCAATGTGGTGACAGTTTCCGACTTTGAATTGAAAAAAAAACAGACGTGAGGACGCAGATAGCGACTTTGTTTTATACGATTTAGAGATAAATAATAAATGTATTAGTATTTTTAAATAATCAGAGATGGGCCGATTATGACTAAGGCCGACTAGCCGACTGACGATTAGTCGGTTGCAAAAAGACCGATTAGTCGGCCACACCGATCGGTGGAGTTCGGGTGGCATCGGCAATGTCCGTGGCGCTTCGTTTACAGCTATTCGTATTCGCGGAGTCGCTCGCACCCGCCGCGCTGTGCATTCATGTCGAAAGAAGTATTTATTTCCTTTGCATTTTTACTCGTATTGTTTACCAAAAAACCGCCGTTACTGAGTGTTTTTTTAGAAAATTTAAACCTGGGAAAGATTTTTTGTAAAAATTGTACCATTCTTTATTTATGTTCCGTTATTGACTACCACAGGAAGATTAAATATTTCTACATACTTAGTAAATAGGTAATGTTATTATTTATCTAAATAGACTACAGCTTGTTATTATAATGGAGCTTGGATTTGGATTTTCCGTCCTCGGCTTCGCCGGGGATTTCCCGTTTCCACGAGCCAGCGTCTCATTTTTTAAAACAAAAGAAATAATAGTAGTTATTTACATTGTTTCCTAACTCGTGAGTGGTTTAAAGTCAAAATCAAATATCATTTATTAAATAGGCACCAAAGTGCATTTTTAAACGTCATAAACACAATACAAATAAAATTAAAAATCACCTTTTATTTAATTTTTACATTATTGACATTAATAAAAACAATTATGTACTATATATACAGTGATAAAAACTAAACTAATCTACAACAAAATTAAAAAATGAAATGAAATATAAAACACAGAATTTAGGTTTCCGTCCGCGGGCAAGGGGCCCAGAAAACTGGCGACGTTACCTCGTTGAATGGCCAGACTAATTCGTTGGCCGAGATAAGCGCCAGCTCTTTGGTCACCTATGACTTTAAAAAAAGGTTAGTATGTTTACCCATTTCTTTCCTATATTCAAACTGAAGTCCGGGGGCAGAAAAAAAAATGCGAAATCTAATTCTACCAGTGCTTCGGAAATACGCCCGCTAGAGAAGATAGCACCAAGAAAATCTGCGAGGATTTCTCGTTTTTCAACTTTTTTAGTTTTAACTAAAAAAAACAAAAATAACAATGAACAATTATTTGCTTAAAATGAACAATTAGGTATAAATTAAAATTAACAGAATTGTTTCAATAGAAAGGGTAATTTAAGATATGAGGGATATGAGACTTAAATGATGGTTTCTTCGTATATGTCACACTTGCCCATAACAATTACAGTGCCATTCAGATTTTTTTAATACCATAAAAAGCACTGCGTAGCACTGCATTGCGCTCATTACCTCGAGACACAGATAGTCTCATATTTATTTATTTAGAAGACCAACAGCATAATGATAAAAAAAAATACTATAATTAAAGGGTTACAATAATACAGCCAATTATAGGTCTCCTTATATAAATACAAAAGTTATTTCCTACATACAACTTTGTTGACATAGCTAATGATTAAGTATGTGCCCAGTAATTTCGCTGGCTACAATATCCTTCAAACCGGAACACAAGCTTTCGCACTACTGCTTGGAGGCAGAGTAACTGGCATAGCGGTGGTACCTACCCAGACGGCTTCCCGCATACGGGACATTTATTACAATGTAGGTAGGAACTTATACATCTTAAGTAATCATAAAATAAAACAAACACATATTTAAAGAATACAAAGAACTGCCGAAATGAATCTCATCAAGCTTATTAATATCAATGGCCAACCTTCTTCGAAAGCGCACGCAAAATGTTTATTTAATTCTTGAATCATTAAATATATTAAACGTTCAGCTGTTCTCTTTGTATGAAAACTTCCATGTGATACAGTCGCCGACAAAACTTGCTGATCATTTTACAATTTTCATTTATATTGGCCACTATCTCGTCTAATGTTTGAATATGGAGCACATAAATCTAAAGGTAGACGGCAGTTGGGTGACTGCTCAGATCCGTCTTTTTGATCGTTCACAGAACATTATCCCTAAACACGACTAGGTCACATGACATGGTTTTGTTCGAATATAAGTAATTATTGCAGTAAGTAGTAAGTCATTATTGCCGGGCTGATTCCGCGGGATTCGAACTCATGTGCGCCAGATCGTATGGCACCAAGTTACCGTTCTACACTCGTTCTTTGAACTTTAAATTTCATCATCATCATTATCAGCACATCACGTTCCCATTGCTGGGACATGGGCCTCTCTCATAAAGAGAGTATGGGCCATAGTCCGCCACGCTGGCCCAGTGCGGGTTATTGGATGTCCTTGAATTCTTGTGATTTTTTGTGATGAATTCTTGGACATACTGGTCTCCTCACGATGTTTTCCTTCACCGTTTTTAGAGCGAGTGTTAGATTTGCACACAACTTAAAAAGGCAGTGGTGCGGGACCACCGGAATTCGAACTCGGGTGCGTCGGATCGAAAGCTGCACATTCTCCCACGGAGCCACCGCAACTCGCAACTTTAGGTTAACATTTATGAAACTATTAAAATGTTCAGTAAAATTTACTGCTGATTATATCTTTCTTCTTTCTCCTGGCTATTGTCCCAATTTATTTGGGGTCCACCCTCCCAGTAATCCTGCGCCATACCGTACGGTTTCTCTTCTTCTCTCGGTTCTCTTTTTTCGTGTTTGTACATCACATGTCATTTTTACTGCTGACTGTATGAGCATAAATTATGTAAACAGTTGCAGATCAAGGAGTGATTAATTTCAAGTAAAAAGTTGGAATTCTTGCAAGTCTTTTCAGACATTCCTGTATGATTATATTGAACGCCCTTGGTGGTATCTTTATGCTGATGCCAGAGGTTTCCCTCCATTCTCTTTTCCTGGGACAAAAACTTTTAATATTGAACTTTTCTAAAATTATTGAGATGGCTGTAACTTGTACTGTATGTTTTTGGATATTGTCCCAGCTGCTGCCAAATTGCTTGCATTGATTGGTTGGTCACTTTGTCTTTTTAAGCAGAATCCTCTTTAACATTCAATACGGGCATTTTAATCAAGTTCAGACTTATTTAACTGTAATCATTTTAAAAGTTTTAGTGTGTGTAAAGTAAAGACAGAATAACGTATAAAGCTATTGGACCAAGTCCCATGACCAAGTCTATGCTATCCCAAATTCTCCAAGCCTCGCGGAAACCCTACACTGTAATAAAACGTCGTTAAAAGGATGGCCGTCCATTTTCGTGCAAACCAAACTCCATTAAAAACAATATTTTTAAGGTGGCCCGTTAGGGCAGGCTAAAGTCTCTAGGACCATACCGCCATGTCTTACGTAGTTTTTATTTGATAGTTTAATATTCCATTTATTATACTTTTGTTGAGAATGAGGGTCAACAGCAACAAGCCGGACCCTCTCCTAGTTCTTCAATAAAGTGGTGGAACTTTATTCAAGCTTTCCATGGACTTTTTGGGAGAACATAAAAAGCAATGTTTTATCTATTTTGTTTCATTTGCCTACACTCGTGCAAGTTTACGAACACATAATGGTTAATATTCCACCGATATTACACATGATCACTCGAAATGTTTGGAAAATAAAACAAAATCGAACTGTATCACTTTTCACTTCCCGCCAAAAAGTCCCCATTAAAAACAATTACTAATTCAGTTTGGACCTTCATCATGCTGACACTAACTGTCAGCAGTCGAAGTGACTCTTTATGCGCACCTGGGCTGCATTCAATACCTTAGTCTGGTTGTTTGGTTGTTTTTCCACCTCGCTCTGAAGTACGGAACGATCGATCGGTTGTTTTATAAACTAAAGTCAGAAAATTTTAGAAAATGTCCATATAATTGATATAATGATACCGACCATAATGACATAATGATATCTTTTAAAGTAATTGTAATATCAACCCATTTCCCTCGTTTAGTTACAGCTAGGTACATCTTTATCAAACATTTGTCGAGAAAAAAATATTCAGAAACGTCAGCGTTTTTTCACGACTGAATTTGATGGTTAAATAGTTGCAAACAAAAGAGTATTGGAACGGCCGGTGATACCTTCGGTTGTTGTAGTTAGCTCTGACGATGACAAACGGAACGCTATAGTTGCTGTCAGAGCTTGGGCGCTGAACGCGCCCCTGATTGTGAAGCTTCATACCTTGACTCTTTGTCTCTTTAGGTAGGTCAAAGTCGAAGTCAAAGTCAAAATCTCTTTATTCAGGTTTGGCATCACAGACGCACTTATGAACGTCAAATTATTATCATGACTCTACCACCGTATCGGAAAAGAACCACTACTCAGAAGATACGGCAAGAAACTGAGGGGCATTTTTTTAGAGATTTTGTTACAATTGTCACTTTATCTTATCACTTTATAAATTGTAGACGAGAAAATATTTTTAGGGAACTGAGTAATGAGACGAGCAGGTCGTTCACCTGATGGGAAGCGCCACGCTTGCCCATAACAATTACAGTGCCACTGAAACTTTTAAAATCGTAAAGAGTACTGCGTAGCACAGCATTGCACTCATCACCGTGAGACATCAAATATTAAATGCCCTTGAAACTGGACACAGTAATGCATGCCACTACTGCTTGGCGGCAGAATAACTGGCAAAGAGGTGGTACCTACCCAGACCTGCAGAGACCTACCATGAGAAGTACCATGATGTTATAGGCAACATTTTGAGATAATCTGTTTTGGCTTGATCTTACACCCAGAAGGTCTTTTAAAATGTTCGACACGTCCATCGGAATAATTTCGACGTTCCCTCGTAAGTAACCAGCTTTATTTCGACCAAGAGTGCTAAAGGTTCTTCACTATCCGCGAAGGGCTGTTACCATCAGGGTTTTCTAAAGTTGAACTTTTTATGGCACCAACGAGAGGTGATGTAGACATAATTATAGCAATTTTATTAATATTTCTAAATGTCTTTTAAAATACTTCAAATTCACTCCATCACCTCTCTAGAAAACATTACTATGATCCTCTGCACGGAGTGTCAGTAAATCTTGCTTTTAGAGTAAACATTTATCGTATCAGTGTCACCCGACAATAGGTGTCGTGCAACACCCGCCTTTGTGATACTCGGTGACTCGGTGCCACTCGGTAGTAGCATGTTAATACCTACCTACTCACTTTGTATCTGTGTACATAATACGCTGAAAAATTGTGAAGTAATAATCCAAGCTAAAATAAACCACTCCAGCTCAAATAAACCTCTCATTCAATGGTAAGGTTCATGCTTGCCTAGAAACACAGATACGAGTGCTTCGACTTGGGAACTTTAAGATAAAAATAAAGACAACAAACATTATTAACCGACTTCAAAAAAGGACGAGGTTCTCTGTTCGATTGTATTTTTTTTATATTTTTATTTTTTTTATTTATTTTTATGTTTGTTACCTCAGAACTCCGTCATTTATGAACCGATTTGAAAAATTCTTTTTGCGTCGGGTTCAGTATAGCTACGAAGTAGTCCCATATAAATTTCATCGATATGTGACCTTGGACTTCGAAGATACATTGAAGTCGGTTTTTGTTTTTTTCTAAAAAATTATTGTTGAACAAAAAAAACGATCTTTTAGTTATTTCAATTAAAATGTGAAAAATATTGTAATCACAGCGCCCCACGGTTTCACCCGAGGTTTCCTGGGATAAAAGTAGTTTGTGATAATCCAGGATAGGTATAAAATAGGTAGGTATAATCTTCATTCTGAATTCCACTCAAATTCGTTGAAGGGTTACAGGGCGAAGAAGTAACAAACACAAAAAGTCAAAAGATATTTATTAAATAAGTACAAAAAATGCAATCATAAACGTCATATACACATTATACAAATCAATTAAAATACGTTAAAAATTGTAACTTAAAATATCGAGACATTGAAAAAAAAACGTAAGCATGTCTACCAATTTTTGAAGACCGGGCCCAGAAAAGAAATTGACTCTAGCAGTGCTTCGGAAATAGCTAGAGAAGATAGCACCAAGAAACGTTGCGGAGATGCCTCTTTTTTTAAATCTTTTAAAATGAAAACATATAACTAAAGAATGTTGATTAACATAACACAATATCAAACTAGAAGTGCGAGTTTGAGGTCTCATAGTCATAGCAAAGAAAACTACTACTACGTACAGATACATATATGAAAATATGAGTAATATGTAAATAGGTATAACCTACTTACAAACTTTCGATATTTATAATTTAGATTGGACTCTTAAAATTTTTTTGATACTCCTCATTGTGCTTGTCAAGAACGTCTCCTGTTCAGTTCGCAAGATGTCTGGTTGTCAACCGACTGCTAAAAATTAGTAAAGTTCTCAAGTTCAGAACGTTAGCGTGAGAATGTCACGCAGTTTCACGCAATATTCCTCGGTAATTCACGTTCCCGTGTAGGCGTGACGGATTGGCGTGCCGAAATGTCTGAAACATTTTCAATGCTAATTTCAATTTCATGTTTTGCTTGTGTTTTGAAATGCTAATAAAATAAGAATAGGGTTGACTTCTCTGTTTTTGTATTCAATTTTTTTGATATTACCGCTTATTAATTTCTTTACTAAATTATAATAGTCACCTTAAAAATATCAGTGGTAAAAGCTATTTAAAAAAAAAGAATTACAGCAATCAGCATGGATTCGAATCGAATCGATTTTGAATTAACATTCGGAATATGTAGATACATAATTCCTGACGTCATCTGTTAGTACCTACTACTTTTCGAACAA
The DNA here is from genome assembly GCA_951640565.1 of Petrophora chlorosata. Lineage (NCBI taxonomy): Eukaryota > Metazoa > Arthropoda > Insecta > Lepidoptera > Geometridae > Petrophora > Petrophora chlorosata. Next base: position 6,067,697 of record OX621205.1, on the reverse strand, counting down.
CGATTTGAGTAGAGTAGAAGTTTTTTAGTAGTGGCTTTACAAAGATTTTAGTATCTAAAAGGTGTCTCAATAAGAGTGAACTTATTATTATTAGTTGTTTTTGAGCGAGTTATACTATTTTTATTGCATTGTAAAGTAGACATGTTCCGAATATATATGTATGGAATAAACTATCCGGCAAATGGCACACGCGGCTCTGATGACAGGCATTGCTCTTTTCATGAAATTTTCAATGACTTTTTGTCAAAGATGTGGCAGTATCTCACCGATGGCGCGTTGGATTTCGGCCTTGCTCAGGAATTGTTTCTGGTTTATTCGTATAAACCCGTGATCTCTAAAACCTAAAGAAAGAAATAGCACGGCGTTAAATCGCATGATCTTGGTGGCCAGTTGGCATCAGAATTTCGTGAGATGGTTTGGTCTAGAAATAGTTGCTGCTTAAATCGATTGTTTCATGCGCGGTGTGACAGGTGGCGCCGCGCGCCGTCCTGCTGAAACCACATGTCGCCTAGATCCTTGCCGTCCAATTGAGGCCACAAGAACTCCGTTATCATGTTCCTGTAACGAATTCCGCGAAGTTTGCGAGCAGGCTCAGCGTAATTTTTCCCATTTTTGTAATGGGGTTTTTACAATGATAACGCGTTCTTCTTTTGTGTAGCGCTCAAACTTTCCTAGCGTCAATGGTAGCACTCAATTTTTAATAATCGGAACAATCATAATTGCAAACTCAAACTCAAATTGCAACTCTGATGTTTGACAGCTGCCGGGTGGCAGCAATTTTGTAAAATGACTATATGCAAATTTTGCAAACAAAATAAAATCGTGCACTCTTATTGAGACACCAAAGTTCAAAGTTCAAAAGTTGTTAATTCAATTTTCGCATGACAGACGCACTTATAAACTTCAATCATTATATTGACTCTACCACCATATCGGAAAAAGAACCACAACTCGGAAGATACGGCAAGAAACTGAGGGGCATTTTATTTTAGAACTATTGTTACATTATTTCGTATGTTTTTGACAATATTATGTTTTTTATGTACCAGTTGGCTATTTGGCAGAAGCGGAATGTTCCATGCATCTTTGTCTTCTACCCCATTCACCCGTTCGTCGTTCACCCGTTACATACAACTATTATCTCGGTGATGTTTAGATCCTACACAAAAAGTCAAAAAGCAACTAGGAGCAATTAAATAGGTGATCGACGATAACAAGTTAACAAGGCTACAAAAATATACATACAACAATGGAGGAAGGCCACAAATACAGCTTGACTTCGATATGCTAATTTGGTAATAACTTAAAGCAGATGTAAATTGAACGGTCTATAAACAGCTACTAACTTAGACATTTTTTATTTCTTTCTGTAATTCTTCTTTCTCATTTGGGTCAGGTCAATCGTGGAGACCGCTTGAAGGCCTCCCACATGGCCTGTTGCGTCCTAACAAGGAAAGGTCGCGAACCCAAACTCTCTTAAATGAAAGAAATTTTGTAAAGTAGATGATTTCGATCAGAACCCCATATTTTGTACGGCAAAATGTTAGTGATGGATAAATCCACTTTTGGAAAATCTATCTATAGATGACCTTATTATATACCTACTTATCAATTTCTAAAAGCCATTTAGAAAATGCTTTCTTGCGGCAAGATAATTGCATCTAAAAGCAATATTCGTTTTGTAAATGACAATTATTAGGGTGGAAATTGGTTTCTGAAAAGACTGAACCCCCTAATAAGATAGTAACTAGGTACGATTAGTTACTATCTTTTAAAGGAGTTTCAACGTAAATCTTTATTATTTTTTAATTCTTCTTAACTCAAAAGTATTCCAGCTTCACAATATCTACGAACCATTCTACGTAACGAAACAAATCAGAGATTCTTTGAAATAAATAATACCAATCTAGAACTAGCGTTTTGATGTGGAGAAAAAATATTCAATCTGTGTCTCGCTCGGATTTGTTTGCTTTACAAAATTGTGATTTTTACAGTAGGTATAGTCAAGCTGTGATTGGCCAATATAAACATGACTTCCTAAGATACAGTTAATTTTTGGAAGCTCTCAGGAGTGCCTGTTTGGATTGTTTGTCTTGCTCGTCTAGTGAAAAATAAAACATTATGGATTTCATCGTCAGTGCTTTACACTGACTAAAACGAATAAGTCCTTCAAGGGCAACTGTATACGTTTTTATAATAAAATTCCTAAATGAATAACGAAACTCACAGAAAGTAAATTCAATTACGCGTAAAGACTATTCCAATGGAAAAAGCATACTGTTCGTAATTCTATAGAAAACAGATCTTTGGAACATTCAACTTCTGTCAAGTAGCCAAGTGAAACACAACATTGAAGAAAACCAAGCTATAGTAACAAAGTTTCTAAAAAAAAATCCCTCAGTTTCTTGCCGTATATTTGAGTACCTAGTGGTTCTTTTTCCAATGCAGTGGTAGAGTCATGGTGATAATTTGTTGTTCATAAGTGCGTCTGTAATGCCAAAACTAAATAGGATTTGATTTAGTTTTGATGTATAAAAAGATTCTTGCCAGAAAAAGCGTCACCAATCCGTAGTGATATAGTAACGGTAATGACTAATGACAGTCGTCGCCTTCCCGTCACCTAGCGAGGACCCCGATGTTATCATCCATCTGTTTCACTGCCACGTGTGGCAGACCGTCCAAGTCATTAGCTCTTACAGTTTAAGGATTTGTAACTTAGTTAAGATAAGATAGATAAGATAATTATTTATTGCCAAAAGAAAATTTACAAATTTTTCTTACAAATTGGACAGAATACCTATTATCTAAAAAAATAGAGTTATCAGCGATCCCCAAACTAAGCACGAGGCCTGTGTCTTGGGAGTCGAGTGCAATTTTAACAAATCAAATTTAAAATATTGTAACTAAAATAATTGAAAAAGTTGACAAATGGCAATGTGGGATAGGTATAATAACTATGGTATGTATATATTTATTGTTAATGTAAGTTGCCGCTTTTGCTAATAAAAATTCCTCCGTATCTCCTCCACTGCCGGGCTATGGATCTGCCTTCTCTTTTTGCATTTCTATGTATGTGTAATTTATGAATAACAATTAATTTAAATTGACAAATGTATACATAAGATAACCAAATGACTAGGAATTAGTAACTAACTCTATTCAAAACATGTGCAGCGCCCTCACAGGGCACATGTAGCTATTCTATAAGATATTTGTAACACCTGTCTGGTACATTACATGTAAGCATTAATAAATTTATATGAATATGTGTCACTTCGGGTGACATCTTGTGCCTGCAGCTGAGTAGAGAATATTTTAGGGAATTCTGATGAATTGAATAGATCAGCAGGATCCCTTGGGAGATTTGGATAGATCCTAGTAGAGTGGTTATAGGTCTCAACTCATGTATTTGTTTAGTGATACAACTCTATGGCTAGCTTGTTCCCAGTTCCACTTTGCATTTTCACGATTGGTATTTTAGTAATTTAAATAAAATAGTATTATTCCAAATACATAACTGTAAATAGGTCACTATTTATATACAATCTTGAAATCAAAAGAAATAGGGATCATATTCGCTGGCTTCCATAATTTTTACCGCAACGAAAGGTCGTTGCTTCGGCCCATTAGCAATTCTGCAGTGCTTTCTTGAGTTCGCTGTTTAAGATGTTATCGCTGTCAGCGCTTTATTTTTATTCAGCGTTCAGATTGTCAACTGTTTCTGTAGAGTGATTTCCTTTGAGTTACAAATTCAGGAGTTAGAGAATGGGTGTAATGAATATGCGTCCGAAAAATTACAGTTTTTGTTCAAAACCGTAGATCTGTATGCGCTTATTTGATTTGTTCTTCCAAAGGAGTTCTGTAAGGTGTTTCTCTAAGCAATTAGACAACCTTTGCTCTACCTTTTGTGCAAATAATGCCATTTAATTAATTCATTGTATCACAAAATGGGATTCTTACCAAACAGGAGTAGATAATCTTAATAATCAATAGGTAATCTTATCCCAAAATGAAGGTATGATCTAATATCTTATGTAAACAGCTGGATACCTAAAATAGCGCTGCCATTCATTGTTCTAATGTGTCCATTGATCGCCACACATCCTTTTATGGGTCTAATAAGGTTGTCAAGGAAAACAATCGCTCGGAATCAAATCATAGTACCTACAAGTGAGCAAGGAAAATGTTGAATTGACTAATACAATGAATATTATATACCGATTGGAGAGGACTAATCAGCGACCTTACAGGAAGGTATTTATTTATTTATTTGCACAAGTAATTTACAGAATACATCCAAAACATTACATTGCGGAACTTGATAGGCAAGCGCTAGGATTCTAAACCTACCTGTTTTGTCGTGGAATATATCCAGGGCCACAATTCACAATGACAACTTGACGATTCCTTGCTTCGAAATCACGTCGATTTCTTAATAAATAAACGACATCTCTATGACGCATTCATAGAGAATACTAATTTCGCAGATGTCGTTTATTAATGAAGGAATTGACGTGACCGCGAAGCAAGGAATTGCCAAGTTGTCATAGTGAATAGGGGCCCCGTCCTTTGTGGAACTGATTCCTAACTTTATCGTCTATGGGTTACTATCAGTACTACATTCAACCAGGGCCCTAATTCACTATGAATTAGGGCCCTGGTTGCTGAGCGAGCAAGTCGTCGTCGTTGACTATGACGTCAGAGGTCGTCACCCTTTTGATGGAAAGTTGCAAACTACTAATGGTACCTACATTGGCGCGCCTCTCGCATACTAACGTGTACCAAGTACCAACTGCTAACTAAATTAAGGTCATGTCTACGGCCCATTTTCCATTGCAAGTTGGCGCAAACTTGGTTATATGACGCTGATTGCAAGATATACCTATGTGCGAGTATACGACTGTCCTTTTAGCATACTTCACTTCTACACTGTCAGCCTTTTTGCCAATTTCGCCAAATCGCAGCCATGGATCAAACCTATAAAATCGATAGCGGACTTCACTGAACATACTGAATAGGAGAGCATCTACAGTGTCACGTTTCCGAAATAATGCCTTATGTCACTCACTTTATGAATAACACTAACGTTAGGTTAGGCAGTTTATACGGAATAAAATTTGACATTTTATTATATTCAACATAGACATTCAATCACATCCTTACTAATATTATAAACGCGTAAGTGTGTATGTATGGATGGATCGTTGTTACTCTTTCACGCAAAAACTACCGAACCGATTCTGATGAAATTTTTAAATTACTTTAGGACTTGGAGTAGTATATAGGCTACTTTTTATCCCGAGGAACCTCGGGTGGAACCGCGGGGCGCAGCTAGTAATGAATATATTAGTACTAGAGCTAAGTGGATGATACCAAACACTATGAAATAAAACATATAGATGTTGACAAAAACCTACTGACTGCTCAAAGATAGAATGTTGAAGGTACAATACAATACATTTACACTTTATTGCACACCAAACAAACACACAACACAAAAAAGAGAGAAATAATAACCTCACTCAGCCATTTAACTCCATTTAAAGGTTGACTGGAAGAGATCGCTTTTAGCGATAAGTCCGCCCACTGTACTTTAGTTTTTAAGTTGTTTTCATGTACCTACTAATTATTTTTGTTTGGTGTACAATAAAGTATTGTTTATTGTAATGTATTGTAATAATGACAAAATACAAAATTTTTAAGTACAATGGGCGGCCTTAGCGCTTAGAATGATTTCTTCCGGACAACCTTTGGATGGATAGAACAGGTATGAGAAGCAATGCGGTTTGGTGGTGTAGGTATAGGTAATATAATATCCGATAAGTAACAAACATATTATACGATATTGATATTATACTCGTAGGTACTTTTATTTCCACAAATTGTATGCAGTCTAGTTGCGACAGTCGTTCCGTATCGACTGATGCAAATGAACCTTACGAGCTCCTTCACCTGAAAACGATTCATCAATATTCAAAAACAACGACAGCGCGACTGACTTGCGGACGGATCTAGAATGAATAAACAAATTGTGTAAGGACTTCTTGAATGTTGATAGGACTGATTGTGGGACAATTTGTGTGGGTAGCTTCAACAAGGGAAATGGTTCACGGACGGTTTATTTTTACTAGCCGCCTCGACTTCGCATGGGTGCAATTTGTATAAATTCATTTTAAACACTCATTGATCCATCACCCATCAGCCCATCACGTTCCCACTGCTGGGATACGGGCCTTTACACATAGAGAATAGGCCATAATCCACTAAGCTGGCCCAGAGTTGGTGGATGTCACATGTCCTTGAATTTTTTGATCAATTCTTGGACATGCCGGTTTCCTCACGATGTTTTCCTTCACCGTTTTTAGAGCAAGTGTTAAATCCGCACATAACTTAAGATTGAGAAAGTTAGTGGTGCGGGGCCAGCGAGATTCGAACTTGGGTGCGTCGGCGTCGGATCGAAAGTCGCGCGTGCTACTACTGAATCACACTCGCTCTTACATTAAATTCCCGAAACAACATCGAATCCACGAAGTAGTTTCGGGCAAGCAGGTTCGCTTTTCTTCTAGAAAAGCGAATTAAGCAGGCGCGGATGAGCGAATTGGTATAAAGATATAGATATGAATATAAAAACTGAATTATCATCGCCTCACAGTTAATTGTGTCAGAAGTCGAAAACAAAGGAAGTGTTACATTCATTATCGCTAAAATAAAATATCTCTAAAAATTTTTTGTGACTTGTTCGTATGACAAATTGATTTCTGCTGGTATTTCTGGTAAATCAGACGTGAATAGATTGTTTCTATCTATTTTTACATGTTTCAAGGTTGACTATTTAAGTTTTGCTTTCGTTAACTGCTCTGCACTTTTGTGGAGATAAGATATAGTAGTGCGCAAGCATTACTGTGTTCCGGTTTGAAGGGCATTGTAGCCAGCGAAATTACTGGGCATATGAGACTTAATATCTGAAGTCTCGGGGTGATGAGCGCAATGCAGTGCTGCGCAGTGTTCTGGGTGGCACTGCATTATGGGCAGGCGTGGCGCTTACCATCAGGCGAACGACTTGCTCGTCTCATCACTCAGTTTCATAAAAAAATTAGTCTTGTAGGAGGTAAGTGGGAAGTGATAGAGCTTGTTTAATTTATTATAAGAACTTGTGTTGTAATAATAATGCTGGATATTGAGCAGTAGCGAAATTGCGAAAGATGTACTCAAATGAAAGATGTATGTTAATGAAAGATGTATGTTAGAACCGCTCCAGGGCCCCAATTCACTATGACAACTTGGCGAAATCACGTTGATTCCTTGCTTCGAAATCACGTCGATTCCTTCATTAATAAACAACATCTCTGTGACGCAAATAATAATAATCTTAATATATTATGCGTCATAGAGAATACAAAATTTCGCAGACGTCGTTTATTAATGAAGGAATCGACGTTTCCTTCAAGCAAGGAATCGCCAAGTTGTCATAGTGAATTAGGGCCCAGCTTATGAAATATACACCTGACTTGCATAGGAAATAAAATAAGCCGGCCAAGTGCGAGTCGAACTCGCGCACGAAGGGTTCCGTACCATTATCTATAAAAACGGCAATAAAATCATGTCTGCTGTTTGGGAGCCCCCTTAAATATTGATATTATTCTATTTTTTAGTATTTGTTGTTATAGCGGCAAGAGACATCAGAGAAAACACCATCTGTGAAAATTTCAACAGTCTAACTATCACGATTCATGAGATACATCCTGGTGACAGACGCACAGACAGACAGACAGACAGCGGAGTTTTAGTAACAGGATCCCGTTTTACCCTTTGGGCACGGAACCCTAAAAATAACTGTAAGTAAATATAATGGAGAAAACTGGAGACTCTTTCCTTGATCACGATATAAGATCGTTTTTTTATATTTTTTTAAATCAGATCGTTGTCGATACCTGTAACAGTAATTTGTATAACCATATTAATATCAGTTTCGACTCAAAAAGTATTGTTTGTATCGACTCAACTGTAACTTATGTTTATATTTTAACTGAAATAGTTTAATAAACAATTGCTTGATCAATCTTAAGAAGTATGTAAAATACTTTTTAAAATGCGTTCGCAAATTCGGAGCTAGATCTCAATATACAATACAATACAAAAACTCTTTACTCTATACCAATAATATAAAAAAAATATTACAGATAAACCTTATAACTAGGGTTGTAAAACAGGCGGTCTTATCGCTTAGAGCGATCTCTTCCAGACAACCTCTCTAATATACAAATGCATAAACATAAACAAACCAAGAATTTATAACCTCTATCGCGTATGCTCTGTTCCGTCGCGGGTAAAAATATTATGTTTGTCTATAAAGGTTTGGCTAGGGCTGTCCAATAACTGTTTACAGAAGCAATTGCCCAGTTCAATGAGCATAGTTCAAATTGCAATTATTGACCTTCTCGTTGGCTTTTTAGGGCGAAGGATACATCATACACTACTTCTAGCCAATCTTTATAAAAACAAGTTAGCGGCTGCTGTTTTCCCATTATCTAGGAAGAATGTGGCGCTTTCCCGGTTAATAATTGTGCGTAACAATAGACGTTTTTAATTGAGTCAGAGCCCACTTCTAACAAATTATATGTCTCTTTCATATTAATGTATACTAAATACAATGCAATACTTTATGGCACACCAACTATAAATAAAACTCGCAATGACACCCATACTCAAAGAACCCATTCATAAACCGTACACATTCATAAATAAAATTGCCCTACTATAGATGTAGATATAGCACATTCTGTTTTATATGAACTAGACTTCTTGAATTTGAAAACTGACTCACTGATATCGGGAAAGGCTGTTGCACCGGGATGTTTAGTTTGACAGCCCTACGTGCGAAGGGCCGCAAGCAGGCGGTCCATTAGTGCCCGTAATGGCCTTCTCAAATAGTTACGATAACAAATAAAAGCCAAGGGCCCTGGGGTAACGTTTGAAAGCTACGGAAATATCGCGTGAGTAAAATTAATTAGATAAATTATTAGAATGTGGAAAAATTGAAGATGGTGTTTTGTTTCTCAACCATTTCGAGCTTTGAATTCTTTAGATTATGGTGAAGTGCTACGGAAATGTTCATTCGAAATTTGAAAATCACTAACCTACTTTCTATTTGTTCAATTTCTTGTTTCTATAATGTGGTATTTAAGAATATATCCGTAGAAAAAAATGAAAGATTATGTGAGTGTATCCGACTGAGAAAAATGAGAAAGGATGACGTGTGAAAGAGACGGAAGAAAGGACAAATTCAATTTATGGGTAGAAAACGATTTAAAAAAAAATAATTGGTGAAGATCTGTGTTTTAACACTACTGATCCCACATTATATTCCCTGTTACATGATTAATGAAATAGAGCGAGTGTGGCTTAGTGGGAGAACGTGCGACTTTGGATCCGACGCACCTGATTTCGAATCCCACTGCCCCCGTACCACTGACTTTCTTAAGTTATGTGCGGATCTAACATTCGCTCTAAAAAACGGGGAAAGAAAACATCGTGAAGAAACCGGCATGTCAAAGAATTTATCACATAAATTCAAGGACATGTGTCATTCACTAACCCGCACTGGCCAACCAGCGTGGCGGATACTCTATCTATGAGAGAAGGCCCGTGTCCCATCAGTGGGAACGTGATGGGCTGATGATGATGACACGATTAATGAATATATAAATGATAGTTTATTTGCATAACTTATAACATATACTATAATATATACTTACTAGACACAATCACTGTCCTACTCTTATTTATATCAATTAAGCTGTGCCCAAAAGGGTCCATATCTATCATTAAATTTTGTAGATAACCCAACCACCGAAGAACTACATTTTTTTTATGTAACTGAATGTCGAGACTAGCTGGTCGTTTGCCTTTGCAAAATCCTGCGCGGCGCTGCACTGCGCTTGTCACCCTGAGACAATTAGCTGTTGAGTCTCATAATGCCCAGTAATTTCACTGGCTACAATGCCCTTCAAACCGGAATACAGTAATGCTTGCGCACTACTGCTTAGCGGCTGAATAACTGGCAAAGCGGTGGTACCCACCCAGACGGCCTCTCGCATACGAGAAACCTACCACAAGCGGAATCTACATTGTGGAATGCTAATAAACAATATGAATATTTTGAGTGCTTGCCATAGGACAAAATCATAACAGAATAAATAATAGTATGTACTTCGCTATGACCAGGCCTAGCGCACTCCGCACTGTAGGTACGAAGCTACAAGTACATCGCCGGACACCGACCGACGGCTCGAGCGTCGTTACACGTGCCGCGTCAGAAGAAATAAGACCTATGCGATAGAAAGAGAGGCGCTCTGTAGGTTAATATGACTGGTGGTATGCAGCGCTACGCGAGCTGAATTGAATTTTATTGCTTCATAGCAAGAGTCGCTATTTGTTAATTTTTTTTGCGGAGTGATGTTTCTGTCCCTTAGTATTCTGTGCTATGACTAATAAGTAAGTAAAAAGTCATTTCATGGGTTTCCAAGCTCTTTGTAGTCATTAATGTATAATATTAATGGTTGTACAATCGTAACAAAAACAGAGCAAATGGAAGAGGAGTTTCCTTAATTTAAACGTAGTTCTAATGAAAATTGTGGCAGGCTTTTTCCAACACAAAAATATGTATTCTAATTATTTCAGAATGTGGTCACCGCATGTTCTGTTTCATTTTCTCAAATATACATTTCGTTTAATTAACGTGTACCTTGAAATTAATTACTTTATAAACAATAACAAACAAAGAGTTTCTCATCCGCCTACACTCTCAAAAATATCTAAGCTTTGTCTCATCGTGTTTTCGGAGAAAACCATAATACCTTGATATCGTGTCAAGGCAAGAATTCGCACAGAATATTTCTTTTTTTTATAATGAGGCACACTATCTATGTGTTTATGCATAGAGACATTGACATGCTTATAGATATATAAGCATATATAGATTATAATGATTTCTAACGCCCCTACTGCCCGGGTCTTAATTGGTTATTCAACGACATGCTCGCTCAATAACGAGATATATGTAGATATCTTCCATGATAAGGCAGACATGTTCAGAAGTGAATTTTGGCTTACTGCTGCTTAGTAATGTGTTGGACTTAGTCTGTAAGTTACATGTTTTGTAAATATATAAATAAATAAATAATGGAAGTTAAAGGTTAGTCTGGCAAATAAACAGTTTCATTTCATTTCTTTTTCATTTCATTTCATGGACACAATAATATGGTGGACCTGGTCGAGAATTTTTCTCCAGACAGTTCTGTTTCTGAGTTGCTGCCTCCAGCGTCTGACACCAATCGTCTTTAGGTCTTGCTCTACGCTATTAGGTCGACCACAGCTTCGGCGACGATTAGGTGTCCGGGTCTCATCTATACGCTCTACATGGCCTATCCAGCGAGAGCGTCCAAGTTTCACCGTCTTGACTACGATATATATATATATATATATATATATATTATATATATATATATATTATATATATATATATTATATATATATATATATATATATATATATCGTAGTACTTCACTGCGGTCGTCACTTTACACAATGATTGTTCGTAAATTTCATATTTCGCTTGAGCCCTTAAACCGGAACATACTTAGTAATTATATACGTTTTCTAATCAATATCAAGTTTGTCGGAACAAAACATTCCAGATCCGGAAATCAATACGGTGGCAAGGTTTAACTTTCGCAACGGCAGATCCTTCAAAATTAAATTAAATTATTGAGAGACTTGTCGAGTTGTGACTAATTTTGTCGATGATCGTGGAGTTCAATTTCTTCACCACTTCCTTTTATTACATTCAGCTGTGTCAAAGGTATACTTATTTTTTTTAATATCGTCAGGTTTAGTTGATTCAGAACCATACGACTCGTTGTCAACCAATTCGGTTTGAAATCTTACGATCCAAAATATTGCACACAAAACAAATTCCGTTCTTGAACTACAAAATCTGTCTCAGGAACTAGAAAGACGAGAGAATAGCTTGACTCTATATATTTACCTCAAATTCCGTTTGAATTTAAGTTCCATAAACACCAATCTGAAAGAAAACAAAACGAAAACCGAAACTGGCGAACCAAACGAAAACGACGTCTACCAACCTCCAAGTTAGATACTCATTTCTTCACAAAGTTTTTCGACTTTGTCTCAATCTTACACTTACAAAATAATGTTTTTTTTTCCAAGTAAAATAAAACAAACAGCTTTTCCGCAGTCATGCTTGGGGCTTCCTCGGGGCGATCTTTTTAATATAGACTATTTAATTCATGTCGAAGAATTAACATGAAAAGGAAAATTGTAAGTAAATGGAAAAGCACCTATTTGTAAAATAATGTCGCTTCTTTTTACAACGTTGAGAAGTTCTGTGTTGTTTTTTATATTAAACAAATCTGATGTTATCAAATAGCATTTTTTTTACGTTTAATAGATCTATGTTTGGCCACTATCTCGCCTGATGTGAACTTTTGTCGTGTTTTTAAGAAGAGAAAAATCAAAAGAACCCTTGCATTGATTTTATTCATATTTTTAACTAGCGTCGTCTGGCGGTTTCACCCGCGTTTTCCCAGGATAAGAAGCCTATGTGGTAATGCAAGGTACAAACTATCTTCATTCTGAATTTCACTCAAGTCCTTTGTGTTACGTGAAGAAGTAACAAACATACTCACTCACAAACTATCGCATTTATAGTAGTGTGATTTTAATGTTCATTGCTTATTTGTTTGCATTTATCAGCTTGATTGTACTTACAGTGTTTTTGAAGCCTAGTGAGTAGCGATTATTTGAATTCGCTTTCAAGGAAGGAAAATATCAAAACGTCACGTCATGCACCCTTCCTAAAGTAACAAAATTTGTGGACTGGGAAAATATCCAATGTCGCATTTCGTACATAAAGACCCTGTAGTCATAAAGATGTTTGGCGTTAAACTTCAAGGTCTAATTCCCAATACCGAGATCTGACGTCTTACGGAAAAAAGGTGACTGGAGCTGGGCGGGGCACAGACGTGAAGGTGGCAGTTTTTTTATTTTATTTTATGTAACTGAATGACTAGACGAGCTGGTCGTTTACCTGATGGTAAGCAATACGTCAGCCCATAACAATTACAGCACCACCTAGAACTTTGTTTTGCAAAAACCTGCGCGGCGCTGCACTGCGCTCGTCACCCTGAGACAATTAGCTGTTGAGTCTCATAATGCCCAGTAATTTTGCAGATTGTTTAAGGTTGTAAACGAAATGGTGGCCTAGGCTAGGTTGGAGAAGTTTCAGTCGTCCAGTGTCGAGGTAGACGGATGACATAAGGAGAACAGCATATAATAATGTTTGGATGAGAGGGGCGAGAAATAGGGGAGAATGTTAGCACCAAAGGGAGTCCTATGCTCAGCAGTGGGCGATTACGGACTGATGACGATGATGATGATGGACATAAAGACGTTCACTGAATACTGATGAGATACGCCAGGCCCGCGTGGTGGTGGAATCATACTCCAAACTTATCCTTCAGAAAGACGGTATCCCAGTTGTAGGATGATGATAATGAAGCGCCAGTTATTCTGCCGCCAAGCAGTAGTGCGCAAGTATTACTGTGTTCCGGTTTGAAGGGCATTATAGCCAGCGAAATTACTGGGCATGAGACTTAATATCTGATGTTTCGAGGTGATGAGGGCAATGCAGTGCTACGCAGTGCTTTTTATGTATTAAAAGTTCTGGGCGGCACTACAATTGTTATGGGCAGGCGTGGCGCTTACTATCAAGCCAAAGACTTGCTCCTCACATCACTTAGTACCATAAAAAAGTAGAATGTATTTCTCTGGCGTCATAGATACAAATGCTGAATGGTGCGATACCATAATTCCACAGACACGCTTTGCGCCTGTCGTCGGTGCTTACGTTTTACCCTTTGGGAGTCATATGGAGCCTCCAAATTAGTGGTAGGCTTCGTGTGCTAATGAAGTGTCACATGTTTTAATACCGCTTAGGGACCACTTAATCGTCTTCTTGATGATAACGATGAAGTTAGGCAAAACCTTTATATCAGCTCTCCAGATCGTGTTCCTCGGAATAAGCTATAGCCGTGGCATTTACTATCCTGCAGAATGACGTTGACATGGCCAAATGGGAAAGCCAATTGCACACAATACCCATATTAGTTTTTTTTTGTAGAACTGAATGACGAGACGAGCTGGTCGTTTGCCTGATGGCAAGCAATACGCCAGCCCATAACAATAACAGCACCACCCAGAATTTTGTTTTGTAAAATCCTGCGCGGCACTGCACTGCGCTCGTCACCCTGAGACAATTAGCTGTTGAGTCTCATAATGCCCAGTAATTTCGCTGGCTACAAGCTCATTTGTATTGATATTAAAATTTGGTTGTATAATGATCATCGGGGAAGCGCGTATCTTTTAGCGGGTTATTGGCGAAATTGTGACAACCTCGCGGAAGCCGTTAAAACTTGAAGTTGCATCGCCGACTGTAGAATAAATTCTTACAGGTGGGGAAGACTTACTTTTCTGAATTTAACAATATGGAATGACTCAGTTATCATTCTGATTATGATGACTTAAACGGAATAGACAGATAACTCTTCCTTGCACACGATAACGAAATAAAGTGAATTAATTTGAATTAGTACAATAACGTGTAAGTAATATTATAAATAATAAATCAATAAATACGCTCAACGATCACATACAAAGATCCTAGCCCCTAACTAGGATTCCCTGTATCTAGGGAACCAGGAACTACGAGGACCATAGTCCCACAATTCCCAGACATAAAAATGCTTGCGCTTCTTTTTCTGTGCACAAACATTGGCCCCGTTTCATCGCGGGAATCGAACCCGCAACGTCGGTGGTGTATGAGATTTAAGCAACCTGCCCAACCACTATACTACAGAGGCTGAATGTATATTAAGTATTTCTATTCAATTCTACAGTGGGACGTCTTATAGTTTGAGCTACTTCTTTGGATAGAGATTGTAAGCAACTATTCTCCTTCCTTCACTTCCCTCCCTTTCCTTCCCTTTTCCTTCCCTTTCTTACACTGTAAGGCACGCGGCATCAATTTCCTGATCTTACAGAATCAGATGATGAGAATCCGTTGCGTTTTAATGCCATCTGCGTTTTGTCAAACTTAGAATATACACAAAATTAGTTTGAAATATTGCTACACCTTCATTTTCTCAAAGCAACTGCTACTACAGGTAAATTTTCCATTATATTCAAACATGTGGAATCAAGCTATAAGCCCTAAAGCTCGTATCGCAATCATTACTCTCAACAACTGATACGTTCGACTCGTGACGTCAATCTGGCACCTGGTTAGGGCTACCACCTTCACTACCCTTTGAATTTAGTTTTTAAATCAGCCTACTACGTTCACGATACAACTTTCAGAGAATGGGATAATAATCTGCCACACATTGATAAAGATACATTAATTTGAATTCCAACAAACATCACCTATCATCAACATTCAGAAGTGATCGACACAATTTTTTATTCCTGGTTGGAGAACATTGGTACCTAAACTAGGAGACCTGTTTTGGCATACCAATGCCAGACATCATTAAAAAAGTTACAGTAAGGCCAAAATTATGACGGCATGCAGTTTTATGTAGGTATATTACTTCTATGTGTGGGTGTGAATGTTTGTGTGTGTGTATGAGAAGTTGTGCATGTAGGTGTAGTGTGTAAGGAATTGTGGTTGATTGAGGATTTACGCTAAAATTGAAAAAAATGATTTAAATTGAATTAAGTTACCTCCAATTTTGACATCGTTTTTACAATCCCTGTAGAACTGTACAGGTTTTTCGAACGTTTGATAGAAACATCCGGATTATATGGTGTCAGCCTAAACTGAAATAAAAATTATCCCTTGATTTTCCCAAGTCTCGTATTCTTTTCTTTAGAAAGACTAACGGCTGCCTGCATTTAGTCTAGTAACTTTGAAAGATCATTCCAATATGTGTTTTGTTCAAGCGTCAACCCTGAACTTGCCAGCGTTGCACAAACAATATAAACATGTACCAACCAAATATGTACTCTGACGTACAGCAGTAAAGTTTATTTTCGAACCACAACACACCTGATTCCGCAGCTAATTGGGCTGTGTGGAGAAATGTTGTGCATAGTGTCGAAAATTCGACGTCGAACGGCATTTGTTTTCGTATTACCCTAATTAATTTGTTTTTGTGAAACTGATTTGTTGTGGCATTGCGGGAATTTAATACGTTTATGTGCGTACTACCTACTGTAGGTATATTATACCTAATTTTATTCATAAAGGTTCGTTTGGGACTATAAACATCAAAACATCAGTCCATGTCTTTAAATCGAATGTATATGCTATATGCAGTTAGATCCTATGTTAGTAGTACCTAGTAAGATTTTGTCTGACTTCAATTCTTCAAAATATCTCTCGAACGTATTGTCATTATAAATACTTAAATCCTTATTTAGTTCCTCACAACGAGAGTTTCCATTTTTTATGTGATAAACCTAAAGTAAAGATTTTTTTTTTATTTGACTAATAGGCACACAAGCTGACAGCCCGCCTGGATGGTAAGCGGTTACCGTCGCCTATGGACACCTGCAACACTCAGGGCATTACTGGTGCTTTGCCTACCTTTAAGGACCATTTTCACCCTTTTTTTAAAGTACGATGATTAAGGAAATTACTTTGCAAGTTTGTAGAGAGGTGGTCTGAGGCAAGCAATGTCACTGAGGACGACTGAATGACCTAAATGACGAAACTAAAATAGCTAATCATCGGGAAGTCCATCAAACTTTTATTTTATTTAATACTTAAACCGATGCGTTGAGACACGCTCAAAAGAAGAAGAAAATACATCATGATGATTACTTTTACATACCTTTTTTATCGCTTATAGATCTCGTCTTTTTACAAGTTTTTATTTAACTTGCAATGTTTATTTATTTGTATGGGTCAAATCTTGCTAGTTGAATCAGAACCACTTCCTCTTATCCTACGGAGTAGTCCTACGCACCTGAATCATGTCCCGAATCATTTTTAGCAAACGTTTGATTTGAGACTGAAAACGTACGAATCCTGTCCTGAATCATTTCGCGAAGGCTCGATTTGAAACTGAAGAAGCACACACAGAATCCTGTCCCGTATCATTTCGCGAAGGCTTGATTTGAAACTGAAGACGCACGTACCTGAATTCTATCCCCAATTATTTCGCGAAGGCTTGATTTGAAGCTGAAGACGCACGCACCCGAATCCTGTCCCGAATCATTTCGCGAAGGCTTGATTTGAAATTGACAACGCACGCACCTGAATCCTGTCCTGAATAATTTCCGGAAGGCTTGATTTGAAACTGAAGATGCACACACCTGCATCCTGTCCCGAATCATTTTGCGAAGGCTTGATTTGAAACTGAAGACGCACGCACCTGAATCCTGTCCCGAATCATTTTGAGAAAGTTTGATTTAAAACTGAAGACGCACGCACCTGAATCCTGTCCCTATTCATTTAGCGAAGGCTTGATTTGATAAAAGTGTGTGTAAGTGATTGTATAATACATGTGGGTGCATTTATCTTGTTATAACAGTTCAAAATACATATAAATGTGATGACATTATGCTTTGCTTTTTGGTCAAAAGATGCAAAATTCCAACATTTCTAACTTTTTAACCTTTTTTTTTACGCTTAATAGGTCTATGTTGGGCCACTATCTCGCCTGATGTGAAGCGAAGATGCGGCCTAAGATGGAGCACATAGATCTAGAAAGAGACGGCAGTTGAGCGGCTGCTCAGACCCGTCTCCCCGATGGTTCACCGAACATCATCCCGAAACACGACTAGGTCGCTTGATGGCATGGCTTTGTTCGGTGGGTGGTATTACAACCACGGCCAGAGCCTACCACTCCAAAGCGCGTTAGCGGGTTTCATCACGATGTTTTCCTTCACCGTTTTAGAGCGAGCGTGCAAAATCTTCAAACTTTTTTTTCATCTTGATATTTAAGCTTGCACTACGTTGTCTAAGTATTGTAATTGATTCACTGATTTTCAAATGATTATATTAAGCCATTTTTCACCAACAATTCCAGTGAACAATTGTTTTTCATAACATTTTTGCAAATTTACAATTTGGTCATTTGCTTGTTTACTGAATACGACAGTGGCGACATCTGCGAAAAGCTTTGCCTCTTATTCCCTATTAAAAAAAAGAAAGATGTATCGGAATCCTGCCTGAATCATGTTCCAAATCATTTAGCAAAAGGTTCATTTGAAAAAAGAAAGACGCACCTCTGAATTATATTCGATGTAAAAAAAGCAATATTTTTATACGTGGAAGTGGCTTTGAACAATCATTCTCGCGCGTTTACGTCACCTACGCAAGAAAAGATTGTTTTAGAAAAAATGAAATCTGACGTCAATCAATGTCAGAGGGAAAATAAACGAACCGGCTCGGGAAATGCGTACATCAGTGTTATAAATACGGATAATTACTTAGATATAATAACTTGACTTAGATCCGAGCTAATGACGCGGATAATCTAAAAGCATTTTTTTAAGTATCTTTTAAATATTTATCATTGGTTCTAGCCTATGAGACGGGAGGTAAGGCTATTTAAATTTCTTAACTATAATTATTGCATTACAATAAACATCTATTAACTTTATAAATTAGTTTACTTATTAATTATTATTTTTTATATTAATTTGTAATTTTATAAATTTTGCATTACTGTAAAGTACTGCAATTATTGTATTATTATAAATGTTTATCACAGATATTATCACATCACACTATATATAATATTATAATTGCGAAAGTTTGTATGTTTGTTACTTCTTCACACTAAAGGCTTAACGGTTTTGAGTGAAATTTACCCTGGATTGACATATAGCTAGGTACATTTCCCGGGACCGCGGGTGAAATCGCGGGGCAAAGCTAATAGATCCATAAAAAAAATTACACACTTTGTAATAATATTTATGTGTTGAGTGTAGAATATGATTAGGGTAACATAGGGTTGGCATACCAAGAAAAGGTAAAAACTCCAACTTAAAATAATAATGAAATTGTATAAAAGTGTATAATATAATCTAATGAAATCACGCGTGACGTTGTGGAAATTCATCTCAAATCTGAAACGCAATGATATCAAGATTACTAAATTAATTTTTAGGAATATATATTTTTGATTTATTTTACATTTGTTATCTTTCCCCTATACGTATGATATTTTCTAACAACCTACATAATATTCAGCGGAATCACTCTAGACATTTTCATTGCGTCTCAGATTTGTATAGATATATGTACATGTACATGTTGAGTGGGTGGCACAGTGGTTAAAGCATCGGGTCGGTATTCGGAAGACGCAGGTTAAATCCCTGCCCGAGCGATATCATTTTTCTTCTTTCTAATTATTTAAACACTTAAGATTTTCGCCTAGCGCCTAGCATTGAATATAAAAAAAATATAAATATAGATTTTCATGCTGTAAAATAATAAATTTAAGTTGCAATAGTTTATTTTAACTTTTCATAGAAAATATTGTAGGTACGTCTTCTTCTTGTTTACAAGTATAAAACAACTGGCGAACGAAACATTAAACTACAAAGTGCGTAAACTCGGTAATTTCATTATGTTGTAGAAACAACCGCAATTTTCACGATACTTAATGGGAACAGTACCTTAGCTGCTACGTTTGTGCAATCCTGTTCTACGCGGTGCTTTTTTATGGTATTAAAAGTTCTTGGTAGCACTGCAATGGTTATGGGCAGGCGTGGCGCTTACCATCAGGCGAACGACTCGCTCGTCTTAGCATTCAGAACCGTAAAAAGAAAAAAAAGAAAATAAGTTGAAATTTTGCACACTTGTCAAAGTCCGATGACAATGCAATATTATGGTGACAGCCAGCTGAACTTATGATTCAGACGGACGGTAGGCAACGGCATTCTTTGTCGGATAATTGTAAACTACTAGTGTTTGGTTCATTTTTATCTGCTCGCGGTTCCGATTACGAATTTGTTAAAAGCTTGTTTTAAAAAACATATCTTTCTACAAAAATCTTGTTCTTTCCGAAAAACCTTATTCAAGTATTAATTTGAAACGGACTACCTTTATCACTGGTTTACACTGCCGCATATTGCACGGCTCGTAAACGTTGCCGACGTTCCACGAAGAGCCCAGAATAGTACATACAAAATAAACGTATTGTATTACAAAACATTGCTATTATACCTAACCTATATTAGAAGTTGTTTCATAGGTCAGTTTCATGAATACAAGTCGTATAATGAAGGATTATTATATACTTGCTGCGCCCCGCCGCTTCCCCTACGGTTTCCCGGGATAGAAACGGGAAAAAGGGTTCTTTTCCAGGACCTAATTGTACCTACATACCAAATTTCATCAAAATCCGTTCAGTAGGTTTTGCGTCATTGAGTAACAAACATCCAACCATCAATCCATCCATCCTCACAAACTTTCGCATTTATAATATTATTATGAAGGAAGTATCTCAAGTGATCACAAAAATTATTCAATCATTTCTGTGTTAGTGATACTAATATGAAGTATCTTAAGTAGAGATAGTTCATATTAGAAGATTATCACCCGAATTCAAGAACGACACTTGGAATATGTCGACACAGCAACTAGCATTTTGATAATTTTAGTATTATAAACGAGATAAAATATTTTTCAAAAAAAAACTAAACCGACTTCAATACCACAAATAGGCACTCAAAAGTAAAAAATAAATTAATATAATTATCATAAGCGCTACCTACTCATATATTTGAAGTCGGTGCCAGCCAATCGAATTGTAAACCTCCTCCTTTTTGAAGTCGGTTAAAAATGTTTAAAACTAATTAATTTGCCAAAAAAATTCAAACGCAATTTTTATTTTCTTTTTTGAAACGCAATGAAAATATCTAGTGTAATTCCGCTGAATACTATGTAGGTTGTTGTTAGAATAATATAATATGTATGAGGGTAGATAGCAAATGTAAAATGAATTTAAAAAAGATATAGAAATGAAAATCCCTACGCTTTTTTTGTTTGATTACATTAGTTTTTTTCTGTGTACATCATTTGACCCGTCGCGGGAATCGAATCTGTAATCAATGGTGTACCTATGTGATTTGAGCCAACCCACCCAACCACTACGCCACAGAGGCTGTCTAATATTATGTCAATTGGCACTGATCTGAATTTGTTATCAGTTCGGTCAAAGCCCTCATATTGTATCACGTAAAATATAATCCCAGGGACTAAAAAGCCGATGTCTACTGGGATCCGATGGTATGACGCCGGAAATAAAATAATCTGGTCCAATATTCCGATCATTTCAGCCTATTGGAACGTTTCGTCTATTTCTACTCTTTTTATACTTCGGGGACACAATTTAGTCTCTCGGTTTTTTTTTTTTTTTTTTTTTTTTTAAATCTTTATTTATTAGTCTCTCGGTTAAGGCTACCTTTCTGTTCCATGGAAATAAACGGGTCTGAGCAGCCGCTCAACTGACGTCTCTCTCTAGATCTATGTGCTCCATCTTAGGCCACATCATTGCTTCACATCAGGCGAGATAGTAGACAAACATAATAATATAATAATAATAATATAATAATAATAATAATATAATAATAATAATATAATAATAATAATAATATACAACGTGTAACATTAATGTGTAGTAATAATTAAACCACGCATATAGAAGCTTTTTAATAATTCAAGTCCAAGTGCAAATCACCAGAAACTTTTTAAAATCACAAGATATGATAATTTAAACATTTCTGGTAATCAAGTTCATTTCAACCCTAACAATCAGCTGATAAAGAGCAATGAACTTGTGACAAAGAATATTAGTGCGCCGCGTGTACAGATCTGACAAACAAATTTTATCTTCAGTTAGCAAAGCCAGCTGCCCTACCAACCTTACTTTAAAAAAAGGAATGTAATGTTTTCGGGGTTAATGTATGTGCGTTTTTTTATTACACAATAAATGCCTCAACAGATTTGGATGTATGGGGTATCCTCGGAATCCTTAAATCATCCCAAGTGACATATGTTTTTGGCAGGGTATTTATTTATTTTTATGAATGCTTACTTATTAATTACAGCATTAAACATCATCGCTCCAATTAACATTCAGGAATAAGGATCTAATCAGTGTAAACGCCTAATAAGAGCGAGCATGGCTGATGTTCTTAAAAAATACGCGAGGTCACCAACCACCGTAGGAATAGGATGTAAAAAACATCATGCAAGAATTTCAACAGTAGGAATGTAATAGGCTGATAATGATGGTTAAGACATTTCCAACATTTGATTTCATTGCATAGTAAAAGAGTGTTCGTAAGTCAGTAATCAATAAAGCGTCTTTACCTAGTCAGTTTTCAGAAATAAACCTGTTTAATCTTTGACAAAACGCGGCAAACACTAAAGCTATCAAACATTCGCCGCCGCTTCATGATTCGCTAGCCTTGTTTCGTATTGCACCAATCATAAAGATGTAATCCTAATAAATAATAGCCGCTGCTCCTCATTGGTCGAGCGGCACAAACAAAGTTACCTTCTAACACCGCCCCATAAAACTCCACCGATAAGGACCGTTTTCGTTTCGGAAATTCTTTTTAGGTTATTTCTGAATATGAATTCTAAGACGTCAAGTTGGATAAAAAGTTGAAACTGATCAAGGCAAGGCTAAGTCGGGTACGTTCGCGGAGATTTTTTTTGTATACCGGTTCCGGAACATGCAAATAAAACTATGGTAAAAAAAACTTAAACCTATGTTTTTATTATGGTTTTAATGCATTCAAATCTGTCCAGGCAATAAGAAGTAATGGTGGAATAAATAAATACATACATACGTAAACCCTGAAATACTCCTTTTTGGGCAGTCGTGTAAAAATGTGGAAATACCTTTTTTTACGAGTGGGTTCCGGAACGGAACCGACCGAGTCCAAAGATCCGTTCAGTATGAAATTCCGGTATTTGAGACTCGAAATCAAGCCCTTGTAAAATGTTCGGCGTTTTCAAAGACAGAGCGCCTAGGCCACAAAACAGATAAATACAGAAGTTATACTCATGTATGTACTTTTCATACCTTTCATACCGGACGGCGCAGGAAGTTTTTGGGAGGAAAATTGATTGATATAAAAAAAAAATAAGTGTACAAGATATCGACATAATTTTTTCGCAGTTACTATTATAACTGAATAAAGTTTTTTTGAAGACAAAACAAATGTGATTAGTTTACATTAACATCTTTCTCATTAGATTATTGAACACAAGGCTAACACAGCTTATACTACAATAAATATCTAATTTTAAATTGTAAAAATATGACAAGGCCACAAAGTCATGTTCGCTTGTTCGGCGCAGGGCCGGGGGCCGGGGCGCTTACCTACCTACTTAACTATTTTGTGTTACGTGAAAATGAACCATCGAAATACAAGCAAATACCTACTTACCTCTCTGAAACAACTGGTAGCTTAAAAAACGACAATTCACCGTTTAATGTTGAATTTAAACAACCGTCCACCGAACAGTTATACCTTTTTTCGTTGCTCCATTTCTGCACAAAAATGTTCACAGACGCGTGTCTCAAGCGGATGGCACTCGCGCTCGCATCCCAACTGTGCCCAGATATCGTGTCCGTGAGCGGTGTCTATGTGTGCGTTGCTCGAGCGCACTTTGTATGTAGATTGATTTCTGTACTTATCTGTTTTGTACCTAGGCACAAAGTAGCTCGGTCAGTGACCCGTACTACCTCGACTAGGCCACAGTTTGTTAGGATTGTCCAAAATAATTCAAATAAATAATTTTTAAACTTTGTATGGAAAATATAATAGTGTTTTTTTGGTTGTATATTCTGCCCGATGATTCATGACTAGATACCCATACACACCTTTCAGTATTACTACACATTAATGTTATTCCCTGTATAATAATATCTATTAAGCGTAAACAAATATATGTCTGTCAGGGAAAATAACATTTTAGTCACTCACTCACTTTTTAAACTCTTACATGGACTTTAATAATTGTCAAAAATAGAGAGCATTATAACTTACGAGTCAAATACTCAAAATAAACAACTAGTTCCTATCTGTCGACTTAATTGGATTACTATTCTTTACTTATATTTCTTTAGATAAATTTAATTAAAAAGATTAAACAAGATTTCGTACAGACAAAGAAGAATGTAGAATTCTTTTAACAGTTTTGGAACTAATTGTTTCAAACAAATTTTTTTTTTGGCATTTATCTCCTCTTCTACAAAAAGAATGGTATGGTAAAATTTGGCATAAACTCGTCAGTTTTGGGCCTAAATTCATCACGCTCGTCACGCCACACTCTGTTTTATCAATATTTACATTTTAGCCGAACGCCGCAATGTTTGTTGTTGTAACGAAACTTTTTAACAAATAACTGAAAATTGTGTAAACTGTTTGGTCCAGATTGTAGAAACATCAACTGACTATAAGCAAACGTGGCTACTTCATGAAACTTTACAATCATTTGTATAGATTCCACGCTAGACACATGAGTACCTTTTTTACAAGCTTTTAATAAAAGCTTTTTATTATTTACTAGCTGCGCCCTGTGGTTTTACCCGCGGTTTCCCGGGATAAAAAGTAGCCTATGTGTTATTCTGATGTGTAAGCTATATTATTGTAAAGTTTCATCAAAATCCATTCAGCAGTTTTTACGTGAAAGAGTAACAAAGGTACATCCATTCTTACAAACTTTCGCGTTTATAATATTATTAGGATTTAACTTGCAATGTATGTTTGTCCGGGTGGAATCTTGCAAGCTGAATTAGAAACACTTCCTCTTATCCTACGGAGTTTAAATTTTGCAATACTTGTCAAAGTCCGATGACAATAATGATGGTGACAGCCAGCTGATCTGATGGTGGAGACGGAAGGTGGGCAATGGACCTCCTTGACGGATAATCGTGAACTACTAGTGTTTGGGCTCATTTTATTCTGTTTGCGGTTCCGATTACGAATTTGTTAAAAGCTTATCTTGAAAAAAATATTTTTCAACCAATAACTTATTTAAAGTCCTGTATAGTCTAGTTGGCGGTTCACTAATGCATACTTCTTACGTAATATGGTCGTAGATAATATGTAAGTACTGTGTTTGTTGTCCCTAAAAAAACACTTTCATTTTTGTGGCATATTTGTCATCATCATCATTCCATTAAGTTTCCGCTGCTGGGACACGGGCTTTCTCTCATGGAGAGAGTATGGGTCATAATCTACTAAACTGGGCCAGTGTGGATTGGTAAGGGTCACATTCCTTGAATTTTATTGAATCTTGGACATGCTGGTTTCCTCGACGTTTTTCTTCACCGTTTATGAGAAAGTGTTAAGCCCGCCATTGGTGAAAGTTCAAGCGTGATTCGACTCTGGTGCGTTGGATTAAAAGTCGCACGAGTTCCCGTTGAGCCATACTTGCTGTTTCCTTAATCCTTATTCCTCCTAACTTATAAGTTAGGGTTAACTAATAATGTTCAAATTCTCTACCAACCACTATCTCTGCGCACATCCGAACCTGGGCCTTAATTCACTATGATAACTTGGCGATTCCTTGCTTCGAGGTCACGTCGATTCCTTCATTAATAAACGACATCTGCGAAATTTGTATTCTCTACGCGTCATAGAGCATCATATATATGAATATATGAATGCGTCATAGAGATGTCGTTTATTAATGAAGGAATCGACGTGATTTCGAAGCAAGGAATCGCCAAGTTGTCATAGTGAATTGGGCCCCTGTCCTTTGTGGAACTGATTCCTAACTTTATCGTCTATGGGTTACTATCAGTACTACATTCAATTAATGTCAGAAGTCTCGATACTAAACAATAATCTTTAGTAGCGGGGACAAGTCTAACAAGATGGTACGTGCTTAGATTCTCGGAAGGGATTAGGAGGGGCAAGGGTTAAGCGTACGGGATAATATAATATGAGAGCAGGTACTCGTACAGTCTGGTAGCATCAATTAAACTATAGGTACGTAATATCTATACGTTATAGTCCCGTGTCATAATCAGTAGTTCGAAATAATAGTATGCTGCTCCCAAATTTCTTATTGAAATATTTATTACGATAGGGTATTTATAATTGTAAACTTGTTATTGAAATGCAACTTACGTCTCTGCTTGGACGTCCTTATTATGAAACTTTTGCGTCTTTCTTCATTTTCGCGTTCAACTGACTGCCAATCGTTCAAGATGGCGGACAAATTCTTGCCGATTGACAGCTATTTGACAGCAGTTGATTTTTTTTTAATTCACCTGTTTGGTCAGGCTAAAGTCACTAGGACCATACCGCCTTGTCTAACGTAGTTTTGATGTGATAGTTTAATATTCCATTTCTTATAGTTTTGTTGAGAATAAGGATCGTCAGCAACACGCCGGCCCCTTTTCTAGTGCTTCAATAAAGTGGTGGAACTTTATTCAAGCTTTCCATGGAGTTTTTGCGAGAACATAAAAAACAATGTCTTTCTCTATTTTGTTTCATTTGCCTACACTCGTCCACGTTTACAAACACGTAATGGTTACACCGATATTACACATAATCACTCGAAATAATACTTGTTTGGAAAATAGAACAAAATCGAACTGTGTCCCTTTTCACTTCCCGCCAAAAAGTTTTGACAGCAGTTGAGTTGAACAGTGCAATAAGAGCAGTGAGATCGTATTGCAGTGATTAATTACACTGGTCAACAAAAAAACAATTTTTGCATGTAACATGAAAACTTTTGTCGAGTCAAGTTTAGGACAAGGATAAGGATACTAGAAATAAAATTAAAATTCTTCAAATACGAATAGATTTTTTGTAATACCATTTTTAACATTTCAGAAATTTTGAATTTTTATGAACAAAAAGAAGTTATTTGGATTTATTGCTACATTAATATGAATTTACTCTCATGATTTTCGTTTGTATTTTGCTTCAGGAACATCTCGTTTTAATGTCCAACAGTAATCTGCTAACATACGTGGGCTCCACTTGCCCTGATATCGTTTTTCTATGGTAGAAATGTCTTGATGGAATCTTTCACCGTGTTCATCGCTGACGGCGCCCAAATTTTCAGGAAAGAAGTCCAAATGTGAATGGAGAAAATGTATTTTCAATGACATATTACAGCCCAAAGCCTTATAAGTGGATAAAAGCTCCACGATAATACATTTATAGTCACTTGATCGGTAATTTCCTAGAAAATTGGTAGTTACTTTCATGAAAGATTCCCAAGCTAACTTTTCTAAATTACTAAGCTTTCCTTTGAATATATCATCTTTCATCAATTGCCTGATTTGGGGGCCAACAAATATGCCTTCTTTAATTTTTGCTTCACTCAGCTTAGGAAATTTTTCTTTTAAATATAAA
This sequence comes from Petrophora chlorosata, assembly GCA_951640565.1. Classification (NCBI taxonomy): domain Eukaryota; kingdom Metazoa; phylum Arthropoda; class Insecta; order Lepidoptera; family Geometridae; genus Petrophora; species Petrophora chlorosata. The sequence goes on along the minus strand of OX621205.1, from coordinate 6,040,262 downwards.
AAGCCGTCACCACTCCTGTCCATAGCTTTTACGAAGTTCTTCATAAGCCCAAGCTTGATGTGTAAAGGTGGTAAAAATACATTCTCAGGCTGCACCAATGGAAGGTTTTTGATATTTTTTTGTCCTGGAGTAAGAGATTGTCTTTTGGGCCAGTCTTGCCTAACATAATGATTTTTTCGGTCTCTACTATCCCACTCACAAATAAAACAACAGTATTTTGTATACCCAAGTTGTAATCCTAAAATTAGGGCAATCACCTTCAAATCTCCACAAATTTTCCAGTTGTGTTCATTATACTGAATTTTTTCCAAGATAAATTTAATCGTTTCATAAGACTCTTTCATGTTAGAAGCCTCACCTAATGGGATAGAGGGAAGTTTATTGCCGATATGTAAAAGAACAGCCTTTAGACTTACTTTTGAGCCATCAATAAATAAACGCCACTCTTCTGCTTTATATTCTATACCCAAGACAGTCATTACACCATAGACATTATTACAAAATACAAGCTGATCATCTTGTGAAAAGAAACCTTTTAGCTCTCCATCTCGATTGCGAAAGTAACATACTTTTGTTCTAGGTTGTAATAAATTCCATCCCTTTAATCGAGAGCCCAAAAGTTCTGCCTGTTGTTTGGACAAATTTAAGTCACGTACCAAGTCATTGAGATCTCCTTGTGATAGAAGATGTGGCTCATTAGATGTGAATGAGGAAGCTTCTTGGAAGTCAGGATCCAATGTCTCTTTTTCGACTTCTGGCGTAAGGGACAGATCGCTAGTTTGAGGTGGTTCTGGTACCGGTAGATCTTCACTATGAGAAATCGGTCTTTTAGCTGATGGCAGGTCAGGATACTTGATTTTACTTTTTGTTTTAATTGTAATACCTTTTGTATCAGTAAGACAAAAATAACAATCAGATGAGTGGTTCGTTGGTTCTGTCCAAATCATAGGGATTGCAAAAGGCATAGATCGAGATCTTTTCGCCCATCCAGTGAGAAGACCCACACATGTAACACAACAGATGTGTGGAACCCACGCTTTGTCTTGTTGGCCGATGGCAAAACCAAAATACTGTTCATATAACTTAGTTACTAATGGTGTCAAATTCCTTCGCTGAGTTTTGAAAGTAATGTCACCACAAATGTAACAGAACTTGTTAGAATCATTTTTACACTTTCTTGACATTGTTTAAGAATCACTTCACTCTAAAAACAGAACAAACCACTGCGCTCTTCAAATAAACAAATTCTCTAAATGCGAAAGTCGAACAAAAACGGTTAATTTTTAATTTTGTGGGTAGTAGCTGTAACACGAAAACTAGATCTGATGGAATCGAAATAAATACGATTATAAAATGAGGGTATGTGGGAAATTTAGAATTAGCCAGCACCTTTCTTGTTACAAAACTTTGTTGACCAGTGTTATACATTGGTTTCGACCTCGAGATAAGCAAATAGGTGAACACAAGTAAACGAATGTCAAGACTTGGAGATTTGTAATTTTGCATTACTGGGCATTATGGGACTTAAGAGCTAATTGTCTCAGGATGACGAGCGCAGTGCAGTGCCGCGCAGGACTGTGCAAAAAAAAGTTCTGAGTGGTCTGCTTGTCTCGTCAATCAGTTACATAAAAAGACTTAGAAACCAGAATAATAAACAACAATTCGCAGCTCAATAATAACTTATAAAACAAAAACACAATTAGATACCATTAATTTATCTATTCATAACATGAACAAAAACTGGTTGACAAAAAACCGTATCTCATTGTAAACCAAAGTCCACACCTCAATATAATTATGTATGTCGCTCCCAAATAATAGAAGGTATGTATGTGTATAAACATCATTCAGCATTACTTAAACATTTTTTTTTTTAATTGAACTGTGTATTGGCACGAGCAGATCGTTTACCTGATGGTAAGCGCCACGACTGCCCATAACAATTGCAGTGCCACCCAGAAATGTTACTTCTATAATAATTCATTTTTCAACAAAAAATACTGACTTCCTACGTACTTATCTTCGAAGTCCAAGGTCGAATATCGATAAATTATATGGGATCACTTGGTAGCTGTACTGAATCCAACGCAAAAAGAATTTTCCAAATCGTTAAATAAATGACGGAGTTCTGAGGTAACAAACATAAAAAATACAAACGAATTGAGAACCTCCTCTTTTTTATGTCGGTTAAAAAGCACTGCGTAGCACTGCATTGGGCACAACACCCCGAGACATCAGATATTAAGTCTCATATGTCCAGTATTTTTCCCAGTATTTTTTTGGGCAGGGATTGAACCTGCGTCTTCGGAATAAAGTCCTGACGCCTTAACCACTGGGCCACCGAGCCAGCTGCTCGAGCAACCAAATTTCTTCTATCCTTGATATATCGTCTTACGGGGACGATTCTACGTTATCTGCCGTCAATGTTTACATTGATCAACCGAACAAGTCTAATATTACAATTAGCAACATTTTTTTTTTGTAACTGAATGACGATACGAGCTGGTCGTTCGCCTGATGGTAAGCAATACGCCAGCCCATAACAATAACAGCACCACCCAGAACTTTGTTTTGCAAAATCCTGCGCGGCGCTGCACTGCGCTTGTCACTCTGAGACAATTAGCTGTTGAGTCTCATAATGCCCAGTAATTTCGCTGGCTACAATGCCCTTCAAACCGGAACACAGTAATGCTTGCGCACTACTGCTTGGCGGCTGAATAACTGGTAAAGCGGTGGTACCCACCCAGACGGCCTCTCGCATACGAGAAACCTACCACCAGTATATGTTCTAATGATAATGCAAGCCCTATAATTTTTTTGATATGGAATGCATTAGCGCATTCTTCCTAATTATTTGAAATCTTAACATTTTCGCCTTGCATGCGCTAATGCATTCAATATCAAATATACAATAATACTATCCACAGTCCCGTATCTAGATGATTGTTTATTCGCGTATATACGAGATTTTACCGTATATTCATGTTTTATTGGGCTAATGGGCAGATATAAATGACCTAGGTAAACATAGACATGCTAGCTCTAATGTTGGCTAATTTAGTACAATGTTGGTATCGAGTTTTTATCAGTTTGGCACAATGTAAAGATCATCGCAGTAGTTTAACTTCGAACTTAGAACAGGGTTTTTTATGTAACTGAATGATGAGACGAGCTGGTCGTTTGTCTGATGGTAAGCAATACGCATGCCCATAACAATAACAGCACCACCCAGAACTTTGTTTTGCAAAATGCGCGGCGCTGCACTGCGCTCGTTACCCTGAGACAATTAGCTGTGTTTCATACCCAGTAATTTCGAGTTCTCTCTTACACACGATATTTTTGGTCTTCGCTATCGATACTTGTTTAAAAATAATGTTTAAAAAATGTAATAGGCACTATTTACAAGCAAGTGTAAAATAAAACTAAACACTCTTTTGATATCTAAAGTGCGGAGTTGTTCAGATATATCCATTTGTAAGAAGTTAGTATACTGTATAAAAATTTCGATATGAACGGTCTCTGGCAGCTTTACATTAGAAAATTAATTATAGCGATTATGTACGCAATGAAGATAGAAGAAAGCGTAAACAACAATTTTTAAGCGCTCAGAGAATATGCTAAAAATATCGATGAAACTCTTCATCTAATTAAACTCTTTACTAAGTTTCATATTTGTTTTATTGAAATCCCCACCATGCGCGTTGTTGCAACGAATTTGTGCTCGCGATGCTTATGGGTTACATCAGGTCGGTTCGACATACTTCAAATTATTATTGACTAGTTGCGCCCCGTGGTTTCACCCGCGTTTTCCCGGGATATTAAGTAGCCTGTATTAATCCAGGACCTAAAGTGTCTATATACCAAATTTCATCAATATCCGTTCAGTAGTTAATGCGTGATTGAGTAACAAACATCCATACTAACAAACTTCCATACCACCACACTAACAAACTTTGGCATATAAAATATTAATAGGATAGGATGATAATCGATAGTAGTTTTGCGCCGAGAAAAAAAGGAATTCTGTTTCAGTATTAGGAAACAATTCTAAGCTCCAGCTTATTTAGATTCTCAGAAAGAAAAAAATACTAATAAATAAATTATTTTTCAAAAAAAACTAAACCGACTTCAAAATCCAAATGGCACTCAAAAGTAAAAAATAAATTAATATAATTATCATAAGCGCTACCCACTCATATATTTGAAGTCGGTGCCAGCCAAGTCTAATAGGTAGCAGATAAATACTATGTATATAGTAAGTACTACTTGTAGGTAGTATCTATCTACTACCTTTTACCTTTTACCTTTTGGCTGGCACCGACTTCAAATATATGAGTGGGTAGCGCTTATGATAATTATATTAATTTATTTTTTACTTTTGAGTGCCATTTGGATTTTGAAGTCGGTTTAGTTTTTTTTGAAAAATAATTTTTTTTACCCTTTTTAGTGAAAAACAAGTTTTAATTAAATTAAATCAAAAAGTTTTTAAAGACAAGCTTTTATGATCTAGAAGCAACATCATGACGAAGTTAAAACCGGGCTATCACAATTAAATGCATGTAAAAAAAAAATCATGTCTGTCCTATTCTCTGTTGAGGAGTTCCCTCGCCGGAAGTCAATCTTGGGTGTATCTGCCATGTCATGATGGAATTTAGAACAGGCTATTATGGTTAAATCCATTTACGAAATGTTGTGTCTGTACTATTCACCGTTGAGGAGTTCCCTCACCGGAAGTCAACCCTGGGTGAAGCAGGTGAAGCAGTCGAATACAAACCTCCACCTTTAGAAAGTTGGTTACGAAAAAAACAAGAACCGACTTGAAGATTAAAACTTATATTTTTTGTTTTTGCTATTTTTTTCAAAAACTACTGAATGAATTTCGATAAAATTTATATGGGACCACCTTTGAAGTATTATCTACCAATCAAAAAAAGAATCATCGAAATCGGTGCATAATTGGTGGAGTAATCGCGTAACAAACACACAAAAAAAAAATAAAAAAAAAAAATAAAAAAAAAAACATACTGTCGAATTGTAAACCTCCTCCTTTTTGAAGTCGGTTAAAAAAGCATTTATTCGACACACACATACTCAATGCCCCTGAAATTTGTGATTGTTTGGAAAACAGCTTCCCTTTTTTCAAACATTCCCTTATCGATTTAGGCTACCCGCCCACTTCAGAAAATCAGTCACCGGCTTTTTTGTATGTAAAAATAAAACATATTGCAACGCACACGTTCTACAAAAAATAGGTGACAAATGACGGTATAAGAAATCGGACCGACTATCGGACCTACAGAAAGTCTGACGTCGTTGCAGGCTCTTAGAACAAAAACATATGGTTGTAGCGAACTGTGTGTGTATGCCCCCGGTGCATCAAAGCGAGAGTCGTATCTACCAGATTCCACCACAGTTGCTCGGTCGCAAACTCATCGCCTTTAAACTACCCGACTAAGTCGGGGTCTCTAACAATATTGAACTAGACGCGTCTTACCCCTGTTCACACATTAATTAAAGCGAGTGTGTTTGTAAAGGGATTAGAAATGGCTTAGACATTTACATACTTACTATTGAGGTAGTTCTCAAATTGTTGGAAGTAAGGGATCGTCCATTAATCATGTGAGGCTTGAAAGGGGGAGGGGTTCGGAAAATATCACGAAATATCACAAGGGGGGAAAGGGAGCTGTAGTGAGATATCACATGTATTTATTTTTTCGTCGAACGCGCTATTTGTAAACCGAAAAGCGGCGCGTGAACTTGACTCGCCGTTGCCAGGCAACGTTCAGAAACAACCTGCAACCTGAAATGTCTGTCGGGACATTTTTATCACGTTGCTGAATGCAGAATTAAATTACAACACATTAGTGAGTTGAAGATCATTTGAAGAGAGTGACTAACAGATAGACCTGTGGGCTTATAGTCAAACTCTCACATCTTCCGATACCTTTTAATTTAACATCTGAAGGATATTCACTTCATATCGATAAACAAGCGATTGTGATTGCGATAGCGATCGCATCAAATGTTTCGAATTAAATGTAAGCAAAATCAGTCAGTTTTTCTAATATTTAATTGCTAATTTAACTATTTGGGCATTGTAGCCAGTGAAATTACTGGGCATTATGAGACTCAAGAGCTAATTGTCTCAGGGTGACGAGCGCAGTGCAGCGCCGCGCAGGATTTTGCAAAACAAAGTTCTGGGTGGTGCTATTATTGTTATGGGCTGGTGTATTGCTTACCATCAGGCAAACGACTAGCTAGTCTCGTCATTCAGTTACATAAAAAAAACTAATAATTAATTTTAAATTAATTTATTGGGCATATGAGACTTAACATCTGATGTCTCGGGGTGATGAGCGCAATGCAGTGCTACGCAGTGTTTTTAATGGTATTAAAAGTTCCGGGTGGCACTGCAATTGTTATGGGCAGGCGTGGCTATTAGCCTCAGGCGAACAACGTGCTCGTATCATCACTCAGTTCTATAAAAAAATAATTCTTCATTTAATTACAGTCGCTAAAATTTTACGCGAAAAGGATATACATATATACTTGATTTAAAAAAAATAATTCCTAAAATATATCTCTTAATGTGTATATATTTAATATATACACCACTCTAAACCATTAGGCCGCACCCTTTTATTTTTTTACTGGGAATATATGAGACTTAATCTGATGTCTCGGGGTGATGAGCGCAACGCAGTGCTATTTTCATATTTTACGTTTATTAGCCATTAAATATCTCTAAAAAATATCTATCTCTTAATATATTATATATAAAAATATACTCCACTCTAAACCATTAGGCCGCACCCTTTTAATTTTTTATGCTTAAACTATTTCAAACAAAAAGTTTCCAAATAAAAAGGCAGGGCTGTATTAAAAATAAAAATGAGGCCGCGTTTCATTTTAATTAGCTGATGTACCCTTTCCGTTGATGAATTATAAGGAAATGTCACAGTGTAAAAACAGAAGGGAAAATTAAAAGTTTCCATCCGCGTCTGTCTTTTTTCTTTCTTCACTTTTAATCATTTTTATAGAACTGCTATGAGACGAGCGGGTCGTTCGCCTGATGGTAAGCGCCACACCTTCTCATAACAATTGCAGAATAACTGGCAAAGCGGTGGTACGTACTCAGCCAGCATACGACAGACCTACCACGAGTAAATCTACTTGATACTGGGTGTTTCCTAGGGATCGCCATATATCCAAATCCCACGCGCACTGTCGCAGACAGCACCTAGTGTGCTTATATAAAAGACATTACAAATTGGGCCGATTCACGGAGTGTTTCCGGTGTGTGAGTTGCTCAGCGAGCTATGGGAAGAGCCATACTCGTTATTACTCTTAGTTATCGAATCTGGAACGAAATTATTCGCCAAAGGTCTAAAGTTACCGAAATGTCTGATTTTTTATTTTCTAAATTGAAATTCAAATTGACTAATATGACTAATCTCAGACTATTATAATTATGACATTAAATTAAATTAATAATGTTGATACTTATAAACAATTAGAATTGGAATGTTGAATTATGTTGAACTATAATAGAACTGCACTCATTATGCAACACCCTTACAGGGTGCATACTTATAGCATACTTTGTGACATTATTTTAACACCTGTCTCTAATAATATAGGTATGAGCATGAATAAATGAATATGAATAATATGTAGCTCGGATTAGCAAGCTGAAGTTGGCAGTGGGCTGGTATTTGCTGCAGAACCGATAACCGCTGGGGTAGATGTGTTCTAGAGTGGAAACCGCGACAGGGAAAACGTAGTTTAGGACGCCCTGCGATAGATGGAGCGACGATATACGCAGGGTTGACTGGACCTCCTATTGACTGGAGAAGAAAAGCCGAAGATCGGGCTCAGTGGCGTGCTATGGGAGAGGCTTATGACCTGCAGTGGACTAAGATAGGCCAATGATGATGACGATGAACAGAGTGATATCACTGCGTTTATTGGCACTGTGAAAAATTATGAATACCTACTCTGCAAAATTCCAAAATAAAGTCTTGATGAAAAATATTACTTCGTCCGTCCGGATTTGACAAGAAAAATTGCTGGTAATCAATTCAAGCAGAAGGGAAATAAAATTATGAGTTGGGAGTATGTCGACGTTTTTGTAGGTGCTATCTACATGTTTTTATATTATAAATGTGAAAGTCGGAGCTTGTGTGCGTGTGTGAGGGTGTGTGTGTGTGTGTTAGTACCTAACATTACAACGACAGAACGGACTTAGATGAAATTTGTTATGTAGAGTAGAATAGAATAGAAAGCATCCTTTCACACAATAAACAAATTTATGACGTAATGCTGGACATCAGAAATGTTCATTTTCAAATCTCATTCTAATATTTTAAGTAGATTATAATTAATTAATTTTGTATAATAATGACCAGCTTAATAGGTATAACGTACATTGTTATAATTTGGTTAATAAATGACTTTAATTTATTGCACTTAAAAAGGAATTACATTATACATACATACATACGTAGCTATACATAATACATTCGTTACGTATGTAGGTATTTTAGGTTCTGGAATATAGAATATACAATACTTTAAGCCTGTGAGAAATTGCGCATAGCGATAGGGCCGCCCATTGTTCTACCACTATTATAAATAAGTAACTGTAAACTTTTCTATCCTGTTTTGGTGTTCAATAAAGTATTATTGTATTGTATTGTATTGTATTGTATATAGAATACGTTTTATCCCGGAAATCAGCCAGTTACTTAGGGTACAACACAAATATAAACCGAATTCTCTAATCGCATATACAGTGAATTTTCTGGCGGGCGTAGCTATCCAAATCCTATATGATATAAAGATAAGCGAAAAATGCTCTAAGGAACCTCGCCGACCGATTTTGATATAAACTAAATATGATCTATTTGATTTTCAAAATCAATTTTCATGGCCGGGAATCAAACACATTGATGTTGAAAAAAACACACCCTTTATCTGTATCATCATCATCATCATCAGCCTGTAGTCGTCCACTGCTGGACATAGGCCTCTCCTAATTAACGCCATTGAGCCCGGTCTTCGGCTCTTCTCATCCAGTTTCGTCTGTATAATCAACAGTAACTGGCGTATCGTAAAGTTCAAAGTTCAAAAGTTCTTTATTAGGTGTTGGCATGACAGACGCACTTAGGAACGTCAATAATTACAATGGCTATTCCACCTTATCGGAAAAAGAACTACTACTCAGAAGATACGGAAATATGTAACGTCTTAGATAAATGTGTAGAATATTAATCCCTAACCTCAAAACTTAACATGCAAGCAAATGGGTCACAAGAAGCCAATTATTCAATATTTTGGAGTATGAATAAATTAAATTAAATTATGCGCCGTCCAACCATTTATTTAACTTTTGACAGCTCGATAAGTGATGTCCTAATGCGTTATTGGTTCGATTTATGAAAACAATTGACTTTATTTATGAATCAGTTTTAATCGTTTTTAACATGTTGATATTCCATTTTTGCTCAAAGTTTTATATTGTATATAGAAATAATCAGGTGGTTAAATAACTATAATGCATGTATTCATAAAAAATACATTAATTATGTTGGTTGTTTCATTTGCTTTATTTGACTTTATATCTTAATATTTCACCTTTTGCTGATCAATACTAATTATGTAGAAATGTAAATATTTAACAACCCGTTATATTCTTTTGGAAAATCCACGTTAATAATTTTGGTTACCAATCTATAAGTTAATTAGCACGTCTCGTCATTGTTACGAAAAAAAAAACTGCCCATTAAGTATTGCACTTATTCACTATGGTTCATCACTTCAATAATTACGGAACTTGATAGGTGTGCATATATCAAAAGTTAAATAAATGGTTGGATGGAGTACCTATAATACGCCCAACGATCACATACATAGATCCTGGCCCCTAACCAGGATTCCCTGTATCTAGGAAACTACGAAATACGAGGTCCATGCTTTTTAGAGCACAAAAATTTGTCCTTCGGAATCGAACCCGCAATCTCAGTAGTCTATGAGATTTGAGCCAACCTGCCTAACCACTATACCGCAGAGGCTGACAAATATAAATGATAATAGCTCTCTGTTTATGCCAGGTTCCGCTTGTAATTTATCATCAGAGGTTTACACGATCCCCGTCCTGAAACCTTCCAAAGATACTTGATGATTCCAAAGATATTCTAAAGATAATTATGTAACCGACATTTTATGCAAATAAATGAATTCTAATTCTGATAATTCTTTATTATCTTTAAATAAATAAATCTTTATCAAACTTACTATTACCAAGTAGCTTTAACTTTACCCTTAAACTTTAAAAGAGCCGAATAATAAAACTCGAGATGTATCAACTGCTAGCGACCCGCACCGGCTTCGCATGTGTTCGAATATTAAAACAGCTCAAAGGCTATTCTTTACAGTCTCATCTTGCTTTCTTCAGAGTAGGTACTCCGAGATCAATTTTCTATTAATATCCAAGTTAATTTTTCCAATAGGAAACGAAGAAAACATATCGATTTCACAAACACATCGTCCTTTTGCAAGAAAGGTCCATTGTCTAGCGTTAATTGAAAACAGCGGTAACATGTGACATCGCAACAAAGGGCATTGTCGCCGGCTCGGGGTGACGTGGGCTACATCGTGGCACGAAGGCATGCTACTTGTACTGTTGTGATAGTACCTTAAGTTGACCAGGTTTTTGACTAGGCTTTTATACATACAAATAGGGCAGCGTTTGATTACAATCTCACCTGATGGGAAGTGACGATGCCGTTGAAGATTTAGCACTCATACTTATTAAGATTCAGTCTTGATTTAAACACATCCAGGCTTTGACTTCGCTTAGTAATTATGTTACTTGAACATTTTATGTGTTGGTGCAAACCGCATCAAAATCCATCTAGTAGATGATAAGTACTAAACAGTTACAGTTTACACAAGAATGCATTGCTTCAATTGAATGCAAGCTTAGTCGTATACAATTTGGAGAAGTAGAGCGGAGAAGAAATACGTTGTTTCGGCTTCGGAACACAACCGCCAGCTGTAATAAGATCTAATACAAAGCTTGAAGCGTTTTTGGGAGAACCTGATTACCGGTCTAAATTATAAAGCGTAAACGTTGCTCGCCATAAGAAGACCTTTTAGTTGCGAAGTTAATCCGATATCTCGAGCAATGCTGCTTTGTGGCCAATTTACTAAGGCTTTGGAACGGCATTCCGAAGACGTGAGTTCGATTCTAACTTTTCTTCTTTCTAAGTATTTTAAATCTTGGGGTACCAGAAATCCACCACAGGAGCAATGCCATGGCGGTGCCCCATCACACACCATGGAGCACTTGCTCCAGTGTTAATTGTGCCCTAACACCTGCACTTTGGACGATCTTAAACAGGCCAATGCTACCGCAATTGTTGTGGCCGCCTATTGGTCAATCTCTATTTGATCTTGTTTGAACCATTGGCATTACTTCAAAGAAGAAGAAAAGCCCGTTGCAGTCCCACTGCTCGACATAGCCTCTCCACGCGATTGATCACGATCCCCGGCTAGACTCATCCTAGCCTGAGGGCGTCCTATACTACGCTTGGCAATCCGCGGTTAAATCGTCTGATATGAGAAACCTGTTGTTGAACCTTATACACTGTTTCACACAGCGATGGGAGAGACGACCCACCCTACGAAACTTGTTGCGTATTGGCAAACGTCCAAATTCCACGTACAATAAGCGTATATTTGGTCAGGCTTCAGTTTATTTGGCCAGTGTAGCTACTTATTCTAATTTATTGGACAGTAGCGCAAGTTATGGACGTTATGGTCTCGTACAAGTAGGGACCGAAATACCGGTAAAAAGTTGGTATCGATACCACAAAAGTAACGTTTAAAGTATCGATACCACAAAGATACACCTTTAAAAGTATCGGTAAAATTTAAATATCGGTATTAGTAGGTATCGATACTTCCTACGGAAAGAATAAAGGAAATAACTTTAATTGACTAATATCTCTTTCTTTCTGACTAAGGCTTTCCGCTAGCCGCCCGCGCACAGCTTTACTCGCTCGCACAGTTCAACGTGGGCGATTAAGCTTGCAACGTCGCCAGTACTGATACTTTATTACCGATAGTTATAACGTTATTTTGGTTCGATACCTATTTACCGGTTACCGGTTTATGAAGTTACCGATAAAAACAGGCAAATTATCGTTATTTTTTTATTGGTCCCTGCATACAAGTCGCTTATGAAATACGCGCTGGTATAGGGTTGGGAACGATGTAGGTTTAGGAGCAAAGAGTCACGCGTGCTAAGTTTATTCGTTTTCGTGTTAGTGGGTGAATGTTTGCAGGTGTGCTGGAAAACATTTGGAGAAGTAGGTAGGTATACTTGTACTCGCGTAGCTTAGAGGTTTTGCATTATATATCTTGGTACGTGTATTTATATTTCTTGTTGCATGTTTATATACTGGTGCGTGTGTTAATAAAGTGTATTGATGGTCTATTTTGTCCGCTTTTAACTTTTATTTATAGATTTATATTTTCGCTTTGTTAAAAAGACAACTCAGATTTTATTAAATTGTCATAAAAAAAATTGCAAGATACGTCCTATTGTGATAGGACCTAGGTAGGTCTGAATGGCAATTCAAGCTCAACAAAGACCATTTTCACACTATGTACTAATTTGTACACTATCTAAGTTTACTGGTATTTCTCTCGTATGCGAAAGGCTATCTAGGTTGGTACAACCGCTTTGCCAGTTATTCTCCGCCAAGCAGTAGCAAGCATAAATGTGTGTTCCGGTTTAAAGGACATTTTATCTAGCGAAATTACTGGGTATGAGACCTAATAATTAAACCAATAACAATATCTGATGTCTCGGGTGTGAGGATGTACTTTGCACGGCATTAAAAATTATTTGAAAATTAATAATAAAAATTGTTAGGCGTTTACCATCAGGCGAACGACTTGCTCTTCTTATTCCTCAGTGCATGGATTCTCTTTGCTGCAATGCATAAAAATATCTCAATTTCTGTCACTGATTTGGACCTGAAAGAAAGAACTGCAATATCTGTAGTACAAAGAACTGTATCATTATATCAATTCAAGTCTGAAACTTGACAGCTGGAACAACGCCTTTGAAATAATTTCCCCGTATCGCACGAGCCATTCATTGCCAATTCAGTTTGTTCGTTTGCACACGGTTTTTAACAAAATGAATCTTATTATCTGTGGCTTAAGATATAGCTTTGAACGTTAACGTAAGCGTTTCAGTTACAGCACACAATAAACAGTGACTAAGCTCTATGCAAACGATTGGATATTATCACCATCGACTTTTTTATAGATTAGGTATTGTTAGAGGTGTTCAGAAATGAGACATAATAATAATTTAACGAATATAATAAATAACAATTTGGAGTCAACGGCACGTGCGCTGTCGATCGTCGGTGTACGTCAAGTGTCATGGCCGCCGCGTCACCTGAGCGAGCTGCATGCTTGCTGCGTCACCCGCGCCCCTCCTTAGCACCTCTGCTGTCTGCCATTGCGTTGACCTCCTTATAGTATATTATATTTTAATGACAGACACGATCGACTTTTTACCATGTTTTTATTAGTCACTTCCTTGTTTGTCTGTCTGTCATTGCGGGTGGAATCTTGCAACTCAAATTTCGAGCACTTAGCTTCGAGATTAGCTATCCGGCTGAAATTTTCCGGGTAGCTCACAACTCGATGACAATGCATTCTAAATCCAAGAAAACGTGGATTTTAGATATTTTTTTTTTATTAAAGATTCTTGTTTAAATGTTTAACTAAATTCGAAAGAGAAGCTGGTTATGGATAGAATAGAATAACTCTTTATAATAACATTAGAATAAATAAATAAATAAAACAGAATAACAACGATTTTACCTGTATACGCTAAATATAAACGTTTATGCTAAATATTCATTAGTTAACTGATTTGACTGGAAATAAAGTATGTTTGCCTATCTATGGCAACGGCTGCAATGCTGAGCAGGTGTCTGGCAAGATTAGCGGTGTGAGATGTAGACCGAAGTGTCTTACTGATTGCAAGGCTTACAGTGCAATACAGTGAATTTTGACAGTGCGTAACGAGATTACAAACAAAGACTAATAATCATCACGTTTTAAAATCTGGGACTCAGTAATGGATATTATTGTTATTTTTCATTGATTTCATTAGCAGGTGAAATATTACTCGTTAGCTTGCTATTTGCTATTGAGATGCTAATTCCTAATATGAAATTTCACAGTTGTGAATTCACTATTTCATGCGAAATTTCATTATTAAATATGATTCGCAATCGCAACACTATTAGCATTAGCAGACCGCCGCAGTTCAAATTTATGTGGGAATGAAGGTGCACGCCTGCTGCTCTACGTCGCGTGCTAAACGATGAATTTTAGCATACATCGAATTTTGCAACTATAATGATTTTGATTATTGCCTATATAATTTTAACAGCGTATTAATTCTGCGAATGTTATTTATTACAATATTACCGGGACTACTTTGTCTGGGATAGCACAGTTTAGAGTCAAAAGTAAAACAATAATCAATCACTAACAAAGGAGTGGCGTATCATAAAACTTAGTAACTATCTTTAGAACCTAACTGTCTTATCTGTAAGATGTTATAAATGTGTCTTAATAAATAAATAAAAATATATAAAATAAAAACCTTTGAAAATTGCAAGCAGCAACTCCATTTGAACTAAACCGATAACTTTGATAACTGGCTTGAGCCAAAGTACTGCTTAGACTACTCCACTGCGTCCGTTCGTCAATGTTTAGCATACGTAATAACTCTAAAATCGTTCTTTGTGGAAAGAAACGATACTTATCCTCGTTTCTGCATGCAAATAAACACGTAGCGTGTTTGTTGCTTTTTCAAGTTTTCTTTGCAATTAAGGTTTATTTAACTTCAAAGGAGTGGAATAATCGCATAGTTTAGCACGATTTCGTGCGATTTTGAGTGTCATTTGACAATTTCAAAAGTTGCAGAATGAAGTATTTTTAACACCATACCTTCACCGGGTAGTATTTTTATTTATTAATGATGAAATCTACGTTTGACCTCCATCTGGCCTGATGTTAAGCGAGGATGTGGCCGAAGGTGGAGCACGTAGATTTGAAAGATACCTATTCACTCTGGCCTTGAAGATACAGAAATTATAGTTATCAGGAAACAGAGATGGCAAAGGCATCTCTGTTTCCTTCAGAATGGCAGATTTCTAAGCAGTAGGTACGTACGTAAATAAAGGTATAACCAAAATGCTATAGTTGCATTAATTTCTTACCTATGTTCCCCTACAAATTATAAACGGATTACGTCATGCATTTATTATCTCAACCCCAACCCCTTGTGAGTGAGTGGTTGAACGAAAGAGCCGACAGCTCGTCACTTCAGTTGACTGAATATTGAACAAGTCACCAGGACTGATACATAATAATAGATCTATTTATAGAGAGTATGTTGCAAAACCGGAGTATTACAGAGTTGTGGCAACGGATGTGTGAATCGAATTCTCGAATAATCTATCCTAGTACGGCTGCAAAAGTGGACGAAATACTTCTTCTCTCGTGTGTGTATGGCTAACCCTGTGCCCTATTCACTATGACAACTTGGCAATTCCTTGCTTCGAAATCACGTCGATTCCTTTATTAACAAACGACATCTCTATGACGCATTCATATGTTCATATATATGACGCCTCATAGTGAATACAAATTTCTCAGATGTCGTTTATTATTGAAGGAATCGATGTTTCCTTGAAGCAAGGAATCGCCAAGTTGTCATAGTGAATTAGGGCCCTGGTGTCCGAATTTTTAGACCGCCCCAAGGCCTCCAACATGGCCTAACGACTGTTGCCCTAAGACAACCGGGACCGACGGCTTAATGTGCTCTCCGAAGGACGGTAGCGCTCAGATGTAAATATTACACGAATGGTCTAAAATCCAAGTTGTGACCACTGCAAACGTCGCTTAACCTAGCAGAACTGTTTCAAAAGGCTAGGCGAGCTACCCTACGCGCGCTGCAAGGCGAAGTAGTAATAAAATATTATATAAATCCAAAAAGTGGACAAAAGCTACAATTTATATGAATTAATTAATTGTGGTCCAAATTAGAGAGGGGCTAATAAATTTTCGAGTCCATGTATGGAATATAGCAAAAGACTTTCCCATAGGTATCACAAAAATATTATAAATGTAAAAGATTGTATGTGAGTGTGTTTGTGCGTTTTTTACTTCTTCACGTCATAACTACTTCATAATTACTTATTTTTTATTTTGTAAAATAGCAAAATGCGAATCAAATAGCGACTCTTGCTATGACGCAATAAAATTCAATTCAGCTAGCGTAGCTTTGCATACCTACCAGTCATATTAACCTACAGAGCGCCTCTCTTTCTATCGCATAGCTCTTATCTCTTCTGACGCGGCACGTGTAACTACGCGCGACCCACCGTCGGTGTCCGGCTATGCACTTGTAGCTTCGTACCTACAGTGCGGAGCACGCTAGGCCTGGTAATACTACGATTTGAGTGCTACTTACATAGCTTTTTAAAAGTACCTAGGTAAATAGTAAATAGTAAAATATACTATTTTTATGAAGCAACAAAGCAGTAGTACAGCAAACATCCATGCATACAGGTACAGGCGTACCTGTATGCATAGATACCTGGCGTACCTGTAGGCGCAGATTTAACGATAAATGCGTTCGTTCGTGTCTAATAAAACTGCTAGCAAAATGCATGGAGAATTTTTACTGATATTTTTATCACAGGAAACAATTTACTATGCATGAGGTTACGCCGTATAACTAGAATTTAACCTCATGAATTTAAATGGCATGCGTTAACTTTCAGCATTTCAACTGCCGACGGTCAACTGCCGTCTCTCTAGATCTATGTGCTTCATCTTAGGCCACATCATCGCTTCACATCAGGCGAGATAGTGGCCAAACATGGATCTATAAAGCGTAAAAAAAAAACAGAAATAAATCATAAAAGACGTCATTATTACGTCGTTTTTGTGACGAATAATAAATGAGTCGTCAAAGTCGTCAGTCTTAAAATAATTATAACCAAGTGGCTAATAGAAACAGTGAGTACAATTTAATGTAAACTAAGAAAAACTACATTGTAATTATTATATTTCTTTTTCTCGAACACCACCTAAAATATGTTTAATTATTAAAATAGAGAAGCCAAAACATTCAGATTTCAGTTCAATTAATCATTTTAGGAATTTTCAAAGTTTGTCTCGAACGAACCAACCAGGTCATGGAGTCCTTTAAAGGGGGAATTAATAGAGTCCTTAAGGGTCGGCAACGCATCAGTAATGCCTCTGGTGCTGCAGATGTCCATAGGCGACGGTAACCGCTTACCATCAGGCGGGCCGTCTGCTTGTTTGCCGACACATTAAATAAAAAAAAGGTCTTTTTTTTTGTGTATTAGCAAAAAACCGGCCAAGTGCGAGTTGGACTCGCGCACGAAGGGTTCCGTACTCTTATCTATAAATACGGCAAAAAAATAATATCTATGGGAGCTTCACTTAAATATTTTTTATTTTGTTTTAGTATTTGTTATTATAGCAGCAACAGAAATACATCATCTGTGAAAGTTTCAACTGTCTAACTATCACGGTTCATGAGATACAGCTTGGTGACAGACGGATAGACAGACAGACGGACGGACAGCGGAGTCTTAGTAATAGGGTCCCGTTTTACCCTTTGGGTACGGAACCCAAAAAAGTGCTAGCATTTGTTTCGTGTCTGGGCGCTGTGGGACTTCGTAGTTCCTAGTTCCCTAGATACAGGGAATCATAGTTAGGGGCCAGGATCTATGTATGTGATTGCAGGGCGTATTTATTTCTTTCATTGTGTAAATATGTACCTACTTATATGAAGATGAGAAAGCACACGTTCGTAGGTAACATACAATAATAAGATTTACCGTCAGAGTTCCATCAGCAAACACTCGCAGCTATTTTAGAGACGAAAAATCACAAACATCCTGAACGTCACATTTCTTTTTCAACAAGCGTAAATGAGAGTTTTCATAACAAAGCAAATGGTTGTCATTGCATTTTCAACCTTATACTTAAAACCGTAAAGCACAATGATTTTAGCTTTTCCTGAACAAACATGAGGGTGTGTAGAGGGGTTGAGACAATATTCATGTGATAGCCACGGACAGAACTGGACCACCGTCCACTCCTTTGTACTTTATGGTATTTGATCTGAGTAGTGGTCCTTTTTCCGATACGGTTAAAAGTTCAAAAGTTCTTTATTCAGTTTTTGCATCACAGACAAACTTATGAACGTCAATTATTACAATGACTTTACCACCGTATCGGAAAAAAAACCACTACTCAGAAGATACGGCAAGAAACTGACGGGCAGTGGCGGTTTTGTTACAATATTTTGTGTTTGTTTTTGACAATATTATGTTTCTTATGTGGAAGTTGGGTACTTGGCAGAAGCGGAATGTTCCATGCATCTTTGTCTTCTATGTAATTACTATTGTAAAGTCATTGTAATAATTGACGTTAATAAGTGCAGTCTATGATGAAAACAGAATAAGGAACTTTTGAACTTGACTTGTGTTGAGGTGGTTCCTTTGCACCTCGTGTAATACGAAGAAAAAAGCTAAAATGCGTGTTCCTGAATGTAATTGAGTACCTGATTATTAATTATCTAACCTTGTATGAGTGTGAGGTTCCTGACTACACCGGGGAGTTACTGCCACTGACCTTCAATAAAAACGATTTACGAAACTACAAATTTAACTTTTATTTAATTTAGAATTCCCAATTTTTTTTTTTTTTTACACTTAATAAGTCTATGTTTGGCCACTATCTGGCCTGATGTGAAGCGATGATGTGGCCTAAGATGGAGCACATAGATCCAGAGAGAGACGGCAGTTGAGCGGCTGCTCAGACCCGTCTCCCCGATGGTAATGGTCTCCCCAATAATTAAAACAAACTAAAACACAAGCACGCGAGCCGGTCAGTGCGCAGTAACTGGCTGACTTTCTATTATTCATCTCACTCGCACACAAAACCGCTGACATGCACTCTCATACGTACTTTGTCCCTACACATGCTAGCGATCTTCTGTTGCCAAAATATATAGGTAGTGTTTTTTTCATACTTTTTTTAATGGTTTTTAGTGTTGAGACGAGCAAGTCGTTCGCCTGATGGTAAGCGCCACGCCTGCCCATAGTAATTGCAGTGCCATCCAGAACTTTTAGTACAATAAAAGTACTGCGTAGCACTGCGTTGCGCTCATCGCCCGAGACATCAGATATTAAGTCTCATATGCCCAGTAGTTTCGCTGGCTACAATTATACAAATGCAATTATGCCATAATTTTATTATCATTCCCAAACTTTCAGTTATGCCGTCACGTAGACGTAGGTCGTTATTGATGACGACCGACGCGCCACGATAGCATTCCACGATTACCAAGGGGAATGGCGATAGCATTCCACGACTAATGTGAGATGCTCAATCAATTAGGTACGTTACGTACTTTGCCTAAGAAGACTTCATAATTAAAAAAAAACAGTTACGAGTTACATAGCTCCTGTAAGTTTTCTCGAATTTTGAGACCGTCGTTGTTATGCCTTGATATTTTAAATATGAATTTGTTTAAATTTTAAGGGATAATCTATGACAATATAAGTAAGTTTTTTTATGGAACTGAGTAATAAGACGAGCAAGTGGTTCGCCTGGTGGTAAGCGCCACACCTGCCCATAAATGTTAATACCGTAAAAAGTACTACATAACACTGCATTGCGCTCATCACCCCGAGACATTAGATATTAAGTCTCATATGCCCAGTAATTTCGCTGGCTAAAATGCCCTGTATTGCATTTAAAGCTACCATGCGGTGTATCTCAAAGAAAGCAAATAATAAACTTATTACAGTATAATGTAAATATGAAATCCGACCAAAACTAAATAATGGTTCCTCTGACATTAACTTTGCGACATATTACTTATTCTATGCCACACTGTTGCGGAGCAATGAACAAGAGTGAATGAGTGCGAAAGAGATAGCTGCGGATTAGGAATCTTCCTTTTCAGAGAGCAACTGAAGTGCCAAGATTAAAACTCTTGAGAAACTGGAGCGAAGCTATTCTTTAAGATCGGAGACGAGGAATTGAGGTTTATGAGCTGAACTTCAGTTTAGTTGTCGACAGGTCTCTAGAGATATCTGAGCTCAGAGATTTAATTCAAGTCAAATAAACATCCTTTCCTACTTATATTATAAATGCGAAAATTTGTAAGGATGGATGGATGGCTGGATGAATATTTGTTGCTGATGTGTCACGCCAAAACTACTGAACGGTTTTTGATTAATGTTGGTATGTAGGTACTAGATGTCCTGGAAAAGGACATAATATGTCTCTTTATCCCGGGAAACCGCGGGTGAAACCGCGGGGTGCAGCTAGTTTAATTTTATATTGGGATGTGGTTTGAGATCGCACTGGAGAGGGATAGATCCCAAAATCTACTATGTAATTAAAAGTTACCTTGAAATTAGGTAGTTGAGAACTTTTCCAGTATCAATAACAAATATGTTTTAGCACTTTGAATACATGCTAATAAAATATCTTATTATTGGTTACAAATCACTCAATGCACTTGCTTTTGATTTAAAGCAAAGTACTTACATTATTTTGTTAACTTTACTATCTAAAAAAATATCAAAGTTTTCAGTGTACTTTAATATCAAAGAACAATCATTCAAATGCACTGAATTGAATAAAAGTAAAAATACGACTAAATAAATCTCGTTTATGTTTTCTAAAATCCGATTTGCATCAAAACCTTCTCCGCAAAAACTAAAAGCTCGTATTTCTTTCTTGGTATTATGAAAATCGTGGCATTTAATAAATGGCAGCAAGTCTAGACTTGTAGAGATCTCGGGTAAATGATCTCACGCCTCAAGGGAGACAGCGGGGGTGGCTGTATGAAATATCTTTGGTATTACCTATTAAGTATAGGAATTATGGAGAAAAAATGAGGCATATATCCAAGAATGGTTCACGAAAAGAATGATGGGAAAGAAATGGATAGACATGCTTACTTTTTTTTCAAAGTCATGATATTTTAAGTTACAATTTTTAACGTATTTTAACTGATTTGTATTGTGTGTTAGTTTATAGTTATATCTATATTTATTTATTACGATTTATCATCATATATACATAATATATATAATACTCGTGTCACAATGTTAGTTACCTTACTCCTCCGAAACGGCTTTACTGATTTTTACCAAATTTTATATACATATTCAGTAGGTCTGAGAATTGGCTACTATCTATTTTTCATACCCCTAAGTGATAAGGGTTGTTCACCCTTAACATTTTTTTTAAATTTATATGGCAAAACAACGTTTGCCGGGTCAGCTAGTATTTATATAAGTATCTAATGGTTTATTAGTATTTTATTTTTATTTAGTATTTATTAGTTTATTAGTATTATTTATTTATGAATTTTTGTACACCGCCGTCTACTCCGTTTCTTCCGATAGTGTCCATCCAAAGGTTGTCTGGAACAGATCGCTTCAAGCGATAAGGCCGCCCATTGTACTACCCTATTTATAAGGTTTATCTGTAATAGTTTTTTATATTATTGGTATACATACAATAAAGAGTTTTTGTATTTACATTAATTGTATGTGAGTATAGCGTTTAAAAGTGTATTTTTCGGCCTATTTAATGAACATCTGTTGAATTTTGACTTTTTGACATCATCATCATCATGCCTTTTTGTGATCCACTCTAGAACTCACAACATTAGATGGTGATGTTAAGAGTTATATCCAATTTTACGAAAATTCATACAAGGCCGTTTAAGCAATTTCTTAGTGTAATATATACTAGTACAACTGCATATGTTACTGTGCTTAGATTCAAAAACCTGCAACTTAAAGTTAGGGGTGGAAGTGGTTGTAAATTGTGACCTAACTTACGAGACTTACGAGGGAGTGACTAGCTTCCTATGTTTTGTTAGACCACATACATTATTTATGAATAAAGATTATGATATAGCAAACAAATTCGTTTATACTGTAATAAAAAACAATATTGAACATTGTGTAATAACGTGTGAAACATTTTCAATAGATGTCGCGTCAATCACCCTAAAACCACAGAATACCCAATAGTTCTACATTCTATGATGGTGCGGTACCAGCCGAGAAGGCTCGATTAGAGCGCTATTAGAGCGATTAGAGCGTCCTGTAACGAAGGGAGAAGTCCGTGTTCAAATATTGGCTGCAGCGAACTATTTAGAATGCGTAAAAAGTTTATCAAATTATCGCCAAACAATACTACAAAACCATAATAAGCTGAAAGCTTATTTACCTAGTTACCTATTCAGCTTACGGCTACTTAAGTGATTAGTGCTTAGAGCCCAAGTTTTTTAATTACGATCAGCAATCAGCAACTTTTCCCATCGCCCATCTATTCTTTACAACTTCAACCTAACTTTTATATGAGTTTTATCAATTGATTTTTACGTACCTGCCTTGCTCGATAAGTATATCTACTTCTTCTTGTGCAGTTAGTGACGAAAGTCACTAAACATTTTCAAACACTCTTGCTTGGCAAAAATCGGTATCAGAAAGAAGAAAGTAGAATCCGTAAGTCGAGATAATAAGGATAGGGGAAAGTTTCAGGGGCCCAGTGGTAAAGGCGTTGGAGCGATTTTTTGAAGACGCAAATCGATCCCTACAAGAGCAATTTCAGTATTCTTCTTTAACTACAAACTCCTTTAAGTAGTATACAATAGTCCCAAATTAGGGAATTCTGTTAATTCTAGGGAAAGGAATCAAGAACTACGAGGTTCATTGTGACACAAAACTAATAGTTCATATTTTCCTTTTCATAAATGATATGTCTCGTAGCATCGAATTCGTTAAGTTTCCAGGAAAAAAAGCGCAAATTATTGTTTTGTGTCTGTGTGTTTCGGCACAATAGTCCTCGTAGTTCCTGTAAGGAATCCTGTTTAGGGGCTAGGATGTGTGTGGGAGTGGGACGTAACAAACTTTTCTATATCATTGATCAGTTTTTTTGAATGCTTTCTCCCTTGTTCCAGCTAACAATGGTGCCACCAAGTGCCAGTGTCAGTGCCAAAGTGAAGTGCTAATGTGACAACATGGGGTGTACTCCCAGCATGCTCCTCGACCACAAGAACCGTCGCCGGGACAGCACTGGTTCCCAGGAGGCTGCCCTGGCGAAGGTCACCCCCACCACCGTCTGCAACAAAGCTGTTCAGGCAGCCAGAGCGCCCAGGGCGTCTCTAGAGTCCGATGGCTTCAGCATCCAGCTGTCAAGCAAGAAGGACAGTTATGTCTCCCAGATGGGGAATAACTTTGCCACGCAGCTGCATATAAAGCGGATATCTGGTGAGCGTTAAACATCTACTACTAGTACTAATATTTGTTCTTTATATCTATATGGACCTGCTTAACACACAATTACAACATCCGAAGATTATAATAACAATGCCCAAAATAATAAGTGTGGAAAATGACATCGGTACTCTGAGACCATACAGCATATTACCAGTGCCTGTCCCAACCTAACACAAACAGACTACACATACCAACGTGAACAAATAGCACACATAATACACCAGAAACTCGCTGTTCATCACAAACTGATACCGAGAAATCGACGCCTTACTATCAGTATACCCTAAAACCCGTACTGGAAAGTGCCAGTCATAAGCCAGAGCTATACCTACTTACAGATAAGTCTATTCACAATAAAAGACCTGACATAACACTAATTGATAAACAAAATAAAACAGTTTTCTTGATAGATATTGCAGTGCCAAATACCCATAACATTCACGAAACTATTACTGAGAAAATAAATAAAACACAGAATTAAAAGAAGAAGTAATCAGAATTTGGAAAATGAATAAAGTTTACATTATACCACTGTCATACACGTGGTTCGAACGAGAACTATTGTAATGAAAAAAGCATACTAATGCTTTTAGTAATTACATAGAAGACAAAGATGAAAGGAAAATTCCGCTTCTGCCAAGTAGTCATCTGGCACATAAGAACCAAAATATTGTCAAAAATAAACATTTAATATTATAACAAAAGTTCAATGCCCGTGTTTGTTGCCGTATCTTCTGATTAGTTGTTCTTTTTCCGATAGAGGATGGTAGAGTCATTGTAATAATGACATTAATAAGTGTGTCGGTTATGCCAAAATTGAATGAAGAACATTTGAACTTTGAGGTCTTCTTCTTAGCGAGTCTGTCTTTTAGCTCTATATTTTTATGGACCAGTACTCTGCCATAGGCACAGTCTTTTCCGTAGCATTGAACAGGTCCTCGTGCGTACAGGTGGCAGGACACGCAGGGCAACACTAAATGTGTGCCATAGTCAGGTGTACCATCGTCTGGGGAGAGACACCGCACCACACTACCCGACCTGTAGCTCCACCTGCACATGTTTTCCTTGCTACGGCAGAATTGGGTCCGGAGACTGTCTAAAATAAATATAAAAAAATAAATTCATTTATTTCAGACTGATTTTGTCCATATATTGTTAGTAGAAGTGAAGAGCTCTCTGACCTGATCCCGTCACCCTAATTTTACCAGCGCACACCTCGAGTCACCTTCAAAATCTTAACCCTCACATCTTATAAAACTGGAGTGCCCAATTCCCATACCACTCGCTTCACTCGCACTGTAATGCCTGGTTCAGATGGGTCGGATACCTTAACAAACGATTTTATACTATAGTATTTGTTCAACCGTCTGAACACTTTAAATGAAATTGAAGCGAGAAAAATTAATTCAATAAAACAAAATACCATATAGACAGAGCTAACGAAGCTACATACAGATGAAATTGCTACAATGCCTTTAGGACATTCTGAAAACCATGTTTATCAAGATTACATACTGAAAGTCAACATCAAAGCTTACTTAAGCAATCACTTTATCGAAGGATGCCCTGGATCTAATATGAAACACAAATAAATTTTCATTATATTTCTTTTGATATATACCATATATGTAATTAGTTCGCTCAACGTATCAGTATTGTAAACCAACGGGACAATACTGCCAGCATCTTGGGTACGCTGCGAACTGGTACTAGGCTTGAGCTATCTATAGGCTTTTAATGGCCAATAGGTTGTCCAACTGCGTCTCCTTGTAATTAGTTAAATATAAACTTATTTGTAACATTACTTTTGTAACTGGTAATTAATCATCCCACGGCCTGAATTTCTTGATTTGATGCCTATTTGAATGTTTAGGTTTTAAATGTTTATATGTCCATTGAAGTGGTTGAAATTTTTGGTTATTTATGTCATATTTAGGTTCTAGGGAATCAATCAGATCATCTCCCGTTTCCTTAGAAATCATGTCATTGTATGGAGTGTTAAGGTACTTTCGTTTAGTTTCTTGATCTTCAAAGTTTTCTTCTTTTGTTTCTTGGTTATCAGGTGCAGGTGCGTTATCAGATGCAGGGGTACTGGGTATGATGATATATGGATTTGGTTCATCAGTTACGCCTTCAGTAGGATCTGTTTCATTTGGGTTATTCTTTTTAAATTCGGTTACTGAATCATTAACAATTTTTGTTACGATATCATTCAAGTCAAACTTCACAGAATTACATTGGTTTTCTCCAAAGGGGCAGTAAATGTTCTGCCTATATTTTGCGATATTGGTAAGTATATCTTTTAATGCACTAATGTGTATTGAATGTGGCATAAGGAAGTTTTCCCAATTAGTTACGTATCGATACTTTGTATTCTTTTTTTCCTTTTTCCTTTTTTCTTTGGTGGAGCAAGATGTCATGAGAAGCGCTGTTATTAAAACCTGTAGGAAAATCATGAAACTGTACTTGGACTTACTTACTTTAACATGAAATTGCGTGAGGTGTACATTTTTTTATACAAAAAAAAACAAGGAAGCCCGCGGGTTTAGTGATTATTACCTTGTTGCAAGTGAGCTTAGTGTCTGAAACTATGAGAAAGTCGATGAAATAAAAAGTGTCTCTATCAATGGAGACAGATTATATCACTGATTTAAATACCCTACTACTACAAATCTAAAACTAAAACTAAAGTAAGAGCCAGACTAATAGTTATTTGAAATGTTTATTTTATCTCTTATAAAACTTCACCAAGTCAATGGCAGTGGAATTTTAGTTTTAGTATAGTTAAAGCGCGAAATCAAAAATCTTACCATGACCCATAGCTTCATTTTGTTTCAGCACCTCAAACACAATGCAAGTATAAAACTAGGACTTAAAGAAATCCCAGCTCGAACATAAAACTTTAATAGAGGATTTGTTAATCTTAATGTGGTGATAAAAGTAACTACAATCCAATAGTGTTTTTCAAAAGGAAACAAATTAACAGTACATTTAGAAGTATTTAGGCACGCAATCGCAAAACACGTGATTATGGAAGTAAACACTTTTAAACGTTTTATTTTTATCGTAATCTGGCCTCACTTTGACGCTGGCACAAAAAGTTAAGCAGCGATTAAAAGAATACGAATGAATTAATCAGATGAAGAAAAAGAAGAATGGATTTTTTACACATTGATTTATGATACAAGAATCTTTATGAACATGGATAACGTTGTGGATATTGAAGGCGCCTCATTAAACATCGCAGTGATGTTAAGACTTATTTTCTATAGTGTAATAGTGTATGGTGGAAACGAGCGATAAACATAATTTACCTGTTTTCCGCAAGAGCACCTAAAAACCAATAGAGCTTTACATGTTGTAGGAGATACGGGTATACTTGAGTTATCTACCTATTTATGAGTCTATAGCTGTGTTTCAAGTTAGGTTTAGTTGTTTAGAACTCTTCAGGTTTTTTGAGTAAAATTCATGATACGTGAACTGAATTTACTTGCGCGGAAAACAATCAAATGTTATTACTAAGTTACAAGCGAATGACTACGCGGGGAGGCGAAGTGACTGAAGTGCATCTGCGCCGCGAGTGGAGTGAACCTCAAAACTGCTTACATTATGTCCCTACACATGTCAAAAAACTAAAACTAAAGTAACTACTTACAAGGAGAAGCAATTGTACAACCCATATACCATTAAAGGCCTATAGATGTCTGTCAAAAAGCACATGCCGTCGCAATATGCCTTAAAAATAATTAAGTTTTCGTGAGCATTTCTGGGCTATATAACCATTATGTCAATAAATAATGAAAATTAGTGTCATGCGGAGAATTCGACTTTAATGATATTTGGGTTTGAATTTTTATAAAACAATTTTGAAATTGATGTCACAGACAAACATTCTGACCTACGGCGTCCTATATTTGAAGTATGAATTGATCAAAAACGGATAGGCACGAGTAAATGGAAAGCGAAATTTTTTTATTAGATACGAAAAGCTAACGAAGTGTTAAGAATTTGATCCCGTAAAATAATCGCTCTAAAGAAAATATGAACTTTACGTGTAAAAATAACGCGCTAAAGGTAAAATCTATCTTGAAAATGGAGGATAACTTTACTACAAAATATTTATAGATATAGCCAAAATACTGTTTTCAATCAAGATACGTTCAACATATTTTATACTATCAGTACAATAGAAGAGGAATTCCACAAAAAATCATTATAATACCGTCAATATAAATAATAAACAAACATATAATTAATATAAAGTTTAATTTAAAAAAAAACGCACTATTTTGATTGTATTAAATTTTTATAGAAACTGTCAACTGTCAAGCGTCAAGTGGAATGATATATGAAGAAAATTGTTTTTTTTCTTCATATATTCTTTATTCTTCATTTCACTGATATAGGCTAGCTGACAAATGGTAACACCATCTTGCTAGATTAGTTTTCTAAATAGTTTGTAAGCCATTCTAATTGTAAAAATAGTCTTTATAAAATCTGAGTAACGTTAAATACTAGCATTATAAACTGTAACATAGAGTACAGCAGTAAGATAAGACAAGATAAGATAGTAAATAATTTATTTACCACCCTTAAGCTAGATCTTCGGCTTTCCTTGTCCTATCACTTACCAGCTACCTTATCGCTCAACTTAGCCGCAGAACGTTCTTCACAACCTACGTTTGCCGGTCCACTCGTTTGCCGATAAAATGCCTACAAAAAAGTAAATGAAATCAATTGTTTTAAAATTATTTGCCACTCACACTTGCCAACTTCAGTGAAATACCATTCTGTCACAGAAAACATTTTTTTTTACGCTTAATAGATCTTTGTTTGGCCACTATCTCGCCTGATGTGAAGCGATGATGTGGCCTAAGATGAAGCACATAGATCTAGAGAGGTAGTTGTGCGGCTGCTCAGACCCGTCTCCCCGATGGTTCACCGAACATCATCCCGAAACACAACTAGGTCGTTTGACGGCATGGCTTTGTTCGGTGGGTGGTATTACAACCACGGCCAGAGCCTACCACCCCAAAGCGCGTAAGCGGGTTTCATCACGATGTTTTCCTTCACTGTTTTAGAGCGAGCGTGCAAAATCTGCACTTAACTATAAGTCATTGGTGCAGGGCCGAGTCGGGAATCGAACCCAGGTCCGTCGGATCGAAAGACACACGAGTTCCCGCTGAGCCACACTCGCTCTTTAAAACATACTAAATTACAGAAGAGGTGTACTATACATCTTCTGCTTAGTTTTAGTCTGAGGGTTTCTTTCGTTTGCACAAAGGTGCTCCGAAGCGGGCCATATTTTTACTAAAAATATTGGCCGGCCATGCTTACTTAGGTATACCAACTTACTAAGTCGGCGCGGTGACCCGAAAGTGGCTCTTGACCTCCAGCAACAAAAGACGCCACTGATCTCAACATTGCGCGGTATCTTGCCAGTCAAGC
Organism: Petrophora chlorosata; assembly: GCA_951640565.1. NCBI lineage: Eukaryota > Metazoa > Arthropoda > Insecta > Lepidoptera > Geometridae > Petrophora > Petrophora chlorosata. The sequence continues at coordinate 6,011,352 of OX621205.1, read as the reverse complement.
GGCTGGAGTTCACGTAGATCGTTTTTGACCTCGTTTAGTCAACGAGGTAACCAGCCCCACTACCCATATGTCCCTCAAGCGCCAATCGTATATCGTGTTGAGCTCAAATTAAGGCATAGCTTCACTGCGGCTAATGAGATGCGGTCCAATTATTGTCAATTTAGGCAAGAAATCGAATTAATCTCATTAATTTACACCAAAATACGATAACTACAAGTTGAGATAAACTTAATGGGACAAAATATGGCATCATAAGATATTGCCGCAGTGATTTTACACCCTAATCTGAGCTCAGCACGATATACGATTGTCGCTTGAGGGAGATATGGGTACGGGGGCTGGACTGTTCAACAGGTCAGCTCATATAGGCTAGTTTTGCAGCCCGATCATTCTCCACGCGCGCGAGGTCGCCGTACCATCGAAGCCTATGTGACTTGATCTCACCCAAGATGTTACTTCTTTTATTGAGGTTACTATACCAGGTATGGCAACATTTTGGGACTTTCAGGGTAGGTACCTTTTCCTTTGCAGTGAGCAAGATTTGAACACAGGGTGCACTTTTGAAAAAATAAATGCTGCATATTCTGAAAAACGTTTCTTCATTTGTGATAAATCTACGTTTGACCACCATCTCGCCTGATGTTAAGCGACGATGTGGCCGATGTGTGAGGGTGTGTGAGGGTGTGTGAGGGTGTGTGAGGGTGTGTAAGGGTGTGTAAGGGTGTGTGAGGGTTTGTGAGGGTGTGTGAGGGTGTGTGAGGGTGTGTGAGGGTATGTGAGGGTTTGTGAGGGTGTGATGTGATGATTTGATTTGATGGTTTACTTTGCGGGAAACATTGCTGGTGGAAAATAAGGTCGATTAAGACCATATTGTTATTTTTATGAGTAATGTAGTAATTTTTTCTGCCTCACTGTAACTTTTTTCAAAAAACCAAATATGCATACTGTTTTTATTTTCGCAAAATACACCCGATGTTTTCAAAGAACAAATCTTCCTTACTGCAAAATAAAAGGTACCCCGAAAGTCCCAAAATTAAACCACACCGTATATACTTACATAGGTCAAATAGTAGGTACCTACTTACCTAACTACCTACTATTAGATATTCTGTGCCACTGCGTTATTGATTCTAAAAGTACTAGCAAAATGACCGACCACTCTTAGTCTATTTTTAGGGTTTCGTACCCATAGGGTAAAACGGGACCCTATTACTAAGACTCCGCTATCCGTTCGTCTGTCTGCCTGTCCGTCTGTCACCAGGCTGTATCTCATGAACCGTGATAGTTAGACAGTTGAAACGTTCACAGATGATGTATTTCTGTTGCCGCTATAACAACAAATACTAAAAAACCGAATAAAATAAACATTTAAAGGGGCTCACATACAACAGACATGATTTTTTTGCCGTTTTTTTAGATGGTACGGAACCCTTCGTGCGCGAGTCCGACTCGCGCTTAGCCGGTTTTTAATAGAATAGTATCTTCTGCAATATAAAAGTTGCTTTTATTTTTAAAGTCGTTACACCAGCATCGCTTGAGCTCTGCTGGTCTTTGTTACGTTCAATTTAATTCTATTTTCAGTACGCTTGTTGTTATTTTTCCTGTCAGTAATTGAGACGTTTTCGTGATTTTGTTCGAACGACTTCTGTGAAGTTAAGGGTGTTGTTATGCTGTCTAGATAATTATGGAATAATATATTAACATTTAAAAATACCCAACTATGTTTAGAAATAGGATTTTCCTCGTGAACTTGACGGTTCTAAATGCCGAATTATCGAGTGCCCAAATCAAATAAAATAAAAATACTTAATAATGATATGTAACATGTCAAATTTTATCCAAAACGAATATTATGTTGCTAAAATTAAATTAAATTAAACATAATCAATAATATCTAATATTTAACATTTTCCCGTTTCTAAAATAAATACCTAATGAAAAAATTGAAAGAATATTTATTTGACTGGATTCCAATCAACGTATTCGGAATATCATTAAATTACTATTACTATTATTTATATTTAAAAAATCAAGACCCAAAATGTTTATAATGCAAGTAGACACAAATAAATTCACTTTTACAGGTCAAAAACCACAGACTCAAAAATAGTAAGTACCTACTTATTAGTAACTACTGACCCAACAAATGTTGTCCTGTTCACACAAAAATCTAATAGAAAAAAAGCACTTTCAGTTTCTCTCAAATTTTCCAATTTTCAGGACCACTTCAATTCTTCTTTCAATCAAAACCTTATTCGGAATATTACGATAATTAAAAAAAAAGCAATTTGGTCCAGCCGTTCTCAAGTGATGCGCTTACAGCATTTTATTTTTATAAAAAAAAAGGACGAGCTATATTATTTTACACTAAGGAAGAAGACCCAAATATATTAATTGGAATAATACTGACGCTTTCTCATTTAGCGAAAAGGTACCTAACCTAATTAAGTAACCTCCAACAATCTTATTAAATTACAAAGGTTTGGAGAACTCATCTCATAGAAGAACAACAATTTTAATTCATAATAACCTTCATAAAAAGATTTACAAAGATACACCGAGTTCATCTTACAAAGCTATGTAAATATACCTACGCATTAAAATAGTACAATCGGCATCTTATTTGAATAGAAATAAAGAAAGAAGAAACATTAACCTCGTCATTTCGAACAAGTTTATTTCAAGTCAGAGTGAACAGGTACTATCTTGGCACGCGTTCTACATCGTCAACCCCATCGTCGCTCACCATCAGGTCAAACGCAAGTCAAGAAAGAATTAAAAAAAAAATTCTTCTCGTGACCACGATCAATGCACCATGATCAAAACATTAAAGTTAGTCAAAATGTCATTTTAATAATTACGTATGCGCGAATAGACCCGATACACTCTAACTAAACATTCACCAATCTTGCAGTTCGTAAGCTAAATCAGACATTAAACAAAAATACGTTAGCTACCAGCCGTTTTGAGAATGTTTCGCGTAGATAACGCAAGTAGTTCAATAAATATCAATAACCCATTAGTTCTGAGTCATAAGCTCCGTACACACTTGCCTCAAATCTAACGATAAACACTTACATCAATGACTTCACCGGTAGCCTAAAGTAGGCCACACACAGTTGATATAAGGCTGTTAACTCACCACGCATGCTGCAATGTGATAGGAGCGGCGATTTGGCAAAATTTGGGTCGTATTTATAAACTAAAATCAGAACTGAGTCTAGGCTCGAGAGAGTTTCAAACCAAGCTTTGTTCGATGAGCGGCGATTTGGCAAAATTTGACTCCTATTTATAAACTAAAATCAGAACTGAGTCTAGACTCGAGAGAGTTTTAAATCAAGCTTTGTTCGATGAGCGGCGATTTGACAAAATTTGGGTTGTCTTTATAAACTTAAATCAGAACTGAGTCTAAACACGAGAGTTTCAAGTCAAGCTTTGTTCGATGAGCGAACAGCGATTTGGCAAAATTTGGGTCGTATTTATAAACTAAAATCAGAACTGAGTCTAGACACTAGAGTTTCTAGTCAAGCTTTGTTCGATGAGCGAGCGGCGATTTGGTAAAATTTGGGTCGTATTTATAAACTTAAATCAGAACTGAGTCTAGACTCGAGAGAGTTTCAAATCAAACTTTGTTCGAAAAGCTGCGATTTGGCAAAATTTGGGTCGTATTTATTAACTTAAATCAGAACTGAGTCTAGACTCGAGAGAGTTCCAAGTCAAGCTTTGTTTGATAAACGTAACAAGAAACTACATTCATAAATCACTCATTTAAACGTCATAGGTGATTTCAATTCAGTTGATTTTTATAAATATATCAAATCCGAGAGTAAAATTAAACAAATAAACATTATCTAGTGTTAATTATTTCCAAATCTAGATAAGTCTAGACAAGACATTAACTGTTACAACTGTTGCAGCTGTTGTTTGTTACCTAAAGCATATGTTTATGTAGAGATTCCTATAAATATGCCTAAGGTATGACGCATAAAAAAACACTTGCACAGGCATTCAATAACAAAGCCATACCGTACCTACATGTTAAGCGAAATGCTCCGTTTTAGCTTAGTTATCGTCTTACAGCTAAATGAACTCATCTGTACGTCTACTTTTACTCAAGTCACTTAGAATGAAAACGATAAAAGAAATTTGTGCCATTAAATCCAAGCCATCACCCAATTATGAGCTTACTGCTTATTGATTCACATACGCATGGGTGTAGGCAGCAGAGTTGAGTCGATAAGAAGAAAAAACCTAAAAGTGGTTTATGCATATCTGAAAAAGCTTTTTAATAGAAAATGGATTTCTCAGCAGTACCATATCATGGATGGGTATTACTTTATTTTTGCTATATTATAAATTATCATTTTTACCTTGCGTCGTCTCACTTGCTGGGTAAATGCCCATCCCCTCTTTCCATGCTTTTCTGTCCATTGACATAATTATGTCCTTTGTGGTAATCTACGGTGTAATTTATCTCTATTCCGAATTTCATTTAATCCGTTGAGTCGTTAAAGTGTTTCGCATTTATAATATTAGTGTGATTGATAATTGTATAGCCACGGTGAGTTTGACCCTCATGTTTTTTCCATCGCTCTAATCCAAGATATAATTAGATTTTCATATAGGCGGCCAACGTCCGGCGTGCAAATGAGAGTAAGGTTAAAACCAGGTTTAAAATTAAGCCACCGACACAGATTGTTGACTCTTTTGTTTTTAATTTAGGTAAATAGCCTACATTTGTTAGGAGCGTGATATCATCATCATCAGCCCATTACGTTCCCACTGCTGGGGCTCGGGCCTTCCCTTATAGAGAGAGCATGAGTCTTAAGCCATAATCCACCACGCTGGCCCAGTGCAGGTTGGTAGATTTCACATATCCTTGAATATTTGTAATTAATTGGACATGCCGGTTTCCTCACGATGTTTTACTTCACCGTTTTTACAGCAAATTTAATGCCGTCGATATTTTTTGAAATGTTTGATTATGAGCGGTAATTTCATTTTAAAGTGACAGTTAATCAATTCCTTTTGTACGTAATTGACAGGTTCCGATTTCGTTTGATTCCGTGACCTTTTTAATTGAGCAATATTTGCACACTTTTGGTTTATTGTGTATTCTTCTTAAGGGTTGAACTACATCTGGCCGCACCGAGTCACACTTTCCTATGCTTTTGTCTTTTCTTGCCAGTTATAATGCCGCCAAGCAGTAGATGAATTATGTCCAAAGCATATGTATACCTATTTATCTGTAAACGTTTTACGTTTTCACCAGTCTCGGCTCTCCTAGGAAATACTGAACACCGCGGCTGCCGCGTCAGTTGCTATTGTGCATTGTGAAGGTGATTCCTTTTCATATAGACCTACAACATGCTTACAACATTATTTGAATGGCAGGCTCGCACGATGGTCTGAGACATGCTTGAATGTTATAACAATTAGGGCGCATTTAAACTTATTTTAAAATTCTTTATCACTGACATAAATATGTAAGCTTCGCCGTCGTCGGTGCTATTTTTTTCTACTATATTTAATATTTTTTTTTGCCTCGCGTACGTTTTAACATCGGCATCATCATAGGCCTGTTCCATCTAAAGAGATGACATCAGAAGTTTCATATGCCCAGTAATTTCTTTGACTACAATGCCCTTCAAACCGGAACACAGTAATGCATGTAAACTACTGCTTGGCGGCAGAAAAAAAAAAAGAATAATTGTGCTGTTTTTGTCCTAAATATTTTTTTCGGCTATCTCCGCTGAAGTCTGCCGCGTGCCGTCGCGTCAGACATTATAAGGGAAATTATTCATCATCATCATCATCAGCCCATCACATTCCCAACGCTGGGACAAGGGCCTTCTCTCATAAAGACAGTATGGGCCATAATCCACCATGCTGCTGGCCCAGTGCGGGTTGATGGATGTTACAGGTTCTTGAATTTTTTTGATCAATTCTTGGCCATGCCCGTTTCCTCACGATGTTTTCCTTCACCGTTTTTAGAGCGAGTGTTAAATCCGCACATAACTTAAGACTTAAGATTAAGAAAGTCAGTGGTGCGGAGCCAGCGGGGTTCGAACTCGAGTGCGTCGGATCGAAAGTCGCAGTCGCTCCCACTGAGCCACACTCGCTCTACTTAGGGATATTATTGCCGATATTATATACACAGTTAGTGCACCATGCAACACATACATAAGTATAACACAATGCAGTCACTCCCACGGTAAATGTCTCTATGATATATAATTTAAGCAAGTAATTACTTAGAAATCGTATCAATAACACAAGTGGGTCCAATCACCGACCTAAAATGGTTAAACTATTTCTCATTTACTATAACAGTAGATATCTTAGATAGCCTAATTAGATAAGATAGATAGAGATCAGATTATTATAAAAATATCTAGAGCTATTAACTTCTCAGTTTGGGAAAAAAAGTTGAACGAGATATAATCTTGTTGAGGTAATTTGAATTTGAATGTTGAATTTGAATTGAATTGAATTTGAATTATTTGTGAGTTTATAGAAAAGTGTTTGGCTAGGACAAAGAGGAAACAAGTGAAAGGCTACCTGGTTCGACTCGCCCGACGTGCTGCATCTTTTTACGGCGTAGTATCTCGTCTCTTTCCTCTGCATTCAAACTGATTTTCGATGGAGTTGATGCCCGCTGAGTTACTAGGCGCGGGAATCGCTGCTGATGTTAAAATTCCGTCGTTTTAGGAATTATTTTGAGAATTATGGAGCTCTACTCGATCGCGGCCGGCCAGTTGTCAACAACTGTTTTACACTACCCCCCGGTTAGTCAAAGAAATTATATTATAGGAAGGATTGAAGGTAGTTTGGAGAGAAAGGTTGACAGGCTTCGTTTACAAATTAAAATATAAGAAAAGTTGCGTTCATAAATTGTAAGCTCACCAATGTTGCGAACATTGCTAAAAAGTATTTTTAAATAACCTTTGTTTTACCTACCTGTTGAAGATAATGTGTGTGCCTACAAAAGGTGGTGCTTGACTAAAGTGACGAGACAAGAGGGCACGTCTAAACTACTTTCTTCAATTAGAAAAATATCATACATATACACTTACCATTGACTTATTTTTGGGTTTGGCACGAACTCCTCTAAATAATAATAATAATAACACATATAAGTATATATTAGTATATTTATACGTTGTGTGTAAGTTGTACCAGACCCCAGACACTCCATACAAATTCGCCGAGCTAACTGTCTAGTACTACTACTGGCGCACCGGCCTGTCCGCACACGTTTTGTGTGTGTGCGTAATTATTGTAGGGATGAGCTAATACGAATCGAGCGCGACAAGGATAACGCTATACGTAAGCAACCTAAGTATTTCTCTTTCACACCCACTATCGCTTGGCTGCATATGCGGTTCGTAAAATTAGGCAATTAACGGATATAGCTACGGCTCGGTTAGTTTACTTTGCATACTTCCACAGCATAATGTCATATGGCATTTTGCTGTGGGGTTCTGCTGCGGATATAGATACTATTTTTATATTACAGAAGCGTGCGGTTCGCGCGATTTACGAGTTGGGTCCACGTGACTCGTTAAGGGATTTTTTAAGCAAGTTAATATATTAACTTTACCTTCTTTATATATTTATGAAAATATAATGCATGTTCGCAAAAACTTCCAAAAATTCAAAGTAATAATAATTTGACGTTCATAAGTGCGTCTGTGATGCCAAAATGATTAAAGAGATTTTGTTTTTTTTTTATTTTGATTTTGCTGGGAGACGCGAAATACCAAAAAATCTTCGAATCTTATTTGTGTAAGTGGTTTCTTTGCATCCATACACAGAACAATACCGGACCATTTTAAAAGAGATAGGCAGACCTCCGTCAGTCACGTCAGGTCCTGGTCAGCTCCACCGTCTTCAGCCGTTCTCAAATAGTCAGGGTCAAAGTCAAATAGTCAGCCGGCCTGCTCTACCTCTGTAAAGCAGGTCGTCGTCGTCATCCAAAAAGGCCATAACAACCTCAAATAACATCAATTGATCGCACATATAAAATAAACATTTGACTCTCACTCATTAGTCATTGCAGCGAGCGGTGACAACCGAGTGACGCAAGCACGGCATTGCCCATTTTTTCATCGGTTATTTGCGGGTGACGACAAATTAGCGGGCGGGTGGGAGTGTCGCTTCTTTACGTAGTAATATTTAGTTTTCTTTGGTTGTACCATACATGTCTCGGCAAGAGTTCTTTAAGAAAACGGGCTTAAATACAAATAATAATAAATAATCACAATACTACATGTCGGCTACTTCAAATCATATTTCCACAGTTTTTATTTAGGCCATTCCTCTTTTTTTTTTATGTAACTGAGTGACGAGACGAGCTGGTCCTTTGCCTGATGGTAAGCAATACGCCAGATCCTCTTTTTCAGGCTCTTTTTCTTTGTCGTTAGGCATATCGGAGGCCTTTGAGCGAATTAAAAAACTCTGTCTTGGGTTGGCCACACACCCGAGACAGACAGGCAAAGTTCTTATTTTATGAATACTTACGCATGATGTGAACGCGGTGCACAGGCGCTTATATAGGATCTTATATGTAGGATATCTATACATATATTATAGTGTTAGCTGTCAAGTAGTCAGTGAGCAGTGGTGGGGCGCGATCCCTATAAAGGCCAGCGCAGGATGTAAGTCTGCCATCTACACACGGGCCATTTTAAGATCAGATAAAGAATCTAGATTACCGGCACGATATATTTCACTTTGCTCTTTGACTTCCATTCAACGATAACCAAAACGTGATACTCTTACGCATAGATACAACCTTTAATCAGGTGTTAAATGGGATCTCAGGCACTCGCTCTTATCACAGAAGACATAGAGTTGAAACTAGCTACTGTTGGTTGTCAGTCTCACGTCATCGCTTATCAACCATTATCGCTATCAGTGCATGACGCACGGTTGTCATACAAGAGGGGTAATTTACATCTACCTATTTATTGTAGGCCTAGTACTAAGCTTACGCGTCGATAGATGCTAAAGAACTGGATGAAGGCACGTTTTCGAACGCTGCTACTGCTAACAGCAAGCATGGTAGGTACCAGAGCTTTGCCAGTTATTCTGCCGCCAAGCAGTAGTGCGCAAGCATTACTGTGTTCCAGTTTGTAGGGCATGGTTGTCAGCGAAATTACTGGGCATATATGAGACTTAATATCTGATGTCTCGGGGTGATGAGCGCAGTGCTGTCCTACGCAGTGTTTTTTATGTTATTAAAAGTTTTGGCACTGCAATTGTTATGGGCAGGCGTGGGGCTTACCATCAGGCGAAAGACATGCTCGTCTTATCACTCAGTTCCATAGAAAAAGCAAGCTAAAGAGGTAGACAGTGCCGTCTGCCATCGCAGCTTAGCAGATTACAGTTTTGCTGTTTGTCGTGTTGCTGGAAATCGTACCTAGAGAAATTTTTTTATTGCAATTTAAATGCTATGAGTAGTGCTTTTTCATTTTTAATTCAGTTTGCATTTCACCTACTGAAATGTGAAACTTTCAAATTGCATTTCCTATTGACATGAAAATCTGGCACACATTATAATATGACAACTCATAAATTATAATCAGCGTCATTATCAGACCATTACGTTCCCACAGCTGGGACTCGAGCCTTCCCTTCTAGAGAGAGAGTATGGCCCACGCTGGCCCAGTGCGGTTTAGTGGATGTCACATGTCCTTGAGTTTTGTGAAAAATTCTTGAACATGCCAGTTTCCTCACGATGTTTTCCTTCACCATTTTTAGAGCGAGTGTTAAATCGGCACATAACTTAAGAGAGTAATTAGTGCGGGGCCAGCAGGGTTCGAACTCGAATGCGTCGGATTGAAAGTCGCACGTGCATACTATGCCACACTCGCTCTCAACTATAACACATCAGCTCATTTAATATTCATAATGACCTATTTATCTATATAATAAAAGAACAGGGTTTTTTTCTACAATCATCGCACAGCCAAAACCGCTTAACATAGAAACCTGAAATTTGGACCACGTGTTTTACAAGTAGTGAAGGCATCATTTAAGAACGGATTTTTCGAAATTTGACCTTTAAGTGGGTCAAATGAGGTCATAAAGGATGTATGGAGAAAAAAAAATCTTTTACCGCACGATCACGAAACTTTGGCAGTATACTATGCAAATAAAATAAAAGAACACGTGTATCACAGTTTTTTGAAAATCAACCGTTAAAGGGGGGTTAGGGTGGTTTTTTAGATTGGAATGCGGAAACTATAATGTATGCTGCGGTGATTGTTTCTTGACCAATAGTTATCAAATTTTGTGTGAGCATTAAGCATGTAAATACAAGGAACTTGTTTTTGGCTTTTTTCGAAATTCAACCCTTAAGGTTATTTATTGGGGTCGCAAAGTTTCCATGGTGTAGGTTTTTTTAGTTAAGTTATGAAACTTAATCAATTGACTAAACATAAGAATATAAAAATATTATTTCAGTAACTTTTCAAAAATCAACCCCTAAGGTAATTAAATAGGGCCGCAAAGTTTGTATGTAGTAGGATTTTTTATTAATGCGACACTATAGCTACAGTAAAGAAACAGGGTAAATAAATTAATTTTGATCAAGTTTAAAAATAAGTTTTCAGCATTTTTCAAAACTCAACCCCTTACTGGGTTAAACGAGGTGGTAAATTTTACATAAAAAAAATCTTTGTTTATTGCGATGAAACTTGGTACATACCTGACAAAACATTATTAGAATATGATTTGCCATTGAAAATCATCCCTTAAAAGGGTTAAACAGGGTGGAAAGTGAAGATTATTATTTTTAAGCTACAACGATGAAATGTGGTGTACGTGGTAAGCTAATGAAATTATAGATGTGTATTTCACCATTTTTTGAAAATCATCCCCTAACAAGCCTAAGCGGGGTGGTAAAATTTGTATAGAAAATCTTTGTTTATGAAGTTTCGTGGCTATGATAAAACTTGGTAAAAGAAGATAGTTAAAACGTGATTTATAATTTTTGAAAATCATCCCTTAACATGATTAAACAGGGTGGAAAGTGAAGATTATTATTTTTAAGGTACAGCGATGAAATGTCGTATATGTGCTTAGCCAATGAAATTATAGATATGTATTTCACATTTTTTTTAAATCATCCCCCAACCAGCGGGGTGGTAAATATTGAATAGAAAATCATTTTTATTTATGAAGTTTGTGGTTATGATGAAACTTGGTACACAAACTAAGAAAAAGGAGATAGTTAAAACGTGATTCACATTTTTTTTAAATCTACCCCTAACCAGGTTTAATAAGGGTGAAATGAAGTTACATTTTTTGAAGCTACGACGATGAAATTCGGTTCATATACTCAGACAGATAAACTTTAAGCACCTGTTTCACCATTTTGCTGGAATCATCCCTAAACCGGTTCAAACGGGGTGGTTAAGTGTATATGGAGAATCTTTGTTCATGAAGTTATGGTAATTAAATTTGGTACACATAGTAAACAAAAGAAATAAATTGAAACGTAATTAGGCATTTTTTGAAATTCACCCTCTAACAAGGTTAATCAGGGTGGATAGTATCAAATATATTTCAATGGTATGATGTTTAAATTTGTTACAAATATTCAGCCAATAAAACTCTTAACACGTATTCCACCACGTTTTGAAATCATCCCCATAGCAGGGTTATACAGGTTGGTAAAGATTGTATGGAGAATTTTTGTTTATGAAGTTGTAGCAATGAAATTTCGTATACAGACCAAGCAAAAGTAATAAATTTAAATGAAACTCACTATATTAATGAACTTCTAAAAACGTTAAACAAGGTGGAATTTAACATTTTTTCTAAACCTACGACGGTGAAATTTGGTACAAATACTAATCGAAGATACTATACGCACATGTTTTACCACTATTTAAACATCTTAAAGATCTAAACGGGATGGCAAGTATTTTAGTGAAAAACCTTTGTTTCTAAGGTGAAAGCAAAACTTGGTATATAGACTAGGCAAAAGAAATGAATTCTAACGTAATGCAATTTTTAGCAATTTCTTTATTCGTACAAGACTTTAATAGACTTTTAAAATGCAACATTCAGAAAAGTAAGAAATACTCAAGGAAGAAAAATACTCAACTCTTGCTGAATATTTGAAAATCTTTGATTGACTACATCAATCAAAGATTTTCAAATATTCAGCAACTTTTGTCGTTGATCGTACGTGTCGCAAATCGGGAAATGAGGATATCTGGAATTTCGCGAAATTCCTAGGGATGGTATAAGGTATAATCATGTATGGGAAGGACCACTTCTCTGCGGTCCGACTAGCTTTTACCCCTAGAGTGTATATAAAAAGCGCGGAGCCAGAAGCTCGCGAGTAGTTTCTGAGCAAAACGAGTGCGCAAGGCCAGAATTAAGCGAGGGGGAGAGGTGGCGAGCGTAGCGAGCCGGCGACCTCCCGAGTGGAGTGATGGTCGAGTGCGCGAGTGGTGCGAAGTGATGACAAAGCGAGAGTTCTGGCGAGAGCCTATTCATTAAAACTGTGCGTCGTATCCCTAGGGATTTCATGAAATCCCTGGTATCCTCATTTCCCTGCGACATACAATATTTTTTCTGGAGCTACGACGATTGACTTTTGGCTAAAATACTAACATATACTTAGACAAAAAAACTATTGACACATGTATTTATTACCATCGTTTTGAATACCATCCCCTGACAGGTTTAAACAGATACTAAAAGTTTGTAAAGATAATATATGTTTACTAGCTGACCCGGAAAACGTTGTTTTGCCATATGAATTATTTCTAGAGTATGAAAATATATTTTATTTATTGAAAGTGTGTGCGTATGTGGTATATGAGTGGAAGAGCCATGGACCGCTGTGAACAATGACGTAATGTGAAAATAACAACACAACAAATACATTTTTTTTAATTTATTGTATAACTTTTATTTTTAAATTATATATACAACGAATTCTGTAAATATTAGTCAACAGTATTAATCTTTTATTGCAATGGAGTGTACAATATAAACTTGCTATTTTGCTGCTCCCAAGCGGAGGAGTTTGGCAAAACGGAACCCATTAATCAGCTATCGACCTAAGTTAAAAAGTGCAGTTAAGTTAAGTTTTTGTCAATTTTTTTTCACCTGAAAAGAAAGTTTTTTTTGGGGTGAGCCACCCTCAACACTTAGGGGTATAAACATTAGTTATAAACCTATTCTCAGAACTACTGAATATACATATGCGTACGGTTCGGAAGGGGATGGTAATGGTACAGGAGGGGAACAATAACACGATAAGAGATTTGCTAGGGAGGACGATAAAGGTTAGGATTGGAATAGGATCGGAAGCAGAGAGGGACGGTAACGGAATAAGAGTGGGATGGTAACGGGATAGAAGTGGGACGGGGTATCAGGACCAGAGCAGGGTCCCAATTCACAATGTCAACTCGATAATTTCTTTCTTCGAAATCACGTCGATTCCTTTATTAATAAACGACATCTCTATGACGAATTCATATATTCATATATATGACGCGTCATAGATAATACAAATTTCGCAGATGTCGTTTATTAATGAAGGATACGACGTTTCCTCGAAGCAAGGAATCACCAAGTTGTCATAGTGAATTGGGGCCCAGTACGGTAACGAGATAGGAGCGGGACGATAACAGGATAAGAGTGGAAAGGACACGAAACAGAAGCGGTACGGTACGGTAACGAGATATGAATACGAGCGGGACGGGAACTGGAACGGGAATATGGTGGGACGGAAAATGGTCGGAAGCAGGATGAATACTTCACTACGCGTACGAAGTCGCGGGCATCAGCTAGTTATGAATATTTATGAATGCATAGGAATCAAATGCAATCAATTATGCGGTGAACATGAGAACAATGCGGTTCTCTGACCACTTATCAAAATAAATATAGAATTGAACTCATGGAATTACTAATTATTACATATCTATAATCCGCAATGCTTAAATTAATTATGAATATATAATAGAAATATACTTTATCGCATAGTTTATGACTTTTATCCACGTGTACGTTTACTTAATTCTGAGTGTATATCTGTTTGTCTATAATAGGTTAAAAAAATTGAAATATGCCCCTCAGTTTCTTGCCGTATCTTCCGCGTGATTCTTTTTCCAATACCGTGGTAGAGTCATGGTGATAATTTGACGTTCATAAGTCCGTCTGTGATGCCAAAAATGAATAAAGAGCTTTTGATTCGATGATGATTTTGTTTTCATTTTCAAAGAAAAAAATAATGTGACAGAAAGCTGTCAGTGGGCAACAATGACAGTTTCAAACAGAGGAAAACGAGTGACGCGGTAATATTGTAATCTAAAAGCTTGGTCTCGCTGCGGCACAGAATACATAACAGTTTCTTAGACCGGCTACGACTCCACGGTGGCGGCGCGGCGCACGAATGATTCCGAAACTCTCCGACTACACAAGTAGGCAGTGTGTTGTGTTATTATACACACTGCCTACTTGTGTATGGATACTAGGATGGGTAGAGGCGCCAGTCAATGCGTGCGAGTGAATAATATCGCGTATCGTTTTCTCTCACTTTTATTTCCATTGGCTAACTCGCTCTCACAAATATGGTGGAGCAAGTAGAATATTAATATTTTATTATTATACAAAATATCATGGATACTTCATACCGAGTGGAAAGTAATCCCATGTGACTTATTTTACTTTCCTAAGTGATTATAACACCTAAATAAGCACGCAGGCATCTTTAATGAGTTTTTGTTGAAAATACGACCACGTAAGACACAAGCGTTCACGACTGTGGTCCAAACGCGACTAAGTGCAAGTGTGTCGCGAGACACACTTGAGAAGGTCCATCTTTGAAACTGTGTCACTCGTCTTCCTGTGTTTGAAACTGTCACTGGTGGACAAGCAGTTCTTAAATTAGGTAATATTTCTCTTCTACTTCTTAATTTCACGCAAAGGAAGTCGCGGGTCTTAACTAGTAATACATAAAATTGGAAGCTTCTACAAAATTTACGGCTTTGATAACATGCCAACATAGCTCGATCATCCGCGATATCAGTTTTATCTAATCTTGCTTAACAGCGTAGCTTAACTAAAAGAAATGTAAATTACCTGTAACTTTACGGTATACTCTTTAATAAAAGTACATTTATCAGTCGGAATAATTATTTTATTGTGATGTGGTGTGCTTCGTGTTTTTATTGAAAAAATTGAAGGGACGAACAGTTGGCTTTGCTGAACGCAACGTTTTCCTGTAGGAGTGGTAGTGACATGTTGTATTGCAAATTTCTATGCACTGCACTTTGCATCATGTGAGATATCAGTTTATGAGTGTCATAAGTGAATACGTTGACTGTGTGTGTGTGCGATTGAAACAGGAGCAGTGGTTCTTGCAACTTTTTGTGAGTAGAATATAACAATGGAGAAGCAGTGGAAACTCGGACACCTCAGACGGACATTCTCACAATCTTATGGTAAACAAATTTTGTATCCCAATATTTTTATAAACTAAATACTAGCGACCCGCCCGGCTTCGCAACGATGTAATTTGATAAAAAAAAAAAATTACTAATGTGGTGGAATTATTTGATGACTTGATTGATTGATTGATAACGCTTTATTGTACACCAAAAACATAGCAAGAACAAATAAAAATAGAACTTAACAATTTGATTATTGCAATGGGCGGTCTTATCGCTAATAAGCGATCCCTTCCAGACAACCTTTGGACTTGATCACACATTGAATTTTCTCTGCTATACAAAAACTTAGAATGTATTGTATGTATTAAACTTCCTTAAAAAAGTGTAGAAAGTCAAGTCGTATTATCGAAGTCCGTAACGTGGTTCAGAAGAAGTAAGGAAGGAGAAACAGAAATGAGGACGCGGATAGCAACTTTGTTTTATAAATATTTATAGCGAAGAGCCCCCTGATTTTAAGTGATCTGCCTAAATGTAGAGTAAATAAAAAAATATTGAGATGGCATATCAGAATATATATACTTTTATCTACCCTCGTAGATATTCGTAAAAAGAAAACAACGTAACAAAACTAGGCACAATTTTAATTAAATTATGAAAAACAAAATGGTTAAAATTACCAAAAACAATTACAAAACAAAAATACTACGAAGACCTATAAAGCCTAAACCGTTCAGCACCAAGTCCCGAGCAAAAAAGTGCCGCTCCTCAGTCTCACGCGCTTGTTGTTGCTTACAGCGCCCCTATCGGCACCGTTTTAAAACAAGCCGCGCTCTGATTGGCTGTCAAGATGACCGCGACCATGCGAGTTGTCTTCCGTTTTACTTATTCTCCAATAATACATATATCTTAATATCTAATGCCTCGAGGTGATAAGCGCAATACAGTGCTACAGTGTCTTCATGGTATTAAAAGTTCTGGGTGGCACAGCAATTGTTATGGGCAAGCGTGGCGCTTTCATCAGGCGAACAACTTGCTAGGCTTATCACACAGTTCCATAAAAAAAACATCCGAATCCCTTTCGAAACGGATGGAAAGAAGTGGAAATATTTCATGGAAATAAGTGAAATTTTGTACATGTCCTTGAGTGGAGACCGCGAATCGGCAAGTGTAGGACGCCCACCGGCCAGATGGAGCGACGACCTGCGAAAGGCGGCCGGAAGAATTTGGATGAGAAGAGCCGAAGACCGGGCTCAGTGGCGTTCATTAGGAGATGCCTATGTCCCGCAGTTGACGACTACAGTATGATGATGATGAAGTGACATTTAGTGGATTCTATCGATTTTTGGTCACCTATAAAGTTTTTAATTAAGTATTTTATTTTGGATGACGCCCACGACATAGGCCTCTAGCCTAGTGTGGGACAGTAATCAGAAACAGTGCGCATAGTAAATTCTTTGCAATGTATAAAAATGTGCTAAACATGCTTAGTTTAACTTAGTTTCATAAGTACCTTCGAATAAGTTCATTGCTAAATAAACATTTTTTTTTATAAATAAGTAGAAACATTTTCGAGATATTCATCAAATTCATTATGTAACGTTGTGCTTTTACTGATCATAACGTCACACAGATAATCTATACTGATAAATCTGTTTATCAATACAACATGCCGTCTTACTTGTTTCCATTATGTTTAACTCCTATCTTTATCACTTTGACTACTTAAAATATTATGTTTTACACAGTTAATTAATTAGTAGGTATCAAGTTGAAATAGCGTTGTATTCATTTACTAGTTACGCCACGCGGTTTTAGCCCCGCAATTAAAATTTGGTTTGGAGTTGCTTCCTCGGAAACCGTTCGTTTTTCCATGATAACGCGGTTTTACCCGCGTTTTTCCAGGATAAAAAGTATCCTATGTCCTTTTTTTCCAGGACATCAAGTAGCAACGTACCAAATTTTAGCCAAATCCGTTTATAGTTTTTGCGTGATTGTTAACAGAAATCTATCCTTCCGTCCATCCTTAAAATAAATAAATAAAAATAAAATAGCCTTTTATTACCCAAATAAAATACATTTTAACTATATCTATACACACATATATATATATATATATATATATATATATATATATATATATATATATATATATATATATATATATATATTATGTTATTTATCATTATTTTGTATATTTTTTTTCTTAATTTGTCTTGGGCACCCAAATTTGAGTGTAGGCCTCCTCCATGCGATGCCACGTTTTGCGATCCTGAGCGAGTCGTGTCCAAGTTCCACCCGCCACATCCACGACGTCATCGTACCATCTTCTCCGTCCCCTTGTCCGCGCTCCGTCTCTGGGTTGCCAGTGAACAATGCGCTCCTTACGAAATAATAATAATATACGACGAGCAGTGGACGAAGCAGTGTCCAATAACTTAATAGATAAGCAGTAAGTAATACTACTAGCAAAATACTGCTGATTTGAGAAATTCCTTAAGTAAACGTGTACACTTTTACTAACTACATATTTTATCGTTAAATTATAGTTACGTGAAGTGAAATATAATTTAACTCACATCGATATTATTTTCTAAAATTGATGTGATAAGAAAGATGGCGAAAAATTTGTAGTTTAAATTTTTGTCTTGCGTTTGACCACTATCTCACCTGATGGTAAGTGACAATGCAGTCGACGATGTAGCACGCTTGCCAAGATAGTACCTGTTCACTCGATATTTGAAGATTCTAAGATTGTTTAAAAATCGTGGGTATTAATTATACAGTAGGCATACTATGTGCATATTATTAATCTCAAACGATAACATAATCATTAAGCCTCAGACATGGCTTTCACTGTTGTGCTAAGACAACCGAGCCGTGCCCTCCGAAGCGCGGTAGCGCTCTATATCACAAACTATCATGTTATGCAAAGTGCAAGACACGTGCATTGTCTAATAGGCCTTAAGACACACGTTACTAGCACCTAGTATTCGATATGTGATAGAGTCTAGTCCCCTCGTATGCCCTTGAATACTGTAACAAATGAATACCGCAAATATGTCAATATCAAAGCCAGTCATACTTTGCCACATTATAAATATAGAACTAGTATCAGTCTACGCCGCGTGGTCGCGGCATGCGTCGCCTTATCAGCGCGACCTTACTGTGCATACGTTCTTATATTTACTATAAATTAAAAAGATAATGTTTCATAATACGACAAACAATATAGGATAGAAACAGAGGTACTATATTGCGCTTAGTTAAATTTTCGCTGCGGAACGTGTAACAACAGAGTAGGACTTAAATTTGAATAAAATATGCTATAGACAAGACACATGGTTTACTGAATATCAGTCAATGGTGGTGAATAGTTGAATACATTTCTACAGGACTTCTTAACATGTAACAATTGAAGGAGTCTATTGAAATATTTTTTAAACCCGTGAAATTTTACGTGACTATAGATGCTAGAATAGGTATGTCTACTTATTTATCAGTGTGTATAATGTGCTAGTGATAACTGATAATAAAATTCACGTGCTTCCAAAAATAAATACTTAAGATCGAATTGAAAAACAGAGCAGCTGAGAGAGTGCGACTTACCAACTAAACTCAAAAGTGTTAAGATTTCAAAATAGACTGACCTAAACTGTAATCAAGGCAGAGATGTTAGTTTTAACCGACTTCAAAAAGGAGGAAGTTCTCTATTCGATTGTATTTTTTAACCGACTTCAAAAAAGGAGGAGGTTCTCTGTTCGATTGTTTTTTTTTTTTTCATGTTTGTTACCTCGGAACTCCGTCACTTATGAATTGATTTGAAAAATTCTTTTTGCGTCGGGTTCAGTATAGCTACGAAGTGATCCCATATAAATTTCATCGATATGTGACCTTGGACTTCGAAGATACATTGAAGTCGGTATTTGTTTTTTTCTAAAAATTAATTATTATATTTATTTTGTATGTCTGTTACCTCAGAAATTCGTCATTTAAGAACCGATTTGGAAAATTATTTTTGCGTTGGGTTCGGTATATCTATGAAGTGGTCCCATAAAACATAATAACCCGACCTTGGATTTCGAAGATACATTGAAGTCGGTTTTTTTTAATGTATACTTTTATCTAATAATGTTAAGCCAAACGTAATCGTGTCGCTAATTTATAGTTGCTTCCCAGTTTTCCTGACAAACGCATACAATCCAGTGTTGTGCGAAATAAGAGTGTTTACGAATGGAATCTAAAAATGTCCTTGACGTTTCGCGCAAGCGTTTGATGAATACAAACTGCTACTGCTTTGTTTACTGCTGTATCGTATTTCAGCAGACGATAACGCGTCAACCTTTACTTATAGCTAGTCGGATACGATATATTACTGACGTTGGAACAGTTTCCAAAGCTCGCTCGTGTCGGTTTACGCGTTCCCAATTCAAATAGAATTTATCGATAAAATTTGGAAGTACCTCGTCCCTATTCGTTGTGTAGTTATTTTCATTTTGTGTTGTTACTTGTGTTATTATGTTTTGTGAACTAGTTCTCAATGTGACTTTGGCAAAGAGAATGTAAATGTGATGTGTAGTTTTATGGGATTTTGTATGATTACTTCAAGGAGATGGAGATTGAATTTGAAGATATCTCAGGTATGTAATGTCGCATTTTTGTATATTTGTACTTTTATGATAAATGTATGTGTATAGTGATAATATAATTGCCTTTAAAATCGGTTTGTGAATTTGATTATGCGGTTGCTTTCAATATTTGCTTTTGAAAATCTTAGTGTTCGTAAGAAATAACGCACACAACCATAAGCACAACCGACATAAGCTTATATATATATATATATATATATATATATATATATATATATATAAGCTTATATATATATATATATATATATATATATATATATATATATATATATATATATATATAAGCTTATGTTAGAAAGGCTCTTGTTACAATGATTGAATTAAAAAAAATTTGAATTGAATTTAAATTATATATATATATATATATAATATAAAAAATATATATAATTTATATATATTTTATATTCTAGATTTTTAAATTCAATCATTGTAACAAGAGCCTTTCTAACATAAGCTTAAGTAATCTGTGGTGTGGAAGCAATATTATAAACTCATTGGTAATTTAACAGCTATTTCATACCCTTATAAAACTGCGTTTTTTTCCTCCGCCTCTGGCCCATGTGCTCCTGGATGATGAATGATGATAATTCTATCTGTTGATGAATGTGCTACTTTTGTAAATAAAGATTTTCTTTATATAACTGAATGATGAGAGGAGAAGTTCTTTCGTGATGGTAAGCATTACGCCTACCCAGAACAGTTGGTGTACCACCCAGCACTTTGTTTTGCAAAATCCTGTGCGGCACTGCACTGCGCTCTTCATCCTGAGACAGCTCTAAAGTTTCATAATGCCCAGTAATTTCGCTACACAGTTGCGTGAACACCGTAATTGCAGTCACTGCACAAAAACAATTGACAAAACTGATTATATGCGATTGCAGCGGCATAAAACAAATGAACAATGACATCACGAGTGAATCGTGATGTCGTTGTTCATTTGTTTTGTAGATACTACTGTTTACTGCAAAAAGTGCTTATAGACTCCGGGCATTGATTTGCTGCACGCTTGCAGCTACATAGAAAGGTAATTTGCTATAATACTCATCACCTTTTTAATCCCCGACGCATAAAATAGGACTGTTTGACTACTATGTGTGTCTGTCTATGGCAACGTAGCTCTTAAACGGGTGAACCGATTTGGATGCGGTTCTTTTTATTTGAAAGCAGGTTTTCTAGCAGTGGTTTTTAATGTTTTATCAAAATCGGTTCAGTTGTTTTTTTACTTTTTATAGATTTTATGTGTGGTTTTAAAATTTTAGTTTTCTGAAATTCGTATTAAAATTCAGGATCCTGCGTAGAGTGCAATGTTCTAACGGCTTTTCTATCTCTAACAGTACAAAACAAAGTTGCTATTCCAGTCCTCATTTATGTTTCTCCGATACTTCTAAGCCACGATTTTGTTACGGATTTAACTGTCATTTAGAGAACTTTTTAGGGAAGGTTAATAGGTACAATACATTCTAATTAAGTTTTTGTATAGTTGAGAAAATTCATGTTTTGTAATCAAGGCGTTAAAAATTACACATTAGTAAATTGCATCCATGCGAAGCCGGGTCGGGTCGCTAGTCCTTAATAAAATGTCTGTAATTTTTGGAAAGGAAAATCTTATCCTTCGCATGTTACTCTAAGCTGGATTTCCAAAATAGTGACTAGAAATATGAATGTTATACGTACGGGATACGCATATACTATCTTCATATTTCCTCAATAAATTCTATCTATGGTGAAAACCGCAAAATCCTAGTAATTTAAAAAAGAACTAATCAAATAAAAGACAGGCGCGGATGAGAGAGAAAAGAAAAAAGACGAACCAGAAAACTAATGTTTATGTACATCTCAATCAGGAGTTGTCACTCATTTAGCCTTGTTTTTTAACCGATGCTGCCCCAACGGGCAAAGGTTAATTCAGAAAAGAAACAACATATTCATTTATTTAATTATTTATTGCACTTTAACTACATAGTAATGTACGAAAGGAAAACTTAATGCTAAAACATTTTCCACCAGTTATCCTGTGACGGTAAAAGAAAGAGAAAAGCGTGCATCAAAAAGTAAAAAAACAAAATGAAGATCGTAATACATATTATCGGAAAGATAGCGTACATTAATTAAATGACATTTAATTTCAAGACATATAATGCAATACTAATACATACAAACAAAAAAATCTTCATCTTCATCTCTCGTTAGGGTGTGTGGCCGAACCTGGTGTCGGAGTATTTAGACCGCCCAAAGGCCTCCGACATGGCCACACAAACAATATAAAAAGTAGGAACAATAGATTTTAATCGGATTAAAATCACAATAATACAGAATTAATTAATGCATGCAGAATTAATTAATTTGTTTATGAAATACCTTTCGTGTTAAAATGTGCTCTGATTTTGACTGGATGCTCTGGAGCAGAATGAGTAATCCAATTTGAGCATTACAGCATTTAAGCAGGATACACGTACTCGAGAATTAAGCGGTGGGGTTGTTTGAACAAGCGTTTTGCTCGCACAGTACGCTGTATGCCGGTTAATGATTGCTCTGTATGCTACTGTGCTCAAATAATCAAAAACTAATCATTGGTTTTTGGAGTGGAGTGAACCATTTTCTAGAGTGCCTGAATCCAGCATGAAGTGAAAGTCAAAGTCAAAGTCAAAGCCAAAGTCAAAGCAAAGTCAGAGCCAAAGCCAAAATCAAAGCCAAAGTCAAACTCAAAGTCAAGTCAAACTCAAAGCCAAAGTTTTTGCTGACTGTAGTTTTTTTCCAAAATCTGTGAATGCCGTTTTTTTTTTTATTACACTTAATAGATCTAAGTTTGGCCACTATCTCGCCTGATGTGAAGCGATGGTGTGGCCTAAGATGGAGCACATAGATCTAGAGAGAGACGGCAGTTGAGCGGCTGCTCAGACCCGTCTCCCCGATGGTTCACCAATCATCATCCCGAAACACGACTAGATCGCTTGACGGCATGGCTTTGTTCGGTGGGTGGTATTACAACCACGGCCAAAGCCTACCACTCCAAAGCGCGTAAACGGGTTTCATCAGGATGTTTTCCTTCACCGTTTTAGTTCAGATTATCTCAAAAAGTTATGTATATTCTCATAGGCTATCCTAATTTGAGCTCAATACGATATACTATTGGCGTTTGAGGGACATATGGGTCCCCTACCCATATGTGGTACCTACCCTAACTGGTCGTAGGTTTCTCGTATGCGAGAGGCCGTCTGGGTGAGTACCACCGCTTTGCCAGTTATTCAGCCGCCAAGCAGCAGTGCGCAAGCATTACTGTTAGCTAGGCCCGGTAGTATAAACTGGAGCCAGATAACAACCCGGTAGCGTCAGCTCAGTTATTGCTATCTGTTATCTAAAGCGCTATTGATTTTTACACATAACTCTGATAACCGAAACTACAACATGAAAACATGTTGTTTGTTATATTTGTTTGTGATACTAATCACAGCTTATGATGTGTGAATAAGTTCCAATAAAAATTACATATATAGAAAGATTTTTGTTGAAAAAAATATTTTTATTTTTTTTTTTACGCTTGATAGATCTATGTTTGGCCACTATCTCGCCTGATGTGAAGCGATGATGTGGCCTAAGATGGAGCACATAGATCTAAAGAGAGACGGCAGTTGAGCGGCTGCTCAGACCCGTCTCCCCGATGGTTCACCGAACATCATCCCGAAACACGACTAGGTCGTTTGACGGCATGGCTTTGTTCGGTGGGTGGTATTACAACCACGGCCAGAGCCTACCACTCCAAAGCGCGGAAGCGGGTTTCATCACGATGTTTTCCTTCACCGTTTTTAGAGCGAGCGTGCAAAATCTGCACTTAACTATAAGTCATTGGTGCAGGGCCGAGTCGGGAATATTTTTTCGGGCGAATATTTTTTAAGACGAGCTTTTAACTTATTCGTAATCGGAACCACGAGCAGATTAAAATGAGTCCAAACACTAGTAATTTACGGTTATCCGTCAAGGAGTTGCCCACCTTCCGGCTCCATGATCAGATCAGCTGGCTGTCACCATTATATTGTCATCGGACTTTGACAAGTATGCAACATTTTAACTCCGTAGAATAAGAGTTCGACGTTCGCCTGATGGTTAGCGCCACGCCGGCCCATAACATTTGCAGTGCCATCCTAAACTTTTAATACCATAAATAGCACTGCGTAGCACTACATTGCGCTCATCACCCCGAGACATCAGATATCAATTCTCATATCCTCGGTAATTTCGCTGGCTACAGTGTCCTTCAAACCGGAACACAGTTATGCTTGCGCACTACTGCTTGGCGTCAGAATAACTGGCAAAGCTCAGATGGCCTTGTACATGCACTTTGTATATTATAAGGTATAGTTAAGTTTTAGTGTACTCCTTATAGTTACCAACGGGTATCAGCTGATAATCAGCGCCGAGTTGTGTAAAACTCTCGGCATTTTATGCTGTGCTGAGGCAGCTGAGCCCATTCGGCACATATGTTTATTATTTGAATTTTATTTTTTATTTTTTGTTTGTTGTTATTGTGTGTGTCGAAATTATAACTCAATCCTAGGAATTATTGTTACCCGAGCTTATAACAATTGTCTCATACTTAGGTATCTTATTTTCTTGGTATATAAATAAATACCGCCTTACGATCACATACATAGACCCTGGTTCCTAACTAGGATTCCCTGTATCTAGGGAACCAGGAACTATGAGGACCATGGTCCCACAACACCCAGATAAGAAACAAATGCTTGCGCTTATTTTTCCAGGCACACACATTTGTTCCGTCGCGAAAATCGAACCCGTGAACCTCAGTGGTGTATGAGATTTGAGCCAACCTGCCTAACTACTACACCACAGAGGTTGTATTAGGTAAGGAGACCTTCACAAAATATGTAACTATACATATTTTGTTGTATCTTTCTGACTTTGCAGACGTTCATAGACGTTACGGCTTTCTATCAGTCCGTGTGGCAACTGTGAGCAGGCGTGACGCTATACAAAATAATCAAAAACATACAACGACAACATTTCCTTATATTATCGCTCAACATAAATCTAACTAGGTACATACATACCTTCTTGTCATCATAATAAATTCAGCGTGACAAGTTATCACCACACAAAATGAAGCGCCCTTCGGCGTCACAAACACGTCATAAAAATTTACAGCTCCATTTGAGTATGGTCGTGTGCCAAGCAACGATTAGCAGTGAACTGATGACAAAATATCACACAATGCTCGACACAAAGTAACAAAGTCATTAATTTTGATATTAAGCATCTTTTCCATTCCTTTTAGCATCGACAGTTAACATGTGTTACCATGTGTACTTAGCCCATGGACAATCCCCCCCGGGTCTGAACAATGGCTCAACTTATTCAAAGTCTTCCCCTAGATCTATGCGGTTCATCTTCAGCCATATCGTCGCTTAATATCAGGCGAGATAGTGGATAAACATTGGCCATTATCAGTCCTTTACGTTCCACTACTGGGACATGGATCTTCTCTCATAGAGAAAGTATGAGCCATTATACGCCACGCCGGCCTAGTGCGGGTTGATGGATGTCACATGTCCTTGACTTTTTGTGATTAATTCTTGGATATGCTGGCATACATAGGTATTAATAATTAAAGCACTTGCGTTACGAACGCCTATCACTGGTCACTGGTCTGCTTGTTTTTTTCTTTTATGGAAGTGAATGATGAGACGAGCAAGACGTTCGCCTGAAATGATAATTATAGTGCCACCCAGAACGTTTAATATTATAAAAAGCACTGCGTAGCACTGCATTGCGTTCATCACCCCGAGACATCAGATATCAAGTGTCGTATGGCCAGTAATTTCGCTGTATGTATGTATTTTTGCCCAGTAATTTTATTTACTACTTTTTAAACTAAAAATAAAAGCATTATAAAACACATTCACTGGTTTTGAACATAAACAACACAGGTACTCACAAAAAGAAGATCAAACAAACAAAGACAAACCTTTTGCTAGATCATTTTTGCCTCTTCCTTTGTGCCGTTTTTATACCTATTCATTGAGTAGTTGTTGTACTATTAGGTAATCTGTGGAGTAGTTCCTTTAGCAAATCTCGACTTAATTTTACTTCGCCAGATTTTGTGTGACATATGCCCGTCGACGTCACATCACGTCATGAAAATGTACCGCTCCTTAGCACCGAGACTTGCTGGTCATGTGCCAACAGCTGATTTGTAGTGATAGATAATGTAGGTACATACTTGTTACGTATTGATTCGCTGTCACTATATCATATATAATAAGTTATGTAGGTATACATATAGTTCCGTCACTGTACAGATAAGATTGTTGGCTATGTGTCATTTTTAACATTTTTAAGTACGTCGAGTATTTTCATCCCCTATCCCACAAAGCCTAAAGACAAAAGGCTTGAATCAGTGCATTCTGCCTTTTATGACGTACGGAGCTGAGATGTGGACACACACGGTATGGCTAATTCACAAATTTAAAGTCACTCAGCGGGCCATGGAACGGACTATACTTGAAGTTTCTCTAAAGGATCGTATCCGGAACGAAGTAATTTGACAGAAAATCGAAGTCACTTATATAGCTCACAGGATTAGGCAGCTGAAGTGACAGTGGGCCGGCCACATTAGCCGTAGAACCGATAACTGTTGGGGTAGACGCGAGAGGCTTATGTCCAGCAGTGGACTGCGACTTTTGTCTTAGCAAGTTTTATGCTCCCTACAATATTTGATTGAAGTGCATTATAACAGGCGTAACGATTGTGTCTTGACCATAGAGTTCCTCCCTTTCAATATCTGTGGTCTTGACTAATGTTGTGCGCATCCCCTTGGGAGTTGTTTCAAGCATTCCCATTTGAGCACCAAAGGTTCATTTTAGCACCTAACAATATTTTAGCTTGGTGCTGAAATGGGAACAGAATAAATAAGGGTAATGGGAAAAAGTTCATTATGTTATCTTACAGGTTCAACAACTATGTCCTCTTTCATAAAACACGCTCAATTTCCCGCTGTTCCTAAACACAATAAACAGAACATTTCATTATTTCATTTTCATTCAACATGTTTATGAGATAAAATCAAATAGACTATCTATAGATCTATATAAATAAGTCAGTATCAAGACTGCATACAAAACGCTCTATAAGACTTGCGGACGCAAAAAATCTAAATAGTTGAACTCAGCATGCCAACTCTTTGTTAGCCTATTAGTCCGACTCGGATATGTTTTTTTTAAATACATTAAAAAAACATTTCCAGAGTAAAGAGATATACTTTTCCTCAGAGAGAGAGCAAGAGTCTAATGAGTCTGAAGATCAAGAAGATCAAGTGAAGTGAATAAAGCTGGATCTGATTCGGGATCTTAGCAATATATTATGAAAAGTTGTGGTTCATACCCAACTGGGTCCCAAATCCATCAATCCATCCGTCAATCCGAGTCGGGAGAAAATTAAATGGTTTCTTCTTAAGATCCTTACTGGTTGTAGAGACTGGTTGTATGGGACATGGAATGGAGATAGCTCTATATTCAATATTCGATTTTGCGTGACGTCTTTGCAAATAAAAGCAATGGACGTCCACGTCGTAAATTGAACCTTATACCGTTCATTTTACAAAATAAAATTACACTATAAATTGTAGATGCATTCCGAGAAATGTATTAGGTTTAGAATTGCGAGGAAATCAGATCTGAGCGGACTGTATATCTGACTGTCGATAAGAAAGTTTACCAAAGGAATTTCTCGTTGCAAATGTTCAATGAAATCGAGTTAATATTATGATCAAAACTTATTCATAATAAATATAAAACGGCTATTTACGTTATGATTGTTTCGGATAACTCCGACCAGGTTTCGGACAATTAGGATGTCCTTCTTCCGGGATTATTTATAATGAAGGCCACGGAAATTCAATTGACAGAAACTCAGTTCCATTATAATTGATGTCATTTGTTTTGGATTTGATTCCAAACGGCTGAGTAAGACCCAATTCGGTACAACCGTCATTTACCCCATCGAAATTTTCAAATCCCAATTCAGTACAGTTTAAAAAACAAATGAATAAACAAATGAATAGCTAAAATAATATAAGTTGTGTTCAATAAAAACAGGAACTTAGAAATTTGTAGGACTTGCATCCTATACTTATATGCACTTCACCATTCCGCAGTCATTGGTAAATGGCCGAATCGGGGTTCGAACTTGGGAACGTCGTATCGTAAGGCATAAGTTACCGCTGGGCCATACTGGCTCTAAATTATAGGTCGGGCGTATAACTCCTGACTCCTGCGGAGATATAATATGATAAGGTGTGGTTCTGTGACGCTGTATTTCCGATATAGACATAAAGTTCCTTATAGTGTATAGTGTCAAATTAACTCCAACAATACAATTAAGAACTGTCACTGCAATTCCAAAACGTCTTGCAAATCGGTCGTACGTGACTGTAATCTGCCATGTTTATTTATCTTGTTGAATAGATTCTGTTGGCGTTTTGCCATGTTTGAGACACTGAACGAATGTTGAGCTAGGGATGCACCTTGTGGCAGTCTCGTGAGAGGCTAAATATTTGCAACGTATTGAATAGCTATGTGAGAAAATACTGACATTATACATCATAGATCATGCTTAGCTAAATGTACTATGCTGAGTTTGGGAGCGTGTGGAATCCCACAAATATAAAAGGTTCAAAACAGTAATTAAAAATGTATTGTTAATTGTTTGTGTTTGACAACATCAGGCGCATCTTAAACACAAACACACATATATATATAGATACTAATTTCACATTGAACATGATCATAATTATACATAACAAATGCACCAGTTCACTGCCTAATTTTACACTAAGTGCTAATTTTACATTTATTTATTTACGCTTAATAGATCTATGTTTGGCCACTATCTCGCCTGATGTGAAGCGATGATGTGGCCTAAGGTGGAGCACATAGATCTAGAGAGAGACGGCAGTTGAGCGGCTGCTCAGACCCGTCTCCCCGATGGTTCACCGAACATCATCCCGAAACACGACTAGGTCGCTTGACGGCATGGCTTTGTTCGGTGGGTGGTATTACAACCACGGCCAGAGCCTACCACTCCAAGTTACATTATGTATTTAACTTGTTTTATATAAACTACGTGAGTCCTAGCTGTTTTATTAAATATTTATACTTTTAAGATGCTTAGAATATTTCGAATGTCTTCAACAAAATAAACATGATGTTTGGCAAATATTTTTAGTCCAGGGTATAAAATTGAGGTAAAAACACATAATAAACACAATAATGATTAGTAGAAAACCTAATAATCCAGGAATATGATAAATATGTGATATATATTCATTATATGACGCGCCCGTCGCCCTAAGACGGTAAAAATAAGGTGTGCATGTGATTCGACCACCGAGGTACCTGCCGAGGTAGCTCAGTTGGTAAAAGCGTTTCCTGTACTGAAGGAGAAGGTCCCGAGTTCAATCCCTGGCTGCGGCGAAATATTTTGCATTCCCTAAAAAGTTTGTAAGAGACCTTCTCTACTGTATATAGAAAAGTATGTGCAAGTGAAATGATATTGACGTATCTACTTATGCGTTGTCACTTGAAGCTTGAAGTATGTATGGAAGTGGGATTTCTCAACTAGTTGCAGCGCAAGTCGTAATCGTAATGTTGCCTAACCATTATACAATTGGGAATTCTCAATTTCTGTACATTGCATGTAGTATTTAGGTTCAAATAAAGTCATCATCTACGCGCCAGAAGCCTCCTCAAGGCCATTAAACGCCCGGTGCAACCCAAATACTGACTGACGCATCTCTCTAAATAAGCAATATTTTTTCAACCAAGCTGTAGGGGCAGCGAGCGATCCTTGAAGTAAAAACGACGAAAACTTTAGTTCTTGCGAAAATTACTTATTCAAGTCATCTTAGATGACGCTTTTCATGATGAAAAAGGTCCTTCGCAGGATCCTAATTTTCTCATATTTTGGATAAATTTGATATTTTAGATGTTAAACAGCTGAATGCGGATCGGACATCTGACTTTCATGATAACTAATTCCAGGCATGTCCCGGAACAAATATATTAGAAACTGGACATGGTGGTGCCATTCGCCATGTTTATTTGTCTAGTCTATCTAGTGTTTGCTCTACTGGCAATCTGCCAAGTTCTAAAGAACGAATATTAGGCCGAAGTAGTCATGGAGTAATGGATATGTGACGTATTGTAGCATAGAGTAATAAACAGTAATACAAAGGAATGCTTGCATCAAAGATTGTAAAGTGAATTGGTAAAACGAATGACGCATGATGCCGATGCATGATCAAAAGCTCTCTGCGTCGGAAAGTGAAATGTTTGGAACGTCATACGTCTGTTTTTTGAGTTGTATATAAAACTCGATAAAGTTTTTATTGCACACACAGACTTCACTTAAAACATACCTGCCTAGTTCTTAATGCCTACTACTTATAGTACTATTAATTATTCTATCATCATCTAAGGCTCTACAGCCCTGAGTAGGCCTTGGCCTGAAGAATTTATCCCCGGGTCCCCGGGGACCGGACAGGCTGTTTTTGGCTTGCTGCCTCTGACACCGATCGTCTTCAGGTCTTGTTCTACGCCATCGAGCCACCTTAGCTTAGGTCGACCACGGCTTCGGCAACCATTCAGTTTTCCTTCTAGGAGACGTTTAGGTGTCCGGGTTTGCTTCATGCGCTCTATGTGGTATAAATAAGTCAGAGACAGCGCTTCTGGTGATAGATTTCAGTAAAGATATTTGAGGCTGCCGTTAGTCATCATGGTGCATGTGGGCGTACAGTAGGACTCGTGCAATGAGAAGACACATTCCAGTTTAAATACACTGATGCTTCTGCCAACGAAAACCTAGGAATCGACCAACGATCCAACTCGATGAAAATTAGCGTCTTGCAACTAACGCAATTTTTCAACACTGAGAGAATCAAAGAGCTTTCTCGTGTTTAAATTAATCGAAATGTTTTTTATCTCAGTTTTGCTTTCTTTAATCTTGTTTTGACGTGGTACGTACGCCCACCTTATTTCAAAACATGCCAACAGACGGGCAGTCGTTGCACCAACAAGATGTAGGTAGGTATGTATATTGCGCCAAACATTTGTTTGAGTCACGGAATACAAATACCATGTATTTATAAATATAAATCCTATTAATATTATATATGCAAAAGTTTGTTTGTTTGTGTTTTTTACTTCTTCACGCTGTACCAGCTCAACAGATTGGAGTGAAATTCGGAATTGAGATAGCTTATACCCTGAATTAACACATAGCCTAAGCTTTTAATCCCGATAAACCGCACGCAGCTTGTTTTACATATAGCGATCATTACTTGACTTTTCTCTACATATCTATATAAGAGATGATCTAAAATTTAAGCAGAGTCAAGTAAAGTTGCAATAAATTATTGTTATTGGAAACCTGGTTAGTGCGATTTGGCATAATTTCGAATGTCCTAAACTTTTAATACCAATACAAATGTTGTGAGATTATGCCAAATGTATTAGGCGATATTAGACGTAAGTAATAATAACAATAATAATAAGAACATGACCTAATTACTCTAGATTCTGACCTAACAATAACATTTTTTTTTACGCTTAATAGATCTATGTTTGGCCACAATCTGGCCTGATGTGAAGCGATGATGTGGCCTAAGATGGAGCACATAGATCTAGAGAGAGACGGCAGTTGAGCGGCTGCTCAGACCCGTCTCCATGATGGTTCACCAAACATCATCCCAAAACACGACTAGGTCGCTTGACGGCATGGCTTTGTTCGGTGGGTGGTATTACAACCATGGCCAGAGCCTACCACTTCAGAGCGCGTAAGTGGGTTTCATCACGATGTTTTCCTTCACCGTTTTAGAGCGAGCGTGCAAAATCTGCACTTATCTATAAGTCATTGGTGCAGGGCCGAGTCGGGATTCGAACCCAGGTGCGTCGGATCGAAAGGCGCACGAGTTCCCGCTGAGCCACACTCGCTCAAAACATTTCCTCACAGTAAGGCTTGACGTCATCACTTACATTTGCATTAATAAAAAATAGTCTCTATACTGACACTAGAGGAATAAAATCGTGTCAACAATCAATGAAATAACAAGTCTTTTTACATATAGGTATCGTTATCATCGCCATACGTCAGATCGCGTGCTGATAAGGAGTCAAGGAGATTTCCTTAGAGTTTTTTCAGTTTTTGTTGTGTGCCGAGACAATACTACGTTTTTTGTAACCCGTGAGAAATGAAGTTACGTGTCTGATTCCGCCTGTTCTTGAGCATGCACCGACGTCGCAAAATTACAAGATGTGAGTGATTTTATTTTTTTAAGTGATAAGCTGATTAGGTAATCTGATTTTCCTTAATTTTTCATTAATAAGTGTACATCGTTTCTTTCGCATTTAGACCTGATTGTAGTGTACACGTTTTGTGATTAGAGTGTAGTGATAGTTACACAACAGCTTTCCGCGGTTTTACTGTCTGAAAGATGGGTAGAAGACGTTCTTGGTGCAGTGCGTTTTGTATAAAATGGGAGTCTATGATCCACATAGTTACGAGTACTTTCGGGAAAAAGCAAGGTTCGTATACAAATTACGTAGCGCAGGTATACTGCGCAGTGTCTATTTCTGTTTCCAATTAAAATAATGTTTATTTACTCTATAGTAAATAGATTAGGGTGTTATTTAAGGTGTGTATTTTGCGATTAGAATAGCTTATCAAATGAGTGAATAATCTTAATCTTAATGTATTTTAGGCGGAAAGATGGCGCTGCACGTGTCAACATCGGCTCTGCATTTAAAAATTCTCTGAAATTGTATTTGTGCATAAATTTGATTTGTAAGAGTCTAAATGTGGTGACAACGCAAAACTACATAAGTGTTAGTGTTATCAATCAATATAAAATTAAACTCTGTGAGAAGACCCAGTGACATAATTAATACCAATCTTAACTATTAAATACTAAACAAAACGTTAAAATTCAAGAAGACAATCAGTGATTAGTACCAGAACAGTCAACCTGTGAAATTTTATGCAAATGTGTCCAGTGAAATAAGTGATATTAACAAAAAACTGCAAAAACCAAACCGTTAACTTAGTTTCGTTCAATTTGAATTAGGTTGACCTTTGGACCACAAACATCTTGAGCTAAATATCACGACAAAACAAAATAACATATTAACTACTATTTTCGAAGCTCCACTCGAACGACTCAGTGGCCTAACGGCAGACGACATCGAGTCAGGATCTAGCGTGACCGAGTTCAAATCTCACCGGCAGAAACAATTTTTTGCAACTTTATTATCTTTTTGCACAGATTTCTTTTGAGTTTTATTATTGTACAGTCAAAATAGTATCACGTAACGGATTACTACCACTATGGAGGCTATGGACACCGATAATGTTACATTTAGATTTCGCCAAAGGCAGAGAGCCAGTTCCGTAGGGAACCTCACAGACTCTTCTTTATTTGATTCAACCAGAATTAGCATGCCCCATCTAGATCAGAGCGATTCAGATATTGCTCAAAACCAAAGAGAAAAATTAAATAATTTAGAAATGCAACTACTTTCCGCTAATAATGAGATTGATAACTTAATATTAGAAAAGAACGGGCTTCAAATAGAACTGGAAAAAGCACTGAAACTTATCCAGGTATATAAAAAGATTGATTGCGCTGATGTAGTAAACACACCAACGCTCGGGAGAAAGCGGAAACGACGGCGTATATCGGCTGGAAGAGAGGAGATTCCCAGCTCTGAAAAACAATTATTGACGCCAACAAAACATACGACAGAGGATACTGAAAAACAGGAAATAATCATACATAAACTTAATACACAAATTAGACAATTACAAGAATGGTTACAAGAAGAAAAACATAGAAATATTGACTTACAAGAAAAAAATAATGTTCCACCCAATATTATATCAAAAAGCATCAAAAATCTGGCTGTACTTGGGAAACATCAACACAAAGTAAGATCCTCTGTGATAAAGAGAATAAAAATTCTGACAAAAAAGACAACTAGACTACAAAATAAATACGAAAAAATAAAAAAACAAAACATGCAGTTACATCATAAAATACGAGAAATAGATACAAAGCAAAACATTAATTTAATTACAGAATCACGTCATAATCATAATGGTTCTCAGAATACTACAAATAATAATAATGGTAAAGACTGCACAAAAGTGGAATTAGAAAATATAGAAAACAACACTGAATTACAAAATAAAATACGGCAACAATTAGTAGAAAGGAAGCTGAAGAAAAGAGTAATAATGATAGCAGATCAACAAGGCAGAAGAGTACAAAAAACATTGCAAAAATTACTTGGAATTGATTATGAAGTATTATCTATATACAAACCTGACGCAAAAATAGAACAGATCGTAAAATCGGCCGACCAAGAAATAAAAACCTTAAATAAAAAAGATTTCGTCGTAATAGTGGCTGGAATTAATGACGACAACCCATTCAATTTAAAACTTCACTTAAATCAACTACTGCTAAATACTAAACACACAAATTGTCTAGTAGCAGAGGTGCCATACAATCGTAGCTTAAACGAAATCAGACTCAACTCTGAACTGAAACTGACTTGTAAAATGTTTGGTCACTCACACTACGTTGATATGAATTACGCACATCGAATTCCATCCAAATATCAAGCTGCTGAACATATTTGTGAAAATTTATTTAAATTTATACTTTTCATAAACTATCAGAACGACTATCAAAGAAATAAGAATAACAAAGTAAGCATTGATGTAAGATCCACGAAAACTATTCCAAAAAAAAAGGAAGAAACAGACCCAGAAACGGAAACCATCCTATCAAAACCAGGAACAATACCATTTTATTTTCGTAAAACTATCAATAGGAAACACGACTCAAGTAACTCCATAAACAAAAACAGAGACACAGTAGAGGTAAAGTTCAATCTGGACAATACTGGAAGCTCAAAGCACACGACAAATTTTCCAGAGACATCTCCAATAGCGACCCCAAGGTGATAATTCACGCTAATGTTCAAAGCATACACAATAAGTATGTAGGCATTGAACATATGTTAAACGATCAACAGTGCGACGTATTATGCCTTACGGAAACTTGGGCTAAGGACCACCATACACAAGCTATGAACTTCGAAAACTATGAACTTGCTACGTATTATAATAGAAAATTGTTTGAGCACGGAGGTGCAGCTATTTTTGTTAAAAATGATTTAAGATTCAAAGTACGGAAAGATTTAAATAGGTTATCATTTGAAATGAACTGTGAATTAGCTGCGATCGAATTAAGGGATTTAAAAATTGTTATTGTGTGTTTATATAGACCTAACAAAGATTTATCCCTATTTTTTGATATTCTTACTAAGATTTTGCATAATCTATCTAGAGAAGGAAAATCAATTATTATAGCAGGTGATTTCAATATCAATGTCTTGAAACAAGACAAGAAAGTGAAAACACTATGTGAAATATTACAAAATTTTAAATGTAAATGGATACTTAATGCACCTACTAGAACATACGGTACGAGTTCCACATGCTTAGATAACTTTATTGTGAATTTTGATCGTTGTAAAGGCTTCGTTTTGGATTGTAAACTATCAGACCACAATGTTATAAAGCTAATTATTGAAATCGGAAGAGATAAAGCTACAAATCTATACAAGTATAATAGAATAATGTCTAAAAACAACTATAACTATTTTCACTATCTATTATATAACGAATACATTCTCTTAAAAACACAAATTATGAATTGTAACGATCCAAATATAGGTATGGGTATTCTTTTAGACGCTATCAAACATTTCTATAATGTTGCTTTCCCTAAAATCAAACGTAGATCAGACAAATCTAATAAAAAATGGACAACAAGAGGCATAGAAATATCAAAAAATAATTTAGCTAAATTGGAAATATTACAAGACTATGAACCAAGCGAACAAAGGAAAGTTAGAATTAGAAAATACAAAAAAGTACTAAGAAAAGCAATGAATACAGCGAAAAAAATGCGATACGCCCATAGAATAAAGTCGTCAAGAAATAAAATAAAAGAGACGTGGAAAATAATTGGTGAACAGGTTAGGAAAGGTAAAAAGCAAGGATCTAAATGTTCTTTAGAATATATAAAGGTTGACAAAGATTTTATCGATGATGCCAAGAGTATGGCTGATTTATTTAATGACTTTTTTCGCAATGTAGCGCATAGACTGACAAGTACTGTTAACATTAATGCTCAAGAATGCTTAAATTATTTAAATAATATAATGAAACCGATAACATCAATAGAATTTAACTTAGTTGATTATAAAGAATTACGGGATACAATTAATAATATGAAATCGAAATTAACAGTGGACATATATGATATGAATACAAAAACTTTAAAAGAATTACTATTACATAATGACTTCCTAATGGAATTATTGCTCATGGTCATAAATGGTTGTTTAGAGAAAGGGGTATTTCCTGACGTTCTTAAGAAGGGCAAAGTTATACCGTTATTCAAAAAAGGAGAAACCTGCGACCTCAGCAATTATAGACCAGTATGCATATTGCCGACTGTGTCCAAATTAATAGAAACCATTATCAAAAATAGAATAGTAAAGTACTTCGAATCAAACAATCTCTTTGCGGCGGCACAGTTCGGATTCCGTCAGGGACGATCCACTGAAATGGCGATTAGAAAAGTAGTCTACTTCATTTTAGAATCCTTGGATGAGTCACAAAAATGCGCCAGTATTTTTTGTGACTTATCCAAAGCTTTCGATTGCCTACGCCATGACATACTGCTTATGAAACTTGAATACTATGGATTTAAAGATGTAGAACTCGATATGATGCGGTCATACTTAACCAATAGATCTCAAGTCGTAACAGTAAATGGAAAAACCTCTGATATAGGAAAAGTAGACATAGGAGTACCTCAAGGATCCATACTAGGACCTGTACTTTTCTTGATATATGTAAACGACTTAGTAAAATGCTTGCCAGACTGGACTTTCACAAGTTTGTTTGCGGATGATACACATGTTGGTATTAAAGACAAATGTAAAATTGCCTTAGAAAACAAAGTCATAGAAACAATGGACATCTTAAAAAAATGGTTTAAATCAAATGGTATCATACTTAACCAAGACAAAAGCATAATTATGAGATACCAATCAAGAAAAGGATTGGAACGTAACGTTTCAGCAAAAGAAAACGTATTCTTAGGGTATACAATTGATTATACCATCAGTCACTCAGCCCACATAGATAAACTATGCAAAAAGTTAGCTAGTGCAAACTATGCACTGCTAAAACTAAAACCGGTGATAGATAAAAAAGCGCTGATAACAGTATACTATGCCTATGTACATTCATTGATAAATTATGCGGTGACGGTTTGGGGCAATGCTGCCGAAGTAAGTAGAATTCTTAAATGCCAGAAAAGAGCGATCAGAATTATAAATGGTCTACGAAAGCGCATGTCTGCTAAAAAACATTTTATAATCTGTAAAATTATGACGGTTATATCATTGTATATTTTCAACAGTCTTGTAGAAATACACAGCGAGAAAAATAGTTTGACTAAAAAGATGGACACGCACAACTACAACCTACGAAATAAAGAAAAGCTATATCAACCGACGACTAGACTAACCAAAGTACAGAAACAGGGTAAATATAATAAAATAGTCATGTACAACAAACTGCCTATTGCCCTCACTCGGTTAAATTTATTAGATTTTAAAAAGAAAATAAAGTCATTTTTTGAACGAAATCCTTTTTACTCGCTGAATGAGTTTATGTTGATGCGTCTGACAGAATCCTCATTTTTATATGAGGATGAAAAAATGTGCCGAAATATACTAATTTATACTGACAGTAGTCAGGTGGAACTAATTTAATATTAATATAAAATAAATACATAATTCTGGGTGACATATTTTATGAACATTTAAGCTATAAATTACTAATAATTATATCTATTAATTACCAATAATATGAAATGAAATTTAAATTGTAACTTTATTTTTATTATAATTATTATGACTTGCCTTGTATAACGGACTTAGTTATATGGCCAATAAAGAATTCTATTCTATTCTATTCTATTCTAATCATGTTGTTACTGTAAGACTACGTAGCAATATTTATATGTCGTCTTAAACAAATCTGCTATGCTCTTTCGCAAACTATGCAAAAACTAAAACAAAGTTTGCTCTTGGGACTTAGTCGTTAGAATTTTATAAAGTTTTATTTTATTTAAAAAAAAAATTCAAACTAAAGAGTTTGGGTTTGTTTTTTTGTTTCTAGGGCTTGGTTTTAAAAGCGCCTTTTTTGTTATTTTTAAATATATATATATATATATGTTTGGCCACCACTTGTGTGTGAAGATAGAAGGATGGATGATCAGATAGATCGTGAACAAAATGGCAGTTAATGACTGCTCGAAGCTCAATTCCGTGCTACTGACATGCTCATACGAGGGTCAAACTGAAAGTTTTTAGAACTGGCCACTTGTAAACAAAATAAATAAAAAAACAATTTAAATTTTGAAAATGGAACTCTTTGCCAATATTATTGAGAATGAATTTCATTCATATGTCATTTGTTTTACGATTAGGTGGCAAATTGAAAATTGTCTGTGTCACGTCAGCATGAATTTAACGCGAGAAAATTTTCGTGCTATAATTTTTTTTGACTTTCGATTACATTTAAGACAACAAGAAAGTTATGATAGGCTACGATTGGCATTTCACGATGAAGCCCCATCTCGTGCCACTGTTTAGAACTGGTTTAATGAGTTTAAGCGTGGTCGCACTAATCTCACCGATGATCTGCGTGAGGGACGGCCTTCTACGGTGACGACCGAAGATAACATCTGTGTTGTGCGTCGTATGATAGAGACTGACAAAAGAGTGACCTATCAGCAGATTCGGACAAGCTTAGGCATCGGTATGAGTCAAGTGTACAAAATACTCCATGAACATTTAGCGGTCAGGAAGCTTTGTGCCCGGTGGATACCTCATATTTTGACCGAGGCCCAAAAACTCCGTCGTGTTGATTGATGCCGTGAAATGCTTGAAAGATTTAACGGAGGTGACTCAAATGCTGTGTTCGACATACTTACGGAAAGATGACGAAAGCTGGATTTACTGTTATGATCCCGAAACCAAAAGACAGTCTGCTCAGTGGGTGTTTCCTTCCGAGGAGTTGCCAACTAAAGTGAAGAGAGGTCGAAGCGTGGAAAAAAAGATGGTAGCGTCGTTCTTCGGAAGGACAGGTCATTTCACGACAATTGCTTTAGAGGATCGAAAAAAGTTTCTGCGGAGTGGTACACTAACAATTGTTTGCCACTTGTCTTGGAAAAGTTCGGGAGAAACGACCTCGCAGTAGAATCTTCCTTCATCACGACAACGTCTCGTCGCACACCGCCAGGCAAACGATCGACTATTTGGCGACGTCAAACGTGGAATTGGAATTTAATGGACTGTCAGTTGTTCCATTGCTTCTCCTTGTAAGTAAGTAGTTAGTTTCGTTTAAGTAAGTAGAGTGTAGAATTGTTTTCAGTAATAAAGGCATTTGCCCGTTAAAAAGAAAATAATTAAAATCAATTTTGTATAGTCTTAGTATAAATAAAATGGAGGGTTGCTCAATTATTATTTTTTACTTACTCAATTATTGTACTTTTATGCGATTAATTAAATAATATATACATATATATAGGTATATACATTTTTATTACCTTCAACTGTTTCAAACCCACTATACGTACCTATAGCTAAATACGGCACCTACTACATAGCAGCGTACCCAAAATGATGGCGTCACTGCCACACTTCTGCTCCACTGATCTTCTAAGCCAAGCTCCAATGTCGCAGAACATCAGATATTGGTGTCAGTGTGGTTTATCTTATCCCACTAAGTAGGCCCAATATATTCAGCGTTACGTATCTTATCTGGTCGTAGCTACTCTGCAATTAGCTGTGGTATATCATCAGAGGATAAATTATAAAATATTGTCTACACACAGTAGCACCGATGATTCCCTTTGATTTCTGTTTGGGCCTAGCGGGGTTTATCTAGTTTTCATATCGGTAGAGAGGCAACAATAAATCAGGTTGACCAACAATATTAGTGGTTACAACAGTAACAGTACTTGTTTTAAAAAAATGCGTTTTATTTGATGGGTTACTTTGGGGGAAACTTTCCGTGTGAGTATGGTATAGGGTATAGGTATAGGGTCGATTACGCCTAATTTTGAGAAAATTTTGAGCCTGACTACTTACTTTTCTCAAAAATCTAAAGACGCAGTTTTTATTTCCTCCATAATATATTGGATGTTTCCTAAGAACAAAACTTCCTTACTACAAAGGAGATTGTAGACTCTGAAGGTCCCGAAATTTTGTCATAGGTGCCCTGTATAGAGGAGGTTATGTATTATTTTCCTCTACTGAACGAATTGCGAAGAATAATTAGGGAATTGGAACAGCTAAAGGGGTCGAGAATTGCGACCCCTTCAGCTGTTTCATCGTGATTTATTCAAACGAATATAATTTCGTGTTTCTTCGACTGAGTTAGTTCGGCAATCATAATGGCTGTTTATTTTATTTCACTGTGTGATTTACTATGGGAAAATTTAATTGGAACTAATCAATAATATACTCCATGGAACTCATATATTAAGTATATAATGAAATTATATATTTATAATGATTAACTAAATACCTATAATTTTTTGGAATTTGGGGTGCACCTACATCTGCCGCATGCCGAACGAACTTTAGGCCATAATAACAACAGAGTGATCCTCTAACAAAGGCCAACGGCCTCGAGGCAGACCTCGACGGAGATGATGGGATGACCTGCACTCCTTTATAAAAGATTGGCCAGCAATAGCGAAAAACCGTGAAACGTGGAAGAATGAAAGGGAAGCCTTTGCCCTGCATTGGGACACTTATAAATAATAAAATGAAATTAAACTAAATAAAAATGAAATGAAGTTAAAAAATAGATACTCGCTTGGCAGCCTTCTATTCAAAGCATTATCAGATAACACTTATTATGTACATACTTTTTTTATTTAATGTACATATGTATATATTTACATATCATACTAATAAATATTAGTTTATTTATACATAATGTTGTCTAATTCACATATTATTTTATGATATTTTTTTTAATATGTAATTTTATATATATATTTCTCTTTTACACCACAACACAATACAAAACAACAATGTTTTTATACTCGTACTCCAACAAAAGAGGCCTGGAAGCTATATCACAGGTCACAAGCCTAGTTTAGGTTTCAGGTGTTCCACCAGTTAATTTTTTGTAACTAATGTTTCAATTAATTTCTCGATTTTGATTTAAAAATACTTTAGGCTTTAAATAATCATAAATAATAAAAATACCTACTATGTAGGTACAATACATAAGTTAACTTATTGTAACAAATAATTCAATTAATAAATGATTTTGATTTAAAAAACTTTAGGCTTTAAATAATCATAAACAATAAAAATACCTACTATGTAGGTACATCGGTTAATTTATTGTAACAAATGTTTCAATTAATAAATTATTTTGATTTAAAAAAACTTTAGGCTTTAAATAATCATAAATTTAAAATAATAAAAATATCTACCATGTAGGTACAATACATCAAAGAGCCTCCTTGCGACCGCTTCGTATAGTACGATGCAAGAACAATACAGCGGCGAACAATAGGTACAAGTAAGCACACCGACGGCGGCGGCGACGTGACAGCTCGGGGTTGTGGACACGACAAGGACACTCAACCCAACGGCAATACCACATAGGTCAGTCATTTAAGAAATGACGTAAGATTTTTTTTTATAATAGGGTATCGGACAGTAATTGAGAAAAAAATCTATAATGTAGTTAGAACGACTGTTCGTCGAACCAGAAAGATCATCCAATCAATATTTTCTTGAAATAATATTTTTTTAAATCAATAAATAAAATCTAATAATTCTGACAGTTTTAATCTGTTTTTCATCTCAAACGAAACAACAATCACAGCGCATGACGTCATTTGAAGGCAAATGCAACTTAATAACTCAAGTTTGTGACTATTTTCCTTTTTTGCTTTTCATAAAATGTATTTTTGCTAATTTTTTCGTTCCATTACTACAATATAGTCCCCGAACTTCACAAAACGTATTTAAATCTCTTTGCAAGTTT
This sequence comes from Petrophora chlorosata, assembly GCA_951640565.1. NCBI lineage: Eukaryota > Metazoa > Arthropoda > Insecta > Lepidoptera > Geometridae > Petrophora > Petrophora chlorosata. The sequence goes on along the minus strand of OX621205.1, from coordinate 5,969,045 downwards.
TATTTCGAAGTTCTGTCGTTTTCTACCTTCATATGACGTCACATGTTTTGAGATGACCTTTTGCGTGGCAATATTTGAAACATAATATTTAAACATAGTTTAGGTTTTTAAGGACTATATTCATTTAATATACTATTTTTCATGGCTATGGCTTATATATATTCATTATAGTGTAGGAGGGGTTCTATCGGTGTCCTTTAGGCAGGCCGAGGTCGCAGGGGAAAGTAAATAATACAGGGGGGTGTAAACGTACAGGCTTGTATTCAAAGTTATACAAATTACAGAGCGGGGGGGGGAATTCGTTAATCTACCGGACAATAGGCAATGCAGTAGACAACTTCCAGTCGCAAAGGCTTGAGAGCTGGATGAAGTGCTAAGGCAAAGCTCTAAAGCTAGTGAGATCCGAATCCAGTAGATTCCATTCCACATTACAAATTCAAATCTGGCGGTCACTTGATATCCGCGAACTAAACGTTTGCGTGTTTTAACGATCGCCAACGCCATCTAGTTTCGAATAGGTGCACTAATCTTGACTCGGGTCGATTGAATGCATTTTATCATTTGTTGTGTTACAATAGTTAATTTAAAACACTTTCTGAAAAGTTGTCCAATCCCCTATTATCTGTCTCAGAAACATCCCATTTAATATACAATCTAGCCTACTAAGACTAATAAGTAATTTTACTTTGACTTAAATTATTAAGTATGGTACGAGTATAACTAAGAATGTGTCCATTGACACTTTTCTTACTGTCTCTATTACGGCGAAGACACTTTGTTTTTGTGTTCTTTACGGGTAGCGCTAAAGTATGTATAGGTACATACACTAACTCAAAGGTTTTGTCGTTTAAAAATGAAAACGAAAATAAATAATGAATAAATAAAAATAAATTACAAAATTAAATAAATTCCCTGTTTTGTAGTAGCTTAATAAAATTAGTTTTAATATTATAATATGTATGTTAGACTGTAAGGTATATAATAATATGGATCTTAGAATTACTATAGTCACTAATGTAACTGTTTTCTATGTTACCTAAATTAAAGAAGTATTAAAATTTATATTTAACTAGAACCTTCTTTAAATCATGAATCCTATACTACTGATATTATAAATACGAATGTATGAGTGTGTAGAGAGTAAGGGTGTGTAAGGATGTGTGAGAGAGTGTGTGGAAATGTATGAAAGGCTGTGAGGGTGAGGGGGTGTGTGTGTGTGTCTCACTTACATCCACTAAACGGGTTTTGATGAAATTTGGCATGTAAGTAGGTACATTATAGGTCCTGGAACTTGTCTGAACCTGGTTTGCAGGTCCACACAAACAAGAAAGTGAATTAATAAAAACGTGGTAAAATGTCATCATTGAAAGATTGAGACCACAACAGGCACTACCGATCTTTCCCTTCAAAAACAATTCGTAATTTGTTTTGCACAGAAATACGGTGAAGTAACCTTCCGTTCCCTAAACTTAATTTTTCCAAACATTGGCAAAAGCTTTCAAAACCCGAATTTTAAACGAACCCAAGTCTCGACTTCCTTCAATGTTAAACAGCTTCTTAATAACTGAAGCAGAAAGTTAACTTTAATTACAGTAAAATCACATTTAGCTGTTAAATGGCCAGAATAAACGAGTTAAATTTAACATAGCAACAGTTTCGATTTATAAACTGTACAACTTGGAATTTGTTGTGCTCATTCCGGCAAACTAAGCGACGGCTTCTTTACGGGTCGCTATTTACCTACCCAGGGCCCCAATTCACTAAGACAACTTGGCGATTCCTTGCTTCGAAATCACGTCGATTCTTTCACTATTAACATGATTATGACATTCATATGACGCGTCATAGAGATTCATATATTCATATATATGATGCGTCATAAAGATGTCGTTTATTAATGAAGGAATCGACGTGATTTCGAAGCAAGGAATCGCCAAGTTGTCATAGTGAATTGAGGCCCAGGTATGTTTCAAGGCGCGCGTCTATTGATTTCATCCCTAATACTATGATAGATAGATATAGAGTTTATTTGTCTCTTGAAAACATATGTACATTCAATTGTTAGACACTTAAATCCTTAGGTATATAAAAATAGGTAGGTACTGTGCCTTAACATCCGAGGATATGCGAGGCCGTGAATATAATCTAAAATGTTAAAGCCTTCGAATACTTACTATCCTTTTTTTTATGGAACTGACATGAGATACGCAAGTCATTTGCCTGATGGTAAGCGCCACGCCAGCTCATAACAACTGCAGTGTCGTCCAGAACTTTCTATAGGTACCATGAAAAGCATTGCGCAGCACTGCATTGCGCTCATAACCCCGAGACATCAGATTTTAAGTCTCATATGCTCAGTAATTTCGCTAGCTGCAATTATCTTCAAACCGGAAGACAGTAATGCTTGCGCACTACTGCTTTGCGGCAGAATAACTGGCAAAGCGGTGGTACCTACCCAGACGGTCGCCCGCATACGAGAGACCTACCAAATGTATAAACATATATATATAGGGTTGTTATGGATAGGCGTGACGCTTACCATCAGGCAAACGACTTGCTCGTCTCATTAGTATGGTGTACAAAAAATGTCCGCCTTTTCTCACGATACTTATGTAAAAACTCAAGGTGAAAGCAAAATTAAGCAATTTCTAACAACCGCCAATAAATAATGAAGTTATTTAATTATTATTTACGACAGCATAAGGGCGTGTCCGCATAATATTTACATTTAAATTGATATTCACGGCTTAGGGCAGGCAGACCAATAACTATTACACTTATGTTCGGTAGGTTTCTTGTATGCGGGAGGCCGTCTGAGAAGGTACCACAGCTTTGCCAGTTATTCTGCCGCCAAGAAGTAGTGCGCCAGCATTCCTGTGTTCCGGTATGAAAGGTATTGAACCCAGCGAATTTACTGGGCATATGAGGCAAAAAACTGATGAGTACGGGTGATGAGCGCAATGCAGTGCTACGCAGGGCTTTTTATGGTATTAAAAGTTCTGGGTGCCACCACAGGTGGCACTACAATAGGTATGGGAGGCGTGGCGCTTACCATCAGGCGAACGACTTGCTCGTCCCATCATTCAGTTCTATTTAAAAAATGCGATACACAGCCATGATCGCCTCATTAGGTAAACGGCACAACATTAGGCTGACTGTCTAAACTGTCCGGTTACTTGATGCTTTAAGCTGCTAAGCATTAGCTTAACAGCTTAAAAATGTTTAAGCTTAAGCTTTATGTCAATGCTTAGGTATTTGTTATTAAACAAATAACTAAGCATTGACATGATGCAATCAGAGCCTTCGGCCGGCGACGAAATAGCTGAACATTTGTAAATCTTTGATTGATTACATCTTCAATATTTTTCTTATTTCTCTGAATGTTGCATTTAAAGTCGTATATATTTTTACACACCATATGTAATTTTTATTTAGGTAAATTAAGGTTTCCACGTGAACGTCGAGGCTATACAGCACAGACATAGTGAGAAGACTCAAACGGTTTTGTCCGTTAGTGAAGTGACAGTGTTTTGTAGTATAATAGTGCTACCCATAAAGAACACAAGAACATAGTGTCTTCGCCTTAATAGAGACAGTAAGAAAAGTGTTAATGGACACATTCTTAGTTTTACTATACTTAGCAGCTTAAGTTAAACTCAAATTACTTATTAGTCTTATTAGTGTAGATTGTAATGTTATTGAGGTGTCTTATTAAGAAACTTCATTAGAAAAAAAATTAAAAAAATTACGCACTTTACTGCACCGCTACCATTTTTCTTGCACGTCCTGGATGACTGGTAGAAAATGCTATCTAGCATTAAATCCTCCATGTACAAACTGTTTTGTGCTAAAGTATAAATAAATAAATAAAGTCTTAGTCGTATGATGTGCGAATAGGAAATACGCAAAATTTTCCGCGGCACTGCACTGCGCTCGTCACGCTGAGACTTGTTACGGTAAAAAATATTACAAGAATAAGTATGTGGTACTTAACAATATCTTTAATTTTATTTATTTCTCTCCTTAATTTTAAATGTCTGCACAAAAAATAACGTGTGTTAATTGCTGTCAAACCAACGCGCAATGTATCAATTCAAATTAAATCCAACAAAATGTGGCGCGCGCGCAGTTTTGTCCACCTCGTTATCTGTATATGGACATGACACGCTCTTTTACCTGACTTTAAGTTGACTTCGATTAAGGTCTGAACACACCGGGGGAGAGGAGAAGCTGTGCGTGATTTTTTTTGCGTTGTGATTATGTATATCTACAATAATCAGAATGAACGTGGCATTTTTTTTTCTTGTTTTTATAGACCTGAGTGATGAGAAGAGCAGGTCGTTCGCCTGATGGTAAGCGCCACACCTGCTAAAGCATAACAACTGCAGTGCCACCCATAACTTTTAATATCATAAAAGTACTGCGTAGCGCTGCATTGCGCTCGCCCTGAGACATCAGATGTAATTATCAGATAGAGACAAGTCTCAAATGCCCAAAAATTTCGCTGGCTACAATGCCCTATTTTATCTATTAATTCTATGAAACAAACAGCAACATACCTTCCTATAATAATTACAGCGCCACCCATCAGAATTTGCTTTGCTAAATCTTCTGGCTCGCCGCTCTTAGACAACAATGTCCAGTAATGTTACTCACACACAGTGACTTTCGAATAGGGGATCGGACAACTTTTCAGAAAGTGTTTTATATTAACCACAATTAATATATAAAGCCATGAAAAATACTATTTTAATTAAATAACGCTCTAAAAGTATCTAAAACTAAGTATGTTTAAATATTATGTTTCAAATATTGCCGCGCAAAAGGTCACCTCAAAACCTGTGACGTCATATGAAGGTAGAAAACGACAAACTCTTCGAAATAAAACTTGTAAAGAGATTTAAATACGTTTTGTGAAGTTTGGGGACGATATTGTTATAATGGAACGAAAAATTTAGCAAAAATACATTTTATGAAAAGCAAAAACGTAAAATAAACACAAGCTTGACTCACGGCATTTGCCTACAAATGACGTCATGCGCTGTGATTGTTGTTTCGTTTGAGATGAAGAACAGATTAAAAATGTCAGAATTATTAGATTTTATTTATTGATTTAAAAATATAAATCATTATTATTTCACAAAAATATTGATTGAATGATCTTTCTGGTTCGACGAACATTCGTTTTAACTACATTTTAGATATTTTCTCGATTACTGTCCGATCCCCTATTATAACTTAATAATGTTTGCACACTACTAAAAATAGTCATTTTCACAATATTATTACAAACTAGTCTTGACTGTGACGCCGTCACTAAAATATAATCTTCTAGTTGTTTCCCGCAGTTTCACCCGAGGTCTCGCAGCATAAAAAGTAGCCTATGTCCTTTTCCAGAACATACCAAATTTAATTAAAATTCGTTCAATAGTTTTTACATGACTGATGAACAAACATCCATCCATCCATCCTCACAAACTTTCGCCTATATAACATTAGTAGTATTAGAAGTATAGCATAAGTTAATTTAGATCTTTTTAACGTAATATCCCTCAGTATCTCTCAAAACTAATTTTTACAAAATACAAAATCCTTTGACGTTATTTTGTCACGGGAGAAGAACAAACAAATCCGCACTATATATCTTGTTATGTTCCGAGCTTTACCTGACCATAGGTTGACCACAATTACACGGATCGACAACTGTGCCGATCGCCCTAAATACTGGCCGTTGAGATTTTATTATCATGAACTGCTTTAAAAGGAAATAACACGTTTTATTTGAAATCAGAATGGCTTTTTGTGACATATGTCGCCTTTGGGATTTCACCCGTATAAGGGTGACATTTGTCGCGCTGTGGGTATCCGGGAATCCATGCGCTTTTTTTCAACCTTTGGCAAGACTTGGTAACATTTTGTCGATATGAAAAATGTCTGCTTATTAACTTTTGATGCACAACTCACTAGATGGAGCAACGATATTTGCAGGGGCAATAGTAACGGGAGAAGTTCGATTATTAAACCTCTAATATGCCCTAATACTTCTTGATACTTAACTCAATATGAAGCAATGATATATCGATATATAGATAACGATATGCAGGGGCAGTAGTAACTGGAGAAGAAAAGCAGAAGGTCGGGTACAGTAGCGTGCTATGGCAGAGGCCTATGTCCAGCAGTGGACTGATATAGGTTAACGATGATGACACATCTCACTAATACGGGTTGTGACAGATGGCAGAGCAGGAAAGCAGTTCATAATATTCGCCGAACCGGCTTACACGGTTGTTTTTGGCCAATTCCAAGTCCCAGCAGTGGGAACGTAATGGGCTGATGAAAACGATGATGTACATTACATTATGTAGTCTAACTTTTATCTGTCAGCTGATTGACAAGCCCACATTTTACAGTTGTGTTGTCATATCAATAAATTGATTATCATAAAAATAATCATTACGATATCTTTGACATAAAAATGGTCCATGCAACAACGTATTCTCATCACTAATCAAATGAACTATATACACAATGAAAGTGATCATTGTGGGTATATATCATTATAGTATATATCATTGTATAGGTATATAAACTTACCCTAAAATGACGTCCTCAAACAATTCTACAGAGTTTAACTCCATCATATTCCTGGTGTGTATAATGAAGACTCAATGTAAGTCTGTATCAAGATCAAATGATATTGTTATCAGCACTAAATAGTAGGTTTTTCGTATGCGAGAGGCCGTCTGGGTTGGTTCACCACTTAAAAAGACACGCGTTGTAGACAGCGAAATTCCTGGGCGTTATGAGACTAAAGAGCAGTCAGTGAGTAAAAAGTCTCAGGGTTACGAGCGCAGTTCTGTGCCGCGTAGGATTTTGGGAAACAAAGGTCTAAGTAGTGCTGCAACTGTTCTGGGCGGGCGTGTTCCTTACCATCAAGTTAACCTGTTCGTCTCGTCACGTAATTACATAATAAGTTTTTTTTGTTGAAAAATATATTTTTCATGACATGCTTTTAACAAATTCGTAATCGGAACCGCAAGCAGATTAAAATAAGCCTAAACATTAGTAAGTAGTTTACGATTATCCGTCAAGGAGTTCCATTGCCCACCTTCCGTCTCCATCATCAGATAAGCTGGCTGTCACCATAATATTGCATTGTCATCGAACTTTGACAAGTATGCAAAATTTCAACTTCGTTGGACAAGAGGAAGTGGTTCTGATTCAGCTTGCAAGATTCCACCCGAACAACATAGTTACATACATTGAAAGTTAAATAAAAGCTTGTAAAATAGCACACCACGGCCTATACATTCCACCATGTCTAGGATAGCATGTTAGCACGACCACTCTAATTAGGAGCATGTCGTATCTACCATTTTCTCTCAGTTAACACTAAATCCTGTGGCTGCTTACACGCCTCACCACGGACACAACAAAAACTAAACCTTAACTGTGTGTACTTCGGTATGTTTTGGAGTGCGATAAGTGAACTTAAATATTTAAGATTGTCAAAGCAAATATGCTACGGGCAAAGAGCCGTGTGTGAGGCATAAAATAAAAATTTCAAGTGTGTGATTAAGTTAAATGTGATCAAGTGAACTATTAATTACTGATGCAAATGGACCTGTGTAATTGGTAATTAATGTGGCCGGATTCCTTTTTCGTTTAATTATTGCGGTCGATGACTGAGGTGTTGGATTAATGTATAAGTCAAGGAGGATTTGGTGAAACTGTAGTTATGGCGCGATATGCATTGGAATTAACACGGATGACGTTTAATGGGCCGGCTACACGCTCAATCTTACTTGCACAAATTCCTTTTGAACCCCCGACGCAAAAAGGAGGGGTGTCATAAGTTTGATCACTATGTGTGTCTGTGTGTCTGTCTCTGGCACCGCAGCTCTTAAACGGGTGAACCGGTTTGGATGCGGTTTTTTAATTTGAAAGCAGGTTTTCTAGCGTTGGTTCTTAGACATGTTTTATCAAAATCGGTTCGCCGTTTTTTACTTTGGTTCTTTAAGTTTTAGTGTACTGAAATTCGCTTGTTTTTTATGTATATTTTTTTAAATGGTAGATCTACTTTCGACCACCATCCCACCTGATATTAAGCGACAATGTGGCTGAAGATGGAGCACGTAGATTTAGAAGATACCTATTCAGCCTGGCCTTGAGATACCCAAATTTGCCAAATTCGCAATACCACGCAAATGGCTTGTAAAAATGCTGCGCTCACTCTTATTTACACAAATTCTAATATGCACTAGGAAGCATAACGTTAAGACGGTTAAACGGTATACGGCGGATAATTACCGCGTATAAGCGTCGCCCAGCAGAATGCACCATATTCTTTATCCAAAATAACCATACGCATGCATGATTGGGCATGTAGCCACTGTCAACGGCGATGTGACGTCACGACTTGTGGTAACCAGTGATATCGACGGAAGCGATATATTTCAATTGTGTTCATTCATTCATTCACACATTCTTGTAACGCTATGGTTTGTAGATTCGATACCGATATGACAGCTCGTAGACTCGCTTACTCGCCATGTGGTTCCCGCGTAAACAATTATCCGAGTTTTTTTTTTACGCTTAATTGATCTATGTTGCGTCTGATCGAAAGGCGCATGAGTTACCGCTGAGCCACACTCGCTCTAGTCTAGTTGAAAGTAACTATCCTATATGCTACATAATCAGGACCTCATGTAACACAAGTATACGATTTATCAAACAAAAAACCGACTTCAATGTATCTTCGAAGTGCAAGGTCGAATCGATGAAATTTTTATGACCACTTTGTAGCTATATTGAACCCAGCGCAAAATAACTTTCAAATCGGTTCATGAATGACGGTGAACTAAGGAAACAAACATTAAAAAAAAATACAATCGAATAGAGAACCTTCTCTTTTTTGAAGTCGGTTAAAAAGATCAAAATCCGTCAGTGCTTTCTGCGTGATTGAGTAAAACTAACATCTATACACTTGTAACATCCATATAGTTTAAAACTTAGTAATTATAGGGTTACCATATAAGATGCATGTTTATTTGTGAACATTGTTTGTGCCCAATAAAGTATTTATATAAAAAAAAAACAATACATACGAGTACACCTGCCAGAGCGAGTGTGGCTCAGTGGGAGTGCGTGCAACTTTCGATCCGACGCATCCGAGTTCGAACCCATTGGCCCTGCTCCACTGACTTTCTTAAGTTATGTACGGATTTAACACTCGCTCTAAAAACGGCGAAGGAAAACATCGTGAGGAAACCGACATGTCTGTGAATTAATCACAATAATTCAAGGACATGTGACATCCGCCGCCAAGCCGCCAAGCGGTAGTGCGCAAGCATTACTGTGTTCCGGCTTGAAGTGCATTGTAGCCAGCGAAGTTACTGGGCATTATGAGACTCAACAGCTAATTGTCTCAGGGTGACGAGCGCAGTACAGCGCCGCGCAGGATTTTGCAAAACAAAGTTCTGGGTGGTGCTGTTATTGTTATAGGCTGGCGTATTGCGTACCATCAGGCAAACGATCAGCTCGTCTCGTCATTCAGTTACATAAAAAAAATATCCACCAACCCGCAATGGGCCTGGCGGATTATGGCCCATACTAGCTCTATGTGATAAGGCCCGTGTCCTAGCAGTAGGAACGTGATGGGCTGATGACGATGATGATGATTATGTACATTTCGTTTCTAAGTGCGCTTTTTAACATTTTAACATTAGTATGTAGACATTATAAATATAAACGGCTACACTCACGTTATGATTGTGTCGGATAACCCTGACCAGGTTTCGGACAATTAGGATGTCCTTCTTCCGGGAGTTTACGCTTTGGATTCGCGGCGCAGACATTAGTATGTAGATATTGAAGAGGAGATTCTAATGGTATTCGTAACTCATTTTTGTTAAAAAACGCACTTAGTCGGTTTTTGCAGTAAGGGGACGATTTATACATATTATCTACCTACATAACAATAATATAATAGTCACATCAAAGTTAGTACCAAAATTAAGGTTATTTATAGGAAATGCTCGAAACCGTACTATATAATTCCTGATTCTATAATTGTCACCCATCGAGTTGTCGTGTACGCACATTTTAGGAAACACGGTGTAACAAATAAGCAAATAAAAAATAAAGGTTGTCTACTAAAATAGTTATAATTAAATCTAATCTAATACTTCAACTGGGTTAAATCTTTTAATACAGTTTGCTTGTATTTACTCAGTTAAGAACATAGGAAGAGATACAATTACTCAGAAACACAAAAGTAGAAACTTTGGAAATTCACAAAGTATGTTTTTTTTACGCTTAATAGATCCATGTTTGGCCAGTATCTCGCCTGATGTGAAGCGATGACGTGGCCTAAGATGAAGCACATAGATCTAGAGAGGCAGTTGTGCGGCTGCTCAGACCCGTCTCCCTGATGGTTCATCATCAACATCCCTAAACACGACTAGGTCGCTTGACGGCATGGCTTTGTTCGGTGGGTGGTGTTACAACCACGGCCAGAGCCTACCACTCCAAAGCGCGTAAGCGGGTTTAATCACGATGTTTTCCTTTACCGTTTTAGAGCGAGCGTGCAAAATCTGCACTTAACTATAAGTCATTGGTGTAGGCCCAAATCGGGATTCAAACCCGTCCCGTCGTGGGTTGGATTGAAAGGCGTACGAGTTCCCGCTGAACCACACTCGTTCTTATTCAGGGTGATAGGATTTTCTAAGAAAAGTGTGTCAAAGCGCTGACTTGTTGTAGTTTATCTATCTATACTATTATATAATTCATTTTATAACAAAAAAACTGACTTCAATGTGTCTTCGGTCCAAGGTCAAACGTCTTTCCTATTTTTCTTTCTGAATGGAACACAGAATTACCCATAAATATGCACTACACTTATGCACGCAACTTAATTTAAAACGTACATTACAATTTAATAACAAATACGGCGGAACAGTTAAATTCATAATTGAATAACAAAGTTTAAGCATTATGCCACCCTTTCCAAATTACTAAAGTCATTTTATAATCCTTCGGGCCCTTTCTCTTTCCAGAAATAATGTATTAACCTATTTAGTCCAGGCCCTTGACCTTTAGGAGGGAGAAGGGATATTGCGAAACATCGACGACAGTTTAACTCCAGAAAATTATATATGAAAAGTCAGTGTATAGTGTTTAGGACCAGAGAATATAAATTATCAAAGAAGATTACAAATTAAAAAAACCGGCCAAGTGCGAGTCGCACTCGCGCACGAAGGGTTCCGTACCATCTATAAAAACGGCAAAAAATCATGTCTGTTGTACGGGAGCCCCTTATATATTTATTTTATTCTGTTTTTTAGTATTTGTTGTTATAGCGGCAACAGAAATACATCATCTGTAAAAATTTCAACTGTCTAACAATCACGGTTCATGAGATACAGCCTAGTGACAGACGGACAGACAGACGGACGGACAGCGGAGTTTTATTTATAGGATACCGTTTTACCGTTTGGGTACGGAACCCTAAAAATTAAACAAATCTTGGGTTAATAGTGTGGGTGGCCGTCTGGGTGAGTACCACCGCTTTGCCAGTAATTCTGCCGCCAAGCAAGCATTACTGTGTTCTAATGTTGGATGAGTTAGCATTCGAAGCATTAGTAAGTTACTAAATTTAAGTTAGCATTAATCAGATAAATTGTAGATGCCAAATTTGATAAATGCTAAAATTGTGTGAACGCGAACTGCGACGTTCTGCTATAATGCTAATACTGTTGCGATTGCGAATCGACGTCCTCGTCGGCGCGATTTTTAAAACAATTTTGTGTAATGTTGGTTTGTAAGTGGTGTTGTATCTAACTCATCGAGCACTTTCATTTGAGGCCAAACAGAAAGGATGTATGACCAATACTTCTGTTCAACTTTTACAATAATTCTATAATACACGTAATAATTTAATTTCGCACGAAATTGTGAAATCACAACTGCGAAATTTAATATTAGCAATCAGCATCGCAATATCACATAGCATGCTAACGAACAATATTTCGCATGCTATTGAAATTAATGAAAAATAGCAATCATTTTCATTAATAACTGTGAAGATTACGGTTTGAAGGGCATTGTAGCCAGCGAAATTACTGGGCATAGTATGAGACTTAATATCTGATGTCTCGGGGTGATGAGTGGAATGCAGTACATACAGCACTGCATACAGTGCTTTTTATGGTATTAAAAGTTCTGGGTGGCTCTGCAATTGTGATGGGCAGGCGTGACGCTTACCATCAGGCAAACGACTTGCTCGTCCCATCACTGAGTTCCATAAAAAAAATCTTACAGTTATTATCCTGCAGTTTTAGCTACATACACCTGAGTGCACCTTGGTTTCAGGGCATCATATCATACACAACATAAGTAACTAAAAATTTTAAATACCATAAACTTACTACTTACACAACTAAACTTAGCTATAAGTCTGCGATAAGTGATCTTACTAACATACTTATACTATGGATTTGTAATGGTCTGAAATAAAGTCTTTTTATTTTATTATTTATTTTTTATCATTATTGATTTAGAAACAAAACAAATAAATCACGACCTCGAAGAAACTGCAAAGTCCACAAAAAACCAACTGTAGCCCTCGATTCCAATCGACAGTCGTTACATTTCATTGCCCATTAATATAATCGGTCAGCCTATGTTGCCAGCTACAAAGCGGATAGATTAAATCATTTCGTAACTATAGATAACATTTTAGTGATTAATAGTACCAACCTGAACAGGTTTCATGGCAACACCGGTTGCTATTAAATTTAGCCTTATTTATGCAATAGATAGATATGTGTACATGTGTGGTAATTTATTGGAGAGAAGTAATTAAAATTAATTAGACATTTCGATTGCTCGGTCTATAAAACTATTCCGTCATTCAAATTAGAATGTAAAGAACAAGCCTTGCAAGGTAAATTGGCAATATTAAATCGTTACGTTTTAGTCTCTTTCAACTTCTGATGTACCTACCTGTATCTCCTATATTTTAACCGACTTTAAAAAGGAGGAGGTTCTCAATTCGATAGTATTTTTTTTAATGTTTGTACCCCCAGATCGCCATCATTTATATTAAAAGTTCTGGGTGGCACTGCAATTGTTATGGGCAGGCGTGGCGCTTACCATCAGGCGAACGACTTGCTCGTCTCATCACTCAATTCCATATAAAAATCCACTAATATGGGTCACAAAATGAAATTCAATATCTGCAAATATGAAGTCAATAATATTCGTTAACTTATGACATGACCTATCGCAACAATAGTACATGGTCATACCATAGGAATACTAAACACCTCCAATGTTTCCGAAATTACTTCGTTTCACATCGTGTTCAAAATATCATACAAATCGTTGCCGATGAAAGAAAAAAAGAAAAATATTTATTCGACAACCACAAAGAAATAAATGAAAAATACACACATAAGATAAAAATACAGAGAAAGAATATAACGTAACAAGACAAACACATTACATGCACAGAGGAAGCTTGTGGTGCCAAAAGGGACTATAGCTCAGCACAAAATGTCCGATTTCCATGACAACAGACGCTGGTTTTCACCATAACCCCTTGACGATGCAAAAACCTGGCAAATGGTTCAAGCTCGTCCTACTGAGCATAACACATACTTAAACCGTAGTAATATTTAGTTTTCTTTGCCTAAACATTGTACCAATCGTTGCTGGTTCAGTGCATAAAATATACCTTTGAAACTTCAGTATCGATCTTTCCCAATCCCCAAGTTATTGTCACGTACTTAGCGTGTTCAGGACAAGTTTCGTCAAAAATAGCACCCATTGCCTGAACGACGCGATTTAGACGGAACTCCAAACTTCCCAACTCGTTCGTGAAAGTTTCCGTTGGCTTTTGTTTCTTTTAGTACCTACTTATATACTGTTAGTTGTTACGTAGAAAAATATCCAACTTCTCGGATAGTCTTTATTCTGGTTTCGTAATGTGAAATGCAATTTAGTATCCTTTTTTTTATGTAGCTGAGTGACGAGATAAGCTGGTCGTTTGCCTGATGGTAAGCAATACGCCAGCCCATAACAATAACAGCACCACTTTGTTTTGCAAAATCCTGCGGCGCAGCGCTGCACTGCTCTCGTCACCCTGAGACAATTAGCTGTTGAGTCTCATAATGCCCAGTAATTTCGCTGGCTGCAATGCCCTTCAAACCGGAATACAGTAATGCTTGCGCACTACTGCTTGGCGGCTGAATAACTGGCAAAGCGGTGGTACCCACCCAGACGGCCTCTCGCATACGAGTAACCTACCAGAAGTAAAAACACTCGTGGAAGGTCTCTAGTTCAAAGTTCAAGTTCAAAAGTTATTTATTCAGTTTTGGCATCACAGACGCACTCATGAACACCAATTATTACAATGACTCTACCACCACCGCTTTGCCAGTTATTCTGCCGCCAAGCATTAATGTGCAAGCATTACTATGTTCCGGCTTGAAGGGCGTTGTATTGCGAAATTAATGGGCATGTGATACTTAATATCTGATGCATCGGGTTGATGTGTTACACAATGCTTTTTATGATAAATTCTGGGTGGCAATGCAATTGTTATGGGCAGGCGTGGCGCTTACAATCAGTGGAATGACTTGCCCGTCTCATTATTCAGTTTCATAAACACAATACTTTATTGCTACACCATACAAAAAGAATCAGTAGGTACATGAAAACAACTTACAAACTAAATACAATGGGCGGACAGTACAATACAGCCGTCTTAGATCCGAGCAAAATAGTCTAGCGAGGGTTGCTCAATAGCTCAAATCAGCCAACACCAGTCATTGCAACGATTGGGTATTGAGCACTTCTTTGTATACGAAGTCCAAGGCCAAGGCTTTTTTTATTCCATGTAAGTAGGTATATTAATGACATAAGAAATTATTGTAATTGAGCATTGCCTAGAATAACAAACTTTGTTATTATGGTGAATAAATGATTCTATTCTATACAAGACTATTCTTTTTACAAGCTTTTATTTAACTTGCAATGTATGTATGTTTGTCCAGGTGGAATCTTGCAAGCTGAATTAGAACCACTTCCTCTTATCTTACAGAGTTGAAATTTTTCATACTTGTCAATGTCCGATGACAATGCAATATTATGGTGACATCCAGCTGATCTGATGATGGAGACGGAAGGTGGGCAATGGAACTTCTTGACGGATAAACGTAAACTACTAGTGTTTGGGCTCATTTTAATCTGCTTGCGGTTCCGATTACAAATTAGTTAAAAGCTTGTCTTGAAAAAAATATTTTTCAACAAAAATCTTATTCCGTTGTAGGGTACCTACATAAGAAATAACGTGTTATCCAAGACCAAATCATCAATGGACTATAATGCGAACCTATTACCAACAAACAACTTACGCTTATACCTACATCACCAGTCACGACTGTCCTCGTGTTCTCAATACGTCCTGATAAGAGGCGACGTCTGACGTCACTTTGTGATAGTGCCGTCGACTACCAGACAAGTAAAAATGGCTAAGGAGACCGCTATCTGTGAACACGTCATTGTATGGAATAGTTTGGAATGTTAGCGATTTTTGCGTCACAACCGGATAAGTTATTGTGCAATATGCTTTGCCGCCAAGCAGTAATGCGCAAGCATTACTGTGTTTCGGTTTGAAGGGCATTGTAGCCAGCGAAATTACTGGGCATATATGATACTTAATATCGGAACTCTGAAGTCTTGGGGTGATGAGCGCAATGCAGTCCTACGCAGTGCTTTTTATGGTATGTAAGTTCTGGGTGGGACTGCAATTGTTATGGGCAGGCGTGGCGCTTACCATCGGGCGAACGAATTGCTCGTCTCATCACTCATTTCCATAAAGAAATTGTGAATGCGATTTGATAATTTGATTACTTGGTTAAGTACTTAGTTTTAGTAAGTAATATTTAGTTTTCTTTGGTTTTAGTAACGACTTGATTACAAAACAATGAATAATCTCAAATAAACAAATCTTATGTAGATTGTATTGTACATACCTTCCGTAAAAAATCTTCAGATATATCAGTGAAAATCGTTTCAAAATCCGTTGCGTGGTTTATAAGAAGAAGGCGGAGCAACAGACATGAGGACTCTGATAGCGATTTTGTTAATACTATACTATACTTCAACTTGTTGATCAAAATATACTATGTAGAGATGATAGTATAGTATATAGTAAGTATTGAGGTAGGTACCTATAGCTATAGTAAGGATTTATACGAACGGTGCGTTTATGCCGTCGTGGTGTGTTGATCGACGCCAGCGGGACTGTTTTGTAATTATAATCACTATAAATTATATAAAACGGCAACACTAATCACTGTCAAAAAGCGACGCTGACTCGATTTGACAGCGGATATTGAGCGGTTATTGGACGAGCCAATGTCAAAACGGCGAGTATCAAGTGTTTTTGGACAAACTATGCGAAAAGTGATTGGCGAGCAATCGACGAGCGACGTAGAATTTGATAGAAAATAGGAAATACTTAGGTAGCCGATTTCTGAAATGCCATTTATTTATTGGCTACTGTTTTGACGTTATGTATTTATACTAACAATTAATTAATTTACTGTCGGTAGGTTTCTAGTATGTGAGAGGCTGTCTGGGTGGGTACCACAGCTTTGCCAGTTATTCAGCCGCCAAGCAGTAGTGCACGAGCTTTAATGGTTTCTGGTTTGAAGGGCATTGTAGCCAGCGTAATTACTGGGCATTATGAGACTCAACAGCGAATTGTCTCAGGGTGACGAGCGCAGCGCTGCGCCGCAGGATTTTGCAAAACAAAGTTCTGGGTGGTGCTGTAAATGTTATGGGCTGGCGTTTTGCTTACCATCAGGCAAACGACCAGCTCGTCTCGTCATTCAGTTACATAAAAAAAAATTGCACGCCTAATAAGCAAAAATTATGCTGTTTTGTTTTTTATGACCATTACCATTATGTTTTAAAGCAAATAAATGTTTTGATTGATTGGTTGATGGACGACTAGAAGTAGTTGGTAGAAGAAGTGCGTCTCTGTAATCTGTATCATAATGCGAACAGACACGAGTGGATGATGAAACCTAAAGATGATGCTGTGGTTCACACAGACTGCGTGTCGGAGATGTAGGTTGAAATTGACACAGACAGACATTGCGTCGCCGGAGAAGCGATTTGAATCCTTAATAGTACCAGTTTATGTTGTTGGATAGAATAGAAAATTGCTTGTAAGCAATTGCAAACTACAATACGATACAAAAACTTTTACAAATTGCTTGTAAGCTTGTAAGCAATTTAACAAGACAGTACAATACAAAAATTAGTAACATAAAATATGCAATCCATAGATATAGGTGTAACTGTTCGTATAATACAACTCGCTTTTCAGCATAGGCCTATGCTGAAAAGCAAGACAATTTTTAAAGTGGTTCTTATCGGTGTCTTAGGTGTATTTTTTCATTTAAGATTGTTAATAAAGGCTATTATTATTATTATAGAAGACAACTCTAGATCAAAAAATTAAGATTTGGGCATTTTATAGGCTATTGCAAAAAAAAACGATTTTTTCAAAAAATCAAAAGTGCAATATTTTGTTTTATAAGTGTTTGAAAATCTAGACGGATATCTAACATCATATCTCTAACGGTTAGGGTTGTTGCCATAGGGATTCCTGTTCAAAAACTCATTACACTAATACTATAAATGTGAAAGTGTGTATGTCAGTGTGTTAGTGTGTTCGTTACTTCTTCACGCTGTAACTGCTCAACGGATTTGAGTGAATTTCGGAATGGGAAACCGCGAGAGGCAGCTAGTCCTGTATAATATGTAGGTATGTACTGTTAGAAAATATTATTTCGTTTATAATAAATAAATAAATAAAATAAAAAAGCCTTTCTTTTTCTATATCCCTATTTACATAGGTAATGTTAGTTGATTTACTTACTGACTAGTTGTCAGTATGGTAAGTTATATGTTCATTTGGGATATGGACCCCTCTTTGGGTGAACGCCTCCTCCATTTTCTAGCATGCGTCTTTCTCTGCCTAGGGTCATCCAGTCTTTCCCTGCTCTGTCTGTATATCATCAGCCCACTTTCTTTTTGGTCTGCCTACATTTCTTTTTCCTGTCATGACAATATCAGATCTCTGTCATCATCAATTTCGTATATATTATTTCTAAAATATCTTTAAATATAATTTGAATAGCTACTTATAAAATAGAGCACCTATCCACCGTATCAAGTGACGTCGTGGTGTGATAACTCTCAGCCTTGCGCTAATTTTACATATTATTGCCTATTACGTGCACGATCTAGGCTCGAGTGAGCCAAGCTTGGTGTGCGTTCGGAATTATTCACATACGTACTTGAAGACTGATCGCCACATTGATTGCGAGTACCTATATATATACATAGATAGGTGCGAGTATACGAAATAACCACAAAAATAAACAATCGATGAACACGTGCGACACGAACGTATCTCATCATTATCATCATCATCATCAGCCTATCACGTTCCCACTGCTGGGACAGGGGCCTTCTCTCATAGAGATAGAATGGGCCATAATCCACCACCCTGGCCCAGTGCGGGTTGGTGAATGTCACATGTCCTTGACTTTTTGTGAAAAATTCATGGACATGCCGGTTTCCTCACGATGTTTTCCTTCACCGTTTTAGAGCGAGTGTTAAATCCGCACATAGCTTAAGAAAGTCAGTGGTGCGGGGTCAGCGGGATTCGAACTCGGGTGCGTCGGATCGAAAGTCGCACGAGCTCCCACTGAGCACTCGCTCTTATAATATTGAACGTATCTATAGATCAATAAATAAATAAATAAGTGGATTTCAATGTAAACTAATAATTATACATTTTATAGCAAAAACACTGACATCAATTCTGATGTATCTGATGTACTGATGAAATTTAAATGGGACCACTTTGAAGCTATACTGAACTAAACGCAAAAAGAATTTTCCAAATCAGTTTATAAATGATACAGTTCTGAGGCAACAAACAAAAAAATTGTAAGATTTTTCCCTAAAAAATATTTTTTTCAAGACAAGCTTTTAACAAATTTGTAATCGGAACCACAAGCAGATTAAAATGAGCCTAAACACTGTAATAGTTTACGACGTTGACGTGTGTAATAGTTTACGATTTTCCGTCAAGGAGTTCCATTGCCCACCTTCCGTCTCCATCATCAGATCAGCTGGATGTCACCATAATATTGCATTGCCATTGGACTTTGACAAGTATGCAATTTCAACTCCGTAACTTAAGAGGAAGTGGTTCTAATTCAGCTTGCAAGATTCCACCCGGACAAACATACATTGCAAGTTAAATAAAAGCTTGTAAAAAGACTTTAGCCTGTGGGAGCGAGAAGGTCGAGAAAGAAACGTATACGGTGTGAGATCACTATCACTATCACTACATAGTATAAAACAAAGTCGCTTTCTCTGTCCCTATATCCCTATATAATATATGCTTAAATCTTTCAAACTACGCAACGGATTTTGATGTGGTTTTTTTTAATAGATAGAGTGATTGAAGAGGAAGGTTTATACATATGTATAATAACCGTGCGATGCCGGGGCGGGTCGCTAGTAATTAATAAAACAAAGTAAGGGGTAACAAATACTTTTTCATTCCAATCAATTGACCCCTACATAAATTAAGGGCACTTTCACATAATCAAACTTACTGTTTCAAACATCGCGTCGCGTCGTCGCGTCGGTTCGTGTCTTCGTATGGACGGGAACGGTCCTTAATTAAGTTGCCCTGTTGAATTTTCCCCTTAATTAGATCTCTGACGTCCGTGTCCTATATACGCGACGGGATGGAGAAAAATGATATTTTAACCAAACATGTTGAATTGACAAGACAACTAAGCAGGGTATGCATCAGTCAATTTGTTAAATGAGTCAAGACAATTTGACAGCCTCTGTGGTGTAGTGGTTGGGCAGGTTGGCTCAAATCTCATACACCACTGAGAGTTCGATTCCCGCGACGGGACAAAATATTTTAAGCACAGAAAAAAAGCGCAAACATTTGTTTCGTGTCTGGGTGTTGTGGGACCATGCTTCCTGGTTTCGTAGATACAGGGAATCCTAGTTAGGGGCCAAGATCTATGTACGTGATCGTTTGGCGTAATAAAAAATTAATAACAACAAATAATAAATATCGACTATATTTATTTAATCGTTTCGTGAGCAGTCGAAACTCACGGCTTCTCTAAAGACTCAAGCTCGCATCTAGAGCTTCGCAAATCGTCCCCCAGGGGCGCTCTTCGTGATACTATACAAAAACTGATTCGATTTTCAAAATCAGGTCAGCAGTTCTAGAGATTACCTCCAACAATTTTACCTCATAGCTCTCATAGTATATTAAAGTACCAATCTATAATATAGTAAAGACTATATAGGTAATTTAAAGCTCAAAAATGTCAATACCTACGTTTTATCAACGCATAATTAATTTGAATAAACGTTCATCGCGACCTATCAATCATACGATCATGCCTTACTAACTCACAAACTGGTTTGACAAGCCGCCGCCGCTGAGCTGGTTGCAACAATCGTGTTTCAATTTTATAGCCATAAATGAGAAATCTTAGTACATACGGCTCAGATCTCGGTGGCCCAGTGGGCAATGCGTCGAGACGGTATTCCGAAGACGCAGGTTCGATCCGAGCAATATCATTTTTCTTCTTCCTAATTATTTAACTAATATATTCAATTTTAGAAACTTAGTACATAAAGTGTGTATCTACATAATATATATATTATAAAGATACACACTTTATGTATATATAAAATGTAATATAATTAAGTATATATAAAACGTTCGAAAGTCGACAAGTGTAAGTAACAAAATTTAACCTTCATTAATTGATTGCTATGCAAATGTAACATGTAATACCTACCTACCTACCTACTATAATACCTACCTATTCCTATAGGTAGTCCTATAGGTAGTCCTATAGGAATGACAGTATGACGGTAGGTACAGACCAATTACGTGTAGGGAACCATGTGGCCCAATTAGGTCTTGTATCCAACAAAGCGTTTACAGTGTTTAGTGTAAATAGAGGATTTTTTGAAGATGGGTTAGTTGTATTTAGTTGCAGTTATGCGGAAGCAAATTTTTTTTTTATTATTTATAGGCTTGCGTTTGACCGCTATCTCACCTGTTGTTAAGTGACGATGTGGTCGAAGATGTAGCACGCTCGCCTAGAAGAAACCTGTTCACTCTTGTCTTAAAGACACCCAGATTATAGCTATCCGGAAACACAGATGCCGGCAGAGTTCCACTCCTTGGCCGTTCGCATTATGAAGGTCGAAGCTAAGCGCTTGGTGCGAGCAGGAGGGATGTCAACCATATATTGATGACGGCTTGCCGTACGTCTGGTCGTCCGGTGATAGAATGGAGATGGCGGAATAAATTCATGTAATTCCGTCGCACGAAATATACGTTTATTAATAACAATCAAGTAATATATTTATCTTAGGTAACATTATTACATATTATCTAAGGTAATATATTACATATTTATCTAAATAACATATGTAACGTATTTTCACAGAATAGTAAAAGACAGAAGCATCTTTCCGCAAAGAAATTTAAACAAATAGCGACTCTTGTTATGACGCAATAAAATTCAAATCAGCTCGCGTAGCGCTGCATACCTATCAGTCATATTAACCTACAGAGCGCCTCTCTTTCTATCGCATAGCTCTTATAATTATCTCTTCTGACGAAGCATGTGTAACGACGCGCGACCCGCCGTCGGTGTCCCGCTATGTACTTGTAGCTTCGTACCTACAGTGCGGAGTGCGCTAGGCTTTTATAATCGTATATTCTTATCAATCAAGTTAAACAAATAAAGAGCGAGTGTGGCTCAGTGGGAGCACGTGTGACTTTCAATCCGTCGCACCCGAGGTCGAATCCCGCTGGCCCCGCACCACTGACTTTCTTTAGTTTTGTGCGGAATTAACACTCGCTCTAAAAACGGTGAAAGAAAACATCGTCAGGAAACCGACATGTCTGAATTAATCACACAAATTTAAGGTCATGTGACATCCACCGACCCGCACTGGGTCAGCGTGGTGGATTATGGCCCATACTTTCTCTACGAGGGAAGGCCCGGGCCCCAGCAGTGGGAAAGTAATGGGCTGATGATGATGAATAACAATCTTATACACAGACAAAAGAGGTAACGTTGGGTACATATGGTTTGGCTGGTAGTACATATTAGATGGCCATATAATGACACAAGTCAGCATAAAGTGCCATTGCACTGATTTTCATTTGTTAACTTTTTCAAAAAAGGGAAGGTGAAGAGTTATTTCACACCGGAACAGCTGCTAAATCTCTACAAAGCACAAGTCCGGTCGTGTATAGAGTACTGCTCTCACCTTTGGGATGGATCAGCTAAATACCAGCTTGAAGCATTAGAGGCAATCGAAAGGCAAGCCAAGAGACTCATTGGCGACGACGCGCTGTTCGAGTCAAGACTCCGCAGTCTTGAACATCGACGCAAAATAGCCAGTCTATCGGTCTTTTATCGGATATATTTCGGCGAGTGAGCGTCGGAATTGCACCAATTAATTCCCCCGTCCCCGTTTCATCATCGGACTACGAGACGAACGGCAACGCGCCACCGTTATATGATAGACATTCCTCCTGCGCGCAATAAGCACTTCGCTTCCACTTTCATTATGCGCACTGCTAACAAGTGGAACTCCCTACAAGAGTCAACCTTTCCCGATACTTATAATCTAAGAATCTTCAAATCTTGAGTGAACAGGTACTATCTTGGCAAGCGTGCTACATCGTCGACCGCATCGTCGCTTACCATCAGGTGAGATAGTGGTCAAACGCAAGCCAATTATGTATATAAAAAAAATGGAGGAGGTTCTCTGTTCGAGTGTATTTTTATTTTTTTTATCATTTTTTTTTAATGTTTGTTACCTCAGAACTCCGTCATTTATGAACCGATTTGGAAAATTCTTCTGGGTTCAGTATAGTTACGAAATGGTCCCATATAAATTTCATCGATAATTGACCTTGGACTCCGAAGATACATTGAAGTCAGATTTTGTTTTTTCTAAAAATTACTTATTTTCAAGTCCGTTAAAAAACAAGTCTATTTAAAACTGAGATTTTTAAAGAGTTGCTAAAGATTCCCTCGAGGTGTTGCGCGTAGCATTCGTATTACCTACTTTAAAAATCCAATCGTTGTAAAGATGCAATTAAAGTCTTGAGTGCTTACATTGAAGGCGTTTCGTTATTACACAGCCGTTTCTTTATTTATAAGAATGAGGTGTGATTGCAGATGCGTGTATCTTATTAACTGCATTCTTTCCCTCGTATTCATAAAAACTTTATTTACGAAACATACTTTAATATCACTAACTTAATACCTGAAAACTTAATATCTGATGTCTCAGGGTGATGAGCGCAATGCAGTGCTCCTTGTGGTATTTAAAGTTCTGGGTGACAATGCAATCGTTATGGGCACGTGTGGCGCTTACCTTCAGCGAATGACTCGTCTTAGCATTCAGTTCCATAAAAAAATAAAAAAAATCTCACAGAGAGAGTTAGGGCCATAACCCACAACGCTGGCCTAGTGCAGGTTGGTAGATGTCACATGTCTTTGAACTTTGAGTTTGAGTTCTAATAACGTTTTCCAGGTACACCTTACAATGAGACCTACAGGTCTCATTGTAAAATCCTTCCGAATTTGAACAGTTTAAGTAGGTACCTACCTATTTATCTAGGTACATACCTACCTAAGAAAATCTTAGGTACGTAGATAAATACATTTAATATTAAATATTCGAATAAATGTGGTTTTTGTTAAAAATAAATATTTTTCAAGACAAGCTTCTAACTAATTCGTAATCGGAACCGCGAGCAGATTAATATGAGCTCAAACACTAGTAGCTTACGATTATCCGTCAAGGAGTTCCATTGCCCACCTTCCGTCTCCATCATCAGATCAGCTGTCTGTCACCATAACGTGTATTGTTATTGTTTTTAATGGGTTTTATTTATAATTGCCTAAAATATGAGAGATGTATAGTCTGGAGCATCGACGTAAGGTAGCATGTCTGTCAATCTTCTATCTATAGGATACATTTCGGGGAATGTGAAATTCCACCCTCCATCACAGGACGAGCAGAAAGTCGGCCAAATATCATCCCTATATAGTAGACATTCCGCCAATTCGAACAAAGCGTTTTGACAAGTATGAGATAAGACGTTGACAAGTATGCGAAATTTCAACTTCGTAGGACAAGAGGAAATGGTTCTGATTCAGCTTGCAAGATTCCACCCGAACAAACATAGCTACATACCTACATACTTACATAGATTGCAAGTTAAATAAACGCTTGTAATAACACTTGAACGTCGCCGTCCAAGTTGTCTGGGAGAGATCGCTTTAAGCGGTAAGGCAGCCCATTAAGACTAACCTTGTGTCTAATTACTTTTGCTGTATGGTGATAAGAGTTAAGTAATTCATTGATTCATACGTAGAATTAGTATAAATTAATTTATGTTTCAAGTAATAAACATTAACTTCTCGGGTTCCTCGAAACAGCTTTTTGTGCTAATTAAGTTTGGCTAGTCATTTCAAATCACTTTGCAATATCACGTTCCTTTGTTTTGACTTGAATTTTTTAATTATTTTTATTAGTTAAGTAACAAGTTATCTTCGGGTTACATGAATACGTAGTAGTAGGTATCATTTTAGTTTTTTTATAGAACTGGGTGATGAGACAAGCACGTCGTTCGCCTGATGGTAAGCGCCACCCCTTGCGTTTAACAATTGCACTGCCACCCAGAACTTTTAATACCAAGCACTGCGTAGCACTGCATTGCGTTCATCACCCCGAGACATCAGATATCATCAAGTCTCATATGTCCAGTAATTTCGCTGGCTACAACGCCCTTCAGACTGGAACACAGTAATCATCATCATCAGCCCATCACGTTCCCACTGCTAGGACACGGGCCTTCTCTCATAGAGAGAGGATGGGCCATTATCCACCACGCTGGCTCAGTGCGGGTTGGTGGATGTCACATGTCCTTGACTTTTTGTGAAAAATTCTTGGACATGCCGGTTTCCTCACGATGTTTTCCTTCACCGTTTCTAGAGCGAGTGTTAAATCCGCACATAACTTAAGAAAGTCAGTGGTGCGGGGCCAGTGGGATTCGAACTCGGGTGCGTTGGATCGAAAGTCGCACTTGCTCCCTCTGAGCCACACTCGCTCTTGGGAACACAGTAATGCTTGCGCACTACTGCTTGGTGGTAGAATAACTGGCAAAGCTGTGGTACCTACCCAGACGGCCTCCCGCATACGAGAGACCTACCACGAGTAGTTAGTCAGAGTAATGTTGACTATCTTATAATTTGTTTAAGTTATCAAACGACAAAGTTACGAGTAAAGCGTAAGTATAGTAGCCGGTTTTTATTTGTTATTGGCATAGCCACAGGTCGTTGGTACGATGCATAGAAATTAGAAGTTAGAAAAGGAGATGAGTGGCTTTACATGTAATTTCGGTGTACGTCCGTTGTCCCCGTTAGCCGTGTCCCCTTTAAACGGGGACAGCGATACTTTAATAAAATATTTAAAAATACGCCCCGTTGTCCCCTTACTCTGTTTTCGTTGATATTGTAAAGTAAACTTTATACGGAGAAACAACTTTCTGGCGCTTCACCGGCCGCTGCCGCGGCGCGCTCGCTTCGCTCGCTCAGCTCGCGCTGTGTGGTCGCAGTTCTAACATAACCTAACCTAGTGGCTGTATCTTCGTAAAGAAGACAATGCAATGGTAGGAAAATTTAATGACGTCCTGTTGTCCCCGTAGCGGGAACAAGGCCTACGGGGACAACGGACCTACACTGTAATTTCTTATTTATTCTTATATGCCTTTAATGGTCAATGGGTTGTCCAATTCCTTGTAAGTATTTAGTTTAGTTTCAGTAAGTATTGTGTAGATTTGTTTTTGTAAAGGATTTCTAATATTACTGTGTTATATAAAATCAAATATCGAAAAGTTCAGTGTTCGATCTCTAGTGTAGTTGATGACTTTACTATACAAATTGTTAAAAGAATTCACGTGGCATTTTTATTGACTTTAATCGATTTGATTGAAAATACTCAATTGTCGGATCTTGAACTTTAACACGATGTTTATTATATCAAGCGAAAGATAATCTGATATAGCATAAGTGTGCTGGTGAGACCGGTGATGTAATCTGTAATATAATATAACTGGCAAAAACTCTTTATTTATGTTTCTAAAAATAAAAGCTGACAAACCAGCTATCAGACAGTCACTTTTTGCTAAGTACCTATTATTTATTTGGTTTTTATCTAATATCTATGGTTTAATGATGGTAACTTAATTTTATTGTACTATTCAGTTCCATATTTAAAGGCGCACGCTATAAAAAAAGAAAAAAAAGCGGAGGGATTATTTATACATTATGTATATATTTTTTTTTAATTTTAATTCATTTTACATATTATATTAGGTATTCTAACAACAACCTACATGATATTCAGCGAAATTACATTACATTTTTTTATTGCGTTTCAGTTTTGAGATGAATTTCCGCTTTTAAATTAAAAAAATAAATATTGATAATAAAAAAAAATAAGTAGATTCGCACGGTATAAGTTCTAACTGAACCCAACCAGTCAATCGCCGCCGCCGTGCGCTTTGACCACCGTCCTACATTCACCCCCCTTCGATCAACTCTGTCTTGACTTGACGGCCATTACCTAACCAACCGCTCTACACACCGCACCAAACACTACATTACTCCCAAAAGGATTCCTACACCTTACCACGTTGCAATAAGGCATAATTTAAATATGAAAATGCAGTGGTGCCGGTAAAGTTATTCTTGTTTCATCTACTATGCTGTTTACACGCGTCTGTCCGCGATCGTCATTTAATTACTTCGATATTTGAACGCTGGCGCTGCAAGGAGCTGTCATATCCATCGAGTTTGTTTTTTTATATTCGAAAGTGTCACGTGTTTTCGATCTTTATCAAAACTCGAGCTTTTAATCGAATTAGGAACATTTGTTTATTCGAATAGTGAATTAAGTGAAAGTAAAATGTAATCGAATGACACATGTGAATGTTTTTTTCTGGTGATTCGGATGTATATGTTTGTGATGTTTAGTGTAGGAATGTGAATAGAAAATGTTGGCTGGTCAGGAAGCCAGCATTGAAATAGTGCAGAGATGGCTACTGAGACGCTGCAGTGATAGCGATGCAGTCGATACAGGTATACTAACTTATTCATGATATTTTTTAACTATTCCGATAATGATAAGACTTCAAGCTTGACGAAAGCGAGTTTGTTTAAATTCTGCTATTGTGCTTATGTATGTTGTTTGAGGAGCCTATAACAAAACTGCTATTTTTAATATTTAATAATTAATTTTTAGAAAAAAACAAAAACCGACTTCAATGTATCTTCGAAGTCCAAGGTCACATATCGATGAAATTTATATGGGACCACTTCGTAGCTATACTGAACCCGACGCAAAAAGAATTTTTAAAATCGGTTCATAAATGACGGAGTTCTGAGGTAACAAACATTAAAAAAATACAATCGAACAGAGAACCTCCTCCTTTTTTAAAGTCGGTTAAAAAAGGAGGATCTCAATTAGATTGTTTCTTTTTTATGTCTGTTTCCTCAGAACTCCGTCATTTATAAACAGATTTATTTATTTATTTATTTATTTACAGTTGCCCACTACACTTACAGTTGTGACCAAAGCGTGTAGTGGGACATTTGGACAATTCTTTTTGCGTCGGGTTCAGTATAGCTACAAGGTGGTCCCATATACATTTCATCGATATATGACTTGGAATGTTATTTTGAGCCCTTCTAGCTGAAAGTACCTACAGACCGCAGCAGTATTTGATACCATACAATTTTATTTATTTTAACTGAGTTGTTTCGAGCTTGTCTTTCGTCTGATGGTAAGCGCCACGCCTGCAGTGCCACCAGGAGCTTTAAATACCATGAAAAGCACTGCGTAGCTCTGCATTGCGCTCATCACCCGGAGACATTAGATATGAAGTCTCATATTCCCAGTAATTTCGCTGGCTATGTCCTATTATAAGCGATACTCTAGTATTATATATGCGAAAATTTTTATTTACGCCCTACAATCACATACATAGATCGCGGCCTATAACTAGGAATCGCTGTATCTAGGGAACCAAGAACTATGAGGACCATGGTCCTACAACACTCTGTATATAAGTGTGTGAGTTACTTCTTCATGCTGCAGCGTTACGGCTCAACAGATGTGAGCGATATTCGGATTCGAGATAGTTTATAGCCCTGGATTAACACTTACGCTACTTTTTATCCAGGGAAACCGCGGGTCACAGCTGGTTTTTAGTAAACAATATTTATGTTACGGTAAATGTGATTAATTGAAAATTATTAATAATTATCGATCATTAATTTATTATTTATTTGATTGATTTTATTTTATTTAAATATGTAATTTGACTGACTGTGTGTAATTATTAATTTTGATGGTTTTTTTTAATTGCCTGAAATAAATCAATTTTAATTTTAAAGTAATTTAATTAAATATCGTAATCTATTATTATATTTTAAACTGTTAAATGCATTTCTCGCTTTTTTCGTCGTCGTACATAAACATGACTTTGGCTTATTCTTCTTCTGGCGCACCATAGTACACATGGCGCACCGTATTGGTACACCAGTAAGTTAATACTCCTCGCTTCGCTCGTCGTCATACCTATGTAAGACGTTTCCCTGAACTAGTCATTACAACAATACTGTATTAAACAAAACATAATGTATTAACGAGGACAAATAACTTTATCACTTTTACCGACGAGAGTTGTGAATTATTAATAAAAACTGTGAAAAGTGACGAATTTAAATTTTATATTCACATTTACCAAATCATGCGGTCATTATTAATAATGATCGATAATTATTAATAATTTTCAATTGATCACATTCACCGTAACATTTATATACCTATCTATATAGATATTTTGTAGGTACCTATTTAAAAGCATGTACTCCAATTTGATTTTCTTTTATGACTTCACCTAGACGTTATTTGGAAATTCCGGATGTTAAAAAAATATTATCCTCTTGGTTATTCTACGTATTTATATAAATAGCTTCATTGATTATTTCTATATATATATATTAAATGAACTAATTAAATGAATGAAGAGGAATATATATATATATATATATATATATATATATATATATTTATTAGCTAGTAATTATGACTTATGTATTTTGTGAACCCCCGAAGCAAAAGGAGGGGTGTACTCGTAATAAGTTTGACGCCTATCTCTATCTGTTTGTGGATTCTCCCAAATGAATGGACAAATTTTAATGCGGTTTTTTGTCATTAAAAGCTAGTTTAATCGGGAGATTATTCTAAGCTGTGTTTGATAAACCCAGCCGTTTGAACTATTTCTCGTATTTTTTAAATCATTATAATATCGGTCTTGAAAAAGAAAAGCGAACTTGCTTGTGACTCTACAATATTTGTGCTGTCTCTTATTTGCGTGAGACCGAATCAGTACGACATTTGCGTATCAATACCTTCGTTATTCGTTATTTCAAAAAAAAAACAGCGCCTTTTATGTACACCGCGGAAGGCCCAATCATCTCCCATTCATAAGCTTCCCGACAACAACGGAAAAGATCAAAAGCCGAGGTTTTATGAAAATTGTATGGCAACACCTTAAGCTGCAATGGATTTGAAGAGTCTTCTATCCAAAAATATCCACACAAGACGTATAGTAGTTGTAAAATATGAGAAAGTTAGATCCTGTTACTAAAACTAACAGCATTTGTTCTACAGCCGTCTGTGACTCACGAATTCCAGTAATATTTTTTTAACCTTATAATACCAGTGCTTCTACTAAGTATAACAAATAAACAAAAAAAAAACTGCTTTCCCATGAAGGTCCCAGAAAAATAGTCCTGTCGACTCAAAATCTTTTTTTCGCTTTCATATCTTTTATTTTTCACCTGCTGAATCACATACATTATAAATGCGAAAGTTTGAGTATTTGTGTGTAAGTGTGTTTGTTCCCTCTTCACGCCGCAACGGCTTTGAGTGAAATTTGAAATGGAAATACCTATTACCTTGGATTAACACATAGGCTACTTTTTACCCCGGGCAATTGCGGCTGAAACCGCGGGGCGCAGCTAGTAATATAGCGAATACATATTTTTTCTGACCTTACAGACTGGTCGAATAATTGCAGTCCAGATTTACGTATCAATCAATTCTTTTGTTATTGGTTGTTTACAAAAGAAGCAGCGCCTTTGCGCACATCGTGGGAGGCTTCAATCATCTTCCATTCATAAGCTCCCAATCGGTTTGAGAGCCTGTCGCTTTATCCGATAAAAGGGAAGGAAAGGATTTATTTTTTGAAATTGTTTTTACGAAATAAACTGCAATGTAGCTTTGCCCCAAGTATTAGGTATAGACTTCAGGGCTAATGCAGTAATTGTTTCCACTGTTTTAACATATATGTATATGTCACCGTAAAATTGTAAATACCGTTAGATTGTAATCTATCTCGCGAGAGTATAAACGAAAAATTGTGAACCGTAACATACTGCTTGAAATTTAACTCATTATTTTTCTGTAGATTACAATTTATCGAAGTAAAATAAACATAGGTACACAATATAATATACATGTTCGCGGCGGCCGCACCCTAACCTGCCGAGGGTGTAAGCAGTATGTTACGGTTCACAATCTTTCAACAGTTTACTATCTCGCACTCGCGAGATAGATTATAATCTAACGGTATTCACTATTTTACGTTGACATATATAAGATCGGTCCAAACAAACAAACAAACAACAGGTCTATCAGTAACAAACTTGTAGACCAGCAATAAACTATGAAAATTGTATCAGTGCTCAACATCCGATAGTTTCTTACCTTCAAGGGCAATCTGTTTATCTTATTTATCTAGGTATATAAAAAAAATAAACGCTGTTCGTTAGAATGAGCATCAATTGGAAACAGCTAGACCGAAGTTTTTTTAAATGTTCGTCCGAAATAATGTCGTATAGTCCGAATTAATGTTTTGTGGAATGAAAAATTGAAAACGTTGCCCGGAAAATTGTGAAACTGTGGGGCGCAGCTATCAATAGGCTAATTTTTAAAAGCAAAATACACAACGGGTCATAGCGTAACGCACATGGCAACCCTACTTTTTTACAACAGACTGGGGCAGCGTTTTACCCCGACCTCACCTGATGGGAAGTGGTCGAAGACGTTCAAGCAAAACCTGCACTTTTGATTTGAACACATCCAGATTGTATTCATGTGGTAACTGACGACGGCAAGACGTTAAAAAAAGGATGCCCGTAACTACAGTATTATTTATAGTACAAGTACGAAACGCTTAGTACGAATAGGCGGAATTTTAACTATGTAGATGTGGCGTTGTGCCGAACGTCTAATTGTAAATTGGTCTTGTAATATATGTATTTCTCTTGTCCCCAGGCAGTTCAAGCGGGTCGCCCGGCGCCCGCGCTGGCCGTCGCTCTTCCTTAGCCCTTACCCCGGAAGACGAGCCTCTGGTTGACGTCACCGTAAGTACCTCTTCACCACGACATTGTGACATACAGACGATTTTAAAAGGTGTAAGGGCCTTATTATTCAACTTATTTATATTTCGCGTTTCTGACGCGCGCACTCCATACTCTTGACATGATCGCAATTGAAATAGACATATTTTCTTGTTCCCTGAATGAATTCACAAAGACGAGTTTTGTGTTATATAAATATATATAGGTGAGAGAGTTACACTATTGCATTATACCTGTATATACCTGTAATGATAGCTGTAAGAAGAAATAAATAAAAAAAGACATGTGGCACTCGGAGACTGCCGCGGTAAAGCTATTGCATAGCATTCGGAGTGGAGGGTGTTAGGTTATTTTCGTTACGGAATTTCTGGATTCGATCTCCACGCTCAAGGCCCGCGATAGAAGCTATGCAATAGCTTAATAACATTGATTTAATGGCTTGCATTTGATCACGATGTCACCTGATGGTAAGCGACGATGCGGTCGACAATGTAGCATGCTTGCTTACGTACTTTTTTACTCAATACTTGAAGATTCCTAGATTGTAACTATCGGGAAAGACGAATAGACGATGAATCTGGCTGAACCTAAAAATCGTTTTAAACTTTGACAAACCTACCTGAATATTATTCAAGCTCCTCTCTCATTACTCTTTGGGCCATATTAATCGATGGAGATCACAAGAACAGAACAAACGTTTGATCAATGAAATCGGATTGATTGATAGCGGACCGAGTGATCAATGGAAACGAACAACCATTATAAGGCTCTTTGACGTATCCCTACTTGTACATATCTACAGTGGTATAGGTAGGTATAACAAGTTAATTGGTAGGATGAATGAAAATCTCTTTGAAAAGTGAAACAATGAATAAATAAATTTTGATCTTTGAACTTAAAATCAGGGAGAATAAGTTTATTCATTGTTGCCTAAATGCCCCTCATCATCATCATCATCATCATCATCATCATCATCATCAGGCCATCACGTTCCCACTGCTGGGACACGAGCCTTCTCTCATAGAGAGAGAATGGGCCATAATCCACCACGCTGGCCCAGTGCGGGTTGGTGGATGTCACATGTCCTTGACTTTTTGTGAAAAATTCTTGGACATGCCGGTTTCCTCACGATGTTTTCCTTCACCGTTTTTAGAGCGAGTGTTAAATCCGCACATAACTTAAGAAAGTCAGTGGTGCGGGGCCAGCGGGATTCGAACTCGGGTGCGTCGGATCGAAAGTCGCACGAGCTCCCACTGAGCCACACTCGCTCAAATGCCCCTCAGTTTCTAAAATGCCCCTCAGATTCTTGCCGTATCTTGTTAGTGGTTCTTTTTCCGATGCGGTGGTAAATTCATTGTAATAAATTAAATAAATATATTGAACTTTGAACTTTGTTATTTGTGTGTTTTTGTTACCACATAACTCCAAATAACGACTGAATGGATTTTGATGAAATTTGGCATGTAGCTTTAAGTCCTGGAATGGGACATAGGATACTTTTTATCTCGGAAAACAAACACTTCTATAGACGACAAGAAGTGCTGCACCTGAAACACATAAAAATAATATATTAATAATATTAAATAGCTCACATATATAATAATAAGTAAAAGGGTATGTACTTACCTTAATGAAAATAAACAATGCAGGTAGCGGCGGAGACACCTATATAACTATGTATATGCGTACGTACCTATAGCGCACCGACACGGCTACCGGCCGCTCAGACGCGAAGCCAACGCCGTTTGGAACGCTGCTACTTATACATACTTATATGCGTGTCTTTAAAGCACTTCGTTATTACGCAATCTTGGTAGTATTTCTTCTCCTTCTCAAGACCTTGCACCTGTCCCTTAGAGAACAAACAGTATAAACCGAATCCTATGCGGACGGGGTCGCGGTTATCAGCCAGTATACTTTTATATATTTTATTGACAGCCTTTGTGGTGTAGTGGTTGAAAGGTTGGTTCAAATGTCATAAACTATTGAGGTTGCGGTTTCGATTCCCGCGACGGGACAAATGTTTGTGGTAAGAAAAAAAAAGCGCAAACATTTGTTTCGTGTCTGGGTATTGTGAGATCATGGTCCTCTAGTTCCTGGTTCCATAGACACAGGTAATCCTAGCTAAGGCCCGGGTCTATGTATGAGCATTGGGCGTATTTATTTATTTATTATATTTACTGTTGAAGAACGAAGTACTATATAGTATATAGTAATGATATTTTATATTAGCATATAATATAGCACAATGAGTCATGCTACAATCTCAAAAAACATAACATAACGTTA
The DNA here is from genome assembly GCA_951640565.1 of Petrophora chlorosata. NCBI lineage: Eukaryota > Metazoa > Arthropoda > Insecta > Lepidoptera > Geometridae > Petrophora > Petrophora chlorosata. The sequence continues at coordinate 5,935,083 of OX621205.1, read as the reverse complement.
TTGCACATAACGAATTGACGTTGTAAACCGTTGAAAGACGCTATCTATTTGACGTAAAACAACGAACGTAACGTTTATCGATAAACCTAATGAGTACTTAATGACACCTCTATTATTAAGTGCAATATTCATTTTGGTAACAGCTATATTGGAAAATAGTGTATCCATATCGTAAATATTTATGGTTTTATTACATATCGTTATGTTTCCATATTGAAAATTAAACAGCTAGCCATAAAAAACATGTGATGATTTTTGTTGAATTCATTATTGTTTTGTAAGTTAAATTATAATTTTATGTTGTTATTTATCCATGTCTTGGGCATAAGCTTTAAAAACAAAATAATAATGCGGCCAAGGAGTGGAACTCTCTGCCGGCATCTGTGTTTCCGGATAGCTATAATCAGGGTGTCTTTAAGACAAGGTTTTTTTTAGACATGCGTGCTACATTTTAGACCGCATCCTCACTTAACAACAGGTGAGATAGCGGTCAAAAGCAAGCCTATAAACAATAAAAAAAAGTACTTACGTCATAAATAATAAATACCTACGCCCAACGATCCTGACCCCAAATTAGGATTCCCTGTATCTAGGGAACCAGGACCATTGTCCCACAACAGTTTTCTGTGCACTAACATTTGTCGCGTCGTCATGGGTATCGAACCCGCAACCTCAGTGGTGTATGTGGTGTGGTGCGTTTTTGTGAGAGGGATGTATAAATGATTATGTCTGTTTTCATAATTGTATTTTTTTTTTTAATTTTTGTTTTTGTAACTCGTTTTTGTATGTGTATGTTATATCTTTAATTAATGTAATTGGATTGCCCGTGTTAATTAAAGTAAAATAAATAAATAAATGAGATTTGAGCTAACCTGCCCAACCACATATAGATATAATAATAATTCTTATATATAATCTATCTGTTAGTTATTTGTGTTGAGCAACAAATTTGATTGAGACTGCAAATTATGATATTTTTTTCTTTTTTTTATGGTACTGAGTGATGAGACAAGCAGGTTGATTGCCTGATGGTAAACGCCACGCCTGCCCATAGCAATTTCAGCGCCGCTCAAAACATTAAACAGCATAAAAAGCACTGCATTGCGCTTACCCTGAGACATTAGATATTAAGTCTCATTTATGCCCAGTAATTTCGCTGGCTACAATGCCTTTCAAAACCGGAACACAGTAATGCTTGCGCACTTCTGTTTCACGGCAGAATATGGCAAAGCTGTGGTACCTACTCACATGACATCTCGCATACGAGAGACGTATGAGTAATTTCATTATATTATATACGGAAGCCACTTTTGATTATTTTCATTACATGTTCATAATTAATTCTATGAACAATATACACATTTCACATTTAATATGTATGCATTAATATGTATATTTTACATAATGTAATTAAATATATTAAATTAAAATGCTACATAGCTAGTTTTAATGAAGTATCGAGGGAAGAACTAGTATACCTTATGTACTATTATCGCAAACTAAATCAAAGTATCCACGTTGAATTTTACCCTTTAAAGTGATTTACAATTGTCCGTAATCAGTGCAAGGTAAATGATAATACTGCTTATCATAATTATCACACAATACTTGATAAGTTTACATTTTTAGTCTCAATTAGTCCAGTGGACTGCGCGATCGTTATGCGTGTGATTTTCGTTACAAAATACGCGTGGTTCTGTGAAAAATAAAGTTTCAAAGAGATGACCATCTCTTTGAAATAATGTGACGGTAGCCAGATAACGGTATATAGTGAGAGAGCACTGTTATAACCTTGGAGTTATAATGTTATACATTAAAATAGTGCTGTGTGTCGATTGTCGATATTTGTGATCCAAGTGCTTAGATTTAAATCCTAATACAAGGTTTTCCTAAACATTTATGTAAAAATGATTTCTATAGATTGTAGTTACTAGGTTACAACTCACAAAAATGTTGGATAAACAACCAAATTCATCAGTCATAACTATATTGTAGAAAGTGTTATAAAATATGATCCATGTGAACAGGAAAAATGTCGGCAATCCTCAAATTATTATAATTGAACTATAATTATCTACAAACAGGAACATTTCCATTATCGATCACTAATACTAGTGGTCATATTACTTTTAATTATTTGATTCGATGCGGATTTATTACTAAGATACCATTCTACACATTATCAAAAACTAGCAAACACTAGGCGCCAGTTTTATCTTCGCTAATGACTAATGACACTCGTAATCGAGTAATTAGGATATCGATCAGACTTCCTGTATCGCTGGAATCGACAATCACTAAGATCTACAATTGAGAACGCGAGGAAGCAATACGAAGTCATCGATAATGGATAAGTCGAGTGATAGCGAATGTCAGAACGACAAAAAGACCAAGAATGGTTGCTGGGCAAGATTTAAAAGCCTGTTCGAAGACCGTGGCTTCGATTTGGAATACGAATACACCTCACACCAAGCTCGTACTGTACCCATTTTGGGAGAGCGCAACGAGCCAGAAGGCTATAGAAGAATCGACGAAAGAAAACTATCATCAGAGAAAAGGAATTCTCTGTCTAACAAATCTAACCATTCAAATATTACTGTAGATGGTGAACTATCTGGTGTTAATAACTTCTACGAGCAGTTTGCGACTTTAGGAGATGACACTAAAGATGAAGACGATAAGGACTTGTGGCCAAGATCGTCAGTAGTGAGAGCAAGGGTCTCGGTGAGGCCTAGTGTGTTGTTGACTAATATTTTGGAAGAAGAAGTTGATGGAGATGAAATTGAAGTGGTAAGTGAATTGCGATTTCTAGTATAAAACTCCATACCAACTTAAGTTAAAGGGCATCTTAAAGGGACGTCAATTTGAAGAAAGAAGTGCCTGATCAAATAATACGTTAACGTTGACATTTCAACGACTTATATCTTACATAAGGGTAAGAGACAGTAAAACGCATTTATATAACTATTAACCATAAACGTTTTCAATAATATTTAATAAATTAACAATTATAAAATAGACGTATAATAATAATGGTCATCTATCAACGATAGTTTAATATTTCTCATGATGTGGTTTGTTTTGCGGTCTCAATATTATTATGCCACTGATGACATTAAAGCAGACCAGAAATGTAACTTTTTGTTGATCACTAAAATAATATTTTGCCTAAGCAATAGTCGTATTTTCTAAAACGTAACTTGCAACTATAACTGATAATACTATTACCAAAACATACGTTCTTGTCGTTTGACCTTCTTACCTATGTTTGAATAATTAACAACCACTAGTTCTACCTCAAAAAATGTAAGCTTCTCCAAGGTATTGGTACTAAGACAAGAAAATAATTACCATCTCACCGTGCACCATTTCTAGTGGGCGTGAATTTGTCGAAAACTGGCTCTAGCGCGGCTTATTTCGATTCGTCATGTACCACGTTGACGTAGTGAGTAGCTCAATTTGTCAATGGGACTGTTACGTCGGCTTTAGGTATTGTGCGAGTGGAACAAATTAATCTTATAATTTGTTGGTAAGCTTGGGCGTGACGATCGATTCATAAAGAGATTATCGGATGTTGAGCTAACGAATTTTACAGAACTCTCTGTCATAACGTAAAGGTAACTAGCCGATATTTGCGACTACGTCCGCATACATTTCGGTTTATAGTTGTAAAGTATTTCAAAACCCAAAGTACCTAAATACCAAATTTCATCTAATTTTATTTAGTCTTTATCAAGCTACACCAAAACATACACAAACCTTAGCATTTATTAATTTATTAATACCGTTGTTTGGCTTCTTAAGGCAGCATTTAAAGTGAGAAATATTTTTTTGAAGCTGCATAAAGGAATTAAAATAGAGTAACATAGCGTACTAATGCAAGTTTAGCCTCTACGTTATAAGATCTAGCGTAAAGGAAGAAATCAAACATTTTCATTGCACGCTTTAGAGCGAGTGTGGCTCAGCGGGAACTCATGCGCCTTTCAATCAGACGCACCTGGGTTCGAATCCCGACTCGGCCCTGCACCAATGACTTATAGTCAAGTGCAGATTTTGCACGCTCGCTCTAAAACGGTGAAGGAAAACATCGCGATGAAACCCGCTTACGCGCTTTGGAGTGGTAGGCTCTGGCCGTGATTGTAATACCACCCACCGAACAAAGCCATGCCGTCAAGCGACCTAGTCGTGTTTCGGGATGATGTTCGGTGAACCATCGGGGAGACGGGTCTGAGCAGCCGCTCAACTGCCGTCTGTCTCTAGATCTATGTGCTCCATCTTAGGCCACATCATCGCTTCACATCAGGCGAGATAGTGGCCAAACATAGATCTAACAAGGGTAAAAAAAAAAAACGCTTCTCAGTAAATATTACTGAAAATGTAAAGCAATGTATGTTCTGAAAAACGGATTTCAAAGACATGATGTCCTAATTAATTGGATCGCAGCACTTTGTAGAACATGCAAACGTCGAGCTTAGTATTTATTTCAGTAACTCTTATCTCCGCGAAGAAATGTGTGCGAAGCTCCGCCGAGCGTATGAAGCAAATGTTAAATGAAAACTTAGAATTGAGTCCAGAAGCTTGTAGCGTTATATTATCTTTCGATTCACTTTCCAATCTGTTTCCCTTGAAACTTTTATTACCTCTCAACTCGTTTTGTTGTATTTTTGTGAGCAATAAAGTGATGTGAGTATGTTAATGATAATATTTAACTTGTCAGTTTTTTGTGCTGACTCACTGTTTTGCTGTGACTTGACCTACTCGTAAGTTCAGATAATGATCCACAACTCTCTCATAAGTTTATCAGAGAGAAGGTAGCTGCGGCAATCTCAGCAGTGGGCATGTAGGTAATTTGTGACAATTAATTATATACAAATGTTTGTGCGCAGACAAAAGGCACATGTATTTTTTTCATTTTTGAGTGCAGTAGTCCTCGTTGTTCTTGGTTTTGGGATTCATCATCATCATCATCCCATCACGTTCCCACTGCTGGGACACGGGCCTACTCTCATAGAGAGAGTATGGGCTATAATCCACCACTCTGGCACAGTGCAGGTCGGATGTCGGTGATCGGTGGATGTCACATGTTCTTTTTTTCGGGAATTTCGGGTAAAGCCGCGGGCGCAGCTAGTAATATATATTTAAAAGTGCGTATTTATACGGCTTGATTTCTCAGAGACCAATATACGTTAGGTGCCATTGGTTAAAACCATCCTGTTGTCTTTCTACTGTTGATAATATATTTACTGTAAAACTTAGTACCTACCATCAGTCAGTGATAAAAGTGGCTAACATTTATTTGCAATATTTCATAAACCGTATCGGCCGTAACCGTATCGCCAACATCTAATGTTGGCGTTAATAAAAAAATTAAAATGTGTCGCTGATTAAAAACCAAAAATTAAAAATGGCCATAGTTATATTTTCTAATAGTCAATAGATAATATATTAGCCAAGAAAACAGATGAAAGAAAGCCAAAAAAAAAAATCCAAGTCCCAAACTAGAAATTGCTAGAACAATGGATTTGGATGCGAAAAATCCAGTTCACTAGACCCCGTTTCGAGGTCAATGACAGTTTTATGAAAGCAATAACGTCACCTCTTAATCTTGAAAGGAGATAAGATACTTGACCGAAGCTTTACGTTTTTAGAACGACAATAATATGCCCTGAGAGTTATATGGACTTATTTAGAAGGAAATAAAATATGAATTACAATCTGGCATAAAATCAAAGTAAAGTACCTAATTAATAGAGTAGTATAAAAATGAAATTTTGTTTCGGACTCAATTAAGATAAGATGAATGCGTCGACACTGACGTATATTGGTATGTACTCAAGTACCGCAGTATGGCGGGCGTACTATATCTAGATTAATATTATTTCTCCCATCACCATCAGACTAGTGACACTACTTATATGTAGGCAGGTATAGGTATATTATGTTTGTGTTTATACTATTCTAATGATGGTATTACTGCATTCATTGGCGATGAAGGAATTACATTATTTACTATTGCTGCTATTTATAGATTTTCTAGACTAGATTGACGTCTCATCTAGACAAATGACAATCAATTTGAGACTACATCGGAACTAAGCTTTAATAAAGAGTTATAAACCTTTAGTTTAATCACAATTTAAGAGAAATTTAGATACAATCAAGTACCTTTAAATTAATACTTTGGACAAGGCGCGCCGATTTCTATTGACGGATTCGGTTTAAAATTGTGCGGACAATTGAATAGTAGACAGAATGCGGACACTGATACCCACCGAACGTGCCAGACAATAGGCTTGAATACTGAATATGGGATTTATGGGGCTAGATTTATACCAGAAATAGCGGCTAAAATACTCGCCGACCGGTGGCCTATTGAAAAGCTTTGACCTATACCTATTCACAGGTTAGATTATATAGAATCGGGGCCATTAGTGCACCAGCATAGGTTTTGTGTATAGTGCCTATGGCGGAATGTCATTGTCCTTCCACTTGCAAAATCGCTCAATCGTTCGCATAAAATGCCACTTTCTTTTGTCTGTAATTGAATATCTGGTGGAATAACAATACGGATTAGTAATTCTCAAGAGATTAGATGGAGTGACGATATATGCAGTTACGCAGGGTAGCTGGTATAGTGACTGGAGAAGAAAAGCCGAAGATCGGGGGTCAGTGACGTGTATTGGGAGAGGCCCATGTCCAATTATCCAGCAGTGGACTGATATAGATTGATGATGATGATAATGCTGATCTCTAATGTTAAAGCAGTGCCTCCATTCCGTGTTCATAGATACTCTTGTCACTAAAAACAAATGAAACTGTTTCAGAATATGTTGAACCCATTCATTAACTAGGGAATGTCTCTCAATCCGGCTGATTGGTTTGGAAAGCCCTTTGGGGCATTGGGCATGTCGCACCGAGGGTAAATTGACATTCCTTAAGAGACCTCTCAGCAAAATAGCACGGGAAATTCGAAATTAGAACCGTTAGTGTTTATTCTCCTCCCCTGACATTTGACTGCGAAACTATGCTTAATTATGCAGGCTACATACACGCGTACCACACTAATATTATAAATGCGAAAGTTTGTATGTAAGTGTGTTAGTTTGTGTATTTGTTACTTATTCACGCCACAACGGCTAAACGGATTTCGATAAAATTTGGAATGGAGACAGGGAATCCGCAGGTAAAACCGCGGGCCGTAGCTAATACGTCATAAAGGCATTTACAATTATTGAACATAAGCCTTATTAAGTGTTTATATAGTTTGCTTTGCACTATTAATTGCATATTGATTGATTGATTGATTGATTGACAGTAATGTAAATCATGAAAAAAAATTATAGTGCAGATAGGCCTAATCAGGAAAGCTTAAAGAAAGCTTCCTAGCCTTGACAGCTTCTGTGGTGTAGTGGTAGGGCAAGTTGGCTCAAATCTCATACACCACACTGAGGTTGCGGGTTCGATTCCCGCAACGAGTAAAATGTTTGTGCACAGCAAAAAAAGTGCAAGCATTTGTTCCGTGTCTGGGTGTTGTAGGGCCATGGTCCTCATAATTCCTGGTTCCCTAGATACAGGGAATTCTAGTTAGGGGTAAGCAACTACGTAGGTATGTGATTCGTTGGTCGAAACTTTGACACTTCCAATCTTGACTGACTCTGACCTGACATGAAGTTATAAAAACACCCACATCTGAAATTAGGGAAATTAGGCAAACATCCAGATCTCCAACCAACCCCTTTATACCCTGAACATAACAGATGAGGGTGCCCTTTATAATTCAATTTGTCAATAACTGTCATGCGCTTGATGGAGGTCTGAGCGGCCTTGATCAGGGCTTAACCGGATTTCTGAGTGCCTACTGAATAACCCATAAGTCATTATAGGTGTTGTTTAAGTTTTGACACCGATTTGCTCCCTCGATCGGTATATCTTCCATCTTCCAAACGGAATATTTATCATGATTTTCATTTATTTTGAGAACTCTATATTTCGTAAATTTTTAATACTAGCTGCGCCTTGTAGTTTCACCGCCGGTTTCTCGGGATAAAAAGTTCCTATCCATGTCCTTATCCAGGACATACCAAATTTCACCAAAATCCATTCAATCGTTACGGAAGTACGGTACTAAGTGGTAGCAAACACAACACACACATACATAGAAACTTTCGCATTAATAATATTATAGTAGGATTAAAAACCTCATTTATTATTTTATATAGAAACACGACGTTTCTCAAAAAAAAAAACATTTTTATATAGGATCACTCTTATTCGCCGAAATCGAGTTAAATTTAAAAATCATTTTTCTGTGAATGAACAATGATTTAACATGATGACTTCCTATTCGTATGCACCTAATCCGATAGAGAAAACCATGGAATAGGTATTTTTAATATTTGATAATCGTGTTTGTGTTAGTAATTTTCACTACACCTTGTAAAACATTGCAAGCAATGCATGACTTCAGAAGGCAAATTCCGCTAAATTTGAATGACGTTGAATGAGAATTGACCGAATCGAAACTAATTTGTGAATTGAAGAAATCATAAGTATCAGTTATCGTCTATACCTGTTCTGTGAAAGTATGCATGAATTCAATAGTCGTCTATACCTGTTCCGTGGAAGTGTGTATTTTAAGTCCATTATAAAAACATAGGTAAACCTAAAATAATAAATAGATATGTAATAGATCCCGAGGCGACATCCGTTTTTTAAAAGAAAAACATTTTGTTATCTATTTATGTATACATAGTTAGTATACATATTTTAAGAAAATGTAGAGTGAGTATAGCAAATACTGTTGTTACAGCAGTGGTTCTTGTATACTCACTGCGGCATAACGACATATATTTTGCTATACTCTCAAGTTGGCTAAGGGCTTATTAACCTTTTCGCCCGAAACATTCCGAAAGAAAATCTACTACTTGTGTTTGAACTTATATTTTTAGACTAATTTACGCGTAAATTTGTACGAAAAGAGTTATTTTTATGTTTACTCTAGGCAAAGACATGTTCCGCAATATGAATAATACTTCTGATACGTATCAATACATCTCACGATACTGCTACTGTTTCGATAAAATATCAGAACCTATCAAGTACTTTTGGTATCGATACTTTTAACTGAGTACTGAAAAGGCATCTCAAGTATGTCTTAGTAATGACTACATTGAATATTTTTATGGTACCTATATTAATTTATCGTTATCTTTTTAAAAGTTGCTCAATGTTCAACAACATTGGTTTACGTTTGATAAACACTCGGTTACGTTTTTCTTGACCCAAAAAGTGACCCAAAAAGCAGCAGCACTCAAATGGGACTGGGCTGGACATGTCTGCCGCATGTCGGATGATCTCTGGGCTAAAACCACTACCCAGTGGGCCCCACACGATTGCAAACGACTTTGCGGCAGACCAAGAAGGAGATGGCGGGACGAGCTAGACTCCCACCTTAAAGATTGGTCTATTGTGGCAATGGATAGAGATAAGTGTAGGGAGGGTAGGGAGGCCTTTGCCCTGCAGTGGGACTAAACAGGCTCTTAATAATAATAATAATAATACGTTTTTCTTACAGTTGTTCAATACATCTCGATCTCTCGACTTAATTACCAGTGATTGTTTTATATCCAGAATATCTCCACATTATAATTACAGTTTCGATGTGATATCGAGTATCGATATTCATCAATATTTTTGTCGATATCTCTTGATCGAAGCGTCATCCTCATTCCCACCTCATGCGTGGCTGAGCTAGACCTATGATCTGCTGAGCAAGTAAATTTGACGCACCAGGGTGAATGAAATTTTTTTGGATTAGACATTTAATTCAACTGCGGCTCTTCTACACTGCACCAAATCAGGAACAAAAGTAAAAATTGTTTAAAGTTTGACAATGGCCGTCTTTATCGCTAAAAGTGACATTTTCCAGGCAACCTTCGGAGGTAAAGGCCTTATCAAATAGTTGACTTAATACCACATAATAATGTAATACGATATACCTATATGAATAGTTAATGAGTTGTAGGCTAAGGGATTTTGTAGCCTAATTGATATTTATATCGACGTAAATAAAGCAAAATGATTGACCCAAATTATTTCTTGAATAAGACCTATTTTTTCATGAACTTGATACTTCGTTTTGTTTGTTCTGTTGATTACACTGAAGTCCCACAAGGTGGTTCTAGCATGAATAAGCAGCAAAATGTACCTATATTAGCATTAATCAAATTAATTGTAGTTGCGAAGTTCAATGAATGCGAAAATTCTTCGCCTAGCACACCACTTCGCATCGCTTAGCATGCCGCAGCAATGCGAACAAATAATACACCGTATGTCATAATGAAATTTCGCACGAAATTGTGAATTCACAATTGCGAAATCTCATATTAGCAATTAGCATCGCAATAACACATACTAAAGAACAATATTTCGCATGCTAATGAAATTAATGAAAACTAGCAATAGATTCCATTATTAATAAAGAGTTTATCGAAGTAGCTACACATATATTTGTATCGGTGCAATTTTGCCTCAGATTTGTCTTCCTTTCAGACCTCGTTTAAGTGTTTGCTCGTCTCAATCCTTGTTCCATTAAATCAAAGCTTGGGAATGTAAACACTCCACACTTAAATTAAACGACACTTGTATTGAAACATATACCTACCATTACAACAATACAACTACTATTGTAGGTACCTTGGTACTTTGGTACTTGAAAATATCAGACTGCACATATCGCTTGACACACAACTATTTATTAATGTGTATGGGTATCATTAATAAATACATGGTGATAACCAAAATTTTTATAAATATTTATTTACACACTCATCACACACCCACCTGTTCACCCTCACACTCACACACTAACTCATTCAAAAGGCATAAATTGAGATATTTGTAAGTTGTAAATAAAAACTTTTAGCTATTTATTCTTGTAAGTTTTAAGATCTAGGAACAGCCTACTTATGTACATCTTAGTAATACCAATAAATGGAAGACACTGAAACCCACGACACAGGTTTTCCTAGTGTGGGTTCCAGGGTTCACCTTGCATTGCATAACAAACCTAACAATTGCAAATTGTTCCACATCTCCGATATGTATTAAAATTATTAATTGTTACCTGGCTAAATAAATAAATTAAATTTAAAATGTTAATTTCAAAGTTATAATTATACGCCTTCGACACCTTTCTTTCTATCATAAAGAGATAATGGGTTGTCCACCACACTGGCCCAGTGCGGGTTAGTGGATGTCACGAGGGTTTTTATTTTTAGATTTTGGATATGCTGGTTTCCTCACGATGATGATTCCTTCACCAATTTTGAAGTGAATGTTAAATCCGCACATGGGCGAGGCCAGCAGGATTCGAACCCCGGTGCGTCGAATCGAAAGTGTCACGAGTTTCCGCTGTGCCACACTCGCTCGCTCGTAACCATCAACAGGGTATATATTAGTACCATTCGATCCAGCGATCCCTTCTAAACTAATTGGTATCGCGAGTGCAAATTCCTGACGATAACATTTATGGTCCGGAACTCAATGGGTTTCGCTGGTTCGGATCGGTTGCAGTAGGTAAATGCCTTTAGTTCGTAACTACTTCTTCATATAATGGAATTGTGTTGCTATGTTGCTTGTCTCAACTTCGTAACTCTCTGAGTACAACACCCAATGGAGTATGTATGCAAAGAAACTTAGTTGGGATCTGTGTGATACTTGCAAAGGAGGTCACTATATTTGCATCTATTTATATTTATTATATATATTATCTATTTATATTTCTATATTTGCATTTATTTGTTTTATTAAACGTACTCGATTATACTGCCACCAACTGTGGTACTGTGGTGACAAGTGCAAGCGCGGTGGTGCTGTAACTGTTATGGGCAGTCATGTCATGTAGTGTAAAAAAAAACTTTTGCACTATATGCTACATTTTATCTACATAGTTTGACCTATTTTTAACTGATATTCATCTTAGATCAGTAGTAAATTCTAGTTTTATCAGTGAACGGAAAGAAACAGAAATCTATCTAGCGCCCAAAAATGCCCCAAACTTAATCATGATATCTTACCAATCGTGCCGCGAACGAATTTAGTTTGCCTGTCATACACAATGGTGTCGGTTGACGAAAATTTTTTTCCGAATTTTGCGTAATAGGCACGTAAAACGCCTAGTTGTGCAGTCAAGTGGTGCATAAATAGGTCAGATCTGCATAATAAAGACGTTGGAATTATTTTAACGTGTAAGTAAATCACAATTATTACATTTTCAGTAAAAGTTAATCATGTCATGAATTTTTACTAAGGATGGTGTTATGCCAACCAAAGCACAATTTAGTAATGATTACTAGACTGAGACCAAACAATATTTCATGTTCATGATACATTTTATTATAATTTATATATTGCAAGACACTCCCCATTTTCTAGAGATAGGATTAAACCGAGTAGGTTAAAATTATTGGTTAGTTTAAAATTGCTGAACAGATTTTAATGAAATTATGTAGGTACCTATGTCTGAAGTCTTGGAAAAAAACTTAGGATACTTTTATCCCGGAAAACCGCGGGATAAACCGTGGGGAGCAACAGTATAAAATAATTTCCATTAGATTTCATAAAGTGGATACTTTTCACAATTATATACTATTATTGCTAGTTTCTTTATGTATTATACTTTATACCATAACTTTATTATTATCATAATACCAATTAATTATTGGAGTTGCCCCTTTTTAGTTAAAACATCCTGGCGACGAGTGTCACGAGAGTCGCGCGCAGCGTCTCCATGGAGATGTCATAAACAATGCGTATACGTCATATACGTTGGACGGCATTTTAAATTCAAACTGTCAGAAAATAGAGTCGACTTTTGTCTGTGCGCCCGAATCACAATAAATTGTCAGTGATGGATCTCCGATGTGTGAGTTTGTATGCAATCTTGTGCCAAGATGCGCGCTAAGTTTCATTGAAAAAAGGCTTCCATGTTTCTTTCCGTTCACTGAGTTTTAACAAGAATAATACTAATTGCTTTATTCCCAAAACCAACATTTACCAACCGTCATTGGTAAAACTTAGCATGTTCCAAACGCTAATGGTAAAAGACCGAAAAATGGTCTCTTTTTTATATAATCTTTAGATTTAGCAACCCATGTTGGTAAAACTCTATAAAACTATAACAAACAAACATAAAACTATAATAAACAAACTCTATTAAACTCTATTCACTAGTAAAACCTTAGATTTACCAATATACGGACTTTTACAGTAAAATATCTATTTCTTTTTCCTAAGTTGGGCACTCTTGTCAGAGTGGTCGTGGTATAAATATGGTGTATGCGTTGGTTCTTCAGCTTCGTCGTACTCCTTAGCGAGGGTTACTGCTATCGCAATGCTTCTCCATTTCTGGCGGTTGGTAGCATTGCGAGTACACTGGACTATGGTGGTTTGAATTGCAGTCTTAATAAAGTCTATCCAACGCGTAGGTGATCGGCCGCGTGCTCTTTTTCCAAAGAAATCCATTTCTAATTTCACTCAAATTCGTTGAGCCGTTACATCGTGAAGAAGTAACAAACGCACTAACAAATTTTTAATTCATCTTAATTAATTAATGTTCTGGAATAGGCCTAAATAAATTAATAACATATACTAACTTTCGCAATTATAACATTAGAATGATTTTAAAGACCTATCGATTATGCGTGCTTCTAAAACTGCACAAATGTCTTATAATAGTCTTGTCTAGCGAGCTCACGTTTAGATAGAACAAGATATTTTACTGGTGGTAGGTTTCTCGTATGCGAGAGGCCGTCTGGGTGGGTGCCACCGCTTAGCCAGTTATTCAGCCGCCAAGCAGTAGTGCGTGAGCATTACTGTGTTCTGGCTTGACGGGCATTGTAGCCAGCGAAATTACTGGGCATTATGAGACTCAACAGCTAATTGTCTCAGAGTGACGAGCACAGTGCAGCGCCGCGCAGTATTTTGCAAAACAAAGTTCTGAGTGGTGCTGTTATTGTTATGGGCTGGCGTATTGCTTACCATCAGGCAAACGACCAGCTCGTCTCGTCATACAGTTACATAAAAAAAGGATATCTTGCTCCATCGGATACTTTAATTGTTTAAACTCATATGCTCAAACCTGGATCACTGTCTTTCCTTATGTATCACTGGTGCCTTTAATCTAAGACGCCGCCTTGTGTACGTGTGCCGAATCGGATTGTCTAAACAAATCCACGGTATGTTTGTACTGTTTTAAATTGAAATTTATTTGCTGACAGATTGCTCGGGTCGGTGCCACACAAGCCGCAATATACGATTGGATTTCGTCGGTCGTACCGTAGCATATTAACCGGCTATAAGTTTGGGAAGTGGTAGATTGTTGACAGGATTTGGTACGACGCCGATCAATCGCTTTCTCGTTGAGCACACGCACACATTTTCAACACACACACAATGAAATTGCTTTGTAAAGTGTTTATGACTCATATTGAATGTGGTACTCTGGATTACCTTAAATAAATTTTGAACTAGGTGATTCGAGGAAACAAATTTTTAATATTATTAAAAATGTGAAAGTTCGTGTTTCAATGTTTGCTGCAACGACTGAATGGAGAATAGATCAGGGTCTGGACTGTTTGCACTAAAGATAACCCAGAAAAAGAACAGTTTTTAGGAGAATATTACCATCTACATGGATGAAGCTGCGGGTGACGACAAGTTACAAATGTCCTTACTAATATGTGCTAATATTATAAACGCGAAAGTTTGTATGGATGTATGAATCTTTGTTACTCTTTCACGTAAAAACTACTGAACCGATTTTGATGAAATTTAATGTGTAGGTACTCTAGGACATGCAATAGCACATAGGCTACTTTTTATCCCGAGAATCCGCGGGTGGAACCGCGGAGCGTAGCTGGTAACAAAATATCTCTACAAACCGCCCGCCGTCTGCACCTTACTGAAAATCATATACATGTAGCGCTAGCAGACCAAAGTGTACAGCCTGGACCAAATCCTACCGTCTGTCTCGGCTTTACGGCCGACACGTTCACCGAACGAAGTGATTTATTTCGTGATAAAGTTCACGATAAATTAAGTGAAAACGCAACAAATGACCGCGACGGCGGCGGCGGGCGCCGGCGAAGGCGATCGTAAAATGCGGGTAAATAAATAATAAACATGCTCAATGCTCATTGCAGCATGAAAACTTCGGTTCGTGCCCGGAAACATAAAGTCTATGAGAAATTACATGATGGAACCTATTACCTAATAAATCTCAACATCTTTATCTGTGCCCATGTTTCAGACAAATAAATTTATTTAATTTCATTTTATATTGACTAAAACAAAATAGTATTTACAGCCCCTAAGATGTAGCAGTTGAGCGAGTGAGCTCATACACCATATATATAATATCATATAGAAGCAATCCCATTACCTCCGTGGTAAATGGCCAAGACATGGCCTGCTGACCTGCCTAATCACTTAGCTCCTGTCAATTATTGTATTTATTGTGTTAAGTGACAGTGCACAAATTAGAAAAATTACTGACCGTTATAAATAAAATATAAATTAAAAATCTAAAAACCTCCACAAATAAAAATCTAGTCAAATCTAATCTAAGAACCACCGGAAGAAAACCAGCTTTCAAGTTAAAAAAGACCGCATCCAAATCGGTTCACCCGTTTAAGAGCTACGGTACCACATACAGACACACATAGGCATAATTATCTCTCTGTTTATATATTTATTTTTTCTTTTTATAATTATGTTTTCCTGTGTTTCTTTATTTTGTTATGATTGTGGTCGTCAAATAAATGTTTTTTCTTTCTTTCTTTCTTTCTTTCTATAGTTATCAAACTTATAACACTAATATTGTATTCATTATCAACGGGATATTTACCATATTTATTATTTGTTTTAACCTAAAAAAAATAACAAAAAAGTACGAAACAAAAAGTTCAAATCTCTTAAATCTCAGCCTGAGTACTTGTACTATTAGTTTATCTGTGGCCTGAGTTACGAGCGCAGTATGTAGGCATAGGAATAGTCACTCGTGTAATTGTCTATTCCTATGTAGGCACTCGTACATTAATCGCTTATTTGGGTCGCCTCGCCGTCCTAGTTAGTTATTAACCAATTTTAATTATACTGCCTTTACACTTATAAACACAGTGTGTAGGAGTAAATTTGTTACATCAATTTTGAAATGAGGTCCGATTTTTCACAAAACTCGAAGGTTTTTAATGAATAGCTGAAAATCCAATAGTGATAAAACCATGAATTTTATTGGAAAAGTACATTAATTTCCATGTTTGATCCAACATCCCAAATTCGTATTTATTTATAGGTATGCCCTTGTTTCCTGACATTAGAGATACATGAAAGCGTCTACCTACATCAGAAATTATTGGGTTCATTGACTTCCTACGCTACCCCTTTTATGGCGGTCGGCTGGGAAATAAGGACTGAAAGATTAAGAGCGAGTGTGGCTAAGAGCGAGTGTGGCTCAGTGGTAGCATGTGCGACTTTCGATCCGACGCACCCGAGTTCGAATCCCACTGGCCCCGTACCACTGACTTTATTAAGTTATGTACGGATTTAACACTCGCTCTAATATCGGTGAAGGAAAACATCGTGGTGAAACCGGCATGTCCAAGTATTTATCACAAAAATTCAAAGACATGTGACATTCACCAACCCGCACTGGGCCAGCGTGGTGGATTATGGCCCATACTCACTCTATGAGGGAAGGCGTGAGTCCCATCAGTGGGAACGCAATAGGCTGATGATGATGATGATAAACTTTTCTGTTGGAAGTTTCACTTTGCTCAATGACATAGAATTGCAGTACCTAGGTTTAGACTGAGTAAAACGAATAAGTCCTTCATGGACAATTGTGTACGTTTTTACAATAAAATTCCAAAATGTATAACGGAGCTCACAGAAAGTAGATTCAAATTGAGTGTGAAAAATATTCTAATGAAAAAAGCATACTTGATGGTTAAACAAACTTACCAAGTGAAGTTTGACCGTAATTATACAAGCCGTTGCATCCGAAGAGATTTATATAATTCACAAGGTAGTTCCACTCCATGAGCTGGGCATCAAGCACAATTTTAGAGCTGTCAAAAACAAAAAGCACAAAATGACTCATTTACAACTCCCGCCCCTGAGGGCGCCACCAAGCTCTGTCACCTCATTTGATTTAGAGACAACAACATTTCGCAAAATCTTAAGGCCACAAAACAAGTTAAGTAAAGTTAAGTAAGTTAACGTAAGTAAGTTAACTACTAGTAGGTACTTAATATTTGTAAGGGTTTGTGACAACAAATTAGGGCACGGGTGGGTTATTAGTATAAATCTCTTCGGATGCAACGGCTTGTATAATTACGGTCAAACTTCACTTGGTAAGTTTGTTTAACCATCAATTATACTTCGCCGTTGCATCCTCGAGATTTATATAATTCACAAGGTAGATGTTTAGAGCTTTTGCGAAATTTTCATGTTCCTCAGAGTAAAAATATTTATATGGGCAACACATATATGTAATATTTTAATAACAATTGTATAATATAAATTATGATTTAACATAATTTAGTTAGAATCCTACACCGCTTTAGCAAAATAGTACTCATATTATCCGGCAGCTTATTTGATAAGGTCAATAGAAGACTCCGTAAGTAAGCTGCTAAGGTTTATGCATCACAAGTATGCAGAGAAAATCGCAGTGTTTATTCAACTGTCACATATAATCCTTTTGATCTATCTACCTTCTAACGAGATGCTCGTATTATGTACAAGGTTTTCTTTTCATGACAAAAAAGTTCAAACTTTGCCTCTGATCGAAAGTAAAGGCAACAAACGCCTTACAACTTATATGCTTGGTTGACAAAAGTTACTGTTCCCGGCAAATTTATAATCTATTAGAAATTACTGCGTAATTGGTAACGATTTCATACATTCTATATAAAGGATGGTGATTGAACACATCGTCCTGTTGACAATGCTAGTGAAATTGCCATTTATTTTGTTGTAATTTGGAATAGTCATCGTTGGGAATATATTTGAAACAAAATTTAGAATAATTTTGTCTGTTTCTGGTTGAAGTGCAAAGGCTAACTTGTTTCCTGACATGATATGTATAAAATAGTATTTGTTCTTAACATGCCAGAGATTGGAACAAAGGATACTATGGTTGACTGTTCTAGTAAAGAATGACCATGACGCCAGTTGCCCATTGTTAATATTGTTCGTCAATTTTTAAAATGGGAAAAATAATAACTGGCTCTTGTTTATCGTATTATCACACATGATACTCCACCCAGTTAAAAGAAGTGTCAGGGTAAATCTCCAGCACATACGAGTAACGTCCGTTACTAATTATATATGACACAGTAAAATGTTGTTATTACCAAATAACGTATTTTCAATAAGAAAATTATCACCATTTTGCGGTTATAATTTATGTTTGGATTCTTTAACTGTTTTTTTTTTTTTTTCTTTGTAATGTATATTAATATTATCATTATTCCTTTTTGGTTATTCATTTATGAACTGTAACCCGAAAATATAATAGACATTTTACATTGTCTAATTTTAATGTGGGTAACCGTCTATGGACTTGATTCAATTTAGCCCAAATCAAGAATGTGATTTGGAACAAGCTGGTATAGGTGATTCCGAGTAAGGATACTACAGGTTTAAAGAGCTTAGGAAAGATGATTGGCACTGTCGGCCGAGCAGTCCATTTGACATTGACATTCGAATATCTGATCCTCAAATTTTAATCACTGATTCTTGGCCGCCATATTTTTATTAGGCATTAACGCATGATTCACAAAATGCTCAAAGAAAGTTTTTTTTTTTTTTTTTTTAAAACATCCCCTGGCTACTGAGACTTGTACCCGCATCTCAACATTAATTAGAAGGGAAGGGTTCTGGCCAATTGAACTACAGTGATCACCAAGACGAGTTAGGAATTTATATAAAAAAAAAAAAAATATTACCTAAAGGTAAATCATTGAATGGTACTTATCACAACAGCTGCAGATATTGGACGGTTTGATTGGTTCTATTCCTAAATTTATATTTATTAGTTTTGAATCAGATAAGTTCAAGTATTGTTGGGTATTATTATATCGTATATTATACCGTGAGAAAAAAAAAAAAGAAATAATGGTTTCAGTAATGATATTTTATAAGCATTTTATACCACAGTTCAACTGTGCTGATAGATAAAGTGGTCATTCGAAATTAATTTCCATGTTTGGAAAAAACCTCTAACGAGTTTTGGATTGTGACTTCTGACTGTGACTTCCATGGATCCTGGTAACGGCGCCGGTGCAGTCCACGTCGTGATACGATACCCCGATATATCCCGATACCTTTGGCTACTTTGCCTGTTCGGTTTTCTGGCTGACTAACTATAATGCACAACTAATGTAACTAATGTAACTATAATGCTATAATGTCTATAATGCTTTGATGTCGAAGTAAACTTCGACATCAAAGCATTCATCATTCAGCCTTCTTAACCTGAAAGCCAGATTTATAAACAGATTCATTTGCCTCAGTATTATAACTACAAGGATTTTTCCGAAGAGGAAAGAATTTATCTAGCGTAATATACGTTAAATCAGGTTGCTTTGATTTATTGTGTTTGTAAGGCGTAATCCTAATATAATAATTTGATCGAATTTTTAAGCTTTTCCATATCCTTTCTAATAAGATAGGATGACCGACGAGATCTGACAGATAGATTTATGTATTCTTTAGCTCGCGCTGGTTTTTAGTTGAAGAGTCAACTTAGATGGTTTTATACCCATTAACTGAAAATTTATACAAGAACATTTTCAGTGAAAGCCTTTTTCAGGTCTGATGTCACTATATAAGATAGATACGCCCCCAACGTTTAGAGATTTCCTTTTCAATCTCCGATCCAAAAAACTTCTTGTTTACCTTTCATCACACAACAGTAGGCTGCATAAAGCTTAGTATAATTTGCATCAAGAACGTTCGTGTTCTACTAGTTAAAGTCTAGATCAAGAAGAAGCCACCGCAAAACGCGGTGACGTCACCATAAGTAAGTAGTATGCCACTGAAATCTATTCATTGTGAATATTAACTTGTTGTAAGATCAGTTGAGCGAACATTATATGCATACGTTAAAATCTGCTATTTTTACGGCTGGACAGTTTTCCAGTGGGTGTATACTGGGCCTCTGCCACTGTGGGCGTACCATTAAGGAAGAAAAGTCATAATCGTGTTATGACTCCTAACTGCATGACTACGACCAAATCGTACCGTTAAAAATGCACCACTATGATCGCATTATAGTTCCAAGGCACACAATTTGTTTTAGGTATTAGGTTATAAGAAATACATCAAATGTGGGCGTCGCATGAAGATAAGGCAACCCCAAAGTCATGATAGTGTTATGACTCTCAACTCTTTGACTACGACGAAGTCGTAACGCTAAAATATACATAAGAACAATGCAAAATATCAAAAAATGACTAAATTGAATTATAGTTAAAATTAAAAATATGCATGACTATGATCGCATCATAGTTCCAAGGCACTCAATTTGTCGTTGTGCACGTCTATGATCGCGTCATAGTTCCAAGGCACTCAATGATGTGTGTGACTATGATCGCATCATAGTTCCAAGGCACTGGATTTGTTGCATTAGGCTAAAAATATATATCAAATGTGGCTGTTGGGTGAAAAGAAGGTAACGCAGAAAACATGACTGTGTTATAACTCTTAATTACTTGACTACGACGAAGTCGTAACTCTTAAAATATGCGCGATTATGATCGCGTCATTGTTTCAAGGCACTAAATTATATGTTGTGCACGTCTATCATCGCTTTGATTGACAATTTGATCTATGAACGACTATGATCGCGTCATAATTCCAAGGCACTCAATTTTTGCATTAGGCTATAACAATTTATCAAATATAGGCGTGACATGAAGGAAAGGCAACGCCAAAGTCTAAAAAATGAATATGTTATGACTCCATGACTACGACCAAATCGTGGCCCTTAAAATGACTTTGTACGACTATGACCGCATCATAGTTCCAAGGCACTAAATTTATTGCATTTGGCTATAAAAATAGATCAAATGTGGCCGTTGCAAAAAGAAAGGCGGCGAAAATGTTATGGCCGTATTATGACTCTTAACTATTTGACTTGACTAGACCAAGTCGCGGCACTAAAAAAGATTGTGTACGACTATGACCGCATCATAGTTCTAAGGCACTCAATTTGTTGCATTAGGCAATAAAAAATAGTTCAAATGTGGTCGTTGCACGTAAGAAAGGCAACGCAAATGTTATGACCGTGTTCTGACTCTTAACTCCTTCACTACGAACAAGTCGTGGCGCTAAAAAAGATTGTGCACGACTGTGATCGCGTCATAGTTCCAAGGCACTTAATTTTTGTATAGGACTTAATAAAAGCATTACAATGTGATGCATTCATGATATTGTCTTAGCATAATATCTATTTTTTAAGTACTGAAGTTGCATATTTAGTCGCATAAAAATTTATAACTGAGGGTAGTTGTGACATTATTCGGTCTGGTTACTAAGCCCAGTAAATTTATTATTTAGTCAGTATTTTGTCATACGTATTATTTAAAGATGTTATGATATTAAAACAAGTTTTTTTTTTTTTAACTTATTTTTATAAATTAAGGCAAATTAAGGCATAAGGTATATATATTTTTTTTTTTTTTATTATTATGACCTTATTCAATAATTCACTCTCTCTACGAGGGAAGGCCTGAGTCCCAGCAGTGGGAACGTAATGGGCTGATGATGATTCAATAATGAATCCTTCCAGAGTACTACACAGTATCTTTCGTAACGAAAATAGAAATACAGATTCAACAAATAAACAACTGCATCGTTAAGTAGGTAACATAACCTACATTGTAGTAAATACTGTTTCTTGATTGACATTAAACATGCAGATTGGAAGTCAAGACGGAAAGATAGGTAAGTTCTCACCCTGATAGTTGCTATCGGAACTTTCATGCCGTTATAAATGTTTCACGAGTTTTATTTCGTGTCTTTCATACCTTTATTATGGTCTTCAGATCAAGACTTCTTATTCACATAGCACTTAAACTGAAATTAACTGTTAAATAGACGATAAAAACACTAATTACTTGATTAAGAAAAAATATTAAAGAATTTCGATGCTACGATGCCCGCACACAAAAAGCGAATGAGGTGACAGAGCTTGGTGGCGCCCTCAGGGGCGGGAGTTGTAAATGAGTCATTTTGTGCTTTTTGTTTTTGACAGCTCTAAAATTGTGCTTGATGCCCAGCTCATGGAGTGGAACTACCTTGTGAATTATATAAATCTCGAGGATGCAACGGCGAAGTATAATATACAGTTAGTAATTACATAGAAGACAAAGATGCATGGAACATTCCGCTTCTGCCAAGTAGCCAACTGGCACATAACAAAAATAATATTGTCAAAAACAAACATAAAATATTGTAATAAAAGTTCTAAAAAATATGCCCCTCAGTTTCTTGCCGTATCTTCTGAGTAGGGGTTCTTTTTCCGATACGGTGGTAGTCATTGTAATAATTGACGTTCATGAGTCGTTCATGAGTCTGTGACGACAAAATTGAATAAAGAACTTTTGATTTGATTTGATTTGAATGCATTTACTAAGACTTCATGATTCACTGCACAATTGGATAATTATTTGACAAAATGTTGAAATAAGATTGTCTTTTTTTAAGTACTCGTAGGTATCTATGTGCGGGAGGTCGTCTAGGTAGGTACCACAGCTTTGCCGGTGATTCTGCCGCCAAGCAGTAGTGCGCAAGCATTACTGTGTTCCAGTTTGAAGGGCATTGTAGCCTGTGAAATTACTAGGCATATGAGACTTAATATCTAATGTCTCGGGGTGATGAGCACAATGCAGTGCTACGCAGTGCTTTTTACTTTTTACGGTATTAAAAGTTCTGGGTGGCATTGAAATTGTTATGGGCAGGTGTGGTGCTTACCAACTGGCGAACGGCTTGCTCGTCTCATCACTCAGTTCCAAAAAAAACTACATAATACTTGTTGAAACTATCTTGTTGTTTGTGAATTTACCCAAGTTTCTACGCCTCATTTTACGACGTAATTTTAGGTAGTTGTACCGTGTAGTAGAACGTCTACGTAGTCTAACTCCGACGTTTTCCGCATGAAAATTCATCAAGTTACTTCAAAGTGAGGGTACACGAGAATTAGCGAGTTTGTATTATCAATTTTTATTTGGAGTCCGACCAGAAAACGTACATCAAATGCGTGCGAAACTTTGCGTGCCGCGTAACTTACGTTGTTTCCACAATTTTCTTACATCATTATCGTTTTAATGGTTGTAGTTACAGAGCAACATCCCATATTTTATAGTTCCCATTTTATCACGTTTCTCGCTGGGCAAACGTTACGGACAATATTAGACTCAGTTTGCGTGTGAACATGGCGCTTGCGACGGTGCCGCAAAATCGGGAACTTACAAACCTTGAATTTGTGGTAAATATCCCGTTTTTAATTTACTTTAAGTGAAATAGTGAAGTGTCTTCTTTTCACGTGGCTGTGTCCCTTTGCTTGGGCGCACCGTGCTGTGCTTCATACCACTGCCAGTGTGACTCAGTCAATCGGCTGGGTCACCACGGCCTGTCTTGTATAAAAAGTGTCGCAAGACTTCCCCGCCACGCCAGCCTGTAATTCGTCGGTCTTATACCACCGCCAACTACGCGTCAGTATTGGAACCGCAAGGTCTCGTATGTGACGAGCCTGGAAGACCCGACGGAATGACACTCATTCCTTCGAAGATGGGACGGACTTTGGTATGGGATTCAACTTGTGTAGATACTATTGCGCCGTCTCGTCTTTCCGTGACTCGAAATGAGGCTGGCGTAGCGGCTGAAAGAGCGAAGAGCCTCAAAAGACGCATATATGGAAGATAATGCTTAATAGCATTAAGCTTCGCTTATGTACCTACAAATTTGTTTGTGCAATAAAGAATTTTCTGTCTATCTATTTATATACAGGTGAATTTTTCAAGTGTGCTTGAAGGGCCAAATTGAGCATTTTTCGTTATTCCTTATAGTTTCTGCAGAATCTATAAGGAATAACGAAAAATGCTCAAAGGAGTCCCGGTTCGTAGCTAGGAATCAAACACATTAATTTTCGAATAAAAAACATACTGTATTATTGCACCAGATAAAATTTTGGGAAGAACATACGACAAACTAAAGGAAATGGCTTATTTTAAAAAGTACAATTTCATTTTTCTTACTTTATTTAATCCTTAACTATTCATAATTCAAAATGAAGCCGCCGAAGCCGTATAGTAAGTAAGTAGCCTTGATATTTGTTTGTATCATTGAGGTCTAGTGTCATTCCTCAATGGTTTGTATACTTCATTTTAAATTATATCCTACTATATCCTACTATATCCTACTATATCCTACTATATCCTACTATATCCTACTATATCCTACTATATCCTACTATATCCTACTATATCCTACTATATCCTACTATATCCTACTATATCCTACTATATAATAATATTATAAACGCGAAAGTTTGTAAGAATGGAAATATGGATGTATGAATGTACCTTTGTTACTCTTTCATGCAAAAACTACTGAATGGATTTTGATGAAATTTAGTATGAAGATAGCTCATACCCTGGATTAACACATAGGTTACTTTTTATCCCGGGAAACTGTTGGTGAAACCGCAGGGCGCAGCTAGTTTTTTATAGTTTTCTCTCTGAATAAATTAATGTCCTGATGTGGTGACCTCTAGTTATATCCTACAATACTTCCTACATATATTATTAACGCGAAAGTTTGTAAGAATGTATGAATGTACGGATGTATGTTTGTTACTCTTTCACGCAAAAACTACTGAACCGATTTTGTTGAAACTTGGTATGTAGATACTTTAGGACTTGGAATAGCACATAGGCTACTTTTTATCCCGGGACACCGCGGGTGAAACCTCGGAGCGCAGCTAGTTGCTACATACATGCAACAAAGACGATGCCGTGAAAGGTTAAATGGAGTGAGTTAAGTCGTGAGGATGTGAGGATGCCTCTAAGTTATTGTGCGGTCATGCCCTCAATGGACCTCTTATCATGACACGATCTCTAGCATAATTGATGGGTGTCATTCCTGCGTTGAAGCCTTTTTGAGGTCAAGTTCAAATTTTCATATCATATCAGTCCATCCAAAGGTTAAAATAAATAAAAATAAATACGCCTAACGATCATATACATAGATCCTGGCCTCTAACTAGATCTCCCTGGATCTAGGGAACTAGGAACTATGAGGACCCTATGGTCCTCATAGTTCCTAGTTCCCTAGATACAGGGACTATTCCCACAACACCCAGACACGAAACAAATTCTTGCACTTTTTTTTGTTTCTTTGCACAAAGATTTGTCCCGTTGCGGGAATCGCACCCAACCTCCGTGGTGTATGATATTTGAGCCAACCTTCCCAAACACTACACCACAGAGGCTGTCTCTGAGTAGGTTGTTTGTAAAGATTGCTTCTAGCGATAAGGCAACCTATTGTAAAGCCGTAGATAAGTTATTTCTTAATAATTGTATGTATGTGGTATACAAATACCTAAGAGTATACAGGGTGTGGCTAAATATTGGGACCTTCAAAATACCTTTTCCTATGCAGTGAGGAAGTTTTGTTCTGAGGAAACATCGGGTGCATTTTTGAGAAAATAAGTTCTGCATATTTAGATATTTGAAAAAGGGTACAGGTATATAATTTTCTCAAAAACTTGGGATTTGATTTGATGGGTTACAGGGAAATTATTCCTGGTGGAAAATAAGGCCGATTACGACCATGTTTTTTTTTGAGAGTAACATTATTGAACCTGAAAATTTTATCAAAAGTCCCAAAATGCGGATTTTATTTTTCCAAAATTCAACCGATGTTTCCTAAGAATCAAACTTCGTCACTGCAATGGAAAGGTACCTTTCCTGGAGGACACAATTTTTTGCCACTACCTGTAGGTATATATCTATTATATTCAGACTTAATTCGTCATACTAATAAGAATTAATGTTATGTGTATCAGACCCGATGTCAAAAACTCGATTTTCAATTGTTAATTACCAAACCTAAGTATAGATATAGATATACATATAGTTATGTTACTAGTATATGCCTAAGTAGTTCAAAAAGCATTAGCGAAACATTTTATTTGTTCTTCTTCTATTCTAAAGATACTTTAGTTTCTGCACATATATTGTTGTTTCCAAGTGCAGTAGTCTCACAACCTTGGGTCACTACTCCGTATTCACGACGACGGCGATGCTACAGGTCGGCAGTACACGCTGTCAAAGCTGCCGTGAAAGGTCAAATGCGGTGAGGTAGGTCGTGCGGACATCGTAAATCTTTGATAGGTGATGCGTGGAATTCTTAAACGACATTTGGTCGGTTGTGGTCTTGGCTCATTTGATATTGTAAAGTAGAAGGATGAGTGGTGAGGGTCACGTCGCGCCTATATTGACCTACCTTTAGCATGCATAAACCTAATTAAACTACGCAGACGGTAATCTAGATACTGTTTCTAGGGTTCCGTACCTCGAAAGGGAAAAAAAATCCTTAAAAAACTTATTTTACCCAACGTCACAATATTAAGACTAAACGCAGAACCTTCCTTGTCAATGTTATCTATTTGTAAAAAAACTAACTAAATTAAACGTCGTCATCCCACAAAATTATTACGCTTATGGTCTAACCACCTGGCAAGACTGACCCAAACGCGTGATGGGTTGTCATTATCCAAACGTATAATTATCCAAAGGTCGGGCAGTCGTCGTCACCATCTCCAATCTAGCGGAGGTCAGTAATTACAGATCAAACAGTACCTCCGGTCGAATTAGTCCTAATTTGAATTAGTTTCATGGAAGAAACTTCGTAGTAGTTTTGAATTCAGTTATTGCAAGCGTGCCATGCTAGGCATATCTCTTGTAGATCACATACCCAAAATAGAAATTCGACAGCGTACAAAGGTCGAAAATATGGGTATACGAATAGCGAGGCTAAAGTGGAGATGAGTGAGACATCTGGCTGGAAGAGAGGACGGGCCAGGGCAGTTACAGAATAGTGGCCGAGAGATGGGCGTAGACTGTAAGGCAGACCACAGGCTAGATAGTTCGATGATATAGTAAAAGGGGTATAAAATCTCTGGATGCGGAATGCACAGGACCGGAATAAAATACCCAGCAGTGGGTGGACACGGGCTGAAATGATGATGGTGATGATGATTGCAAACGTCGTCTCTCTAACGATCTATGTGTTCAAATTTTCGTCCACACATCAGGCGAGATAGGTCTTTAAGCGACAAAAAAGGCGTTTGTCATTATTTTACAGTAAAAATCATTAGGTAAGGTACTTATGTTTTTTTTTTATGTAACTGAATGACGAGACGAGCTGATCGTTTGCCTGATGGTACGCAATACGCCAGCCCATAACAATAACAGCACCACCCAGAACTTTGTTTTGCAGAATCCTGCGCGGTGCTGCACTGCGCTCGTTACCCTGAGACAATTAGCTGTTGAGTCTCATAACGCCCAGTAATTTCGCTGGATACAATGCCCTTCAAACCGGAACACAGTAATGCTTGAGCACTACTGCTTGACGGTTGAATAACTGGCAAAGCGGTGGTACCCACCCAGATGGCCTCTCGCATACGAGAAACCTACCACCAGTGAAAACCTACCACCAGTATTATGGAAAGCATATTATATTAGGTACGTTAGGTATTAAGGTTTGAAAACTAGTGAGTCGAAATTTTCATTATGAATATAAACATTTACCTATACATTATTGTAAATTTCGTAGTATATAGGTATACTAAAAAACTTACAACGTGAAACCGATGTACTGGAAGTAGGCTTCCAGTACATCGGTTTCACGCTTGCAATAACTCAAGCGGTCGAACCCTCTCATATTATTTAATATCTATTTACGCCAGAGGCGTTCAGGAATCCTCTTTCCCGGAATTTAACCTTCATGAGAAAACCCATATGAATTTAAAAGGATCCGCAGGTGTCCGAAAAGCGACCGTTCTTTGTGTCCGAAATCGAGCGTATCCGAAAAGCGATCTTATT
The DNA here is from genome assembly GCA_951640565.1 of Petrophora chlorosata. Classification (NCBI taxonomy): domain Eukaryota; kingdom Metazoa; phylum Arthropoda; class Insecta; order Lepidoptera; family Geometridae; genus Petrophora; species Petrophora chlorosata. Next base: position 5,906,905 of record OX621205.1, on the reverse strand, counting down.
AAGGTGTGTATTACTGGGAACTGGATTACTGAGGGAGTCTCTTCCGTTTAATTTAATTACGGTTCGCTCATAAAAGGATACCACAAAATGTTCATAAAGCGGCCCAACAAGTAAATAATTAGAAGGTACATTTCTAAATTTATATTTATACTAGCTGCGCCCCGCGGTTTCACTCGCGGTTTCCCGGGATAAAAAGTAGCCCATGTTTTTTTCCAGGACCTAAAGTACTTATATACCAAATTTTATTAATATCCGTTCAGTAGTTAATGCGTGATTGAGTAACAAACATCCATACCATATTAACAAACTTTCGCAATATAATATTATAGGATTTTGTTTTAGTTTTCCTGTTTTGTTTTTAATTATATAAATAAGTTTATTGATAAAAAATAATCTATTGGTCCCCAAACCAGGTTAACCTGTATCTTGGGGACCTAGTAGATACATTATTAGGTATTTTCTTTTGAGACAAAACGTCAGATATTTTTTTGCAAAATTTCATATAGGTATATTTATCATATGAGGCAAAACATGAGTTTGTGTATGTGTGAGTGGGTTATGTTAGAGTATGTGTCCGTGAGTATGTGTTGGGTATGTGTGAGTTCGCTTTGATTAAGTTTGATTGATTATGCCAATGCAAACAAACTTGTACCTAAATATTATGAATAAAACAGAATACAATCTAACATAGATCATGGAAAGTAGAGTTTCATTCACTACAAAATAGGAACCCCAACAGTGAATCACACTTATATTACAAGTACGAAAATTTGTGAGTGCGTGAGTAGGTACATATATATGTTTGTTACTTCTTCACGCTTTAAAGGCTAACCGGATTTTTTGAGTGAAATTTGGAATGGAGATGGCTTGTATATATAACACATATAGATAGGCTACTCTTTATCCCGGCATACCGCCGGCAAAACCGCGGGGTGCAGCTAGTATGAAATAAATACGCAAGGAAACCTGAATAAGTGACCTTCCTCAGGAGCTTCTTCTGTATCTAATATATTATTGAGTGAGCTTCTTCCGTAAATATCTTTATGAGCCCATCACAGACATACCACATGCTGTTTAACGATCGACTTAGCAAATAATGAGTTGTTACGGGATTTTTATTAACGTACATATTTTTCCAGATTTCTGTGTGTTTCTGTCCATTGCAAATTCATTGCTAAACTGCGGCCTATAGGTATTCTTTATGAATATCCTTTATCAAAATTAGTGTGCATTAATCAAACCAGCACCCCGATTCAGAACCGCACGATAACTCGTTGTCGATCGATTCGGTTTCATATCTTAAGATGTAAAATATTGCACACAATACAAATTCCGTAAATGCAACTTTTAATCGATACCGATATTGTAACCGAAACTGTATTTAATTTTCGGGGCGAAATAGCTCGAAAAGGAACACACAAAACGAGATCGATAATAGTCGAATCGATACGGTATTCGTTATCGTGAGGTTCTGAATCGGGGGGCTGGCCGGGATGATTAACAATTTAATCTTGGGTTGACAATTTAATATAATTTATATATATTTATATATAATTTGTCATTAATCATTATATATTTATTTATTTTTACAATAAGAACGGTACAAGCCAATAACACTTATTATTTTAAATATTACATAAAACAATTCCAATTAATTAAACTATATAATTTCAGATATTAAAATACAAAATAAATAACGTATATGTTTTACTATTATTATAATAATAATAATATTGTTAGAATCAGAAATGGAATTTGATTAAAAAGAACAAGGTCGAACAAGAAATCCGTTTAATGAACAAAAATCAACTACAACTACAACAACAAAATTTATTAACAAAAAGAAAAGTACCCACTGTTACAGAAAATAACAAAATAACGATTGCACACTTGTAAATCAACGCTAATTACACTAAAAATGGCTTACGTTGCCTTTATAACAATCGACAAGAATTCTAGCAGACGTCCGTTCGCTACGAGCGCAAAGAAGCAAAAATGGCCGCTCGCGTCAAAGCGCCCGGTTTTTATAGATGGCGGCAGGTTGCTCGGAGAAGTAGGAGGGAAGTTCCTTACAATATTATCACATTCATAGTAAGTAAACTTCCTAAAAGCTACTTAAATACGTTTGTTTAAAGCAAAAGCCGTATCAATACCTACCCTCAACTCGATATAACTCCAAACCCGAGAAATACAGTAACATTCTCAAGCGTTTGCAACACTCAGTTTGTAACAAGGTTTTATTTTTAAAATAAAATTCACTCTAGATTAATTTAAATAAAGCTTAAACTACACGATTAATTTTACCATAACAGTATTATCAGGAAAACGTTTAATTTATAAAAAATAAGCACACGCTGATCATAATTGAATCACCTCTGATAATGGCTTTCATTTAACATTAATTAAATTATACGAACATTTTAATTAAAAAAACATGCCGCTCATTCATGTGTGCCGTCGTCTGCATGCGTTTACATTATGTCAATGTTTATTATTAAAAGCTTAAATACTATTCTGTAAACTATACTGTGCCGGTTTGAAGGGCATTGCTTTGATGCATTGGTTTGATGCCAAAATTGAATAAAGAACTTTAGATTGATTGATTGATTGTAGCAATTGTTATAGGCATGAGTGGCGCTTACCATCAGGTGAACGACTTGCTCGTCTCATCACACATTACCATAAACATTGACAGCCTCTGTGGTGTAGTGGTTGGGCAGGTTGGCTAAAATCTCATACACCACTGAGGTTGCGGGTTCGATTCCCGCGACGGGACAAATGCTTCTGCACAGAAAAAAAAGCGCAAGCGTTTCGAGTCTGGGTGTTGTGGGACCATGATCCTCATAATTCCTGGTTCCCTAGATACAGGGAATCCTAGTTAGGGGTCAGGATCTATGTATGTGATCGTTGGGCGTTATTTATTTATTTATTTATTTACTAGCGACCCGCCCCGGCTTCGCACGGTTATTATACATATAAACCTTCCTCTTCAATCACTCTATCTATTAAAAAAACCGCATCAAAATCCGTTGCGTAGTTTTAAAGACTTAAGCATACATAGGGATATAGGGACAGAGAAAGCGACTTTGTTTTATACTATGTAGTGATAAAAAAACTATAAATTTTTAACACCTGAATATATTTAAACAAAATTACTGAGCATTAAGTATGAGACATGTCTATACCTTATTTACTGTTAAATTTAATGTTCAAAATATCTAAAGCCTCGTCTTTCAACATTCCCTGCTTGCTTCTGAGCGTTTCTATTAAATTGATAAAGCTCCATTCCTACTGAAGCATACAACTTGCAGCCTGGGACCGGAAACCACTGCCAACGTAACAACGTCAACTATAAAGTTGTAAAGTGGCTCGGAACGACAACTTGACGTGAGAGCCGGGGCGGACGACTGCGTCGCGTATCTATTCCACATATGTTAGGGTTGCCACATAGGGATTTTCGTGGAAGGGTTAAAATAAAATAAAATTAAACGCCTTAATTTTTGCTACCAAAAAAAAATATCAGACGAAACACTTATTCTTAAACTTCTCTATTATTTACTTATATGTTGTAGTAGTCGCTTCAACAGCGTAGCCCTCCTCCATAGTCCCCTTTTTTGCCTTTGCCATGCAATCTGATCCACATCTCTGGGTAAATATCTCTTCGTCTTTATTTCTGCCTTCCTTGCTTTCTCTTACCCTCCCACGGGATCCACTTTGTCCAAATCTGTGTCCATCTTTATCCAACCTGCAAACATGCCTCGTCCAGTTCCATTTAATATCCTATCTTGCATATCTATTATTTTCGTTAGGTAGGGTTACCATGTATATAAAATAGGTTTTGGTAGAACGGTTTTTTCTTTTGCACAATCGGCAAGTTCACGTAGGTCAAATGACTGGAACAATTATTGGAAACTTTACCGTGAACTAGATGGCGCCAACCAAAAACCATATCTATAATATTTCTATATCAAGCTATATTTTTATGTTTTCATTTTCTATTTGCGGCTAAGAGAAACACTATATTTTTATCAGAGACATCATTTGATCATAATTAATTCTCAATACGCGTACTAGATCGATACGGTGTGTTCATGCAATAAGTTCAAAGGTTAAAAGAAAGTAAAATGTCAATAGATTTTTTTAGAATTGATCTATTAGGATAAAATAGCAAGAGGAATAAATGAAATAAACATGTAGTATGCAGCTGATTTGAACAATATGTAAGCCCTAGTAAGTCTCAAACCAAAGGCAGCGTCACGAGAAATGTTTTCAAATCCAACGAGCACGCTCTGAAGTGAAAAGACTTATTCAGATAGATTTCGTGCAACATTCTGTGCATTAAAAGTCGTACTTATAATATCTTTCGACTTCTTACTATCAACAGGCTTGAGTGTCTAGGTACTCTACATTTCGTTTTTACGAGAACTCACACCAAGAGGCTTACTTTAGTTTCTGCACAGAATACTAAGGGACAAAAGCATCACTCCGCAAAGAAATTTATACAAATAGCGACTCTTGCTAAGACGCAATAAAATTCAATTCAGCTCGCGTAACGCTGCATACCTACCAGTTATATTAACCTGAGCGTCTCTCTTTCTATTACATATATATTATTTCTATTGTTCTATTATCTCTTCTGACGCGGCACGTGTAACGACGGTCGACCCGCCGTCCGAGTCCGGCTATGTACTTGTAGCTTCGTACAGTGCGGAGTGCGCTAGGCCTATTTTCTGTTATTTTTATTGGTTAAGCAACGTCCGCAGCGCTTACAATTTGGATGGGTGACCGTTTGTGTGGTATCTGAGCGCTACCGTGCTTTGGAGAGCCCGTTAAGCCGTTCGGTCCCGACTGTTGTCTTTGAACAACAGTTGTTAGGTCATGTCGGGGGCCTTCGAGCGGTTGGCCACACACCCACACGAGAGAAGAAGAATCTGGAATGATGTTCTTATTCTGTACCCTGTGTGAGTTTGATTTTTGTTGTAACTTGTAACTTATGAGGGTAAAGACTAAAGACATAGGACAAGGACAGGACAGGAAGGCCAAAATAGCATCTTGATAAAAAAATGCCCAGCCTTAAATTTATGATCAGTTTCTTATTCAGAACGTCTTCATGCTTGTGACGACAAAACGTAGAACCACCTCGTTGTTAGAAATGGGTCGTTAAAGGTCTAACAAACGTACGAGTATAACTGACATTCATCATTAGATTTAGCCGTAGTCATGTAAATACATATTATTGTAAAAATTATGATTATTTTTATGTAACTTAATGACGAGACGAGCAAGTCGTTCGCTTGATGGTAAGCAATACGCCTGCCCATAACAATTACAGCACCACCTAGAACTTTGTTTTGCAAAATCCTATGCGGCATTGCACTGCGTACGTCCTGAAACAATTAACTCTTCTCATAATATCGCTTAAAGTTAGGTAAAAATGATCCTCATTCCTCACATCCAATAACATTTGGCAACCTTTCATTTCCGAAAGCCGCAAGCATTTGCTGGAATTATACTTGCAATTCCTAAGACGAGATACGGATATTCTATGCCCAGAGGACGACTTAACGCTGCGAAACAAACAATCTGAACGTCGAGACGAGAGACGCAAGTGAATGCCACAAGCTCAGGCTTGGGAGAAATAATCTGCCGTGATAGTCTGGCAGCTCCTGTGTAATCTAGTTACGTTAGACAAATTCACGCGTAATGACGCGAAATTTTTACTTCTACACTAGACGCAGCTTAGCGAGTCACCAAAACTCTTCTGTCTGGGAAGGTGAATTATCCAGTCGTAGAAGACAAAAGTTTGTAGAACAGTCCGCTTTTGCCATTTAACCAACTGTCTGTGTATCCCTCGCCGAGTGATGCATATTTCCTCCGCTTGAGGCTCTCTGCTGCTTCTGCCGCCGCTCCTGCCACCCTTGAAGTACCGTTGAGGTGGGACGGCGCTAGTGTATCGGCACAAGTGGCGTCCCACACCAACGGTCTTCCACGGCTCCAAGGAATTAACGTCATGCCGTCGGGCCTCTTGTCATCGTCATGTGAAATACCATTCGGCTCTAAAACAGCCGGCCTCTGTTAATTTGACTTTGTTGTACTAAAGTAAAGTACAAAGCAGTTCAAGTTCAAGCAGTGCAAGTTTCAGGCAGTATTAAAAAACTGCCTGAAATAAATGATAAAAAGTCAAAAAGAAAAATTTCATTTAAATTTGTACAAGCATGTACCTACACAAACTATTTATTAAATTAGATATGTTTATTTACAGAACCAATTAACAATTATGTACAAATATATAAGAATGATAAAAACTAAACATATTTTATTTCATTTTACTTTTCGTTTCAGGTCTGATAAAAAGTTCACAGTAAAGTCCAGAGTCTCAGTAAAGCTGATTTATTATTTGATGAGCCCAAACACGGTATACCTACTAGCAGTTTCCGACGATCTTGTAACCACTATTAAGCAAATGATTTAATGCTATCCCAAAATGAAGGGCTTTTATGAAAATATACAGTTACTGTATAATTTAGGTATCGTCTTTCGCATCAAGCTCGTAATTGCCAACTATATACATAGCTTAGGGTACAAATATAGTCATTCGGCGGTTACGCGCCGTGTTACAACTATCCATTATGAACCATATATGTGTGGAATCATGTTTTTTTTTTCAATTTGTTTATCATTCAAAAATAACAACATACAATAGCAAGTTAAGCATGGCATTCGTAAACCACTGAGATTTGTGTTCAATACCATAGTTAGTCTACATCGATATTAGGTAACACAATCATCTAATGTCAGCCTCTGTGGTGTAGTGGTTGGGCACGTTGGCTCAAATCTCATTCAACACGAAGGTTGCGGGTTCGATTCCCGCCAAGGGTTTGTAGAAAAAAAAGCAAGCATTTGTTTCGTGTCTGTGTGTTTTGGAACCAAGGTCCTCATAGTTCCTGGTTCCCTAGATACAGGGAATCCTAGATAGGAGCCTGGATCTATGTATCTGACCGTTGAGTCTATAAATTTATAAAAAAAAAGACTATGAAGATAGAAAATTGGAAAATCTTAATATTCATTGTGTTGCAAGAAGTGAATCTCTGCCATGTGGTGCATTATGAGTGAGTGTGTACCATATAAGTATATACCTTACTATCTCTTTGCACTGCATTGCGCTCATCACCTCATAGATCAGATCTAGACAGTCATATCACAGAAAACTAACTATTACTTACTACTAAACGACACTCCCACCCCCCCGCCAATTTGTCGTCACCCGCAACGTATGGGTATAATTCTTGGTAATGCCGTGCTTGCGTCACTCGGTTGTCACCGCTCGCTGCGAATGACTAATGAGTGAGATTCAAATGTTTATTTTATATGTACGATCAATTGATGTTATTTGAGGTTGTTATGACCTTTTTGGATGACGACTACGACGACCTGCTTTACAGAGGTAGAGCAGGCCGGCTGACTATTTGACATATGGACGGAACATATTGAGAATAAATTATTTTTCAAAAAAAACTAAACCGACTTCAAAACCACAAATGGCACTCAAAAGTAAAAAATAAATTAATATAATTATCATAAGCGCTACCCACTCATATATTTGAAGTCGGTGCCAGCCAAGTCTAATAGGTGGCAGATATATACTATGTATATAGTAAGTACTACTTGTAGGTAGTATCTATCTACTACCTTTTAGACTTGGCTGGCACCGACTTCAAATATATGAGTGGGTAGCGCTTATGATAATTATATTAATTTATTTTTTACTTTTGAGTGCCATTTGTGGTTTTGAAGTCGGTTTAGTTTTTTTTGAAAAATAATTTATTTTACCCTTTTTAGTGAAAAACAAGTTTTAATTAAATTAATTCAAAAAGTTTTTAAAGACAAGCTTTTATGATCTAGAAGCCACATCATGACGAAGTTTAAAACGGGCTATCACAATTAAATGCATGTACAAAAAAATTTCATGTCTGTCCTATATCTCTGTTGAGGAGTCCCCTCGCCGGAAGTCAATCCTGGGTGTATCTGCCATGTCGTGATGGAATTTAGATCAGGCTACTATGGTTAAATCCATTTACGAAATGTTGTGTCTGTACTATTCACCATTGAGGAGTTTCCTCACCGGAAGTCAACCCTGGGTGAAGCAGGTGAAGCAGTCGAATACAAACCTCCACCTTTAGAAAGTTGTTTACGAAAAAAACAAGAATCGACTTGAAGATTAAACTTATATTTTTTGTTTTTGCTATTTTTTTCAAAAACTACTGAATGAATTTCGATAAAATTTATATGGGACCACCTTTGAAGTATTACCTACCAATCAAAAAAAGAATCATCGAAATCAATGCATAACTGGCGGAGTAATCGCGTAACAAACACACAAAAAAAAAAAAAAAACATGACGACACGAACAACACGAATTGTAAACCTCCTCCTTTTTGAAGTCGGTTAAAAAGACGGAGAACGGCTGAAGACGGTGGAGCTGACCAGGACCTGACCTGACTGACGGAGGTCTGCCTGTCTCTTTTTTCATTAAAAATGAATATATTGACTTAGATACAATATTAATATACCTAAAATAAAATGGTTCGTTATTGTTGTGTATGGATGCAAAGAAACCACTTACACAAATAACAATGGAAGATTTTTTGGTTTTTCGCGTCTCCCAACCAAGCGATAGAAGTTGTGAAAGAGAAAGACTTAGGTTGCTTACGTATAGCGTTGTCCTTGTCGCGCTCGATTCGTATTAGCTCACCCCTACAATAATTACGCACACACACAAAACGTGTGCGGACAGGCCGGTGCGCCAGTAGTAGTAGTAGACAGTTAGCTCGGCGAATTTGTATGGAGGGTCGGGGTCTGGTCATATGCCCAGTAATTCCGCTGCCTACAATGCCCTAAATATAACTAACCAAAATAATAATTATTATCATGAAAACATTACCTCATGATCATTTTCTTTTCCGAAGCAGTCTTACCAATCTGGCTAGTTCATATATACTCAGTCACAATAATACCTTGTTTAGTGATTCCATCTCTATATTACGGTAATAACAATATTACTTTTCCATTTCACGTTAATACGGCCGGATGGCTCCCGGCGAAATATCAGTAAACTACCTTAACAGCACGAGAATTGTATGGGATAAAGCTTGGTGTACACGGTTGATAAGTTGGGCGGAGCGAAAAGATCTCTTCTCATATTTACTCAGCACATAGTTTGCAACCTCAGAATTCTAGAAGCGCAGCACACTGCTCGTGGTAGGTCTCTCGTATGCGGGAGGCCGTCTAGGCAGGTACCCTCGCTTTGCCAGTAATTCGACCGCCAAGCAGTGGTGCGCAAGCATTACTGTGTTCCGGTTTAAAGGGCATTGTAGCCAGTAAAAATATTGGGCACTATGAGACTTAACAGCTAATTGTCTCAGGGTGACGAGCGCAGTGCAGCGCAGCGATGGATATTGCAAAACAAAGTTCTGGGTGGTGCTGTTACTTTATTGTTTACCATCAGGTGAACGACCGTGACGAGCTCGTCTCGTCACTCAGATAAATTAAAAAAAATCTCAGCACACAGTTTGCAAACGCAGAATATTGGAAGCGCAGCACACTGCTTACCTTAAGAGATCACTATAAGCGATAAGACCGCCCATTGTAACACTTTAGCTTTAAGTATTGTTTTGTAATTTATTTCTTGTTGTTGTGTAACAATAAAGCGTTATCTAATCTAATCTAATCTACAATCACTTATATCCATTCTCCTCTCCACTCACATCCCGGTAGATGCATACCATGCCTTATACTCAATACTAAAAATACACACGCCTTCATGAGTGGGCCGTATTGGCTGCCGTATGATATTTTCCTAGGAGTAGAACTTATCTTATTATGTCGTATAGTTCGGTAGATAGTTTTGTCATGCTTTCGTGTAATATTGGAGAGAATTTTGCTTCAGTTATAAGTATACAGTATGGTGTTCGGTACTGAGAATGTATACTGGAGAAGATTAATTAGGTTGTCGGTATCTGCAAGTTATTACTGTAAAAGTGAGCTCTGATACCTCAATTTATTTATAAATTGTGCTTCAGTTAAAGGAATATTGGAATAAGATGAAATAACTTCCAAGCAATTCCTGTGGCATTCACAAATCTCTTTCTCCAATCCTTGCGTACCAGTGTCGCCATCTATTGTCCGAAATCCCAAATCAATGTTTAGTTTTAAGTTAAGTTGTTTTATAGTGTATTACACACCCCTCTCTCTCTGCAGAACAGGTCGCCGCCGCCTGCTTACATCCCCAATGCGCTGCTCTACTCACCGCAGGAACCACTCGAGGTAAGACAAACTAAAACTGTATCGAGTAACGTTATCATATCTTTTTGAATGACTTTGATAGGGTGTATCTTCCCCGGTCGTACGGTGTAGCTTTCATCCTTAACGCAGCCAAAAAAATGCGATTTATCTATAAATATTGACATGATTTCACGTCAGTTTGGGCTTAATTGAGCACAGCGATACGGAAATTTAATTAATAAAACTTCATCAGCCCGTAGTCGTCCACTGCTGAACAAGCACATATGCCTCTCCAAATAAACGTCATCCAGCTTTTTTGTAAAACTTAGCACTTTATTAAAGCAGCTTGAATGATAAAACAAAGAAAGTAATACGAACGACAGACACCCCATTCTAGGATATAAAGTTAGATTTTAATTCTTTCTTTACCCCACAGTTGCTATGCGTTTTCCCCGAGCGCACATCCCGCGTATGCGCCGCGGCATGCGCTGCTGCCTCGCGCGCGGGGGGCGAGGCGCGAGCGGTGCGCGGGCCGCGCGAGGCGCTCGAGGCACTGCGGCGGGACAGCGACGCGCGGCTGCCGCACGTCATCGTCATCGACGCGCGGCAGCCGCAGCTTCTGGATGCTGCTCTGCTGGCTAGGTGAGTATCTAACCCTGAAGGCAAATTGCTCGAGATGGCTGGGAGAAACTTGCTCATAAGAGATCCGTTTGGCGTCTTACAGTCGACAAAGCTATAACAACATACGAAAAACCCGTCTCTAAGATCTGAACGCAAAACGACAACTTAGAAAAACCCGACCCAAGCCCTCCTATAATTACACCTACAATAGTTCTGGTCAGTTGTTCTGTGCACCCTGCAACCGGGTGGTCAAGACCAAATTCGGTTTCGCGAGTCCAAGTTAACAAGGTTCGCCGTCGACAGACACGTCGTGTAGGATTTCATTATCATCATCTATCCCAGAAAACCTTTCACCTACGAGTGAGCTACTACAAAATAGGGTTCAATTTTCCTTGACAATCGGACCTTCGGCCTTCAATCTTGCATCAGGCCATCCGGTTCAATTACTGTTTAATCAAGTCCAATCATCCTGCTAACTAGATGCCTCTAATTCCCTACTGCATTGAAGACTTCATGAAAAGTTCACTACGGCTATGTCTATACAAGCATGGGAAATCCAATTTGCGAGTTGTAGCATCCGGGAGCGGCCAGGGGCGTCCGGGGCGTACTAGGGTAACATGGGGGCGTCCAGGGGTGTCCGGAGGCGTTCGGAGGCATCCGGTCATGGATGACAGAACAAAGCATGCAACTTGAAAGACTTACATTGCGAGCCCTGCATTATAATTTCGTTAGTCCTCGAAATGCCGTTTTCCTTATTATAGCTGGTCCAATGTTAACAAAACCTTAAAACATCAGTTATAGATTTGAATTTCGTTTACGGATAGACCTTAATATACCAGCAAAAACTGGAATCAATTTTTATTTCTTTCAGAAACATATTAAGTCGTATTTAGCAACCATCATTATTAGTAGAGTTGCAAAAATTGGGTACACGAATCATCTAACAGCGTAGGTATTATTATCTACATATATATCATTATTATTTATTTATTTATTTACAGTTGCCCACTACACTTACAGTTGTGACCAAAGCGTGTAGTGGGCCACGTAGATATTATGAAATATCTGATCGCTGAGGCCGAATCCGGCATAAATAATGCTAGAAATTATGTAAATATCTCCCTTCGAGACCCTGGGGGAGACCTTAGCCCAGAAGTGGGACGGCATAGATTAAAGAACAAAAAATTTCAACCTATGTAAAAAAGTATCGCAATACATTAGTAACACCGATTGCGTTGATAACTCACCCTGAAAGTATAGGAATACAAACAGGGAATTCCAATTTGCGAGTGGTCGAGTCCGTTAAATTGGACACGCCACCAGACACGTCCTAACTGATCTATATACGTAGCAAATTGGAAAGGATCAGCTTTCTAATCCACGGCCTGTACCTTCCTGTTTATTATAAAACTACTCGTAGAATAATAAAAAAATACACCCAACAACGACCTAGTCGTGTTTCAGGATGACGTTCGGTGAACCATCGGGGAGACGGGTCTGAGCAGCTGCTCAACTGCCGTCTGTCTCTAGATCTATGTCCTTCATCTTAGGCCACATCAGGCGAGATAGTGGCCAAACATGGATCAATTAAGCGTTAAAAAAAAATCACCTACATAGATCCTGGCCCCTAAATAAGTATCCCTTTGTCTAGGGAACCAGGAACTAGGTACACCCAGACACATAACAAATATTCGCGCTTTTTTTGTCGGGACTCGAACTCGCCACCTCATTGGTGTATAAGATTTGACCCAACTTGCTCAACCACTCCACCACACAAGCTGACAGTGCTATTGTAAAAATTTGCTAGTGAACTCAGTCATCCATAGCCTTGTACATTTATCTATTAGGTATAGGCTGTTTCATCAAAAGCAGAATCGTAGAGGTAAACAAACTTTGCTATACGCCTGTGCCAGTTAGTCAGTCTGTCAATATGTACAGTACTATTAGATATTCTGTGGTCTTAGTTCAAATTTCAAGCCGCGCTTCTACTAACATTTTTAAATGCGATAGTTTGTGAGGAAGGATTTTCGTTACCGCAAAAACTACTTACTCAAGGAATTTCGATGAAATTTTTTAAGTAGGCAGTTTCAATCCTGGTTGTGAAATGTATGTAGACACTTCTTTATGGAAGCTATGACGATACATGTCACAACAAGCATGCCTACCTACATTGTCCATGTTTCAATCGTGGCTTGTTTTAAATGTGGGTAGGTACCATGTATCGAATGGTCCCTAACCGCTCAGTGCATGGATGTTGTGCACAGCAACCCATTTTTGTGATAATTTTAAGTTTTTTTTTTTCTGTACGATGGTGACATGGTCACTATGTGACAAAACCCCTTCCTAATTAATAAAAACTAAAAAAACCTGGAATAGGATTAACGACATACTTTTTCAAAATTATTACTAGCTGCGCCCCGCGGTTTTCGCCCTCGGTTTCCCGAAAGTAGACTATGTGTTAATCCATGGTAAAAGCTTTTTTTACTCCGAATTTCAATAAAATTCGCTAAGCTGTTACAACGTGAAGAAGTAACAAACACACTAACACACATATGTATAAACTTTCGCATTTATAAAGGTGCTTCCCCGTGATTCAACTAAAATTAAACTGGTTAAAATGTCCAACAACTTTTTTAACTGGTTGTACAAAAGGATTGTTTCTATCCCTGGCACAATATATTTCATAGTGTGATACTTTTTTAAGATGCATCATATATACCTACTAATTAACCCCTCGACGATAACTCGAAAAAGGTTCATAAAAAGTCTCGATTACGATCGCGGCTATGCAAGCAATGGAGTCTAATTTGCAAGTCCCCGCTCCGTGTCCGATAAATTAAAGTGGACTTAATGGAACCAACGGACGCGACCGGTGGACAAGGCTCGCAGCAAATTGGAGGCACTGATCCTATAAAAAAAGTCAGATACACTTTTCAGGAATAACACTGTGAAGGCCGGTACCTAACTTTGTGTGCGTGACACATAGATAACACTGTAGAAACACATGCGTCAGTGTGAGTGTAAATGTTGCTAGCGTAAGAAAAAATTCCCACTGATTCTTTAGTGAACGGTAGGTATATACTATTAATATAATGGTAAATGGATTGAGTGATGTATGTATTTATTTAATAGATATATAATTAGCTAAATATTTGTCATCATTATGACAATGAATGATTAATCTATCTTTTAGTATAATGTACAAAATAAAATCTCACTGACTCATCACGACCAATGAAGTAAAAATTTCAGAGTAAGGCAGATTGTTTTTTTTTTCGTTTTAAGTATTTTTATACTACTAAGTAACGAGACGAGCAGGTCACTCGCCTGATGGTAAGCGCCGTGCCTGCCCATAACAGATGCAATGCCGCCCAGAATCCTAACCAAATCGCATTAAAATTGGTCAGGTGGTAACAAACATAATTAGTTATTATAAACAATCTTACATGAATGAAAATTGCCAAAATATTTTCTTTAATAAAACTGACACTGGAGTTGAAAAGGGACCAGCTCTAGTTTCAGACCATTATGGACCACACATCTATTTAACTTACAGTTTTACCCTTACTTCTAGGTAAATTAATTTCAATGTAGGCTAGCCACACTATCCGATTCTCGTTGAGGTTTTGTGTTTCTATTCTAAACATACTATACGGAAAAATAAAATCAAAGTATTAATCAGTATATTTGAACTTACTTGTGAAACGATATCCCATCTTTTCGTCTCGGTTTCTGGGAGCAGTTTTTACAATGTTTGAACACGCAATACGGCATATTTTTAAATTCACGCGTCACGCAGTACTTACTCAGCCAGCGCTTCGTTGTGTACTGACTCGATGTAGTATCCGCTTTGTGTAGTGGTATCCGCTTCGTGCGCCTCAATCCCGATTTCCGTGCGGAGTATCTGACTTTTTTATAGGATCAGTGATTGGAGGACTCACATTCCTCTAGACTTTCATTCATCAAGTACGCTTTCAAAGCCTTACCTTCCGTGGAATGCGAACCGGAATGAGCTCGCTTGAAAAGTTTGAATCCTTGGATGAAATAAACGCGGTTCTTGACCGTGTTGTATTGATATTGTAGGTATGTTGTACTTTTGCTGGAAATATATTTTTCGCTTTAGACGTTCAAGAACTATGTATATACGATTTAAGACCCAAGTCGGCCGTAGCAAGAAAAACATGTGCAGGTGGGGTTACAGCTCAGATAGTGTATGCGAGTGCGGTATCTCTCCCTGTGGCACACATTTTCTCTAGCCCTGCGTGTCCTGCCACCTGTAGGTACACGCGAGGACAGAGGGCCGCACGTGTACCTACAGGTGGATTTTACAGAAAATATCACGGACAATGCTGTACGTGTGGTGGAGTACAGGTCCAAAAAAATATAAAAGTCAAAAGATATTCATTAAATAGGCACAAAAATTCACTTTTAAACGTTATATTCATATAATGAAATATAAAACCGAAGGATCGATTCACTAAGAAGAAATATGCAAATAGCTGTTACATATTGTTGAAATATTTTAACGTTTTGACATACAACTATGTTACAAACAGTGGCTACTATAAGTGCACCAGAGACCTTTCAGACGTGAAAAATAAATTTCGTAAAGATACCTAAGCTAAAAAAATTTAATGTTTCTTCAGCCATTCACAAGTTTTTAAGAAACAAATTCTTGAAAGAATTCTATTGAATCATATTTTAGACTAAAAGTTCTAAGAAAAGATGAGCTTCTAAAAATCTGGGCACGCATTTTTAAGACGGGTCTCTTGCCTAATCTACTCTTAACTTTCGTCAAGGTGACTTGGCTGTATCATTCAAGATATTGTCACGTCAGAAGTGGCTGAGAGACGATTCTCATAATTTTATTCAGCTTTTGCTGAACTAAATTAGAATCCTAATAGAAATGTCAAAGCAAACCTATCGCTCACGTTTACGTCTGATGCTCATGGAGTTCACATTTATTAAAAATAGATTGCTTTGATTGAAGTAGCAAACGTACGACATGGATCTTCAATCAATAAAAAGTTGTATTATATGACAGACGACACAAAATATGATTATATTCATAGTACAACTATTAGTCCAGTCGTTTCGTAGTTTTACCTGGAAAGTTTTGCGGGAGTTCGAACACGCGTGTTGGAGTACACTTTGCAGCGCTCGTACGCCAAAACTATTGACTTTATGAAAAATAGGTATATACATAAATTGTAGGTAATTGTCTCTAGTTTCATTTTGTATATAATATTTTATCGTAAAATAAGTCGGAAAGGAAGTGTTTCATTCGATAGCTAATTGTAGAAAATCTAGAAACTTGAAATGGCTTTGATAATGTGACTCACCGAAGATCCACAGCCTTTCTCAACCATAGTCGGTGGAGACGCTTGTGTATGGCGGGAAACGGATCGTTTGCAAAATCAAGCCATTTAACAAAATAAACCCAACAGGAGGTATTGGTCAAAAAACTGCTTTTAGGCGCAATTTTTCCAATATGTCGCACGCGAGCGGCAAAAATACGAAAAATATATTTCAAATAAATATATAAAATAAATAAATATATAAATATAATTCGGAAAGAGCACATCAAAATCTATAAAATTACCGATTTTCAAAACTCCCAGAAAACTTTCCAGGTAACCACTATTTTTTGAACCAAATGACTGTACTAAGTCAATATTTTGTTTTGATTTTCCGGTAGAAGACAAAGATGCTTGGAACATTCCACTTCTGCAAAGTAACCAACTGGTACATAAGAAACATAACATTGTAAAACCCCAAAAAGAAACTGAGGGGCAGTTTCTTGCCGTATCTTCTGAGTAGTGGTTCTTTTCCCGATACGGTGGTAGAGTCATTGTGATAATTTGACGTTCATAAGTGCGTCTGTGATGCCAAAATGAATAAAGTGATTTTGATTTTTTTTATTTTGATTTTGATAGTGTCAAAATGTCGGGAACTCAAAACAAAAGAATTTTATGACTTAGTGTTAGTGCCCTTGCCAGTTAAAAACACTTTATATTTAATCTATATTCTGCTCTCTCTTTGAAAAATGAGTTGAGATTTTCGTTGCTGGAACTGAAGTTCCAGCAACGAAAATTAGAAGTAAAAACAAGATGTGATTTTTTAAGTCTTTGTCACCTATGTTAATGGCCGGACTATTTTCTGTATTTTTATTTCTTATTCCGTTTATTATATTTTTTTTGTAGGTTAGTTTAATCATTGTATATATTTGTAAATAAATAATTGTATTCCTGTCATCTTGTGAATTCATATTTTGTGAATACGTCAATTATCGGTCGTTTGTAATAAAATCAAAAAGATTGAATTTTTGAATAAAAGTTAAGAAGTACCGTTTATTCTATTTCTAGATATCTATTTATTCTTATTATATTCAAATTTTTCTGTTAACTAACGAGTGTATTTAAATAATAAAGTCTGACTTCACTTGAAGATGACAGTCACAAAATCAGACTAGATTTTCTCTGAATTCTACTAATCATATTTTTAGTAAGTTACTTCGTAAAGATTTACAAAGTAAAATGGTTTTCTGCGGTTGATAGGTTTTAGATTGCAAAGTGCTCAAAGCTGTATACATATGTTTAAAAATATATACTATATATATATATATATATATATATATATATATATATATATATATATATATATATATATATATATATATATATATATATATATATATATATATGTATATATATATATATATGTATATATATATAGGTATATGGCATTTCTGTAGGCGGTGTTACATAACAACTTGTGTAATACATGTATTAAATGTAATTAAAAGTTAAGAAATAGTATAAAATAAGTAGTATAAAATTTTTTCTTTCCAAACTTAATCTAAATTATTGCAGGCTTTAAATAACTTTGAAGACGAGTAACGGTTAAAGAACTTTATTTATCTCTTAACAATAACAATTATTCACTAGACATTATACAACATATAACTTAAGTATAAATGATTGAGTGCCGTTAAGCGCGTTTAGACCTGAATAATAATTAGTTTGCAATAGTCCATCGTAAATATGACATCTTATTATTAAATTATGAAAACGAGATATACACGGAGAAAAGTAGACAATAGCAATTTATTTTTAAATAAAGACTATATTTTTATGATTTTATTACTAATGTATAGTTTTCAGATTTTTTCCTGTACTTGTAGTATAAATTAGACGATATTACATGCCAAATTTTATAGTTCTAGGTTAACAGAACTATAAATTGTGATTCTCTTGAGTGTCCAAATATACGATTTTTTGTGGCATAAACGGCAGTATCTTTTTTACGTTTATTTTAGTAGTTAGATTTTTTCACAGCTTCAAGGGACTGTAGTACTGAGTATATGGTTTTAATTTCAACTCGATACCTCCACGCGGTCCCGAGATAAAGGGTCTTAACAGACAGACGGACGGACAGACACACAGGCAGACGAACAAGAAATTGAACCTATAAGGGTTCCGTTTTTTTCCTTTTGTAATACGGAACCCTAAAAAAATACCTTGCCGCCACTCATTACTAATTCACACAATGATCAAGTACTTGTCCACATTTTATTGGATCAAACATTCTGATTGAACATCTCTTTTATAGCCTCTCGATTGCGCAAGCACTGCGTCCAATTCCTTTATCGGATTACGTCCAATATAAAAGGGATGGAGAGGGTGTTATTCAAACAAATTCTTGCGAACGGTAAGAGAAATTCAATATGCCGCTCTATACCTTTATAATGGGGCAAGGGAATAGACCTGTCCAGATGATGTATAGAAGTTTGTTTATATCAGGTTACAGAATAAAAGGAACGAGGTGCAAATGTGATTATTAAGTAGGAAGGTATTCAGTTGCAATGCTTTCATGATCAAGGCGCTGCTAACGGAGCCATAAAGAACTTTTACTTTATCTCAGAGATGATCCTCATGCCGGACTGACACATTTGAGAGGATTTTTTAATGAAACTATCTAATGGGACGAGCAAGTCGTTTGCCTGTTGATAAGCACCACGCCTGCCCATAGCATAGAGCGAGTGTGGCTTAGCGGGAACTCGTTCGCCTTTCGATCCGACGCACCTGGGTTCGAATCCCGACTCGGCCCTGCACCAATGACTTATAGTTAAGTGCAGATTTTGCACGCTCGCTCTAAAACGGTGAAGGAAAACATCGTGATGAAACCCGCTTACGCGCTTTGGAGTGGTAGGCTCTGGGCGTGGTTGTAATACCACCCACCGAACAAAGCCATGCCGTCAAGCGACCTAGTCGTGTTTCGGGATGATGTTCGGTGAACCATCGGGGAGACGGGTCTGAGCAGCCGCTCAACTGCCGTCTCTCTCTAGATTTATGTGCTCTATCTTAGGCCACATTATCGCTTCACATCAGGCGATATAGTGGCCAAACATAGCTCTATAATGCATAAAAAACAATTGCAGTGCCACCCAAAACCTTTAATACCATAAATAGCACTGCGTATGCATAAGCATTACGCTCGTCACCCCGAAACATCAGATATTATGAGCATAAGTATCATATGCCCAGTAATTTCACTGTTAGCATTTAGCTTCCTCTGTAACATTCGTTTTGTAACTAAATATCTTATCTTATTTAATGAGCTAGCTTTTCGAATCTTCTATTACTTGTAATGTTACATTTCAATTCACAACTTTCAGTGGACGCATTAATTCAATTATTTTGAATAGTTGAATAAATTTAGTTCAATTGGATGGACGGAGTTTCGTCAATTTTCAATGACTGAAATTATTATTGCTCTATTCCAATGAAGCATGATAAAATTATAATGGAATTGAATTTAATTAAGTATATTTACGAAGGGTTTTAAACAAATTACTGGAATTCATGTAATGCCCAGCTACTTTATGAAATCCTACTAATATTATAAATGTTTGTGAGGATGGATCGATTGATAGATGGATGTTTGTTAATTAATCACGCAAAAACGACTGAACAGATTTTGATGAAATTTGGATGTAGGTAGTTTTGGTCCTGGAATAGGACATAGGCTACTTTTTATACCGGGAAACCACGGGTGAAACCGCGGGGTGCAGCTAGTATTATACAAAATTTGTTTTTATCTCTGATAAACAATGCCTTAGGGAACAACTATAAATCGAAATCTACGCGGACGGAGTTGCCGGTACAAGCTAAGCTAGTGAAGTGATATCGATAGAGGAATGGGAGAGAATTGATAACATTACATGTTGGTTCAAACAGTTTTTTCACTACTTTGGCTCTTTTTAACAAGGTGTTTTAGAAAGAACAAATACGACCACTGGCTGTGACTTTAACCCGCATCTCAATTTTCCCTTAGCGCGGGAAGTGCTCTGCCCAATTAAGCTACGGAGGTTACCAAGTCGAGTGTCAAATATTTTCTTCCATTATTTAACCGTCTTAAGGGTGACTTGGTAGATGGTTTTAATCTTTTTTCCTTACTTTTATTTCTTCAGTTATTTTCCCTTTCCTCTCATTTTTCTTTTGTTCCTTAATTATTTTCAACACGTGGACATGAGTCTATAAATTATTTCATTTTTGTGACTGAATTCGTAGTGGAATTAAATGGTTATTTTAAATTAATATAATAATTGCGCCGAAATATGTGTAAAATCAAAATAGTCGCTCAGAGTTGTACGTTATATGAAAACATGCAACAAAACCTATTCGAAAATAACAAAACTAAAGTTGTTTTGTTACTTAAAGCTTCAATAAAACAAAAACTTTATATTGGTACTGTACATTATCTTTGCAGTTGAAAATTAGCTTCGCAGTTAATGAGACAAACGTACTAACTAACTTAGGTAACTAAAATAAGTTTTACATTTAATTAGAGAAACGCATTAAAATGACTATATAACTAACCTAACATTTCCAAAGTTACCGGCAGGTAGATCATAAAACTTAACAACTTGCCTGTATGACTTTCAAAGCATTTTTAGAGCAAAATGCTAGATTGCATTGAGCCACGTTGCAACTGAACATTTTTTTTACGCTAAATAGATCTATGTCTGGCCACTATCTCGCCTGATGTGAAACGATGATGTGGCCTAAGATGGCGCACATAGATCTGGTCGGGTCTGAGCAGCCGCTCAAATGCCGTCTCTAGAGAGAGACGGCAGTTGAGTGTCTCCCCGATGGTTCACCGAAAAACATCCCGAAACACGACTAGGTCGCTTGACGGCATGGCTTTGTTCAACTAAAACTTCAAATTATGAAGGATGACTACGAAACGACTGAAAACAACGAAAACAAATCGATTTAGTAATTCGAACTATAGGTAAATAGATATTCAAAAGCCAAAAGTTTTAACGGCATGTTAATTTTGGGAGTTTAAAGCTGTTTCGTCTGGTTTTAAACTCATCAGGTGCGGTAACTGCCACACGACAGCCAGACTACTGCCTGAAGAAGGTATAACGACCGAGACGTGTCACTTTTGAAACTAAATCTATCCCTTATGGCAGCGTGGTCGATTGCGTAAATCGGTTGGTCAAACTATGGGGATTTTCGAATCCTTTTTGATGCGACTTTAATGTTGAACCATCAGAACAAACATATGTTTCATGTTTCGGGTATGGTTCAATTGAGTGAGCGAGTGTGGCTCAGTGGGAGCACATGCGACTTTCGATCCGACGCACCCGAGTTCGAATCCCGCTGGTCCCGCACCACTGACTTTATTAAGTTATGTGCGGATTTTACACTCGCTCTAAAAATGGTGAAGGAAAACATCGTGAGAAAACCGCCATGTCCAAGAATTAGTCACAAAAATTCAAGGACATGTGACATCCACCAACCCGCACAGGGCCAGCTTGGTGCATTATGGCCCATAAGTAAGCTCTTTGAGAGAAAGCCCGTGTCCCAGCAGTGGGAACGTGATGGGCTGATGATGATGATGGTTCGATTGATCGAACAACGAGGATTTCTATCAATCGAAATTAGCGGACTTCCGATTCCTTCTCGTGCGCTTCCATTCTACGTTACAATATATTGTTTACCGTTTAAAAATTACGACAAGAGTTCTGTATTTAAACAGGCGGATTTCAGTGAACTAAAACCTAAAACCCAACTACGACATATAAATGCCCAAACGGATTATAAAAATACGATAGCGCTGTAAGAAATTGCACATAGCGATAAGGCCGCCCATTGTTCTACCACTATTATACCTATACATATATAGGTATATATGTAACTGTAAACTTTTATTTCTTGTTTTGGTGTTTGATAAAGTATTATTGTATTGTATTGTATTGTATTGATAACTAAAAATGTAGCCTATATCACCCGGACCATAATAACAAATCGATTGACACCAAATTTATCAAAATTGGATGAGCAGTTCAGCGGTGGAAGATACGTAAATATACAAACAAACAAACTTAGACTTCTAAAAACATAACCCTTCCTTTGCCGGGTTTTCTTCCTTAGTCGGGTAAAAAATAAATTTTAATTTTAATTTTGGCGTATTTAACATATTTTGTGATTATTGAACATGCTGCCGATTTTAACGATGTTTATCGTCATCGGACGTCAAAATTTGGTTTGATAATTTTTGTTGAATAACCAAACCAAATTTTGACGATTGGTTCCTATTTTCACCGTGACTTTTTTTAAATTAATTATGTTTTTTTCCGATTCACGTGCAGCTTATTTATATATATAATCAGGGTATTTTTCCTACTCATTGGTCTATTTTGCATCCCCTGCAGTCCAATCTGATATAACATAAATCTAAATTAACTAAACTAAACTCTAAAGCGTACAGCAAGAAAATATCTCTATTCGGTTCCCTAACGTCTAGACTGCGTGTCGTTTCTCTTAATTTACTGTCTCTCTGTGGCAAAGATCCAGACATGTAAGGATAGAGCTATATTTCACGCTGCAGTTTTCAATTTATTGTGTTGTTGTTGTTTATAATACACTAGCGACCCGCGCCGGCTTCGCACGGTTATTATACATATAAACCTTCCTCTTCAATCACTCTATCTATTAAAAAAACCGCATCAAAATCCATTGCGTAGTTTTAAAGATTAAAGCATACATAGGGATATAGGGACAGAGAAAGCGACTTTGTTTTATACTGTGTAG
This sequence comes from Petrophora chlorosata, assembly GCA_951640565.1. Classification (NCBI taxonomy): domain Eukaryota; kingdom Metazoa; phylum Arthropoda; class Insecta; order Lepidoptera; family Geometridae; genus Petrophora; species Petrophora chlorosata. The sequence continues at coordinate 5,883,899 of OX621205.1, read as the reverse complement.
TGATGAAGTGTTAAATTTAAAATTTATTGGTTTAGTTGCAGTTTGTTGTTACAATCGGTTTAAATCTATAGTGAAGTCATACCTTTGTTTACTATTTCCTTCTTAATATTGTAAATGCGAGTCTCTCTCTGTGTGTGTTTGTTACCACGTAGCTCGATAACGACTGCCCTGATTTGATGAAATTTAGCATGTAATTACTTATGACATCAATTATTTTTCATCTCGGAAAAAGGAACAGCTCTTTAAGGAACAACTACAAACTGAATTCAAAGCGGACAGTCACGGGTATAAGCTAGTTTTAAAATAATTATTATTATTATGTTCAGCCTGGTTTTTCCCACTGCTGGGAAAAGACCTCCCTACCCTCCTTCCACACCTCACGTTTCTGGGCTATTGTTTGCCATTCCATCAAATAGGAGTTCAGTTCATCCCGCTATCTCTTTCTGGGCCTGCAGGGTGGTCGGGTAGCGATGAAGGGTACCCTCCCTCTTACCTCTTACCTTATGAAGGATTATGAAGGTATTAAATAATAGTCTCTAATAAATATTTAAACGATCCACATGACAATAATAACCCAAATGTCACAGCAGAGCCACTCCCCTATCAGTGCTCATGCAAACCGACTGAATATTTTATTCCAAAAAATCCCTATATATTAAATTCTTATGTCTATCTTATTTGAGTACATACGGAGCTTAACTTTTCTCTAAGCCAATTAGAAACTTTCTTGTACGTCTCTTTTTTGCAATTCTTTACTATTTTGGCCTTGGACTTCGGGCAGACACCCAAATAAATCCAGACACGTCTGAAATTCCATATGTATACCTTACATTTATAACAAATTTAGCAATATTTTTCTTTTGACATGATTCCTAATAGATTCTAATACAACATCATAATTCTTATTAACTATTTGAAGCGGAGCTCCGCGTCCTCAACTCTTTTAATCTATACTTCGTCTATACGTAGATATTACCTGAGAAATGTCTTGATATTTCAAACTATTTGGTTAACAAATTATTCAGTGCAAAGAACGTTGATATTGAACTTTGCTCAGATATTAAATTAAATTAAAATGTATGCTTGAGAGCTTGTCTCAATGAGATGCCAGTTCAACAAAAGCAATCCCGTTAAGTTTCAATCTATATCTATACTATCTATACTTGTTTTGTCAGCCACGGTGGTGTAGTGGTTGAGCAGGTCAAATCTCCTACACCACTGAGGTTACGGGTTCAATTTTCGCGACGGGACAAATGTTTGTGCACAGAAAAAAAGTATCTAGTACATATTTTTTATTACTTGACAACTGGTACATTCATAAGAAACATAACATTGTAGAAAACCAAAAAATTGTAACAAAATCTCTAAAAAAACGCCCCTCAGTTTCTTGCCGTATCTTCTGAGTAGTGGTTCTTTTTCCGATACGGTGGTAGAGTCATTATGACAAATTGACGTTCATAAGTGATGCGTCTGTGATGCCAAAACTAAACTAAAACTTTTACTAATACATAAAAACACATAATTTTACATAATTGGACCAAATATTTCGTCCATGCTTGATAGGCAAGCATTTGTCTGCAGTCTCGAGGCGAGCTTCGCTACGAATGCTATAGTATAAATACACTCGAGAGCAATGAATCCGGGTCACTTAAAGAATGTTAAAAATCTCGGAAACTAAAAATGATAGGTTAATGCAATAAATTGTATTTAATAGACAATGTAATACTCCTTAAATGAAAGTAAAAAAAATATGAGTCACCATACATTTTATTAACACAAAATTACATAAAGAAAAAAACTGCTGATCTCTCCTTAAAACAAAAATAGGAAACATGAAATTTTTGAACTTTATTACGATTTTCTTGAATTTTAATACTTCGTATTGCCTCCTCGTGCTTCCATTACTGCGTTTACGCGGTTTGGCATGCTGTACACCAAGTTCCTTATACGATTTTGGGGAATATTCTCCCATTCCTCTGTGAGAGCAATTTTGAGCTCACGAAGCGTGATTGGGGGAGGGTTTCGTTGTTTTACGCATCTGCCTAGCTCGTCCCAAGCATGCTCGATCGGGTTGATATCCGGGCTGCGCGCTGGCCACTCCATACGAGTAATGTTCATCTCTTGAAGGTAGTCATTCACAATCCTACCTGTATGAGGTCGGGCATTGTCATGCATAAATATAGCATCCTCGCCTAAATTGACCATAAATGGACCAACGTGATCATTGAGGATTTCTTCCACATATCTTACGCTAGTTAAAGAGCCGTTTTCTATGATCACCAGCTCTGTGCGACTTTCAGAAGAAATTCCGGCCCACACAAGTACAGACCCACCACCGTAGGCTACTTTTTCTTCGATGCATGCTTGCTTGAATCTTTCCCCTGGTCTTCGATACACTCTGTGTCTTCCATCGTGCTTGTAGAGCATAAATTTTGATTCGTCGGAGAACATAACTTTTGACCAATCTTCAATACTCCAATTTACGTGGCTCTGGGCATATCTTAGTCTCGAAATACGATGCCCACGCTCCAGTTTAGGGCCGTTTGCAGGTCTAAGGGGTTTTAAGTTAGATTCAGCAAGCCGACGTCTTACTGTCCATGCACTTGGGTTACTTCCTCCGAGGCGTCGAAACTGATTGGTGAGTTCAGTTCCTGTGAGAAAGCGATTTCGAAGCATGGTGTTCACCAAGTATCGGTCTTCTCGTGCTGTGGTACACCTGGTTCTGCCCGTTCCTGGTCTGCGTAGGTTAGAACCAGTTTCTTCGTAACGTCGGAGAACTCTTTGTACTGTTGACAGCGACACACCGACAGTCCTGGCTGTATCGCGCTGACTCCGGCCGGTTTCCAGCATTGTAAGTATTCTGGTGCATTCTTCAGGCGTAAGCGACATAATTTCAGCTTGAATAATGAATATAGAGCACTATCAACATGGTTTATGTACCCACATAAATGACAGATTACAAACAAAAGCAAAACCAAATGCTGTAATTTCGTAGTTCCATCTTCGAAAGTGGCCCTTTTTCAAATTTGATTTTTTTATGATATAACTTTACAATAACTAAGAAGTTTTAATACCTTCATTTAAGGAGTATTACATTGTCTATTAAATACAATTTATTGCATTAACCTAGCATTTTTAGTTTCCGAGATTTTTAGGATATTTTAAGTGACCCGGATTCATTGCTCTCGAGTGTATATAAGTATAAATATATAAAGGCCACGAAACAACTTCCTTTGAACAACATTACCTAACGCCTGTCGACCATGTAAAAAAAATCAAATAAATAACGCCCAACGATCACATACATAGATCCAGGCCCCTAACTAGGATTCCCTGTATCTAGGGAACAGGAACTATGAGGACCATGGTCCCATAACACCCAGACACGAAACAAATGCTTGAATAAAAAATAATATAAAACAATCTTTCAAATGTAATTTCTTCTAGCTCCTTCTCCGGAGGTGTGATAACATTAAAAAATTGTTCTTGTCTTGAATTGTGGTTAACTAATGGTTTAATTGTGGCTTTACATATTAATTATTACATAAAAAATAAGAGTTGTACTTGTAGGAGCTAATTGCAGAGTCGAGGCGAGCAGAGTGATTACGCCTGTTAGAAAAGCGTATGAAACATAAAATAAATGTAATTCTACTATCCTACTAAAGTTTGTAAGAATGGATGTATGGATGTCCCTTTGTTACTCTTTCACGCAAAAACTACTGAATGGATTTTGATGAAATTTGGTATGGAGATAGCTTATACCCTGGATTAAGGGAAACCGCGGGTGAAACCGCAGAGCGCAGCTAGTCTGCTATATTTTTTAAGACGTTTCGTGGAGTAAATATAATAAATGTCGCTCTTTCGAGAGCATTTGTGATGCCTACTCAGTTTGTTTAGGTTTCCTTAATTTTCAGGCGTACTTTTTGATGAATGCCGCTGACACCGACATCCGAATTAAGATTTCAAACATTTTCCCTCCTTTTTAAATTTTATTTCGAAAGTAGATGGAAAAATACGAAACACGTTTTTTCGTAATTGGTAAAACTTCCATCTTATTTTTATTTATTGATTTATTCAAATTCAAATACAACTATCATTATCCACTAAAACTGAGCCCGTTAAAAACGAAACTGTATTCTGTTTCAGTTATACAAAATACTCCGTAGAGTTACTAAAGTTAATTAATAATAACGATGCTCCTTTGAGAGCATAACTAAGACGCCTTCTCGGTCTCGTTTCAGAGTGAACCGCAACTCACAAGCAGCTAGTGCTGAGAAAATATCGATAATTAGTTTTTAGTAGTACGAATAAGTTCCAGCTGTATAAAATGTAAACTATAGTGAGCAGGTGTGAGTGAGTGAGGAAAGATAACTCTTTCGAGTTTTTTTGACTAAATAGCACACACAATTGTTACACTACCGATAAGCTTATATTTTTATTTTTTACGCTTAATAGATCTATGTTTGGCCACTATCTCGCCTGATGTGAAGCGATGATGTGGTCTAAGATGGAGCACATAGATCTAGAGAGAGACGGCAGTTGAGCGGCTGCTCAGATCCGTCTCCCCGATGGTTCACCGAACATCATCCTGAAACACGACTAGGACTTATATTATTAGTTTATTAATTATCTTTTATTTATTAATTTACGCCCATTTATAAACAATGTGAGGTAACATGCAAAAACATAAATATTTCGTAACCAATTCAACGAATATTTTATTTGTGGGTGTTGTGGGACCATTGTCCTCATAGTTCCCTAGATACAGGGAATCCTAGTTAGGGGCCAGGATCTATGTATTGATTGATTGATTGATTGATTGATAACACTTTATTGTACACCAAAAACATAACAAGAACAAATAAACATAGAACTTAAAAGTTTTATTAGTACAATGGGCGGTCTTATCGCTAATAAGCGATCTCTTCCAGACAACCTTTGGATGGAGAGGATTTGTGAAACGACAAAAGACGGTCGTGTACTTATATAATAATAACTGCTTGGTAAAATCATATAATATCATATGAGTATAATACATACATAGTACTATAATATATATATAAATGTATGTGATCGTTGGGCGTGTTTATTTATTATATTTATTTCTTCAAAATATGCCAAACAAACTTATGACATAAGGAACGTGAACACTTAACAAAGGTACGAGTTAGGAATTCGTTTTTAAAAAGACAATATCGATTACAGTAGTGAAATTTTATAGTTGAACTCTTAATGGCAGTAGAAAGCGAATGTGCGTACCAAGACAAACCCAGTGTGGTTTTGTGGTACTACAGAAATATGTTTTGTATAATAAGTTTCGTTTAATAAATTAAAAAAAAAAAAGTATAACCGTGTGTGTTTCAATAAATAGTTACCCATTACAATTTGGTTTTTATTATCACACTAGCTGCGCCCCGCGGTTACACCCGCGGTTTCCCGGGATGAAACCCCGGGTTTTCGCATTTCTTTTCAGCACCCAGACTTCAATTTGAGTATAGGAAAGAAATGGGTAAACATACTTACCTTTTTTTCAAAGTCATGTTAACATAAGTTACAATTTTTAACATATTTTATTAGTATCATGTGTTTATAACCTTTAAAAGTGCACTTTTGTGCCTATTTAATAAATGATATTTGACTTTGACTTTGACTTTGAAAAGTAGCCTATGGGTTATTCCCAGTCTTAAAGTACCTACATACCAAATTTCATCAAAACCGTTTCGGTAGTTTTTGCGTGATGGAGTAACAAAGATCAATCCATACATACAAACTTTCGCGTTTATAATATTAGTAAGGATTGGCACTTTCAATGGCACTATGTATACAGAGATTTTACGTGCCATTATTAAAAGCAACAAATTAAACATTAATGCAAGCTTCCTTTTTAAACATAGATATTTTCTAAAATATATCGTCTAGTTAATCATTAAACACAAAGTATCGATATCGCGCGTTCTATTATAAAATTGTATGTATTCCGCTAATTATGAAATCCCACATGGCAACACCGTAACGCAGCCTTGGAAATTTCATGTGAGTTATAACGTGAAGCGTTTGCGGATTTGTAAACATGTTACTCATACAACAGACAGAATGACAGAATGTGGCAAAATTTTGGGACTTTTGGGGAGGTTTTACCTTTTCATGAGGCAATGAGGAAATTTTGTTCCTAGGAACATCGGTTGAATTTTTGAGGCAATAAAAACTGCATTTATGGAATTTTTACCGACTTCATAAAAGGAGGAGGTACTATGTTCCACTGTATATATACATATATATATATATATATATATATATATAATTCTTTTTGCGTTCGATTCAGTTTAACGACGAGGTGGTCCCATATAAATTTCATCGATATTTGACCGATATCGATTTTTTTGGTGAAATGTATACTTGTAGAACTGACGACTTTTGCTGTCTCATTTCTAATCCACTAAATTCAAAAAATAAATAATGGAAAAAATTGTCGGGCTCAAAAATTAAATTTACAAAAAACAACACGGGCTTCTAGTTCCCATCAGAAATGTTTTCCCCAAAGTAACCCATCAAAATAAATCGTAAGTTTTTGAGAAAATTTAAAATACTTTTATCACCATTTTCGGGTATAACCACCTCCGAAATGGAGTACCCGAGTTTGTCTCTAATTTATAATAGGTATTTTACGTATTCTAAAGTTTTGGGTTCTAATTAGTACCTCGAAATATTCCTGTTATTCCAGAAACATTACTCCTGTCCTTCCTGGAAGACCCTGAAGCAACTGTTTGCTAATTACATCGTATTGTTTGTTTATAATGTTTTCTTTAAACTGAAATACTTACACTGAAACAGTACATGAGTTATGTACCGTGTACCTAGTATTTTGTGTATTGCAGTAAAAATCCGAGATAAGTACGTATACGCACTTAGTACGTACCTCCCTAATACACTCGAGAGCAATGAATCCGGGTCACTTAAAGAATGTTAAAAATCTCGGAAACTAAAAATGATAGGTTAATGCAATAAATTGTATTTAATAGACAATGTAATACTCCTTAAATGAAAGTAAAAAAAATATGAGTCACCATACATTTTATTAACACAAAATTACATAAAGAAAAAAACTGCTGATCTCTCCTTAAAACAAAAATAGGAAACATGAAATTTTTGAACTTTATTACGATTTTCTTGAATTTTAATACTTCGTATTGCCTCCTCGTGCTTCCATTACTGCGTTTACGCGGTTTGGCATGCTGTACACCAAGTTCCTTATACGATTTTGGGGAATATTCTCCCATTCCTCTGTGAGAGCAATTTTGAGCTCACGAAGCGTGATTGGGGGAGGGTTTCGTTGTTTTACGCATCTGCCTAGCTCGTCCCAAGCATGCTCGATCGGGTTGATATCCGGGCTGCGCGCTGGCTACTCCTTACGAGTAATGTTCATCTCTTGAAGGTAGTCATTCACAATCCTACCTGTATGAGGTCGGGCATTGTCATGCATAAATATAGCATCCTCACCTAAATTGACCATAAATGGACCAACGTGATCATTGAGGATTTCTTCCACATATCTTACGCTAGTTAAAGAGCCGTTTTCCATGATCACCAGCTCTGTGCGACTTTCAGAAGAAATTCCGGCCCACACAAGTACAGACCCACCACCGTAGGCTACTTTTTCTTCGATGCATGCTTGCTTGAATCTTTCCCCTGGTCTTCGATACACTCTGTGTCTTCCATCGTGCTTGTAGAGCATAAATTTTGATTCGTCGGAGAACATAACTTTTGACCAATCTTCAATACTCCAATTTACGTGGCTCTGGGCATATCTTAGTCTCGAAATACGATGCCCACGCTCCAGTTTAGGGCCGTTTGCAGGTCTAAGGGGTTTTAAGTTAGATTCAGCAAGCCGACGTCTTACTGTCCATGCACTTGGGTTCCTCCGAGGCGTCGAAACTGATTGGTGAGTTCAGTTCCTGTGAGAAAGCGATTTCGAAGCATGGTGTTCACCAAGTATCGGTCTTCTCGTGCTGTACCTGGTTCTGCCCGTTCCTGGTCTGCGTAGGTTAGAACCAGTTTCTTCGTAACGTCGGAGAACTCTTTGTACTGTTGACAGCGACACACCGACAGTCCTGGCTGTATCGCGCTGACTCCGGCCGGTTTCCAGCATTGTAAGTATTCTGGTGCATTCTTCAGGCGTAAGCGACATAATTTCAGCTTGAATAATGAATATAGAGCACTATCAACATGGTTTATGTACCCACATAAATGACAGATTACAAACAAAAGCAAAACCAAATGCTGTAATTTCGTAGTTCCATCTTCGAAAGTGGCCCTTTTTCAAATTTGATTTTTTTATGATATAACTTTACAATAACTAAGAAATTTTAATACCTTCATTTAAGGAGTATTACATTGTCTATTAAATACAATTTATTGCATTAACCTAGCATTTTTAGTTTCCGAGATTTTTAGGATTCTTTAAGTGACCCGGATTCATTGCTCTCGACTGTATTTGATGTCGGGCATGACAAGCTCAATGCAGTGATATGCAGTCGGTAGTTTACTTGATATTTTGTGTGGCACTGCAATAAGGAATCGAACAGTAATAATAAAATGTAGTTACAACGAATGTTTGTCGAATCCGAAAGATCATTCAATCAATATTTTTGTAAACTAATAAATATTTTTAAATCAATAAATAAAATCTGTGGAGCACTACCTTTTTCCCTGTTTTGTATTTAGGTATTTTATTTAGTTAAACATGTGTCTAATGTTAGGTATCTATCTAACCCCTTGTGGTGCGCGCCTTCTCCCGAGCGCGTCACAGCTTACGAAATAGTAGTTGAGGCTCCCGCGCACGACTAACTGCATTTCACGACAGCGTCCTTCGGGCGTCTCCGATTTTCTCTAGCTCGGCAGTCCGAACGCACCTGCGACGCCGGAAGGACGCGCTCAGAGCCTCCCGATTTTCATAAATAAATCTCGTAATATTCAGTTCGCGAATGTTTATATTGACGGATCTTCACAAATCTAATTCTGACATTTTTGTGTTGTTCTTCATCTCAAACGAAACACCAATCACAATGCATGACGTCATTTCAAAGTAAATACCGTGTGCGAAGCTTGTGTTTCTTTTATATTTTTGTTTTTTATCTAAATCAAAACGATGTGTTTTTCCCTAAACACCTTAATATCACAAAAACGTATAAATCACTTTGCAAGTTTGCTTTCGTAGAGCTTGTCGTTTCGTTTGCCTTCATATGAAGTCATACGTTCTTTTGCGTGGCAATTTTTACAACAAAACATGTAAACATAGTTTTAAGTACTTTAGGACTTTATTTAATTAAGATATTATTTTTCATGGCTATATGGTTAATTTTAAACACTTTCTGAAAAGAAGATATCTTATCTGTTAGGAATTATTCATGTTATGGTGTATTGTTTTGTAAAATGATTGACAATTATATTGAATATGGTAAAATACTCGTACCTTTCAGGTATCAGCAACAATTATTACGTACATTACATAATATATAAATATCTAAATCTTTTTTTTTCTCCCCTTTGTGGGATTTGGCTTTGCACGTCTTGTGCATCTGCCAGAGTCAAGTTTCGTTCGATGGAGATCTAAATCTTCACATGAATAATGTTACTTGACACTGGCAGTAATATGTCTCAAGCTACAAGAGAGACAAGATGCCATTTAATAAAAATTACTTGTTTTAATTGAATCTCTGTTTATCTTCTGAATCTTTAACATATCACTCAACTGATCCTAAACCCTTTGTTAATGACTATATGATTATTAGGTAACTGAGTCTGTAGGTATGCATAATTAAAGCGATTACGGGAACTGTTGTAATTAATATAATTCATTACAAACGTGCGTAGGTGATACTGAGCAGTCCTAATGACGCTCGTGAAATTAATATTTCATGAACTAAATGCCGTCTCTTACGAGAATATTATGAGACCTAAGATTAAGTAATCAATTACCTTTTGCAAGGGATGTTCTTATGAAAAAAAGAAAGAAAGAAAGAAAACCACTTTTTAATGTACTAACTGAGTAACGAGATGAGCACGTCGTTCACCTGACGGTAAGCATTACGCCTGCCCATAACAGTTGCAGCAGTCCAGAACTTTTGTTTTGCTAAATCCTACGTGGCACTGCACTGCATTCGTCACCCTAAAACAATTAATTCTTAAGTCTCATAAAGCCTAATAATTACGCTTCAAACAAAGTAATCCATCAAATTAATTCGTAAGTGTTTGAGAACTTTAAAAGAACTTTTTCTATACATTTTCTTTTATTTTCTATTGGTTATCACATATCATTTGTTTAGCAGTGTTTTAGCAAAAATATAGGCAACGAAGCTTAGTCAACTGAAAACCAATCACAAATATTCCGGGGGGAAGTGTTTATCCACAAGTTTAGGTTAAATTTACTGCAACTAAAGGGCGTCTTGAGATTCCATTTAGCGACCGATTGGACTCGGGTGCAAACACTTCCTCTAGCGAGGCCGGAGCTCAGCTACTAATGAAATTTGTGTGTCGTCTATCGATAGTGGAAAAAACAGAGAACGCTTAATAAAAAATAGGCATTCTAAAGCGAAATAATAATAATAAAGCAGTACTCCTTGACACGGCATGTGTCAAGGAATTTCAGGAGGGATTTTAATTCAGGAGGTTCCTCACTCAGCAGACCTGACCACCGGTAATTTGGGCCCTGCTCCGCTGCCGGCGGCACCCTAGGTATAGGTTTTTTAATAATATTTTAATAATTTTGAAAAAGCTTAGACGTACGAATGTTAATAAATAATAACGCCCAACGATCACATACATAAATCCTGGCCACTAACTCGTACATGTCTCCCAGTTCTTCATCTGAGTGTGTCGACGTCGGTGCGTAAACCTGTATCACCTTGAGAGCATATCTCTCGGTGAGCCTGATGATAAGGTACGCTACCCTGGTCGACACACTGCAGATTTCTTCAACGTTGTTAGCGAGGACTCTATGTATGAGGAACCCGACTCCACCTTGGGATGGATGGTCTCCTTCTCTGAAGTACATAAGATGGCCCGATTTCAGGGTTATAGTGTCCTCCCCTTCTCTTCGGACTTCACATAACCCCAACACGTGCCATCTTATGTTCTCCAGTTCTACCTCCAGTTGCGCCATATGCTCGTCCAGCCGTAGAGTGCGTCCATTAAACGTAGCCAAGGTCAGTCGTTTTTGGTGGCCTTCCGTAGCCCGGGGATTCTTAGCACCCCCTGCCCCGCCGTTACCATGACCACCACCTTGGTCAGGAATAGCAGGGCGGCCGGGAACTAGGGGCCATTTATTTGTCGTGTTTATCATTAGGAGATTATGTCCATAATCGCCACGCTGGGCAGGCGTGTTGGCGATCGCAGAGCATAGCTTATCGCACCGGTGACGCTGTTTCATTTAGCTATGCTCCGTTGTTCAGCGGGATGTACCACGGGCAGGTGATGTTGACTTGAGGCACTGAGGCGGTGATTGTGCCCCCTTACATCCCGAAAACTTGCTTTAAAAAAAACTGAAGCATCCATATCGGTTCACTCGTTTAACAGCAACACACAGACATACATAGTGGTCAATTATAACACCCCTCCTTTTTGCGTCGGGGTTTATTAACTAAAACTTGAAGACATAAAAATGTCCAAGATATAAAAATACGATATCCAAAACAATGTCTAGATTTACCTGCTACGGCATAACGTATCTACTTACAAACATAGACAGCTTAAAACATAACGTCGTTAGGGAAAAATCTAATTGCAAGTGTGACAATTATTATATCATCAATATCAATCTAATGACGAAAATGTTATTTACAGTCTGTGGCACAAGTGGCTGAATATTAATGAATCTTTGATTGACTTCAACTTCAATATTTGGCTGTTTACTCTAAATGTTGCATTGAAAAAGTGTGTTAACATCCTGTGTGAATAAGAAAATACCAAAAAATTGCGTCATCATCATCATCATCAGCCCATCATTGTATTTTTAATAATAAATATGGTAATGAGTTTAATATTGTATATAAGAAAAGGTAAATAATATATTAATTAAGTAAATAATAAATAATGTTAAATAAAGAAAGCCCTAACAACAACCTACCGACAGATTCCAAATTCAAATGTAATATTTTGTTTATTTTTAATACAACAGTATTTATGGCAAGACTAAGTAAGTATACTTCGTTTCGTCCACGTTTTATTTGTCTACGTCACGTTTCACTTAAAGGCTAACCTAAGTTATAGCAAAAGCGTGTAGACCAATGTCTTATCCACCGGTCCGATACGGCACAATGTACGTTTAATGGAGCTATTTCATTCACATGTTAAGGACCCACACCGTTAAGTCGTAAATAAGAAAGGCCTCGATAAAACTGAGGAAAGGTCTTTGTTTAGGTATTACAATGGAATACAAGAACTCTTTATAGCACACTAAGAAATTATAAGATATATTCAGACAGCCTCTGTGGCGTATTGGTTGAGCAGGGCATTTCATACGTCACTGAGGTTGCGGGCTCTATTCCCGCGACGGGACAAATGTTTATGAAAAGAATAAAGAATTAAGACAAGGAAAGTCGCACATGCTCCCACTGAACCACACTCGCTCCATCAGATAATCCTATATCATTCATTAAAATTAATATTAGTTAGGAGTGGCCTGAAAGGGTCGCTGTGATCCTGCTATACAGGCTCTTATGAGGCCTAGTGCAGGGAACACGGATTCACAAAAGGGTACTGTAACACCTGATAATATATGCACCTAACCACTAATGTACCTATTTAAACCATGTACTTGAACTGTAGATGTTGTATAAATAAAGAATTTTGAATTTGAATATTATATTTTCTTTGTTTCAGAGCAATACGTGGAACGAAGAACACTCAGCACATACTCCTCATAGCTGTCGTCAAAAAAAGGTATGTTACATTCACAGTTCAAATTTTAGGTCCATTTAGAAGCACGGCAAAGTAAGCCTTATTATGTCTACATAGAGACTTTTTCTGTGACTCAACTTACAGCGCTAAAAGTCGTTGTGACAGCATCAATTTAGGGCTAAAAGCTTTTTATTTATCTCCACCTGTCTGTACGTTCTGCAAATCTAATATGACACGAACGCGTGATATGTTTGAGATTTAAACAACCGTGATTGTTAACCCCCGGCGCCAAAAGGAGGGGTGTTATAATTTTGACCACTATGTGTGTCTGCTGTGGCACCGTAGCTCTTAAACGGGTGAACCGATTTGGATGCGGTTTTTTATTTGAAAGCAGATTTTTTAGCGGTGGTTCTTAGTCGTGTTCTTAGATGTTTTATCAAAATCGGTTCAGCCTTTTTTAACTTTATATAGGTTTTTTGTGTGGAAGAAGGTTACATTTTAGTATAATGAAATAAAAGTGGTTAATCATACATGTAGACATGGCATAGAAAACAACGCCAATAATCAAAACCAAATATTTGTTATGGTGCTAAGTCATTAGTTGAACTTCGATCGCCTGATGGTATGCACCACTCCTGTCCATAACAATTGCAGGACCTTTAATACCATAAAAAGTATTGCGCAGCACTGCATTGCGCCGATTACCCTGAGACATCAGTATGCCCATAATTTCGCTGGCTACAACGCCCTTCAAACCGGAATACAGTAAAGCTTGAATGATGGGTGTCAGGTAAATTATAAAAAAAGGATTCTCCCGTGTCTGTTTATTGACTTATTTTATCTTACTTGTTACTAGAATCATGTAGAGAATTTATTGGAAGGTGTTGGTGAATTTAATCACTAGCACAAAATAAATAAAGAAACCATAATAGGGAATATGCATGTGTTTTTTAATGCATAAATCGATTCATTATTGAATACTATTAATGAAAAAATGTTTAAAAATTTTACGGAATCCTTTGTCAATAAAATAACTAAAGACAATTTGAATCAATTTAAATCAGTTTGCGTGCGTCAAAAGGTGGGGACCTAGGATCTCCTCATTAGTCCATCTATGCTACATGTGTGTGTATGTCAATAATTTACCAATAGGGTGGACTGTATGTCAAAAATTGACCTATAAGCAGCGAGGCGCGTGACGTCAGATAGTGCACGTACTCAAGCGTTTTGCGATTATGTTCCATTTCTCCAAAAATAAGAAAAATAAACATTGAAATACAAATAAACTACGCAATCAATAACAATAATTATATCACTACTAAATGTTTACAGGAGTAATCTATCGTAAAAAGTAATTTCCAGATTTTTCGACAACACATATTCCCTATTATTAACCGCTAGTTTGATGTGTGAATTTTAACACGGGAATAACAAGGCGCCACTCCGGGGTTACCACACGAAATATCGACAGTGCTTACACGTGTTCCAAAATTTTGTACTATTAAATATTCTGTGGCACAATAGTCAAACTTGTTAAGTCAGTTCAAAGTCTAGCGGTCTCTAAACAATCGCCAAAATGATTTCACGAGGGCCAAAACAAATACAATTTTATTCCACTTCCATACAAATTAAATATCTCTCTGAATATAATACAACAAAAGGAGCTTAACTCCCGCATTACGCCAGTAACGTACCTTCATCAAATTTTCATATTATAACAAGGTCACTTCCCACGATAAAAAAACCGGGAACAACAACAATTTATTCAATGTTCGTTTTTTGTCAAAGTGTACATGACGATCTTTTGAAAATATCATATATAAATATACAAGGCGTCCCAAGACTATGGGACATGAAGGGAAAGTACCTTAAATATCGTAGATAGGATATTTTACTGAAAGAAGACTGACTTTTAAGATACTATGTTACTTAAGAAGAATTATTATTTTTTGTTCATTCTTTCGATTGGCATCATAAAAATACGGGTGATTTTTTTCCCAATTAAGTCGGTTCGACTCCCAGGCAAAGCAAATAATTTTTAGGATATCTTTGAATGCAGTATTACTAACCTTTAAAAATAACATAAAGTCTTCTTTCAGTAATATATCCTATCTACGATATTGAAGGTACTTTCCCTTCATGTCCCATAGTCTTGGGACGCCCTGTATATGATATACATTTCTTTATATGGGACATAGAAGAAAATGTATGGAAAACTATTTGAAATTTATCAAAATTTACGATTTGATTTAATGGGCTACTATGGGCGAAACATTCCGGGCCCGGATTCACTATGACAACTTGGCGATTAATGAAGGAATCCACGTGATTTCGAAGCAAGGAATCGCCAAGTTGCCATAGTGAATTGGGGCCCTGGTAGGAAATAGGGTCAATTGATATCTTGTTATTTTTTTTTAGAAATTTCACTCTTCATCAGCCTGACTGTTTCTTATTTCAAAAACCAAATATACAGTTTTTATTTTCTCAAAAATGCATCCGATGATTCTTCAGAACAAAAATTCCTCATCGCAAGGGAAAGATACCTACCCTAAAAGGCCTAAAATTTTGCCATATCCTATATATGATATTCTTTGGAATATCCCGGGATAAAAAATATGTCACTTTCCATGACCTAAAGTATCAAATTTCATCAAAATCCGTTCAGTAGTTTTTATGTGATTGGGTTACAAGCATCCATCCATCCATCAATTTATCCATCTTCACATACATTCGCATTAATAATATTAGTGGGATAGGATAGGATTCTATCCACTCAATACCACAGAATAGTACCCACTACAAAAGTTCTTGATATTTAAGATCGGTATAAAAGTAATTTCCTTTCAAACAATACAAAATTCCGCCCTCGACCCTCGTAAAAGTATCGAGGATCCTATTAGAGGGTTTCGAGAACAGTTCGATTTCTTCTGATTTTTCCTTGAAAACCCCTGAAACACATCTTCATACATTTTATATGAAGTTAGACGGTTGTTTGAAACTTTATTCTGTTGGAAATTTACGGAGGATGTCGAAAATACATCGATATCGATAATATGTCGATACAAAATATATCGACATTTTTGATATTCATTTGTTTTTTGCCATACATTGTAGCAGCTCATTGTATATTATTTAAAGTTTCAGCTAAGCATGTTTTGTAGCATAGCAGATTATCTCTATTTACTCGATAAAATGGCATATATGCTAAATAATCTAAAAATATTCCGTAATCAATCAGTATTATTCGCGCTGAAGTATATGTATATACACTCGAGAGCAATGAATCCGGGTCACTTAAAGAATGTTAAAAATCTCGGAAACTAAAAATGGTAGGTTAATGCAATAAATTGTATTTAATAGACAATGTAATACTCCTTAAATGAAAGTAAAAAAATATGAGTCACCATACATTTTATTAACACAAAATTACATAAAGAAAAAAACTGCTGATCTCTCCTTAAAACAAAAATAGGAAACATGAAATTTTTGAACTTTATTACGATTTTCTTGAATTTTAATACTTCGTATTGCCTCCTCGTGCTTCCATTACTGCGTTTACGCGGTTTGGCATGCTGTACACCAAGTTCCTTATACGATTTTGGGGAATATTCTCCCATTCCTCTGTGAGAGCAATTTTGAGCTCACGAAGCGTGATTGGGGGAGGGTTTCGTTGTTTTACGCATCTGCCTAGCTCGTCCCAAGCATGCTCGATCGGGTTGATATCCGGGCTGCGCGCTGGCCACTCCATACGAGTAATGTTCATCTCTTGAAGGTAGTCATTCACAATCCTACCTGTATGAGGTCGGGCATTGTCATGCATAAATATAGCATCCTCACCTAAATTGACCATAAATGGACCAACGTGATCATTGAGGATTTCTTCCACATATCTTACGCTAGTTAAAGAGCCGTTTTCTATGATCACCAGCTCTGTGCGACTTTCAGAAGAAATTCCGGCCCACACAAGTACAGACCCACCACCGTAGGCTACTTTTTCTTCGATGCATGCTTGCTTGAATCTTTCCCCTGGTCTTCGATACACTCTGTGTCTTCCATCGTGCTTGTAGAGCATAAATTTTGATTCGTCGGAGAACATAACTTTTGACCAATCTTCAATACTCCAATTTACGTGGCTCTGGGCATATCTTAGTCTCGAAATACGATGCCCACGCTCCAGTTTAGGGCCGTTTGCAGGTCTAAGGGGTTTTAAGTTAGATTCAGCAAGCCGACGTCTTACTGTCCATGCACTTGGGTTACTTCCTCCGAGGCGTCGAAACTGATTGGTGAGTTCAGTTCCTGTGAGAAAGCGATTTCGAAGCATGGTGTTCACCAAGTATCGGTCTTCTCGTGCTGTGGTACACCTGGTTCTGCCCGTTCCTGGTCTGCGTAGGTTAGAACCAGTTTCTTCGTAACGTCGGAGAACTCTTTGTACTGTTGACAGCGACACACCGACAGTCCTGGCTGTATCGCGCTGACTCCGGCCGGTTTCCAGCATTGTAAGTATTCTGGTGCATTCTTCAGGCGTAAGCGACATAATTTCAGCTTGAATAATGAATATAGAGCACTATCAACATGGTTTATGTACCCACATAAATGACAGATTACAAACAAAAGCAAAACCAAATGCTGTAATTTCGTAGTTCCATCTTCGAAAGTGGCCCTTTTTCAAATTTGATTTTTTTATGATATAACTTTACAATAACTAAGAAGTTTTAATACCTTCATTTAAGGAGTATTACATTGTCTATTAAATACAATTTATTGCATTAACCTAGCATTTTTAGTTTCCGAGATTTTTAGGATTCTTTAAGTGACCCGGATTCATTGCTCTCGAGTGTATATGTATTCGTCGACCTCTTAGCTATAGATTAAGTTATCGATAGTACCACAGATACCACACGATGTACTTATTAAAACCTGATTTGATATCGATAAATTTATACAAAACAAAAATAACAAGACGTATCCTTAAGTAGGACGGCCCCCCACAAGGTGGACCGACGACCTGGTAAGAGTCGCGGGGAGCCGCTGGATGCATACAGCGAGCAACCGTTAGTTGTGGCGATCTATGGGGGAGGCATATATTTAGCAGTGGACGTCTGCCGGCTGATGATGATGATGATGATTCTTAAGTATCGATAATTTGTAGTTTAATTTGAATCCCTAGTCTATAACACTTCGAGAGTTGGGAACTTTTCTCCGAAAGTTTGAAACCAACATTAGGTGTATTTTAGCCCAATATTCCAGATATACCTATCTAACTTTTTAAGAGTATTAAACTTTATACTTCGGAAGACAAAACAAAGAACACGTATACCTTCTTTCATAAGTGCAATATTCGGCGAAGGACGTGGGTGCTCCGGCGGCGCAGTTGCCTAGCGCATCGGATGTGACGGGTTCGATTCCCTTCCGGAGTAGTATTATGCGTATTCTAAAATGTATACGTATCTCTTTTATTATTACCCCCAGTTTCTTGCCGTATCTTCTGGAAGTGGTTCTTTTTCCGATACTATGGTAGAGTTATTGTGATAATTTGACGTTTATAAAGTGCGTCTTTGATAAGATTGTTTGAGGTTTGCGAATTTGATTAAGCCAATAACTGGCAGCACACACAGCTTCTGTGGTGTAGTGGTTAAGCAGTGCAACTCAAATCTCAAGTTCTATAATAAGGGTTCGACAGAAAATACTTCGACAACACAAAAGTCAAAGTATAAATAATTAAAAAAAAAATGTATGTTCTGTCAAATTAAGTAATACTTAACGAATTATGTTCTGTCGAAACAATGACTCGTCGAACTATATTTTTTCGACGTAAGTGTCGTGTCGAAATAAATAACGCTCGAAGTACAGAGAGACACCGCTATAATAAATACGCCCAACGATCACATACATACATAAATCTTGGCCCCTAACTAGGATTCCCTGTATCTAAGGAACCATGAACTATGGCCCATGATCCCACAACACCCAGACACGAAACAAATACTTCCTCTTCTTTTTCTGTGCCCAAACATTTATTTTGTCCCGTCGCGAAAATCGAACCCGCATCCTCGGTGGTGTATGAGATTTGAGCCAACCTGCCCAAACACTACACCACAGAGGCTGTCTATGTATGTGATCTGATCTGAGTGTATATTACATAAACACTAAGATAACTTAGTTCTACATAAATATGAGTTGACTATGTATTGATGGTGATCGTTGGGCGTTACTTATTTACCTATATACATATTCATTTAAGGGTAGTTCTCGTACAAATATACTACTGTATTGTTAACCAGTTCCGATATTGCTTTTACTCTGCTCTGTTCATAATGTGGCTTTGGAGAGTTGCTACATTTTTGCTTTTTCATTTTAAAAGAGACTGGGCAACTTTGTATGGGAAGTGGCCTCCGAACCAATACGGATATAGTAGTGGTTTTTGTGTTGGGGTACCTCAACTGCACTCTTGTGCGAAGGGGCATCGAAATCTGACCTGGCAGTTTAGAGAAAAAAATAGTTTAAAAAAATTTAATTTTGGGAGAAAGAGAAAAAACTTAGTAATTAATAATAATTCGACAACCACAAAAAAATAAATGAAAAAGACGCACGTGACATAAAATACAAAAACAGAGAGAAAGAATACTTATAACAAAACAAGACAGTACGAAATACATTAATAGATGAAGTTTGTGGTGCCAAAAGGGACTAGCTCAGCACAAATATCTGATGTCAATGACACCAGACGTTGATTTTGCTGCATCATTTGTTTGAAGAACATCAAAGACGAGTACAATACAATACAATAATACTTTATTGAATACCAAACACCCAGGAAAAACAATAGTCAACAAAGTCAATAAACTGTGGGTACAATGGGCGGCCTTGTAGCGAGTATTTCTTATTGTATACTAGCTGACCCGGCAAACGTTGTTTTGCCATATACATTAAAAAAAATGTTAAGTGTGAACAACCCTTATCACTTAGGGGTATGAAAAATAGATAGTAGCCGATTCTCAGACCTACTGAATATGCATATAAAATTTGGTAAAAATCAGTAAAGCCGTTTCGGAGGAGTAAGGTAACTAACATTGTGACACGAGAATTTTATATATATGATTTATTTCATAATCTGCTTATCTGCTGGACGAAATACTTGCCACCTCAAAAGTTTATTTATCGTACTGTTTTTCGATATTCAACATTATTTATTGTGTTTATTTATTATTTATTTTGTTTTTAATATTGTACGTGTTTGTTTCCTATGTCTCTTATCTTACTGTTCGTGATGTCACGGTCATAGGTTCCGGCTGAAAATCAGTACTAAAGTATTTATTACCTTAGTTTTTATGCTGAGTCGGAACTTTTTCCTGACATCGCGCAACGTTCCATTATACTATAATTATATTATGTATTTATTATATATGTTATTACATGTGTTATCTTTTTCTGTTATATGTATAGTATAGTATTATTTGTTATGTGTAGTATAGTATTATAGCTTAATGTATCTAATGTTGCGTGTATATGTCTTGATTAAATGTATTTTATTTCATTCTTTCTTTATGTCCCCTAGGTGGGGCAGAGGGCGGCCACAGTGATCCTCCATCTAGTTCTATTTTGGAATAAAAAACTGTTTTCGCTTGGATTATGTACCACTTTCGTCCAGTTTCTTTTATAGAAAATTAGATTTAAGATTCCTCTAAAGATTTCCTATTTTTACATTTTCTAAGCCGCGATCACACTGCTCGTGCGTATGCTTTATCTCCATCTACGTAAGCTCGTCAGCTCAGTTTATCGTTGGTAGAAATATTATATATCGTCGCTCGTGTCAAAATAAGGTTATTATTTGACAGTTTGCGGCTGGCTTGCGGTGTTACTGAAGCCGTGATTTATGATAATAATATATCTCGTAGTAAAAGCCATTGTTGATGAAAGCTGGTGGCTTCGCGCCTATATTTTGTTTTGATATAAAGCGAAGGTTGCGCGTATACGATATACGTGCATAGCTACGTAAATAATTGGGCTCGCACCAACATGGGCTAGCGGCATAATCCTTTCCGTAACAATAGAGCCGCACCACTGACTTTCATAAGTTATGTGCGGATTTAACACTCGCTCTAAAAGCGGTGAAGGAAAACATCGTGAGGAAACCGGCCGTCCAAGAATCAATCACAAAATTTCAAGGACATGTGACATTCGCCAACCCGCACTGGGCCAGCGTGGTGGATTATGGTCCATACTCTCTCTATGAGAGAAGGCCCGTGCCAGCAGTGGGAACGTGATGGGCTGATGACGATGATGATGATGATGATGAACAGTAAGAAATATCTATACAACCATCCATTCTCACAAACTTTCAAATGTCATCAAAATCTATTCAGTAGTTTTTGCATGATTGAGTAACAAACATGCTCACATGTTTTCACATTTTTAAATTATTATGTGAAATTACGCTCAGTTTAACATAGAACTCACACCTGCGAAAAAACCTATTGTTCGATACAATCGAACACATGCTGACGCAGCAATACTTACTGCACGCGGCCCGCGGCGGTCGCAGCCCGCGTCTGTGCACTTCCGAGCAGCAACCGGGGCATTCATTAGCAATAGTTTATTTAGCAGCATTATCATCAATTAATAGTATTTATCATTAAAACTAGTGGTGAATAAAACATAATTGTTCTCGTAAAACAGTGTTTCCATAGTCACGTTCACAGACTCACTTCGCGTGCTATCTCGCACACCTATATCACACTAATAATATAAATATGAAAGTTTGTATGTAAGTGTGTTAAAATAATAGCGAAACCTTTGACATATCATAATTGCTACGTGTGTGTTTGTGTGTTTGTTACTTCTTCATGCTGTAAGGGCTTAACGAATTTGAATGAAATTTAGAATGGAGATAGCTTATACCCTGGATTAACAGATAAGCTATATATACTAAAACAAATATACATTTTATCTCGGGAAACCGCAGAGCGCAGCTTCTTCTTCATTAGGTGCCTCTCCACTACTGAAGGTCAGCAGTCATCCTTCTAAACTCTTCCTTGTTTAGAGCCAATCTAAACAGATCTTCCACCCTCTTTATTCCAGTCCATTGTCGAATGTTACGAAGCCAGGACAATTTTCTTCTTCCAACACTTCTTTTGCCCGCAACTTTGCCTATCATCATTGTATGCAGCAGAGCGCAGCTATTTTAGGTAAATAAAGTTTGAGAATAAATTTAAACTAAAACTAATGGCTTGCGCGTCGGTCAGTCCATAAAGTAAACAAATGAACCCAACAAATATTAACTCCAATTGAAACTATGTAAAGCCAATAATCAGAACCGGCCAGTTCTCCTCAATTAGCCGAAGTCGCGCCGAAGTTATAATCGCATTTAAACGGCTCCTCGTAAATCTAGTTAGTTTAACAACCCTTACTAAATCACTAGCTTTAACTTTCAAGAAAAAATACTATTTTGAGAATCCTTAAATCAAATAAAAATGTATAAAAGAAGACTTATTCATCCAAAAGTAGATAGGTAGATAAACACTTTCACTCACCACCAAACATGGAAATTAAGTACAAGTTAAATATTTACAATAGTGTAACAATGGGCGGTCTTATCGCTTAGAGTGATATCTTCCAGACAACCTTTGGATGGAGAAGAATAACGAAACAAACGTATAGTGCGACATAAACACATTCATCCCAATTTTTACCGTTAGCAGGTACGGGTAATTTGCTTCACATTTTTTAATTATTCATATTTCTACTACACACAGATAATATAAATACAAATACAAAACTCTTTATACACATACAGTGATAAAAACTAAACTAACCTATAACAAAATTAAAAAATGAAATTAAAGATAAAACACAGAGCTTTAGTCACCGTCCGCGGTCAAGGTGCCTAAAAAGCTGGCGACGTTACCTCGTTGAATGGCCAAACTAATTCGTTGGTCGAGGTAAGTGCCAACTCTTTACCTAAACTTTTTATTGGATACCAATTCACATCGTACAATGGGCAGTCTATTGCTTAAATAGATCTGTTCTAGACAACTTTTGGATAGACAGTATCGGAAGAAGTATAGACGGCGGTGTACAACAATTAATTTAAATTACAACTATTACAATATTTACATAAACATATATATATTGCTAATACTTTCATTCTAATAGGTACGCACAATAATAAAAATATTATAATACTAGTAACTAATGTCATAACTTGGATTATTTTCCGACTAAACTCACGGGTAGAAGTCGAATGATCTAGAAGAGTTCACGAACTAGTTCTTAAAGAATTCGACTCGGCGTAGGTTCAAATCGTTCCAATAGCTTCATAGTTCCAATAACAATTTGTGAACCGGAGACATTTTATAGAAACTATATCCTACTTTACCTAAAAGGTCACTATTATTACAGGTCTAAACTAGGTCAGACGATATCTTCATATTACCCGGCTCCCGGTTCGGTTGACAGAGGACGGGACACTTCCCGGATATATATCTCGTGTGCACCTTTATAATAAAAAGCTATTAAAACAAACTGCTAATTCAAAAATTAACTCTTATCACCGATGTTTCCTTTTACCACGTAACATTTAAGAATACCAACAGATTAAGCATATTTTGCAGTTCGAACAAAAAAAATTAAAACTGTCTATTCCAATCAATTTTACCTAAAAATACTGGTTTCTCCAAGAGTTACCACATTCATACAAATGGTATTTGTATTAAGACAGCTAAGCTTCGCGATAAGTATATTCCCTTTGAACTCGTATTAGATTTGCGTAATTAAAAAAAAATAAACGAACCCGCTTCAGGCCGAATTTAATTTAGCAACTTGTTAATTATGTTGATATTCGTAACAGGATAAACATAATTACGGATGATTTCTGCGGAACTTTTTAATCAGTCATTTGCTTAGGTATAAAAAAGTGAAAAAATTTCCCACATTCCGAATCTGGTGGTATGTCTAGGATGTAGGACTAAGAGGTAATCTGGATTACGACAAATCTGAACGAATACGGAACAAATGATTTTAAATAGTTCAGTTGGAGCCCTAGTTTATTTTTTACCCCAGGGCTTTTGGTTACCTAGCTACGCCACTGCACTCACGTTTAAGTTGGAGTAGTCCAACTATAGTTTCAACCACAACTAGTGGTCTTTTTCAAGGCGAGTGCGGAACGCTCGCGAACGCCTCGCACCTTGCACTGCGGGCTGCTGCACGCTCCGCTCGTTGCGTGAGCATCGACGCTGAAATAATGTGTCCAAACCTCGTTAATTTTCATAATAAAACCCTTTTCTGTACTAACCGTGTGCTTACACCGTAGCAGGTAGGTAGTGATTTTTTGGTTGTGCCAACGGCATTATATGGTGGCATATAGTGGGTACGCGACTTTAGTTTTCCAATCCACACAGAAACCAAGAACTTTAATATAGGCATTGTGCTTATGACTTCAGACATGTTATTTTTTACATATCTGATTGACTTTTTTTTATGATTTAATAACTTTTTTTTCTTATGAATTAATGAAGCATTGGTTTCCCGAGATAAAAAGTAGTCCAAGTCCTTTTCCAGGATTTAAAGAACTTACATACCAATTTTTATCAAATCAAATCAAATCAAGTATTCCTCTATCTTCTCTCTTTCCTCTATGTTCACAAGTATTTATACTTAGTTTAGAGGAAGGTTTTCAAACAGCCAAAACACACAGGTTTGTAAATAAGTGCAAAAACATTTTAAAAAATTGTAAATTGTAATTTGTTTTGTATTGCATATGTAAACCTTTATTGCAAATAAAACCTTTATTGCAAATAAAACCTTTATTGTTATTATTATTATTATTATTATTTATTTGCCAGAATACATTATTATTTACAATTAATTGTAGGTCTTACATTATTAACGTCACTGTATTCAGCCTGCATGCAAGCGTGCAAATATTTAAATATAATCATCGAAATCCATTCAGTAGTTTTTGCGTGATCTAGTAACAAACATCCTGGATGGATGATCCATCCATACTCACAAACTTTTGCATTTAATATACTTACTATATACATAATACTTTTAACTTATCTCTATAAAACCTTTAAATATCACATTATCGAGAGAAAGTAGATCCCCACTTCCACATTCACAAGCAACCTAATATGTAGAGCTCCTTCATAAAAGAGATTAACTTCACTTCACCTCGTTTCCTAGCGTCATAACTCTGGCTCTACTTATACAATACGTACTCTACATGTGGCAATATTAACAAACTTCCTTATTGCGGGTAGAAACGAGTACACTTGTAACATCTCTATGATGAGAGAGAAGAAGATAAAATGTTTGCACAGGAATAGGTAAGATTTCAAATAAAGAAATAATAATAAGTATACGTTACATTTATTTATTTATTTATTTATTATTACAATAAGAACGGCACAAGCCAATTACACTTATTATTTTAGATATTACATAAAAACAATTCCAATTAATTAAATTACATAATGTCAGATATTAAAATACAAAATAAATAACAATAAAAAGAAATCAATTATGGGTATGAATAATAATTATTACATTAAAATTAAATTTCATAAAACAAAAAAACCGACTTCTATGTATCTTCGAAATCCAAGGTCAAATATCGATGAAATTTATATGGGGCCACTTCGTAGCTATACTCAACCCAACGCAAAAAGATTTTTCCAAATCGGGTCATGAATGACGGAGTTCTGAGGTGACAAACATGTAATAATGGCCAGTAGGGCATTATGAGACTCAACGGTTAATTGTCTCAGGGTGACGAGCGCAGTGCAGCGCCGCGCAAGATTTTGCAAATAGTTCTGAGTGGTGCTGTTATTGTTATGGGCTGGCGTATTGCTTACCATCAGACAAACGACCAGCTCGTCTCGTCATTCAGTTACATAAAAAAACGGGTCGTTGTTATGTGAACTAAACGAATGAATGAATGAAATAAGTTTATTTGTGGCATAACATGAACAAATATTTAACTATACATTAATGACTAAGTAGGTATTGCCGGCTGAAGCAACCAGCGCGGATCTTCCGTAGGAGCCGCCCGGTGACATCACGGATCGTAACACAAAATTAGAATAGAATAAAACACATAAAAAAAACATAATACGCTTAAAACACAGATATACAAAAATAAGATAAAAACAAAGAGCACCAAGGTGAAATAAAAGAAAAATCGTTAGTAGTTATATTATAACACGCTTGTGTCATGTCGCGTTGTCGAGTTGAAGTTTTCAAACGAAGCTAGACTAACTTAGCTCCCAGTGGATTCAGCGCTTTAATTTTCATCATACTTCGTTGCTAAATGAAAATATAATTATGCAGATAGCCCGAAGTCTTAATTATAATTTAAGCTGTGGCGGCGTGGTTTTGTTAATTGAATTATAAACGTCACAGTAAACTTTTTGTGTCTTTTTACAGCTTTATAACAAATTTTGATGATCAAAACTTTGTTCAAGGCCAAATAAGCTTTTCCGCAAATTACAACGATGACTTTTGGCCTTATTTTCCTAATAGCAGGCCTTGCGCACTCCGCACTGTAGGTACGAAGCTACAAGTACATAGCCGGACGCCGACGGCGGGTCGCGCGTCGTTACACGTGCCGCGTCAGAAGAGATAAGAGCTATGCGATAGAGAGGCACTCTATAGGTTAATATGACTGGTAGGTATGCAGCGCTACGCGAGCTGAATTGAATTTTATTGCGTCATAGCAAGAGTCGCTATTTGTTTAAATTTCTTTGTGGAGTGATGCTTCTGTCCCTTAGTATTCTGTGCTAATAGCAACAGCCCGCGACTTCGTTCGCGTCGATAAAATATAGCTTTTGTCACTCGGGGATTGTGTAGCTTTCTATCAATGAAATATTTTTTAGAATCTGATCAATGGTTCCAGGGATACCCCTACAAACATGCATCATCAGCCCATCACGTTCCCACTGCTGGGACACGGGCCTTCTCTCATAGAGAGAGAGAGTACAAACATACATGCTTACGAATAACTTTATCTTATTCTTAATAAAATTCAGTATTAAGTATAATAGACTACATTATACATCATATTTTGTATTATAATTGGTCTCACTATTTTTCACTGACTTACAAACAAATACGGAACCCTAATAAATGAAGGAGGTTCTCTATTCAACGCATATGTATTTTATTTTTTTGTATGTTTATACAAGTTAATTAAAACATATCTATTTAAATTTTAACAAAGAAATATCTAAATCTTAACTAAAATTGCTTAAGTAAATATATATACAAAATAACAAAATAAATATACAAAATATAATAAAATTATTCTAAAAGGCCTATGGTGGAGGGGAAAGTGCCCAGAACGCTGGCCGCATTGCCACGCTGAATGGCAATGCTGATTTTCTGACCCAAATATGAGCCAGCATTCTGGTCACACGTCGCCTCCACCAGACGTTTTGCCAAGTCCCTATAGATTTCATGGGTGCTCGGCCCCCACGGTCCTAATGTTTCTACCCCAAACGGCACAAACATGCAACCTCGGTCGAGATTTGTGTATTTGCGCCGATATAATGTTTCAGAATAATTTTATTATATTTTGTATATATATTTAAGCAATTTTAAATTAGATTTAGATATTTCTTTGTTTATACATAATATGCATAGTGTATACATCACTTGTATAGGTCAGATCATTGGTTTGGTCCTCGTAGTCTGCAACCTCAAAAACAAAAGTTGGTAAATGTTGGTACAATTTTGTTACAATATCGACTTTATTTTTTCCAATCAAAAGTTTCATATTTTGTTCGAAATTCATAAGAACTTCCAATGTAAAATTATTACACCGAGCATTAAGTTTACCAAATCTTTACTTTGCGTCAATAAAATGAAGGTTCAAAATAGACTGAAGGCTAAAACTGGCTTTCAAAAAACAGTCTAGGCACTTACTCAGAAAATGTTTTTAGAATACTTTTAGTTACTCAGATTATAAAATAAGCACTACAAAGTATAAACTCAGTAAGAATAATTATAAAATTAGATATATATAAATCAGTTATTTTCATTAAAGCTATTATAACTACTTATTTAGTCCATAGATTTGGGCTTTTTAAGTATAGGTTACCATTTTCATCAACTAAAATTCCGTATATCTAAACTGTCCATCACACAACAAATAAATAAATATATACGCCCAACGATCACCAGGGTTCCCTGTATCTAGAGAACCAGGAACTACGAGGACCATTGTCCCACAACTCCCAGACACGAAATAAATACTTGCATTTTTTTTCTGTGCACAATCATTTGTCCCGTAGCAGAAATTGAACCCGCAACCTCCTAGTTGTATGAGATTTGAGCTGACACGTCCGATTTCTATCCAATTTCTATTTAAAGTTAATATTAACTTTTTAACAGATCAACAGTACTCTTAATGTACATACAATTTTTTGTGAACTAACACAATAACAACACTTGCACGTGTACAATATCGTATTTTTTTAAAAATTTAAAAAAAAAATTGTGCTAATAAAAATTAATTTTTAGAATAAAAAACAAAATCTGTCTTCAAGACTATACCTAGATGTACAAACATAAACTACATAATTTTTGTTTTTGTAGAATTTTTCGAAAAGCGCTGAATCAATTTTGATAAAATTTGTATGGGACCTCTGAAGTATGACCTACCAAACAAAAAAATCAATTCATAATTGGCGGAGTAATCGCGTAACAAACATACAAAAAAAACGTACAGTAATTGAGAACCTCCTCCTTTTTTGAAGTCGTTTAAAAATATTGTACCAGTAGTGCGCAAGCATAACTGTGTTCCGGTTTGAAGGGCATTGTAGCCAGCGAAATTACTGGGCATTATAAGACTCAACAGCTAATTGTCTTAGGGTGACGAGCGCAGTGCAGCGCCGCGCAGGATTTTGCAAAACAAAGTTCTGGGTGATGCTATTATTGTTATGGGCTGGCGTATTGCTTACCATCAGGCAAACGACCAGATCGTCTAGTCACTCAGTAAAAAAAAACAACTCAAAAAAAAACTCTTCGTTATTTTTTTAGTTCTAAAAAGGTTAAAAAATGTCCGACCTCCGCATGAAGCAAAAAAGAAGCAAAGTCATCGATCTCACTTTGTTTTAAATCGGGTCCTCTCACCAACCTCACATTTGCAGTTTTCTCTATTTTTTTTCGTACGCATAAATATTTAATCCGCTCTTATGCAGTTATTATTTTACTAACCACCAGCGTTACGTAACAAGCTGAAAAGGCTTATATTTCTGTTCAATTACCCTTGCATATTGTTCGCTGAAGCGCGACTCGAAGCTTTTAAAACTGTGTTTTTAATGGATTGAAAAGTTTTATTTAGCTTTGCAATAACTTTGCAATTAACAAGTACAAATTATAAGGGTTTCGTAAATAAACCCTCAAAAACGCTTTGACAGTACATGAATTACAGTTTGAATGTTTTTGATATTGAATCTATTAGTGCATGCTAGGGTCTTAAGATTTTATATAACAAGGACGAAGGCAAATCAAGGAAACCAAGGAAAAAACTCAATATTTCGTTAGAAAATTTAGAAAAAAATTATTCATATTATAATTATAAAATCCCAGAAAACGACAAGTTTAAGCAACTATGAGTATAATAAAGAATGAGGCAATGAAAATAAATGATAATGTAAATGAATGAAAAATAAATAATAATTATAGTAATACAATTTTATGACAGGCTTATTTTATTTTATTTTTATTGATCGATTGGCTAAAATTTATTATCAGTAAATAAAAAAATATTTACTAACATATACTGTTAGAATCAGAAATGGAATTTGTTTAAAAAGAACAAGTTCGAAAGTTCGAACAAGAAATCCGTTTAATGAACAAAAATCAACTACAACTACAACAACAAAATTTATTAACAAAAAGAAAAGTACCCACTGTTACAGAAAATAACAAAATAACGATTGCACACTTGTAAATCAACGCTAATTACACTAAAAATGGCTTACGTTGCCTTTATAACAATCGACAAGAATTCTAGCAGACGTCCGTTCGCTACGAGCGCAAAGAAGCAAAATGGCCGCTCGCGTCAAAGTGCCCGGTTTTTATAGATGGCGGCAAGTTGCTCGGAGAAGTAGGAGGGAAGTTCTTTACAATACTTATACTAATAATAGAAAATACATAGTAGGTGAGGTTCAAAACAAGCTTAGTGCGTAATAAGTACTTTTGTACCGAATCGATACACTAGTTTGTTAATTGTCTCTCTCATTTATCTCTCAAATACCTGTCACAAGGTAAGAAACATATTAGTAAATATTTGTTTATTAAACTGAAAGATTAATAAACTATAGGGACATTAGTTTTATTTTATCTCTTTCAAAAACCACAAGGGGAATGTTAAAGGTTACCAATAGCCGGGTCCACACCGGCCGATCTGATCCTAGATCAAAGATTTACTTCGTTTGGTTCGTCATCACAGATTACTTACTAGTTACTAGGTAGCCTTCACATCGACCAATCGTGATTCTGCCACTCGTGTTAGAGCGGACGTGGATCGAACGGTGTGGACCCGGGTAATGGATTCCCCTAACTTCGGATCCGAAAGCCGGAGCGAGGATTACGGCGGCACACCTGAAAACACATAAAATGCGAAAACTGGTAATCCTTTTGCAGTGTCAGAATATTTTGATGGAAAAGTTTCAGCCGACAGCAGAATTCGGAAAACATTCCCTCTTTCGCTGTCACCTTTTTGCATATAAAGATCGTGATTTGGACTTTCCGGCGGGAACTGAAAATTGGGAAGATTTTCATTCATTTGTTTTTTAGTACCGAATTAGGATTTGTTGTATGGACAAAAAATCGATGGACAAATGACGATTATACCGAATTGGGAGTAACTCTGTTTTATTTTTCATACTATGTGTTTTTACGTGTGATAAAATGTTAAGACGAACTTCGAGACTCGTGAATGATAAAGCGATGCTTTACATCAATGATATTTAGAGTTCTCGATTACTTCATTTGTATTAATTCTAACCCCTATGGCGTTACTAGTTGTGCCCCGCGGTTCCACCCGCATGGACTATTTTCCGGGATAAAAATTATATAATGTCTATTTCAGGATCTAAAGTACCTACTTATAAAATTTTCATTATCTGTTCAGATTTTTTGGCGTTATTGAGTAACAAATATCCTCACAGACTCAATTCTCTCTTATTCTCACAAACTAATATTATATATATGCACACTAATTATAAATGCGAAAGTTTGTATGTCTGTTTGTGTACTAGTATGTTTGTTCCCTCTCCACGCCGAATTCTACGCGGGTGACACTATTGATTAGTAGGATAATAGGATAGAAAGATACAAACTCTCTTACGTGCACGATGCTTTTGTTTTCATACATTTCGTTTGGAAACCGTAATCTACACATTAGATACATTAATTTGCGGCAAATTTGCAGCATTGCGTTGATCTGTTTTATAAACTTACCAAAACGTACTTTCAAACAAGCGCACCTATTTACTAACACCTCTAATGCTAGGATCACGCAGTTCCGACGTCATAGAGTAAACGTTTAAAAATAAAATGACGGCAGCAGACTGTTTCAAGTAAAAGTTACACAAAGCGCGCTGAGCCGTAGTTTTGATACGCTTTGATCTCGTGACATAAGCAAAATGGCGCCGAATTTTGATGTTTTGAAAACACGCACGTCTGGTTATAAGTGGGTACGGGAAACACATGTTGTGTTTTTAAAACTTTTTGTACTCTTTTATAAAACATAGATACAAACTGCAGTGTTTATATGTGATTGGCCGCGTTGACAAGACTTCTGAAGTGCACAAAAATCAGCAGTAGTTAGCGGTTTGCCGCAGTTTGTAGTAGCCGGCGCCGTACGCGGAAATATAATAATAATGATATGCATTTATTTCAGGCAATAATACAATAAACAAATTAAAAGTATCAGCGGCCCATAAAATATAGATAGGTATTTTAAAATACTAACACTAAAATAAGGGGTATTTCGGTTTAGCCTCTCTGTAGCGCCAAACAATAGAATAGTATTCCATTGTGTAAATAATTATAAGTTTTACACTTTTATAACGGACTTCAAAAAAATTAGGAAGTTTTGAATTTGATTGAGTGTTATTTCGTTACCTCAGAACTGCGTCATTTATAAACTGATTTGGGAAATTCTTTTTGTTTGGGTTCAGTATAGTTTCAAGGTGGTTCCATATAAATTTCATCGATATTCGACCTTGGACTTCGAAGATACATCAGAATTGAAGTCGAACTTTTGTTATAAAATGTATTTTATTACCTGTTTAATTTTTAAGCAAAGCGTATGTTAGCCGTATACAAGGTGTAACTTAATAAGTACTCGTAAACAGACCAGAAGGGGGGCTATTCTGCCCAGGCGAATAACTTGACGTGTACCAAGGTTGAAAATAGCGTATTTGAAATGCCTATATAAAAATAAAATTATTTTCGACAACCCTGACTTAAATCAGTGTTTGCTATTATTGCGTCTCCAGCTGCTAGTGTCATAGTTCTCTAAAATAGATGTATTATTGTTGTAGGGTTGTCATGTTGTGTTTTTTACATTACACAGAGGAAACTTAACGAGAACTATTCAGGAATAAAAATCTTCGAAATTTCAAAACGTTGAACAAACGTTGTTTACCACGTGCAAAATAAACTTCCTTCAGGTTTATACACATAGTATAGATACAGTTCACAGAAATAATCCACGTCTTTTTAAATAACGTCACTTCTGCTTTTGCGAATAGACACAGTATAAAATAGGTATTTTAGACAGAACAAAAACCTTTACAAAATATCAACTGAAATTCTATAATAACTGTTGAAAAACATTTCACGGCAGGAAATTTCGCTAAAATAAACCTAAAAGCATTAAAATAAGGCTTGTATTTTAACGAAAGCTAACAGCTGAAAGCTTTTGAGAGCGTCAGGAATGACGTGTCCTTGGACCCTTTACGACCAGTAAAAGGGATCCATTTGTGAAAGTGATTAGAAGTCTTGCATCGAACTTCATTGTGCTTTTACTCCGATAACCTTGCCCTTTCACGAGGTGTCTATCAATGTCACTTCAGTACAAGCACTATTAGGTATACTGTGATATGTGGGCGTGAGTGGCCTGTGTGCCCATATTTACTGTATTAGTTCATCCTACTTATATTATAAATGCGAAAGTTTGTGAGGATGGATGGGTGGATGGATTGATGTTTCTTACTTAATCACGTATTCTGTTGTATAAGTTAACAAAACCGTGAGTGGCCTGTGTGCCCATATTTACTGTATTAGTTCATCCTACTTATATTATAAATGCGAAAGTTTGTGAGGATGGATGGGTGGATGGATTGATGTTTCTTACTTAATCACGTATTCTGTTGTATAAGTTAACAAAACCGTGAGTGGCCTGTGTGCCCATATTTACTGTATTAGTTCATCCTACTTATATTATAAATGCGAAAGTTTGTGAGGATGGATGGGTGGATGGATTGATGTTTCTTACTTAATCACGTATTCTGTTGTATAAGTTAACAAAACCGTGAGTGGCCTGTGTGCCCATATTTACTGTATTAGTTCATCCTACTTATATTATAAATGCGAAAGTTTGTGAGGATGGATGGGTGGATGGATTGATGTTTCTTACTTAATCACGTATTCTGTTGTATAAGTTAACAAAACCGTGAGTGGCCTGTGTGCCCATATTTACTGTATTAGTTCATCCTACTTATATTATAAATGCGAAAGTTTGTGAGGATGGATGGGTGGATGGATTGATGTTTCTTACTTAATCACGTATTCTGTTGTATAAGTTAACAAAACCGTGAGTGGCCTGTGTGCCCATATTTACTGTATTAGTTCATCCTACTTATATTATAAATGCGAAAGTTTGTGAGGATGGATGGGTGGATGGATTGATGTTTCTTACTTAATCACGTATTCTGTTGTATAAGTTAACAAAACCGTGAGTGGCCTGTGTGCCCATATTTACTGTATTAGTTCATCCTACTCATATTATAAATGCGAAAGTTTGTGAGGATGGATGGGTGGATGGATTGATGTTTCTTACTTAATCACGTATTCTGTTGTATAAGTTAACAAAACCGTGAGTGGCCTGTGTGCCCATATTTACTGTATTAGTTCATCCTACTTATATTATAAATGCGAAAGTTTGTGAGGATGGATGGGTGGATGGATTGATGTTTCTTACTTAATCACGTATTCTGTTGTATAAGTTAACAAAACCGTGAGTGGCCTGTGTGCCCATATTTACTGTATTAGTTCATCCTACTTATATTATAAATGCGAAAGTTTGTGAGGATGGATGGGTGGATGGATTGATGTTTCTTACTTAATCACGTATTCTGTTGTATAAGTTAACAAAACCGTGAGTGGCCTGTGTGCCCATAATAACTGTATTAGTTTATCCTACTAATATTATAAAGGCGAAAGTTTGTGAGGATGGATGGGTGGATGGATTGATGTTTCTTACTTAATCACGTATTCTGTTGTATAAGTTAACAAAACCGTGAGTGGCCTGTGTGCCCATATTTACTGTATTAGTTCATCCTACTTATATTATAAATGCGAAAGTTTGTGAGGATGGATGGGTGGATGGATTGATGTTTCTTACTTAATCACGTATTCTGTTGTATAAGTTAACAAAACCGTGAGTGGCCTGTGTGCCCATATTTACTGTATTAGTTCATCCTACTTATATTATAAATGCGAAAGTTTGTGAGGATGGATGGGTGGATGGATTGATGTTTCTTACTTAATCACGTATTCTGTTGTATAAGTTAACAAAACCGTGAGTGGCCTGTGTGCCCATAATAACTGTATTAGTTTATCCTACTTATATTATAAAGGCGAAAGTTTGTGAGGATGGATGGGTGGATGGATTGATGTTTCTTACTTAATCACGTATTCTGTTGTATAAGTTAACAAAACCGTGAGTGGCCTGTGTGCCCATATTTACTGTATTAGTTCATCCTACTTATATTATAAATGCGAAAGTTTGTGAGGATGGATGGGTGGATGGATTGATGTTTCTTACTTAATCACGTATTCTGTTGTATAAGTTAACAAAACCGTGAGTGGCCTGTGTGCCCATATTTACTGTATTAGTTCATCCTACTTATATTATAAATGCGAAAGTTTGTGAGGATGGATGGGTGGATGGATTGATGTTTCTTACTTAATCACGTATTCTGTTGTATAAGTTAACAAAACCGTGAGTGGCCTGTGTGCCCATAATAACTGTATTAGTTTATCCTACTAATATTATAAAGGCGAAAGTTTGTGAGGATGGATGGGTGGATGGATTGATGTTTCTTACTTAATCACGTATTCTGTTGTATAAGTTAACAAAACCGTGAGTGGCCTGTGTGCCCATAATAACTGTATTAGTTTATCCTACTAATATTATATGTAAATGCGAAAGTTTGTGATGATGGATGGATGGATGGATGGTTCTTACTCAATCACGTAAAATTAATGAACAGATTTTAATGAAATTTGATATTTATGAATTTTTGGTCTAGGCAAAGGACATTATAGGCTATCCTGAGATATTAGGCTATCCTGAGAAACCGCTAGTTAATGCATATGTTAAAGACTTAAAACGAACAGTACATGACTAGGTAGATACCCTCAATCTCAGTCGAGTAAATTCAGATGCCTATCTTATTAAATATCAACATAAATCCAATATTTTGTAGAATAAACATTAAAAAACGGCTATAATATTGTATAACTACATTTATATATAGTATACACAGTGTTAGCCTAGCTCCGTACATTGTGTAAGCTTAAAAAAAATGAGCGCATAACGCAATAAACTTGCTAATTAAGTCTCGCATTATAAATATAATGATCATAAAATGAAATGTTCGTAGCAAGTGCTACGCGTCGTAGAAGCTCTACGCGATAATTGACATTACTTTGAAGCAATTCACTTATTTTTCTTACGTTTTATTCGGTTTCTTTGTGAAGCGAGTTGTATATGATATGAATTTATACTGAAATATACGCATTATAGTAAAATTACTAATATTATGTGTTCTTTATCTTAAAGTGTCTAGTGGGCAACGTGAGTTACTTCTAATATACTATATTAGAAGTAGCCCACTGGTAGTGGTTTATTAGATTAAGAGTTGTCAGAATAGTATTACTGAAATAAATAAAATTCAAATAAGTCAGCCCATTGTACTTTAGTTTGTAAGTTGTTTTGATGTACCTATTCATTCTTTTCTTCGGGGTACAATAAAACATTTTGTAATTGTAATTAAATTTAATTTCATTACTGGGCTGGCGTATTGCTTACCATCAGGCAAACGACCAGCTCGTCTCGTCACTCAGGTACATAAAAAAAAGGTAGCCATCCGTATGTGTATTCGAATAGTAGATACTTATAAACTACTAAATGGACTATGATGCGATTTTTACCATCATTTAAAGACATTTTTGAGAAAAATTTCATTGAAGGTAATACTTTCATATCGGATCTGTGGTAATTACTGGAAAAATAAAAAAAATCCTTCATACTGACTTATTTAACACACGTAAATACCACGCCTTCTATTCTACAGGTTATATAAATACCTACGCAGTTATATCAACATGGTATTGCCTCGGAAGCAATTTTCCGATATTAAAATGTAATTTAACTGGAACGGCACAACGTAACAGGAAACAAGGTGCTTTACGAGTTTCCCGGTGAAATATACGAAACGAACAAGTAATTACAGTTTCAGTTGGGTTCTGCCTATTTTTATCTATCTAATACTTTTAAATAATATATAATAATACCTTTAATCTAATACCTTTAAACGAGCAGTTTTCGTATTATTATATATTATAATAACTAGAACGACTATACAGCCAGTTATACTTTTTTTTTTGTATGTAACTGAATGGCGAGACGAGTGGTCGTTTGCCTGATGGTAAGCAATACGCCAGCCCATAACAATAATAGCACCACCCAGAACTTTGTTTTGCAAAATCCTGCGCGGCGCTGTACTGCGCTTGTCGCCCTGAGACAATTAGCTAATAAGTCTCATAATGCCCAGTAATTTCGCTGGCTACAATGCCCTTCAAACCGGAACACAGTAATGCTTGCACACTACTGCTTGGAAGCAGAATAACTGGCACAGCTGTGGTACTTACTCAGACGGCCTCATAGATTATTTATTCCCTTCTTATGCTAGAGTCGTCGTAGTGAGTGAGAGTGCCCTATACGGGACAGCCTCTTAGTTCCTTATACAGGATCTAATAAACCTAGCACCAATTAATCAATTAAAATACAATACAGATATAAAAAAAAAACAAATAATTAAAATACAGAATAAATCATATTAATACAAATCAATTATATGTCAAACAATATTTCCACGTCACTTTTATATATGTAAATTATATAGTGTCGCGGTAGAGGTACATTATCGACTCGATGAGCTCCGGCCGCAGCGGGTAGCTCTCTCGCGAGGAGGACGCCTCGCCCGTGCCTAGGTTGTACACTTCGGGAGTGAACCCGTACTGTCGCCATACGCTGTGGTAGTTGTGGATGATACTATAATCTGAATCTAATACCTTTAAACGAGCAATTATTGTATATAATATATGTATATATATATATATTCTGAATCTTGGAAACGGCTCCAACGATATTCTTGAAATTTAGTATGCAGGGGGTTTCAGGGGCGATTAGTCTAGCTATGTTTCATTTTTAGAAAACGTCGTTTTATCCGTATTTTAAATATAAACTGAAAAATATGACTCTTCCTGACTTCTATTGGCGAGTAGTAATACTATATTTTTTTAAAGCTTTGGCAACTAGGGCCATCAGCTTAAACAACAACTAAACTGCTTTACCGGCACAGCAACACTAAAGCTACTTGACAATAGATGGCGTTGTTAAGCAACACTAACCCATCTCAAAAATACCGAGCAAAGCTCGGTCATCCAGGTATACTTAATGTGAAATAGAGCAACAAAGTAGAACTCGTAGTAGTCGTGTTTCGGGATGATGTTCGGTGAACCATCGGGGAGACGGGTCTGAGCAGCCGCTCAACTGCCGTCTCTCTCTAGATCTATGTGCTCCATCTTAGGCCACATCATCGCTTCACATCTGGCGAGATAGAGGCCAAACATAGATCTATTAAGAGTAAAAAAATATTATATAAATTTTATTTTTTGTGTGCCGAATAAATAGCTTTTCTTTCTTTCTTTCTTTATATACACGTGGCTTTATACAGAAGTCTTACGAAGCGAGTCTTAGTATACTTATCCGTCATCATTCGAACTTGGTTCCATAAAGTAAAGAAGACCGATAAATAAATTTAAATTCGTCCACAAATACCCAAACTTTTAGCACGAAACATTGTTAGCTACAAAGTTTATTAAAAAAGCCGAATTACGACCGAGTTGCGAATTTGCGGAGCTTCCGCGGCTCAATTGAAATAACCTTTTTGGGGTTCCCTATTGCGACACCCGAACGCTGAACTTGATGTTTAATAATTACTTAGTACATTTTGCAATCTCTTATTATGAAACTTTAGGTACGAAGGTTGACAAACACTGACATCTAGCTGACAACAACTCGGGCAATGTTTCCCAACTTTGATGATTATACCCAGTTTGAATAATGTGAATTAATTTTTAAATAAATAACTCCCATCGAAACCCAGAATCTAATATGATCCAACAAAAAGTAGAAATCTAAAGTTTTCTGTTGAAAATATAGATTGTTTTTAACAATGCTACATAGATAAGTTTATTAAATAATTAAATAAGGGATATTGCATTAGTCAGGCGAGGCTCGTAAGGGATTCGGAAAAAAACAAGAAATAT
This sequence comes from Petrophora chlorosata, assembly GCA_951640565.1. NCBI lineage: Eukaryota > Metazoa > Arthropoda > Insecta > Lepidoptera > Geometridae > Petrophora > Petrophora chlorosata. The sequence continues at coordinate 5,845,148 of OX621205.1, read as the reverse complement.
CACTAGAGAGGTGGGGTGATGTACTGAGATATCACGTGTGTTTATTTTTTCGCGCAATTTCTAAACCAAAATGCGGCGCATGACTTAAACTCACTCTTGCCAGGCAACCTTCAGAAACAACCTGCAACCTGAAATGTGTTTCTGGATAATTTTATCGCAGTGCTTAATCCAACGGTACATAATTAAATTATACCTGTAATGTTCTGAATTTTTTAATATAGTTTGTATAAAAAAAACATGGTTTTGGGTACGGGATAGTCTAAAACCTCACCACATATCACCAGGCGGAAAGGGAAGGGGGGGTGTAGAAAGTTGCTAAAAAGAACATCACGTGATTAATGAACGACCACCTATGTACCTTTATTGATGTAAAAACATTAACGGAACGCACTCTCTGTATAGTGGCTTCGTAAATTGAATTAACAACAATTTTGAAGCGTTTGCGACCACTACCATTACACGCAAGCAATTATTGAACAAAGTGCTCTGACAAATGAAACATTACTAATGGAGTTTGGTAGCTTTAGCGGCAAAACCGACTGAGGTCAAAATAAAAAAGACAAATTCAGTTGAGAAAATATTGTTTTAGATTAGTTTAGTTTTTATCACTGTATTTTTGATGGTACTGAGTAATGAGCAAGTCGTTCAACTGATGGTAAGCGCCACGCCTGTCCATAACAATTTTAGTGCCAGCCAGAACTCATTTTTTTTACACTTTAGAAATATTTGTAAATAATTGTACATCTCAAGTTCGAAGATAATTATGTCCAATATTTGGTTTTGTTGACTAACCCCTACGACCAATTGAACTAACCCAATGCAGTTTCTGACAGAAAACCATTAACGATCCAATACAATTTTTTTATTGTATACCTACCAGTAAATTATGTAGGCTACAGGCAGGGGGATACAAAGGAAAATACAATTTACTGGTGGTAGATTTCTCATATGCGAGAGGCCGTCTGGGTGGGTACCACCGCTTTGCCAGTTATTCAGCCGCCAAGCAGTAGTGCGCAAGCATTACTGTGTTCCGGTTTGAAGGGCATTGTGGCCAGCAAAATTACTGGGCATAATGAGACTCAACAGCTAATTGTGTCAGGGTGACGAGCGCAGTGCAGCGCCGCGCAGGATTTTGCAAAACAAAGTTCTGGATGGTGCTGTTATTGTTATGGGCTGGCGTATTGCTTACCATCGGGCAAACGACCAGCTCGTCTCGTCATTCAGTTACATAAAAAATAAGACTATACAAAATGCTTTGGTTCTACAATTTATTTAAAATAAAAATTACATTTTATTTTCCCTACATTCTAATTAAATTACGAACAACGGTTCGATTTGAGAACCAGAAGTGACGGTCTGGGGGAAACACAGAAATCTAAATAAATAATAAAATTATAAAAAAATATAATTATAAATATTTAATAAAACGGCTAGGACTCACGTAGTTTGTCGAATTAGTCGACCTAGGTTTCGAGCATGTCCGATGCTCTTCATCAGGGGCGAGTTTACGCTGCGAGATCGCGGCGACCACTGGCGGTGTCGAGGCGAGATGCGCGGAGTCCTAGAGTAACTACGTGAGTCCTAGCCGTTTTATTAAATATTTATAATGAATCAAACTCACGAAAACTTTCATACTAAAAAATAAAACTATTTAAATATTTATTATTATTCAGATTTCTTTGGGGAAAACAAAATAAAGAGATAAATAGAGTGTTGTACTTCGTCAGCGCCTCGGGTCTCGCTCCTGGTGCGAGCAGTTGGGATGCACCACGAAGTCATACGTAACAAGTATATAACTTAATCATCATCATTAGCCAATGGGCTTTGTGGGGTTTTACCTTTAAAAGCCAAGGAAAATATAGTTCCAGACATAGCGTTTCATAAAAAGCTTACAGGCTTTCGCACTAATAGTTTTATTAAACTGTTCACTCGAATAAACTCCAATTTGTGTTAGATTTTCAATGTAAATATAAAGAAGATGGTTCGCAGTATTAATATTATTTTATTTCTTGTTTTTTTTAATTATTTTAGGTACACAACAAAAATAAAATTACAGAAGTATCGTAATTGTATAGCTAGTTGATGTACCAGCATCATTGACCACTACTATACTAATAGAAATATTACGTGAACAGAATAAATAAATGTTTAATTAACAATTAATTTATACTGTTATTCTTATTATACCAATTATCTTCTATATTCTATTACAGACACTATACATATCCACGAACAATATTCTGTACCATCAAGTTCTTAGAAAAGTAACAAAATAAAAGGCTAAATAATTTTAAAAATAAAGGAGATGAAACTAAAAGATATTCATCATCATCATCATCAGCCCATCACGTTCCCACTGCTGGGACACGGGCCTTCTCTCATAGAGAGAGAATGGGCCATAATCCACCACGCTGGCCCAGTGCGGGTTGGTGGATGTCACATGTCCTTGAATTTTTGTGGTTAATTCTTGAACATGCCGGTTTCCTCACGATGTTTTCCTTCACCGTTTTTAGAGCAAATGTTAATTCCACACATAACTTAAGAAAGTCAGTGGTGCGGGGTCAGCGGGATTCGAACTCGGGTGCGTCGGATCGAAAGTCGCACGAGCTCCCACTGAGCCACACTCGCTCTTAAAAGATATTAAATACCATGTACATAAGGGGTATCGGTTGAGCCAACTGAATGGCTTGGAAATAAAGAAACTTGCTTACCAATCTTCTATATTTATCGACAAGTGATATTATTCTCTTTGCTAATAATTATATTTATTTTCCAATCCCAAAATTTTGCTACAAAGGAAGCTTCAAGTTATTATGCAGTACGGATGCTGGTATGTCTATATCAACACAGTGTTGAAATTCTATTCACTTCATAATTGATTATTAGTTCGCAGCCAATTGTACAATTTGATTTTTAATTTCGTTCCTGGCTCAAAGATTAGCTTTAGCCATTTAACGCGGGAATGCAGCCAGCGTTCTTGGCACCTTGCCGCATGGTCACCACTTGTATATAAATTTCTAGTTGTACATAGTTTAGTATCTTTTTAATTTCTTTTTTTTTGTGACAATTGTAAATTTCTTCAATAAATAAATATAAGAAAGAAAAAAAAATTGATTTTAAAACTGTTCACGGAAGTGGCAGATCCAGCATCTTCAGGCACCCGGTTCTGTCTATCTTCGTTCGGAATTATTCGATGTTTATCATGTCTAATCATTTTTTTTGTATTAAGTCTCGTGCTTGTTAAATAGATTTGTTTGTTCTGTTTTAATTTTATACATATTGAGAGGAAAAATCTACAAAACATGAACGTTTTTTTTTAATATACAGCTGTTTTACAGGTTTACTTTTGAAAATTCTACTCTATTTGCTAGTATTACTTCTGCACTTATTTAGATAAGCTGAAGTAGGTTTCAGGATGCAGCTAAAGTATTCTTATTTTGAACTCCTAACCGCAATAAGCACAGACCAAGCTTTAACCAAAGGCGAAGGTGGCCCAAAGTTGTCGTGTTTACATTTAGTCGCAGAGCCCTCAAGACAGTCACATTTTAATTGATATGCAATTTTTAGGTCACACTTTTTTTATGTTACTGAATGACGAGACGAGCTGGTCGTTTGCCTGATGGTAAACAATACGCCAGCCCATAACAATAACAGTACCACCCAGAATTTTATTTTGCGAAATCTTGCGCGGCACTGCAATGCGCTCGTAACCCTGAGACTTTTATAATGTAATGAGATGATAATAATGTGAGCTTTTGTGTCTCATAATGCCCAGTAATTTCGCTGGCTACAATGCCCTTCAAACTGGAACGCTGTTGCTACACCTATAATATAATAGTACAAGTAGTATCATTTTTTTTACTAATTAATCATAAATAACGCCAAGATCAAACGTTAATTAAATATTAATATTGCATAACCAATTACAAGATAGATGTTAATTTAAATAAACCTATAAATCAATTACGAAAAAAACTCTGTACGATGTCAAGCTTCCCGGGTGGGCTTCCTTTCCAACGCACTGCATAAACAGTGGCGTTCGATCTTTTTATCGTAATTACAGCAATATCGTTAACATCAGTGGTTTATGATCGAGATTTATTGACACATAAACCGATTCCCGTCGTTCGCATCAAAAGTTATTATTTCACTCATAAATCTCTGACGCGAAACAACTGGGCTTTCACGGGGGCGTAAAAAAGAACGTTTTTGTGCGATAAAAAGGACAACAATGACGCAGTATAATGTCGAACAGTAGACCCTCTACGCCGTAGACGTCTACGAGAGTCTCCATTACTGTCGCAACATTTAGATAAAAATCACTGAGTTACTTCACTATACTACACAAAAATTCTTTATCGAACGCCACAACGTTGACACAAAGATTTAAAAGGATAATTGATAAATAACAGTTGATATCGAGAACACTTCTTTCACTTTAAATTACAAATAATCACCTCAGCTGCCACATATATCAACGACATGCTCACAGATGGCGCTAACATACAAGTATACGTTTTATCAAACAAAAAAACCGACTTCAATGTATCTTCGAAGTCCAAGGTCAAATATCGATGAAGTTTATATGGGATCACTTCGTGGCTATACTGAACCCAACGCCATATTTAACTAAAATTAACGCCAGAATTTTCCAAATCGGTTCTTGAATGACGGAGTTCTGAGGTAACAAACATAAAAAACAATCGAATAAAAAACCTTCTCTCTCTCGGTTAAAAATAAACAAACGCCCATAAAAGTCGCAGATTTCTATACATATCCTGCATCACGCTACGAAGTTATAGAATCGCATAGCCAGGAAGTATGGAAATCTGCAACTTTGTATGGGCGTTTATGCTACTTTATGTCTTTATACTGTACGTCTTACCTGCACAGATAAAAACTGTTTGGACCCATACTGTTTGTATTGTTGTAATACGAGTCGATACATTTGATTGCACTCTTCAGACCGCGGGATGTGATGTTAAAGTAAATGGTTTTAACATAAACCTCTTGTTATTGGAATATCAGTAATATACGCGGTTATATTTTCCGTTTTACTGACAGACACTTGAGCCATGATAGTGGCGAATTGGCAACTAGTAATTCGGTTTTTTTTATGTAACTGAAGTTCGAAAACAGGTATCGCTGACGTAGGCAATAAAAGTGGCAGGCTGAAGTGGTGATGGGCGGGCCACATCTGTCGAATGCATCCGGAAAGGTGGGCCAAAATAGCTACGCAATGGGTGCCTGAAGACGGGCGTCGACGCCTAGGAAGGCCCAGAAAGCGTTGGCGGGACGATTTGGACGCTTTCCGGAGTGACTGGCCTGAGATTGCAATGGAGAGGGATCCATGGAGGGAGATGGGGGAGACCTTTGCCCAGCAGTGGAATCAAATAGGTAAAAAAAAACTGAATGGTCGTTTGCTTGATGGTAAGCCATACGCCAGCCCATAACATTAACAGCACCACACAGAACTTTGTTTTGCAAAATTCTTGTTTTCTTTTAATGTAATACGGTCTCGTCGCGTTGACATAATTTTCATCATACTCCATGAACGTAGACTCTAAGCTCTTATCCAATTATTCTAATATGTTCGACAGCCTCTGTGGTGTAGTGGTTGGGCAGGTCAGACCATTACTCATAGTCATATACCACGGAGGTTGCGGGTTCGATTCTCGCTACGGGAAAAAATATTGTGCACAGAAAAGAAAACCGCAAACATTTGTTCCTTATCCGTGTTGTAATACCATGATCCTCGCAGTTTCTCGTTTCTTAAATACAGGATTATTCGTTGGTGTAGAGATTAATAGCACCCGCTGGCTGTAGGCGAGAGGTCTGGGACTCGACTCCCGTCCCTAGTTATATGTAGCATAATTCTAATTTTCGGTAAGTTATTGCTTACCTACATAATAATATACAAATTTATATGGTGACATAACAAGCCAAAGGTGAAAGTAGAAATCTAGTCGAGTAATCACTATAGGCACTAGGAATAGTAAATTATAAAAAAAAACGCCCAACGATCACATACATAGATCTTGGCCTCTAACTAGGATTCCCTGTATCTAGGGAACCAGAAACTATGAGGACCATGGTCCCATAGCAACCAAACACGAAACAGGCATAAATAATATCTACATATATCGTCCCCTTACTGCACAAACCAACTAAGTGCGCTTTTTAACAAATATGAGTTACGAATACCATTAGAATCTCCTCTTCAAGAACTACAGACTAATGTTTAAATATTAAAAAGCGCACTTAGTTGGTTTTTGCATTAAGGGACGATATAAGCAGAAAATTCCAGGCATAAAAGTGAATTCAATACTTACCATATTTGTAAGCAGTCTTCGCCCATAATTACGATGGTGTTAACCATGTACTGTCTTAAAATAAAGTAACATTGAATTTAAATAATGTACATCATGTTGGCGTGCAATAACTAAATAAAAATAAATAAATAAATTACTGTCTTATAAACCTCAAATACCCCGTGGAAGCTGATTTTTCCCTCCCGTCAACAATCTATTTGCGGCCGCTGTCCGCAGATTCAATTTATCTTGGCTCAAAATTAAATCGTCGCGTCGGCGCGTCTCGGAGGCAATTCATTCTGCCCGCTGGAGGTTTGCGGCTTGTTTTCCACTTATGAACGTGTAGACCTGAACTTGGATGGAATGAGACGACTTTTACTAGAAATAGTTATTTTTTTATAAAAGTGCGATATTGGGAAATGGATACTTCTTCTTCTTAGCGAGTCGATCCTTCGGCTTAATATTTTTTTGGCCCAGTACTCCGCCACAAGCACAGCATTGTCCGTGGCATTGTACAGGTCCTCGCGAGTACAGGTAGCGGGACACGCAGGGCAAGACAAAAGGTGTGCCATTGTCTGGGGAGAGACACCGCACTGCATCCGAGCTGTAGCCCCACCTACACAAGTTTTCCTTGCTGCGGCCGACTTGGGTCCGAAGTCTATTTTTAGTTCACGGAAATCAAAATTGGTGATACTGTAGGGTATGTCTCCTGCCAAAGACTTAGTCGCGCCTCGGAGGTATCTTCATCTATTGGTAACGGAAGGACCTCTTTAATAAAGCTACGCCGACATTTAAGCCTTGGAGGCACGGGAATGTGGTGGAGCATGGGATGCCGTGGGTCCACTAATTTTAAATATATATATATATATAACTAGCTTCGTCCAGCGGTTCCACCCGCGCGTGACAAATTTCGGGATATAATACATAATTATATATTTTATTCCAGGATCTAATATATATATTTTTATAATTCCATCAAAATCCACTCAATAATAGTTTTTGATTGATTGAATGGCTCCAGTGAAATCTAAAAACGCAAACAGCACCATTACTAATAGTTCGAAAACCAAACCGAAACCTTTCCCATCCCTCTTCTGCTGTTCACTTAGAATTTGAAGAGTGAATAAATAAAAAAATAATAGAATTATTAATTTTTAGAACAAAAGAATTTTACTTACGCGCTATTTTAAATTAAAATAATGTGGCTGCATGCATTTTTGCTAGCTTTAAAAAGTTGATTCATTGTAAGGCCTAGGTAAAAGTGCCGCTTTAATCCGTCTCTACGCAGCATTTACGACGCACTTTACGAGCATCAGAAGTGAAAAATCTATTTCTAAATTGCTATTTATTGTATGCCTATACATAAAGAGTGCAGTGTCCTTTATATTAAAACCCCGAAAATGTAATAAATATTAAAAACGTCAACGTCTTTATCTTGTCTAGACAACGCAATAAAGTTCACTGCATTTTGCTGTCAAAGAATTAACAAAACAGAAGATATGCTAATAAAAATGATGTATTTTACAATTTTAATGTGCATTAAGCATAGTAAAATTGAACCCTTCTTAGGTTCGTTTTAGGTACATATTTCAGTAGCGATGTTAATTGTATGTACTAGTCCATTTCGGGTGCGCTGCCAACTGGTCTGATACGTTGCATTTGGGCTATATCTGCATTCGATCCTACCATAAATGCAAAAGTCTGTGTATGTGTGTGTGTGTGTGTGTTTGTTACCACATAACTCTAGAACGATTGAATGGATTTCGATGAAATTTGGTAGGTATGTAGGTCCTGGAATAGGACTTAGATTATCAATCAATCAATCAAAATCTCTTTATTCAATTTTGCCATCACAGACGCACTTATGAACGTCAAATTATCAGCATGACTTTACCACCGTATCGGAAAAAGAAATAACTACTCAGAAAATTCGGCAAGAAACAGAGGGGCATTTTTTTTAGAGATTTTGTTACATTTTTTTTCGTTTTATGCAACGTTATGTTTCTTGTGTACCAGTTGGCTGCTTTGCTGAAGTGGAATGTTCCAAGCATTTTTGACTTCTATATAATAACGCACAGTATAGTGTGCTTTTCTTATGAGAACAGTCTTTACGCGTAATTTGAATTTACTGTCTGTGAGCTCCATTATACATTTTGGAGTTTTATTATAAAAACATACGCAGTTGCCCATGAAGGGCTTATTCGTTTTGTCAGTCTAAACCTAGTTACAATAAACCTATTTTTATTTCTAGTGTTTATGTTATGATGATCACTATTATGTATTCACTGGTTTTGACATTTTAACCTAAGCGGCCCCAATACTTCCAGTATTGGGTTCCCGCTGAGTAACACTTCTCTGCCAGTCAGAAATGTAGGTACATATTGTCAAAACGACACCATTGTAATTGCTAGAGTGGAAACTTCCACTTTAGTTTAATGGGTCTGAGTTAAAACTTCATTTAGAAAGGGATCTGACAGGTGGTAAACTTTAGAAAGGGTGTGCATGTGTGTGTTTGTTACAACTCATAACAACTCAACGGAATTTCAATTAAATTCGGATTTTCAAGAAAATTGGTATGAAATTTACTTTAGTCCTGGAATAGGACAAAGGATACTTTAATCCCCGAAAATGAACAATTCCTAAGAGAACCGCGTAAACCTAATTGGCCACCTACCTACCTACCTAGGACCAGGTTGTCTGAATGAAATAAATGAATTTTATTTTATTTCTTATATATTTTTTTAATTCTTCGCGGACGGAGTCGCGGATATCAGGTGGGTATATAAGTAAGCCGGAAACCTCAAAATTTTCAGTTTTTTGTTTCTTTTTTTGGCAATTTCATTACGTACTCTTGTCTTCGACAAGAATCTGCATGAAAATGGATGACGTTTATTTACGGCATCCCTCAAAGATAAATTTAAATTAGAAAAAATGTAATACAAATAATAATTTTGTATATTTTTTCAATCATTTATTTTGGCATCACTTATGGTCGGGGTGATGTCGAGATATAATGTCTTGTTCAATTGTTCTTTTATTTCTCGAGTGGGTGTGTGTGTCTCTGTCTTGACAAAGACACCCACACTATAATATATCCGGTCTGGTCCAATAATATAGTTGGAAGTGATTTATTCCTATTTTTCGTGGCGCCTACGCCTTCACCCAAATGACATTCATAATCATATCGATGTGTTCGCACTCATTGTGATATCGGCAGTCGGAAAAAATATTCATTTTGTATACACAGATAAACCATTATTCGTATAAATACTCAGTGCAATTGGAGCCACCTGTGCTAGCGATATATTCAGATACCTACACGGAATAAACAATATTTATTCATATCGCATAACTGTGGATGAATAACTGTTGAGCATTGTCGAACAAATATTTTGAAATTTACCGAATTTTGAAACAACAATTAGGTATATATTATGGAAACCGAGTACAACCTTGTCGCTCCATCGAACATGCCTCTACAACTCAATAACAAGGGATTTCCACCATCAAGCAGTAGTGTGCATACATTATTGTGCACAGCATTTCTGATTTAATTTTTCCGATACGATGATAATTTGACGTTCATAACTGCGTCTGTGATGCCAAATATGAATAAAGAGATTTTGACTTTGACTTTGACTTTGAATGTATCTAGCAACTAGCAAAATTACCAGATTTTTGATCGAGCATATTCGTTCGTGCCATTGGGCTGGAAGACCTCGTCCGACAAAAGATTCCATTAGAAATCTAATATTTCTAGTCTCGTGGGAGTCATTTTATTTTGTAATATCATTTCTAAGCTTTGTATCGAATAAAATAACTACTAAAGTCTACAAAGTATTATGTTTACTACCTACACTTCATGAAGACATTTTCAAATTAATAAAATCCCGTCGTATAAATCAGGATAATATAACGTAGAAGCAGAGAATCACTAAAGACCAAGTTGGGCGAAATAAAGCGCCAAACTATAGAAATATTCACTCTCATATAATTTATTTACATTAATAATTGAATAATATGTTAATACTAAATAGTTACATTTCACAAATTTCAATCTAATCAACATATAAATACAACAAATAATAGAATAAATAAATTAGAACCTGAAGGCAATTCTCGCTCAGTATATCTCTTAGCTAGAGAAACAATATTTATTTTCGCCTCTCGCATACCCATAACAATCGTGATCGTGACCAAATGTGTTCTTATATTCGAAATAAAGACGAAAATATATATCAATATTAATATCTTTATCGTAAATATAATCTCTACTAGGTAAGAACTTTGCTAGTTATCTATATGAAAGATGAGAAAGAATTTCTAGTGACTCGATTTTTTTTCAATATATATCCGACAAGATTTCAAAGAGCGGCCTCATTATCATATTCACACAACAATATTTGCAATCGATTGTTTGCGATCAGAAAGGAGCGTCCGTAACAAGGCGATAAGTGCTCTTTCGCGCTCATTTTGTATACTTTCCCTTTTTCAATAAATTATCAAGGAGGGTATTCCGCTCTTCGAAATATGAGGCTTATTTTGCGAAAATGTTTGTACACGCGATATTTTTCCGCCGTAACTAGGAGGTCCAGCCGTGGTTATAGCGAATAGACGAGGCGTACATAAATATTTAATTTATCCATTACGTAGAGTAAAAGCTATTCCAACCAAAATACGTGTTCATTATAAAACATATACTTATTGAATTACTGGACATACGCTTGAAAGACGTCGCGAAGCTGATGAGGAGTGATTTTGCAAAACCAAGTTCTGGCTGATGCACCAATTATTAAGAACGTATGGTTTACCATCAAGTAAAGGCCTACTTGTATCCCCACTTAGTTACAAATAAAAGTTACCCCACTTTTGAGCTTCACCACAATTAAGTCAGGAATATCTAAATACCAGCTAAATGTCTACAGAAAATGATTTTCAATATTATCAGCTGTAGGTAATGAGATGGCATTTTCATTAACAGCAAGTATTTGCAGTGAATGTTTATGCAGAATTCAGGTGGAGCGTTATTTCGCCACTGCAGACCATTCCTGTGGCTTTGGCTATTTAGAATTTGTTATGACTCGAGCAACAATTTGGTTGAAATCGTTTCTGTGAAATAATCAGAATTACTGAAACTACTACTAACAAACTTATTAATTAGTAAAGACTCTTGAACAGCATTCGAGGTAGTCTTCATCTAGGCCGACCCGCGTCCGCTGTCCGCTTACAGTATGACTGAACCTCACAAAGGGGTGAGCTATCCACGTTCAGATAGGATGACATGACACGTGCCGAATCTCTCTTAATACTAGCATCATGTAGGAATTCTAAACTAGCGGTATAATAATATAGATCTAGGAGGTCCACGCTCTGAATCCAGCCCGTGAGCTGGATTCAATATCTGCTTACAATGTGACTTGCATTAAAGAAAGGAATGAGCTGCCCTCAATCAGGGGAGATGGCATGACATGTGCTGTATCTATCCATAGATACATCATACATAGATATATCCATAGAGACTAGAGACTATGTTACCCTTGACTGGTAGAGATGTTGTTTATCAAAGTGATAAACGCTCGCTATTACTTGTTACAAGCTTTTATTTAACGTGCAATGTATACTGTATGTTTGTGCGGGTGGAATCTTGCAAGCTGAATTAGAACCACTTCCTCTTATCCTACGGAGTTGAAATTTTGCATACTTGTCAAAGTCCGATGACAGTGTAATATTATGGTAACAGCCAGCTAATCTGATGATGGAGATGGAAGTTGGGCAATGGAACTCTTTGAAGGATAATCATAAACTATATATATATTAATCTGCTTGCGGTTCCGATTACGAATTTGTTAAAAGCTTGTCTTGAAAATTTTCAACAGAAAACTTATGATTCTTTAGTTTAGGCTTTCTTACAAGGTATACTATAGATTCAGAGATCAACGATCTGAATCCCGCTACCCGCTTGCAGAGTGACTGGCCTTCATAAAGGGGTGAGCCACCCGCAATCAGGTGGGATGACATGACGCGTGCCGTATCTCTGGAGCTAGAGGCGTGGAGCCAGAGGCCGTGTTACTCGATATATTGACGTTGACGCGGACGCGGTAATTAGGATATTTTATGCTGAACGATTTCCTTCATATATCAAGTTCTAGATTTTGGCAGGCTTTAAGTACATTGTTTCAAACTGTCTGCCAATATTGGTTATAAATTGTCTGTTGGTTTGTTGCTGTGTTGTATACGTATGTAATCTACTGGTATTTTTACTTCGATAGCCGCTAAATGACACGAAATTCATTAATTTTAAACTTTAATAACTACTTATTAAATAAATGATTTTGTAAACAATAACTATCATAGGTTGTTAATTTTACTATTGCTCTATCTTATTTACATAATTTCATCAATTATTGTATATGGTGTCATTTTTTTTTTATATACTTACCTATTGTTATATCGCGTGTCAATCGCGAGTCAGTTTACCAGTGACAAATGTTTATGTACGGATAAACTGGGTTTCTGACCAATTCGGACGAATTCACCCCTAAACTAACTTATTTAGGTATTATTTATTTAACAATCCCATAAATGAATAGATCTTTCGCAAAAATATTCTCTTCGGCCTTAAAAACGCCTAACTCAGGGTGAGTTGGGTATTCCTACCATACAATAAATTAATCTTATTAATATTGTGTGTAACTGATAACAATGTCCCTTAAGCGGCCTTTGATCCTAAGGATAAAATGGAGAAGGGATTGTATACTACAAATTAAATTAAAGGCACTAAAGGTATATACTATAGGTATAGCAAAATATAATCGAAACAAACGAGTTTAATACTTGGTAATAAATTGAAGTAACTCGATTAAATTACAACGAAATGCCTAAAAGCAGTCTAGGAATAGCCATAGCATTGCTAAACATTATTAAACATTGACGAGACCAAATACATTTTTATTTTTCTTTATTAAAGAATAACGGTCAAAAAGGTTAAAGAACCTTTTTGACTTTTTGGCGGGAAGTAAAAAGCACAGAGGTCTGGAATAACCAAGGAACACTAGAAGTATGAATTTATGAAACCTGAATAATGTAACATTTGACGCTGGCTAAATGTACAAGCTCTGCGATGCCAAAAAAACTAGCTTTGTTATGTTTCGATAAAATGTAATGACTCCTATAAATTGTTTGACTACGGCTGACTGCACAAACCTTGCCAAATTAATTAATTAGCAAAAAAACCAGCTAAACCATAAACAAAACAAAACAAAAGACCATAACATTTTTCATTGGCCCTCGACATATTCAATACTTTACGCTACACCGCACCATTGCCATTACGGACAGTCCATACACCCGTTCGCATATTTTATTACCATCGCCTCTGACACCATTTTCTGTGACGTTTTACATATAAAGGCAATTTACTTGTTTTAGAACCCGACACCTGCGTGCTCAAATAAATGTTTCTGCTTCAGTAAGAAAGTAAAAACCTACCTCGTGTGTTTGTCGTATTTTGCAATGGATTTAAAATTTATGAAAGTAAAGGAGTTTTATGTGTTAGGTAGAATGAAGTGTGAATATGTGTTCCAAAAACGTTTTTTTTGTGTATTTGTGCATTTGAGAAAGCTTCTTGGTTTATTTTAAGCAAATGTAACACTTTTTATCAATTAGGGTCGTTTAAATTTTCAACAAATCCTCATGGCAATTTATACTGTTTGTAATTTGGTAACATAAAACATATTGCAGTATCGACTACTTTGAGTATCGATATCCAGTAACTCTAGAATACTCTAGATACTACGCGGCGTGACCTTCTATTAACTTAGGTACTCATTCCAAAATTCATGGTAAGATTCATGGTGAATTCTCTAACGGAATACTTATTTCCTTCTAATTACAACCTAGGCCTCTTATAGACAAGAGTGAATAAGCATCTCATGGGAAAACGTACTCCACCTTAGACCGCAACTAACCATCAGGTGAGCTGCTATCAAACGTGAGCCTATTTATCATAAAAAAGTTGACGAGTTTCAATTTGTCCTTCGTGCTCCGGCTTCCAGCGAAGTATAAAGAGACGTTCCTGGCTCCTGAGTTTTGGCCCGAAGGCATAGTATACCGGCGCTACAGGGAGGCGAAGCCGAAGTTAATTCCCTAATCGTAGCTTTAGTGTTTATACATTGTATATATGCTTATCTGTAGGTATATATATTGTGGGCCTCTGGTAATCTGAAAGAAATTAATTTAATATTATTATTAAAAAAATATGCGCTAAGTTCCTCCTAATAAAAAAGTCAAAAAGTTTTTACTCTTTGAAAAGAGAGCGTCATTCATAATAAATAACCGAAATTCGTCCCACCACGTAGGGTTCAGGACATTTTGGAAGTCCTTCTTGAATGAGATCAAGTCGCGACGTACTCCGCGAGCGTAAGTTCGCACTTAACAGACTTTTTACTGAATGAATGATTTATTTATTTATAAGAATATGGTACAATAGGTCTTAAATAAAATTTATACATTTTCAATATTCTACCGTTGTCGGTGTATAAATGTTGGGCAGGCATACAAAAAATTATGTTAACACTAAATACTGATTAGAATTATCTTTAAAGGTACCCTCTGTAAACGAGATGATCGTGCCTTCGTTATATCATAGTATAATTTCATTATACTTATGTTCGCGAGCATAACAAATGTAGCATTCTTCTTTATGAACGACAAAAACTTATGAAAAATTGCTAATTTCTGTTCTTTTTTGTTACAGTGCATATCTCAAAGATGACTTCGCTGTGCTACCTTATTTGGAAGCTGGATTTAACAGGGTAAGCACCAAAAAAAATCTACCATTATTTTTCATATCTGCTTTTACGTCAACGTAAAAGATGCATGCTCTTGACGTACACGTGAACGTTCTAAAGAAAGCACGTAAAAGTCAATGGCACGGGTAGGAAAAGCTTGTGTTTTAAAGTTAAATGAGCCGGTAAAGTGACGAATATCAAAAATATAAAAAAGAATAAGTGAAAAATGCAAGGAAAAAATCTTATAGCCGTGAGCGACGGACATAAGGGCCAATGTAGTATAAAGCAGTTGATAAAGGAGCGTTTTAGTAATTTTTGTAAAGTGATGGAAAGTGTTGTTTATTTTTACTCTTCGCATGATAATATTAATTTCATTTTAGATTCATTGATTCTCAGTGGATACAAGATCATGTAAAAATAACATATATTAAATAAAAAAAAAGACGTGTGGCACTCGGAGACTGCCGCGGTAAAGCTATTGCATAGCATTCGGAGTGGGGGGTGTTAGGTTATTTTGGTTGCGGAATTTCTGGATTCGGTCTCCACGCTCAAGGCCCGCGATAGAAGCTATGCAATAGCTTAATAAAAGTAAATAATTATATTTTATACTTGACACTGGCTACTAACTGGCATAAAACGTGCGAAACCATAATGTATAATACAATACAAAAACTCTTTATTGTATACCAATTTACAAAGAAATAGACATTAACGCAGTCCTTAACTATGGCAGTACAGTAAGGCGGTTTTATCGCTTGAAACGATCTCTTCCAGACAACCTTGGATGGACACTGTAGGAAGAAGAAGTAGACGGCGGTGTACAACAAACTTTAATAAACTAAACACCTATGTTTTTTTTCTATATTAGCGAGTGATGAGACGAGCAAGTCGCTCGCCTGATGGTAAACGCCACGTCTGCCAATAACAATTGCAATTCCACGCAAAACTTAATACCATAAAAAAGCACAGCGCAGGACTGCATTGCACGCTTATCATCACGAGACTCAGATATTAAGTCTCATATGCCCAGTAATTTCGCTGGCTACAATGCCCTTCAAACCGAAACACAGTAAAGCTTGCGCACTACTGCTTAGCGGCACAATAACTGGCAACGCTGTGGTACCTACCCAAAAGGCCTCCGGCATACGAGAGACCTACCTCGAGTAAAATGTACATAGTCATACATACATGCTAATATTTACATTCTAATACACACAAAAACAAAAATATTATTATTACCTATTGTAGGGTTACATATTTAAATTAACTGACAGAGAACGGAAAAATATGAGAAACGGGGACTTAACGTAAGCTACGGGAGAGAAAGGTTCTCATCATTGATGAAGGTTGGATCATTGATCTGGGGTGAGACGCTGTTGAGGAAGCCTCACGAGTAGGTGGCCATATAAAAGGCCCACTCGCCACTGTCAACCGCCTAAGGAAAAGGCTTACTGGTCGCTGCAGACCGCCACATACACCTGTGGTGGTTCACCTGTACCATCTATCGCCGGAGCATCAATCAACGTTACCCTAGAATAAAAGGTTGCATCCGTCCCCTTGATTGGGAGGAGTGAGATTATTTACGTTCTCATTTTCCTCTAACGACAGGCTGAAGAAGCTTTCCTTTTCCCTACAGCAGCAGCAGTAACGATGTTTTTTATTAATGTATTAAAAGTGTATTATTAAATAAACCTAATTTATCATTACAGCTTCCCAGTTCCTCTCTCTCTTCTAGAAAAGGTACTGTACGTGCGGAGGTCATAGGTAGAGCTAGCCGGGGGACCTCCGTTTCGTTACACTATGTACCTAGATCTGCAGAGTATACGACAGAATATAGTCAATGACGTAGGATGAATGCCTATGAAAAAAAGTAGGT
The DNA here is from genome assembly GCA_951640565.1 of Petrophora chlorosata. Lineage (NCBI taxonomy): Eukaryota > Metazoa > Arthropoda > Insecta > Lepidoptera > Geometridae > Petrophora > Petrophora chlorosata. Next base: position 5,828,172 of record OX621205.1, on the reverse strand, counting down.
CCATAGGCGACGTGACTGCTTCCAGGCGGGCCATCTGCTTGCTTTACGTAAAACGTGTCAAAACAAGCCGAGACATAACCTAGAAAATAAAAGAAAATCCATTTATTCGGCACACAAAAGCGACAAACAAAAAATAAAACTTAAATAATATATGTGCCGAATGGGCTCAGCTCAGCATAAAATGCCGAGAGTTTTACACAACTCGGCGCTGATTTTTTTTATAGGAACAGTGAAAAATTGACTGTACTTATAAATATAATTTCTATAATTAAATATCTATAATTACTTATACATTTAAAAAATATCCTACAAATAACGATATTACACTACATATAATAAACATACACACACACATATATATGTTATTTTATTATTTTACTCACTTGTATTGTGATGTATTATATAAGTATAAATATAAATAAAACCTAATTTATTTTTATTTTATCTTACCCGTACAAAAGTAAAAGAAATTACGTTGCTTTCCCTATAAGGCCTTACACTCCGAACCGTGATGAATTACTCCCAAGGCGGTTAATATCTCCGTAAAATATTGCTTTATGTCCGGCCAATGTTTTTCACGTTTATCTTATTGGACAATAAATTTTGCTTTACCTTTGTAATTACTTTATATTTGATTTTAAAATACGCTAAATGCATCTTTATTACTTTTTAAATGAATGATAATATAATCCTTATATTCATTTGCGGTATCAAAAGACGAAAGGATTAAAAGTTTCATGCAAAAATAAAAGACTAACGAAAATAATATCTGACAAATTAAATAATAAAATATTTAAAACCCATTACAATAATTATGCTAAAATATTAAAAAAATGTATCAAACAGTCAAAAAGAATAAATTACATAAATACTATGAAAGCGTCTAAAAACAAAACCAAAACTATGTGGAGCATAATTCGAGGCGTTGCCAAGCACGATAGTGCACAGAAAAAGCATAACAACATAACACTAGAAGTTGACAACAACAAAGTAGTCGCGCCAAAGTCAGTGGCTGATGCATTCAATGACTACTTCGCGTCTGTCGGCGAACAGAGCCCGAACGCCACTGGGGCAGCGAGCAGTCGTTGGGTGCACGAGTCCTCAATTAACTCGATTTTTATAAAACCGGCCAGCGAGCACGAAGTGTTTATCATCATAAAACGAATGAGTAATAAGTGCAGCTTCGGTGAGGATGAACTACCGCCTATACTAATAAAACAATGTGCACGGGAACTTACCTCACCTTTAGCTACTTTAATAAACCAATCCCTTGACGAAGGATGTTTCCCGGATAAATTAAAACTAGCAAAAATTAGACCGATTCCGAAAAAGGGTGGCAAGTCTGAGAGCCCTAGTAACTACAGACCAATAGCGCTCTTATCGACAATTTCAAAAATCTTTGAAAAGGTAATGTCGAGTCGTATTTATAATTACCTAGAAAAATTTAACATACTACATACAAATCAATACGGGTTTAGACAAAATTGCTCAACAACACTTGCTGTTTATAAATATGTACAAGAAATTTACAACTACATTAACGATAAAAAATATGCAATAGGGTTATTTCTAGATATGACCAAAGCTTATGACAAAGTTTCACACAAATTACTATTAAAAAAAATCTACGCGTCGGGTATTAGAGGAACAGCCTATAATTGGTTCCAATCTTATCTAAAGGACAGACAGCAATACGTACAGATTGAACATTACGATGCGGCCAAGAATGAAATGTGCGAGGTAAAATCAGATACCAGAATAATAAATAATTCAATTCCTCAAGGTAGCGTGCTAGGATGTGTACTTTTTTTAATCTACATTAACGACTTGCCAAAAATAATAGATGTCCCAAGTGTCCTATTTGCAGACGATGTCTCACTACTCTTTAGCAGCAACTCAAAACTTGACTACAATGCATTTAAACCCTTTTCTGACACAAAGCAATGGCTTGAGGACAATAATTTAGAAATAAATCTGAAAAAAACAAAATTTTTACAGTTCCGAACCCACCAACGAAAGCCCTTAGATCTAAACACTATAAACCACAACTTAAAAATACAAGAAACAAAAGAATTCACATTATTAGGACTAACACTAGATACAAACTTGAATTGGAAAAAACATGTCGAGAACATTAAAACGAAACTTGCAAGATTTACCTATGCATTGAGTGTTCTCAAGTCAAATACCAATTACGAAACCGCATTATCATCTTACTACGCCTATGCATACTCTTGGTTAAATTACGGTATAATCCTCTGGGGTGAAAGTACAGATTTTACGGATCTATTTATAATGCAAAAGAAATGTATACGGATTTTAGTTAATATTAAGCCACGAGAAAGTTGTAAACCATATTTTATAGACAAAAAAATACTAACCCTACCATGTCTGTACATCCTACAGATATGTCTATTCGTACGGAAATATCGTACTTTCTTTAAATCAAATAGTGAAATTAATGAAAATTATAATAGAAGAAATCGCAACAAACTAAAGTTACCTACAACAAATTTACAAATATTAGGAAAAAGTCCAAATTTTAGATTAGTATCAATATACAACAAAATCCCTGAATACCTAAAAAACGAAACTAGATACAACGTATTCTGCAGAAAACTTAAATCTTATCTAATTAAAAAATGTTATTATTCCGTAGATGAATTCAAAACTGACAAGCATGTGGAAAAAAATGACTCAATTCCGTGACACTATACTGACATATAAAATATACTGACTTTAATAAAATATAAATCAATATAAATTAAAATGACTAAATGTACTCTCGCACTGACTTGCAAACGCCCTTACAGGGCTCATGTACCAACATAAGATGTAATTTAAGACCTACATGATAAATATATGTACATGAATGCAATTAATAATAAATAAATAATAAATAATAATAAATAATAATAATAATAAAGACAAACAGGTTGGTTTTAGGATGGCTTTAGTCAGTAAAAATACATTACTATATTGTCATAAGAATAAGAATTATGTTATTATCTTATTTAAACCTTCTTATGAAATAGCAGTTGTGTGTATCACATTATGGCGCTGAAAAGGTTAATAATTTTATATTTATGCGTTTTACTTTACTATAAAAGGTAAATGACCTCTACATTCTACAACCTCGACACAAGATAAACACAGTTTTATACATACTAGCTGCACACCACCATGCACATTGTCCTTTTCCTGGAACTAAAAACCCAGTAGTTAGTTAGTTATTAGTTTAGTAGTTTTAACAAATATCCATCCGCACAAATCTTAGCATTATACATTTCTCACATCAATTTTTTTATAAAATTTCTCTTATTATTAGTAGGATCTGGTCATATCGTATCTACAAATGATGTCAAGTCTAATTAATTTTTGCCTTTAATTTCCACTTTAAATGAATCGTTTGATGAAACATTCCTTCTCTTGAACGACTCGTGAAAACTGTCACGAACAGAAAAGCTTCTATATTTTTATTTAACGTAATTACTGCCACGGAAACATATTTCAACTGCAAAATTAAGGCCAAGAAAATAAGTCTGCAACGTCATTATGCAAATGCGACCGCAATCGTTGCTTTCACGTTCTGCAGCTTCAATAACAGACTAGCGGCCGACTCAAATTACCTGTGAATAAGAACGAATGCATTTATGTAAATGGGCCACTTACGTCTATGTCGCCTCTAGTCTAATAGAATGCAACGTCCTCAATAAAGGACCTACTCATTATAAATTCGCTAGTCTACGCCTCCCACTGAATTCGTATCACCTGAATTGCTAATTGTCTTGGTAAATTGATAATGCTTCTTCGTGTTAAACTCCGCCACCAGCGTTTTGTTTTCACTTATTCGTGCGAATGGTTTTACGTATATCTATTGTTTATGTATCTGAGTGTGAATAGTTGTAGATTTTACCAAGAATATGTTCGTTTCACACGTTTTTGTTGAAATGTGTGGGGTGTGTCGGGTGTATGCAAAGTTGCAATCATAAACTATAACATATCATAACCCTTGACTGCGTGTACCGGATATTTCCACTCATGGAGCATTAGCTTGTTTCACCTTATGCATATACTCCAGTGTGGTATATTATGACCCATACTCTATGAGTGAAGGCCCGTGTTCCAGCTATGAAAAAGTGATAATTTGATGACGATGATGATATATTCTTGCATTTGCGTATGTTATAGTAAAGCAGATCTTACGGATCATAGTTCATATTCTGCAGCACTCGTAGCGTAGCTCGCCTAGCCGTTCGTAAAAGATCTGTCATCGCCGTAGTTACTACTTTGATGGGGGACCGTTTGTGTGGTATTTACATATGAGGGCATGTTAAGCCGTCGGTCCCGGTTGTTTTCTTAGGGCAATAGTTGTTAGGCCAAGTCGGAGACCTTCGGGTGGTCAAACTCCAACACCAAGGTTGGCCACACACCTATCAGAGAATATAACCAGACCCCCGACACTCCATACAAATTCGCCGAGCTAACTGTCTAGTACTACTACTGGCGCACCGGCCTGTCCGCACACGTTTTGTGTGTGTGCGTAATTATTGTAGGGATGAGCTAATACGAATCGAGCGCGACAAGGACAACGCTATACGTAAGCAACCTAAGTGTTTCTCTTTCACACCTACTATCGCTTGGCTGGGAGACGCGAAAAACCAAAAAATCTTCGATTCTTATTTGTTTAAGTGGTTTCTTTGCATCCATAAACAACAATAACGAACTATTTTAAAAGAGATAGGCAGACTTCCTTCAGTCAGGTCAGGTCCTGGTCTGCTCCACCGTCTTCAGCCGTTCTCCGTGTTTTTCTCAATATGTTTCGTCTATATGTCAAAGTCAATTACCTAGTCAGCCGGTCTGCTGTAAAGCAGGTCGTCGTCGTCATCCAAAAAGGTCATAACAACCTCAAATAGAATCAATTGATCGCACATATAAAATAAACATTTGAATCTCACTTATTAGTCATTCGCAGCGAGCGGTGACAACCGAGTGACGCAAGCACGGCATTGCCCATTTTTTCATCGGTTTGTTGCGGGTGACGACAAATTAGCGGGGGGGTAGGAGTGTCGCTTCTTTACGTAGTAATATTTAGTTTTCTTTGATATAACTACCTACGTACACCTACGAGTATATACACGAAGGAAAAAGAAGTTCACAAACTCTTTACTGGCTAATTACAAACGTGTTTCTACATCTGCCTCTGCAGTGGTGATTTATGTTTCAAGGGGAAATATGCAGACTTTATCCATGTACTCCATGGTTGCAGCCTACAACCGTTCTATTCATGTCGGACAAGCTTCAATAACAGACGTCTAGTCGACTGAATTACTTCTGAATAGAATTGCGTTTATGGTAATAGCTCACGACTGCGACAGGCAGCGTCTAATCCTTGTTGAAAAGGCTGACATGAGGTAAATTACGTAGTCTTCATTTTTTTTATTGACAGCGTTTTATTCCATTGTGACTATTTTGTATGTTAGCTTATCGAACTAATTTTGTAAATACGTAGTAGAAGTTTGCGGTCGTCATTTAGTCGTTGATTTGTCAGTTTTATAACTCTATTATGAAAACACAGAAGTCCATATTAATTTACATCTGCTGAGACTCGAATTTTCCATACAAAAGGCTTTCAAGATCATTAAACGTGTATAGTTATCGAAAATTTAAAATTACGGGGAATTGCAAAAATAATAAGTTTTATGCACTCAATAGTTTTGTTTGGATGTGTACTTGAAAAAGTACAAAACTACATACAGATATATACACATCGCCTAACATGCCGCCTTGCGCCACCTATAGCGATAAAAAAAAGTGTGCGACCACTAGCCAGCAGCGACCTCGATCTACACACAACACGAAACGTATTTTGGTTTATTTCTATAGCACTGCGTCCATTATCACTACCACCCGCCAATTTTATCCAAACTTATTCATGCAGTGCAGCGGCCGCTGCCACCAGCTTACGTGAATAGTGAACTTGCGACCATTCGCTGCGGGCCAGTCGACGCGTACCTTAAAAGGCCGTTCCCCTCCAAGTCTATGAATTTTAATGTGGTGACTTTACATCGTGATTCAGCTTGAATTTGCAGACTGAAAAACACACTGATTAAATCAGAAAGTTTTTACAACATCAATGAATGGGTATATTTTTTCTGTTGAACGAAGATCTCTCCGTACCTAATTCAATGTCTGCCAGCCTTAATAAATAAGTTTTAACAAGGCCTTTAAATAACTTTGCTTTTAACGTATTGGGAACTTTTAGTATTGTTTGAATTTAATAGTCTTGTTAAACTTTACAAGTCCAAAGTGCATCGTATAACGTAAGCACTTTAGATGATAAATGACAAAATAAAAAAATAAATATAAATGACAAAATAAATGATAAAATAAATGACTTATAAATTATTTATAAATGACAAAATAAATGACTTATAGTTAAGTGCAGATTTTGCACGCTCGCTCTAAAAACGGTGAAGGAAAACATCGTGATGAAACCCGCTTACGCGCTTTGGAGTGGTAGGCTCTGGCCGTGGTTGTAATACCACCCACCGAACAAAGCCATGCCGTCAAGCGACCTAGTCGTGTTTCGGGATGATGTTCGGTGAACCATCGGGGAGACGGGTCTGAGCAGCCGCTCAACTGCCGTCTCTCTCTAGATCTATGTGCTCCATCTTAGGCCACATCATCGCTTCACATCAGGCGAGATAGTGGCCAAACATAGATCTATAAGGCGTAAAAAAAAATGTTAATTAACTAATTGGTCTACATTAAAAGTTCGTCAGAACTCAGACGGTTTACGAGTATATGAATAACAGACGGCGACTTTATGTTTTTCGATTAAAAGCATGGTTTCAAGGAAGCGACACACAGTTAATGCATATTTTGACAGCTTCTGTGGTGTAGTGGTTGGGCAGCTCAAACCTATAAAGTAATATTTAGTTTTCTTTGCTAATACACCGCTGAGGTTGCGGGTTCGATCCCGTGAAGGGACGAATGTTTGTGCAAAGAAAAAAAAAGCGCAAGCATTTGTTTGGTATCTGGATGTTGTGGGACCATGGTCCTCATAGTGCTTGGTTCCCTAGATACAGGAAATCCTAGCTAGGGGCCAGGATCTATATATGTGATCATATTTAATAAATTGTAATTAAATTTTGGCATAACACTGGCATTACGTTACGTGGAGCTCAAAAACAGCAACACAATACAATAATACTTTATTAAAACACACAGGGACAAAATAGTCAACATAGTCAATAAACAGTGGGTACAATGGGCGGCCTTGTTGCTATGCGCAATTTTTTACAGGCAACCTTTGGATGGACAGGAATTCAATGCAATCAGCAATGCTGAGTCTCTAACCCTTTCGGCAACTTTAGGCAACTATGTAACTATCATTACTATCTCCATTTTTATATGTACTTATAACATCACATATGAGTGTGCTTACTAATCAGTAATCATTAGGCGTTTATTCAAATGCCTCATCTATTTATATTTTATTTGATTTTATTTATGGCGCTACTGCATACCTATCCTAATGTTATTTGCAGAACTCATTGCTAAAGAGCCGTTCCTTCTTAAAGACCCATTTTCGAGGAAGCAACAGGCAGGAAAAGCAATATGCCGCAACAGCAGACGGCACAAATTTGTAGTATTCATTTGCATAGTATAAAGGTTTTGAATGTCGTTGCCAAGTACTATTAGTTTTCTGTGCTAGAAGTGTAGTGTGTGGTTTATAAGGTTCAAAATGTGTCAGCCTCTGCTGTGTAGTGGTTGGGAAGGCACAAATCTTATACACCACTGAGGTAGCGGTTCGATTCCCGCGACGGAACAAATGTTTGTGCACAGAAAACAAACGCAAGCATATCTTTCGTGTCTGGGCGATGTGGGACCATGACCCTCGTAGTTCCTGGTTCCCTAGATACAGGGAATCCTAGTTAGAGGCCAGGATCTATGTATGGGACGTAGGGCGTACTTAAAAAAAATTGTCGCAGCTCGAGTCGTGCGTGTGTGAGTCTGTTTTATGGTTTTTTGTCAATCATCAGTCGTCCGCGCTGCTAGCCAAGAGCCGCCTCATAATAATAACATACCTAATAATAACCCACGTGTTTTATGTTTTCCGACTTTAGGGTAACACTAAACTAAACAGGTTTGCAGTCAAAAGTAGATTTTACAGTATAAACTAGCAATTATAAAGTACTAGGAGTTACTTGAAGCATTTCCTTTGATGAAACATTTCCTTTGAGGGAACTTTGATTGAACTTCAACACGACACCGACTTGAACCAATGTAAGTCAGTTGCACGAATCTATATATATAGGAAAGGAATCACCGTCTGATCTGTCAGAGTCAGTATCGATTATGCACTCCGATTGCGTGCCTACTGTACTTAATTAGGCACAATAAGCAATGAGGTTTCGAGTAAATTTGCTCCGTGAGTTAGCGTTGGATGAATAAAAGGCCGACTCGGTGTCGCAAGGTCACACTCATGTAACAATTATTACAAATTACAAATTTCTTTATTGCAAAAATATGTGTTACATGTGGTTGTTGTAACTCTGCCTTTTGTTTTAGTTATTAAAACTGTGTTACAAAAGACAGCGTCTTCCCAAGATCAGCCTGTGTTTTTACAATAGTAGAATATTAAGAACTTAGTTTTTACTATTTATACCTGATTTATTACTATTATTACTATCCTGTGTAAACTAATACGTCACACTATTAATAAATAATTTGTATTCATAAATAAATCACAACACACAAATGATTATTTATGATGTGTGTTTTACCAGGCCTAGCGCACTCTGCACTGTAGGTACGAAGCTACAAGTACATAGCCGGACGCCGTTCGTTACACGTGCCGCGTCTGAAGAGATAAGATCTATGCGATAGAAAGAGAAGCTCTGTAGGTTATTATGACTGGTAGGTATGCAGCGCTACGCGAGCTGAATTGAATTTTATTGCGTCATAGCAAGAGTCGCTATTTGTTTAAATTTCTTTGCGGAGTGGTGCTTCTCTCTCTTAGTATTCTGTGGTAGTATAAAAAAATGATTTTTAAATACATAAATAAAACACAGAACACACATAATTATTTGTGTGGTATGTTTTATTTATATAGGTATATTAATTATGTATTAATAATTATTGATATGTTAACGTATTCGTATACACAAAATGAAGAAGAGCGAGTGTGGCTCAATGGGAGCACGTGCGACTTTCGATCCGACGCACCCGAGTTCCAATCCCGCAGGCCCCGCACCACTTTCTTAAGTTATGAGCGGATTTAACACGCGCTCTCAAAACAGTGAAGAAAAACATCGTGAGGAAACTGGCATATCCAAGAATTAATCACAAAAATTCAAAGACATGTGACATCCACCAATTCGCACTGGGCCAGCGTGGTGGATTATGGCCCATCTCTACGAGGGAAGGCCCGAAGCCCAGCAGTGGGAACGTAATGGGCTGATGATGATGATGATACGAAAGTTTCTGAAGGTAAAGCCTGGAAGTTCGCTAGCTTTAAAGTTTCTACAGGGTAGATAGTTTAGATAAATATTAGGTATCCTTTGATGTAAGTTTGAATGGATTTCAACATGGATCTAGACAAGCGAATTTCTAGGTGCTACATCTTCGACCGCATCGTCACTTAACAACAGGTGAGATAGCGGTCAAACAAGCAAGTTAATAATGTAATGTAATTAATTATAATAATTAATTACAATAAATAATTATTTGTAATTATTTATATATGTATGTCTCTATGTGTGTATACCTATAAGCACTAGGTAATAAGGAGCTACACAGGATGGACAGTCAAACTCATTTTTATTACATAATTTACAGTTGAAATAGTTATGTCTCAGTACACGGCATAAAGTACTGAAGCCTATCCAAATTTCATCTCTGTAATAGAAAATAAGAGGAAAAATGACACACTTACTGTAAACATCGTCATTCAGTAACAACGACCTCGAAACCCCGAAACCATGTCCTTGACCTGCTTTCTTATAATGAGACAGCCGAGAAGAAAACTCCCCCAAGTACCCTCCCTCCACCCGAAGTACATTTCCCACGGCTTTGAAGTCGAGTGAACGATAGACTATGGACTAGAAAAGTTTCCATGCCCCACCGAAATTATAAAAGTTAGATACATCAATCTCTGTAATATAAAATAAGTTAGCACACACCTGCTCTCGATAAAGCTGCAAATTTGTTTTTAACCACAGCAATTTTAGTTGTAAATATTTTTTATAATTTTCGAAAGTTCTTCTAAAGTTCAAGTTTATTGCACACATCATAGAAAACGTCATGGTTAAGTTTTGGAATCACCTTTACATTCTGGAAACTCGAAACCATAATATTTTTGTGTATAGTCCTAATATTTTAGATGCGAAAATGTGTTTGTGTGTGAGGGTGTGTGTGATGGTGTGAGAGGGTGTATGTGTTTGTTTAGCTCTATATAACGACTGAACTAAAACTTAACTTCAAAATGTATTTAATGACAGTTTAGATATTTACAATAAAACATAATTTCTCTTCGGCCTCGAATTATTTCGCTTGTTATAGTTCTTTCCAGTGTAACTAACGACTGCCATGTCTCAGTATAAGCTATTATAAGAATAGGCGAGCTCATAAAGGATTTTCCCATTTCCTCGCGTCAGTCAATGGCTTCCGCACAGTTGTTATGGTGTCTTGTTGCTTTATAATGAGAACCCGCTAGCGTATTTTGTATTTTCTAATCGTTTGCCATCATTCGCTTGCCAATCGCTTTTGACAGTGGCCCAACAAAAACCCACGCTGTTTTGACAGCGGCTCGAGCACAATGCAACAACCCTCCTTTCTCTTGTGGGCCAACCCTGGTTTAGGAGTTTTTAGACCGGCCGAAGGCCTCCGATATGGCTTAATGACTGTTGACTTAAACAACAACCGGGGCCGATGGCTTAACGTACCCTCCGAAGCACGGTAGCTCTTAGTTGTACCACACAAACGGTCACCTAAGGTCACACAAAATATATCCAAGTTGTGACCGCTGCGAACGTTGCTTAACTTAGAAGATCTGTTACGAACGGCTAGGCGAGCTACGTTACAAGCGCTACAGTGCGACAATAAAGAATTTGAATGGGGATGACATTTAATGACGGCGCCACTGTCAACGTCGAGGCTTGTTGTGATAAAAGAAAGGATTATTTCTTATATTGGCAGTGTTAATTCAGATGTCACACTGTAACTATGGGATACCCGTTGTCAAATCGCGATAGGGATTGCTTGATGACAGCGATTAGAATTACACCATAGCCCCGTCTCTAACTTCCTTTTAACTTCAATGGATTCATAATTATAAGTTTATGGCGTAGCCCAAGATGTATCGAAGATCAGGAATATACAAAATAATGAATTATACGAACATTTTGTCATATTTGTGCGATGACGAGCTCATAGGACGTGAAGGGTTTTGTATCTAGTCCAAGAAATATAAGTATTTAGTTATAACTATATAACGGCAACTATGCCGTTATCAATTTCGTCAACGATCATGATCCAAGAAAAACAAACCCTCTAAACAGGTTTTCTTATAAATTACCGTTGATCTAAATTTACAGGAATAAAATTCTTGGAATACATAGTTCGTATTTCTATTTGTATATCTTTTGTTCGTTTTCTCATTATGTATCAATTTATTTCCTTTTTTCTATCAAGAATATTATTATAAGTGTTTTATTTGAGGAATAACTAGGTAGCACGCAATCAAACCACCAGATTTTCAAGACTGGTTTTAATACGAAAGAAAGAGATAAAAGATCTAAATCTACAACTGATTGAAGGTAGGAGCCAAAGATTTAGTATAGTAATACGTCTTTGGTAGGAGCTATATGTCAGCATACATAACAATAAGATACTCTTCTCCCATTTGACATATGATCATAGGTGAGTATACCTCGCGCCAAACTTGATGGCGGCTGACTGGCGCATCACGTGATCTGCGCAGATACGATTTTGTTACCGCGCAGGTCACGTGGTGCGTCTGTCAGCCGCCATTAAGTTTGACGCGATTTATATCTATGTTCATATTATGGTGTCAGTGAACTGGTTGCGATGGGGTGTTGTTAGGAATAATAGTAACACCCCAGCATCTACTCCTCATTGTTTAGGAATAATATAAAGACATCTCTCAGTGATGAATTTATAGTTCTATGCGAAAACCGTGACTAAAGACAATTTATACAGTACTAGCGACCGGGCCCGAAAAAATATCTTACGTTAAAAAAATATCTTACGTAAAAAAGCCAAATGACAGTGAAAACCGTATCAAAATCCGTTGCGTGGTTTGGAAGAAGTAAGCAGAGAAACAGAAATGAGGACGGATAGTTAGAGATTACGTTAATAGATACGTGACTGCGTGTATTATGTTCGGTGGAAACGTTGACTAGAGAAACACAATTTAAACAACATATGGCTTTTAGACATTATTTTATGGAGCTAGAGGATCAAAGCTCATCAATTTTAGAAGTTTACTTTCCAACCTGTGAAATTATCTTTAGCATACTATTATTTATTCTATATAAACAAGAACTGTGTTAAGGCTCTCGTAAACGGGCAACTTTTATGGCAATTGTATTTCCATCGAGTTACCGGTTGGTTGCCGGCTATATCCTACAACTCACTTCGACACTTTTTAATCGCTTATGGATTTCTGTTTCACCATCACTATCTTGCCTGATGTTAAGGCGTATGGCCGAAAATAAAACATACGAGACGAAGACGCCAGTTACGCGATTGCTCTGACCCATCTTCTTGATGGTTCACCGATTCTTTTTTTTTCATTTCGCTGTCAAATAGTTTTCAGCAAGATAATTTTTTTTTAAATACGCCCCACGATCCCATACATAGATCCTGGCCCCTAATTAGGATTCCCTGCAAAAGGGAACCAGAAACTATGAGGACCATGGTCCCATAGCCCATAGCATGCCGACCCAACTCTCTTCAAAATTCCCGGCTTCATTCATTTTTTTTTTAGTCCGTATACATACGAGCTCTATAAATAAAGCTTAAACTGATACTGATGGGGGACAGAAAAACTTTTGCTATAACTTTTTCTCTACCTTTAGCAAGAAGAATATAGAGCTGCTATGTCATTACTGCTGTGAATGGCTCCCAAATGGTTGTCATGGCTATGTTGTATTGGGGATAGCCCAATTAATGGTTGGATGGTGTTCATTATAGTCCGTAATGGAAGGCGGAACTCAACTCGTGCTATGAGTTATTGCTGCTTGTAAAAGAAGTTAGCATTTTGGGAAATATAACGTAGGGTTCTCTGTACTGAAATTTTGAGTTTTTTTAAAGTTGATGGTACAAACTATTGTATTGAATGTTTGATCATAAGCAAACATTAAATGAATCATATATAATTCTAATAATATTATAAATGTGAAAGTTTGTGAGGATGGAGGGATGTTTGTCATTCAATCACGCAAAAACTACTGATCAGATTATGATGAAGTTTGGTATGTAGGTACTTTAGGACCTGGAAAAAGAGATAGGCTTCTTTTATCCTGGGATACTACGAGTGAAACCACCAGGCGCAGCTAAAATATAGTATAAAAAATAAAGTAAAATAAAAACTGAAACGCAATGAAAATATATAGTGTAATCCCGCTGAATATTATGTAGGTTGTTGTTAGTTCCTAACAACAACACTCTTTGTACAAAGTAAAATAATATAGTAATAACTAGCTGACCCGGCAAACGTTGTTTTGCCATATAAATTTAAAAAAAATGTTAAGGGTGAACAACCCTTATCACTTAGGGGTATGAAAAATAGACGTTGGCCGATTCTCATAGATACCGGATAAGCACAAAAAATTTCATCAAAATCGGTCAAGCCGTTTCGGAGGAGTATGGCAACGAAAACTGTGACACGAGAATTTTATATATTAGATAGTATAGTGTAAAACATAGTATAAATTTAGTGCATAATTTTGACTTCTATAATTAGTATGTATTTTGTTGATTATTATTTTGACTATTATTTGATATTATTGTCATTTAATCAATTCCTCTTATTGTATTATTGATTGGTGTAACTAGTGTATCCGTACTGATTAATCAAATAAAATAAATAAATAAATAGTGTAGTAGTAACATATAGTATAAAATGATATGTAAAACTCAGACTATACCAATATTTATAAAAAATCTAACAATACACCGAAATAAAAGGGTTGCCTTTTGCCAAGCCTTAACAACTTTCTTCAAAGCGTTTTCTACTTAAAAGAGTAATATAATTAAGGGAATGATCACTCAAGTGCCCGGTGAATGGAACGGACGAAAAGACGCTCCAAGTTCCAAACACTTAAATTTCTATTAGAGGCCTTTCTTCAGTTCAGTCAATGTAAAATGCTCTCTTGGAGACCTCTTAACCTTTTAACAGGGTAATTTTAACCGAATATTTGAAAAGTAAAAAGTAGATTGATTACATTAGAAAAGAGAAAAACAAAAAGCTCAGGGTACTACTATGAATAACCTTTGATTACACACTTTTATAATTATATTATTTAATTTTTTATTAATTTGGATTTTTTTATAAGTGGGTGTATTAATTATTTCAGGTAATTTAAAATTTATGTGTAGTTTAAATAGCTTACTGTGCGCCTTGTTGCCAACTGTAAGTGCAGCAAGAACCTAAATGAAATGAATATAAAAATACCCATTACCCCATATTCGAACAAGAAATATATCAAAAGTAATATATATGAGTAGGTATGTTAACTTTTACTATTGTGCCTATGTTTGGAATTAATGATGCTGTTAATCAAGTTTTAACTCTACATATCTTACTATCTATTAGGCTTCGGTTTGGATATAAATAAAATCACAAGTTCTTGAATGAAGAATGTACTGTCTGACGTTTTACCAAAATTACATTTAGCTTAGTTGAGGGCCATAGTGAGAGCGCTGCCAGATCTCGTATAAAATAAATTACTAATGTTGCCATTTCAAAAATAACCTATTTACATCACTCTCATAGCTTATCTCTGAAGCCTATGAAAAGTTTTCTTTTATTATTTACTGACCAAATATTTTATATTTTTAATTCTGCCTCCTCTTGCAGGTCATGGTTGAAACGCTGGGTTCGACAGCGTGGTGCGCTGAGGTGTTGCAAGCTCGTGCGGCGGCGGCAACGGCGCGGGCGCAGATCGCAGCAATGGCGGCGCTGGCGGCTGCAACCGACCGCTGCAGAGACCTTGTCGCTGTCACTGACGATCAGCAGAGGATACTTGTAAGTACCCTGCAACATTCTAGAACAATGGTAGCTGCATGGCAGCGCTGCGCCGTTTGCGGCTGCAACAAAACACGCAACGAACTAGTCTTACATGTCTTTTTTTTCTTCAGTTATTCATTTACAACCCACCTATTGTCGTCTTTTCTCCGTTTTGTAAGATTAAAACTTCAGTTGATCTGACAATTCGGAAGAAAAATTCCGTTATGATAGACTATCTAACAAAACAGAACAAGTCGTTCTGTTTTAGTTCGATTGGTCTAACAACGCTCTTTTACTGTCTAACAATCCGGAAAAAGAACAATCTGCACGTGCTTGCAACTCAAACACGTGCAAGTAAAATTATTTAAATCATGAACTCATTCATAAAACTCCAAGTTCAAAACTAAACTACATAATAACCCTTAATAAACATTGTGCAGTAAATATAATGTCCTCATGAAACAGCTTACCAACAAGTCCTGGTGCCGCGTGCTGGGCTGGCGCGCCGAGGAAGGCCCGAGGCCTCTAACGGACACCGCTGGAGGCGAAGCGCTACGCCTGGCCGCCAGCGGAGCCCGAGACTGGGAGGCGCCGGTGACGCTGCGGCGCAGGGCCGCGCCAGATCCGATTTTATTGCCATGCCGCGGAGCTACTATTGGGTTAACTAGGTAAGACTTGTTAAAAATATTATTTTGATATAAGTTTTATTAATTATAGCGATTTTTAGTACCTTGTAAATTTTAAGCACTAGGTATCCTAGAGGTGGACAAATTGGAATTTGTACATTTTTTTGATACTAACTCAAAAGGACAATAACTACCACTTACAAATTGCAAAACTTGCCGAAAGCGGCAAGTTATGGAATTTGGACGTTCTGTACCTACATGTACCTATGTTAGTATAGGACGTATAGATATACCTATATAATGTCTAAGTCCTACAACTGTTAAATATAAATGGTTTTAAAACTTTCATTATGGTCACTAACGTCAGAATCAAGTTTAGAAACGGGATATTTAAGGAAATCAAACATGTTAAATATGGCGCGATTTTAAAATTAATTCTGGTGTTAAATATCATCCCCGTACTGCAAAAACCAACTAAGTGCGCTTTTTAACAAAAATGAGTTACGAATACCATTAGAATCTCCTCTTCAAGATTTACATATACCTACTAATGTTTAAATGTCAAAAAGCGCATTTAGTTGGTTTTTGTATTAAGGGGACGATATATGATTTAATAACTCTCTAGAAGTCTAGACTATTGTATACCACAGATTAATGAAATAGTCTAATACCCTTAAAAGCCTAACTCTTAAAACTAATACTCTACCCTTACCTAGAATAATAACCTAAAATAACTCTCTATTTTAGTTAGAATTCTAAAAACTTACGAGTATGTTTCGGCGCCCGCGGGCGACAGATCTTTTGTCATAGATTCATTTCTTTGATACTCCAAATGTTGGTAGGTATTGTTTTAAAATATGTCATATGACCTTTAAACTCTTGCGGGCTAAAGTGACCCCGGGGTGACACCGTTCTTAAATTCCAGCTGACTGTAGTATATATCAGATCAGAGGTTAATTGACCAATGACCACCGTGCCCTTTTGGTGATTCAGTTTCCAAACAAAGAATACCCTCTGGAGAATGTCTGGACGGTGTCCAATTCTAAGCTTTACAAATATTATTGGTGCTCCATCTTATGTTGATATGATAAAATATGATAGAATAGCATTATAATGATATGATATAATGTAATATGATAGAATAACATTATAATGATATGATATAATGTAATATGATAGAATAACGTTATGATGTTACCAATTCTAGGAATAACATTTATCACAGATTTATTCTGAATTACAATAAAATGCATGATGAAAATGTTTTACTCCTGCATGTCTTAATTCATTCTAAAAGTATCACAAAAAAGAAAACATTAAATAAAACATATAAACATAATATAGAGGAAATATTATTTATTATTACTTTTTATTGTTTTATTTTATATTTTTGTTTTTTCTTTTAACTGTTTTATAATATATTTTATTTTGGAATAAAAAATATATTATGTTAACATGAAGATTATGTCAGTTCTTTCTGTTCATGTATTTTACAATAAAGTGTTAATATATATATATATATATTAACATAATATATACATATAATAGATAGATAAACACTTTATTGTAAAAATTTTAAAAAAATTTAGATCCTACAATTTTTAACGATAAGTGATGCTGCCCGTATAACAATTTTTTTCTGGAACTAAATGATGAGACGAGCCCTGATGCTGCCTGATGCGCCTGTCCATATAAATAGCAATGCCACCTTGAACTTTTAATAAAAAGCACTGCGTAGCACTGTTTTGTGCTCATCACCATGGGTGATAACATCATCGACCATGAATCGATCATGGGTGAGACATCGTTGCTTTCCAATAGAAAGCAATGAGATTGAATATTTAAAGCTAAATAAATAAATAAATAAATAGCTTCCAGATCGTTGGCGGCAAGGAAAAGGTCTTTAAATAGTTAACTGATGTGGGAAAACCCCAGGGCCGTAGCTACGTTATGCATGTGAGAATATTTTTAGTTTTATTGCAGATTAAATAAAACACCTTTTTGAAACTTGCATATCTCATTTAACTGTTAGCCTAGTCTCAAAACTGTCTAAAAATATGCGTTCGGTTACTTTCGTATAATTTAGGATCTAATCTCATCATAAGAGGTACTCTGTCTGATGCAGTACTTCTATGTGCAATCTAGATAAAGACTGTGATGCTAATATGCACTTGCAAATGAGGGTTCGAATTCCTTTCAGTTATTGATTGATTGATTGATAACGCTTTATTGTACACCAAAAACACAATAAATACAAATAAAAATAGAACTTAAAAATTTGATTAGTACAATGGGCGGTCTCTAATAAGTAATCTCTTCCAGACAACCTTTGGACCAGCCAACAACCTTATTTTCCAACTATAATTGCCTCTGCCTTGAATCTAAATACTTTGTTCGAATTCCTTTCAGTTATTGATTGATTGATAACGCTTTATTGTACACCAAAAACACAATAAATACAAATAAAAATAGAACTTAAAAATTTGATTAGTACAATGGGCGGTCTCTAATATGTAATCTCTTCCAGACGACCTTTGGACCAGCCATCAACCTTATTTTCCAACTATAATTGCCTCGACCTTGAATCTAAATACTTTCAGTCAAGGGTGGATTGTAATTTAAATCTACCCCCTGCCTCCGGGCCTGCGTGGAGCCCATTACCTGCCATTACTGGGGGCAGCCGGCAGGGGTAGTAATCGGTTCAGCCGTCCCAATAAATCGCGTGTGATCGGAAATGCGTTTCACAGTACCCTGCTTTTTATATGGATATTTTTTATGTTCAGGCGGCTTCTGGAATGGTTTTTATTTGATGTGCAATTTTTAGTTTGTCATCGGTAGATGTGAACTAAGGAATTTGGATATTTGAAATCACCAATGTTCAATGTTCAAGTCCAAAACAATACAATTTTATTGTAAACCAAATTAAAAATATACAATACAATAAATGAATAATAAAATACCTACATTGTAGACTTGTTTCATTTCATTTAAATAATATCTTTATACATATCCGTTATAATTATGCATCTTATTTTTAATCAAATGTACATTATAACCTATCTAATAATCAAAACTGATCAATATTTTTTACGCTTACAAAGGCCCAATTTAGTTGGAAAAATTAGGCCTAATTCTATGTCACCTTGCAAATTTTAATACATTTATAAGAATTTTGGTTACAATATTGCAAGTTGCAATATATGTAATACAAAATTCTTACAAATAATTTATTCTTATAATTTTTTTATTTTATTTATACTAAATATGTATATGATATATATAGGTATGCATATAGTACCTCCATAACTTAAGGCCTTCAAACTTTTCGCTTGTATGTATTTACATGGTTTCATCGTCATTGGTTTTATTGTCATTGGTCATTTACCTTTTAGCTTCTTAGCGAAGTTTTTTTATTATTATGTGACTAAATGAAAGACCGGCCATTAGAATTACAATCTAGCCTAATAAGTTATTTCAATTTCACTTAAACTACTAAGTAAAGAAAAACTAAGAATATGTCCATCAACACTTTTCTTAGTTTCTCTATTAAGGCGAAGACACTATGTTCTTGTGTTCTTTACAAGTAGCACTAACTGTTTATGCTACGTTTCACTGACACTTCACTAATCTAACTCAAAAGGTTTTGTCCTTATTAATCCCCACTAGGTCTGTATTGTCGAGGAGCTGGATAGCCTTGACGTGATGTTAAATGGAATGAATATTATGAAATTTTCATAAGGAAAACGCAGGGAAAGCCACGGGGTTGAAAGCTACTAGATAATGGAAACCCTATTGCAAAAGTTCTCCTAGTTCATAACATATATACGTCACACAAAAGGACGCTCGGCGGTCGCTAACTGAATCATATTAAGGCTGTACGTGTACACTACAGCCTCGTTGCTAAATTGATACTGACCAAGAGCCTAAAATAGGCCTTGTATGTTATAATGCTGAGTTACAATAGGATTCGTCTAATGAATTGGGACTTTGGTCTTATATTGGCAACCCAATTGCTATGTGAGGCTTCCTATTCAAGAACGTCTACGTCGAAATATGTATTTCGGGGAAATCACAATACGTACTTATGTCTATTTGTGATAGTAGTAGGTCTGCGAATTCATATTGATTGCACGAGTATATTGTGTGGTCCCGCATATTATGTTCGGGCATATAAATAATATTGTTTCTCGCTTTGTGGTTTTGGGGCTACACTTATCCTAATTCCCTCAATACAGAGACTCCTAAATTAGGGTCAGCGGGATATTAATGTACGGTGGGTGGTTGGAGGTAAAGAGTAGGTGATTTTTATATACCTACCTAGCCTTGGTTGTAACAAATCTATTTAGATTTCATGATTATGTACACTTCAAATCGTAATTGATTTGTATTTATGTATGAAACTCTTGTAATCAGTTTTTAATCAGAAAGTTCCAGAGTCTTATCCGACAGGATCGCCGTTGAACTATTTATTTTTCTTCTTTTTAATGTGTCAGTAAATAATCCAGATTAATATATGATGTGCTACAGTTAATTTAAACAATAAATAAATACGTCCAACTATCACAAACATAGATCCTGGGCCTAACTAGGATTCCCTATACCTAGAAAAAGAGGAAACAAAAATTACGAGGACCATAGTCTCACAACACCCAGACACGAAACAAATGCGCTTTTTTTAACACAAATATTTGTGCCGTCGCGGTTATGGAACCCGTATAATGAGTAGGTTACTCAGTATTGTATGAAATTTGTGCCAACTTGCTCAACCACACCAGACTGAGGCTGGAATGGAAATAAGTGGAAATAAATGTCATATTTTCACTGCAGATTCACCGCTACGAGCGCTATTATCGTAGCGTAGTAGGCTTGCCGATGACAAGGACTGCGCTATGCGCGACAGGCGCAAAAGGCATATTATAAGTGTCTCTCAATCTGTGCTAACAAACGAACGCAAGCATTTTCAACCCAGATCTGCTAGGTTAAGTAACGTTCACCGCGGTCTTGAACTTGGACCGTTTGTGTGGTATTAACATCTAACTGTGCTCCGGAGGGCACGTTAGGCCATTGCATATCCCGGTTGTTGTCCTAGGACTGCAGTCTTTAGGCCATTTTGGAGGCATTCGATCGGTCTATAAACTCCGATACCATCCACAAAGTGTAAAGGCAACACGTTTTACTTTCAGGACCACATCTCACGTAGTGTTCGTATGCGAACCCACCAACGCTATTGAGAATGACCGCGGCAGGGGCTCCTTGCACTCCATCCGTCGGGGGTCGTTGGACGTGCGCTCGGTGGCTTCCGATGGACTGCGACGCACTTCGCTTGCGAAGCTGCAAGGACTGCCTTTGGAAGCTCCGATCACGAAGGTAAAATACTAATATATCAATTCAATAATTTATCAATCTATACCAAAGACGTCGGCGTTCCTTGCGTTCCATCCGTCGGGGTTCTTTAGATTTACCCTCAATTTCTTTGGATTAATTTATCCATCATGAGTCCCACGTAGCTTGTTAAATTTTAAGTACAGCCGCTTAAATATTCACTTTTTTATAAAATCATTTATTCATTAAGGTTATTAAGATCGATAGATAGATAGATAAACACTTTATTGTTAAAAAACCTTAAATATAGGTACATGAAAAACAAGTAAATTTTACAGTAATCAGCATAACAATAGGCGGTCTTATCGCTCAAAGCGATCTCTTCCAGACAACCTTTGAACAGAAAGGACTAACATAATTTGAAAGGACGGTGGTTTTTTGAAAGAAATGCAAATTCTATTTTTTTTTTTTTTTTTTTTAATTTATTAAACAAAACGTATTATACAAAACATATTTCTGTAGTACCACAAAACCACAGTAGGTTTGTCTTGGTACGCACATTCGCTTTCTACTGCCATTAAAAGTTCAACTATAAAATAACATAAATGTAAACACATACAACGTAAACAAAAGATAGGAGGATAGGAGGATAGATTATAAATATATGTATAAATAGGTATAATATATATATTTAATATATTATGCTTATTTGGCTAGTTGACAAATCTATAAAAGTGGGTTTTCTGCTGCCGAATTAGGCTCATCGCCCGTGTTTCAGCAGTGCCGTTCCCTATACAATATATTAAGGCTAGCCTCTAATTATTTTATTTTTTTACACCTAGTAGTATTCATATTCATGTTAACGACGGCTCAAGAATCGAGCATATTTTTATTGCTTATAGATCTATGCTTGACTATCTCGCCTGATGTTAAAAGACGATGTGACCGAAGATGGAGCACGTAGATCTAGATGAAGTTAAACGACTGTTCACGTCTCCCTGATAATTTAATGTGCCTTCCGAGGTAAGGTCGGCATTGCATGTTAATATATGGATTTAGAATGCCCTGTCATCGAGTTGTGAGCTACCCTGAAAGTTTCAGCTGGATCGGCTAATCGGGAAGTGCTCGAAATTTGAGTTGCAAGAGTTCACCCGGAACGACAGAGAGACAGACAGGCAGACAAACAAGAAAGGGAACTTATATAAATAAAAACTGCGAACAGCGCTTTAGAGTATAGCTGCTTTAAATAAATATGCATAGTACTGCATTAGTTGGTACCGTACAATGACGATATAAGCCCGTATAACGTTTGATTGATAATTAATAGCGATGTTAATTACAACGCATTTGATCTATTCCTTGTAGGTATATTAGTAGCTTATAATCATAATCATAAACATTTATTGCTAGAATATAGGTAGGTAATGTAGGTGTTACAGTAATAATTATAATGTTCCATATAATCTACCCTATTTAAGGGTGTGCAATACAATTCACATAAAAATAATTTAATTAATTTACAAGATATAATTTTATTATTTTACATTCTTGGATTCAAATTAATCATTAGAAATAGTTATTAGTTATATTAAATGTCAAAATTTAATTAATTATTTTCATGTCTTAGGTAGGTATAGGTTATTACAAATTTTAAATGTCAAATTTATACAATTTTTAACTTGTCTATTTTAACTGTAGGTATTCATTTACAGAGTAAAAACAATTATTTAATAGCCATTTTTGTAGTTCTAGTTTAAATTTATAGTGGCGGTGCTGCTTAGATATAGACTATAATGACATTCAACGTGTAAAATTAAATATAGTAAGTAGGTGAATCTACTGAACTTAGTGGAGTTTCTGACCACGGTATAAATTTTGTAACATTATGTTGCGTTCACATTATCTTAGATAAAACTCATATTAAAATAGGAAATTGCAACTGCGGAGTAATTCCGCTTTATTTAGCAACATTCTGAGTCAGTATTTTATCTGAATTGCCAACAACCGATTCATTATTAGATAGATATTATATTACCAATAGGTTTGGTAACGGGAAACAATGACCGATAGCTTGTAAATTATGAATAAAGACATAAAACAAATCATTCAGGTTCAGACAGTGTTTGTGTAGGCACTTCTTTGAGCGTGAGAAAGTTTTTATTTTCTAAAGAAAAATTAAACAACTTGCTTGTAGTTTTCCATCCAGCAGTACAAGGTTAGTTTTCATATAACTACGTGCCAGTGCTGTTTCTCTAAATAGTAAAAAACTAAATCTGCATCTGTTCCTTTCGTACTTAGTACTTGATGGATTCTGCGGCGGTATGCACCATAGCTTACGTATTTATTGAGAAAGGGTTAACTGTATATAATAAAATAGGTACATTCATATTCGTAGCCGAGGGACTTTTAAACAGTTGAAATTCGTTTAACATCGTTAATATCACAAACATGTTCAAGGTAGTGGCGAAAACCGAAAGTTTTTTTTATTTGAATTTTAGAAGACAATAAGACTATCTAACTCTTTTGTAATCTGTTTCGTTTACTTTTTTTAACTATGTCCGGCGGAGTATTGGTATGCCAAAACACATTAAGTCTCCTAGTTTGGGTACGAATGTTCTCCAACCAAAAATAAAAATTGTGTAAATCACTTCTGAATGTTTATGATAGGTGATGTTGGTTGAAATTCAAATAAATGTATCTTTATCTTTACCTAAGCTCTATGTATGTTTTAGCGAAGTCGATGGGATACAGCATGTTACACGGTTGCGTTAGAGATGTAAGTGCAGGACTTATCACCCCTTAGAATTAGAACAAGATATCAGAAAACATAACAAAGCATTTCACTCCATGGCTGCTCGTTATAAGACGTGAAAAAACAAAACTTTATTTGTACAGGAAAAATGTCTCATAGCTCCTGATTACCAATGACAGAGACGTTGCAATAAGATTATATTGAACTCCGTAATTCCCTCTTCAGGTTATATCCCTCCTCTCGGCTGCTACTGAAGGTGCCCCGCCTTCCACCGTGGCTTGCATTGAGCGCGCCGTAGACATGCTCCGTACTTCAGAACTGTACTCCCCTCAGATGAGGCAGGAACCGAATCTGAGGGTCGAGGATCCTATCACTACGGACCTCATCGGGGCTTTGCTGTCGGTGAGTACTTGCTCATATTGATATGATTGTGTGGTTTGGTGACATCTATTTTGACTGTGTGTGTGTGTATATGTGTAATGAAAGATGGGACTTAGGCGCCGATCCCCCAGCGAGAGTTCTGTGTTCTGATGTTCTGCAGTTCTCGTGGTAGTTCAAGGCGTCGCGTCGCCGCAGAATAGATATTTGTAGTACCTACTAACTAGCGTTGCATAGATTACAGTGACCGAACTAAGAAGAACTGAGAACTTGCTGTGTGATCAGCACCTTAATGTTGACTTTATTGATTTTAAAGAGGGTAGTACAAAATAAGTCGACGTATGAAGAATAAATGACTATTACACACGTCCGTGCATCAAGTAATTTGTAATTTTTTCCAGGGCCCTACAACTTCCTTGTAGGGCCCTGGAATATATAAAGGAATCACTGAAACCCCTGCGTGTGTGAACGAGGTAATACAACATGTACCAACTGATATGTGATATATTTTCTGGCTTCGGCCGGAACACGGCTCTGTCACGTTCCTGACACAGCACGGATGTGTGTGAATAGTCCATTAGATTTCGACCCGCCTTGGTCCAGTCTCTCATTACCAATATGTTTTAAGGGTATTGTTGGAGGCATGAAGGCACTTAATATATTACGTGCTTTGACTTATGTAAATATATTTTGTAATATTATATACAGAAATCCGATGACGATATAATCACCATACCGGTGGTAAATGAGTTACTTTTTATTTCGGGAAATACTCTAGTCTCACATCTGATCGAGATATGACAGTTTATTAGTTCCTGTGTTATAAAAACTAAGGTTACCTAACCTATATATATATATTTCAATCTTATTTACTTTCACTGATAAAAAATATTAATTTTAATGATCCCCTATAATAACTAATTTAAATGAAGTTTTTGTTTCTTTATACCTAACCTACCTATAACTTTTGACCACGTTTTGTGAACTCAACCTTTTTTTTATGTTTATAATTAAACGTGTGTGGTATTTTTTAAACTGAATTCCTACTAAGTATGCATGTCAGTGTGTATATAAGTACTAATATTTATTTATTTTGTTCCTGTGTGGGCGTATAGCGGGACCAGAACACGAATATGTTCATGGTAGGAGGTTTGGAATACACCTGTCTATCTCCTTGATTCTTCGTAGAACAGTAGACTTGTTGCCACTTTGATTAGCGTTTAGTGCGAGTACGTACTAAATAAATAAAAATGTATACATATTTTAATAAAATATTATAAAAAGACGAAAAAAATTCAATAAAATTGTTGTTCAGTAATTAATTATTATTTAGCCTGTATCCAGGACACGGAATAAGACTGTTGCCACTCTTACATGTTTCCACTGCTTAGCGATTAATAAAAATTAGCTTAGGTACTCGCACTAAGCCCCAATAAAGTGGTAATTCGCCTTTACACCCGGTTCTTGAACGCTTTGTCAAGAAATTAGCAGACTGTTTCAAAGCTCTTGATAAAGCGGCTATTATTAGCATGTACTTTAAAAAAAATACAGACACGTCGAATTGAGATCCTACTTTTTTTTAATCGGTTAACATGGTTTCCTGTCCTGAGTCATACGAGAATTAATGTGATTCATAACAATTGGATACATTTTCATTGTTATGAATTTGGGACTTTAATGGACTGTAAGGTCACGAATGGCCGTCTTAACAAGATATTTGTCAGTATAAATTATGTCTCGACTTTCACAAAACTAGGTGTATGTCACTCTAGAGCTTAGAGAGTTGAGGGTAGTCTAACGCTAGTTTAACTAACATATTCAAATATGTATGCTAGGTGATTCAAAAGGGTGATGCGAAAAGGAATTTGCAGTCTGATGGCAAAAGGAACATTATAATATTATGCCAAGACAAATACAATGGTAAAAGTATTAGACGAGTCTGATTTATTTATTTTAGGAGATATAAATCAACATAACAATATTGGACCATGAAATGAAAAAAAAAAAAAATGAAATAACTCTTTATGGAAACTCACACAGATAATTAATAGATTAACAATGAAAGCCACGATACGCCTTAATACGTAATGGACTCTTCTACGATAATTCATGAATTTAATTTTTACAAATGCGAAATTATTTTCCATCAAATGTGAATTTACTGCTAATCCAACAAAAGTGCTTAGAATTAGCCCTAACTCGCTTGTTATAATGTAAGTAGATCTCAAGTCTCAGTAACAAGAAAGAGTGTAATGCTAAATGATTTAATATTTGGCAAAATCGTTTATATCAAAAATCTTTGCTCTTTTAACATCACCCAGTATATTTCGCTTCATGCCTTTACTAACTTATTAATTTCTAATTCTTTAGCAAAACATAGCTCTCGGATCATCTTAGTTTTCTTTTTAGTTTTTACCTTTGTTTTAGTTTAGGATTGTTTATTTTCTTTCTTTATATTTTTCCCTTTCCTTTTTATAGAAGCGAGATTCAGTAAAATCTCTTTGAATTATTTTAATAAAAGCAAAGTATTTTTCCCATGAGCATACCGTAAAAATAAAAATTAAAAATAGTATAAATATCTAGTATCAGATGATTGTGACCCCTAAATTTTTTAGCGTTATTCTTAAGTATTTAAAATCTATATTTTCTGACAGCAAGGGCCGACCAACGTGCTCTCTTCGCGAAGAAGTAGCAACGACTCCACAGTGGTCAGGTCTCAGACCAACAGAACGAATATCAAGCACAAGGTAAGATCCTACACAACAAAGTCTACCCCCCTCCTAACTAAAGTACCTACCTACCAATATGTACCTGTTAAAGTATGTCGTGAAATGTAAATGTATCAACGTCCTTCCTCTCCATTCCCTTCATCTACCCCCTACAGTAAACATATCGACAATGCCATTCGTGTAACAGGCTCCAGGAGACTGGACGTCGGCGTTTTGACTGACAGTTGACTAAATAGTTAAGACTGACGGTGATAAGGATACCTAACTGACATCCCTTGAGCGTACGCTCGTTCCAAATCTGTCGTAAAATGTTATGCTATAGGTACAACTTGTTTTCACCAAAGGTTTTCACGATCAGTGTCGACTGTTCAGTAAAAACTGTCAGAGAAAACTGATGTAACCGCCATAAGCTTCCTAGATAAAGTAGGATCTACTTGACATACTCTAAACTCCTACCAACTTTGGAGACCCCTAAGCATCATCCTCTTTCAGACATCAGGTCAACTCCGCGAACTTCTCGACACAGCCCTAAACTGGGACTTTGAAATCTTCCGCCTTGAGGACCTCACCCGCGGTCGCCCGCTTGCACACCTCGGGCTGGCCATAATGGGGGGTCGGTTCGATGTCTGCGCGGCGCTGGAGTGCGACGAAAGGACATTGCTGCACTGGCTGACCGTTATAGAGACTAACTACCATGCGGTCAACACGTACCATAACTCGACGCACGCTGCTGATGTGCTGCAGGTGAGCTGAACTGATCTACTATGAGACATCTCTAAGATATCTTTGAAGAAAGAGATCTCGCAATACTAATTATGTGTCTTGTAAGACTTTGTACGAGTCAGTAGATCACAAGACATTCACAACGTTATCTTTTTATATATGCTTTGGAAATGAGCTTTCACAAAAACATATAACCGGTTGGATCTAAGCCATTATTATTTTCGTTGCGAATTAGATCTCGCCATACCGACGAGTGATTACTTGTCGTGATTACAATGGTTTCGGATTGGAAACCATTGTAATGATTGTATTGTTTTCAGGCTGTCTCATACTTCCTAGAGAAGGATCGCCTTAAGACCCTCCTGGAGCCAATAGAAGCGGCAGCCGCCCTGATATCCGCCGCCGCTCATGACATCGACCATCCGGGGACGTCGTCCGCTTTCCTCTGCAACTCGCGCCACCCGCTCGCTGTGCTGTACAACGACACCAGCGTTTTGGAGTCGCATCATGCTGCGCTTACGTTTAAACTCACTTTGAGTAAGTGCCCTTATTTTAGAACATGAAACAGTGTTGACCACGGTGTTAGCATCATACCATAAGAATAAATCATAAAGAAAATGTACCTAAGTGAAAGGGTATTTTAATTTTCTCAAACTTATTTTTCTCTTTATTTTCTCAAACTTTCGATCTGATTTGATGGGCAAGGTACTTTAGGCGAAACATTCCGTGTGAAATATGGTCGATGGATCAACCCCTTGAAATTGTCGGCGTAACGAATTTGTGCGTGAGATGCTTTAATTGTTTAAGCCCATGTCGGTGTTCTTTGAGAAATTAGGTATTTTTTTAGGCTAACTGCTTATACATTTCGCAAAAAAACAAAGTGTAGTATGTATGTTCTCCAAAAATTCCAAAATTCACCCTTTCCCATTGCAACCTTTTTACTTTGCGGCGAGAAAGTTTTGTCGCCTGATGATCCCAAAATGTTGTGCACACTGTATAATGCGAGGAAGTTTTGTTGCCTGAGGATCCCAAAATTTTGTGCACACTCTGTATAACGCGAGGAAGTTTTGTTGCCTGAGGATCCCAAAATTTTGTGCACACTCTGTATAACGCGAGGAAGTTTTGTTGCCTGAGGATCCCAAAATTTTGTGCACACTCTGTATAACGCGAGGAAGTTTTGTTGCCTGAGGATCCCAAAATTTTGTGCACACTCTGTATAACGCGAGGAAGTTTTGTTGCCTGAGGATCCCAAAATTTTGTGCACACTGTATAACGCGAGGAAGTTTTGTTGCCTGAGGAACCCAAAATTTTGTGCACACTCTGTATAACGCGAGGAAGTTTTGTTGCCTGAGGATCCCAAAATTTTGTGCACACTCTGTATAACGCGAGGAAGTTTTGTTGCCTGAGGATCCCAAAATTTTGTGCACACTCTGTATAACGCGAGGAAGTTTTGTTGCCTGAGGATCCCAAAATTTTGTGCACACTCTGTATAACGCGAGGAAGTTTTGTTGCCTGAGGAACCCAAAATTTTGTGCACACTGCATAACGCGAGGAAGTTTTGTTGCCTGAGGATCCCAAAATTTTGTGCACACTCTGTATAACGCGAGGAAGTTTTGTTGCCTGAGGAACCCAAAATTTTGCCACACCTGTAATCTCAACTATTTTCTCCGTACAGATGACGACCGCGTGAACATATTCAAGAATCTCGACCCCGACACATACAAGACCGTGCGACACAACGTCATCGACATGATCCTCGCGACAGAGATGACAAAACATTTTGAACATCTTGCCAAATTCGTCAACGTCTTCTACGCTAAGGGCAGCGGAAGCAAGGAGGACAATATGCATACTGACGTAAGTTACTTTATCAAGGCCTAGTACTTAAAACTTCATCAAGACCAAGTGAAGTTTCATCAAGGCCAAGTGAAGTATCATCAAAGCCAAGTCAACTTCATCAATGGTGAGTCAAGTTCCATCAAGGCCAAGTCAACTTTAAGGCAATTGAAGTCTTAAATTCTTTAAACAATGATATGATGAAATTTTAATTAATATCTGAGTATGCAAGATATCTTACCATTATACCATAATTTTATACATAAGTTCACAAATATATTGCATACCCAGAAATTCATCAAACTTCAGCAAGTTTTCATCAAGGCCAAACCAAGTCTCTTGGTTCTAAGTTTCAAATATGTAACAAAGTCCCAAATCAAAAGTTACCAAACTTCCAACTGCCAAATTCAAACTTTGAAACCATAGTTTGAAACTGTACCTTATATTTAATTTCCCCTAAACATTTGTTCCTTCGAGACACAAGTTTGATCCGCAATGCTCAGGATTTTATTGTTCCAGGAACCTCTCTCGCTGGATAGCTCAGCACTCACACAGCTGCAGCTTCCGGAGAATGGTGTGTTAGTGAAGCGGATGATGATCAAATGCGCTGACGTCTCAAATGCTTCTAGGCCGCAGAAGTTCGCCTTCGAATGGGCTAGAAGGTAAAAAGCTTCTTTCATCGTCATATAGAATGTCTTATCTCTAAATTACGTAATCTTTTTGAGGGTCTGATCGTTTTAAATGGTTTTGTACGTCCTTAAATTTGCCTGCACCCTTAGTTATTTTTGTGATCTATTTTGTCGATATAAACAGTGTTTTTTCTTTTTCATCAATTTGATTATACCTACCTCGCACTTTTTAATTAACGTACGTCCAAATTTTGGTTATTTTCATCAGTTCGCTAAATCTTATATTTTGCTGGATACAATGCTCTTCAAACCGGAGAACAGTAGTGCTTGCGCGCTGCTGCTTGGCGTTAGAATATCTGGCGAAACGGTGATACCATCTGGGTTAACCCAGACCTCGTCTCGCATACGAGAGTCCTACCACCTAGTACTCTTGACAACTTCCATTCCAGGATCGCTGAAGAGTACTTCCTCCAGACGGACGAGGAGAAGGCAAAGGACCTCCCGGTCGTGATGCCGATGTTCGACCGCGCCACCTGCTCCATCCCGCGTTCGCAGATCGGCTTCATTGATTACATCATCATTGACATGATGGAGGCTTGGGCTGGTAAGAAATTAACTAATTTTAACAAATTGGCAGTAAGGGCAAGTAGTAGACAACTGTTAATATGAGTGGAGTTACAAATGGAGATACACAGAACCAATATACTAATGCCTTTTTCCTGATCTATCAGTATTCTTGAGACCAACAAAGATACTCTGTCCGACTACACGCCAATCTACATGAATACTTACTGGGAAAATGATGTCTTCCATCTTTCCTTTGCTCACGACTGTTGGGTTGGTTCTATTAACTATCTATTCTGTGATGGCTGATGAAGAATTTGCGATTTGGTAATTTTGAGTTTAAACACCTTTTACTTTTATCTATCACTAGGCAGATTAAAAGTTCAGAATACGGAAAGCTACAGAAATAGGAATTCAATAAGTGTCAAATAGTAATATACTCACAGTTATACACAAACATCCTCTTTTATGTATCTCGTATTCTCTTGTTTCGTTATATTCTTTCTCTCTGTCTTTGAATTTTATCTTACGTATTTTTACATTTATTTCTTTGTGAGTGTCAAATAAATGATTTTCTTTTTTTTTTCTTTATATAGGATCTATATACACTTCTTATGTACTCGATTCTAGAATATTTTTAACTGTTCTTATTTTTATTTCCAGCATTCATCGATATGCCAGAGCTGGTCAACCACGCTCGCAACAACAACCAGCGCTGGCGGGAACTCGACGAAGCTGGTGTCACCACACTCGCAGATGTGAAACGAGCCCAACGACAGAGCATACAACCCCCACCTTCCACCACTTCACAGCCTACTGCTGAGGAATAAACCAGCAGTGTATGGAAACTGTGGACGAATAATATTATGGGAAAGAACATGGTAGAAACCTGTGACGGAATAAATAAGGATAGGAAAGGTGTGGTAGAAATAGAATAAATGGTCATGAAGGAAATGAGGAAACAATCCAAGATGAAGAGTCAGTTGAAGCTCCTACTATACCTGAATATTGTAAGGGAGCTCGGATTATAATACGGTGTGCTTAAACCACCAGAACCGTGGACGAGGTAGATGACATTACACGTAAAACAAGCGCGGCGCCAAAGCACTGCCTTGAGCAGCGCCGGAGTTTTACGCGAAGTGCTAGCATTTGGCAGCTCACTGCTGAATATAAATTAAATTATGACATGTATGAAGAGATAGCGACTTCAATGGAAGCTTTTTATTCATATCATAGCTGTAATATCGCTTACTTGTGGATGCGTCTTCGACATTGTGGATCAAAGGCATATGAAGGAACAGTATGTACGGTATCGCTGGATTTCAGTTTTCATTGCGCGAATATTTGGAAAAAATTATATGATTCAATAATACAATTCTTTATTGCATAAGGTATAGTGTCCAAAAAGACATCAGATTCCAACATATTCGCTATTACTGGGATATAGGAGACAATCGTAAAAGAAACAGGGTTACTAAATGTTGTTGAAGGAACAGTTGACATAGAAAGGAGCTTGGAATCCATTTAAACAAATATATGGGAATGTCTACCAAGTCGCACTGAGCCCGCCTAGTAAGACAATTCTTCGTCTTTCTGAGAGAACAGTTGGAATGTAATGGGCTGATGATTGTAATAGTGAAATGGGTGTGAAACAGCTGTGTATATCTAGAATACGAACCTTTCAAAGCCTGGCGCTTGACAAAATGGGCAGCGGGTCCATTTTGGTCTAAAAGATTACCCTCTTTTTAGTTTCCTGCAGACAGGAAGTAAAGACGTTAATTCTGAATCTTGTAACAGGGAGTGATGGAATATTCAGGTAGTTCGGTGAAAGTAGCGTTTTTATTCAACGTTATAAGTCTGAAAAGGATCATGGACATGCGTTGCCAAACGGATATGTCCGATAATACGCTTATTTTATAATATATCCGTGTAGCGTAGATATCATTGTATTATTGTTGATATCTACTTTTATAAGTAGCGGTATATAGAATATTGAACTCATATTTACTATATTGATGTATAAAACTTGGATTTTTCTATATAATAATTGGTGTTATCCATTTATATTGTGATGTTGTTCTATTATATTTGCCGTTTACACGGGTAGACGATGTAACATAGATAAATGTGTATTATATAATATATATTCTAGATCCGTGATAAAAGTGCCATATAACGAGAATTGGCCAATATATCGTTCATGTTGTAGTTGCATCGGTGTTGTTACATTCATAATATACTATATCACTTCTCACTGCGTCCCATGACAGACAACCATACCAACATATAACTACTTTTATATATACACTATATGCACTTTTGTATCACTGTCTTGATACTTATACTTCTCTCAATTTCATGTCTACACTTCGTATGTTTATACTGTTATATACAATGGTCCATTTATAAACTTGAGCTTCGAAAGTAATTTCTATTTTTATAAACTTTTTGTAGTATATCGGCCTCTATTTGTCATATCAAAATTCCAAAATTTTCGGACGTTTTCCAACTACTGTCAGACTACAATTACATCTAGACAATTCTGTTCATTCCTGGTAAATATTTTATAAACATTTTATATATAAAATATATAATGAATGTTAACGTTATTTATGAATAGTTATATTAGATCACTTGAATATTGCTTAGATATAATTTATTGTATTCGAATAAGGTTCTAACATTAAATAACGTAATATTCGTCTATATGACGCTGGTATCCTAAGAAATTGTGTAACGTAGCTAGTAATCTATAAAATGAGAACATAAGAATACGCATTTTGTGCTCAAATCGGTCTAAAAGTTATATACTTCAATATGCATACAATTTTTTTTAAATATATTGTAGTGGAGTTTTGCTAATTCAATATATTGATTGATTGTGATTACAAATAAATGTTTAGAAGTGTTCAATCTCATATATTTAAATTAATATGGAAACCAAAATGTATTTTCTTACGCCTACTAACATTGTAACAATTTATTTAGTTTAGTTTGTTATTTAGCTCAATTTATTTAGATTGAAAACTAAATTTTTATCGATGTGAATTTTACTAATTGTCAAAGTTAAAAGCAACAATTAATATAAGAGTTGCCAGAGAAAAATATGAAAAAGTTCAGAATTTCTTAAAATATGTGAACTAACTGTATAACCATGTACTTTAAACAGACATCCAACCTAACCAACTGATAATTTATACTTATATAAATTAATCTTGTTTTATAATAACTAAGATACGGGGGCTGGTCCCCATAGAAATGTGGAGATAGAACATTTGTTGCGAGTTTTATATGCGGGGGTGTGTGTTGTATCTTGTATACTTAAGTACCAATTAATTAATGTTACTTTAAATAAACATTCAACGCTTCGCAAGCGAAGTGATTCGACAATTCGGTTATTTTATTTTACTTCATTGCTACTCCATAGAAATTAAATATAAAAACCGCGCAGTTGCGTCACACGTCGCCGACAAAACGTGTCACATATATATTTTAATATATCTAATGAAATTTAATATATTAAATGAATCTTTTACGGGTAACTCTTATCCAGTTCATTTTTATGGAACAGGATGATGAGTCAAGCAAGTCGTTCGCCTGATGGTAAGCGCCACGCCTGCCCATAACAATTGCAGTGCCATCCAGAACGTTTAATACCATAAAAAGCACAGCACAGGACTGCATTGCGCTCATCACCACGAGACATCAAATGTTAAATCTCATATGCCCAGTAATGGGACTGGCTACAATGTTCTTCACACCGGAACACAGTAATGCTTGCGCACTACTGCTTGGCGGCATTAACTGGCAAAGCTGTGGTACCAACCCAGACGGCCTCCCGCATACGAGAGACCACGAGTGTTAGTGAGTTACTGTCAAAAATATTTTATGTCGTATTCATTCTCAGCACGTAGTGATTAATTTATAATAATTGGCATAAATCAAAGAGCATATCAATATCAAAATAAGGTCAGCAATTAAATTATCAAAATAAGGTATTTAAAGCAATGTTGATTTTGGGGCAGAATAAAAAATCGGCGAATATGCGTCTAAGCTAGTGTTATTCTATAAATGCGACAAGTGGCGCCCTCAATTTTTGACTAATCTTTATGGACGGACTATTTAACCGTTAGTGTCCCACTGCTGGGCAAAGGCCTCCCCCATTCTTTCCACTCGTCCCTGTCTTGCGCCACTTGCGCCCAGTCTGGACAAAATTTGTCGAGCTCGTCCTGCCATCTCCTTCTCGGTCTGCCGCGCCGTCTTCTTGCGTTTTCTCCAGTCTGTAGTCAACTTAGCCCACAGCGCATTCGACATACGACAGATTTTTTTTATTAATCATTTATATTTATGAATTAATTAAAACGTAAAGGCGGTCATCATGGTATTTGTGGAAAATAGATACGCTCAATCTATGGGCGAGCTAACATATTATCTAAACCTAAGCTAAATAATCTACATAGTAAATGACCCATTGTAATTTATGCTATCCTGATACTAAATAAAAATGCTAGGTCTGTTCTCGAACCATAGCGCAATCCAAGCTACATGAAAATATTAACTTAGAACATTTATATTTTATTTTATCTTAAATAAAAATTTAAAATATGTCTTTCTGTCAAATACTAAAGTAGGGACAAGATAATAGGTCACTTTTGACAGATGTCAGTTTTATATTCATAGTGAGGTGACCTGCTTAAAAACATCGATTAAATGAATGAATCGAATGAATCGATACAGACTTGAAACATATGTGAATTTTAAAAATGATCATGCGAATCCCTGTCCCATTATTATTTTTTCTTTCATAAATTAAAGGAGCAAAATAAGACAAGTACCTACGTAATTTAACAAAAAAATTGCTTTTATTCACTTGAACTATCGGAACTGCTATCTTCATCACTGCTGTCAGCACTCAGAGATATTATTAATTCATTTTCAATAATATTGTCTATTCTTACATCTCGTTCAAAATCTTGTAAAATTATTTTCTTTGTCTTCTCCACGACTTTTCGCCAGTCTTCTGTAGTGACTTCTGCACATGCAGTTTGTAGCAGAGTCATCATTTTAGCAGTACTGAAGGGTGGTTCAGTATTGTTCCACGCTGCATGACCCTTTATTTGTGCCCAAATAAGCTCGATGGCGTTATACTGGCAATGGTAGGGAGGCAATCGAATAACTTCGTGTCCATGCTCTAGGGCTAGTTCATCGATTACATAGCGGAGCTTGGACGGCTTAGTTGCTTTTACCAGATTTAACAACTCAACTTTTAATAAAGTTGGACTTGCCTCCACACCATTTCTTACCAACCACGAGACAATTTCTTGCTTTTTATTTGCTTGAGTTGGTGGTTTATCAACTTGTACAGAATGATACGGAGCATTGTCCATTATAATTTTCGATGGGTTTTCTAAGCTGACTAGCAGCTTCTCAAACCATTTCCATTTCCTCATGGTAATCTGTTGTAGTTTTAGAGGCGAATGCGAGGAGGCAGTCTGGAATAAAACCTTGAGAAGCTGATCCCGCGTGACATATAATAAGTCGGGCTCCTTTTCCCGATGGAACTTTTGAGGTGGAGGCCGCTGTATCATCGGTCCATGTCCGCGCAACCGTATGGTTCGCATTCAACCATGTTTCGTCAATAAACACGACATTGTCCCAATCCGTAATTTTATTTACCTGACGTAAGAATGTTATTCTCTTCAAAATAATATCGTAGCGTTCTAGCAGGATTTTCCGCTTGTCGGATTTTTTAAATCTAAAGCCAATCGATTTCAAAACCTTTGATAGAGACGATTTGCCTCCAAAAAATAAGCCTGCGCCTTTTAACGAACTCAATAGCTTTTCCCGTGTAGGATATTCTTTTCTCGAGTAATATCCATAAATGTGGTTGCGAATTGCAGCAGCATCAAAATTATCAACGTCAACAATTTTCTTGTCCCTCTTTCGTTTTTTCGGTGTACGTAAAGTATTATCTTCTGAGCCTGATGGTCCGTATTTCTCTTTCAGAATTTGAGTTACTGTCTTCTTCCCTATTCCCAATGCTTCGGCAACGCGTTCTCTCGGTGGTTTCAATGGTAAAAGAGGCCCATCGTTAACTGATTCACGTCCAAAATAATTGTACAATTTCAGCACTAGTTCGCGAGATTGACTGTTTAGAGTTTTCCCCCGTTTCGACATAGTAAGACTGTAATGTTTTTCTTGTTTAATAATCGTTAAGCAATCGGAGTCCAATTTATAGCCAGGTAAACGTAGTCAGTAAGATCAGGTTAAATGAAAAAGCCGGATCAGAAGAAAATAACAGAGAGCACACCAAAAACGCACAGTCACTTCGCACAACAACAAAAGACTGCGTCATCATCATGTAATGGCGACATGACATGCGTCATCGACAGGCACTGGTGTTGCCAGCAACATCCACCTAAATTGCACCCAACATCAATGACCTTTCTATTTAGTTATTTTTTTGTATTTTTATAGTTAGTTAAAAGAATAATAAATATGTATAATTAGGTTTTATTATAATCACAACGTGGTTATAAATTTATGGTGATTTTTCTTCACAAGTAATCATTGCATTCGATTCAACTTACAATCCTATCAGCTGTTTGAAAAGAAAAAGGGTTGACTGACGCAACATTGTAACGACGTTCAGTTCTTTAGATCAGAAATTGTTTATTATGTTTAGAATGGTTTATTAGTGAAAGCAAATGGTAAAATTACTCGTATCGGTCATTATTACAATAAATATGTAAACGTAATTGAAAAAAGTTAAGCAATTGTGCAGTTCTTATTTTATGCCCGCCGTTACAAGGTTACGTTGTTGAATTTTGATGAAATGTCAAAAGTGACCTATTATCTTGTCCCTACTTTAATAACCTAATCAAATAACCCACCCGTAACTGTACCCGGTGCAAAAGTGCCCATACACTTGCGGCATTTCCGCGCTGGATAGCTATGGCTAACCTTTGCACCAGGTACGAGCAGGAGCGGGGGTCGCCAGTTTTCTCCTTAATTCTACGCCCTATCTCACACACCAAACTTTTGGCGTCAGTGCCCCAACAGCCCATGGTCTCCACAGCGATGGGCACAAAATAATACTGTGCCTCCAACGCAGCATATTTCTGCCGCTTTTTGCACGCTGCGTTCTCCGCAGCGGCACATTTATATCAGTGTAATCTCTTACACTAGTAAATATTCTAAGTTGAGAATAAACGTCACAAATTCCATCATAAAACATTTTATTATAAACAATAATTATTTAAAAAACATATTTTACATTATAAACTTACAATTCCAACACTGCTGTAGTATAAATGCAATAATGCTATAACGCGGGCACGTCCCTAATATAAAATACGGAATAGACATACATCAAATATATTTAGTAGAATTATAGGTACTTTATACATACGAGATACTATATTTGAATTCTGTACAAATATAAATATTTATAAGGCCGGGTTACATCCCGAGCCGAGTATAGAGAAAACACATATTGAACTGGTTTTTACGATAGGTACAATTCATAACGTTGCATGTTTTCTCTACTCGGCCGGGTATTTTAAGACCTACATGTAGACAAATACATTTAAGGGTTAAAGGCCGTGACATACGTAACGCTGACGTGGCGGGAATTTAATAACACCACGTCCCGCTCCCGTCCCGTCTGTGTTCACGTACGAAACGATATTAGAAAATCATCCGGCACAAGAAAAAGTCGTGTATGCCATCACCTTTAATCGAGTTCGGCGCGATTCATCTATGTCTTAGGCATAGTACCAGGCGGTAAGAACTCTGCAGAAGATTGACAATCGCATTATTTTGTTGCGGAGTCACTAACTAGGACACACTTTTAAACAATTTCTCCACCAAAACGGAGACAAATAAAACAGTTAATACTTCAACCAGTGGAATAAAACGACTTCAAAATACAATTATTTAAGACAAATACAATACAATTCTAGAGGTTGAGTATCGCTGCTTCGGTCGATTCGTCTCTGCTTTGATGGATAGTGCGCGCAGCAAAATAAACAATTATATTCGATTACTTATTTCAAGTAGGACATACATAAAATTGTAAGGTACAATATAAATTGAATATCGATAAATAAAACAATATCTTCAATATCGATAAGAACTATAAAATATTTTGAAATTCATTATTTCCTTTATTTTATTTCAATAAAGAATTTATGTTCTTCAACATAACCATTTTTCGCTGCTAAAGACCTAGCTTTTTTAAGTGTCGAGATCTTAATATTCTCTATTTCTAAGTTCCGCAATAAGCAAGCGGAGTCCGGTGTGTGCTATATTTTGACTATTGTAAGAAATGGAATGAAGTACCTACTGTAATAATAAATTATAAACGCAAGAACCTATAACAATTGTATCGTCTATAAGTACTTATATTAATTCGTTTATAAAAATCTTGAACTATTTGCGAAGTAAGCCCGTGGTTTGCCCGTATTCTCATACTAACATCAAACTCTTTCAAAACGCCCACCTAGAACCAAAAGTCAATCAATAACAAATCAAGTTTGAAGTTAGTCACCCTTTCAAGTATGTAGGAGTCACACTATTATTATAAATGCGAGAGTTTGTATGTAACGAGCGAGTGTGGCTCAGTGGGAGCACGTGCGACTTTCGATCCGACGCACCCGAGTTCGAACCTCGCTGGCCCCGCACCCCTGACTTTCTTAAGTTATGTGCGGAATTAACACTCGCTCTAAAAACGGTGAAGGAAAACATCGTGAGGAAACCGGCATGTTCAAGAATAAATAAAAAAAAAAATTCAAGGACATGTGACATCCACCAACCCGCACTGGGCCAGCGTGGTGGATTATGGCCCATACTCTCTCTACGAGGGAAGGTCCGAGTCCCAGCAGTGGGAACGTAATGGGCTGATGATGATGATGATGAGTTTGTATGTAAGTGTGTTTGTGTGTAAGTGTGTTTGTTATTGTTACTTCTTGACGCTGTATCAGCTCAACGGATACATCTTATAACCTGGACTAACACTGAGGCTACTTTTTATCCAGAAACCGCGGGGCATAGCTAGTATGATATATGCGCAAAATTAAAAAAATATTAGCGCTATCTTTACAATATGTAACAAAAACACCCTGTCCGTCATTTATTGGGCTAATCAGTATGTATGTTGGATACTAATTCAACAAAATAAATGAATGGAAACGGCACGTAGGAAAGTGCACCTCGTAAGGTGAAATGACCAACTTTTGTTGGTTTTGGTTTCTATTTATTTGAATATAAAAAAGACAATAGAAAAAATACGTAATTCGGGTATGTCGACATAAAATATCGTATAATGTTCTGAAGTTGGTGCGGTTTGCAATCGTATGACGTGTGCCTCGAACTTGCGGCGACTTCACTCCTGTTTGGTGGAACATCTGTTCTCGTGTCGAAGCCGCTAGCGGCCTGAACAATGCGAATAACTTATTTTTTTATGTAACTGAATGACAAGACGAGCTGGTCGTTTGCCTGATGGTAAGCAATACGCCAGCCCATAACAATAGCAGCACCACCCAGAACTTCGTTTTGCAAAATCCTGCGCGGCACTACACTGCCCTCGTCACCCTGAGACAATTAGCTATTGAGTCTCATAATGCCCAGTAATTTCGCTGGCTACAATGCCCTTCAAACCGGAACACAGTAATGCTTGCGCACTACTGCTTGGCGGTTGAATAACTGGCAAAGCAGTGGTACCCACCCAGACGGCCTCTCGCATACGAGAAACCTACCACCAGTAGCTTAGTAGTAACTTTGATATACTAAATATAAGTTTACATTTCTGTTGGCATGTGAACACCCAGAACTCCGACATGGTTTATGAGACATACAGAATGTTCCGAGTTCCATTCTAATCGTTTTACAGTCACTTCTTCATCCAAACCACAGAAAAGTTTGCAACAGATATATAAATATAACATAGGTTAAGTGCACGAATAAAATAATTCGCCTTACTCCTAAATACACTTGTTATTTTAACTATCAATAAAATTGTTCAATTAACAGTACACCTTAGGACACATAATAATGATAGACGCATATAACATTAACAACTAATTTATACCAACAACAATTTAAGTAGGCAAAAGAATAGTGATTCTCGTCCATTAAATTCTATATATCTACAATAACAGGTGGAAAATAAGGCACGGCGGGAAGAACTAGACTTTTGGTCTTGAAACCTGCAGTGGAACCGTCTAACTCTTACACCGATCCCGATCGCTTTAAGCTTCAAATTTGGAATGCGTTAGCAACCTACAAACTGCGATATCGATCATTTTTAACGATTGTGATTGGGATAGTGATTGAGATGAGGATTTCAAGTAGGAAAGTTAGACAAATACCGAGCACGTGATATCTTTGATAGCGATCGGGGTCGGTGTTCGAGTTAGGCAATTCCCCTGCAGTATCTTGAAACGCGATAGCCGGGTCCACACCGTCCACATCTCGCGCGGCAGAATCACGATCCAAACATGCGGTCGGTGTGGACTCGACTCGCCCGATTCAAACGATAAAAGAGACGTTACGTAGTAACTTATATATATATATATATCTGTGACGACGAACCAAACGTAGCAAATGTTCGATCGTGGATCGGCCGGTGTGGACCCGACTATTGACTGTAACTATACTCGTAATAATATTCTTTAAAAATCCGATTATATTTTCGCATTCCATCGACTGATAACCCATTGGCAGTTAGTTTTAATTTTTAAGTAACTGAGCAATGAGACGAGAGGTCATTGACCTCATGGTGAGCAGCACTGCCTATAACAGTTGTAGCGCCTCCCAGCTAGTTTTTTTACCAATTTCAAAGGAGAAGGTTTTCATTTCGACTGTGTGTTTGTTTGTTGCCTCAGAACTCCGTCATTTATAAACCGATTTAGAAAATTATTTCTATGTTGGGTTCAGTATAGCTACAATGTGATCCCATATAAATTTCGATATTCCTTTGAATTCGAAGTTACTTCGGAGTTGCAGTCGGTTTTTTTTTATGTATAAAATGAATATTTGCTTAACATTGCACTGCGCTTGTCACTGAGGCAATAACCTCTTGTCTCATTGCCCATTAATTTAACAAAGCGGAGAAGTTCACGTTGATGAAAAGCAGTGCCACGCATTGCAAGTCACTGTTTTTTTTTACGCTTAATATATCTATGTTTGGCCACTATCTCGCCTGATGTGAAGCGATGATGTGGCCTAAGATGGAGCACATAGATCTAGAGAGAGACGGCAGTTGAGCGGCTGCACAGACCCGTCCTCCCCAATGGTTCACTGTATTGCATTGCGCTCATCGCGACTAGATTTATCGTTCGGGCTGCCGTAAATCTCACATCCCTAATATCTAAAGAACTAAGAACTACGAGACCCTAGACCCACAGTACCAAGATACATCACAATATAGACTTGTAAATTTGATCTGTACCTAAATATATCAAGTGTGACACCAATCAATCAAAACACATGCAAAGAATAACTCAGATTTTACAATTTTAAATTACAATCATATTCATTCTTTAAACAAGTGACAGATTAAAAAAAATACCCTGAAACTTTCAGTCGGATAGCTAATCGGGAAGTGCTCGAAATTTGAGTTGCAAGATTCCACCCAGCACGACAGACAGACAGACAAACAAGAAAGCGACTTAATAAAAACGTGGTAAAGTATATTTTTATAAGTGCAGATTTTTTTATCTTATCATTAGTTGACCCCACAGACGTTGTTCGTA
Organism: Petrophora chlorosata; assembly: GCA_951640565.1. Classification (NCBI taxonomy): domain Eukaryota; kingdom Metazoa; phylum Arthropoda; class Insecta; order Lepidoptera; family Geometridae; genus Petrophora; species Petrophora chlorosata. Next base: position 5,785,595 of record OX621205.1, on the reverse strand, counting down.
CAAATCCAGTAAAAGAAGCACAGTTTTTCCCGAATTTCCCAACTTTCAAGATTGCCAGTCAGTTCAACCGTTCTCAAGCGATGCGCTTACCAACAAACATCATTTAATTTTTATTTATACATATAAAACATAGATAGATTTATACGGTATTAAACGTTGTACGGACTACTAGAAAACTTTGACGCGCCCTCCCTTCTCCCTCCTCTAAAGTTGTTAAAATGTTCTAGTGTTATTCCTTGCAGGTGTCGATATCCTGTCCACTCAACCAACCCGCCACAGAAGCAGTTTGCATTATATATCTGTATATTTCTACTCCTCATCGTCATTGTATTTTGCTATTATCTGTGGGCTGTCGTTCACTCACCACCTAAACCCAACTGGTTTAAAATTGGGCACTACTCGCGAACACACGGCAGAGGTCACCTTAGGTCATTGGTCTACACATACTCTAGCGGCGTCAGAAACACCACCAAATTATAAGTAAGTGCGATTTTGAATACAATTTTACCGATTTATTATGTTGTGTGGTAACTGAAATTAATTAAATCAATCCACTAGCTTATTTTGTGATGCCAGCGTGCACAGTTTGTTGTCTGTTACTTGTAAAAACATACACCTCTAGCCGGCGTGCCTTAGTCTACACTGGTTACTGTTACATTCTGAATGAGACCCAGTTCCAAAATCAGTCGAAGATAATTTGAGAATCATAATTTGGTATCATGATTATCAAACTTCATCGATCAAACATGATTACACCAATATGCGTTGAACTGCTCTTGTGTAACAACAGTTTTACATACTGCGAGTTTTTAGCTTTGATTGTTAATCTATTGCCGTCTTTATCTCTTTATAAATATGTAAATTATTGAGATAGCTTTACATAACTCAAGGTTTACGCTCAGGCTTTTAAAACTCACAGTAAGTCGTTTAGCGATGATGAACGTTGATCTTTACAAGTAGTTTGCAATAAATAGACACAGCAGGACTATATCGTTTTTACTGTAGTATACGACAGATCGCTACAGCGTTGGTTCTGAACGGGAGTTGCGCTCGTTTGCCCGCTAGATGGCGTTTGCCATTGCTTAGGTCAACAACCAGCTGGGGAACGCTTTATGAATATTTTTAAGCTTGAGTTTCCTGCGATAGCATTGCCGTTAAATAGTGATCGTTTATATACTATCAAATTACATAAAATCACGTCATTTTTAATACAAACAGCAGTTTTGCTATTTGTTAAGGCATGTTTACTTAAACCATTTTAGTGACGTCGTTCGTCTATATTACGATCACGATTAGCGACAACGATTACGAAACTCAAGCTAAATAGAATAATAGTACACTACCGCATCAGTTTTCGACGGGAGTTGCACAGGTTTGTCCGCTAGATGGCGCCTTTTCCCGCTAGATGGCGAGCGGCTTGCCCTTGCACTGGTCAACGACGTAGCTGGTGAACCGCTTGAGGAACTTGGGGTATTCCCGTTTGTACACCGCACGGAGCACTCCGGCCGGCGCCCAGCCGCCGGGGTTCACTGGAAAGGGAAGAGGAGAAATGAGCATCACCGTAAACATATATTAAAATTTAAAATTTAAAAAGCCTCCGATACAGTCACGGACAGTATCGAACTAGAAATAAGTACCTGTGCTGCAGTAGGCGATGTCCGTGGTGATGTTGGCGCGCGACGGCGCCTCGCCCACCGGGAACGTGCTGCGGCACGCGAGACACACAGTCACGAACAAACGGATGCAAGCGCCCGTGTTCGACTGGAAAATGTATATCTTTTATTAGCCACAGCGAGGGAGAGCGAGTGTGGCTCAGCCGGAACCCGTTCGAATTACGATCTGACGCCCCGGAGTTCGAATCCTGCTGGCCGATATAACTTTCTTATTGTCAAGTTATAATAATAATAATAAATTGGTACGAAACTATATATATTGTACAGAACACAGTATACAGCCTGAAAATAGGGACAAATGCGAATATGAGTTTCGCAGCATGGCTTTATTATGATACATATGATTAACACTCTAAAGCGGTGAAGGAAAACATCCGAAGAACCATGATCATGAAGAAACCAACATGTCCAAAAATCACGAAGTTTAAATTTCTCAGAGTGCAATATGGGATCGGCCAAGTTTTCAAGAAAGTGTTTAAAATTGACCATAATAAAGTCCTAAAAGTACCTAAACTATGTTTAAATGTTATGTTTAAAATAATTCCGCGCAAAAGGTCACCGCAGAACGCCTCAGACTTTGGGGTTGTCATGGCATGTGAAAACATATCGTTTTGATTTATATAAAAAGCATCTATAAACACAAACTTCGCACACGATATTTACTTTGAAATGACGTCATGCATTGTGTGTTTCGGAACAGATAAAAAATGACAGAATTAATAGATTTTATTGATTGATTTTAAAATATAAATTATTATTATTTACAAAAATATTGATTGAATGATCTTTCGGATTCGACTAACATTCGTTCTAACTGCATTTTAGAATTTTTTCGATAACAGTCCGATCCCCCATCTTTCTAGTTTAAAAAGTTTAAATTTAAACCCTATAGCTCAAAAGTGCCACAAACAAAAATACTTCATACACTTACAGGATAGTCCGTGTTGGTCGTGGAATGGTTAGTGACCGCGTACGTGCAGTCATCCGCCGCGCGCACGTGCGACCAAAACAGCGCGTCGCGCTGTGACGCCGGCCAAATCCGCTTGAACGTCTGGTGGAACACCATCGCGTCTGATGATATCTCCTCGACGATGGTCATCGTTTCTAGGGTCGCTGTGGATGAGATAAAGATATATAAGAAAAAAGGTGTAGTACCCGAATAAGTTATGTGTACAGGCTTTAACGGTCGTCATGTGAACTCCGTTAAAGCCTGTTCAAAAGTTCTTTATTCAGTTTTCGCATCGCAGACGCACTTATGAACGTCAATTATTACAATGATTCATAATGACTCTATGTAATCCATCTTAGGCCACATGATCGCTTAACATCAGGCGAGATAGTGGCCAAACATAGATACATTAAGCGTAAAAAAAAAACAAAAAAAGACAACCTCCGTATCGAAAAAAGAACCACTACTCAGAAGATACGGCAAGAAACTGAAGGGCATATTTTTTAGAACTTATTATATACTAATTTGTTTCAATATTTTATATATATTGTATATTATAATTAATTTCATCAAATCCCTTCAGCCGTTGCGGCGTGAAGAGGGAACAAACACACTAACATACAAACTTTCGCATTTATAATATTAGTTTTTTTTTTTTTTTACGCTTAATAGATCTATGTTTGGCCACTATCTCGCCTGATGTGAAGCGATGATGTGGCCTAAGATGGAGCACATAGATCTAGAGAGAGACGGCAGTTGAGCGGCTGCTCAGACCCGTCTCCCCGATGGTTCACCGAACATCATCCCGAAACACGACTAGGTCGCTTGACGGCATGGCTTTGTTCGGTGGGTGGTATTACAACCACGGCCAGAGCCTACTCCAAAAAAGTTGGATGTGAAACATGAGTTAACAAAAGGTGCTCAGATATTTTTTTCTTGGTAGTTGCGCACCAGTAAATTTATCTTTATTTTACTCTTTAGCTACAAATAAAATCAGAAACTAGGAAACATCTTAGGTTCTATGACAAGTAACAATAGGGGATCGGACAACTTTTCAGAAAGTGTTTTATATTAACTACAATTAATATATATAGCCATGAAAAATACTATTTTAATTAAATAACGCTCTAAAAGTACCCAAAGGTATGTTTAAATATTATGTATTAAATATTGCCGCGCAAAAGGTCACCTCAAAACTTGTGACGTCATATAAAGGTAGAAAACGACGAACTTTTCGAAATAAAACTTGCAAAGAGATTTAAATACGTTTTGTGAAGTTCGGGGACGATATTGTAGTAATAGAACGAAAAAATTAGCAAAAATACATTTATGAAAAGCAAAAACGTTAAATAAACACAAGCTTGACTCACGGCATTTGCCTACAAATGACGTCATGCGCTGTGGTTGTTGTTTTGTTTGAGATGAAGAACAGACTAAAAATGTCAGAATTATTAGATTTTATTTAAAAATATTAATCATTATTATTTCACAAAAATATTGATTGAATCATCTTTCTGGTTCGCTGAACATTCGTTCTAACTGCATTTTAGATTTTTTCTCGATTACTGTCCGATCCCCTATTCCTGATGCTAAGAATGAATCAACTCTACTTTGATAAGCTTATAGTAGAGTACAAGGCAACACAAAGAACGCGCCGCGCTGCTATTGCCAGTGTGCCAAGAAACTATGCACTGATAACGTGATAAATAATTCAAAGCACGCGAGACAGAAAGAATGCATGAGATGCAAAAGAGAATGCGCAAACGCATTACTATTTATGTTAAGTAGATAAACTATTGTATACAAAGTGTCAAACTATCTAAATAAAAAATCGATGTAGGGCCGTTGTCCCCGTTAAACAGGGACAGTGTTACTTTAATAAAATATTTAAAAATACGTCCCGATGTCCCCTTACTTAGTTTCCGTTGATATAGTAAAGTTAACTTTATATGGAAAAACTACTTTCTGGCGCTTCGCCGGCCGCTGCCGCGGCACGCTCGCTATGTGGTCATATAATTTACCAATTATCCGGGCAACTTTACCAATTTTTCTTCCCATAAAAACCTAATTCGGACAATAACGAATATTAAAAAAGAAGCCAAATCGGTCCAGCCGTTTTCAAGTGATGCGCTTACCAACAAACAGCACTTAATTTTTAGTGTAGGTCCGTTGTCACCGTAGGCCTTGTCCCCGCCACGGGGACGACAGGGCGTCATAAAATGTTTGTACCATTGTCCCCATTAGGGAGATACAGCCACCAGGTTAGGTTATGTTAGAACTGCAGTGTCATATACATAATTAAGATATTTATATTTTATGTCTTTGTTGTTGTTTAAATAAATAATTGAATTACTTCCATTGGTCAAACTTATAGCAGCTCTGTTTATGAGTCAGGTGTTAGAAAAAGACAGCACGATTACTCACTCTCCCACTCGTACCGATACCGCGGGTTGAAGAAGTAGTGGCACATCTCCCGCGCGGACACGCCGCGCACTTTGTGCATCGCCTTCAGTGGGTCCATCACCATGCCGTCCACCTCCATCTCTCTGGAACACACAATATCATATTCATATTCGTATAGATATTGATATACATATTGATATTCATATTGATATTGATATTCATATTGATATTCATATTGATATTCATATTCAAATGCCTATTCATAATTTCATATACATATTCATATCCATATCCATATTCTATTCATATCAGTATTCGTGTTCGTATTCGTATTTGTACTCGCATTTGTATTCGTATTCAAAACTGAAACGCAATGAAAATATGTAGTGTAATCAGTGTAGAGACGAATTTCGATGAATTCGTATTCATATAGATATTCATTTATTGATGCTTACTGCTTACATTATTATCTACTTGGAAGTGTTAGCTTTTTTAAAGCAAAGAGACAAGCAAGTCGTTCGCTTGAAATCGCGACACTGGTCCATAAAAATTGAAGTGCCACACATAATGTTTACCTGATTACGACGAGCAATGAAGAGGTTTATGATTTTAGCAGCGCATTGCAACAGAGCAATGAGACGAGCATGTCGTACGCCTGATGGTAAGCGACTCGTAGATTTACACGCTTGCCCATAACAGTTGCAGAGCTACCTTGTATTACAAAATCTAACGCGGCACTGCACTGCGCTCGGCACCCTGAGACAATAGTTCTCAAGTCTCATAATACCCAGTAATTTCACTTGACAGTGCCTTTCAAACCAAAACACAGTAGTGTTTGCACACTACTGCTTGGCTATAGGTAGAATATCTGGTGACCGTGTGCCACTTCCCAAGGCGGAGTTTTGCAGAAGAGGACCACTAGTATTACAAAAGAGGCTTACTACGACAATGGAGGATTATCGATAAGGAGCCATATATCGATTATCATTTTATCGACAAGGAGTTGCCATATTATGTACTGTAAATATTTTACTTCTATGTACCTTTATTATTCCCTGAAATATAAATATTATTATTGTTATTATTTATTCAAATATATTTTACTCAAACCAGCGGATTACTTACATAAAATAATTATATAAAAAGTATGGTATGTTATACAAACAATTTTTTTTATTATTATCTTTTATATGACCATGGTATACATCATTCAGATCATTTATTATTATCTTATTTTCACCGCCGACCTATCTTAACAGGTTTATTAACTCCATCCAAAGGTTGACTGGAAGAGATCGCTTTCAGCGATAAGTCCGACCATTGTACTTTAGTTTGTAAGTTGTTTTCATGTACCTATTCATTCTTTTATTCGGTGTACAATAAAGCATTTTGTAATTGTAATTGTATACAATTCCGTGTTTTCAGTTACCTTCTGTACATCCTCATGTCCCCTTCCTCAGCAAACAGCTGCCATCCGATTTCACCGCCGACGCCTTCAAACGCGGCCTGGATTTGTTCCGACGATATCCTGTCGATCTGGAATACACACACAAAAAACTCTTGATAATAGACAGATAGGCTGACAATACGGTATGGAACTCTCAGGGTACGAGTCCTACTCGCACTTGCCTGTCTTTTTCATCATCATCAGCCCATCACGTTCCCACTGCTGGGACACGGGCCTTCTCTCATAGAGAGAGTATGGGCCATAATCCACCACGCTGGCCTAGTGCAGGTTGGCAGATGACACATGTCCTTGAATTTTTGTAATTAATTCTTGGACATGTCGGTTTCTTTACGATGTTTTCCTTCACCGTTTTTAGAGCGAGTGTTAAATCCGCACATAACTTGAGAAAGTCAGTGCGGGGCCAGCGGGATTTGAACCCGGGTGCGTCAGATCGAAAGTCGCACACTGGGCCACACTCGCTCTCGCCTGTCTTCATAGCCGACTAAAAATAGGAGGAGGTTCTCAATTCGATTGTATTTTTTATGTTTGTTACATCAGAACTTCGTCATTTATAAACCGACTTGGAAAATTCTTTTGAAAGGATATACTTCCAGATTAGTCCCATTTACATTCGGATTTTTTGTTTAAAATTATTTTACATATACAAAGCTCGGTCTGAAAAATGCATCTATATTCTATACCATAATTTACTATAGGTAAAATTTACACACAGGTATTTTGTATACAAGCGTCATTACGAAACCGATTTGAATCATCGGATATAATAATACCGTCCGAAAATAATATGCTATGGGAATTTGTACACAAATCGGTCGAGGGCCGGACGTCCGGCGACAGACCGCTGACATTTTATGAACGTGGCCAATCGTGCAATCGATCTTTCGATGGCACTTCCCTTGAGGTGAGACAGGGTCGAACGCTGTGCCCTATTTTTGAAGTGGTCGTTGAAATATAATATCTTTCGTAGCTTATCTTTTGTACTCACAGGACGTTAGCCGTCTTTTGTCTTAAAGGAAAACATCAAAAGGATATTATAACGGACACCAATCCGTACTGGGACTACTGTTTCTAAGAGTAGGTCTGTTCTGGCAGTGGTAATATAATAGAAGAAAAGGTAAGACTGGTACAATCCTATAGTAGCATATTCCGTGAGGTCTCAATATCAACCTGGCTTAAGAAAGCTCAATCTTCTTCCGCGTGAGTTCCATCGGGGCGCCACACGAAGAAAGTACATATTCGGGAATTGGAGAATTTGACCGTCTCCTATTTGTAGCTCTAAGGTCCTTATCTTAAGGCAGTAATTCCCTGGCGGTACAAGTGTCTTTGTCTATAGCGGGTGCACAGGCCAATTGTCTAAGGCTGGCAGCGGCAGCAGTTACTGATTTCGTGTGTGGTAAAAAGGCACCACGCAAAGACAGTCTTCGCTACGCTATTTCCGGCCTTAAGCCTTTTATTTTATGGTAGTTTATCTCTGTGATTATCGTCCTAATTCTTTCCAGAGTGGTTGCACGCCAGAGCGGAGCCGGTTGTTTATGGCCGGCAGCGGCAGCTCAACTGGTCCCACGTGTGGATAGCCAGCACCAGCGAAGAAAGTCTTAGCTATCCTATTTGCAGCTTTAAGTCTCTTATCTTAAAGCAGTAATCCCTATAGGTTGCCTACCTCTGTCCAAAGCGGGTGCACAGTAAGTCTGTTGTCTATGGCCGGCGGCGGCAGCTCGACCTGGTCCCGTGTGTGCTCGGTCGGAGGCGCGACGCGCGCACACCGCTCCTCCTCCATCTTGTCGAAACCGGTCTCGACGGCATCGTAGAACTCGTCGTCTGGGAGAGTGGAGTGCGGGCCCTCCTGTGGGCAAAGAGAAGTACCTTTAATAAACAGTATTTAGGTTTACCATGATTGATTCTGATTCTAAACTAGACCCTGTAAAGTGGCTGGATCGATGTCGAGAGTATACGGACATGCGCTTCATGATAAGCGCCACGCTTGCACATTAGTCGCAGTGTTACTGAAAACATCGAAATGCAAAAGCCTTCGTGGCAACGTTCCTGAAACGGCAGCTACCTAGACTAAAATCTGAGTCGCGGTTAAGAAATTCAATCTTGAAACTGGTAAGAGGAAAGGTGTGTGTATGAGTTTTCGCCAAGTAAGTTTCAAATGCCATGCAGATTTGTAAACCACACTATAAGTGAACGTAGACTGGTTAATCAAAAAATCGTTAATGTACTGACTGCTTTTACGGACGGCCCTTCTCACGGCCATTCGGGCTATTTCCAGAACCATATAACTGTCTGTCAACATGATCATTTGAATCGAATTTTACGACTTTTTTTAATATCTCAAAAGTAGTTAATAGAAAGAAATACCTAACAGCATAACGTAACAATCTCCGCCAGGAATAAACAGCAAAAACCTCCAAAGAAACTACATCAGTCATGTTCGGAAATGGTAAGAAAGCGACAAAAACAGAGTCCTAGAGACGTGAAACTTCGTACCTTACAAATCCGCTGACCCATGACCGCATAGATTGCTCTAGTCTTTACTATTCAACTCGAATTCGACCTACTAATACACGCATAAGGACGCAAATTGAGAAATAAATTCGGTGGGTTGCGTGGACATTTTGTCACGGGTGACGGTGCGCATGCATAATTGGCTGCAGCTGATAACCTAGTACAAGAAATGCTTTACAATGTAATAGGTAAAAGCATAAGCTGTATTGTGTAGTGCCAGCATCAAAAGATTATGATAAAACGACATGGACTACATTCTACGAAAAAAGCGAGGGGTGTTTTCTGACCTCCCTTAATCCCGAAGGCACCCAGGGTTCTCAGAAAATGCAACTTAACTTACACTGAAGATTCCAACACAAACAGACAGAACTAATAAACAAGCAAATTAATGTTGATTAAAACATTAATCTATAAACCACATTTTTATGCACTTTAATTTATTTAGAATGGATTGTCATCGAGCTGTGAGCTACCCTAGAGGTTTCAGCCCGATAGCTAATCGGGAAGTGCTCGAAATTTAGAGTTGCAAGATTCCACCCGGAACGACAGACAAACCGACAAACAAGAAAATTTTTTAATAAAACAGTGGCAAAAATTAAAAAATAACAAGGTTGCTTTCGATGTAGGTATCTATTGGTATCATATCCTAAGGTAGACTAATATAAGTAAAAACTTGACAATTCTTCCTTTTTAATTCAAAAATACATTTGTTAAATTAAAAATCTTAAAAACAAGCATGGTTTCCATTATGTCAGCATCTAACAATGAAATTACGTTTCCATTATTGAAATCTTAATCGTGTCCAATGGAGCGAGAAACCGTTGAATCACATTCATTCGACACGTATGAACATGAACGTTGGAAAACAACTTGAGATGGAAGGAACACGAAGCGAAGGTAGGTAATGAGATAAAATGCAAATATCGATGAATGTTTATAAATGAAGGTAAATAGAGAAAACAACGATAAAGTGATGTGATAAAAGAAGACTTAATTTACTTTTGTTATGGAAGAAATCGTTCGATAACATATTCATTTCCAAAACTAGTAAGTCAAGCAGTAGTGCGCAAGCATTACGGTACCCGGTTTGAAGGGCATCATAGCCAGCGAAATTACTGAGAATTTTGGGCCTAAAAGCTTAAATCTCAGGGTGACGGGCGCGGCGGTGTGCCGCGCAGGATTTTGCAAAACAATGTTCTGGATGGTGCTGCAACTGTTGTGCTTAACATCTGCTGAACGACCTACTCGTCTCGTCACTTAATTACATAAAAAAGACTAGTATGAGTAATACTTATCAAATACTCTTCTGTAGCGATGGCTACTTTTGGTGCACTTTTAGGAATGTGGCAATTTGAAATCGTGACGAAAAAGGATTGTACGGGACAAAATCGGATACAGAACCTGTAATAACTTAGAAATGACGAATACTTGTAAAATTACTGCAAACTATAAATATTTTTTTTTTTTTTTTTTTTTTATAATGATCTGTCTCAGAAAGACCTCCCATTAATATTACAATCTAGCCTACTAAGACTAATAAGTAATTTAACTTTGACTTAAATTGCTAAGTATAGTATAACTAAGAATGTGTCCATTAACACTTTCTTACTGTCTCTATTTAGGCGAAGACACTTTGTTGTTGTGTTCTTTACGGGTAGCACTAAAGTATGTATAGGTACTACGGTACACTGTCACTTCACTACACTAACTCAAAAGGTTTTGTCCTTTTGAGCCTTCTCACTAGGTCTGTGGTGTCGAGGAGCTGGATAGCCTCGACGTTCACGTGATGGTGAAGTCTACATTCGTGAGCTTCGGCGAACTTTTTAATAACACTAGTAACGAGGTCCACTTTCAGGTCCCGATGGAGGTCGTCATTTCGAATATACCACGGAGCGTTTACGATACCCCTGAGTACTTTGTTTTGGAATCTTTGTATCATTGCTACATTGCTTTGGTTGGTACACCCCCACAGCTGAATACCATACGTCCATATTGGCATGAGGATTTGTTTGTACAATAGTACTTTATTGTGCACTGACAACGTAGAATGCCTCCCAAGTAGCCAATACATTTTCCTATAGCGAAGTTCCAACTCGTCGCGTTTCTTTTTGACATGTGCCTTCCAGCGAAGCTTTGCGTCTAGTGTCATGCCAAGGTACTTGGCCGTATTTTCGTACGGTATCGTCTTGCTATTGATGAACACCGGATGGTAATTTGGTCTTTTGTTAGTGAAATCTATGTGAATGGATTTAGATTCGTTGAGTTTGATTCTCCATTTTTTGGTCCAATCAAAGATGGTATTGATGGCTATTTGAACTTTTTCCACTGCTTCCTCTTGAGTGACCCCTGTGGCCATGATGGCTGTGTCGTCTGCAAAGGTTGCTATGGTATTCTCTTCTAACTCTGGAATGTCACAAGTGTACAATAAGTACAGGACCGGACCTAAGACACTTCCCTGTGGTACTCCAGCTTTTATTTGCTTAAGTTCTGAGTAAGCATCGTCTTGTCGCACTCTGAACATTCTTTGTGTTAGATAGGATTCTAAGAGGTCTGCGAACTGTTGTGGGAGCATGTTTCTTAGTTTGAATATAAGGCCTTTATGCCACACTTTGTCAAATGCTTGTGCTACGTCCAAAAAGACAGTAGAACAAACTTTTTTTTCTTCTAATGTTTTTTCGATAATGTTGGTGATTCTGTGTACTTGGTCTATTGTAGAATGTTTTTCTCTAAATCCAAATTGATAATCAGGGATCAATGTTTTTTCTTCTATGATGGGCTTCATACGTTTTAACAGTAGTTTTTCAAACAATTTGGACACTATTGGTAACAGTGATATCGGTCTGTATGATGTTACTTCATTGGGTGGTTTTCCAGGTTTAGCTATCATAATGACTTCGGCAACTTTCCACACATCGGGTACATATTTAAGTCTGAATGTAGCATTAATAAGAGTGGTAAGTTTGACTATGGCTTTACGTGGGAGGTTTTGTAAAACTTCTGCAGTAATGAGGTCATAACCAGGAGATTTCTTTTGTTTTAGTTTTTTGACCTCATTGTATACCTCTCTTGGAGTGACGAGTTTAATTTCTAGCTCATATTTCGATGTTTTGTTCAAAATAATGTTATCTGTAGTTTCTTCACTTTCTTGAAAGGTTTGCTCCAGGTGTTGTGCAAATCTAGTTGCCTTTTGTTCATTATTGATAGCCCAGCTTCCATTGGCTTCTTTTATTGGTGGATACTGCATTATAGGCTTCTTTAGGTTTTTGGTCATTTTCCATAGCGAGTAATCCGTTGTGCGGTCACATGTTAACTGACTTAATTGAGTATTCATAGATTCGTCGTTAAACTTCTGAATTTCCCTCCTAAGTCTTTTCGTAAGATTATTTAGTAGTTTTTTGTCTTGTGGTGCTCTCGTTGTGTGCCATTTTTGTCTCTGTTTCCTCTTTTCAATTATCAGGTTTCTAATTTCTATTGGATAGCAGTTATTTCTAATTCTTATTTTAACTTCAGGTGTATTTTTCCAAGCACATTGTTGTATATCTGTTATGAGTTTTCTCACATCATCTTCTAGCTGCTGTGGATTTTTTAGTGGAACATTCAGATTAATCATAGAATTTAGATCTAATTTAAAACTTTCCCAATCCGTGTTCTTATTTACCAAGGTGGGGTTGTTCTCTCTCTGCACAATATTCTCACTTAAAGTCAGTATTATAGGTGAGTGGTCTGAGCTCATATCATAGCCTTCCTGAATGCTTAAAAAGTTAGGTGATATATTTTTGTAAATGAAAAAATCTATGAGATCTGGAATTTTTTGCTGATCAGTCGGCCAATAGGTAGGCTTTCCCGTTGATATAACATTGCATTTCATATCTCTGATGGCAATTAGTAGCTCCTTTCCTTTGGTTGTGGTAAGCCTAGACCCCCAGAAGGTGTTTTTAGCATTCAAATCACCACCCAACAAGAATCTGTTACCAAGTCCTTTCAAAAAGTTTCTGTACTGCTCAGCCTTTAGTGCATGCTTTGGTGGGCAGTATATGGCTGATATAGTGATAGGATAGCGTTTGGTTTTAACACAAACAGCTACGGCTTGTATATGTTGTTCTTCAAAGTTATGCTCTTCATAATGGTAGATGTTTTCCTTTATTATCACGGCGCTACCTCCTCTAGCAGTGTTATTGGGATGCAGTGCATGATATGTTTTATAACCTTTGATCTGGATGTAAGATTCTTTGGTGAAATGGGACTCCGATATCAGACACACATCAATATTTTCTGTAGACAACACTGCCTGTAGTTCATGTCGATGTTGAAGGAGCCCATTTGCATTCCATGCCATTATTTTAAGTGACTTAATCATTTATGATGTTTTGAGGTAGCTATTTTGGTGCTATTTTCAAGTTGTTTTAATCTTTCATCGAATGAGGTCATCAGTTGTAGAATCTTATTTAATTTTACATCAACGTCCGAGCTATTTTGCTTAGGTTGCGTTTGGGATACTGGTCTCTGCTGAGCTCCTTTCGTAATTTGAGCAAATGAAACATTATTTGTGACATTTAGTTTAGCACTTGGTGTTTTTGTTTTGTTTGCACTTGGAACCTGGATGGTGGGCGCAGAAACATTTTTCCTTGCTAGTTTATTTTTTATGGTTTGCAATTCTTTGGCAACTATGCATCCTCTGTAATTGGCAGGGTGTGGTTCGCCGCAGTGGACACACTTTGGCTTTGATTCTGCTGGTTTAGTACAATCCCTAGTTAGATGCTTACCGGTGCACTTTACGCACCTAGGCTCTTTAGAACAATACTTTTGTGTGTGACCATAAGCTTGACACCTTTTGCATTGTGGGATCAGCTTAGAAGTTTTAACTGGTTGAATGTCCACTTTGCAGCCCAAAATAGACTTAATGCCGTAGATTTTGTTTATGTCTTCGTCTTTTTGAAATGAAAGCATAAACATGTTGAGCGGTTCCTTACTCCTCCAGCTGAGTTTGTTAACCGCATCTTGAATTTTAAAGCCTTTGAGAATAAGGTCTTCAGCTATTCTCTCAGGCAGGCACGAGGAATGTAAGTTTTTAGCCATCACTCGAATCGGTCTGTCCTGTTTGTTCTCATAAGAGTGCCAGAGACAGTTGTTTTGTAACAACAGCTTGCTTATGGCTCTGTACGAGTCTTCATCTTTGGCGTTAATTTTTACGGTCTCTCCGCTCATCATTTTAACGACAAACGAATCTTTTATGACACTCGTCGCTAGAAGATCGTAAAATTTCTGGTAGTCTTTAATATTTTCGACTACTATGGGTGGTGGTAAAGGTGTTTTCTTTACCTTTAGTTTTTCTTTATCATTTTGGCTGGAGTCTTCTCCTTGTAGTGGGGACAGTGAAGTATTCAATTTCCGCTTCTTCCTGCTTTTCTGACGCACCCACTCAGTTTCTCTCGCGAGATCCTCTTCATCTGTCTCGTACTGGACTGCTACAGAAGGAACCTCGTTTGTAGTCTGTTTCTCCGAAACAACCTTATTCTGCTCTCTCCTCTGGAGTTCTTCTATTTGACTTTTGAGTTCGTTTACCAAACTCTCCAGTCTTTTCCGTTCTACTTTTTCTCTCTCGTAATGTTGGTATAGTAAGCGTTCAGTTTCCGTTTTAATTGTAATTTCACCGGACGAAGCCATAATTACAAGTTATAGCTACGCCTTAACAATTGTTTACAATTATTATCTGGGTCATTGCGATGACCACGAAATACAGACGCGCGCGACGACAACTACGGTACGCGGCGCGGCGTAGGTTGCAGCGTCAGCGCTTTACCCGAGCACGAACTAGGGCAAGAGCGCGAGACGCGACCTTTCTGTGCGGAAGTTGTGCGATCACTCTTCTGTGCGGAAGTTGTGCGATCACTGCAAACTATAAATATGGTTTTAAATTAGGAAGCGGTACTAAGAAAAAAAACGCTTCCGGACTAAGAAAATTGTTTGTATATTAAATTTTAGTTTTGTTATATAACTCTTAATTTTACACTACGACCAAATTAACTTGGCGAGTCTGAACATCGCGCAGACATTTTAGGAACCAAACGGTGGCATGAGGCGCTGGGATGTGATCTAGGCTAGTTATGTACCTTACGTAAACACAATCAATCCTTTAATCGATCAATTATCGCAACCGATTATTTTTATTTAGAAATCATGAATTTTGTTTATTATGATACATTAAACGAAATAGATTAACTAATATAGTGATTTATGTCGTTAATAAAAAAGATTTTGTTAATAAAAGAAAACTGATTCTCATAAAATTTCATTTTCTCGGTTGAAATAAATCATTCACATAAATTACAGTTATCTATTAACGATTACTTAAGGAAGGACTGTTTGAAACCTTCTTATACAATTGAATAGAAATATATTTTTATTACTTGATTTCAATCGATTTTAATAAGAAGCGATTAAACATCACTCAAAAGCACGCATATTGGACATCCCTTTTTGTTTACTACGTAAAACTTCGTGTTTTTTCGACACTGCTCGGTACGAGTAATCTCAAAAAAATGAAATGTATCTCAAAAATGGAATGTATCTCAGTCACACGTTAGGATTGGTTGCGCTGTCTCTGTCTTTAGTACAATCGGTTACTAAAGTGTTTGTGGTGATTTTCTCGGAGTAGTTTTTAATACTGATGCTTATTGTTAATGTTGTATATATTATGTGCTGCTATTTTTACTTTAAATATAAATTCTTAATCCATGACGGATCAACGGAAGAGTTCGGTAGCCTAGCAAAGGTAAATATAATGAGTGTGCTAATAATATGTATGCGTTTGTGAAAAATCCGTATCTGGTATTAGTGTGACATACTCCATAATAATAAGTGTATATATTTAATGATAAGCATAGTGCTAAAAATGTGTATGTTTGTGCTAAATATTATGTGTGCTAAGTGCTAATAAAGTGTTTGTGAAAAAAAAACCGTCCAGTAGTTTTTGCGTGAAATAGTAAAAAGCATTCTCCTCATACATCCTCACAAACTTTCGCAATAAAAGTATAAATTTTATTCATTTTATTTTTAGGAACAGCTGTCTGTGTGTGTGTATGTAACAGTTTTCTTCATCAGTGTACATGCGCTAAAGTTCGCAGAGCCTATGTTCAGACGTCGGCCGTATTGTACTTTACTCTTTTGTTATATTTTTGAACCAAACTTTAGTGTTTTCAATCAACTCGTGTGCATGTATTTTTTGGATTACGGAATCGCTCTTATCTATGTTATGCTGTTTAAACCATTTATTTCTGTATGTGTTATGTGCGCCAAATAAATAAATTGTATTTTATGTATTATTATCAAATCTTAAGCAAACCTATTGTATGTTTATTTAGCAGTATAGATTTGCTCAGGTTTTGTAAACGTTTGTTAAATAATATGTACAGTATTTGTATAGTGCTTTACAACTGTTAATACATGCTATGCTAAGCGATTATACAAGTTAATGTTATTACAGGTTACGTCCGTCCGAAATATTTTAAAAACACCTTTGCTATATATATTTTTTCCATTGCCATATTTTAATATTTTGCCATAATAAATTATTTTTCAAAAAAAACTAAACCGACTTCAAAACCACAAATGGCACTCAAAAGTAAAAAATAAATTAATATAATTATCATAAGCGCTACCCACTCATATATTTGAAGTCGGTGCCAGCCAAGTGTAATAGGTAGCAGATAAATACTATGTATATAGTAAGTACTACTTGTAGGTAGTATCTATCTACTACCTTATATTATTAAATACTATGTATATAGTAAGTACTACTTGTAGGTAGTATCTATCTACTACCTTTTAGACTTGGCTGGCACCGACTTCAAATATATGAGTGGGTAGCGCTTATGATAATTATATTAATTTATTTTTTACTTTTGAGTGCCATTTGTGGTTTTGAAGTCGGTTTAGTTTTTTTTGAAAAATAATTTATTTTACCCTTTTTAGTGAAAAACAAGTTTTAATTAAATTAATTCAAAAAGTTTTTAAAGACAAGCTTTTATGATCTAGAAGCCACATCATGACAAAGTTTAAAATGGGCTATCACAATTAAATGCATGTACAAAAAAATTTCATGTCTGTCCTATTCTCTGTTGAGGAGTTCCCTCGCCAGAAGTCAATCCTGGGTGTATCTGCCATATCATGATGGAATTTAGAACAGGCTATTATGGTTTAATCTATTTACGAAATGTTGTGTCTGTACTATTCACCGTTGAAGAGTTCCCTCACCGGAAGTCAACCCTGGGTGAAGCAGGTGAAGCAGTAGAATACAAAACCTCCACCTTAAGAAAGTTTGGTTACGAAAAAAACAAGAACCGACTTGAAGATTAAACTTATATTTTTTGTTTTTGCTATTTTTTTCAAAAACTACTGAATGAATTTCGATAAAATTTATATGGGACCACCTTTGAAGTATTACCTACCAATCAAAAAAAGAATTATCGAAATCAATGCATAATTGGCGGAGTAATCGCGTAACAAACACACAAAAAAAAAAAAAAAAAAAAAAAAAAAACATACCGTCGAATTGTAAACCTCCTCCTTTTTGAAGTCGGTTAAAAATACTTAAGATTTTTTTTTAACTGTTTGACGAGGCGAACTGGTCGTTTGCCTGATGGTAAGCAATACACCAGCCCATAACGATAACAGCAATCCTGCGCGGCGCTGCACTGCGGTCGACCCCGAGACAATTAGCTGTTAAGTCTCATAATGCCCAATAATTTCGCTGGCTACAATGTCCTTCAAAGCGGAACACAGTAATACCTGCGCACTACTGCTTGGCGGCTGAATAACTGGCAAAGCGGTGGTACCCACCCAGACGGCCTCTCGCATACGTAAACCTACCACCAGTATGTATGTATAACACTAGATTTGTTTAGTTGTATTACTTAGGTATACCATTTGGATTAATAACCGGCTACACTCACGAGTAGTTGAGTCAATCGACCGGTGTTTGAGCGGTACAGACGCTCATCTTCACGAAGTACGTTTGACGCGAACAAATTAAAAATATATTAGAAATAATACTCAATAATACATTTAATTATAATATAACTTATATCAATACGAAATACGCAATTTCAAATGATGTCGCTGTAGTATTTGGCCCAGAAAATTTATTTTATTTATCTATATCACAGAATATTAAGGGACAGAAGCATCACTCCGCAAAGAAATTTAAACAAATAGCGACTCTTGCTATGACGCAATAAAATTCAATTCAGCTCGCGTAGCGCTGCATACCTACCAGTCATATTAACCTACAGAGCGCCTTTCTTTCTATCGCATAGCTCATATCTCTTCTGACGCGGCACGTGTAACGACGCGCGCTCATATCCTGGGGAGTTTAACAAGATTAAAAGGAAAAAATATAAAATGGGCTTCCTACAGAGGAATATATTGAAGGAGGATTATTGGAGGATATATTTTTCTAATTGATGAAAAAGCTAATTTATTTACAAATACACAATCATAACATCTTGAAAGAACACCCTAATACGCCCACATAGCCCACATCTGTTTCTATAAGATTTTCTTATGTGTACAAAATGTCAGTAGAACTTGATTACACGACCTACATACAAACAATACAGAGAGTAGATATTAGGTTAACTGCGACGGTTCTCTGACCTATTATTGGCCTGTTTCACAGTTACAAAAGTTTACCTTCCATGGCCTCGATACGATAGCTGCATCAACTTACAACGAAAATAGGTTAGCGTATATATACCAAAGAATGATTATGCAATATCCGCCGCTTCACTGCACTGCATTCGTCACCCTGCGACAGTAGCTCTTCAGTCTCTTAAAGCCCAGTAATTTCGCTGGCTATAATGCCCTTCAAACCGGAACACAGTACTCGCAATGCTGTTTATAATTAGGCAAAGCGTATTGCTTACCATCAGATGAACAAGCTGTTCGTCTCGCCCATCAATTACATAGAAAGAACCAAATAATTAAACCCTGAAACCTGTTCTCACAGGGCAAGATGAGCCAATAATCCACCACGCAATCTAATTTTTTTGGTTTCGGCTTTCTCGTCTGATTTTTACCACGTTTTTATTAAGTCATTTTCTTGTTTGCCTGTCTGTCGTTACGGGTGGAATCTAGCAACTTAAATTTCGAGCACCGATTACATGTTCAGGGTAGCTTACAACTCGGTGACAATGCATTCTAAATCCATAAAATCGTGTTTTTTTAAATCTATTACGGATTCTTGTTAAGTGGTGATCTGGCCGAAGAGACGACGACAGGTTAGCGAGTGCTCTGACCGCTGATAGTCCCCCGCGAACATCATCACATTTTTTTAATTTAGTACCTATAGTCGTTTTTTTTAATGACCCTATAATGTTCCAATACAGTCTTATTTTATTGACATTGATTATTTTTTATTAATACTGTAGACCTTAAATCTCCGTCAGGTTGGTTGGAAGAGATCGCTTTTAAAGATAAGGCCGTCCACTGTAACACTTTCTTTATTCATTTTTATGTAATGTCTCTTAATTTATTGACAAAAAGGCGTCCATCATCCCGAAACACGAATAGTTTGGTTCACCAGTTCCCGAAGTTTTCATTCACCGTTTTAGATGTTCGCGCATAACGGCATTGATGAACGCCATGTCGGATTCGAGCTCTTGTGGATCGAAACGAAAATCGCACGAGTTACCACTGAGCCACTCGGTCTATTAATTGCTGTAGCGCTATTATTTATTCCGTGGTATAGGGTATAGGTAAGTTCGTAGTGTACCGGCGAGACCTGTGTTTTACGGAGCACGATCTTTCATCAAACAAATCGTAACGTTTGGTGTGCAGAATGTAGAGAGTGTATGTCATAATTCTTAAATACTGACAGCCTCTGTGGCGTGCCCGGTTGGGCAAGGCAGCTCACATCTCTATACCGCAGGTTCTATTCCCGCTACGGGACAAAAAAATCGCAAACATTTCTTTCGTGTGTGGGTGTTGTCGGACCTCTGCCTTCGTAGTCCTTAGTTCCCTGAATAAAGCGAATCCTTGTAAGGGGTGAATTTATGCATGTGATCGTTGCGCGTTATTTATTTTATTTATTTACGTAGGTATATAAGGTATATCAAAATCATTCAATATAAATCGAGACATAGAATTACGAATTAGCAGTCGGTTAACGAGGGATCTACCCACATTTCCTCAATAATGTCACATCAGGGAAAACCGTCAGTAACCAGTACTTTAAGCCGTTATTACTTATAATTACTCTATTTTGTAAAACACAGCTGCGACGTGACACTCATGTGGCGTGCGACGTATGGGTAGATAACACGCGATAAGAAGTAATGCTAGTTTCAATACATATTCTTCCTATTACCATAAGGTTAGTTATAATGCAAAATACAAATACGGTACCTCGTGAAGAGCTCACAATCGTATAAGAATAAGACCAACAAGCGGCAACAGCGCAACTTCTTAGCGGGAGAAATCAGGAATAAAGAAAAGCTTTCCACCTTTGTCACAGATTAATAGTAACTGCGTAACATTTGCCTCAAATTATGTAACATTCGATACTACTACCACAGCTTTACATACAATTCCCGTCACGGTTCACAAACGCACCCAACTTTGGTTAGGTAACAGAAATAGCCAGGTAGCATTCCCCAAGCGATATCCAGCAGGACAACAATGGACATTCTCCAGGCAATAACAGGTAACATTTCCCAAATTGCGTGGCTCATTAAAATGCCAAACGAATTCTGGGGACCACGATAACCGTGGAAGGGTAGATGGGCCGACACACCCTGTGATCGCATGACCGCCTGGCGGCTGGCGGACGATTTGGTGGCGTGACGTCATCGCCACTCCCCTGTCGTAACGGAAAGTATACGTTTTAATATAGGTACTATATAGTCTTATATTGGTCTGGTCTTCCCCGTGACAACGCGTCAAACTATTTTTAGTAAATTGGATTGAACTTTCGGACTGATTTGGATGGATTATCTGATGAATCTGCCATTTCGGGTAAGCTTGCATGAATTAGCCATTTTGAAATTAGTACAAATTATTGGACACGCGTTTATCAATTTTATTAAAAGCTGATGTGATACAGGACTTTATCATATGTGGCGTTTTACGTAAGAGTATTGTGATGATTGTTCGTCGAGTCATCATCATCATCAACGTACATCTACTACACATAAGTCTCTTCCAAAGCACGCCAATGAGCCTGATCTTCGGCTCTTCTTTCCCAGTCGCTGCCGGCTACCCTGCGTCAGATCGCCGCTCTATCTAATCAAAGGGAATCCTACACTACGTTTGCTGATTCGCGATCTTCACTCTAGAATTCGTCTACCCCAACAGTTCCTCTAATCACTTTGTGATTATTCTTATTATTTAAAACCGACTTCTGCGCAGTATCTTCCAAGTGCATCGTCGGATCTTGATCAAAACGTGGATACTGTAATAACATTCTTTAGAATAGAAAAATAGCGAGTCCAAAGTATTTAAGCAAAGTTAGACGTGAACATATCCAAAGTACTCTCTCTATGAGAGAAGGCCCGTATCCCAGCAGTGGGAACGTAATGGGCTGATGATGATGATATCTAAAATTATTTGTACATTTTTTTTTAACCTTAATTGATCTATGTTTGGCCACTATCGCGCCTGATGTGAAGCGATGATGTAGCCTAAGATGGAGCACATAGATCTAGAGAGACGGCAGTTGAGCGGCTGCTCAGACCCGTCTCCCCGATGGTTCACCGAACATCATCCCGAAACACGACTAGGTCGCTTGACGGCATGGCTTTGTTCGGTGGTAATTACAACCACGGCCAGAGCCTACCACTCCAAAGCGCGTAAGCGGGTTTCATCACGATGTTTTCCTTCACCGTTCATAAAGTAAAAAAACGAAATCGTCGAATAAGGAGTACATTTTAAAGTCGTTAAACAAATAGGATCGATTTCCACATAGGTCATCATATTTCGTTTAGTACTTGTTGTCATGACTCGTTTGTAAAAATGGTCATGTAACATGTAACTTTTGTAAAGTAAAATGATGCAACGCAATAAACGTATCAAAAATTACTTCGGCACTATTATCTTCGCGTGCAAAAACATAACTATTTCAAGAGATTACATACGTACTAAGATTATATAATTTGAACGTTATGTTTGAAGCAAAGAAACTATGTTGAATTTCTCTGAGAACTAAGAATTATTTTAGGTATTCAACAATTCATTTCACAAACCTTTTTACAGTGATATATTTTGGACTAATTAAATTACATATTAAAAACCCCGACACGAAAAACCTATAAAAAGTGAAAAACGGCAGAACCGATTTTGATTTTGAAATCATGTCTAAGAACCGCCGCTAGAAAACCTGCTTTCAAATAAAAAATACCGCATCCAAATTTGTTCACCCGTTCAAGAGCTAAGGATCCACAGACAGACACACATAGTGGTCAAACTTATAACACCCCTCCTTTTTGCGTCGTTGCTTAAAACAATAGTGTCCTTGCAATACAGTAAAATTCAAAAATGGTACAATCTTTACGATACCTATTTCTTTAATTATTCAATTACTGCGACTTTGCCCTGATTACAATTTCAGACGACCGCGACGATCGCTTTTGTTCCTACACACACCAAGGCCACGTTACATCACCATACACACACACATGCATACAAGAGTGGCATGGGCACACAGCAGTCATTGTTTTGGGGATATAAGTTGCAGAATTAGCATTTAGCACATCAAAGAGTGACGTCATAGAGCTACTTAGTTGCTTTACAATCCGCGGTTTTGTTTGAGGATTTGAACTATTCTGAGACATTGCTAAACTGTTTTGACGACTGCTTTTGGAGTTTTAACTTTGTATTTTACTACAAATTGGGATATCATTCGGGCATATGAGACTTTATATGCACGGCTCACAGCACATGCTGAATTTACTCCGTTTGCACTCTGAATGTAGGTACATTGCTTATGTATAGTTATTAATTAGATACTAAGTACATGTATCTGTTGTTTGTAGTTGCAATAAAGAATTTCTTATATTAATATTTGATATCTCGCGGTGATGAACGCAATAATGCAGAACTTTTTATGTTATTAAAAGCTCTGGGTGGCACTGCAATTTTTATGGGCAGGCGTGGCGCTCACCTTCAGGCGAATACATGCTAGTCTCATGACTCAGTTCCATAAAAAAACTTATGATACATAAGTGTTTGTGATCCTTTCTGTTGCATAATCAAGTTATACAATTACTCGCTTAATTATTTCGCGTACTCGATTTTTATGTCATATTACTTTCACTTTTAGCGTCTCTGCCGGCATATTTTTTGCGAAGCACATTTAGTTTTCACTACTTTTTCCTGCGGTTTTACTTTCAATTTTATGCACCGCCTTTAGTAATCAAACAGTACGAGTTTATTTGCATAAAAAGGTTTTTTTGTTAACCTATGCTGTCCCAAAGGTCTCTCCCAGGTCTTTCCAGCCACAGATATTGGAAGTTTCTAGCCATCCCAGTCCAGTAGTCAGTATAAAAAGATTAACATATTTTTTTTAATCCACAGGCTCCCGATCCCGATCTATTTAAAAACTGTGTTTCGATTGCAAATGGCTTCTTTCATTTAGATTTACTTAATTTATTATGCATTTTAGAAATACTTTTTTAGTAAGTAAGATATGAAAATTATTTATTTTAAATGACATGATCTAAACAAATATACATATATAAATGTACAAAATATATATATAGTACCTATAAAAAAATTGCTAGAACATGGGTTATTATTTGACAGTAGGCACCCTCGCTAATAACAAAGAATACTAACTATTGCTAATGACGTCAAAGAAACTTGCAGTGCGTCAAGAAACGGGCAGCGTTCTCTCTATAATCATAACAAAATAGAGTCCCTAACGTTGAAATCAGACGAAGAACGAAAGTTCGGGACGTCGGAAAAACTGTTATGGGACTCAAATGGAGTTGGGCGGGACACCTGGCCAGGCGGAGTGACGACAGGTGGAGTAAAGTACTGACTGAATGGTGGCCAGGACAGGGCAAGCGTAGCGTTGGGCGTCCGGAAGCAAGATGGGTCGACGATATTGTAAAAATCGCGGGCCGAACCTGGACACGAATGGCGCAGACTCGAGGCAAATGGCATGATATGAGAGAGGCCTATACCCAGCAGTGGGATGTAAAGGGCTGTGGATGATGATGATGATGAAGACTAGACTACAATTGTAACTCTTATGCACTCATTTGATGATTGACACTTAAACAAGAAACTGTAATTTTCTCTTTTCTTTTTTCTAGGTATATCTCTACCTATATCTAAAAATAGATATACTTACGTCAAGAGAAAGCAGGAGCTTTTCTTGTGAACTTGATGTCTTAAGAGATTATAGATTACAGCAAACATGTGATTGATGTAAACGAGTCTTTATTTAGAGTGAGATTTCGCTATGTTTAGTAGAATATATTACCGCAGGACAATATATAATACCTAGATATAATAATATACTACAATATATACTTCTAGTATTTAAAATATATAGTTCTAGACTCAAATGAAGAGGCCTGCTGCATTTTCGTGTTCTTTGGTTGATTTATTGTTTAGTTTCGTCACGCATAACAGATGATTTTTAGTTTTAGGTAAGAGACAGGGAAGAAGCACAGGATTCATGGTCCGTGATCCAAGATCCACGGGTAGACATGCTTACGTATTTTTTTCTAAATCATGATATTTTAAGATACAATTTTCAACGTATTTTAATTAATTCCACTGGTGGTAGATTTCTCGTATGCGAGAGGCCGTCTGGGTGGGTACCACCGCTTTGCCAGTTATTCAACCGCCAAGCAGTAGTGCGCAAGCATTACTGTGTTCCGGTTTGAAGGGCATTGTAGCCAGCGAAATTACTGGGCATTATGAGACTCAACAGCCAATTGTCTCAGGGTGACGAGCGCAGTGCAGTGCCGTGCAGGATTTTGCAAAACAGAATTCTGGGTGGTGCTGTTATTGTTATAGGCTGGCGTATTGCTTACCATCAGGCACACAACCAGCTCGTCTCGTCATTCAGTTACATAAAAAAAAAAAAAATAATAATTTGTATTACCTATATGTATATGACGTTTAAAAGTAAAATATTGTGCCTATTTCATAAATATCTTTTGACTTTTGCCTTTCCAGAACTAAACGGGACAGAGTGACCGTATCTCTAAAATAAGTGTAGCAAAGGTTTTGTAAAGGCTTCAAAATGATAATGACGACGTTAGTTATCACCAACATAGGTAATACAAATTACTGTTCTCATTAACATAGCTACTGAAGTTAGAAAGTCACACAAACATACACTATATCACACTAAGCCACATAGTGATACGCATCACCACGGTGGAACTCAGAAGCGGTTAGCCTTTAAGCCTCATTTAGGTGTAGATGGGATAGATTTGTCTTTATGAAATGACGGTAAAGGCGTGTCTCGATATCTAGGGAGTTAATAAAAAACGTACAGGATTACCGGTTCCTAAGGAATAATATGCAATACCGATTCAATTTTGATATTTGATTCAATTCTGATTTGACATGTAATAAATGTTTACCAATAAATTGATTATTCATATTCTAAATATTATTCTGAATAAATAGTTTTTGAATAATTTGTCTCACTAAAGTTTTAGTCAAATTGGTTCCTAAGGAGCAAGGAACTGCGAGAACCATGGATCCATAACCAAATATTTGCTTTTTACAAATATCTTTTCCGTAGCTGGAATCGGACCCGCAGCCATGTTTTGCGCCAACCTGTTAAACCACTACACCAAAAAGGCTATCCCTAATGTTTTCTTTCGCTTTAATTAAGAAGCGGAACCGTTCCTGGCTAGACACAGAGGGTGCTAGCTACAAAAGATCATAAGTAACAAAATTCATAAATACCGAAATTAAACCATAATCCACATAGTTACACCAGAAAACACAACACGCATGACCGCGTTAGCACCACAATACGTTCTGAGCCACCGTTAGGGGTGTATTATACGAAGAGTGGCATCTGACGTAATATAGGGGAGTTGATGAAAGACCATAATGATTGTGACGTCATGGGAAGCCGTATTAAGTGAATAGAATAAAGCCCGTCATGTTTTCCTTTCCTGTTATTTACGCCCAACGATCACAAACATAGATCTTGGCCCCTAACTAGGATTTCCTGTAGGTATCTAGGGAAGCAGGAACTACGACGACCATGGTTCCACAACATCTAGACACGACAAATGCTTGCGCTTATTTGTTTTCTGTGCACAAACATTTGTCCGCCGCGGGAATCGAACCCCCAATCTTAATAGTGCATGTGATTTGGGCCAACCTGCCCAACCACTACGAGAGAGGAGATTATTATACACATACTAGCTGCGCCCCGCGGTTTCCCGGGATAAAAAGTAGCCTATATAGGTAGTTTTTGCGTGAAAGAGTAACAAACATAAATCCATACATTCTTACAAACTTTTGCGTTTATAATATTAGTAGGATTAATTTATAATCTAAATCCTAATTTTTTTTACAATATTTCTATAAAAATAAAAACACAAACATATATAGTATAAAACATATATAGGGCAGGATCCAAACTACTCCAGAAATACGTGCCGTGTCAAGGAGTACTGTCTTCTGTCTTGGAATATTTCAGCCGTGATTATCACACTGCAGGGCAAACGCCTCCCTTCCCTCTTTCCAGAGCCCTTTCCGTCCTGATGACGCAGTAATTGATGCAATATTTTATCATCATATACGGCTGGCAATCTATGGGGGAGACCTATGTTCAGTGGACGTCTTCCGGCTGATGATAATGATGACACGGCTGGTGGTATTATAGTTTATTTACATTCTTACTAGCTATATGCCGCAGTTTCACCCGCGGTTAATCCATATTCAGCAGGGAATTCGTTGTATAAAACCTTTTGCAATTCCATGTAGATGCACGACTGTACAATAACATATATGTACAAAGGATGTAGAATGAAACGATCTAGAAACGAGTCTCGTTTGTACTACAAACTTAACTGGTTTCTAGATGATGTCGTTTCACATCGTCTAGCACTGATTGGATTTTTATAGGCTTTCAATCAATCAAGCTAATACAGGACTTGCATTTATTGCCAATTATGATAAAATAGAAACAAAATAAAGTGGTAGCTGGTAGCAGGCCTAGCGCACTCCGCACTGTAGGTACGAAGCTACAAGTACATAGCCGGACACCGACGGCGGGTCGCGCGACGTTACACGTGCCGCGTCAGAAGAGGTAAGAGCTATGCGATAGAAAGAGAGGCGCTCTGTAGGTTAATATGAATGGTAGGTATGCAGCGCTACGCAAGGTGAACAAAATTTTATTGCGTCATAGCAAGAGTCGCTATTTGTTTAAATTTCTTTGCGGAGTGATGCTTCTGTCTCTTAGCTGGTAGTCTCTTGTATGCGAGGGGCCGCGCCTGGATTGGTACCACCGCTTTACCAGTTATTCTACCGGGCTATTATTTAAGGGCCAGTTAAATTACTGGCCATTACGAGACTTAGAGCTATCGTCTCAGGCGGGCCAATAATTTAGGTGAATACAATGTCCTAATTACATTTCATTCAATTTTTATTTTTAATTTTATTTATGTATGTTTATTATATGTTGTGTATTATCATTATTTGTAGGATATTATTTGAAATGTATAAGTATAAATAGTTTTATTGTACATAAGTATAGTCAGTTTTATAGAAGAAAACAGCTATCAGCTGAAAATCAGCACCGAGTTGTGCAAAACTCTCGGCATTTTATGCTTAGCTGAGCTTATTCGGCACGCATATATTTATTATTTAGGATTATTTTTGTTTGTCTTTTATCTTTTGTATGACCAACAAATGGCCTTATTCCTTTTCTTTTTTAATTAAAACTAAAGACTTGAGTTCAAGGAGATAATTAACGACATGAGAATTAACAGCATGTTATAAATATTTCGGAAACTATTTGATGTGTCATTAGCCGTATTTAATTACTATGCCTTAATGAAAACCAGAAACCTTTAATAATAGGTCTGTCGTCTGAAGAATTAATGCTTTTCAGTCATTATTATGCCTTTGTTATTAAGTAGGCGTGTTTTACAGGTGAAAGAGTACCCAACTACCCACCTATTAAAATAGAAACTGAATCATTATAATATACAGGGAGTAGCAACATTTTGGGGACTTTTCCTTTGCAGTGACGTTGGAGAGTTGTAAGTTTGGAGAAATTAAAAGTTGTTTTTTGTATTTTAATAAAAGACTGAAATTTTGTTAAACTTTCCTCAAGAAATTATCTAAATGATGGTGAAAACCGCATTAAAATCTATAATTTAGTTTAGAAGTAAGTAGTAGGTAGGTACTTCGAACACAGACATGCGGAGGAACGACTTCGTTTTATATTATTTAGGCCTGCTGCAGAAATTATCTGCACCGCTCTGTACTACCTACTAGTTATGTAATAGATTTTATGTTACTGGTGTTCAATAAAGAGTTTCTGTATTCTTCGTATTCGTATTTGCCACGCGACCATTTTTTTTTATGTAACTGAATGACGAGACGAGCTGGTCGTTTTTGCCTGATGGTAAGCAATACGCCAGCCCATAACAATAACAGCACCACCCAGAACTTTGTTTTGCAAATTCCTGCGCGGCGCTGCACTGCGCTCGTCACCCTGACACAATTAGCTGTTGGGTGGCTAATAATAATTAATGTTGTCAATTTATAATTTGTAAAAACTACGCCTACTATCACTAAACTATCACTTAAAATAATACGCTATCATTTAAGGTTCAATAACTGTTTACTATAACCTTGTCCTTGGCTAAACCCCCAGGGCACAGATAAAATGCTAGTTACTATGAAACTGGGATCATTAACGAGCAAAAACCTCTAAATTAAAAACATAGTCGATAGTTTTACTGCTGCCCTTCGGGTGACTTCGTAAATTGCCTGAACCAAGGAATGAAACAATGTAGAGAATATAAATAAAATTTAGGAATGCTCAAGTTCAAATAGCTGTAAACAGTTGGAGATTATTTAATTTTAACTTTATTAGCCTTTACAATACTGAATAATGACCAGACATTATATTTTTTCGTTATTAAATAAATAAATAAAATTCTTATAAAAAATATTGTAAACGTGAAAAAGTCGTGCAGCAAAAAGTAAAATTGCTGTTGGTGATATTTACAGGTTATACATACCTATTTAAACATGACCTAAAATTAATGTTATTAGACCATTAAGGGACCTGCAGTTTTCTTAATTTCATCTACCCATCGCCTCGTCTGTCTTCTTCTCTTCCTTTCAGTGCATAAATTTAAAACTTAAAATTAAAATACAAACAAGAAAATTAACAAATTGAAAATATATCTAAAAACCACGTTTTTATGCGCCTTTTGAGGTAAGGTCGGCATTGCATGCTAATAAATAAATTTAGAATGCATTATCATCGGGATGTGAGCTACCCTGAAAGTTTTAGCTGGATAGCTAATCGGCAAGTGCTAAAACTTTGAGTTGCAGAATCCCGGAACGAAAGACACAAGAAAGTAATAAAACTTGGTAATAATATATAAATAAATGTCAGGACAAAACTAGCCTCAATTTACAGATCGCCACCCCACCAAGCCAATGGATGACCTACAATACTAAGTAGTACCTGGTTTTAATTGCCAACTTCAGTAACTCCACTTTCAATTTTGGTCCTCACTGAAAATCAATTGTCAAATACTACAAACTTCAATTCAAAATTTGTAAAATTTACTAATAGTACTGACGCACGGCGTGGTTTTAATCGATACCGTAAGTGTGGATTGGAACATCAAGAGTTTATGATCGATTACCGCCGTCCCGCGACCTTCGCATCCTTTAATCGATATGGAGCTGTTTAACGAATAATTACGTCACACTTTACTAAGCCTGGATTATTGGATGAAGCCTTTTGGATTAAACATATGTATACTTCTACCGCCTTGTACGAAAATTTCTTTTTCTCGTGCGAAATTCTCCAACTTGTCCTGAAAGATTGAAAAGATAGGGTGTACGTCAGCGACCTAATCGTATTTCGGGATGATGTTTGGTAAACAATTACAGAGATGGGCCGAAACACGCTTAACTGCCGTTTTATTTATGGAATAGAATAGAATGGAATTGAATAGAATGGAATAAAATTGAATAGAATTAAATAAAATGGAATAAAATAGAATAGAATTGAATTAAATAAAATGGAACAGAGTAGAATTTAATAGAACGGAATAGAATGGAATGGAATAGAATAGAAAAAATATCTGAAGCATAGATTTGCAAGCAATAAAATAAGAAGCCCGCTCGTGGTTCACCTGCCACCTGTTTCCATCCACTCCCATGTAAACGAGCACCGGCGGGTTTCCATAAAACATGTGTCATGTGTGTGTGTGTGTGTGTGTGTGTGTGTGTGTGTGTGTGTGTGTGTGTGTGTGTGTATGTGTGTGTGTGTGTGTGTGTGTGTGTGTGTGTGTGTGTGTGTGTGTATCATCGTCACCTATCATCAATATCCTGATTTAATCTACAGTTTATTTCCGTCCTTCAGTTCCTACTAATCGTATCCATTCACGACCCAAGATTATATCTACAATTCTATATATAATAATATCCACAATGCTTCCGGAGCGGACGAATTAAATTGCTGTCGATTATGGGCAACGGTCAGTCAAACAAACTGATTTAACCTCCCTTTGCCATGTTTATTCCATCTAAAAACTGCAGCATTAGGTCTTTATCACTCCCAAGCAAATAAAACTAAACATTGAGGACAGATGACGTAGAATCGTCTTCGTAAGACGATATAAGAAGGATAGAAGAAATTTGGTAGCTCGAGCAGTTGGCTCGGTGGCCCAGTGGTTAAGGCGTCGGGACGGTATTCCGAAAACGCAGGTTCGATCCCTGCCCGAGCAATATAATTTTTCTTCTTCCTAATCATTTAAGTATCTTAAGATTTTCGCCTAGCATGTGCTAATGCATTCAATATCAGAAAACTAAACATTTTCAATAAAAAGAAAGACTTTTATTTTATTTTTTATGTTGCTTAGAAAATTATGTTTTACAGTGAGTAATAGTTTTATAAAACTGTCTGAGGTAATATATTAAAAAAATACCTTGAAGTAAAGGAGATTGACCTTTCAAAACTATCTGCACAGAAACATTAGTAATGGTCAGGGGAAGGTCAAAGCGTGATCAAACCAAAAGTCGGAAATGGCGCATGGTGTACGGAACTAATCCAATGTTATTTTTTAATTAAAAACATTACAACAACAGATCCGATTGTAATAGCAGCCAATCATAATTGCGTTTACTGACAGTAACTAATTTTGATATACTTTATTGGTGAATGCACAGTTAAAGCACTTCTTCAGCACAAGGCAAATGCGGAGAGATCGCACTAATATTCTAAATGCGAAAGTTTGTGAGTGAGTGTGTTGTTGTTACTTCTTCACGCTGTAACGGCTGTCTATCCTGGATTAACACGTAGGCTACCTTTTATACCGGGAAACTCCGTGTAAATCCTCAGGGCTCAGGTAGTATTCGAAAAGAAAATAAAATACGCTTATGTTCTGTGAATCAGGCACAATTCGCGCTGTGCAGTCAAGTGATTTTATATTATTAGCCCCCGACGCAAAAAGGAGGGTTGTCATAAGTTTGACCACTAGGTGTGTCAGTCTGTGTGTCTGTCTGTGGCACCGTAGCTCCTAAACGGGAGAATCGATTTGGATGCCGTTTTTTTTATTTAAAAGCAGGTTTTCTAGCGGTGCGGTGGTTATTAGACATGTTTTATCAAAATCGGTTATTCCGATTTTACCTTTTTATAGGCTTTTTGTGATGGGAGTTTTTAAATTTTCCACCACAGCGACCCTAGAAACGATGACCATCGTCGAGGAGATATCATCAGACGCGACGGTGACCTATATAAATATAAACTTATGTAACTTATATAATATAAATTGTTATTTTTTACCTACATAAGACATTTTAACGAAAGTGCACTATCTTCTGCATTTAGGAGCTTTAACTGTTGGCTTTGAACTGCAAATTGCAAAACCTGATGAACCACACACTTCTTATTTGAATGGCAAACCAGACATTATTAATTCTTCACCTGTGGTAAAATAAAACTGCGAAATCTGATTGACAATTTGACATAGTGCCACTTTTAGAATCTACAAATAAGGTCGTTATTTACTTGATCGCCCTACTTTACATTTTATGCGTAAAGTAACAACACATTACAATATCTTAAATGAACCATGAACTATGAACCACTAGTAGTGTCGTTGATTCATGCCATGAATTGTTACGGGCAAGCGTGGCGCTACCATCAAGCGGAATGAAACGAGCGAGTTGCTCATCTTATTGCTCTGTTGCATAAAAACGTGATGAAATGGTATCATGAGTAATATATTAAGTAACATTTAAATTGAGCATCATCGATGCAACCGGTGAAAACCTATGAGTCTATTGTATTATTACGAGTATTACTTATAATTATAGAAAAAAAAACAAGAATCCGTAATCGATTAAAAAAATAATCTAAGTTTTATGGATTTTAATAACATGAGTCTGATTATTAAAAGTCATTGGAATATTAAAATTAATTACCAACGGAATTAATTCTTTGGCTATTAGCCGTTTGAATAGTTGTTGAATCTGACTTGAATAGTTCAAAACCCAATTCTATATATTCAGATAAGAATGATTACAATACAATACAATAACACTTTATTGCATACCACAAACATAATTACATGAGAAAAATATAAGTCTTTACTAGGGTAATACAATCGGCGGTCTTATCGCATAAAGCAATCTCTTACAGACAACCTTTGGATGGATTGGACAAATGTTAAAAGAATAGACAGTGGATTACCTAAGATTGTAATAGCATTGTCATTGAGTTGTGAGCTACCCTGAAAGTTTCAGCCGGATAGCTAATCGGCAAGTGTTCGTAATTTGAGTCGCAAGATTCTACCCGGAACGCCAGACAGATAGACAGACAAACAAGAAAGTGACTTAATAAAAACGTGGTAATAACATGAAAACGTGACTCAACATAGCCTTTAAAAGAAAATTGGAGAAAGCTGTAATTGAAAGGAACCTTTTCCCAGCATGTGAAACCATTATTATTCAAAACTACTAAAACAAACTAATTCAACAATCAATAGAAAATAATAGGGCTACTAAATTATAATTGTCATTGTATTTCCTAATATCATCCATATTGAAAATACAATTAAAGACAAATGAAATGTAATTAATGGTTTACTTCCTTCGCTTAGTCGTGTAATGTTATGGGAAGAAACGCAGCATGTGAAACTATTAAAAACTAATTCAACAATCAATAAAAAATAATAGGGCTATTTAATATTTTATTTTAGATAATTTTTAACCGTTCACCAAAACTACTGATTGTGCACCAAATTTGGTCTGTTTTTAGCACTCAAACGTATAATATACCGGGGCAGCCCTCGGTAGGTTAGGGTGCGACGGGGGTGGCCCTTGGGCCACCCCAACGCCGCGAACACGTAATATTCTTAAACTATGTGCTCATTATGAAATATTTTAATGAACATATGTTGGTGCACAATCAGTATATTTGGCGGAAAAACGGGAATAAATTGAGGTACAGTTAAATACGATCCTTTTATTTATATGAATTTTGTACTTCAAGCCAAGTAAACCAATAAACGGATAACTTTCTTCGCTTAGTCGCGTAATGTTAGATTTATGCTCGCGTGCTGCGCCAAGCGGCACGAGTGGATGTGGTGACTTGCTTTCGGAACCGTGATGAATAAATAACATTCCTGGTTTGATACCGTTAACCTGGAGGCTATTGAGTATACAAATAACAGAACGAGCACGTCGTTCGCCTGGCGGCACTCAAACCACAAAACTCTTGAGTCTGTCACCAAAAATAAGCAACTAAAGAAATGTAAACAGAATTAAATAATTTTGCTAGATATTTTGAATGTCACTAAAGTCAGAATAAACTTGAGATCACGACGTTAACAATAGAGAAACGTTAATGTTAACTAAGTCAGAAAAAATATTCTAAGTCTTTTCTATAATACAAATAATATACATTATTGGCCAGAGTTTAAAACTTAGGTTTAAGGGCCAGCAGTGCAGTATCGTGCAGGAGACAGCGATTTAAAGTTCTCGGTGACTATTTTATTGTTAGAGACAAGCATAATGTTTCCCACTAGGCAAGAGATACTTCTGTCCAATAATTAGGTATATAAACAATACAGTCATTCCTAGTTAACATCAGGACTATTATTTACTTAATGGATTCTTTGAAAAACGTCTATAATTTCTGTCGAAATGGTACAGCCATAAAAATCATCGTATTATTAGCGTGTCAGTGCTTCAGATATTGTCATTAGTAAGTTCATTGCATGACCCTAGGTTCATTGCATTGTGTGGTAACCCAGACAGGTCGCGAGCAGTCAGTGGCGGCAACATAATTGGATCATCGATAAATTAATGCAATTTGTATATAAACGGTTGAAAGTTGATGAGCTCGCGATGTGTGACGCAGTTAAAGAAGTAAATAGAATAGCGTGAGTTTAATTTTTTTCATGTGAAGTAGGCTATTTTAAATCATTCAGTTTTGATTCGCATTGAATTTAATTAACTGAGAGACTGAATTTTAACTGACTTTTCTTTTTAACCGACTTCAACAAGGAGAAGGTTATCTATTTGATTGTTTTTTTTAACGTTTGTAACCTTAGAATTCCGTCAATTATGAACGATTTGGAAAATTATTTTTGCGTTGGGTTCAGTATAGCTACGAAGTGGTCCTATATAAGTTTCATCGATATTTGACCTTGGACTTCGAAGATACATTGAAGTCGGTTTTTTTTATACTTTTTTTTTGTCTTAATTGACACGTCCTGATGGTAAAGTAACACGCCTGCCCATAACAGTTACAGCATAAGCTGTAACTGTTATGGGGTATTTGCAATATCCTTCGCCATCGAAATTCGCGCCTTCACCGCTCGGCGTCGAGACAGCTCGTCTGATAGTGCTCAGTAATTTTTAATACATTGCCCATAAAACAGGAACACTGTAATGTTTGCACGTTAATGTTAAATATCTGGCAAAGGGCGGTTAAATATCTGGCAAAGGTGTGGTACTTCCTACCACTACCTACAGTAAGTTTTTAATATTGTACTATAAGAGGATGTTGTTTTTATTATGAAACTAAGTGTTAGAGACTCCATTTGATTGTAATAAATGTATTCATCCTTGGAAACTTCAGATTTTAGCAAATTCCTCAATATCGTTATGCATTTCCCACAATCACGCTTCAATAAGCCATTGTTTAGAACAATCAACATTGTACTACTGTGTCTGTGTAATATTTAAAGCGCTGTTGAAAACAAATTAAAAAGCTATAAATCGTACGTATCCAAGCATTTCGAATAGCTAACGTACGGTTTATGACCGGAAGTTGATTAGAATAGTGACTCAAGTAACTCGTGTTAGTCGGGGAATTATGCATTCGTTAAATAATGTTATATCTATGTATTGTACGCTCTTGCTTTAAGTTGATCAAACTTCATTACTTTCTCTGCGGTCGCCATAATCATGTCATGACAATCTTTTGCAATAAGAAACTCAATTGTGCTTATTTCATCAACCCAACATTTTTATGACACTTAAAACGCATTGCTTTCAGTTTAGGATGTAGGGCTCTCAAGCTAGATGGAGCGAAAATCTTCGCAAGATGGATGCAAATGGATGAGAATAGCCGGGGATTGTGCTCAGTGGCGTGCAATTGGGGATGCGTATGGTCAGCAGTGATGATATAATAGGCTAATGATGATTATTGTGCCAAAAACATAATTCATAATCATCATAAGACAGCGGACTAGTTCCCATTGATATGGGCCTTTTCTTTGACTATAACTAATTTTCATTATGAATTCCTCTGTGCCATTGTATCTGTTACATGACACCTGTAATATTACACCAAACCGCAGTGCACCAACCAAATCATGTTTTACGTAAGGCAGGTCTATTTCTAAGCACAGTAGCCATATGACCCTAATGTGCTGCAAGTATTTATATAGCGATCAGTGCCGTTGCAGAAACAGAGAATGCATAATCAAGATGATCGTGGAGTGGTCAAGATACTTAGGCTTTTCGCTCGCGCTTAGAAAGTCATAATCACGACTGTTCGTACAAATTAGTGATTTTAACCCACGTTGGGTTCAGTGTAGTTTCAAGGTGGTCCCATACAAATTTCATCGACATTCACACCAACTTATCCGACTTCGAAGATACATTTGAAGTCGGGTTTTCTTTTTGTTGAAAAATGAATTAATTATTACTAAAACAAATATACACACGAGATGTAATAAATTACCCAATTCTGTCAATAGCACCAATCACCATTAATCTCGGTTACTGTCCAGTGTCTAGTACACACTCGTTCAACTGATCGAGATAAATGACTCCGATAAAAGTTGGCATTCGGTATCATTAAAAATTATGTCATGCATTGGATCACTTTTATTTAGATCTTATGTTACTGTGTTACAAAGTCTTGCTATCTGTGATAAGTGTATATTCTTCTTGATATTGTATTGTAGATTAAGTTTTTTCTGTAGTTTGAATAATACTTGGAATTATTTATATTCGACAGGGCAAGCGTAGCGTTGGGCGTCCGGAAGCAAGATCTGTCGAAGATATTGTAAAAATCGCGGGCCGAACCTGGACACGAATGGCGTAGAGTCCAGGCGAATGGCATGATATGAGAGAGGCCTACACCCTGCAGTGGGACGTAAAGGGCTGTGGATGATGAACCCGATGATTATTTCTATTCGATTTAATAGATAGAAAGAAAGAAAAAATATTTATTGGACGAACACAGTCATACACTAACACAATAAAAAAGGAAAGAAAACAGTATTACAAAAAGAAAAAATAAGAAAAAATAAGTAAAAAGAGTTACGAATTAGTGTTCGCTAGATGTCGTTGATTTGGACGGGAAGCTTGTCTATTATTTTGTGACGAAAGAGATACCGCTTTGATTTCGGGTGATCCATTTCGAGCAGTAAATAAAATCAGGTTCGTATGAAAGATTACATAAATAATAAAATTTTACTTCCAAAAACGGCAGCGGTCTGAAAAAAGAAACAAATTGCAGATCATTTCGGACTCTTACATCTATTACGTCATCGTCACGTTAATGCGCGATAATGAACGAGTGATAATGCTAAGTGGTAGGAAGTGAAAGACTTAATAACGTCCTTTCACTGAAGGAGTAATGAACGGTTTTGGTCAAGCCGATGGCTAGTAGTGTGTAAGTTGATTACAGCACAAGCCTTCCGGCGACTATGTTTATGATACTTCAGTTATATACAAGACTTCTATAACACACCGACTGGACTTTTTGGCAGGAAGTAAAAAGTGATACAGTTCGATGTTGTTTTATTTAGCAATCAAGTGTTATTTCGAGTGATCTGTGAAATATCGCTGGAATATTAACCACATTTTGTTCGTAAACGTGCATGAAGATAAGCAAAAGAAACAGAATAGAGAAAGAAATTGCTTTTTATGTGCTCCGAAAAAGTCCATGGAAAGCTAAAATAAAGTTCCACCACTTTATTGAAGCATTAGGAGAGGGTCCGGCTCGTTGCTGATGACACTCATTCTAAAAAAACTAGGAATATTAAACTATCAAATAAAATACGTAAGACAAGGCGGTATGGTCCTAGAGACTTTAGCCAGCTCTAACGGGCAACTGAAAAAAAACGCACCGACTGTCAAGTCTGTCAACTGACAAAACCGCTAGGAACTTGAGGAGGGAATATTTCTTGAATACCTTAGGAGTGTATATTTTTTTTTTCTAATAATAGATTATTTGAAATTCCACTTTTAAAACGGAAATCAAGAGACTAATACATTATTATTACGTAAAGTCGCGGGTGTCAACTAGATTCGAAATAGCAAATAAAATCTAAAGGAAAACATTGCGATACTTAAAGGTACAAAACTACAATTACAGTGTTGCCAAGTGTGCTATTATTATTAATTTTTATTCGATATCAATAAGCTCACTAACGGAATGACCTAAATACTGCACGATTTGTTATTTGATATCTACTGTATGCTATACCCTAGCAGGGTATGCATCTATATGTGTGACTTATAGGTACATTAAGCAATGATATTCATTCTAAAGAAATTAATACTTTAATTTAGACTAGCTTATGTGATGTAGAATAGCATGTATTTTACTTTACGTATACCGTACGTATATCGCATTTATAAATAGGCACTTAATATCCTGAGATCGTGAGAAAAGGACAGAAGTTAGGACTGCAGTTGGACGCAATATGGGTTGATTAAATTATTTTTGTATGGATCTGAGTAATGAGACTTGCTAGTCGTTTACCTCATCACCTAAGCGCCACGCCTGTCCATAACAATTGCAGTGCCCCCAAAACTTTAAATACCATACAAAGGACTACGTAGCAGTGCATTGCGCTCATCACCCCGACACATCAGATATTAAGCCTCATGTGCCCAGTAATTTCACTGGCTACAATATAATACTTTATACCTTAGATTTAAATAACCTCCACTAGCGGTGTTCTTTGATCACGGTTTTAATCATATAATTAATAGACAAACAGACGGCCTGCTTGGATGGTAAACGGTCACCGTCACATATGAACACCTGGAACACTTAGGGCATTACAAACTTCAGAGCTACCTATATTTGAGGATTCTTCTAAAATTATCTAACCTTAACACTTCTGTCTTAGAGTCTAGACTAATGTCTACAGTCTAGACTAAAGGTTGAAGTGTACGTTTCGGTCCTTCTAGCGCTTAGCGTAGCTCGCCTAGCTAGTTGTAACAGATTCTAGGTTACGCAACGTTCGCAGCGGTGACTACTTGGATGGGTGACGGTTTGTGTGGTATTTACATCTGAGCGCTACCGTGCTTCGCAGGGCACGTCGGTCCCGGATATTGTATTAAGACAATAATCGTAAGGCCATGTCGGAGGCTTTCAGATGGTCTAAAAACGCCGACACCAGGGTTACCACACACGAGAGAAGATGGTCCTTTTAGGATCTCCTATGGTAGCTGCGCAGTGCGATAGAGGTGACGGATGAAACGTTAATACTTTATAGTAAGATGTCGAACTTTATAGACCTATAGAATAGATCCTATTTATATGGCATGGGTCGACCTGGCGATTAACACGTACGCGAAAATATATGATATCTGATACTTTTCCAACCATCTGGCCAAAAGGAACGCTACCGCCTACCACTGACCTGTAATACGTGATTATACTGTAAACACAACATCATGACGGCATTCACTTGCACGGAACAGCAGGGAAATCGTCTAACTCGAACACCGATCCCGATCGCTTTCAAAGATATCTCGTGATCGGTTTGTCTATGGAAATGTCAAAATTTTCTACTCAAAGTCCGCGTCCCAATCCCTATCCATATCGCGATCGTTAAAAATCAGTTTGAAGGGTGCTAACGCCTTCCAAATGTGAAATTGAAAGCGATCGGGATTGGTATTTCGATTAGACGATTCCACTGCAAGTTAAGAACAGGAAAGCAGTTGCTACCCTACATCAAAGAATACTAACCTACATCATGCACACGCAATAAAGTTAATTGATTGTAGATTTAAGCTTAAAGTTCGGGGCCGCAAAGGCCGCACGAGAAGGGATATTGGATTTTAGCTAATTCACAGCTGGATAAAGATCTCTTCCATTTATTTCTAATTGGTTCATAGTGTATAATATAATATATGTTCTTTCACAAACTGACGGCTAGACATGGTTAGATTATAAATAAACTATCGAACATATATGCGTTGAATTGTAAGTTTTATCGTCCGTTCACAATACTTCGTTTACAATCTCGCTAGATTTAGTATAAACAAACGGTGTATCGGTGTTGAAATCTGGTTGTCCAATTTCATTAATTCGCTGTTTCTGTGCATTCTCAGAAATCACATTACTTATGAAACACGTGCCCGGGCATTCATTCAATTTCGGCTCATATCCGGTCACACCTGGCAAATCTTTTTAGACTCTTCGTTTGTGCTCTTCGTATACTCGTGTATATGTACCTAGGACTGTACAAGTGCAGTATGACGAATCAAGTTATATTTGATAGCTCAAAATCCGGTTTAAAGAGAACTGGTGCCCTACAAACAAAGTAATACAGGAATTCACTGCACATTATCGGGTAAAATCTCTTGTAAACCTTCAGTACTCGGGACAAATAGCTCAATTTCATTGTATAGCCAAGACTAATTAGTTTATTCATTCATTCTCAGTCTTTCATAAACATTCGTATCCAGTATTTCAAGTGCAGTATGGTACGGCTGAGGCAGGTTATACGATAGCTCACTAACCGGTATGAAGAGAGCTACTGGTAACCTACAAACTGCAGACGGAATTCATAAAACACCTTGCCACCAGGCAACGTAGCCTTTGTACTCCTGCATTTTTGCCATGCTGAAATGGGAGTTAAAATACAGAATATAAGGGTTATTTTGCAGAAATACTTTATATTAACAAATATGTGCTGATATACGATTATTTTAAAACCAATGGTGACGTGACGCAGGAAAATTAACGAATTAATTATTGCGCATTAACTGAGACAAAAATCGACACATTTATCGCTATACGTGTTTGATTAAGTTATGTGACGGTATGATGCTATAATATCCTTGTTAATGTAAGTATTATTATTTAAATAGGGAAAAAACAAACTAGCATCGTAACACAGGTTTATCCTCTGGTAATTGTTTTGTGTTTCAGAACTATGTACGAGCTATTTTTATACCATAAAATTAAGATATTTATATTGTACTAGCTACGCCTCGCGGTTTCCCGGGATAAAAAGTAGCCTATGTGCTATTACAAGTCTTAAAGTACCTACATTTCAAATTTCATCAAAATCGGTTCGGTAGTTTTTGCGTGAAAGAGTAACAAACATCCATACATACAAACTTTCGCATTTATAATAATAAGGATTACATTGTTTTTAACCGACTTCAAAAAGGTTCTCTGTTCGATTGTAATTTTATTTTATTTTTTATTATTATTTTTTATGTTTGCTATCTCAGAACTCCGTCATTTATGAACCGATTTGGAAAATTCTTTTTGCGTTGGGTTCAGTATAGCTACGAAGTGGTCCCATATAAATTTTATCAATATTTGACTTTGGACTTCAAAGATACATTCAAGTCGGTTTTTGTTTTTCCTAAAATTATTGGTTAAATAAATAATAGAATTGAAAAACCTAAATTGAATTGATAACATAGTTACTTTAAGCACGATTTTAATAAAGGTTTCTACCGATAGCTCAAAGTGATTCAACACGATTCTTACACATCATAAGTAATACAAATAAGTGTAAATAAGCAACATGCTAACATTAATTCACTTATTGATACGTGTAACACGCCCATAAAGTGAATTATCTGATGCATCGAATAAAATTCGTTACAAAAAAAAGAAAGAAAAGAAAAACTATTTATTCGGCACACACGACAAACAAAAAGTAATAAATATAATTATGTGCCGAATGGGCTCAGCTCAGCATAAAATGCACTCACTTGCAAACACCCTCACAGGGTACTTGTACATACCCACTATGATAGCTTATAAGAACTTTGCTTTAATTTGACTTAAAGAATATAATGTATGTACAATGATTGCAATAAATAAATAAATAAAAATAAATAAATGCCGAGAGTTTTACACAACTCGGCGCTGATTTTCAGCTGGTACCCGTTTTGCTATAGGAACAGGGAAAAATTGACTGTACTTATACATAAAATTATCTATACTTATACATTTAAAATAATAATATAATATACAACACTAGTACGTTATTGTATACTCCACATGTTTTTATTTTTTTTTGCAACTGAACGCGTTATAAAATAAAACATATTTTTGTATGCTCCATAGCATGTTATTCTCAAACTGTAAATTATATACTGAACCTTATCATAGAAGTACGTAAGTTCAAATTCTTCTGCGTAATTCAAACCCCATTATTGCCCAGACTGTACCAACGTGAGTCATAAGTTACACAGGGTAAAGTTGCCATATTTTTCATAGAATTTAATAAGCTGCTTTTAATTTTTTTTACTTCTCAATTAATATATACTAGAAATATAGTACAAAAAAAATAAGGGGTAAATAATTTTAAAAATGAAGGAGACTAAACTTTTTTTTTTTTACTATCCCATACTGTCCCACTGCTGGGCAAAGGCCTCCCCCAAAATTTTAAAAAGAAGGAGACTAAACTAAAAGATATTAAACACTATGTACATACGGGTATCGGTTGAGCCAACTGAATGGCCTACAGATAATTCAACCGATACCCGTCGTCCAGCAACGTGCCCAAAATGCTGGCGGCGGCGGCGTTGCCTCGCTAAATAGCGAGGCTGATTCTGATTCTATGTTATCTAATAAATTCTCCATTCTCTATGGAAAAATTGATTGCATTGATCTCCACGATGAGCTGTCAAGGTTATCAGTGCCGAATGATTATCTGTCTATCAGAAAAGCTAGGAAGCCCAAACTATTTTCAGTGCCCAGAACCCTCTCTGAGCTCAATGCCCTCCTAGACGCAAGACCAAATTGTGATCTGTTTGCGGATGAATGGAAGGTGATTCTGTCGGAGTGCTTGGAGTTCTGCGAGATGAATGTGCGATAGTTGTGTTGTAGTAATTTGAAAATAAGTTTAAATATGTTGACATTTAATTAATATTAATTAATTTTGATTGACATAATTTTATTTTGTACTATCTTGTACTTATTGTTTGACATATTTTTACGTTTTACTATATTTTACTGTATTTTTACCCTAATTTTATTAGGTAATTAGCTAAGGCCGTCTAATAAATAAATAAATAAACTCAATTTCATATCTTTCCATTTCACACTTAACCTATTTAACCTGTGATTTAGCCTTGAGAGAAAGCATGACTTCATGGACCTTGGATTCGTTGTGTAGTTAAGTTTAACCATGGGTGAAATTCACCTTGCACCAAATTGACGGCCCTTTGAAATTACGATGAGATGTTAAGTTTATTACACGTAACGTAATAGAAGACCTAGGTCTGCCATTTTTAAAAACGGTGCCGGTGAATCTAAACACGATGAAGGAAAACATCGTGAGGAAACAAGTGAAGCATGTCCAAGAATTAAGCAAGCTACGCCAAACAGTAGTGCACAAACATTACTGTGTTCCGGTTTGAAGGACATTGTAGCCAGCGAAATCACTGGGCATGTGAGACTAATGTCTCGTGGTGATGAGCGCAATGCAGTGCTAGGCAGTGCTTTTTATGGTATTAAAGCTCGTTCTGGCTAGTTTTGGGTGGTACTGCAGTTGTTATGGACAGGCGTGGCGCTTACCATCAGGCGAACGACTTGCTCGTCTCACACTCAATTCCATAAAAAAAAGAATTAATCACAAACATTCAAGAACATGTGACATCTACCAACCCGCACTGAGCCAGCATGGTGGATTATATGTAGCACATACCGTCTCTATGAGAGAAGGTCAGTGTCCCAGCAGTGGGAACGTGATGGGCTGATGATTATGATTATGCCATTTTCTGAGTACGACTAAGTGGATAAGACAAGCTTTTTGCGGCACGCTAAATTCCAATAATTGCGGTGGGATATCTATGAAATTTCAGTTGCCAATTTATTTCCGACTATCATTAATTTTTATAAAAAATAATAATCCGACGTCAATGTATCTTCGAAGTCCAAGGTCAAATATCGATGAAATTTATATGGGACCACTTCGTAGCTATACTGAACCCAACGCAAAAATAATTTTCCAAATCGGTTCATAAATGTCGGAGTTCTGAGGTAACAAACATAAAAAAATACAATCGAAATCAATGAAGTCGGTTAAAACGAAGTTTTCTCATAAACCAGCAAGTACAACA
Organism: Petrophora chlorosata; assembly: GCA_951640565.1. Classification (NCBI taxonomy): domain Eukaryota; kingdom Metazoa; phylum Arthropoda; class Insecta; order Lepidoptera; family Geometridae; genus Petrophora; species Petrophora chlorosata. Next base: position 5,741,563 of record OX621205.1, on the reverse strand, counting down.
TAGAATGAATATACAAGTATCTCTGAGTATATTAAACCACGAAAGTATTTTCACCTTGCACCAAATTGACGGCCCTTTGAAGTCATAAATCGTTTAGGCTTATTTTCATTGACGTTCAATCTAATATTAGATGTGAAATCAATGAGGAATGGGCATGTGGTTTATGTATTTTTTCTATACATATATAAGAATGTATCTGATTATCAAAACATCAATCAATACAGGGAATCCTAGTTAGGGGCCAAGACTATGTGCGAGATCGTTGGGCGTATTTTTTTTTTATTACTTTTAAGCAAGCATTTGACCGCAGTCTCACCTGATGGAAAGTGACGACGCGGTCGAAGATGGATCATGCTTGCCTAGATACCGATTCACTCGAGACTTGAAGACACCCAGATTATAAGAATCGGGAAACAAAGACGCTGGTAAGGTGTTCCACACCTTATTATAATAGTAGTTCCCATTAATCACAATCAAGTTATTTATTAAAGTAATGTTACGAATTTTTTGTATGTAATTGAGTGACGAGACGAGCAGGCCGTTTACCTGATGGTAAGCAACACGTCTGCCCATAACAGTTGCAGCCAGAACTTAATTTTGCAAAATCTTTCTCGGCACTGCACTGTGCTCGTCGTCCAGAGGCAACTCTAATGCCCAGTAATTTCACTTCAAACCGGAACACGTTAAAGCATTACTGCTTGACGGTAGAAAAACTGGCAAAGCGGCTTGACAGCTTTTCTTATTCCATATTTTAGGGTCATGTCAATTTTTTTGGATCATTTTTTTTATTTATTTTTTAGACACTATAGATCTATGTTTGGCTACTATCGCGCCTGACGTGAAGCGATGATGTGGCCTAAGATGGAGCACATAGATCTAGAGAGAGGCGGCAGTTGAGCGGCTGCTCAAACCCGTCTCCCCAATGGTTCACCGAACATCATCCCGAAACACGACTAGGTCGCTTGACGGCATGGCTTTGTTCGGTGGGTGGTATTACAACCACGGCCAGAGCCTACAACTCCAAAGCGCATAAGCGGGTTTCATCACGATGTTTTCCTTCACCGTTTTAAAGCGAGCGTGCAAAATCTGCACTTAACTATAAAGTCATTGGTGCAGGGCCGAGTCGGGATTCGAACCCAGGTGCGTCGGATCGAAAGGCCATACCTTACCAAATTAACTATATCTAGATATTAGTTATGTTTTCCTCTGTTCTAGAACTTCTTTAGAATAATCTTCTGTGATATATAATTCTTTGAGTTACTTTTTGTTTTTCATTCATTATTTTTCATCCGTTCATATAATTTGTTTTTTTATTTTAGATATTAATTAAACATTTTTATTACTTTGTTAGGCTAACAGCTGTTATTACAAAATAATATTACAATTCAATATAAAAAAGCCAATTACAAGCCTCCTCAAACAGTTAACTAAAAAAATAGGGATTTATACAACTAAATGACAAGGTAAATAGTACATTATGGTACTAGTGTGTAATGTTGGTGATTACCGCTGAGGCGCCATTGAGACCCGAGTCGTTAGGTGAGGGTCTTAAGAGAGCTGAGGACGGTAATAATCAATACACACGTGTATCATACGACGTTTTTCAACACACTTGTGAATAAAATAACAATAAAAACTCATTTTCAACAGTGAAAACGAGTTGTGAAAAATGATTCGCTATGGCGGGAAAAATAATCAGTTTTCCTATGCGCGCGCATTGCGATCAGCCACAGACTAAAGGGATGAGGTTTTTTTTATTTTCCGCGCATAGGGTTTGCGTCTGTTCTGCCACGTACAAAATGAGGAATTTAAAGTTTTCTTTTATTACAGAGAAAACAAAATTTATATTTGAGTGAAAGTTTTATTTATTAAACACGTACGAGTTAAAATTATCTATTTAAATACGAAGTTGCATGAAATGAGCAAGCAATAGGAACATTAATTCATTTGTTAAACACGATCTTTTTTTGAATAAAAACTTTTTTAAGAACAAGGCACCTCAACCAATAAAATTTAAAAAAAAACTATAACTCACTAGTGAGTTATAGTTCTGTGCCTAATTGCGGTGACCATAGAGTCACTTTATGAGCAAGTGTGTTGAAAAAAAATTTACCGACTATACTAAAAGCCTAGTAGAATTGAAACGCTATTAAAAACCACTGAAAATTACATAATGCCATAGCATGTCTTTGATTTTAGATTCTTAACATAAAAATAAAGCAGTGTTTATGTGTGTACCTATAGTTGTGAGAAAATGAATTATTATGATCTTGTAATAAAGCTGTGATAGCGGCCTTATCGTGTATACAAACAACCTCGTGATTTACCTTTTGTTTATTTTTATTATCTGTGATAGTTACACTTGCAACTATTTTTTTGTGGATAAGTACAATAATTTTTTTTTTATATATATATATTTTAATTTTAATCTATTTTACATTTGCAATCAACCACAATACATATTATATTATTTTATATTGCGTTCCAGTTTTGAAAAATGTAAGTATCATACATAGCACACAAATTTAAGTTTACTGTTCTTGGCATACTTATACATAATCATGATTAATTTTGATTCATAAGATTTTCTAGAGTTCGAATGTAGATAACAGTATTATTATAAGTTATTTATATCAATGCCCTATTTTTAACCTACAATGCATCACTTCGCTACGTAAACAGACGCGTACAAACAACAGCTGAGTCAACAAATGCAACTAACCTGATGCAGGAGCTTCTTGAATAATTTAAACTTCATTTTCACAGTAACAGTCAATTGGTTAACAAAATTATACACATAGCATCACTGATCGAGACTAAATTTAAACTGAGGCCAGGAGATAAAATCAGTACACCGTATCACGTAAACGAAAGGAAAGTAAATAAATACGGGTGATGTAGACACGCGACCGCTCGCGACGGTGGTCGGTGCGCTTATGATGTACTACTGCTATTGCTATGCTATGGCCTATGCTATGGAGTAGAGCATACTTTTACAAGACACGCCTTTAGAACGTATTGTAGTTTGTAACTACAAACGTGGTGCCGTTTTATGAAAATGTACCACTAATATGCGTTTTACACTTTGCTACTGTATTATAAATATACTAAGGTTTAAAAGTTGCTAATGAGGCTGCTAATGAAAATTGATTATTTTTTGTGGTATTTGTTGATTTATAAAGATATAACTAAATAAATAACAATTATAAAAAAAATGATTCGGTTACGTTACTTCCTTATTGTAATTGTGTAATTATTTAATTGCCAAAAAAATACTGTTATTGCTGAAAATATTGCAACTTTCCAAATTATGTTCATGTTCGTGATTTTTCCGATAATACTAAAGCGCTTTTGAAAATTCTGTTCGGCCTTTTAAGCTATTGTATAGCTTCTATCGCGGGCCTTGAGCGTGGAGACCGAATCCAGAAATTCCGTAACGAAAATAACCTAACACCCCCCACTCCGAATGCTATGCAATAGCTTTACCGCGGCAGTCTCCGAGTGCCACACGTCTTTTTTTTATCCAAGGTATTATTCGTTCTCGACGTTTTGCGATTCGACTTTTTACTGGTTTTAAATAGAAGCAGAGTGAATACTAATAACATAATAGGTATAAGTTTTATTTTAATAGTTTTGGTCTTGATTATACGATGTTCCCGTTCAACCCTTTTACCACAAATTTAATTAATTGTAAACAAGCATCATTCCATTTCATATTAATTTGAACGATTATTACTGACTAAATACTATAAATATAAAAACATATCTAATTAGATAGTAATGATAAGATAACCAAGATGTTGTTCCAACTACCATTCGACTCATGTCAAAACCCGTGCGTCAAAGACAGAAGATAAATCGTAATCCTCCATTTCATTTTCCGTGGTAATAATTCCTTGGAGCTTGGAGGTATTTATGTCCCGTGTGTGAGTGATTGAGTGCGAGTGTGGCTCAGTGGGAGCATGTGCGACTTTCGATCCGACGCACCCAAGTTCGAATCCCGCTGGCCCCGCACCACTGACTTTCTTAAGTTGTGCGGATTTAAAACTCGCTCTAAAACGGTGAAGGAAAACATCGTGACAAAACCGGCATGTCCAAGAATAAATCACAAAAAAAATTCAAGGACATGTGTCATCCACCAACCCGCACTAGGCCAGCGTGGTGGATTATGGCCCATACTCTCTCTATGATGACGCTGATGATGATGATGGTGATGATTATTTATGTCCCGGGATTATAGTACCCACTGGTTAGGGGTGGTCCTTTCAATAAGGGGTTGGCAACTTTAAACCTTCCTCCCCCTTGGAGATACGTGGTGATGTTCTAGGCTACCCCCGCTACCCAAATCACGTGTATGTTTTTGGTACAGAGTATATTAAAAAAATTCAGAATATGATCATTAAATACAGGAACATATAATCAAATTTAATTCTGGATTAAGCACCGTGATAAAAATATCCAGACAGTTGTTTCTGAACGTTGCCTGGCAACGGTGAGTCAAGTTCACGCCCCGCTTTTGTTTAGAAATTGTGCGTTCAACGAAAAAATAAATACACGAGATATCTCACTACACCCCTCCCCACTTGTGATATTTCTTGTTTTTCCGAACCTCCCTTTCGAGCCTGACGTTATTAATGAACGATCCCTAAACTGGAAGACTGCTGACAGCACAGTACGAAATATTTCGCACGTTTAGAAAGCTGATTCTATGTTGAAAACTGGCAACTCTGTACGACGTCATCTACTTACAGATATTTTCACCATCATAAAAACGTGGAAAGTTATGACACATTATAATGTTAGTTTTATTATACTAGCCACTGCTCGCGACTTTAACAGTATGGAATATCGATATATACAAATTAGAAACCGGATTTACAGATGAAGCAAAGCAGATTGTACCAATTGTACAGAAATGATAAATATCTCTTAAATTTCCCAAAAATAGATTCTGCCGATCGTTTCGGAGCCTTTTTTGAAACGAACATCCAGACAATTTTTGGCGTGGTAGGCTCTGGCCGTGGTTGTAATACCACCCACCGAACAAAGCCATGCTGTCAAGCGACCTCGTGTTTCGGGATGATGTTCTGTAAACCATCGGGGAGACGGGTCTGAGCAGCCGCTCAGCTGCCGCCTCTCTCTAGATTTATGTGCTCCATCTTAGGTCACATCATCGCTTCCCATCAGGCGAGATATTGGCCAAACATAGACCTATTAAGCGTAAATAAACCACAATAAATTGGAAAATAGTTTTGTATGCTTACAAAAACAAATACATACATAATAATATCACGCTTGCAGATTAGTATCACATTTGAAACAGTCACATACTTTCAATAGTTTCAATAGATTTCTTTGTAAGTAAGGCTGTCCGCTCACGTCAGACTTTGTGTAGGTCCGACTTCAGGCCGAATTTTTAGCGACATTTGTCACCGATTTTATGACCGATTCAACGAAGACGACCGTCATTTTGCTGGTGAGTATCGTAGGAAGTGCACGTCATGGATTCACCGACTCGGCCTCTCAAATCTTCAACAGACAATCGGATCAACCACCGATTTCTTGAGAGATCAAATTTTCAGGACGTGTGCATTCAAAAATCCGTATTTTTCGTTTTGATACGTCAAAAATCTATGACCGATTGTTGACATGGGCGGGGCCTATATATAATTTCATATTAGCCTCAGTTGAAGAAATTTGCCGCATTGCCAGTTATTCAGCCGCCAAGCAGTAGTGCACAAGCATTACTGTGTTCCGGTTTGAAGGGCATTGTAGCCAGCGAAGTTACTGGGCATTATGAGACTCAACAGCTAATTACAATAAACCCAACCCAACCCAACGATCACATACATAGATGCTAGCCCCTAACTAGGATTCCCTGTATCTAGGGAACCAGTGAATTGCCTCAGGGCGACGAGTGCAGTGCAGCGCCGCGCAGGATTTTGCAAAACAAAAAGTTCTGGGTGATGCTGTTATTGTTATGGGCTGGCGTATTGCTTACCATCAGCCAAATGACCAGCTCGTCTCGTCATTCAGTTACCTACATAAAAATCTAAACGACACAGTTCTATGATAGATGATCCTATACACCTCACAACAGTAGTCACCAACTCGAGTGCCGAATTTATTCTTTAGTTACTAGTGGTGGCGTGTACGCCATCTGTTGGATTAGGTGTGAATCTTTTACCGAGCAAGATCAATACTGCAATATATATTTGCTGGTAGGTATGTCGCAAATTTGTCTTGCCGAAAATATTTTTAGTTTCGCTTAGCATTGATTAATGCCTAATAAAATGTAATTAGCCAATTTCCTTAGTTACATGTTACAATTTTTCAGGAGCCAGAGGAGGCTTTGAACATGTCGAAATACGTCGATGCAAGTAAATCAACAGTTCCTGCATTTTTGCCCATCATTATAAGACTTGTAGAAACCCAAAAATTTTATCAAAATCTCTAAAAAGATGCCACTCAGTTTCTTGCCGTATCTTCTGAGTAGTGGGTCTTTTTCCGATACGGTGGTAGAGTCATTGTGATAATTTGACGTTCATAAGTGCATATGTGATGCCAAAAATAAATAAGGAGTTGACTTACCTCGTGGTCCGGTCCTGGTTTTGACGCCAACCTAGCTTCAGTTAACTGGTTTTTCAGTGCCCTGAGAAAATAAAAATATTACTAACCTACAAATAATGATCTCTAAGCAGTATAAAACAAGGTCAGTGCGGCAGCGTCTGTTTAATCGATTTGTCCTTATTATCTACTTGATGCAATTTGATGCGAATTTTGCCATTATTTCGAGAATTTTTTGAGGTGATAGAGACATTAATTTCAACAGAAACAAACTCGCGCGAAATCGGGGCGCGTTGCTAGTTTTTTTATATAAAGAGGTATGAAGATAACTATTTATAAAGCTTCGGTCACAAAAAGCGAATGCTCGCTGCGAATGCAATCTGTGCAAGCATACTCGCTTGGTTTGACACGCTACTCGTTACGACTGAAAATCACTCGCCGGCAGTAAAATCGAATTGTTGAATCGATTTCATTCGTTGCGAGCAAACTTTCTTCTTGGACTGCAGCTTTAGTGCCAACGACACAACGAACATAAGGGGCGTGTACTGATAACTGATTTATAAAAGTACGAGGACATCTGCTATCAGCTCTCTTTATCGAGCTCGCTGACCAGACGCATTTACTACAAAGAAAATGTTAATTATTTTTTATTTGTGTTTTTTTTTTTATTCTCAATATTATATACATACAGAGAGAAGTTTCGAGTACATACGTGGTAAATATCCCGTTTGTAAATCTAATTCTGGATTCGAATGCCGTCGGCGGTGGATGTAGTAGCTACATACATATAGAGTTCCTCGGCTTGCCTCGCCTGCTTCTCGCGACGTCGCAGCAAATCGACACAGTGCTGCAAAGTCGTGAGTGTCGCGCCGCATGTCGCACGGAACGACGCGCTTGTCGCACGCACCTCGCCCGCGTGGAGACTCAAGTCGTTGCCTGCGACAAAATGTTGCTTTAGAACACGTAAGAGTTTCCTCGGGGCGACGAGCGCATTGCGGTGCTTAGGAGCATTTTGCTCAACAAAAATTTGGGTGGTTCTGCACCTGTTATGGGCAGGCGTTTTGCTTACCATCAGGTGAACGACGTGCTCGTCTCGTCACTCAATTAGATAGATAGATAGATAGATAACACTTTATTGCACTTAAAAAAGAAAACATAATATACAGTTGGTAACACATAATCAATAAGCACAATAGGCGGTCTTATCGCTAAGCAGCGATCTCTTTCAGACAACCATAGGGTAAGGAAAACAACACATAAAAGAGGATAGTGTGCAGTAGATAATAAGTAGAAAATGCTATTCAATTACTAATATTTAAAAAATAACGTTACCCTTTTTGGATAGATATGCAAAATATTTTCGCTCCAGCCGAGCTTCGACTTTTTATGAAACATTTTCAATATACGTCTTCATGGAGTGGAAGTATATCAGCCACCGAGAAGTGGAATCGTAACTCGAGAACCGATCCCAAACGCTTTCATTTTCAAATTTGGAAGGCATTAGCATCCTTTAAACTGCGATAACGATCATTTTTAGCGATCATGGGATTGGGACGCGGACTTAGATTATTAGAATAGAAAAGTTGACAATTCCACAGACAAATACCGATCACGAGTTGTCTTTGAAAGCGATCGGGATCGGTTTTCTAGTTAGACGATTCCCCTGCTGCTGTGACGACTCGGTTGGTTAGAGCGTGTGGCGACTTCACCCACCACATTATATCAACGACATGCTAATTTGTTACAATAGGGGATCGGACAGTAATCGAGAAAAAAATCTAAAATGTAGTTAGAACGAATGTTCGTCGAACCAGAAGGATCATTCAATCAATATTTTTGTGAAATAATAATAATTCATATTTTTAAATCAATAAATAAAATCTAATAATTCGGCCTTTTTTAATCTGTTCTTCATCTCAAACAAAACAACAATCACAGCGCATGACGTCATTTGTAGGCAAATGCCGTGAGTCAAGTTTGTGTTTATTTTACGTTTTTGCTTTTTATAAAATGTATTTTTGCTAATTTTTTCGTTCCATTACTACAATATCGTCCCCAAACGTCACAAAACGTATATAAATCTTTTTGCAAGTATTATTTCGAAGAGTTTGTAGTTTTCTACCTTCATATGACGTCACAAGTTTTGAGGTGACCTTTTGCGCGGCAATATTCGAAACATGTTATTTAAACATAGTTTTAGGTACTTTTGGAGCATTATTTAATTAAAATAGTATTTTTCATGGCTATATATATTAATTGTAGTTAATATGAAACACTTTCTGAAAAGTTGTCCGATCCCCTATTGCAAATCTTGCATCGCGCAAAGAAAGTTCGCACGACAGATAAGACCTATACAAGTTCCAAGAAGGTTCTGTCGGACAGCTGTCCCGGTGCCAATAACACCTGGCTCGATCGGAAGATCTTCCTTATGAAACGGAGGTGCTTCTACAGAGGAAACCTATACCTACATATCTACCTATCCACTAACCCCACTCCTCCATAAGCGCTTGGCGAGGCAGGTGAAACAGCCTCTAAAATATGTATCAGAAAAATTTTACCTATATGAGTAATTAAATGTACCAAATCACGCGACCCCGGGTCGTTGGCAGTACAAGCGGGAAACATTACGCATTCCTCGCAATTAGCAATATTAGTTAGTAAGGTATGCCGTATGAGCATAGTAATGCGTGGTGTAATGATGGTAATTATTGGGTAAATAGATTCCTTCTGTGAGGTAATTTAGTTAGACTGGAGATCCAAATAGAAATGTCCTACTAAAGGTCCCAAAAACAACAATGTATCACAAAACTGTTATGCGTTGTGTGAGCGCATATACAATGCTATTCCGATTGAAATTAAAAAAAATAACCCACAACCAGATTCAGTAGGAAATTTAAATTGTATTTATTCGAAAAAATGTTCTACTCAGTATCAGAATTACTAAATTGATCGAATATTCTTTTTGGTGCCTTAGTTTACGTTATTTATTAGTATTGCTTGCATGTTAAAAGTTTAAATGCATCGAGTATTCATAAAGTAGTGTATGCAACTGTTGCTGTTCGTAATTACATAGAAGACAAAGATGCTTGGAACATTCCACTTCTGCAAAGTAACCAACTGGTACATAAGAAACATAACATTGTAAAACCCCAAAAAATTGTAACAAAATCTCTAAAACAAATGCCCCTCAGTTTCTTGCCGTATCTTCTGAGTAGTGGTTCTTTCTCCGATACGGTGGTAGAGTCATTGTGATAATTTGACGTCCGTAAGTGCGTCTGTGATGCCAAAATGATTAAAGAGATTTTGTTTTTTTTTTTTGCACATAACTAGGTAAAACACTCGTGTGATACTATTGAAATCTTTTTTAAGTTTTAAACTCACACTTGTGTAATAATAACCCCTGTTATGGGATCGTCTATTAATCACGTGAAAGGGTACACAAGGATGTGTTGTGACCAACCCGCAACCGGGTCAACGTGGCGCATTTCGGCCCATACTCTCTCTGAGAGAAGGCTCGGCTCGTGTCCCAGCAGTGGGAACGTGTTGGGCTAATGATGAATATTAGGATAAAGATGGGTAAGAAGATAAGAAAGTAAAGTGAGATTTCACGTGTATTTATTTTTTCGTGGAACGCGCAACTTCTAAACCGAAACGCGGCGCGTGACCTTGACTCACCATTGCCAGGCAACGTTCAGTAAAAATCTATAACCCTAAATGTCTGTCTGAAATGTTTTATCACGGTGCTTAATCCAGAATTAAATTAGATTTTACCGAGAGGATATATAAAAAAGATAATATTTTGAAAATCCTACTTAATATTATAAACGCGAAAGTTTGTAAGAAGGTATGGATGTACCTATGTTTGTTACTCTTTCACGCTGCAGCGGCTAAACGGATTGGGATGAAATTTAGTATGGAGATAGCTTATACCCTGGATTAACACATAGGCTACTTTTTGTACCGGGAAACCGCGGGTGAACCCACAGGGCGCAGCTAGTTTTTAATATACTTTGTACCAACAAAATGCACGTGATTTTGGGTAGGGTATATAGTCTAAAATCTTACCACGAATCACCAGAGGGGATTAGACAGTTGCTTAAAAAACATTACGTGATTTATTGACGACCCCTATGCCCCAGTTTCATAAACGACTATTTTCTTACCATCAGCGACACTAACAGCGTCGATGGCCTCGGTGGCTTCGTCATTGATCTGAGGGTAGGCCGCGACGCACTTGTCAAAATACTTGTGCAGTTGTACTGCCTGCTTCGACAGCAGCTGACCGTATGTATCCAGTTCGGCAATCTTTTCTGTGAGCCGGCGGGCGGTGCGTCCTGCAGGGGACAGATTTTATTTATATTTAATTATTTATTTCCAAATTTACACAAATTCGCTATACAATTAAATTACAAGTTGATTTACACATATGCTGGGCATTGGCATTAAATTTAACTCGCTGGCCCCGCACCACTGACATTGATAAGTTATGTGCGGATTTGACACTCACTCTAAAAACGGTAAAGGAAAACATCGTGAGGAAACCAGCATGTCCGAGAATTAATCACAAAAATTCAAGGACATGTGACATCCACCAACCCGCACTGGGCTAGCTTGATGGATTATGGCCTAAACTCTCTCTATGAGAGAAGGCTCGTATCCCAGCAGTGGGAACGTAATGGGCTGATGATGATGATTAAATGTTAGATTATTGGTGGGCCCAACTTAGGCTAGGCCTGTATCTTGGCGACCCATTTCAATTTGACATAAGGAAATGCATGATTTGAAAAATAGAAATTATAATTGTATTTATATTTATTTAAAGTGAAAATACCAAAATAAATTAAGTAGACATACTAAGCTAATAAACAGACAGACGCAGACAAACGGATGGCATCTTTGTTTTATTTGTAGAGATTCAGACTTTTTATTTATTTATTAATAATTATCGGTAGTTATATAATGTTTGGCTGATGGTCTGCCCCTAGATCGACCAGACGACTTGGCCGGGGTAGTTGGGAAGATGTAGTTAAGAAAGGCGCAAGACCGGAAGTGGTGGCGTGATGGAGAGGAGGCCTATTAATACTTAACAGTGGGATAAAAAGGGCTGAAAAGAAGAAGATATAATTTTTGATGCAAATTAATAAAAAAAATTACATTGACCTTAGGTTAAGTTTGAGTTTGTTAAGTATGCATCAAGTATTACATCCATACATACATACATACATATTACATCACAGCTTACACTTGCAGGATTCCCCTAAAACTTATTAGGAATTCCAAATTAAATCTTAATGCTACACCATCTCAAATGAACATAGACTTAATTCTAAGTGAACAAAGTCGTGGCAAGGCTAATATTTCCAAATAAAACAAATGGAAATATATATTAATTGAGTTACATTATGAAATTAATGTCATTAATATTCTATTTAATAATATAACTAAATCTTATGTGTCTTGCTATTATCATAATTACCATGAGATCCAGTTGACTGCAAGGATGTGACTGAACCATGTCTTCGGAGTCCACCGCCATTGGAACTGCTGTCTGAGCTCGTCCCGTACCCTGATTCCACCTGGAATTTTAATAATTATAGCCTATTTAGTATCCTCACTGCAAATTAAACTCTATTGAGTTCGAGTAAGGATATAAACTATTATAAGTGACCAATAAAGTTGTATCAGAGAAGTGCATATACGTCCGAATTTTAAAGCCTAGAAACTAGGTAGGTAGGTATGATAATCTTGTGACCAACTAGTATGCTAAGATGACAAATTGCATGAGCCATTGAAAAAATTAACATTGGTTTATCTTGTAAGTCTTAAATGTACTGTATGTTATGTATGTATGTACCTATGTCTAGGATACTTAATCTATTCTGAATCTGTATATAGGTAACTTAGATAAGAAATCAATAGATTGTCATCATGTAAAATGAGACAGAAGCCAAAGCCAGCATTGAACATTGACAATAAAACATTAATAATAATCATCAGAAATTATCAAATCATGATTCACTTTCTGATTATAGGCTGAATTTGTAATCAATGTATTGGTTGCAATGTATTGGTAACAATATTACATGTTTACACAGTGAATCATTTCACTTGCACTGTATGCATGTATGTAAACTACTGTGTATATTGCGTGCTAAATAACTAGACCGAAGATGGCAGTATTGTTTTGTTATTTTTGGTGCTGGGGCGTTGTATAACTATGAGCTGCTGTGCAGGGGAATTCGTCCCCACATTTTCATTGTTCATGGCAATGCTGTCGTATCTCAAAAACAGGAATAAAACATTGAGAACAGTGAAATGGAATGGTTTATATTTATTCTTTATGTATCTGACTGACGAGACGAGCTGGTTGTTCACCTGATGGTAAGCAATACGCCTGCCCATGACAATAACAGCACCACCCGGAACTTTAAATAATAGTCATATAATTAAAAACTATTTAAAGAGACTGCACAAACTTTGTAATTACAGCTTCATATGCTTCGGAATAGCTAGACAGATAACTCTTAGTTGTATACTAAAATTTACAAATTAGCGATGAAATGTACACTTGGAAGACCAATTATACATTGGGTGTAGTTTTATTACCTTGTTTAAGGTGCAAAATGAAGATGGAAAGCATGTTATTCTAAGACTTCTAGTTTGTAATGGATAAATTGAATTGCTTGAACTTTGTTTTTTATGTAAAGCAAATAGAGTGCTAAGCCTAATACAATTTTATAAATAGATAATTAAGTCCTAAGTGCTAGCTACTCTGTTAATTAAAGCAATCATAGAACAATTAAACGATAGCATTCCAGTGTGCCAGTCAAATGTTAAGCCCTGAGTGGTAATATCTTTCAGCTTACATGTTTAACAATGATGTGAATCAAAATATGCTTATTTACCCAGCCAATACTTACTTTAAACGACTCCAAAACATCAATCCACTGTTGTTTTTCTTCCGGATTTGACGCCCTCAAGTACCAAACACAGTCATTAACTGAGACATCAAATCTACAATCATCAAACTCATGAGGCTGAAACAATAACAGCCATTATAACACATTAGCATCAACTCGAGATAAATTACAATCGTTAGGTAGCTAGTTTCTTTATTACGTCAATATCAAACGCGACAAAAAACATCGGCAAGGACATACTAATTTCTGCTCCGACGATTTCGATACAACAAATTACGCATATTCACCTTGACTTTGGCTTTTTTCAGGCATAAGGCACCGCGGCATCCAAGATTGCTCTCTAATTCACTCTTGTAGTACGATAAAGTAGAATCCTTCAAAACAATAAACCTATCCTGCCAACCGTGAATGTAATTTGTCCATTTACTCAAATGTCCGCGAAGTTCTGGAGTTGCCCCGTCCTCTATATCGGAGCTGTCACTCACAGTTATATTTTCTTCCGTCATATTATATTATTAGTTATAGAAAATCACATTAATAATCTACTCAAACTAAAGGAAACTAAATAAAAATAATTTTATCAAAAACTCGCTATCACCAACGAATTGTTGCTGTATTTTGACGTTTGTGACATAAACACAGATAACAATGATCCATAAACAAGGACAATATCATAGACAACACGACAGCAATACATTTTCTCTTTGGTCATGCATGTGGCATGTGATGTCATGATGTCAGTGAGACGTTGATTAAGGGGCTGCTCCACCTGCGTTAGCGTTAGTGTTAATGTGAATGCCCCCGCACTGTCCACTAGTAAAGAAGAAAGAAATAGAAACAGAGTTAAGGCTTATCGCAGGCCCTACCATGTTTTCAGAAGTTTCTATGCGTTAGATTTAAATGTCATCTTATTTTCCATATGTAAGTGCCAAACTTAATGAAACATGTTATTCATCGTATCTCTTAACGATGACTTATGGGAAAGCGATAAGAGTTGTTGTTCACTTTAAGTTGCTGATTTTGTAATAAATGTTACTTTTAACATATAATTAAAACCAAATAACATCACCATCAATCATAAATATTTAGAAGTGATTGACACATTTTTATATAGCCTTATTTGCCTACCTACGTCCTACATAGTGCTCAAAAACCATAAACTTAGTAATTTAAGATATTAAAAACAAAAAGAGATACTATCAATCATGACTATTGTCACAGTTTAGTAATCATAATTTTTGTGCGTTATCAAAAACAGTCAATTATACATGCTACATACATAGCAGTTAACTGGTGAGTTAAGGTATCATTATTACCATGTTTTTATATGTAAAATGAGTACTTAGGTGTGGTAATTATGATGCGCCTGATATTGTCAAGCACAAACCTTTCAAGTATACATTTTCATATCATTTCATAATTAACGGGCAAACTCTTAGCCACATTTGCACTGGCACCGTTAGCGTTTAGTGTCTTGTCGCGCTAATTAACGGTTATAAGAGGCAGATGGAGCTTAGCCTTTATCGCGCTAAAACGTGGAGGCAGGTGGACCCAGACAAAAAAAATGTTTTACGGTTTTACTGTGTAGACTAGATTTAGATTACTTTTAATTCATAAAAAAAAAAATATTTGAAAAGTAAATGAGATCATACTTTTATTAATTATTTTTGTAATTTGTACTGCTTTCGAACAAGCTCCACGGCAATCCGGATGTTGTGCTCTTTTGCGTATTGATTATTTAGCGGTCTGTACTCTCATTGGTGGTATATCACTAACCGCCAAAACTAGTTTCAATTGACCAATAGGGTGACGTGATTCTTTGAACAACGCGCAATTTCCTTTCAAGATGGCCGACAAAACTATGCCTATTTTTGTTCCATCTGAAAAGCCTGTAAAAGTAACTAAGTGGAAAGTGAAACAAGGTGCTTTTGTGTCGCAAGGACAAATATTATTTTTATACAATGATTCGTCGGGCAGCAGTGATGAATTAAAGAAATATAAAGCGGCACGCGCTGGTACTGTCTCATCCATCAAGGTGAAGGAAGGGGACATTGCAGAGCCTGGGTAAGTGACGTCACGCTATTTTGTGCTATAATAGCTGTTTATAAAAAAAAACATGATATTTACAGAATAATTTTTAATACATACACTCCTGCATTTTATTATGATGCATTGTATTGATTGAAAAACTTGAGTGGGTGCGGCAAAGTTGTCAGATTGATTTCCCGCCCAAATTCAATTTCTTTAAAGTTTCTCCTAGGTACTTTCTAATATTTATACATAGATACTTGAACAAACATTTAATCTCTATGCATTTAATGTTTTACATCCTTATCCTAAATATTGATTAAAGGTACTATGAATAATAATAAAAAGATGAAAATATACAATATACCTAAGTATAATGCTCGTAACAACACGCTAAGACACAATCTATTAAAAAAGAGAAACCCCAACTTCCAAACCAATTTCTCTAAACCAGAGCACTGAAAAGGCTTAATACCTAAAGCCTACTGGCGCTAAAGTAATAACACTGTTAACCCATGGATTGTGTCACTTTCATACATACAAAAAATCGATCTCAATTTGGCGCAAGTGGCACCAAGTAGGGCCTACTTGGTGCCTATAATATCGTATGTATAAAGATACATATGATAGTATTGATAATATCAACAAAACATTAGCAAAGCAAAAAATGTTTATTAGTTACTTCCGTACAGCGCGGCAGTAGCCGAGCTCGAAGGATGCCGGCACCCGACGGTGATGAAACAGATGTGCGCAGAGTGTGGCGCGGATCTTCAGGAGGACGAGGAAATACACCGGGACGTCGCCGTCGTGCCTATGGTACACTCTGTACCTGAACTTAAGGTGAACATATTAGAATAATAACAAGCAAATTGCAGTAAATTAAAATTTAAAACCCCCCTAAAAAGAACCTATAAAAAGTAAAAAAACGTCTGAACCGATTTTGATAACACGTCTAAGAACCACATAGAAAACCTGCTTTCAGATTTAAAAAACGCATCCGAATCGGTTCACCTATTAAAGAGCTATGGTGCCACAAATAGACACACAGTGGTCAAATTTATAACTCTCCTCCTTTTTGCGTCGGGGGTTAAAAATAAAAAACTAGATTTACCAATTACAATTGGCCAAGGTGCTTGTGTAGCCAGTACTAAATGGTTTACTAATACATTATAATTTTAAAATACCAACCTTAGTCCTTTCTGTTTAAAGATTGTCTGGAGGAGATCGCTTTTAGCCTATGATTACTGAGAAATTAACTAATTTTGGTTTTCATTTAAATTTAAGGATTTTAACAATAATAGGTAGGTATAGGTGCAGAGAAAGTTTCCTCATAAACGTCAAACATGACCCAAAAGCTGCTTAATCAAAAAATCTGTACAAGCTCATATGTATCTACTGATCATTATATATTTCAATTCAGGTGCCCGCTACACTTACAGTACTAGAACCAAAGCATATAGCCCCCTCATCGCCACCATGACCTCTTGTACTTATCACTATTCTTCCAAATAGGATTTTTGTATCTAGAAAACTAGTCTTTGAGGGTAACAGTCCTACATTCACAGATTAATAACATAATCATTTTTATTTGTTATAGGTTTCTGAAGAACTAGCCCAAAAGCTGGGACGGGAAGATGCTGATCGCCTTCTGAAAGATAGGAAACTTGTTCTGCTGGTGGATCTCGATCAAACATTGGTGCACACCACCAATGACAATATAGCACCTAATTTGAAGGTAATATTGATACCTAATCCAATATAATGAATACTAAAAATCAGTTGTTCAAAGTTTGGTAATACTTTTAAATATTATTGTCACATAATTTCTAAGTTTAAATAATACACCACCATCCATATATCTCTCCAAAGATTGTCTGGAAGAGATCACTCTTAGCAATAAGACTATCCATGTACATGTATGTACAAGTTATTTCTTTTCCTTATGTATTGTTATTTTGTGTCAATAAAGAGTAATTGGGGAACATTTTAATTTTAGGTTTCTAAACACCAAAAAAAAAAGGTTTTATTAAATAATAAAATTTTATTATTTAATAAAATTTTATACACACTATGTTATTTATCAACATTATTATTTAATAAAATTTTATTAAATAATAAAATTTTATTAAATAGTAATGTTGATAGACATAGTGTGTATAATGTAATCAAAGCTCCAAAACACAACTATTATAATAATTCATATAAAATAGCTTATTAATTACAATGAAAAAATAGCTGTGTTATGGATATAATATTCTGCAGTACAACTTTATACCTAAATTGAATATTGAAATTTCCAGGGAGTCCTTCACTTCTTCCTCCGCGGGCCTGGCAGCCCGGGCCGCTGGTGCCACACGCGGCTGCGCCCGCGCACGCAAGAGTTCCTTGAATCCGCGTCTAAGAACTACGAGCTTCATGTGTGCACTTTCGGCGCGAGGCAGTATGCCCACGCTGTGGCAGACTTACTCGACCCAGAGAAGAAGTATTTTAGCCATCGCATCCTGTCGAGGGATGAATGCTTCGATGCAAGGACTAAATCGGCTAATTTGAAGTAAGTTTCAATTCGGACTGGTTTATTGAACAAAAATTCAACTAAAATAGGATTATGATAGGTATAAAAAGACAAGCTTTAGCTTTTATAACTTGTTAAATAACAAATTAAGTTCATTCAGTTCAATAATAAATCTGTTTGAAGCAATACTGTAAGTTAAAAAAACAAAATAGCTACAAAAATATTTACAACTATCCAACAACAATCTAACACGCTTATAAATGAATAACACATATGGAAACACTTGGCTAAGTTAGGCTCAGCAACTAATGAGAACTCCACATTAAATGCATGCGTGTAATAACATGCATGCATTTTATGAACACCGGACCTATTTAATAGGACCGCCGACATAGACCTTACTGTGCCTAACTGTGTTAGAAAATTGCTGACACATTCTTGTTTCCAAATAACTAAAGTAACTCAATGTAATAAATAAATAAATAACGCCCAAAGATCACATACATAGATCCTGAACCCTTACTAGGATTCCCTGTATCTAGGGAACCAGGAGCTATGAGGACCATGGTCCCAGACACGAAACAAGTACTTGCGCTTTTTTTTTCTGTGCACAAACATTTGTCCCGTCGCGGGAATCGAACCCGCAACCTCAGTGGTGTATGAGATTTGAGCCAACCTGCCCAACCATTGCACCACAGAGGCTGTCAATAATGCTAGCTAATGTAAGTCAATGTAATTCCAGAGCCCTTTTCCCGTGCGGCGACAACATGGTGTGTATCATTGACGACCGCGAGGACGTGTGGCGGCATGCATCTAACTTGATCCACGTTCGTCCTTACTCTTTCTTCCAGTCCACGGGAGACATCAATGCACCGCCTCAACAAGGTAAAGAGGAATCAATCTAGTCAGTCAATCAGTGCTAAGGTACCTACATAAGAGGGAACGGCACGCTGAAATTTTCATACAAAAAGAGAAAACGTTTTTCTACCCCTAAACATTAACCAAATACGATGAAATTTGGACATGTAAGAGATGTTACCATTATTGAGGTTTGTAGGTTTTGATTTTTTCGATAATTCCTATAGAATTTGAATAAATGGACCCAAAAAACTCGATATTTACTCAAAAATTTTTTTTGATGTTTGGAAGCTGTTAACTTTAAAAATAAACATAAACTAAGAAAAAGGAAAACCTACAAACCTAGTTTATTCTCCGTTTAAGAAATCGAGACCAAAATTACTAAATTTGGTTGAGATTTAGTGTGGTAGAAACGTTTTCTCCCGAAACGCTAATTTTAACAAAAATCTGAAATTGATATGAATTTAGTTAAATTATTATCATTATTATTATTAAGTTAATTTATTTAATTTACGCATTTTCTGCGAGACCGTAAACCATTATTCAAATACCTAGTGCTCGCTGGCCGCGGCTGTGCCATATCCTCTTAAGATACCTTAGCGTTTGCTGAGTCGGAACCTTTTCCTGACATCGCGCAACATTTCACTGTATTGTTTTTGTTTTGTCTTTAAGTATGTATATATTCAGTGTAATGTTGTGTGATGTCCGGAATAAATGTATTTTCTTTCTCTCTTCTTTTCTAGTTACATGTCATTTCTAAGGTCAAAGTTTAATTTAAAAAAAAATGCAATAATAATGAGTAATATAGGAAAAGCTAAGCGACATATGTACATTGTGTATTTTGCTTAGCTTTTCCGATATCTATCTTTTCTGCCATAAAACTTATTAATAATGTAATGAAATCGAATAAACAAAGATAACCATTGGATTTAGATACAAGTTACATTGTCAACTTTAAATGTAACCTCACTTGAAATCCACACAGCAAATGTCCTTCTGAAGACTTTCTTTCCTTTAGCTTTGAAAGATAGACAGATACGAGGACTACATACTTAATTCTACATGTTTTACTTGGACATAACACAATTTCTATAGCTACTAAATGTTATGTTTGATAACAATATAAAACATTACTTTCCAGTGGACGATAAACCTAAACTACCTAGTGGTAAAAACGGCGCCCAAACGGCCATGAGTCAACTACCAACACTAGACGACCCTGAGCCGGAACAAATTCTCAAAGAAGAGAAAGAAAAATCAGGAGATGGTCCCAACGGGAAAATAATCTCCAAAGAAGTTAAAAGCATTGAGAAAGATAAAGATGTTGAAGAGAAAAAAGAAAATGAGGAAATGCAGGAAGCAGAGCCGAAGTGGATAGAAACTTCTGATGGGCAGATTGAGATGGAAGATCCTGATGATTATTTGATTTATTTGGAAGATATCCTGAAGAGGATACATCGGTAAGTCTCAAATATTTATTCACAGTCTATAAGCTGAACTCCCCAACTTGTGGATGGACAAAAATCTATGAACATGCCATTGTCTTGTTTGTACAGATAGTTGTCTGTTTGGGTTTAGCCATCCAGTAACAGAATGGTAACATCAGTAGATAAAAAGAAATCAAGTTGCAATATAGTTGTTGAAAAGATTATTTAAGTTCCATGTTTTCAATGCATTTATGTGTTATAAAACCTATCTGAATTAGTTTGCGCCATCCGCTAAGGTTAGGTAATTTGGTGGAATTTTCTCCTAAAACTTCAAAAAGACAGTTTTCGTAAAATTAATTCGTTTTTATTTTCAGGCATTTTTACGATCTTTACGACAAAATGGACAAGAAGCAAATACCAGATTTAAAATGCGTGATCCCAGAAGTCAAAAGTGAAGTTCTCTCCGGCACAAGTCTGGTGTTTAGTGGTTTGGTACCCACGCATCAGCGGCTGGAAACTTCTAGAGCGTACTTAGTAGCTAAGAGTCTGGGAGCAGAGGTCACGCAGGATTACACGGATAACACTACGCATCTTGTTGCCGTAAGAGCGGGTATGTATATCATAGAGAAGTTATACCGAAATTAAGAAGGCTAAAACCATTTTGTCAGTTTTTTTTTTTTATTGGTAAATGGGCATTTTGACGACATCTCGCCTGATGGAAAGCGAAGATGCGGCCTAATATGGAACACGCTTGCCCATGAGATGCCTATTCACTTTAGACTTAAAGAGACACAAGTTGTAGCCGTTTGGGAACAAAGACAGTGGCAGAGCGTTCCACTCCTTAGCAGTTCGCATGATAAAGGAATCTGCGAAACGCTTAGTATAACCATAAGCATAAGAATATAGCCGTAATAGAGGATCGGAAAGTAATCGAAATAAATTATTTTTCAAAAAAAACTAAACCGACTTCAAAACCACCAATGGCACTCAAAAGTAAAAAATAAATTAATATAATTATCATAAGCGCTACCTATATTAATTTATTTTTTACTTTTGAGTGCCATTGGTGGTTTTGAAGTCGGTTTAGTTTTTTTTGAAAAATAATTTATTTTAACCTTTTTAGTGAAAAACAAGTTTTAATTAAATTAATTCAAAAAGTTTTTAAAGACAAGCTTTTATGATTTAGAAGCCACATCATGACGAAGTTTAAAACGGGCTATCACAATTAAATGCATGTACAAAAAAATTTCATGTCTGTCCTATTCTCTGTTGAGGAGTTCCCTCGCCGGAAGTCAATCCTGGGTGTATCTGCCATGTCATGATGGAATTTAGAACAGGCTATTATGGTTAAATCCATTTACGAAATGTTGTGCCTGTACTATTCACCGTTGAGGAGTTCCCTCACCGGAAGTCAACCCTGGGTGAAGCAGGTGAAGCAGTCGAATACAAACCTCCACCTTTAGAAAGTTGGTTTCGAAAAAAACAAGAACCGACTTGAAGATTAAACTTATATTTTTTTGTTTTTGCTATTTTTTTCAAAAACTACTGAATGAATTTCGATAAAATTTATATGGGACCACCTTTGAAGTATTACCTACCAATCAAAAAAAGAATCATCGAAATCAATGCATAATTGGCGGAGTAATCGCGTAACAAACACACAAAAAAAAAAAAAAACATACCGTCGAATTGTAAACCTCCTCCTTTTTGAAGTCGGTTAAAAAGTTAGATAATTTATATTTTTAAATCAATTAACAAAATCTAATAATTCTGACCTTTTTTATCTGTTCCGAAACACCAAGACAGTGCATGACGTCATTTCAAAGTAAATAATGAGTACGAAGCTTATGTTTATTTTATATTTTTACTTTTTATCTATTTCAAAACGATATGTTTTTCATGCTATGACGACCCTAAAGTCTTTAAACTTCACAAAATTGTATAAATCACTTTGCAAGTTTGCTTTCGTAGAGCTCGTCGTTTCGTTGGCCAGCGTGTGACGTCATACGTCTGAAGTGACCTTTTGCGCGGCAATATTTGAAACATAACATTTAACATTATTTTAGGTACTTTTAGGACTTTATTTAATTAAAATATTATTTTTCATGACTATATATATACATTATGATTAATTTTAAACACTTTCTGAAAAGTTGTCCGATCCCCTATTGTGGTGTAAATATCGAGTTGTCGAAACACAAAAAAGTGGCTCACTAAATCCTAATTTTATTTTAGGCACAGCAAAGGTGAACGCAAGCCGACGCGTAGGCGAGGCGAAGGCTCAGAAACTGCAAGTGGTGACCCCGGAGTGGCTGTGGACGTGCGCCGAGCGCTGGGAGCGCGTCGACGAGCGCCTGTACCCGCTGCAGCGAGGCGGCCAGGTAATGTTACAGTGGAAATGTTAACCTCAAGCTTACAAACAGCAGGATCTTGCAGGACCGGCGGTCGGTCTGTTAGGTGTGTCAAGATTTTAAGGCCCACAGGACTGACAGCAGCTTGGCCCACACAACTCTAAAAAAACAAAAGAGTTGTAGAAACAACTTTATAAAAATAAGATAATTTGCCCCAATAATAGGGGATCGGACAACTTTTCAGAAAGTGTTTTAAATTAACTACAATGAATATATATACCCATGAAATATACTATTTTAATTAAATAACGCTCTAAAAGTACCTAAAACTATGTTTAAATATTATGTTTCAAATATTGCCGCGCAATAGGTCACCTCAAAACTTGTTATGTCATAATAATATGTAGGTAGAAAACGACAGTCTTCGAAATAAAACTAGCAAAGAGATTCTAATACGTATTGTTAAGTTTGGGGGACTATATTGTAGTAATGGAACGAAAAATTAGCAAAAATACATTTTATGAAAAGCAAAAACGTAAAATAAACACAAGCTTGACTCACGGCACTTGCCTACAAATGACGTCATGCGCTGTGATTGTTGTTTCGTTTGAGATGAAGAACAGATTAAAAATTCTTCGTCGTCTTCTTTGGTCAGAATTATTTATTGATTTAAAAATATAAATCATTATTATTTCACAAAAATATTGATTGAACGACGATTCGACGAACATTCATTCTAACTACATTTTAGATTTTTCTCGATTACTGTCCGATCCCCTATTGTTATATTATATGAGAAGGCAGTCCTGCAATAGCTATTGTAAGACTCTTTAAATGCAGGAAATACTAAAGGCTAGTCTAGTATACTAAGTTAATTGTTAGACTTTGCTATTACCACAGAATACTAAGGGACAGAAGCATCACTCCGCATAGAAATTTAAACAAATAGCTACTCTTGCTATGACGCAATACAATTCAGCTCGCGTAGCGCTGCATACCTACCAGTCATATTAACCTAAGAGCGCCTCTCTTTCTATCGCATAGCTCTTATCTCTTCTGACGCGGCACGTGTAACGACGCGCGACCCGCCGTCGGTGTCCGGCTATGTACTTGTAACTTCGTACCTACAGTGCGGAGTACGCTAAGCCTGCTATTACTGTAATATCATATTATGTGATAGTTTTGAATGAATTATTAAATTATCTATTGACCCCATCTTTCTGCATCTTGCTGTAGCACTCCTTTCATGTTTCTTTCTCAACCAGAGACCACATACCATAACCACATTGTAAGGATTGTAAAACTGTAGGTACATAAGTCAACTAAGGCGCCAATCAAACACCAAGATTTCTGGAGTTTTCGTTGCAGTATAAGGCCTCGCTGCAAAATAGATGATATTCAACTAGCGTCGCATAGAATACAGTGCCCGCGAAACTCGGAAACTTTTTAGAGCGAGTGTGTCGCAGCGGGGACTCGTGTGCTCTTCGATCCGACGCATCTGGGTTCGAATCCCGACTCGGCCCTGCACCAATGACTTATAGTTAAGTGCAGATTTTGCACGCTCACTCTAAAACGGTGAAGGAAAACATCGTGATGAAACCCGTTTACGCGCTTTGGAGTGGTAGGCTCTGGCCGTGGTTGTAATACCACCCACCGAACAAAGCCATACCGTCAAGCGACCTAGTCGTGTTTCGGGATGATGTTCGGTGAACCATCGGGGAGACGGGTCTGAGCAGCCGCTTAACTGCCGTCTCTCTCTAGATCTATGTGCTTCATCTTAGGCCACATCATCGCTTCACATCAGGCGAGATAGTGGCCAAACATGAATCTATTAAGTGTAAATAAAAAAAATAAAAAATAAATGTGTGATCGGCGCCTTAAATTTTCCCCCTCGACTTTAAATAGAGTTTTACAGTGTACTGTACCATAAACACAAACCCGATTTATCCACAGAGCAGCTCGCGGCGGCCGCCCGCGCACTGCAGCAGCCCGCCGCCCGCGCCGCCGCCGCCGCCGCCCGTCGCCGCGCTGAGGAGGCGCACGCCCTCCGGCCGTTTTATGGACACGCTCAACCCACTGCTGTCATTCACGAGAGATGATATCGCGGACATGGACCGAGAGGTTAGTTACAATTTACCTTGAATATTAACCTATTGGCGAGTGCGTCTTCCATAAAATAATGTATATGACGCGGATTTCAATGATTTTATACCACACCCACTCGGAAAGTGTCTTATTACTCGTTCATAAACGGGTTACAAAGTTCGTAATTTCTCCCTTAAAAATGTGCGGCGGGAAAAGTTATATGGAATTTCATTACTGCCCTCCGAAGCAGGGCAGGAATGTTGTATGAAAATCCATTACTGCCCGGCTAGCTTTCTTTTGTTTTTTAGCAGCGAACATAAAAAAAAACACAAACGTCAAACCTCAAAAAGGTCTTGTATGAAATAATTAGAAAAAAGAGGCGGGAAACATACAAACCTCAAATAGGTTTTATATCAAATAATTAGAGAAAAGAGGCGGTTTTTTTTTTTGTTTTCTATTTTTAATGAAATGAGGATGGCAACCTTATTCTGCAATACGAAAAAAAAAGCGCGGCAATTTATTTCGTTGCGTTAAATTTTGTTTTAACTAAATTGATAATTTAACAGTACCTAGCTTTTAATTTTCTAAATAATATTCCAAAATGTCATCTGATAGTGAAAGCGACGATTTTGTAATGATGACGCCACCAGAAATAAAAAATACAGCCCAAGAAGTCATAAATAACTTACTTCCTGAGAAGTCTCGAGCCAAATACGACAAAATTTATAATGATTTTATTTTCCTCGTAGGTGTAGTATAAAGCACTATGTATCACTCGGGAAAAAGTTCTATTTCTGTTCGAGAGTATGTTTAAAGGAAACTCGAGCGTTTTCTCCCCTCGGTGTACAATGTACTATTAATGCAACATTTATTTTGTGCCTATACATTAAGATATATACATTGAGGTATTCTGTGCCGGAGATGACAGCGGCTGGCAGCGAAACGGTGAACAGTTTTAGTTACGCAGCTTTTAAACTATCTTCATTGCTAACATACATAGAATTAATTAAGAGGCTCAAAAAAGTACCCAGCCCGCTCGACTCTCTCAACATAAATACTCGTATAGGTAAAGTTCTGCGTAAATGTGCCCTGAAACGTTTCGCTGCGTTGCTTCGCTGACGGCTGCTGCCATCTCAGTGTGAAATGTGTGAATTGAGCTTTAGGCGCGTGTTCACCGTTTGTTTTATTTTATGGTCGAAGTATCGATGTCGCCGCGTTCAGCCTGGCTTGAAATGGATTGAGAGGTATGGATGGAAGAAGTAAAGATCTGAACTTGAGATTAGGCCTGCAAATATTAGAATTACATTAACATTTATTTGTGTATGCTGTTCTGGTCTAAAGATTATTTTCTCTGTATTTTTGTTTTCCTATGATTGCTACTCTCCAGTGACATCTCAACAATATTTTCAGGTTGAAGACATATTCAATGAATCAGACGAAGATTCAACAGATGAGGAGTCAAAGCATCGTGGAGACGACCTCGACGACGAAGAAAACCCGCCGGAAGACCGGTTACTGTCTTTAGAAGGTGAAGACAGTACTCAAGATAGGTAATAATATTTTTAGAACTTTATCTAATGCTTACTGCAATGCAATAAGATATCTATGGCTTACCTTTAGCACTACGGACTGTCGTAAACTGACTATTTACTCTCATCTGTTCTGTAGAGAGAATCTGTTTTTAACCACTAGCTCTTAATATTATTATACTCTTAATAATTATTACTAGTTAATAAGACTATAGTTGTTTTGTTTATGTCACATAAAACTTGCATTTTTGTTTTAGGTTACAAAACACACAAGAGGCTGCGAATTCCAGTGAGTCTGATGGTAAGAACATTCTTGATTCAATGAAGACTTGTATATCTCTACTAACTCCCGAGGGATTGCATGTTGACTAACTATTCATTTCACAGATGAAGAAAGCCGACCGCGCAAGAGGCCGCGACCTTCAACGCCCCCCTCAGAAGACGAGCCTCCTGATGACGACGACAATGACAGCTCATGGAACCTCATGGGCGCAGCTCTGGAGAGGGAGCTCGAAGCGCAGGATTGATGCCTGATTTGTGAATCTAAGATTATGGACCGCCAGAATAATAAAATAGTTTTTGTGATATCAACTTGCTTTTCGTATCTCCCCTTCTTTCTATTTATGAAGCTCAATCCTGCATGCGGAATATAAAAGCATCTAAAAAAACAATATATAACTCTGCATTACACTATAAATTACACTAGTAGTACACCCCGAACTGGAATATCTTTACACCCCTTGAGTTTTGCTCATAATCGAACTTATAAATTGTATTTACATGAACTAAGCTTGGACTCTTCTTCATTTTTTTTACGAAATTGTTGATCACGCACGTAAGGAAAACGGAAGAGATTTCACAAACGTGTGCATAAATCTCGAAAAATTGTCCCAACCATCAGGAGATAAATCGCTAGAGTAGAAGAGCTATTTCGTGAGAATATGCAGAGCTGACGGCCAACTTCCAGTAGTGGAGACAGAGGAGCCACCGAGAAGAATACAATACAATTACACATATTGCATACTACAAACATAATTACATGAAAAACGAGAAACCTTACCTAGGGTATTACAATTGGCGGTCTTATGGCATAAAGCAATCTCTTACAGACAACCTGGACAAATGTAAAAAATAATAGATGGTGGTGTACAGCAATATAACAATAAAAGAATAACAGTCTCCGAAGAAGAATATCCATCAGTCTCGATACTCGATATTCGGTTCAGATATACCATCCACGATTTTTGGAAATTCCCTTAAAGGCCTAGGGGCTAGGCCATTGTAGCGCTATGTCATTAACATTGATTACTTTATTGATGCATGTTTATCGCCTTTGGTTTGAATTCATTTTAAAAAGACAATCCTGCAAAATTCGCCGCGGGATTGGATTCTCTAGTTATAAGTTATGCCGTGTACTTGGAGAGGCCAATTTTCAGTGGACTGCAATAGGCTGATGTGATATTGATGTATGCAAAAAACATTTTGTTTGAACTGTTGAATTTCATTCGCGATATTTATTTATTGTACATCCATAAATAAATACAAAGTAAAAAATTACTATTGGAATTTTGTGTTTCATTTTCCTCCATTCATTGTACATGCATCCATCTAGTCGTAGTTCATTCATACATCCAACCCAAGAAGCTTTGTATAGAACACTTGGGCTACATTGAAAATGTACAGGTTTTATAAGGTAGATACTTTAGACCATGGATAGATACATATTTAATAGAAATGACAAGGCAGGTGTAACACTACTTAAATATGTATTTCACTAATAACTAAATCATTCACAAATTAAATAGAATAAGGATCAGTTTTATCAAATACATGGAATCTTGTGTATGTTGGTTTTTCAGTAAAGTCTTTCTTTCCTTG
Organism: Petrophora chlorosata; assembly: GCA_951640565.1. NCBI lineage: Eukaryota > Metazoa > Arthropoda > Insecta > Lepidoptera > Geometridae > Petrophora > Petrophora chlorosata. The sequence goes on along the minus strand of OX621205.1, from coordinate 5,713,408 downwards.
CTGCCAGCCTCTGGGCGGCGCCTTGCTGTGATCGAAGCTAGAATCCAATTTTCCATAAATCTCGGCTTGTCTATCCATGTCTTCTCTATACTTTTCCTTCGCAACTTTCTTGCCGGTAATTGGATCGGTGATATCTCCAAAAGGATAAACAACTTCCTTAACTTCGTGCGTTATTAATTTGGTTAGTTTTTGAGGTAGGGCTTGAATCAAAACTATGTCACCGGTCTTGCAAAGTTTTGAGGGATCATGGCAGTAGTAGAACTCGTCTTTCCTGAAATACTGTAAAACATAACAAAACAGTATGTACTAGAAGTAAACGATATAAATAGCAAACTAATGTTATAAAATAATTTACTTCTAACCATGAGCAGATTTTCATCCAATTCTAACCTCTTCACTCTTATTTTGGCAGCATTTTGTTTTACAGTAGGCACACATTGTCCCAAAAGTAGAAATTTACGAGCTGTTTCAGCTAAATTTCTAGCCATCGTTGGTTACTTATTTACAGATTTCTATTTCAAAATAAAATGCGATAATTAAACTTCGCCTTAGAAAAATACTTTAGACATCTGTCAGTTTAAATTTAACACTGACAATGTCATAGACATAGTAATGTTGGATTAATTAGCATTCGCAGCATAAATAAGCTGCTAAATTTATATTAGCATTAATCAAATTAATCGTAGTTGCGAAATTCAATGCTAAAATTCATAGCTTAGCACACAACTTCACATCGCTTAGCATGCCGCACGAACGCGAACTATGACGGTAATCTGCTTATGCTGTAGCGATTGCGAATCGACGGAGTGTCACGTTTTCCCGTGCGCCTCGTCTGCGTGATTAGAAAAACAGATTTTTAAATTAATTTGTAATATTTTATTTTGCATGATGTTGTAACTCATCCAGCCCTTTCATTTGAGGCGAAACGTAACGGATACATGTTTGTTTCTATTTTTCAATAATTTCACAATACGTTATGTAATAATGAAATTTCGCATGAAATAGTGAATTCACAACTGCGAAATTTCATGTTAGCATCGCAATAGCTCAGATCATGCTAACGAACAATATTTAGCATAATAATGAAAAATAGCAATTTATTAAGACATAGCATTAGTAAGACAATTACTAAAACATAGCATAGTTAAAGACAAAAGATGACAATTTATATAAACTAAAGGTAAGATTCTCGTATGTACCACCTATTGCTAAAGATTACATCTGCCGGGTCAATGCACTGATCCTATAAAAAAAGTCAGATACTCCGCATGGAACACGGTATTGAGGCGCACGAAGCGGATACCACTACACAAAGCGGATACTACAACGAGTCAGTACGCAACGAAGCGCTGGCTGAGTAAGTACTACGTGACGCGTGAATTTTAGTTCCAAAAATATGCCGTATTGTGTGTTCAAACATTGTACAAACTGCTCAAAGAAACCGAGACGAAAAGATGGGATATCGTTTCACAAGTAAGTTCAAATATACTGATTAATACTTTAATTTTATTTTTCCGTATAGTATGTTTAGATTAGAAACACAAAACCTCAACGAGAATCGGTTAGTGTGGCTAGCCTACATTGAAATTAATTTACCTAGAAGTAAGGGTAAAACTGTAAGTTAAATAGATGCGTGGTCCATGAAGGTCTGAAACTAGAGCTGGTCCCTTTTCAACTCCAGTGTCAGTTTTATTTAAAAAAATAATAGTATTTTGGTAATTTTAATCCATGTAAGATTGTTTATAATAACTAATTATGTTTGTTACCACCTGACCAATTTGAGTGCGATTTGGTTAGGATTCTGGGCGGCATTGCATCTGTTGGTCGTGATGAGTCAGTGAGTGAGATTTTATTTTGTACATTATAGGTATAGCTAAAAGACAGATTAATTAGTAATTGTCATAATGATGACAAATATTTAGTTAATTATATGTCTATTAAATAAATACATACATCACTCTATCCATCCATTTACAATTATAATAATAGTATATACCTACCGTTCACTAAAGAATCAGTGGGAATTTTTTTCTTACGCTAGCAACATTACACTCACTCTAACGCATGTGTTTCTAGTGTTGAAGACTGTTACCTATGTGTTGTCACGCAGCCATAGTTAGGTACCGGCATTCACAGTGTTGTTCCCGAAAAGTGTATCTGACTTTTTTTATAGGATCAGTGGGTCAATGGAAATAAAATAAACAATAGGGGATCGGACAACTTTTCAGAAAGTGTTTTAAATTAACTACAATGAATATATATATATATAGCCATGAAAAATTCTATTTTAATTAAATAACGCTCTAAAAGTACCTTAAACTATGTTTAAATATTATGTTTCAAATATTGCCGCGCAAAAGGTCACCTCAAAACTTGTGACGTCATATGTAGGTAGAAAACGATAAACTCTTCGAAATAAAACCTGCAAAGAGATTCTAATAAGTTTTGTGAAGTTTGGGGACTATATTGTAGTAATGGAACAAACATTTAGCTAAAATAAATTTTATGAAAAGCAAAAACGTAAAATAAACACAAGCTCAGAACAGGTTAAAAATGACAGAATGATTTATTGATTTTAAAATACAAATCATTATTATATCACTAAAATATTGATTGAATTATCTTTCTGGTTCGACGAACATTCGTTTTAACTACATTTTAGATTTTTTCTCGATTACTGTCCGATCCCCTATTGTAGGTATGTACCAAATTCAAATATTATTTTACGACTGCAACAGAGGATACAATACTACATGTTAACAAAAAAAAATCTGAATGATAATGCTCAAATAAAAAATTAAAAAACAAGTTTAATATAAAAAATATTATTGTTACATGTTAACATTATAAATACATACAAGCTTACAGCATGTTTCCCACATCCCATAAAATCTGAACCTTTATACATAGACTATAAATCAGGAAATACGAAACATTAAAAGTTGTACTTTCATAGAAGTATCACAATTTCTAACCAAACTTTAAAAATATAACTTACTACATTTGTAGGAAACTATTTCCATTCAATTAAAACTTTATGTATATAAGTACTTTAAGCAGGCACAAGCTTTGTTATAGGTTTTACAATAGTGACTAGAGCCGCTAAAGATGACACAGCTCCTAAAGTCCCAACCATGCTTGGACTTAACTTAGTAAAACCTAGGGCAGTCAATGGAATAAACAGATCGCATGAGTTCTTCATGGTATCAAGGAACACATCCTTGTGGCAACTGACAATCGTATAAACATGCTTCATGTGACCAGAAAAATTGTGGTTATTCATTGAAGTACTCAATAAGTCTGAAGGTTTCAAAAATTTGGTAGAGTGCAATTCAAGAAGATGTAGTATTTCATAGAAGTCCCTTGCTAAATTAGCAATTATAGAGACAAGCCAGAATTTGTTGGCTGTACGGTTCCAGCTATCAGAGTCCGTTTTCAGGAAGCCACTTTTTGTGAGCCAAACTATATGGTCAGCGTACAGGTAGAGGGCATGGGCCAGTTTGCTCACTGTTAGTGTCAACTTAAGGAAGGGATCTTCAATGTTTATTGTATTTAATGCTGTGTAAAATATGTCAACACATCTCCCAAAGCGCAAAACTGAAAGTAGTAAATAAATGTTTACAGATCAGAATATGCCTTGAACATTTAACTTTATTAAAAACATTATTTTAATGATACTTACTTTTACGGAATGAGCTAAATGCAAGTTCTAAATTTTTTATCCTGTCAACTGAGTATTTATTAGCATGCCTTTTTTCAAGTTGATGCCAGACAAGGCGACTTGTGTATTGCACCAATCTGTTAAAAAATAGAAAAAAGGTAAATTTTATATTAAATAATTACTTCAATGGGACCACCAATGTTGTAAAATCAGTAAATAAAATACAGATTCAAACATTGAAAATGTAGGCCCATAGACATGACATGAGGAAAATTATTAACCAATTTCAGTTTCTGTAGTTTCCTTAGAGTAAAAATAGATTATGCACTAAGTTTTGCTTCATGTAAACTCTACCATTATGTTACTTACCTAGCCAACTTATCTCTTCCATTAGATTGATTGTTTACTTTAATAATTAAATCCATAGCTGAACACCGTTATATTTATCCCACTACAAAGATTACATTATTAGAAATAAAGTAAGTTTCTCTACAGCATAATATAATAATATTTTATGACTTGCCCACAATAAAAATATATTGATGTTATCACAAAGAATAAAACTTTATTCTTTGTGATAAACATCAATATTTTTTTCGGTTCTACAAAACAAGATAGCAAAGGTCAATATCTGTTTCTGGTATTTCTGTTTGTACTTTATCTGAGACGATAAACGATAAACAACTTTATGCTGTGAAACTGTGTGAAACAGGAAACAGACAAATAGTATACTTCCTAGGCCGCGTTCAGAAATGGGTAAATGTTCACGAGTGAATACTTGTCAGTTAATCTCAGTGATTATGCCAAGTTAAAAATTAACTAACGCCTTTCTGAACGGGCATCGAGTAATACAATAAGCCAGCCAATCAAAACCAATCATTTTCAAGACCGAGATTTCCCGCGCTTTTGTTGATCAGATTTAACTGCGTTATTTTGGCTAATATCGGAATTTTACCTGATATTTTGCTTCAAATACACGAATCGCTTATTTTAATAATATGTACAAAAAATCAATGCAAAAATATTGCAAAAAGTAAAGGAAAATGACACCTGACAACTATAACCTGACAGGTGAGAATCGTCACCCGCTTTTTATCGGTGAATATTTTCACCTGACTATTACTTTCCCCAATAATCTCAGGGTAAATGTCAAAGTTCACCTGAGTCATTTCTGAACGGCGCCGGCGGCGGCGTTAGGGTAATAATTACATTAACTGGGTGATTTCTGAACGCGGCCCTACCTAGTCTGTGGTCAAATCAAATATGTGGAAATACCATTGAGGTAATGGGAAATACAATAGTGGAAATATATATGACAGTCCAAAGACAAAGTATTAAAAACCAAAGATAAAATATTCGTCTTTGTTAAAAACTACTATATTTTATCTTTGCGACAGTCTCATTGTCAAGCGTTTGTTCATTAATGTTGTGAATACGTCGAGAATAGCGACCCTCCGAAACCATTCCGGCCTTAACAAGCATGGGTATTGCCAGTTTAGGAAAACTTGTTGAAGCAAAGAGGTTTTGCTGTGTAGATATAATCTCAATGCATGGTATGACAGTAATATTATTCGTATGGTTAGAAAAGAAAAATTGTCTTTTTGCTTGGTTGTCAGATGTTATTATCCTTGTGTTATTTTATGTTATATATGTTTTGTTTACCGATTATTCCAGTGTGATTTGTGATAATTCTACAATAATAAATTCATGTGCTTTCCTTGCTTTTTGTATACTGCGTTTTTTATAAATACTCTGCGTTGGGGACTGATGAGTCATGAGAGACTCCAGTTTGCCTAACAAAACTGCATATTATTTAGGGGAAATGTTTATAATATTATATTTATATATATTATTATAAACATTTCCCCTAAATAATATGCAGTTTTCCTAAACTGGCAATACCCATGCTTGTTAAGGCCAGAATGGTATATATATATACAAAGAAAAACTAAATCTTAGTATATATATATACCATATAAATAAGCGTTAATAATAAAAATATGTACTTAGGTACGTATATTTATGATATATTTTTTAATATACACCATTTATTTATTGCATGCATTGTTTCTCTTAAATAGGTATGTAATCATTTAACTAATAATATATACACGTATCCTAGCATAAAATGTGATAATGTACGCTTGAGAAGCCTAATAAATAAATAAAATAAAATTTATATTTGCTATTACTTTGACAGTACATGTTAAAAATGGCTGAAAATTAATGACTACGTGACTCAGAAGAAGAACATTAGTGTCACAAAACAGATAAGTGCAGAAGTCAATCTCATGTATGTACTTCATACCTACGCTCGGCGGTCGCGCTAGGGTTGTTAAATTGGATAGGTACGCGCGCCCGCTGCCTGCGATCCGGCGGCGGCGGACGGCGCGGTGGTGTGACGTCACGACGCACGGTTAATCGGACGGCGCGGCGCAGGAAGATTTTGGCAAGTCCGAAATTGATTGATTTAAATAAAAATCACTTTGCAAGATATCGACATAATTTTTTCGCAGTTATTATAATAATTGAATAAAGTTTTTTTGAAGACAAAAAAACGAGATTAATAATAAAATTATAATGTGTTATAATATAATGTGTATAATTATAATGAGATAATTATATTGTCTTCATTAGATTATTGAACACAAGGCTAACACAGCTTATACTACAGTAAATATCTAATATAAATTGTAAAAATATGACAAGGTCACAAAGACACGTTCGCTTGTTTGGCGTGGGGCCAGGGGCCGGGGCGCTTACCTATCTACCTTACTGTTCTGTAATACGTTAAAACGAACCATCGAAATACAAGCAAATACTCTCTGAAACAACTGGTAGCTTAAAAAACAACAATTCACCGTTTAATAATATAATAAAAAATTTTTTGTTGCTCCATTTTTGCACAAAAAAGTTCACAGACGCGTGTCTCGCGAGATGTTACTCGCGCTCGCACTGATTCTAACTGGTCCGAGATATCGTGTCCGTGAGCAGTGTCTATGTGTGCGATGCTCGAGTGCACTTTGTATGTAGATTGACTTCTGTACCTATCTGTTTTGTGCTAGTGTTTTTCCTGAGCTACGTGATACGGTAACAGTATTGCCGGTGCGGGTAAAATTACCCGATTTCGGGTAATTTTAACCATAAGCGGGATTTCAATGTTTGCTGGGTAATTTCTGGTAATTTTGCTACAATCGCTTACAGGACTCCGCCTATTTAATAGTGAAGTGCCAACAATATAGATAATTTATCAATTCGAAAACCCTACGACAGCGAAACAATCCTTTTTGGGGCTCACATAAAATTGAAGTTACCACATGAATTTATACTGGTATTTATACCTCGGAAAAGTTTTGGGACATTCAGGGTAGCTACCATTTACTTTTTTTTACGCTTAATAGATCTATGTTTGGTCACTATCTCGCCTGATGGGAAACGATGATGTGGTTGAACGGTGGTATGGAACGGTGGTATGGTGGTCGCTTGACGGCATGGCTTTGTTCGGTGGGTGGCATTACAACCATGGCCAGAACCTACCACTCCAAAGCGCGTAAGCGGGTTTCATCACGATGTTTTCCTTCACCGTTTTAGAGTGAGCGTGCAAAATCTGCTTTCAACTATAATTATAAGTTCTTTACTAACCATATATGGATATTGATTCTGAAATAAATGATTTGATTGATTGATTGATAAGTCATTGGTGCAGGGCAAAGTCGGGATTCGACCCCAGGTGCGTCGGATCGAAAGGCGCACGAGTTCCCGCTAAGCCACACTCCTTTTCAGTTATGAAGTTTTGTTCTAAAAAACATCAGGTGTATTTCGGAGAAAATAAAAATTGCGTAAATTAATAAACGTAGTAAGCCTCAAAAATGTAACTTCCCAAAAAAAAACGGGCTTAATCAATCCTATTTTCCATCAGGACTTTTTGGCGGGAAGTGAAAAGTGATACAGTTCGATTTTGTTTTATTCTCCAAACAAGTGTTATTTCGAGTGATCATGTGTAATATCGGTGGAATATTAACCATTATGTGTTTGTTAACGTGCACGAGTGTAGGCAAATGAAACAAAATAGGGAAAACATTGCTTTTTATGTTCTCACAAAAAGTCCATGGAAAGCTTTAATAAAGTTCCACCACTTTATTGAAGCACTAGGAGAGGGTCCGGCTTGTTGCTGTTGACCCTCATTCTCAACAAAAGTTTAATAAAATGAAATATTAAACTATCAAATAAAAACTACGTAAGACATGGCGGTATGGTCCTCATAGTTTTTTTTGTTAAGTCTGCCCTAACGGGCAAACTTAACAAAAAAAAACTATTTTCCATCAGGAATGTTTCCCAAGCAACCTACAAAACAAATCGTAAGTTTTAGAGAAAAAAAAAGTTTTAGTATGAGTCAAAATGAGATGCGGTTAGTTGTGACGAATCCAACGACGTTTATTAAATAACGGGTAATATCGGCTAGTTTTTGACTTTTTGTTATGATTTCGGACTTTTTCTTGTATGACTGCCGGCAACCGGCAACACTAATGGTGAACTACGTCCATGACGGACGACGCCGGTCGCCGACCGACCGACGGGCGACGGCCATATTGAAATCTATTGCGCGATACATGACTCAGCGGAAGGTGTGTGATTTGTTTTCGGTGAAAACTGGTGAATTCATTTTGTGGCTTTAGGATTCCTAGTGTACTGTGCAATAAAATTGTTCCGTGATCTAACCAAGTGACTAAAGCCCTAATTTAGTTTGTGGTAAGACTAAAACCCTTTGTGCGTTGCAGTGAAATATTTTCTGGAACAAGCGACATTTTGAAGTGACGTGTAATGTTGTGCATTTCAGATAGTGGTTCGTCGAACTGAGCTTTCATGATTGGATTACCGCGTAGCGATAGAGATAGAGATCGAATAACGGTGAAAATACGTAACATGAAGCGGAGTTCGTCAAGGGATAGTGTTCCGCGTTCGAAGAGGACGCGCAGCAGTATCGGCCGCTACGAAGACAGCTCCGACGAGCGCGCGTCGCCCGAGCGTGTTCGCCGCCGGGTGCGCTCGCCGAGCCCGCGCGGCCGCTATGTGTCGCCCCATCGCGACGACTATGTGCGCCCCCGTGAGGTTAGAGAAGACTCGGGGCGCCCCTTCTACAAGGTGCTATGTGTCAGCGCTTTACATCCTAAAGCATCAGACGACATCATCAAGGATACCCTGTACCGCGAGTACAAGAAGTTTGGCGATTTCAGTATTAAAATATCCCATGAACTTGATGAGAGAGTGGCCTACATTTGCTTCCGAAGTGCCGAAGACGCTAGAGACGCAAAACACGCCAAACCTAGAATAATTTTGTATGACAAAGTGGCTATTGTAGATCCAGTTTATGAACCAGTAAGAGCAGAGTACAGAAGCAGACCAAGAAGTATCACTCCACCTGACTATGATCGTCCCTATTCATATGCTTGGTCTCCAGCAGCGGAGAGGCGCAGGCCTCCTCCTGATGACAGGGCTTATGGCATCCCTCCAACTGTACCTCCTCACCACAGAGACTTCCGTCCTCCAATGCATGATGGCTATCCAATGGCTGGGCCTCATGGCCCCCCGATGCATCACCGACCACCCATGCATCATCCTCCTCACCCTCACTACATGCCACGTCCGTACATGCCTCGCCCCCACCACCCGCCATTTGAGAAAATGGAAAACAAAAAAGATAAATTTCCCAACTATTTACACCATGTCCAGCCAGAGGATGATCCTCTTGCCACTAGAACTCTTTTTGCTGGTAACTTAGAAATAAACATTTCTGATGAGGAGCTCCGCTGCATCTTTGGCCGCTATGGCATAGTGGAAGACATTGATATTAAACGCCCACCTCCAGGCACTGGAAATGCCTTTGCATTTGTTCGCTATCAAACTTTAGATATGGCCCATAGGGCTAAAGTGGAACTGTCTGGGCAGTATATTGGGAAATTTCAGTGCAAGATAGGATATGGAAAAGCGAATCCCACAACTCGTGTGTGGGTAGGTGGTCTAGGTCCTTGGACATCAGTAGCTCAGCTAGAGAGGGAATTTGACAGGTTTGGGGCAATCAAGAAAATTGAGTATGCGAAGGGTGAAGCTCATGCATACATTTTGTATGACTCGATTGACGCAGCCCAAGCTGCCGTAAAAGAGATGAGAGGTTTTCCACTTGGAGGGCCAGATAGACGCCTCCGTATTGATTTCGCTGATGTCGGCAATGGAGGTTCATACAGACCGAAACCCTACGTACCTCCGGTTGGGGAAGACGGTAGGCCCGTGGAGGGTTATGAGGGTAACTCTTGGGAAGATGGTTATGGGTATTCAGGTGGTTATAGGGGTAGAGGTGGTCGTGGTCGTGGACGCGGCATGTATCGGGGAGCATATCACGGCACCTCTGATTATCGTGATGATGAGTGGCGGAAAACTGCAGCAGATGGGGACTATGAAGGTCGTGTTCGGCGTTCAGGCTCCAGAGAACCAGGCGTGGATCGTTCTCGCTCCCGTTCCCCTCGCCGCAGGTCTCCCGACAGCGACTCAGATGGTTCCCCTCGCCGCGGGGGAGGCATGCTTGCTTCCGCCCGAACCCTCCCTGAAGTCGTGCGCAAAGCTACCACTATATGGAATGGTGCACTTATCCTTAAAAACTCCCTATTCCCAACCAAATTCCACTTGACCGATGGTGACTCTGAAATCATTGATGGCCTCATGAAGGATGAAGATGGAAAAAATCAACTCAGAATAACACAGAGACTTCGTCTAGATCAGCCAAAGCTGGATGATGTTCAGAAAAGAATTGCCACATCAAGTTCTCACGCCATTTTCCTTGGAGTGGCTGGCTCTACAACTTCTATCACAAATGATGATGCCAGTATTCAAACTCGTCCAATGAGAAATTTGGTGTCATATTTGAAGCAGAAAGAAGCAGCAGGAGTTATATCTCTGTTAAACAAAGAGACAGAAGCAACTGGTGTTTTGTACTCATTCCCCCCTTGTGAGTTTTCAACGGAGCTTCTAAAGAGGACATGCCACAATTTGACTGAGGAGAGTCTGAAAGAGGACCACTTGGTTATAGTGGTGGTGCGAGGTGGTTCAGCTTGAGTTATAATTATAACCATAATTTTATATCATGAGTTAACATAATTAGCATAAGTTTTCTTATTATTTCAGATTGTTCTTGTATCTATGTGATGTGTAGTGTCTGTGAGGTGATTGTAAGTTTTAGTTCTTCTAGTTCTGTGAAGGTTTCTTCGAAACTGCATTGTGAAAGTGTTCTTCACAGTTTGTGACCAGCAATAATTGTTATTATTATGACAATTAAAGAGTTGATCCATAGTTCATTAGTTCTTGCTAGAAATACGAGCAGATTACAAGTGTATTTATTGTATTCAACATTACTAGTGTATTTTAAATCAGTGGATTTAGGTGATGTGTAGTGTATGTGTGACCTTGCAAATAGAATTGTTTCATCTCATGATGTTGTTTTTTTATACCTCGTGAACTAGTGATTGTTAGTGCAGTGTCTTGTGATCTCATAAAAAAGTTCAGTGAGTCTCTTTGAATAGAATTTAGTGATAATGAAAATGGCCAGAGTTTTAGTGAAAATTATTAGTTAGTGATGAAAGTCAGGACAACCAAAGTTAAGCTTAATATGCTCTAGTCTAGTGAAATCTGTTTTGTGTTTGTGTTAGTTTGTGACAAGACAATACAATGGCTGTGGCATGAGACTCATTATGTGCATTTAAAAAGTGAAAGTGAGTCAATATAAGATACCCATGTTCCATTCCAATTAGTTTTTCATCTGTACCACTACCAACGGAGTCTTGGCCTCTGAATAAATAATTATTGGCCTAGAATACTGCCTTTGCATGTTCATCAAATTTCTTTTTTAATCAACTTACTTGAGGCCAATTATTTTTAATATACTGAGCATTACAAATTGTCTCAATTTGTGTTTGTCAACTTACTAATACAACATGGATTATGGCTTAACCACTGTTTACCTTGTTGGAATGATAGGCTACTTGAAAGACAAAACTCACTGGCTAGACAGCTAAAATGTAGATTTCTAAAACAGCCTGTATTGATGCACCATGGAACTAATGCTGTAATACTGCGGTGCATGCAGCCCTTCTAATAACTGGGTCAATTTAGTTAGAAATGGTTTCATTTGATAAAGAAGTGATGGTAAGTTTAGTGGTCTCTTAATAAAATGCTAGCCATACTTAGTTCAACAGTGGCAGTGGAGTACATATAGGTATGCGAATGAAGCCCCTGAGTTGTGTTTTCAATTTGAGTACCTACCTGCCACCACTTTTCTCAAACGGGTGCACTCTCCAATAAAATAAGGCTGGCTGGAGATTGTGGATTTTCTAGGTATATTGTACTCCTGTTCCTTGCAAGTTTTTCAGGGCGCGGGCGGTAACATCTCTGTACTGATTGAATTAGATAGGTAAATTTTTTTCACACTTCTCAGTTGGCTTATTGGCTATCTGGTTTTGTAACTATAATACCAAACTACCCTTCATTAAGTTCATTAATTAATGAGCTAGGTACTTGTGCAATATTCCATCAAAAATAGCATCAACTAATGAATTTTTAATGGTGAGATGATAGCACGAGATTAAAGTGTTTTCTCATTATTGTTTCGTATCCTTCGGGGAACGAAAGCAAGGTCGTTTAGTATGGCAGATGATGAGCGCCACCCTCCGTCCAAAACTGAATTGCAGTTCTGCACTGCTTATCACCCTCTCAAGTAATAAATACCTACCAAGTAATTTCACCAACTTTTTCAAATTCGGGCTACAGGAAAGCTACTTGAGAATAATACCAAGTAGGTATACCGGGGTTCTAAAAACAGAAATGTAGTTTTCTTGTTTTCAGGACCTTGAATGGAAGCCGCTGACTGGGAGTCTTTAGTGTAGTGAACTAGTGATACTGGTGCAGTGAAGTGGAAAGATTTGATTGAATAAATTTACTAGTCAATAAACTTTTTTTATTGTATGTAAGTACCTAATCTTCTCAGTCAGGATCAGGATCATTAGAAATGACGTCGTTTGAGTATTAAAAAAAATAAAAAACCAAGTCCAAAAAAGCTAGTGTCCTTATAGCTTAGAATAAATGGTAGTAGCTACCTGCTACAATAAGCTAGCTGTAGAGCTCGTATTGTAATTAAGCATTTAGAGTTTATTTATTTACCTGGTCCGGATTTAACCTATGGAACCACGCGGGTATCTATGTCGTCTTCTCCGAGTATAGGAGGAGAAAAAACATCAAACCCCTGAGAAAACATACTTTCAGACAGGAATAGTAAATTTTATTATTATATTTTTAGAACTTTGCATCGCAGCCTAATTAGTGTAAGTACTGTTAATATTCTGTGCTCGTGGTATTTTTCTTTCGACCTTGAGTATACTATACAGTGTCAAACTTATGGAAATCCACGTTTTACTAGAATATTTAAAACTTCTTAGTTACTAGATATATAAGCTCCTTGGTGAAACTTCATTCACCACATTCTAACTTCTATCTCATTGATCTTTCTGTATTTTGATTTGCCAGTTTTCCTCAATGACGCTTGGTTTTTCTGGAAATCTGTCGAAAGAATAGTAATATCAAGCACTCAAGCGATTTTTTTTCTTCGTTCAAGACCCAAGCAAAGATTAGATGTTCCTGGGTTTTCCCAAAACCCTGAGTAAATTTTCCTTGCTTATAGAAACAGCGAAATGGAAGTGAAAGACGACGATGCTGAAATGGAAGAGGAAAGTAACTCTAACAAGCCCAGACTTGGTAAACAAATGAACCTTATTTTAACCGACTTTACAAAAGGAGAAGGTTCTCTATTGGATTGTATTTTTTTTTATGTTTGTTACCTCAGAACTCCGTCATTCATGAAACGATTTGGAAAATTATTTTGCGTTGGCTTCAGTATAGCTACGAAGTGGTCCCATATAAATGTCATCGATATTTGACCTTGGACTTCGACGATTGACATTGAAGTCGGTTTTTAAGTTTGATATAACGTAAACTTGTTTCATTCATGTGTTCTGTGTCTACCTGACGTGGGCAGTAGGCAATCTTCAATGGCAGTAGGTTACATATCAGCCGATAATAGGTACCTACCCTCATCTTCCTTTATTATTTCCGATGATTTAGGTATAGGTAGTTTAGTAGCTATGAATTCCTTATGCGCATCTGCTACTTATATGGCAATTGACAACTCCACTAGGGCTAAGCAGAAAAAGCGTAAACTACGACGAATATCTGATGGCGATGAAACGGGTCCACCACCGGCACTCTGCGCGTAACTCCCTACCCCCCGAGATGCAGTCGCCACGGGAGCGGCACCGCCAGGTTTTCAGCCACAGGCAGAGTGGGTAAGGGATACTTGTGCAAGTATTTGGTATGGAGAAATCTGGCTCAGGTACTAAAAAAGGCTTACTACTATACTTTTTGTAATATCACAAATTTTGATTCGGAGTCCCCCATAAATCTTATCACAGAATACTTAATAGTACCCATCGAGCTATTATAGCTCAGTGATAGTACCAAGGTCTTATCTTAAAAGCCTTTAAATATAGCTATACCTTCCTATGAGGTTGGACTCTGGAGTAGTGAGTTATTGGGCACAACAGCTCATATCTCTCCAAGGAACTTATCAGAGTTGTTGTCATATAGAAACTTTCATACAAATTCCTTGCATATCTCAAATTTAATTTACCACCGCCGCTTTGCTGCGGGATATGTGGATAGGAACACAGAAACAGGGAATTCCAATTATATGTATCTACGTTAAAAAACTACCTACTTTTATAGACTGGGCCAATATAGTGGCCGCCGCCGTCGATAGATAGACCTCGAATGTGGGACGTTTAGATACAGGAACGACGAGCGAGCTCAAGCCTGGTGGGAAGTGCCCAAATAATTTCGAACTTTTCATGGGAATTCTCTGTACTGCACTGCGCTTGTAACCCTACCGTTACGTAAATAACCCCAGGTAACCCACAGATATGTAACCCCTACACAAATCCATAAACGAAATTGTGCTTTTTAGTAGGATTGTTACTTATTCCTATAGTTGTGCATATATATCAGGGTTCTATAATATTTATCCAGAGTGGAAGGTGTGAAAGGCAGCTGGGGCACAGTGAATGAGGCGGGGCGCGTCAGCACCATAGCCTCCATGGTGCCCGATGAGATCATCTATAAGCATTACGACCACTCTGTCAGGAGCTACGAGACTGCGCTTATGTTTATTGATGTTTCTGGTTGGTACTTTAGCTACCTATCTATAGTTACTTGTTATCAATGCTATGGCACGCCACAGACTAAAATACTACAAGGCTATGCCAGTTATTCTGCCGCCACGCAGTAGTGCGCAAGCATTACTGTGTTCCGGTTTAAAGGACATCGTAACCTCCAAAAGAGACTTATTAAGAGCTCGTGTCTCAGGGAGACGAGTGCAGCGCAGTGCAGCGAAAGATTTTGCAAAACAATGTTCTAGGTGGCGCTGCATCTGTTATGGGCAAGTTGCTTACCATAGGTTGAACGATATGCTCGTCTCGACTCAATTATCTACATAAGATCACCACACCACTTTCATTTTGCGCACTACTAACGATTGGATCTCCCTGCCGGAGTCAATCTTTCCCGATACTTATAATCTAGGAATCTTCAAATCTCGAGTGAACAGGTACTATCTTGGCAAGCGTGCTACATCGTCGACCGCATCGTCGCTTACCATCAGGTGAGATAGTGGTCAAACGCAAGCCAGTAATCAATAAAAAAGAAAAAAATACTTATGTAGGTACCGCTTACGGATAGGTACATACCTGCCTATCTAAATGGGCTTTGGGAATTGCTAACCTAACGTAGCAAGTCGGTCTGTCATCCATTTTAGGTTTTACCGATCTATGCGAGAAATACACCAAAGCCGAGCGTGGCGGTCCTTCCCAGCTAAGCCAAGTCTTGAATTCTTATATTGGAGCCATGGTCCAAGAGATCCTCACTTACAACGGGGACGTGCTAAAGTTTTCTGGAGACGCCTTCCTATCTATGTGGAAGAAGACAGCCAGCATTTCCATGCTCGATGTCGTTCACACAGCGATCGATTGTGGACTTGTGATTCAGAAGAATTACGGGACCTATGTTACTGATGTCGGAGTCACACTTAAGGGTTAGTTTAAATACATAATAATAACTACAAAGTATGGAATTATACTTACCTACCTATGTACTTCTTTAGAGTAGGTAACTAGGTCACATTCAGGTAAATAAATCCATCAGTTACCTATTCCGAGTACAAATTTCCTAAACGCGTAAGCGTAGCGCGTTAGCGTCACCACAAAACGAACCCCGCCAAATCTTTCAGTAAAAATCGCCATATCAGCTGGCGTTTCCTTCTTCTCCATCGTCGGCGGGAAATGTTCCCAAGCCAGCTTCGTGATCGTGGGCCAGCCGGTGTGGGATGTCAAAATGGCGGAATACATATGCAAGGCTGGCGATGTCCTGACCTCAGCCAGCGCGTGGGATTATATCAACGAGTCGTGGTACTGTACGCAGCCGTGTGGGGATGGCAAGCATACAAAGGTAAGGCCTAGTAGGTACTAATAATTATTCTGTGGAAAGGCTAAGCAAGATTATGAAGTGGAAATTTACTAAAATAGGTAGGTACTTATTTTTTGTAGCGCTCGCTCGTAGCGTAGCTCGCCTAGCCGTTGTGGTTTCGTGTTTTTTTTTTGTATGTAACTGAATGCAGAGACGTGCTGGTCGTTTGCCTGATGGTAAGCAATACGCCAGCTCACAACAATAACAGCACCACACAGAACATTGTTTTGCAAAATCGTGCGCGGCGCTGCACTACGCTCGTCACCCTGAGACAATTAGGTGTTGAGTCTCATAATGCCCAGTAATTTTGCTGGCTATAATGCCCTTCAAACCGGAACACAGTAATGCTTGCGCACTACTGCTTGACGGTTGAACAACGGGCAAAGCGGTGGTACCCCCCAGACGGCCTCTCGCATACGAGAAACCTACCACCAGTAGTCTGGGTGTTGTGGGAACATGGTCCTCATATTTCCTGGTTTCCTAGATACAGGGCATCCTATTTAGGGGCTAGGATCTATGTATGTGATCGTTGGGCGTTATTTTTTATTTATTATTATTATTTATTACAGTCGTTAGGTAATGTCGGAGGCATACGGGCGGTCTAAATATTTTTTTAATTTTAAATTATAATAATAAATTATTTATTTACCAATTTTACAATAATCCACTGTTCAATTAAATTAAATTATTGATTTACACATATCTTGATTAGATATTCGATTGTCGGTGGGCCCCAAACTAGGCTAGGCCTGTATCTTGGCGACCCTATTAGATTTGACTATACAGAAATTGCGCTTGCATGTGTTTAGCACTAACATAATATCAAACACATTTTATATTAACGTTAACTCCCAGAAAATTAGATTATTTTTTGTAGGATGAATCCTTTTTCAAAAACGAAAAGAACAATATTTTTATGTTCCCTGTTGGATTTCAGGTCCTAGGAATTGGTGCAACATGGAAAAGAGTGAAGCTTTTGAATAGTCCCTTAATTACGCAAGGTGTGTATACCTACCTATTAGAACAATCTTATGTAGATTTAGGTAGGTACTAGGTAGGTATATATATATATCTATATACTTATAATAAAACTGTAACGAAGCGGTTACTGTACATTGAAGATATTTTTGAAAATCATTTTTTTTAGGAGTATATGGTAGCAACAGAACCCAAAAATACAATTTTTAAAATTTTTGTCTGTCTGTCTGTCTGTCTGTCTGTCTGTCCGGGATAAACTCAGAAACTAGGGCACGAATTTGAATGCAGTTTTTTGAAATATATTCTGTGGAGTCCGGCGCTACACATAGGCTTTGTTTCATCAAAATCGGTCCAGTAATATTGAAGTTATGACGGAATTTAGGAAAAAATATAGATGTCCACTATAAGTTGAACCACGGAACATACCGGACCCTTTGTACACATGGCTCAGATTATACTGGTTTATTACTTACCTTCAGAGTTTGTAGAACTAAGGTATTGGTTCACATGATGGTATTCTAAAAAATGTTTTGTGGAGTCCTAGGCTACATAACAAACTTTGTTTTATAAATATCGGTTTACGAAAACTGGAATTATTACGCAATTTAACAACGTTGAGTACCTACCGATTAGCAATTTTAGTATGAAAGTTTTCGTGAGTTTGATTCATTATTATTATAAATATTTAATAAAACGGCTAGGACTCACGTAGTTTGTCAAATTAGTCGACCTAGGTTTCGAGCATGTCCGATGCTCTTTGATCAGGGGCGAGTTTACACTGCGAGATCGCGGCGACTATTGGCGGTGGCTGGTGTAGTGGTATAACGTTGAGTACCGTTGCAAGGCAAATTAGCTGTTTAAATCGAGCCACCCATAGATAGCACGTCTTATCAAGGGGCGTTTTTCTGACTCGCGGTGACGTGTTTTATGGACATGGCGCTGGACCTGCACTGGAGCTTTTTTTTTGATCAGTTTGCAAAACGCTTTTTTGCTGATGCGATTATGTCGCCTTGGAAAGTAGTAGAGGAATTTTACCTAGCGGTTCCCAATTTTTTTTAGCTATGGAACACTAAATTATGTACCTAATTTCGGCGGAACCCCAACTCATATTTGTAACCGACTTTAAAAAGGAGGAGGTTCTGTTTTTTTTCTATGTTTGTTACGCGATTACTCCGCCAATTATAATTTGATTTTGATGATTCTTTTTTTGTTTGGTAGGTCATACTTCAGAGGTGGTCCCATATAAATTTTATCGAAATTGATTCAGCACTTTTGCGCGGGTCAGTATATCGATAAAAATGCTGGCCAGCGTCGGCAATTCTCGGAACCCTAGGGTTCCGTGGAACAACTATTAGTAACTGCTGGTATAGACGAACAAAAAGCATAGCAACACCGTACCGGGCCCGGAACGGCCGCGGCGGCTAGCGTGGCACCGCGGCGCACCGTCACCGTCAGTTTTGCGTACGAATCGTAAAGGGTCCATGGCATTTCTCCCCGATGGCAATCCCACCCGTGTTATTTCCACCCGGCCTCCGTGGTCCCGTAATATGTTTTTTAAACTGAACGATGACATTTGATACGTTTTTAAACATTTCTAAAAGAACTTGCTAAAATGTATATATCTAAATATAAAAATAATCCATTCCCTCAGACACAGACACACACACACACATCACACCTCGAAAACCAAAAACCTATGAAGCTGTTTGGTATGTAACTTCTATAAGGGGATCATTACGAGAGCGGACAAAAGGAATGAGAGTTTATGTTTTTAAAGATAAGGCTATCAACTTTGGTAATTAGGATTGGGAGCGGAACGGGATGATAACGGGATAAGATGGGCATGGAAATGGGATAAGCGCGAGAGTTACAGGATAGGAGCGTAATGGTAACGATATAGGAGCGTGACTGGAGCAGGAGCGGAGCGGTACGGTAACGGGATAGTAGGGAGCGGTAACGGTATAGGAGAAGGACAGGATCAGTCCAGATCGCGGCGGTTACGGAATACAACCAGGACGATAACAGGATACGAGTGGGAAGGTAACAGAATAGAAGTGGTACGGTAATGAGAAAGGAGCAGGATGGGAGCCGGAACGGGAGTATTTTGGGACAGAAAATGGTCGGAAGCATGATGAATTACTACTACACTTACGCGTACGAAGTCGCGGGCAACAGCTAGTATATATATATACCTTTAGGTAACAAATGCTCTTTCAAATTTATTTTTACAGAACAGTCTCCACGAGTATCTGGAGCGTCTCCAAGACAATCCAAGACTCCTAGAGTCGAAGACGGAGTGCTGCCTGAAATACATTTTAGGGAGTTTTCATGTAAGAACTAAGTACTTATATTTATTTGTCATAGATTACTTTACTACTTATAAAAATATTCTTTTGATACGGATGATTTCTAAAATCGTCATCAGTATTCGTCATCGTAAACCGTCTGTTTAACGAACTGTGTCTGTTTTTCTCTGAGCGTCTCGTCGGCTTTTTATGAAACTGAGCATCTAGACGAGCAAGACGTTCGCCTGATGCTAAGCGTCAGCGCAAACCGGAACACAGTAATGCTTGCGCCCTACTGCTTGGTGGCAGAAAAACCGGCAAAGCAGTGGTATATATCTATCTAGACGGCCTCCCACCGGGGCTGTACTATTCGCAAAGGCGGAGTAATTTTTTTGTGTATTTCGGCCTTTTATTTTGCTTCTTCTCCTTTCTTTTTTGTCTCTGAGTCCAAATTAAAACGTGAAATAAAATTATGAACTCGGAACGAAATAAAAACTTTGATCAATAGCCGGGTCAACACCGGGCGATCCAAGCTGTTCCAACTCGCACAATCTCGAGATGGATGCGGCTTGCCCGATCTAAACGCCGAAAGACAAAGAAAAAAATTACCAACCAAACGAAGCAAACGGTCAGATCGTGGATTGGAACATGTATTGTCCGGCGTAGACCCGGCTAATTCCATTGAACAATTTCCACAGCTCCGCATTTGTTTCCTAGTGCGTCCATCAGTGATAGCAGCCATGCGAAGCTCCTGGTGGCCAGGGCTTCGCAGATTCATGCTAGCTCCAGTTCTTCGCGCGGTGGAAAACGACGAGCCGATAGACTTTTTGACAGAAGTACGCCGGGTGGTCGTCGTGTTTATGAATATTATCACCAAGACCGTAACTGAAGATGTGCTTATCGGCGTTGTGGATGGAGCTTATAAGTGTGTTTCTAGGTAATGAAATAATGTTGGCCACAGAATAATTAGTAGTACAAGATGGCTAAAGTCGACAACTCTTGTTACTTTTGTCGGAACTAGAAGGACCTGCCGCAATGGCGCAGGTGTACCGGATATCATGACCTTACGGCCTATGCCTACCATTACTTACCTACTAACTTTTTTGAGTAAGTATAATTGATTGATTGATAACGCTTTATTGTACACCAAAAACATAACAAGAACAAATAAAAATAGACAGCCACAACTTAAAAATTTCATTAGTACAATGGGCGGTCATATTGCTAATAAGCGATCTCTTCCAGACAACCTTTGGTTGGAGGGGTTTTGTGATACGACAAAAGACGGTGGTGTAGTGGGAACAGTATTTATCATGATAAGAATTTATGCACTAATTATGCGCTTCCGATCACTATTCACTATAGTGATCGGGACATTGTCTAGCTTTAAAAGTCAATTAAAAAACTTCTACCTTTCTCAAACTAGTAAATACTCACTGATAACTATTTTTATTTTCCTTGTATGTATTTATATTTATATATGTATGTGTATAATATATATTGTAATATATGTATTTGTATTATCTTTAATATATATGATTTTATTTATGTATTTGTACTTTAATTTAAAATAAGACCACATCATTTATTATTATTTTATTTACATCGCCGACCTCTCTCGCTCCCCTTTTAACTCCGTCCAAAGTTTGACTGGAAGAGATCACTTTTAGCGATAAGTCCGCCCATTGTACTTTAGTTTTTAAGTTGTTTTCATGTACGTACTAATTATTTTTGTTTGGTGTACAATAAAGTATTGTGTATTGTATGTGACTGGTTACTCAATTAAAACAAAAGAATTTCGATTGAAAACACAAAAAAGCAAAATATCATGCGATTGAGTCATTCGTTGAACTTTTTGGTATTCAATAACTCACCAATAAATTGTTGATTCTTTATATTAGTGTGACGTCAAACTCCGGCGGTTTAGTGAACAAGGTGTCTATGTTCGACAAAGATATGATGTTTCTCGTAGTCTTCGGACTGCGCGGGCTGAAACATGAAGACGAAGCGCAGAAGGCACTGCAGTGCGCCTTCCAGCTGAAAACCTCGTTAAAAGATGATAATATCATTAGCGTTTCTATTGGAGTTACTTCTGGTTAGTAAACCTATATATAAAAGAAGTAAGTTGAGCTAGAACAATCTGACGTATCAGCTTCTCAATAGCCTTCTACAAATGATAGCGCCATAGTTTCTGTACCTACCTATACCGTACCTATCTACTGTAAATCCTTTCTCCAACTACCGTCAGCGAGATTTTACGCTTCCTCTATTGATCCATCGTATCATTGAGTCAATCAACGCTTCTTGTCACCTATCATTGTTCCACACGCTTGGCTAATCTGTATTATTTCTCTAGGAACTACCTACTGTGGCGTAATTGGACATGTCTTACGTAGAGAATACACGGTGATTGGTCCTGCTGTTAACAAGGTAACTAGGATAATCTACTTGACGGCAATTAAACTAACCAGAAATTGAACACAACGGACAAACAAGACCTATCAGTCCAGTCAAAATTAAGGTGTTGGAAATATTTCAGCAGTAAAACACCTGTTTGAAGTCATGATATTTTAAGTTAGGTACTTTAAACGTACCTATATTAATTAATTTGTGTTATGTGTAGGTATATCACGTTTAAAAGTGCATTTTTAGGGTTCCGTACCCAAAGGGTAAAACGGGACCTTAATACTAAGACTCCGCTGTCCGTCTATCCGTCTGTCTGTCTGTCCGCCCGCCCGTCTGTCACCAGGCTGTATCTAATGAACCGTGATAGTTAGACAGTTGAAATTTTCACAGATGATGTATTTCTGTTGCAGCTATAAAAACAAATACTAAAAAAAGAATAAAATAAATATTTAAGGGGGCTCCCATACAACAGACATGATTTTTTTTGCCGTTTCTATAGATAATTGTACGGAACCCTTCGTGCGCGAGTTCCGACTCGTACTTGGCCGGTTTTTTGTGCCGATTTAATAAATATCTTTTGACTTTTGAGAGAAAGGAAGATTGAAATCTCTGTCATACTCGTACGAGCAATGGCTTTTTGATTGTTAACAGGCAGCGCGTCTGATGATGACCTATTCGAACAAAGTAACCTGTGACAAGGAAACTTTCCTAAGGAGTAAACTCGATCAGGAATACTTTAAGCTGATGGAAACGAAGCCGCTAAAGGGGATCCCTAACCCTGGACCCGTTTATGAGTTCAACAAGTTAGGGTTAGTTGTCTTTGTTTGAACATATTATCGGTATTTTAAAACACATTTGCCGTGAGGGTTTGGCTACACTAACAAGACCTTCTCTCATTTCTCTTGCGGATATGAGAGAGTGAATGCGTGTGCAAAACCTTTTGAAAGACCTGGAAAAAAGAAAGATAACTCATCGAATGGTACGTCATTTAGCTGATGACATCAAGAGCGCTATTCAAACTGAACAGTATACAATATCTACCTTATGTGCATGCCTGAAGGCCCTTAAGCACTGTCTATGGTAGGTATATGTAGGTAGGTAGATACCTATAACCAATCAACCAAGATATCTACCAATAGCTTGAACCTGTAAGAGGTAGATGCTATATTAACGGAGGTGCTTTTGACTACACGAGTTCCAAAGAGCTTCAGTAAATTGCCAGTAAATTATTCTCCAGATGGTACGAACGCCTATGCGTGTGGCGCCATCCACTGCTAGGAAGGCACGAGGAACTCCGTAAATACAAGGATACCCTTCACAACGCTCTGCAACAGCGGCATACGATCTTCACGAGATATCGGGACCACATATTCGCTATTGCTTTTCTTGTTAGTTTTCTTTTCTATTTACAATTTTTTATGTAGGTATGAAAAAGCGCCCAACAGTGTCTATGATGAACTGTATTTTTATTTACCTACCATCTAATAACATTATAGATTGCAATAAAGAATTGAATTGAAAAAGTTAGCCAAATGCGAGTACTCGCGTACCCATTCGAAGGTCCATGAAGTTTTCTAATATAGTAATCTCGTTAAATTAATTGTATAAATATTGTAGTTTGTAGGCAATAAAACTCATTTTCAGCACAGACCACAATCTATTACTTTACTGAAGTTTTATTTTTGTATTTATGTATTTTGTGTTAGGTACCACAAATAAGATCATGCAATACACAACACAACTGTTCCTCATACGCCTGTGGCGAGCGAGAGGAGAGGTCGTCTGTGGTCCACTAACCACTACATTTTATATAAGTAATATTTGTATTGATCGAATCCAGTTCCTGTCCAGCTATACGGTCTTTCTTTAAAGGGACCAAGGCTGGTGGGGAAAACACGTCTCATGGAAGAATGCCTGAACATCACACCTCACTTCATCCGTATTGAGAAAGTCATACTGACAGCAGAAACCATGGTATGTAGAATAATTATGTAGAAAACTTATTAAATTTGCCCCTTTTTAAATGTATAGGGGTTGGAAATTGGAAGCAAGCAGTTGATTCGCTTTATCCGTGTGATGGAAAACTGCTACGGTCGCCTATACCTAGTCATATGTAACACCAGAAGCATTCCTGATAAAACGTCGCTGCCCTACTGCTTCTTATGCCGAAATACGGATCGTTCATTGGTAGGACACGGGCCTTCACTCATATAGAGAGCCATGAACATACGCCGGCCCAACACGGGTTAATGTCAAATTACCTTGAATTTTCGTCATTCATTATTACCTAAATATGCCGGTTTCCTCACGATGTTTTCCTGCACCGTTTCCAGAACGAGTGTTAATTTCGCACATAACTTAAGGAAGTCAGTGGCGCGGGGACAGCGGGTTTTAAAATCGGGTGCAGTGCATCAGATCGAAATTGGCACGTGCTGCCACACTGGTTTTCGCTAAACACACTTTCGATTAAATAAGTTGTTTTTAAGTTTATAGCTAAAGCTCCTGATTTTATTCATAAGGTGCCGTATGGACTGTTTCGACTTGTCGTCGCGCGAACTCTCACCGGAGGAAAAGGTAAAACTTCGCGCGAAAATTGTGAGAGTAAAATCAGATACAGGTACTTACTATCCAAATGATATACTTCCCATACTTGCATTATATCACTAACTAGCGACCCGCCCCGGTTTCGCTCGGACGCAGATTACTAATGTAAGTAGTGTGATTTATTGATGACTTGATTACAAAACATTGAATTTTTTCTAATATAAAAAAACTTAATTAGAATGTATTGTACATATTAACCTTCTAAAGGCTGAATGAGTATAGAGCAAGATTTATTTATTTTAAGACCTTATTGATTGTACCTACCATATTTACTGCAAATATATTTTCATTTCATTACAATTTAGAGATAATATATGACAAGTTTTTAGAAAGTGTTTAAAATTAATCAAAATGTATAAATATTGTATATATAAGTATAGCCATGAAAAATAATATTTTAATTAAATAAAGCCTTAAAGTGTGAGCGAGTGTGGCTCAGTGGGAGAACGTGCGACTTTCGATCCGACGCACCCGAGTTCGAATCCCGCTGGCCCCGCACCACTGACTTTCTTAAGTTATGTGCGGATTTAACACTAGCTCTAAAAACGGTGAAGGAAAACATCGTGAGGAAACCGACATATCCAAGAATTTATCACAAAAATTCAAGGACATGTGACATCCACCAACCCGCACTGGGCCAGCGTGGTGGGTTATGGCCCATACTCTCTCTATGAGAGAAGGCCCGTGTCCCAGCAGTGGGAACGTGATGGGCTGATGATGATGATGATGATGATGAAAGCCTTAAAAGTACCTAAAAGTATGTTTAAATGTTACGTTAATATTGCCGCACAAAAAGTCACTCAGAACAGAACGTGTGACGTCATATGAAGGTAGACGAAACGACAAGCTCTACGTTCTAAGTACATTTTAGATTTTATTTCGATTATTGTCGATCCCCTACTGTCAGTAAAAGATTTTCTCCACAAAACTTATTTACTCAGCAATCTAAAAAATGGATAAATGTACACAATATACATGTATATTATATATATTATATAATACTTTGCAGCATCGATCTATCGACGACAACTCCAACCCAGATCTATGCTATCAACACGTTATTTGACACCCGATTCCCATTACCGGAGAAATTTAGATACACCGGGGACTTATTGAGTGACTACAGCGTTAAAAAAATTATAAAGGAAATATGCAAGACTGTAAGTACTTAACTACTTTACCTAGACATTACATTTGAAATATCTTGCCTTATATTGATACTTTTTATTGAGCTCTTTTACTCTTTTCACCGCGAAAATTCTTTCAGTGTGATGTGAAATGTTTGCAAGCTTTATTTTGAACACTATCAAGCTCCATTCTCCGCTGTTAGCGAAAATCTTAACACCGCAAGACCAAAATCGAGTAAAATTGGTTCATTTAGTTTCGTTTGTTTCAAGTCCATTGACAGATAAAGTAGGTAGGTATGCAATTCCTCTAAAACCAATAGGTACCATTACTATCAGCAGTCTGGCAGGCCGTAGATAAAATCTTACAATTGAAAATTCATCACAGACCTACTCTCATCTGTGGGTTCTCGCGGTTGAAGAAGCTCAGCACATAGACAACGAGTCGTGGCGTATTTTACTGCTGCTTCTAGCCGCGAAGATCGTCTTCGTCGTAATGACGATCACGAATGAGGAAAATCTAAACCGTGAGTTCATCAGCAGGCTTTAAAACCACTTGGCTACAAATACCGGGCCTAACTCATCGATTGTTATAGGTACCTAATATCTAACCAGTTGATCCGTTGATCAGTTGAGTTGTCCAGATATATCTTTTAACTAGCAACCCGCCCCGGCTTCGCACGGTTATTATACATATAAACCTTCCTCTTCAATCACTCTATCTATTAAAAAAAACCGCATCAAAATCCGTTGCGTAGTTTTAAAGATTTAAGCATAGGTACATAGGGATATAGGGACAGAGAAAGCGACTTTGTTTTATACTATGTAGTGATTTTGTGATTCTGTGATATGTTGATTTCCCTACGATGTTTCATGTTACGTATATAATCCTTTACCGAATTTAAAGTGAGTGATCAGTCCACATATTTTGCAGAGTTAGCAGCCAGCTGTCTCGCCAACAACATGATTGAGAAAGTCAAGTTGAATGGAATAGACAGGTGGTACCACGCAGCACTCGCTTGTCAGCTATTGGACGTACAAGCCATTCCTCCTGATTTGGAAAAGTAAGAGCAGATCTTATTACCCTTTTTTCGAGAACTGGTAGGTATTTTACTACTTTACTTGTTCTGTTAATCATTCAATGATGACACACTTGCTACGTCGTCGTCGTCTACAATGCCTCTAGTGTTGTAACATTGCGACTGCGACTGCTTGTTTACACAACAGATTGTTTGTTCGGTTACACAATAGAAGCGCTTTTTGAATAAAGTTTCGATTCGGTTTCATCAATGAATAAATACGCCCAACGATCACATACATAGATATTCCAAGTATTAACTCATACATACTACAGGGTGATAGAAAGTGCGAGCGGCGGGCTGCCCGGATGGATCCAGAACTTCGTGATTTCTCTGGTCCAACGCGGAGCGCTGACTGTGGTGACTGTGCCACGGACCGAGGCTCAAGCTACTGGAGCTGTGATGCCATCATCAGCACTCCTGCAGAGGGCTGGATTTGAAATGTATGGGCAAGACGAAGAGAATTTTAAGAGAACGGCTAGCTATCAGGTAAACTGTTTTTTTATGGAAGCTTTTCAAGTAAACCGCGTGCCGCATGGTTCCTGTATCTCTATTCCCTTCCCTCCAATATGGTTGAGGGGGGTGATGGCTGGTCCACAAGTCATACTCGTGAACGGGTGCTGCTTGCGGGGACTGGTCTGTTCTAGTCACTCCTACTGCTACTGTCATACCTACTTATATTTTATTTACACTTTTCTGTTACTGATACTATGACTATGGGACATCTCACTCGCATTTCTTGTTTTACATTCTGTTAATTCTAATTTATACGTAATTGTGCTGAAAAAAGACATCCCCGCAGAGTTTCTTGGTGCTATCTTCTCTAGCGGGCGTATTTCCGAAGCACTGGTAGAGTCAGTTTTCGCATTTCTTTTCAGCACTCAGACTTCAATTTGAGTATAGGAAAGAAATGGGTAAACATACTTACCTTTTTTTTCAAAGTCATGTTAACATAAGTTACAATTTTTGACATTTTTTATTTGTATCATGTGTTTATGACCTTTAAAAGTGCACTTTTGTGCCTATTTAATAAATGATATTTGACTTTGACTTTGACTATATAAATTTAGTTATATTACCTAGTAGTATTAGGTATTTGTTGTTACTATTTATTCTAGCCCCCGACGCAAAAGGGATTTTATTATAACTTTGACTACTATGTGTCTGTGGCACCGTAGCTCTTAAAGGGGTAAACCGATTTGGATGCGGTTTTTTTCTTTTTTTTTAATTGGTAAATCGGCATACGTTTTACGACATCTCGCCTGATGGTAAGCGAAGATGCGGCCTAAGATGAAACACGCTTGCCCAATTTGTAAGCAGGTTTTGTAGCGGTGGTTCTTAGACGTTTTATTGTGTCTGGGGATTTTAAATTTATAATTTATTGTTATTTCCAATTAAATTGATAATACGAACGAATACCGCTGACATATAGCCAAACGTGGACCAGCGTGCACAAGAAATGCCTCTTGACAGCAAAGGGTTTTTTCAAATTGTTAGATATTTAAAATGTCGGCAAACAAGCAGACTGGCCGCCTGATGGTAAGCGGTTGCCGTCGCCTATGGACATCTGTAGCACCAAACGCATTGCTGATTCGTTGCCGACCCTTAGGGACTATTGATACCCCTTTTAAAGGACTCCATGTTGTAGCTCAAAGGAAATACCGACAAAGGTACGTGTTTAATGGTCTGGTTTACCGGGCCAACCACGTAATAAAATACCTACTTATGATACTCGTTTTTAACCATCACCTAGATATAACTAGACATATACTGATTGACAACATCCTGTGAGCTTGTAAGAACTTTAAACTCCAAATACCATTTCACAGAGTATCTACAGCGTTGTGAGCGTGAACAGGACTGACAGCGCTTTCAGTGTCCCAGATAGTGACGTCGTGCAAATGGCTGTCCTCGCGGAGAACTACAATTTCGACGATTTGACCGTTGATATGGCTATGGACGGTAAACATAATTCGATTACGAAGACACTTGGCACATTTCTGGGCCCTTATCTCTCCTATGAAGAATTCACGACCTAAAGCCGCGTATAGACTATTTTGCAACATGCAATTCAACGCGAACTTCATAAAGGTCCGCAGTTGAAGCGCGTAGCGTGTGCGCGGACCATCCATGACCTTCGATAGTCTGTACGCGCCTTTACCTTCTCTCAACTGCGAGGCTAGCAAGAGGGTTACTGGTCGTCGCATTTCTCGTGCGAATACAAAGCAAAATGCATGAACAGTGTCGACAAAGTTTTGTCGTGGCGTGAATGCCAGCCCTACTGGTAGGTATATTCTGAGTCACTTTTGGTGAAATAGATCTTTTTTTCTTTCGCTTTGCGTATTCGTTACGGCATGTGCCTGCTATTTTAGTTACGTCATATATATATCAGCAACCCTTAATTTTATTTTTTACTAGCTACCCGCGGTTTTCTGGAATAAAGAGTTTAATAATATAAGACCTACCAAATTTCATCAAAATCCGTTCAGTAGTTTTTGCGTGATTGGGTAACAAACATCAATCAATCCATACTTAAACATTTTCGCATTTATAATATTAGTAGAATATAATTCTAATCATATCCCAGTCCCTAACTGTTCCCTGTATCCAGGAAACCAGGAACTACGACGATCAAGTCGACCATGGTCCAGAACAGACACAAAATAAACACATGCGCTTTGTTTTCTATTATTATATGGTCAGTCATTCAAAGGTGAATGAGAGGTTTACCTACAACCATTTTCTTTTCCAGTAATAATTTTAAAGACTTACGACTCGCTTACGCCATTCGAGAAAATGCTACTAAAATGTGCTTCAGTGCTTGGCGACGTATTTTCCAGGCGGATGCTATTGCATCTCTTGCAAAGCGATTCTTCGAGAAATGTAGCTCAAGGTAAGTAAAAGCCACTAAAGCTGAAATATTTTAAGCTCTTTTTAATTATGGACTTCTGTAAAATGTTGTTTGGACACAATTCAAACTAGAGCCTACTCCGAGTTGCTTTCGTTCGTGCGGACTAAAAGAGACACTCTTATGCCTGTTGCATAGCGCTGTCCCTTCATCCGATAAAACGAAGATCGTAATTACTTTTCAGAGTAAGGCCCCAGGTTCCCTCAAGATGTTTTTCTTTACATTTTTATATCGAAATCTAATAAATCTGCAATCTGCATTCTACACATAACTTAGGAAAGACATTGGTGCGCGCTGTTTCGCGGTCAAGCGATATTTAAAATTCGGGGAGTCTCGGTTGCACGAGTTCCCACTGACTGAACCGCATTCGCTTCTGATTCATTGGCTTTTTTTCCCTAAGCTGTGGCCAAGCTGTTCGCGATTCGAGTGTTGGAGTGCGAAGGTGGAGACTTCACTCGTGACACTTCATTGGTACTGGTTCATCCCGCTCCAGCGCTGCCTTCAGCGAAGCCTCCTTACTGTGCTTGTCTTGGAACTAGAAAACCACGTATGTAGCTTTTGCTTGCTATATCTCGGAGTTAGATAAAAAGGTTTAAAGAATAATAAATTGCCGAGATGATCTCAACCTATTCATTTGAAATTTCCCATTATAAATTAATTGAAGGACTGCGCGACATCGATTCCTTACGTCATGGATTCAACCCGTCTCATGTTGGGAATAGCTGGGATGATAGCCCATTATGTACTATTTGTATATTAACTGGCCGATGGTTATGATTAATGTCCACGATTATTTCGGGTGCTTTGCTCAGTGCTACATAACCATTTCAGCAAACTGTCGAGATCTGCCGATGTATGCTTTCTGCGGCTACATGAAGTTTCGTCATTCGCTGTTCAGAACAACTACGTATGAGCTGTTGACTGAAAGCCAAAAGGTATATATCCCATGATAATAAACTAGCGACCCGCCCCGGCTTCGCACGGTTTTTATACATATAAACCTTCCTCTTCACTCTATCTATTAAAAAAAACCGCATCAAAATCCGTTACGTAGTTTTAAAGATTTAAGCATACATAGGGATATAGGGACAGAGAAAGCGACTTTGTTTTATACTATGTAGTGATACAGCATTACAGGGACGGCAACATATCAGCAATGTCGCTGGTGATGCATAATATTATTGTCTCTAATAAGAGACGGTGACTGCTTGGCAACAGGCGGATCGTCTGCTACTTTGCCACGACTTTACAGTATTAATAAATATAGAACTCGGTATCTGTAGACATTTACACTAGTATTTACTGACCCCACTTATTGTTTTGAACAGCATGAGATGCACGCACGAGCATTAATATTTCTGGAACGTTACACAAGACGATGCTACACTTGCGGTTCAGGATGCTTCATTAAACTGCTGGGTCTTCGCTGTGATGATGTATGAATTTAACTTGAATGTTTTTGACGTATTTTAGACAAAGGGTATTGTGGGCAAAGGGTATTGTTTAATTCATCAGTATGAGGCTTTCAATCCTAATTTTTTCCCTCCATATCTGACAATATTCTGGAGTAGTTCAGGATGCAGATGCAGGGTTTCACACAAGGGTAAGCTAAAAGGCACAGCACCATCGATATTTATATGTAATACGCCCTTGGTAGAATATATCAATGCACAGCACACGTTAGCATTATCCAAAATTAACTAAATCTAACGCGCTATCTTTTTTTGTAATAGCAATATGGTAATAGGCAGTGCAGTCAAGGCATGGTAAATTGTAAAGGTTTAGTAAGATTTTAAATAATTTATTATTCGCCTTGCATAATAAGGTTTTGTAATATCACAATTCATACATAATCTCAACACCAATGTTTATAAGAGTTCTCTTTCCAGGGTTTGGTAGAAGAAAGCGAAGAACTGAAGCAGGTTCGAGCACAAATCTGTGCGTTGAGTGCGGAAACTAGAGTCCCCGGTGAGGCTGAGCCCGCTTCACCATTCATTCAGGACAATGTTTCAGAATTTAAGGTGAATCGGTTTTTGTAATTGTCTTTTTAGGGTTCCGTACCCAAAGGTTAAAACGGGACCCTATTACTAAGACTCCGCTGTCCGTCCGTCTCTCTGTCTGTCTGTCTGTCCTCTGTCCGTCTGTCACCAGGCTGTATCTCATGAATCCTGATAGTTAGACATTGAATTTATCACAAATGATGTATTTCTGTCGCCGCTATAACAACAAATACTAAAAAACAGAGTAAAATAAATATTTAGAGAGAGAGCCCCTGCTCTCATACAACAGACATGATACTTTTGCTGTTTTTATAGATAATGGTACGGAACTCTTCGTGCGCGAGTCCGACTCGCACTTGGCCGGTTATTTATCTATACTATTATAAAAATGGAAAAGAGCCAATTCTGTACATTGAAGATATTTTTGTAAAACCAACTGGGATGGACTATTAGAGGGTACTGAACCCGAATCTATGGTTTTAAGAATTTTTGTCTGTTTGTTTGTTTGTTTGTTTGTGTGTTTGTTATCTGTAGACTCGAAAACTACCGAACGGATCTTAATGCGGTTTTAGTGTTCGATAGCCTACTTCTTAACTTAAAATCTGGTGTATGTTTCATTGCGCTGTGACATCGCAATGCTGAGATAATTTCACATAAGCGTACGAAATCATGAAGAAAAAGCCAATGCCCACATTTTTAGCTTCTATAGACTCAAAAACTACCGAACGGATTTTAATTCCATTTTCAGTTTTTTATAGCCTACATCTTAACTTAAAAACTGGTGTATGTTTTATAGCAATGTGAAATCGCAATGCTGAGATATCCTAATCCTAATAATATTATAAATGCGAAAGT
Source organism: Petrophora chlorosata (assembly GCA_951640565.1). NCBI lineage: Eukaryota > Metazoa > Arthropoda > Insecta > Lepidoptera > Geometridae > Petrophora > Petrophora chlorosata. The sequence continues at coordinate 5,680,896 of OX621205.1, read as the reverse complement.
TTGTGTGTGTGATGTTTGTTACCACGTATCACCGTAACTACTGAACCGATTATGATGAAATTTCAAATATAGATAGTTTAAGTACTAATTGAAATTACTAATTAATTTTTAAAAATCTACCCACAGGGGGTGAAAGAGGGTGGTAAAGTTTGTATGGAAAAAAATTATTCCTTGGTTCAATTTGCTCAAAACTCAGTACAAATAAACTTTAACATAAATAATCAAACATGTATTTTTTATTTTTTCAAAACTACCCCTTGGAAAGGTGTGTGGGAGTTCTAAAGTTAGTACGGTTTTTTTCACTGTATACTTTATGCCGTGGTTCGATTCACTCACAACTCAGAACGAATAAACTTTAACATAAATTTTAAAACACGTGTTTTTTTTTTCTAAACAACCCCTAAACAAAGTATAAGGGCGTTTTAAAGTTTGTATGTTTTTTTTATATTTAAGTTTTATTCATTCAAAATTCGGTACAAATGAACATTAAACTAAAGTATGAAACACGTATTTTTTTTTCAATACTACCCCTAGGGGGTGTGAAATAAAGTTCTGAACTTTGTACGGAAAATTTTATTGCTTCGTTCAATTCACTCAAAACTCAGTTTAAATTCCTCCTACATCCTAATATAGTATGATATAATATAGAATGTATTATGTTATGTAGAATAATATTAATGTAATATATAATACAATACATAATGTAATATAATACACAAAAAAAATGTTTTTCGCCTCTGGCCAGGTGTCTAGCTCAACGTTTGACCACAACGATTATTACAGTGCTGCCTAGAACCTGAATACTATAAAAAGCACTGCGTAGCGTAGAGACATCAGATATTAAGTCTCATATGCCCAGTGATTTTACTGGCTACAAGTCATTCAAACTGGAACATAGTAACGCTTGCGCACTATTGCTTGGCGACAGAATAATTGGCAAAGCTGTGGTAAAGTTTGTATGATATTTTTTTATTTTAGTTCGATCTAATCAAAACTTGGTACAAATAAACTTTAAAATAAGTAATAAAACACATATTATTATTTTTTTCATGACTACCCTTAGGAGGGGTGCAAAAGAGTTCTGAAGTTTGTATGTATTTTATTTATTTTTGTTCGATTCACTCAAAACTCGGTACAAATAAACTTTAAAATAAATTATAAAACACATATTTTTTATTTTTTTCAAGGCTACCTTTAGGAGGGGTGTAATGGAGTTCTAAAGTTTGTACCTATGTATTTTATTTTAGATCGATTCACTCAAAACTCGGTTCAAATATGTAACATAATAGGTATATAATATAATGTAATATATGATATATAAACATTTTTTCGCCGCTCGCCTGGTGGCAAGCACAACGCCTGACCACAACAAACAAACTTAATACCATTAAAATCACTGCGTAGCGCTGCACCCCGGGACATCATATATTAAGTCTCATAAGCACAGTAATTTTGCTGGCCACAATGCCTTTCAAACCGGAACACAGTAATGCTTGCGCACTACTGCTTGGCGGCAGAATAACTGGATAAGCTGTGGTACCTACCCAGACGGCCTGCCGCATACTAGAGACCTAACTCGGTTTAAATCCTAATCCTAATAATATTATAAATGCGAAAGTTTGTGTTATGATGTTTTCATTCACTCAAATCTCGGTACAAATAAACTACAAAATAAATAATAAAAATCTTTATTTTCTAAACTACCTCTGTAACTCATTTGCACCCCGCTAATAAATTACAAAGTTTTTATGGAAAATTTTATTTCTTGGTTCGATTCACTAAAAACTCGGTTTAAATAAACTATATATTTTTTTTTTTTGCAAAATTACCTCAAGGGGGTGTGCAATAGAGTTCTAAACTTTATATGGAAAATTGTATTCCATGGTTCGAAAAAAATAAAGAGTTTAGACGTGAATGACGTAGGTAATACACCGTCGTCGTGTCCATAATAATCGGTGATAGGGCATGCCTGATTAGGCAATTTCGTATATTTTATACGGCAACCCATGTTTGTCACGGGAAATACGAGAACCAATCGTCGAAGACGTGCTTAACAGTTGGAGCGAGTTCGCAAATACAGAATCATGATAGATTCGGAAATAATCATAACAGCGCAGCCGAGCAGCCGACTATTTTTCTTACCTGCGACACATCATTCTCCACGCGAGCGAAGCCGCGGGGCGCAGCTAGTATTATTTATGATAGTCGACGACTTTAATGTTAAATACATGAAACTGCACTGCGCTGCCAACCGAAATAAGGTTTTGATATTAAATGCATTAGCGCATGCTACGCGAAAATCTTGACTGTTTCAATAATTAGGAAGAAGGTAAATGATATTGCTCGGGCGGGGATCGAACCTGCAACTTCGGAATGCTGTCCCTACGCCTTAACCACTGGGCCACCGAGACAGCTAACTGCTAGCTGGCTGGTTGTTTATATTCAATGTTAAGCGATCGTTTTGTCGTTTTAAGGTGAATCTAGGAGAAGATTTGTCGTGTTATGAGATTTTAGAACAGGAAGGGACATTGGTCAATCGGCTGATGGGTATGTATTTTGACACACTTTATATAGGTACGTACAGTTTAGTCGTATAATCAGTAGGTAAATCACTGCTCCAGTATATTATTTTAGATTATTAGTGCAGAATTCTTAAAAAAAAACCATTATCTGTTGCATTTTGTAGAAAGCAGAAGTCCAAGAGTGTCTGGACAGACTTACGAGAGGTACCGAACACACAAGCGAGTCCGATCATTCTCTTCTCTAAAACTGGACGCCTGCGAATGTTTGTCTATTCTGCTGTTCGTATACTGCCAGATTATCGACCATTGTCGTGGCGCTGGTAAGATCTACTCTATCATTCCACTCTTAAAATTCATCATTATCATCATTTTATTCATTGCAATGCACCCATTATGCAGCGAATAATTTTGGGGTTTAGTACAAACCTGTTGTGTAGAATACGGGATCGGACAACTTTACAGAAAGTGTTATAAATTATAACTACAATGAATATATATAGCCATGAAAAATACTATTTTAATTAAATAACGCTCTAAAAGTACCTAAAACTATGTTTAAATATTATGTTTTAAATATTGCCGCACAAAAGGTCACCTCAAAACATGTGACGTCATATGTAGGTAGAAAACGACAAACTCTTCGAAATAAAACTTGCAAAGAGATTCTAATTTTATTAAGACGTTTTGTGAAGTTCGGGGACTATATTGTAGTAATGGAACAAAAAAATTTGCAAAAATACATTTTATGAAAAGCAAAAACTTAATAGATTCTAATACGTTTTGTGAAGTTTGGGGACCATATTGTAGTAATGGAACGAAAAGTTAGCTAAAATACATTTTATGAAAAGCAAAAACGTAAAATAAACACAAGCTTGACTCACGGCATTTGCCTACAAATGACGTCATGCGCTGTGATTGTTGTTTCGTTTGATATGAAGAACAGATTAAAAATGTCAGAATTATTTATTGATTTAAAAATATAAATCATTATTATTTCACAAAAATATTGATTGAATGATCTTTCTGGTTCGACGAACATTCGTTCTAACTACATTTTAGATTTTTTCTCGATTACTGTCCGATCCCCTATTGCTTTGGAGAGTGGCGTAAAACGATTTTGCTACCTCACAGCAAGACATTTATTTAGGTATGGCGTTTTTCCTTTTGTTTCGTTTTCGGTAGAAGTTCCTAATTTTTCATAATATTGAATATTTCAGGGGAGTACGAAAAGCTTTACGAAGCGTATTTGGAATATGCAGATCTCAGCATTACAACTTTGAACATACCCCAGGCAGTTCGCTTGTTGTTTGAAGTTGAAACATTCGTCAAGGTTGGTATATACTTCCATTCTACTGTATGAATATTATTTTGGATGAATGTATGTACGTACGTATGTATAAGGAAAGCATCAAAGTCATCATTGTTTCATGTTCAACAGACCCGTAAGTTCTACAAGATGAACGTCCGCCATGAGTGGGTGATGAACTTTCAGCTAGCGCAAATAAGCACATTGCGAGGCATCTGCATGCTGAAATCTGGAGACTTGAGCGAGGCGCGGGCGCAACTGCTTTTGGCTTTAAAGCTCTATTACGTGTCCTTCCCGACTTCCGAGTAACATATTTATTAAGTAGTAGAAAACTTTAGGAAGCCCCTATTTGTACTGGAAATAATTAATTATTGATGGGTGTTTACACTAAGCTTTGTAAAAATTCCTTTTCGTGCTATTTTTAGATTCTGTAGTTTTTGGCAGGTCCTCATATTTAAGGTCCGATTGACCTGAGATGCTTTGCTACCACACTCCTGTTAAAGTACGGCCTGAAACGTCTATGTAGCTCGCATCAAGTACTTAACATTTCATATAATAATTACTATTATTTTTAGGAGTATGGTGAAACTGGCTAGCATGGTAGCTTCCATACAGCAACAGCTAGCACTATTCATATTTCCGAACCGCTACATAGCAACGGATAAGGGACTAGCTGGTTATTTCTTTGACGACATAGCCAGAACACTAAATAGCTTGTGTTCATTATTCGTTGTAAGATTATTTTACGTGTACCGTTTTAGAAATCCGTTTAAAAAATAGCGTTTATAATTAGCTGATATCCTAACTACCACACGGCCAACAAAATATGGAACGTAGCTCAATTTGTTAGTCATTTCATTTTAACAAAACCCTACTAAGGATTATTAATAGGCCTCTGATATGGATTGCCAACAGTCAGCAAAGGGTCGCGAACACGATTTATTTTGTTTCTCATTCTATAACCTAGTAGGCAATAGAAATTACATTTGTTAGATATAGTAATAGATACCAATACCAACCACGTAGAGTTAGATACTGCTGCGATGAAGGGGCTAGGCATATTCAACAGTTCTAGTACCCGCCCTTTATATCCCATTTTAAATTTCCTCCCTGTAAAAACAATTAGGTATTTTGTTGACATAATTTGATTACTATCCGTGCCGTGTTATCTGTTGTTGTGATTTCCACACTTGCAGGAGACAACAGAAATGGAAAACGCTACATTGGCAGCAAAAATGGCCCTAAGATATGGTCTCAAAACCAATGCCAACTTTGGTATACTGTGCATGTGTTACGGGAATCTGATTTTCACATATCGGCAGAAACAAGATGTAAGTCCATGAATAACCCATGCCTTAACTACAAAACTCTTAGATTCTTGCGATATCTTTTGGCTAGTGTATGGTTTGAGGTTCATAAGTGCATCGTCTGTGATGCCATAACTAAAGAGCTTTTTAATTTTTACCCTTTTGATCTTTAAACATTTTTTGAAGTCCCCATAAGTACAGCTTCTAGGAAAGACCTCAAGTGGTAGCTGTATGGCAAGAAGTACTACATGTTATTGGTAAGTTGTTACCTATTTAGAAAACTATAAGTTTGACATGTCAGTGTTAATATTTTCTTTTAGTTCACGATGTGCATGAAGCTGGAGAAGAAGGCACTGGAGATGTGCCATCGTAAGCGTGGCATTCTGGACGTTACTGAGGTCCAGTCTGTGTGTTGTCTTTACACCAACATATTCTTGTTTTAGTAAGTTACTCTCTTATATCTACTATCAAACAATTAATAAACCGTTTTTGTACACATTTCACACACACAACAATTAGAAGAGCACTTTGACAGGATCTCGTCTGGATCGAAGACTTATTTCTTCCTTAATATTTAAAAAACAGGTGTATCAACAGCAGTAGGTGGTATACCACTGTCACCCTTCCACCATGATAAATAAACAGTTATTTTTATAGACACAGGACCAAAGCTGAGTTTTTGCAGAATATCTCACAATGAGGCTAGCTTTCGCATTGCAAAAAAATTGACACATATAAAATACTATAAATATAAACTCATGGAATCCCAATCGTGAAATTCTACTTTCCAGTGTGGAGTACGGTAAAAAGATGGAAAGCCTAGAATTCGGGCTTTCAGTAATGCACATGATGACTAACCTGATCGATCAGAACACGCGGCAGATGCTGGTAATCTGGATGCTGAGACTGCTGTTGTCAGACTTGAGGATCAATGACATGGTCGCTATCATGAGGGAGTTCCTCTATATGACGGATTATTACGATCTGAGCTGTATGATTTATAATTCATTTAGTTACATGATAGAATGTTAGAAAACAAGTTCTCGAGAAAAACCACATTCCAAGAGCATATTTTGTAACTTTTGGCGCGATAGAATCTGAAATTAATGTCATACATTTTTCCTGCATCTTATTTTTGTTTATGATATAGTATCTCATGTAAATATTTTCCCCAGCTGAAACCTGGTATTACTACTACGCAATTGTGATATTCCTCGACACGGGATACTGCGTGGAAAGCTACGGCACTTGTGAAAAGTTCTACATAAAGAAGGGTGACGCTATATTGAGGTCAAAGACGCCGGAAGCCGCGTGGAACTTTTTCATTGCTATGTGGTTAATGTAAATATTTAAAATATATGGAGTGTTTATTTTGTAAAACGAGGCCTGCTACATAGTGTAGGCCCCTTGTCCCCGCTACGGGGATAACAGGATGTCATTAAATTTTCGTACCATTGTCTTTACGGAGATACAGCCACTAGGTTAGGTTATTTTAGAACTATGACCACTAAGCGCGAGCAGAGCGGGCGAAGCGAGCGTGCCACGGCGGCGCCGGCGGCGAAAGTAGTTTTCCCATATAAAGTTTACTTTACTATATCAACGGAAACAGAGTAAGGGGACATCGGGACGTATTTTTTAATATTTCATTTCATTTCTCTAGTAGTCTTGCTTGTGTTTGATTGAGATTCGTAAAAGTAACCTACTGCTCAGTCAACTTGCTCTTGCTATGCTATGACCCCTCAAAGGAGTAATGTACTGCAGCAGAATGTATTGCAAAGTTTACCTATTGTACTACTATATGTACCTATGGCTCGGAATCGCAATATTACGGAGTTATTACTTAGCCATATTACAGTATAGAACGTTTTTTTTTACGCCTAATAGATCTATGTTTGGCCACTATTTCACCTGATGTGAAGCAATGATGTGGCCTAAGATGGAGCACATAGATCTAGAGAGAGACGGCAGTTGAGCGGCTGCTCAGACCCGTCTCCCCAATGGTTCACCGAACATCATCCCGAAACACGACTAGGCCGATTGACGGCATGGCTTTGGTCGGTGGGTGGTATTACAACCACGGCCAGAGCCTACCACTCCAAAGCGCGTAAGCGGGTTTCATCACGATGTTTTCTTTCACCGTTTTAGAGCGAGCGTACAAAATCTGCACTAAACATTTCTACATTAAACATTTACGCTATTAGTAAACGCGCCGAATAAGTAGGTAGAAACTTTCATTTCTCTGGTAAGTACAAAACTTATGTTTATGAATTTAGGACAATACGTGTAGGAGCGTGGGAGAAATCCATACTATGGGAAGATAAAATAAAGCATATAATGTCAGTCAAGCGAGAGAAGCACGAGTTCTACATTATGATGCTCGTGAGGCTGGTAGAGGGACTGCTAATCACGTTGGTCAAAGAGGTAAGGATAAAAAATACAGTTTCTTGACAACACTAACTATTCACGTTACTGAGATAGGTACCTAATAATGATAGTTACCTATCTCAGTAACGTGAATAGTTTTTATACGTATGGTATAGATATTGCTGTACATTTTTTGTTGTGCCTAATATCCATATACCTACCAAATAATTTTAATTTGCTACACTATTTCAAATCAAAATCTTTTTATTCAATTTAGGCATCACAGAGCATTTATAATTATATAATTATTTAATATATTTATATATTTTATACTTATAACGTCAATTTATCACAATGACTCTATCACCTACTCTTAATACTGACATATAGAACTTAAAAAAATATAAATGGCGTCTCAAGAGTTCGGGACTATGCCAACTGTTCTTTCATTTAATTAATTTTATTTTAACAGATAAACAACTGGAACATAAAGAAAATAATCGTACTGGAGACTTCTGTAAAGCACATGTTTAAAGAAGTGTGTTATGGTTGCAAGCAAGCGCCCATGCATCGGCCGACGTTAGTTTTATTACACGTTATACTTGGTACTATTAAGTATTTTATGGTTATACTTAAATTAAGCTTCGGCTAAGAGTGCCTGTCCACGTGTCCACGTGTAGGCAGTGCGAAGCGAAGCTGAGCCGAGCCAGCCCTCCTACCCATATTTAAGCTTACAGTTAACAGATGTCCCTCATTCATTTATACTAAAATACGATAACTACAAGTTGAGATAAACTGGGACATATATGGCATCATAAGACATTGTCGCAGTAAATATACACCCTAATCTGAGCTCAAAACGAAATACTTTGGCGCTTGAGGGACGTATGGGTAGGGGGCAGGAATCTTTTGTTTTTAAATTGATACGATTTTACACAATAGGGGATCGGACAACTTTTCAGAAAATGTTTTAAATTAACTATAATGAATACATATACATAGTTAACATATTATATATAAAATGTTACTTAAATAAAGCTCTAAAAGTACCTAAATTATTTTTAAATATTGTTTCAAATATTGCCACGCCAAAGGTCACCTCAAAACATGTGACGTCATATGAAGGTAGAAAACCACAAACTCTTCGAAATAAAACTTGCAAAGAGATTTAAATACGTTTTGTGAAGTTTGCGGAATATATTGTAGTAATGGAACGAAAAAATTAGCATAGATACATTTTATGAAAAGCAAAAACGTTAAATAAACACAAGCTTGACTCACGGCATTTGCCTTCAAATGACGTCATGCGCTGTGATTGTTGTTTCGTTTGAGATGAAGAACAGATTAAAGTGTCAGAACTATTAGATTTTATTTATTGATTTAAAAATATAAATAATCATTATTTCACAAAAATATTGATTGTATGATCTTTCTGGTTCGACGAACATTCGTTCTAACTACATTTTAGATTTTTTCTCGATTACTGTCGGATCCCCTATTATAATAACTAATGTAAAGGTACTCCGCAGCGCTCCGATTCGGTGCGCCAGCACCAAGCAAGGAGTGAACTTTACCTTTTTCGGTAAGCGATAATCCATAGACATCCTCGATACGTCCTCCACACCGCGCATTGAGCGTGCGAAGCACGTGGCCAATCCACTTCAATTCATATCCATTTTTGGCTGATTCTCCAGTACGATGTCTGATGATCCGCTGGTTGAGACTCGTTGGCAACCCTTCTGTAGAAAGAGGTTGCAAAGAGTAACATTGTGGCAGGATGCGAAAGAAACCCATTAACTAATACTGTGACATGATTGGGTATGACGCGTAGGGAACTCACCTTCCAAACGCGGTCGGTACTCTTTTCACCATTGGGTGATGACGGGCTCCATTCCTCTCTGACAAACCTGGGACTTTTGGGTTTGGGTTACAATTATTTGAGTAAATTATAAATTGCTTGCATTATCTAGGTTCATTGTCTTTCTAGATATTACCTTCTGCTGGCATATTATAATTTTATAAAAGAAAGGAAGCTACGGGCATACAAACTTTTAAAAAAATCCTATGAATTAGCTAAGCAGCGCTCGAACGGAGGCTTGATGATTTGGGCTGAACATACCAGAAATGTAAGTTAATTATTTTTTCAAAAATGATCAAATAATGAACATTCATTAATTGACGTAATGACGAATCTGTAGCATGGTATCAAAACAAAATAAAGTGAGTATTAGTGCAGTATCATCATACGAAAATGGTGTAGGTACCTATAGATACTTGTGATATTGAAAATATACAGGTTGTGGCAAAATTTTGCGACCTTCGGGGTATGAATGGAATGTATGGAAAACGTTTATTTTCTCGAAAACTTACGATTTGATTTGATGGGTTACTTCGGGGGAAACATTCGTGGGAAATAGGGTCGATTTGTTTTTTGAGAAATGACATTTATCTTCCTACCTGTACCTTTTTCAAAAATTAAAATATACAGTCTTTAGTGCACCTTTAATGCACCCGATATTTCCTCAGACCAAAACATCCTCATTGCAAAGGAAAAGGTACTACATACCCTGAAGGTCCCAAAATTTTACACACCTGTATAGCATCCCCGAGAGACATTATTTAGCGCCTGGTCTCCGATGCTAAATATCCAAGTTCGGATTCATGTCCCTCCGCACAGAGTCGCGTAAATTTATGAGAAAGTAGGTATGTTGTTGATGACGATAACACTATTCTTGATTCACTAGTCAATCCAATTTGACGTCTGTAATTTTAGCTCAATTGCGTTGACCAATTTCGGCACTTTGGTTCAATGACGTAATAAGGCGAAGCGGGTCAAATGGGTATGATTCAAATCTAGCGAAACAAGATCCCACAAAATTTCATTTAAAGTTAAGAATATTCAAGATACATCGAAGATAAACCAAAAAAATGTCCCAGAACAATCTTAGAACTTAATGGTCAACTTGAGGGAATATTTTGTAATGTGGATGGGTAATGTTTGACAGCCTGTGAATGGAACGCGCGATATAGTTATTTACGCTGGGTTCTCTGCCCCAATCCGCATACTTTTGATGTATCGAGTATGATGAAATTGTACCTGGTAATTTTTGTATGGAGCTGATTATTGAGACAAGCAAGTAGTTAGCCTCATGGTAAGCGCCGCGCCTGCCTGTAACAATTGCAGTACCACCCAGAACTTTTACCATAAAAAGAACTGCGTAACACTGCATTACGCTCATCACCCCGAGACATCAGAAAGTAATGTTATGGCCCAGTATGTTATTCGGCCTGTTTTAATTTCGTACGCCTGTACTGTTTAAGTTGACCACTATAATCTTCCTATCTTCTTTTCCAGCACTGGAAAGGCACACTGAACCCCAAATACATAAACTACTGGGTCGAACACACCGAAATTGACAACTTGCTGGACTACAGAAACTATCAACCGGAGAAGGGGTTGATTATACCATTCACTTTGCCATTGCCTAGAGACATTGAAAGAGTCTGAGACTAAACTAATGCAATACTTAGTTTCATGCTTTCATTACGGCACAGCTTGAAAATAGTCTAACTTCTTCAGACAGTTGTTTTAACTGTCTGAAGAGGTCGTGACGCTTTCGCGCTGTTCACCGCGCTGCTACTCAGGGCTCTCAGGAACCGCCTCACTGTAACACTAGCCTTATCAATACTAAGCAAGGTAAGGCTAAGATAGTTAAAAGTTTGAAGTATTAATTTTCCTACACTGAATAAAGTTTTAAATAAGTAATTTTTTTTTTTTAATAATACTCAATATAAATAGGCAAAATATTTTATTGGTTAATAAATAAAATTTGATACCTGTTCTTAGATTTTTAGACAGTATCTAATGCATTCCACCCATGGCACTATTAACAATTTTTGTCACAGGTGTCACAAAATAAATATAACTATTGGTAATTAGGTATAGATAACCTTAAAATTTTTATGAGTTTCCCAACATAAATATCGATAAGAAATACCTACTGTTAAAAGTATGTACCGCCTAGTAGTACAGAATACTTACTATAATTATGTATATTCTAAGAACAAATTACGCCATAGAGACGACCAAAGTAATAGAGTAAGTAGGTTATATTATAATTGTATGATTTGTCAATACAGTGCCACAAGCAAGATGCAATACATAAATAATTCTTTATTAATAAAACCTAATAATAACAAGCTTTATTAATTCTAGTACAAAATCAAACAATTCATAAAACAGATTAACATCAATTTAAATATAATAAATGTGGAATGAAATCAAAAGGAAATATCACAAATTATAAGTCACTGAAATCAACCACAGGTATTTTTTTTTCAAAGTATTTTCTATATCTGAAAATATTAATTTCTTACAAAGTTCAGTATTGTGATAGTTATAAAAGCTTTCAAGTGTTTTCAGTCTACCTTAGCATATTTTTAATGTGCACTCAGGTCATGTGGTACCTATTTGTGAAATCATTAGAAATATACCGAATATAACGATGTACCCACATAATGCTGTATATGGAATATTGGTGATTATTATTTTGACGAGATTGAGAGCGAGTGTGGCTCAGTGGGTGAACGTGCGACTTTAGATCCGACGCACCTGAGTTCGAATCCCGCTGGCCCCGCACCACTGACTTTCTTAAGTTATGTGCGGATTTTACACTAGCTGTAAAAACGGTGAAGGAAAACATCGTGAGGTAGCGGGTATGTCCAAGAATTTATCACAAAAATTCAAGGACATGTGATATCCACCAACCCGCATTGGGCCAGAGTGGTGCATTATGGCCCATACTCTCTCGATGAGAGAAGGCCCGTGTCCCAGCAGTGGGAACCTGATGGGCTGATGATGATAATGATTATTTTGATTTTATATTTAACCATAGAAGGTTCGTATTCATAGTATATCTATACATCTGTCCTAGAAAGAAAGGAGTGGCACATAAAGAAAGGCTGCTTTATCTAAGACAGATACTTTAAGGATATATCGTCTTACTATGGTTCAACCTAAAATTATGTATCTTAGGTGCATCCTCCATATTTGGCTTCCATTCTGTGCCAAACAGAAAATATAGATAATAAATAAATAAATAAAGGAAAAAAAGAGCAAATGGTCGACCAGGACACCACATTCCCTTTTCGAAGCGCGCTTCAAATGATAATTGAATTGTTTTGCTGATTTGCTGAGTTACAAATTATCATATCAGTGTCTAATAGGTGTGAAGAAAATATTAGACTTAATAGTTATTTGCTGTTACACTATTAGCAAGTTTACTAATGATGTAAATAGGTGTCAAGATTTTGGCATGGAATAACAGACTTCTGTGTTTTGGGTACAAGTTTAGGGTGGTGGTTGAACAAACACACCAACAAGAACTAAACATTTGAAAACAAAAACATTGAAGCTCATTAACATGGTTTTCGTAGGTAATATATAAAAGCTTTTGCTATTAGGAAAATAACTTATAAATTGAAATTATAACTACATGTTTCTACTAATATCTTTAACGGCAGCTTCTTCCAATATCTTTATTTCCAATCAAAAACAATATCATTCATCTTGATCAAGCCTCTTAAAGTAGCTTGGGTGATATCTATTTCAATGGACCAACATTAGAGCCCATTAGATTTTTTGTGAGCATTTGGTCGTATTCGCAAATACACCATATAGAAAAGTGCTCACTATAAAGGCAGTTATACACCTTCTGTATCTGAGAATTTTTCCTAATTAATATACTATGAACAGGAACAGGATATTAAAACTCAAGACTGACCAGGACAGTCAAAATTAAAAGCATTTGAATCAGTAGGAAATGAATATACAATGTAATAAACAGCAAACAACACCACTGACTCTCTTATCATAAAATCTTCCCAACTCAAGGCCTAGTAACTTGACATTTGGCACTCACATCCCTCTTGGATACTACAGGATTTAAAAATTCTCATACAAAAACAGAGCAACCTTGGGTGAAGGTTTTATTTTTTTTGTAAAAAATTGGTTATACCTTAACCTTTTGGTATCTCTGTTTCAAATTTGCATCAACCTTATAACAGTTCCGATTTCAAGTGGTAAAACTCAGTTATTTTTTTTTCTTTTTTGCACTTAATAGGTCTATGTTTGGCCACTATCTTGCCTGATGTGAAGTGATGATGTGGCCTAAGATGGAGCACATAGATCTAGAGAGAGACAGCTGTTGAGCGGCTGCTCAGACCCGTCTCCCGATGGTTCACAGAACATCATCCCGAAACACGACTAGGACTAATTTAGGTAATTTAGAATGATTTTGATTTTACTATTTCATTCTTATTGTGCCTATGATCCTGACTAATTGACTATACTAAAATTAATAGGCTCATACTAAAAAGCTGCTAAATTAGAAAGGGCAAGAGGTAAGTATCATTGTAATTGTATTACAAGCATAATTATCATTAAACCCTTGATTTGGACCAGACACAATTTTTTTGTTGGCCCAGCCCATTTACGAGTTAAGAACTAAAAAATAATTATGTAGCAGACAAGTAGAACAATTTAATTGCCTTTCATTAAAATGATAAGATGAATGTATATTATTCATGTTTTTAGGACCACAAATGCAGAAGGGGTACAGCAGAAAAAGTTAGACATAGCATTTTAATAGTCTGTTCCTTTCATATCATTTTTTTTGGCTAAACTTTCCATTACCCAATATAAAGTTGCTCTGAACCATCCTTATTATCAAAACTACACTTTGACCAATCTACGATAGTAAAAAGTCCTTCAAACACTTTGGCAGCGGCAAAGCTTTCACAGATCCATTGTTAATATATTGGAGAATTGCATCTCTGCATACATTTTGAAGAGTTTTCACTAGAAAGAAAAAGTTTTATACAGAATAAGCCACTTTCAAGTAATAAAACATGTATCATAATAGGTTGGTACTCAAGACACTTACCGCCATATAGTTGGACAATCTTCACTTGCTTTGTGGTTCCATAAACATCAACCACAGCATGTAATGGTCCCCGTGTATAGGGTATGGCTTTAGTGCAAGGACCTTGGTCTTCACCATTAATAATGAAATGCATTTCTGCCAAGTCTGGCTCATCTCTATTGACTTTTGGGCATGGAACAAACATTACACCAATGCGGCTGCCAGCATCCATAGGCAGAATGCCCTGTGGTGTCCCATTCTGTGATAATGTTTGCGGTTTCAGCACCATCTTAGAGAAGTTGCCGCGAGGAGTTCGTACTACATGCCCATCGCCTAGAACGGATACACGCGGCTCGCTTTCACGTCGTCCGCTCGTTACTTGATTCACAAGTTCAACGAGAACGTTATTCTGAGACTTCGAAATAGGGAATATCCAGGACATACCCGTGTTGGCGAGATCCGGAAGCGCATATTGAGGAAGTCCTTTGTCACCGAGAGCGGCGGTTTGAGGATCTAGAAGGGTGAGACCCAATCGCATGTGACCGCTCCATCCCCGTTCCGTCTTCTCAATTTCCACCAAAAATATCTCCCCCGGCTGTAAGGGCTTCTCGCTAAAAGTCAATCCATGAGCAAAACTAGCTTTTCGATAAGCGACCGTATTGTCGTCGAATAGTATGATATTGGTTCCGTGATAATTATGGAATCTGGTAAGCATGATTACAAATTACAAACACATTTGACACAGTTTATTTACACGGAACTGTCTTGTTAAATAACATTAGTTTATGGACAGAAACAAATATTATTATAAATCGGAACAACAAACTCCATTTTTCGCAAACATTTTCAACGGAGCGAAGAAGCACGCAAAAGTAACATTGACATTTGACATTGACAAAAGACTTCTGTCACCTCCTACCTGTCAATGTCACTGGATTTATTACACACTGGAAAATAACCTTTTCTTCGATTTTTTCGAGCGCGGTGGGTGGCGGGACTGATATAATAGTGTCATTCCTCAATGGATCTCAATGAATATAATATAATAATAGTACAGATTATAATCAAAGAATAATAAAGAGCTTTTAGAAATAAATTTGTTGAATGTAGAAAGAGATGTAGGCGAGATAATAGTTATTTTCGTTTTAGTTTTGTCATATTTCCCTCTCGTGGATTTATCATTGGTCATTGACGGAACATCAGTCCCACTATTTCATTCTTCATAATAATATCCTTGTGCATATCTGCACGAAATATCTGCTTATCATATAGGTACAAGTGAACATCATTGTAATATTTGTTGCATAAGACATGTATAATTTATTAAAACTTAGAATATAATTAAGGCTCCTTGTTTATCTAAGTACGTACAATGGAACTGAACGAAATTATAAAAAAAAGATTTCCCGGCAAAATGGTCAGGGTCACGCGGGTTTTTCAGTTTATGTTGAGAAAGTCCTATACCTATAGTAGGACTCAAACAATCAGTTCTTTAGTGTTAACAAAGTGTCTCTCTACTCCCTATCATTTAGTTCAAACCAACAAAGTTACAACCAGTGTCTGCAAAGGGTTGCTTGGAAAAGTACATAATTTTACGTGAGTTGGTTATATTTACGTTTCGTTTATGCATAAAATACATCCCTCCAAAGCCCTGGGGTACGTTCAGTAAGTACGTACTTGGTGTGAAACTCGTCCGTATGAATGTCACGCGATCATCCAATACTTCACAGTATTATCACAGTATTACAATCCATACAGTAGCGCAACGCCATTGATGTCGGGCGATGCCGCCGCACGTGTAGATACTTACACTGTCTCACGCAGATGTGCAAGATTGTCACAAAATAGAAAATTAAATGTGATTAAGTAGTATATAGTAGTGACGCGATGCTGATGTGTGATGTACCTACAAACCTAATATAAATGATTCCGATTGTACATTTTTTCGTAAAACTTGAGGTTTTTCTCTAACTCTATCTCAATTCTTCTATACTATAACTACATACTTAGATATTATTTAGTACAAAATGAATGTACAAAATAAATTATAGTAGGTATACTAGACGATATTAGTCCCAGTTAGTATACTTCAGATTGCTGGTATTATTGCACCTATTATGAAATTATAGGAAAATACCTAGCGTCACGGAAAACCCTATGAAATGTTAAATCCTAGTTGTATTTCGTTGTCAAGTTACATCCGTACACAACAGCTGTGCACCATTATAATTAAAGTATTTAACGATTCTCGTAAAATTCGCTCAAAAATGTTTGCGTCTGCCCTCAATGCCGCGGCTAGCAAAGTGAATTTGTTTGTTGACTTTGTTGGACGCGGCCCGCGCTCGCTAGAGTATATGTTCAATAAAATTATGTTCTTTGGGCCAGCGGGCGTCGCACGCCTCCCCGCGAGATCCCCGTCGTTGCTCTGTATGGATTGTAAATATTGTAATACTGTGGTAATATTATGACACAACACAATGTTAGTGACATGACTTTACACCGAGTGCGTATTTAATGAACGTACCCCTGGAGAAGTGAGAAATGAGAATGACAGAACTTCACTAGAAGTATACGTATAGTATCTCTTACTAGTCTGTGCTAGAAGTCTTCGAAAATCGAAACAAAACGAAATTGTGTCGTGTCGTGTGTGATTAAGATGATTGTGTGAATAATTTTGCTACAAAACCGGCATTGAATTTGCTTTATCACTTAGCAATTTATCTTGGAATAAAAGGTACACCATTAGTGTATAATAATTCTTATTGTGTAAAATATAATTTTGTGTATAAATTATTAATATATTAACAATTAGTTAATTAATTTTTATTATTAATATATTTACATATATATTCTAACATAAATCAGAAGAGATAATGAAATAAAAGTAAATTAACCTGCAAAATATAAAGTTTTTATGTGTGAGAATGATGAGTTGTACATTTTCAAGAGTTAGAGTAGTTTATACAGAGTACAATAAAGTTTATAATGCAGGTGTTCCAATCTATTAAATTTCATTTATGTTTTCTCGTTCTGAGTCTCTTGGCCTACTTGTTTTACCCATTGCTATGTTCTTTTTACGAGAAGTAAGTATCAGCAGTTATCAAACTAAACCCACAGAATAAATAATACTAATATACTAAACCATCCTGCAGCATGATAAAAACACTGAAAAAGAATTTCCACAAATAAGCAGCGATTATCTTTGAGATCATCACATCTCATTATTCTATCTGAAATAAATGACAGACCTCTCAAAATTTATCTCAGTATCAATGACAATGTCAGCACCAATCAAAATAAAAACCCCAGTGATGTCTGTCAGAGATAAAATTAAAAATGTAACTGCCTTTAAACTGCCCAATGAGGATGTAAATTGTACTGCCTGTGGTTCTGCTATTGCCCAATATCAAGTTACGGCAATCTGGTTTACACATTCTAATTTATGAGGCCATTGGTGTAGATTTTTCAATCATATAGCTATTGTCCTATAGTCATGGTTATTACTAAGATAATTGTGTTTTTTTTATGTTTTGTTTCAAGTCAAGTGAGAAGCATGGGTGCTCTAAGTTCGCTCGATCCGTCTTCCTTCACGAAGCCTGGTGAGTTATCAATACTGCACTGTCCTTTTTGGTATGGCCTTTACTGACATCGAACGACGTTTAACCAAGTTCATATAATGTGGCTTCTCATGCGGCTTCTTAGGATACTTGTGCTTTTGGCTGTGATTAAAGAAGAAAGAATGGTGCGACTATCACGAACATCAATTAAAGAATTGCATGGTAAATATTTTGTTTGCCTGGGAAAATAATACTCTATGACTTAATAAAGTCATACGATATTACTTTTCTGATTATATCATAGCATTGTGCTATAACAATTTTAAAATTCCTTGAGAGTAGATAGATTGTTTTATTGTTTGTAACTAAGAATATTAAAAACAAGCTGCCCGTCTATGGAATGCTCTTCCAATTGACATCAGATGTGCCAAGTCCTTGAGTATTTTTAAATATATGGTAAAAGTTCACTATTTATCCTACCCGCTGCTGCTTATTAAAATAAATACATTTTAGTAAGTTGGTAAGGTGCTGCTACTTATTATCTTTATGTGATTATGTAAATGTATATGGTATGTATTAGTATATTGATGTATATTAGTTTATATATGTATTAGTATGTATGTATTGGAATGTATGTTTAAGTATGCAGGTATTTATTATTAGATTTTAATTGCACACCGCCGGCTACTCCTTCTTTCGATACTGTTCACCCAAAGGTTGTCTGGAAGAGATCGCTTTAAGAGATAAGACCGCCCATTGTACTACCATTGCACAGTATGAAAAATGATCTCAAAAATGGTCTTCCACTTTTTATATCTCTATTTTATAAAAAAAATGTAAAAAATGTAAATTTAAACCATACATTTTGAATATTTAATTAAACCTCAATAAAAATTAAAAAAATATCTCTGGATGTAAGTACTTTTGATTTTGATTGACCTAGAACGAGCCCAAAGGGCAGTTCTTAAAGTAATGTTAGGCAAACCTCGTCGTTACTCTACGGACAAGCTATATGAAGAAGCATCGGTTTTAAGAGTACGTCAGCTCTTCGTCATGCGGGCAATAGGAAAGGTACACTCTCGTGCCACTCATTGCCAACCCACCAAAAGGAGACGTCCATTACGACAACCGCTACCACGAGTGAATACCACCTTCGCCAGCCGCCTTCCTAAATTCGTTCACATTCACACATACAACTCAGTGTGTAGAGCGATCGATGTTAAAAACATGAAATTCGCTCAAGTGATGAACAAAATAAAAAAATGGTTGATATCCCTCTCCCACGAGCAAACAGAAAGACTTGTTAAAACATGACGATTTTTAGATCTCCAACAAAAGAACGTACGTCGCTTGCAAAGATCCTCCATCTCTTTCACACACACTCGTTCACCACTCATGAACACAAAAATAATCCCTCTCACAACCACAGATAAGGAACACACACAACCGCACACACACACACACACACACACACACACACACACACACACACACACACACACCCACACCTCACTCATCGTCCCTCACACTCGCAGGCAAATAACCGCAAAGTAATAGTTAGTATACTTTGGTAATAATGTCCGTTTAATTCTATTTTTTTTTTTTTTTTTTAAATTATTACTATCCATAGGGTATATATTGCAAATTTTAATGATTATGTTTACGTTTTAGATCGATTATGCATGGATTGTAATGTTGTATTATTTGATTATGTAATTTAGTATTAATTTTATTTAAATGTCTGAATGCAATGAAATGATTAGCTTGTTATGCATGAATTTTAAATATTGGTTGTATTGATTTATTATTTAATTGTTTGTTATTCTCATAATCCATAATTTTGTGATATCCTAGTAACAATAAAGAATATGTATAGTCACTTCGAGCAGACGCAACTTTATTGTAAACAGAAGGTCTATGGGTCACCAAGATACAGGCTCTGCCTAGTTTGGGACCCGCTGGAAATATTTCGATGTACCTACTGTTATATGATCACCTTATATGTACCTACGATGTATTCTTGAATTGTGTACTTATATATTTGGAAATAAAAAATGATTCTGATTCTGATTCTGATGTTCGGGAGTTCTACTCGTGCATTTATAACCATTTACTCTGTCAAATAGAGATATAAAAAGTGGAAGACTGTTCTTGAGGTAATTTTTCATAGTGTGCATTGTAAGGAATTTTATGCTAAATAAAGAGTTTTGTAATTGTAATTAAATAATTATAATCCTATCATTATTGGTTACAGAGCTAGCAATAATCAAACATATATCATTATCATTGAATGTGGACTTCGAAAAGAAGGTCTTAAGTGGTGCAGCAACGCTCAATGTGGATATTTTGGATGACGTCAGTGAAGTGGTATGTATTTTATTCACATTTAAGGGTAATATTCATAGATACATAATATCAAATCAAATATGGTACATGGTCCTTTAATACTGAATGCCATGCAGCAGACTATAGAAACAATTGGGATCATTGGTGACCTGGGCGTGGCCTTCAAAGGATTAAGCAAAAATTTGATCAGATTTTTAGTGATTTACTTGAAGATGAAGACATGTGCCCAAAAGAATCACTTTTTGAGCGGACCTTTTCCACCACTAAGCTCACCATTAAATATTTTTGTACAAGTTATATATTATTTGTACCTTCAGGAAAGTCTTAATAAACAGATTGAATTTTCTTTAATAATAATAACTGTGAAATTGAAAATGATGCAAAACTTTACACACACATTGTTTATGTTAAGATAATAAATTGTTATGAAAAGACAAGCTATGTATTATGTTACATACATAATCTAGAGTTACCGCTTCGACTAGGTTTTTCCCTAGATTTAATTACAAATAACTCATCATTTTCATAAGTATAAATCAGTCTGATACTTTTAAGAACATCTAAGTCCTACATGATCCTAGAATGACTTGGTTAACCTTGAATTTATGTCATCTAAGATATCGGTCTCTTTAGTTTCAGCAATATTCTAGTATTGATGAATTATTTCAGGTTTTAGACTCAAGCAATCTAACCATTGAATCAATAGAGTCCGATGATGGAAAGCAGTTGAACTACAGCCTCGGTGAGGAGGTGCCTAACTACGGGTCTAAGTTGACAATAACATTGCCTAAGGAGGCTCATAGTGGGGAAAAGTAAGTTATCATTTACAATAATTAAAATAAACCTATAAAGTTGCACATGCAACACTATATACAGCTGCTATTGCAATAGCGTACGTGATTTAGCAGTATCAATTTTGAGACTTTTAACCATTGAATAGCAGAAGAACTAATCTTCGTGATAATCCACTTTTCACCAAGCGTAACAGCAGGCTAGAATGGACCGGAGAGAAAAAGTTTTGTCCCCTGTTATAACTACCTTTGAAGATAAAATTATCTTCTCCACCTTATATAGCACGGAAACAGGGGAAAAGATAAATTTATCCCCTTTTGACATTTGTGGTGGAAATATGTCTCCGCCTCAGAGCATGGAGTCATTATTACGTGGATAAAATACTCCCTGTTTGAGATAAGATAGGGAGAGGCTATCCTCGATCCTTCAAGGTGGGTTTAATTTGTATTTCAATCAAAAAATATATCTCGAGCATTTTATAACTATGTTTTTACGCGAGCAATGCAAATCATGGAGCGAAAACTGCACTGGAGATTTGTTAGAGATGGCAGTAACCCTTTTGAGATGCTGGACAACAAACTCCGGCAACTTTTTCAGATCAACAAATAGTTTAATTTAATTACATATTTACTAAATTGTTATTACTACTTTTGATATTAAATGCATTAGCGCATTCTAGGCGAAAATCTCAAGATTTTAAATAATCTTAATCATTTTTAATAATCGGAACGGTTATCTGAAGACACAGGTTCGATCCGTCTGAACAATATAATTTTTCTTCATAATTATTTTAAATCTTATTAATATTGTATTATTTATTTATTTTAAACACTTAATAATGTATAAGTATTATACTAGTTTCTTAAAAATACGCAAGGTATAAAGGAAATATTTCAATTTTTGAGGTTACAGCATTACTAAAGTAAAATGACAATTTCATGTAACAAAACTCACATCATCTAACGTCATTTTAAATTAGACGCATATTAACACTATTTTAAAACCATAGACGAAAAGTCAATTGAATGAATGACAATTCAAAATTGATTGAACATAATGTTATTTTTATAAAATTTTCTCAGTATGGCAACAATGACGGAGAGAAAGGCTTTCTCCACCGTGGATACTGTATCCACAGGCTAGGCCGTTCTCGGAGGGTAGACAAAATTGACAAAGGGGAAAAGATTTTTATCCTCTCCCTGGGGAAAATTGTCTCCAGTCCATGCTAAGCCAGCTGGTGTCAAAGTCTAAGCTAGCGTAATCAGATAACCCTCTGTTTTTTTCCTGACAAAGATCCCAGTCACAAGAGACATCCAATGAAGTGTGCCAGCAATGTGTCAGTCCTCTCGCTAACAAAAATGACCTGTGCTTGACATTCACTGGATTTATGTATGAACCAGTTAAAGCTGGATTCTCGAAGGATACAGTAATAGATGTCGGGACCGAAACAAGGGATAGTACATGCAATTGTTGCGTTTGTGTTATAAAGAATAGAGCTGAGAATCGGTTAGCAATTTCGACTTTCTTAGAAGAAATAATTTTTTTTTATATGATGATTCTATAGTATATCATAATTATATTGCCTCCCGCTGTCCTTTGAGAGTTCATATTCCAATAGTTATCTCCATTGATTCTCTCTTTATTCATGTCACATCCTCCAAAGTACACAGGGCCAAGACCACAGATTATATAAATAATAGTAACTACGTAAGCGTAAGTATGACCCTGAAAAATAAACTACACTCGAGAGCAATGAATCCGGGTCACTTAAAGAATCCTAAAAATCTCGGAAACTAAAAATGCTAGGTTAATGCAATAAATTGTATTTAATAGACAATGTAATACTCCTTAAATGAAGGTATTAAAACTTCTTAGTTATTGTAAAGTTATATCATAAAAAAATCAAATTTGAAAAAGGGCCACTTTCGAAGATGGAACTACGAAATTACAGCATTTGGTTTTGCTTTTGTTTGTAATCTGTCATTTATGTGGGTACATAAACCATGTTGATAGTGCTCTATATTCATTATTCAAGCTGAAATTATGTCGCTTACGCCTGAAGAATGCACCAGAATACTTACAATGCTGGAAACCGGCCGGAGTCAGCGCGATACAGCCAGGACTGTCGGTGTGTCGCTGTCAACAGTACAAAGAGTTCTCCGACGTTACGAAGAAACTGGTTCTAACCTACGCAGACCAGGAACGGGCAGAACCAGGTGTACCACAGCACGAGAAGACCGATACTTGGTGAACACCATGCTTCGAAATCGCTTTCTCACAGGAACTGAACTCACCAATCAGTTTCGACGCCTCGGAGGAAGTAACCCAAGTGCATGGACAGTAAGACGTCGGCTTGCTGAATCTAACTTAAAACCCCTTAGACCTGCAAACGGCCCTAAACTGGAGCGTGGGCATCGTATTTCGAGACTAAGATATGCCCAGAGCCACGTAAATTGGAGTATTGAAGATTGGTCAAAAGTTATGTTCTCCGACGAATCAAAATTTATGCTCTACAAGCACGATGGAAGACACAGAGTGTATCGAAGACCAGGGGAAAGATTCAAGCAAGCATGCATCGAAGAAAAAGTAGCCTACGGTGGTGGGTCTGTACTTGTGTGGGCCGGAATTTCTTCTGAAAGTCGCACAGAGCTGGTGATCATAGAAAACGGCTCTTTAACTAGCGTAAGATATGTGGAAGAAATCCTCAATGATCACGTTGGTCCATTTATGGTCAATTTAGGTGAGGATGCTATATTTATGCATGACAATGCCCGACCTCATACAGGTAGGATTGTGAATGACTACCTTCAAGAGATGAACATTACTCGTATGGAGTGGCCAGCGCGCAGCCCGGATATCAACCCGATCGAGCATGCTTGGGACGAGCTAGGCAGATGCGTAAAACAACGAAACCCTCCCCCAATCACGCTTCGTGAGCTCAAAATTGCTCTCACAGAGGAATGGGAGAATATTCCCCAAAATCGTATAAGGAACTTGGTGTACAGCATGCCAAACCGCGTAAACGCAGTAATGGAAGCACGAGGAGGCAATACGAAGTATTAAAATTCAAGAAAATCGTAATAAAGTTCAAAAATTTCATGTTTCCTATTTTTGTTTTAAGGAGAGATCAGCAGTTTTTTTCTTTATGTAATTTTGTGTTAATAAAATGTATGGTGACTCATACTTTTTTTACTTTCATTTAAGGAGTATTACATTGTCTATTAAATACAATTTATTGCATTAACCTATCATTTTTAGTTTCCGAGATTTTTAACATTCTTTAAGTGACCCGGATTCATTGCTCTCGAGTGTATACCGTCACGTATCCGTTTTTTCACAGTACCTTATCTTTCACACTACAGGGTGCAGTGGTTGGGCAGTTCAACTGGTATCTCTACCGCGGAGATTGCGGGTTCGAGACAAATTTTTGTGTATAGAAAATAAGCGCAAGCATTTGTTTCGTGTCGGAGAGTTTGGGTCTTAGTAGTTCTCGGTTCCCTAGAAATACAGGGAATCCTTGTTAAGGGCCAAGATCTAGTACCTATGTGATTAAGATCTTGTAGTTCTTGGTTCCCTATAGATACAGGGAATCCTTTTTAGGGGCCATGATCTAGTATGTGATCAAGATCTTAATAGTTCTCGGTTCCCTAGATACAGGGAATCCTTTTTAAGGGCCAAGATCTAGTATGTGATCTAGATCTTAGTAGTTCTCGGTTCTCTAGATACAGGGAATCCTTTTTAGGGGCCAAGATCTAGTATGTGATCAAGATCTTAGTAGCTCTCGGTTCCCTAGAAATACAGGGAATCCTTGATAAAGGCCAAGATCTAGTATGTGATCAAGATCTTATAGTTCTCGGTTCCTTAGATACAGGGAATCATTGTTAAGGGCAAAGATCTAGTATGTGATCAAGATCTTAGTAGTTCTCGGTTCCCTAGATACAGGGAATCCTTGTTAAGGGCCAAGATCTACTTTACTGCACCGCTTTTTTCTTGCACGTCCTGGATGACTGGTAGAAAATGCTATCTAGCATTAAGTCCTCCATTTACAAACTGTTTTGTGCTAAAGTATAAATAAGATCTAGTATGTGATCAAGATCTTAATAGTTCTCGGTTCCCTATAGATACAGGGAATCCTTGTGAAGGGCCAAGATGTGATCGTTGGGCGTTATTATTTTTTTCACACGTAACGATTGCACTAATCATGTGACACCTAACATGTTAAAGTAGATTCTCAATAGAATAGATTCACCATAGCGTAGCTAAAACGCATTAAAACATTGTTATCATTTAATTTAAATCTAAGAAAGTAATTCAGAAAACAACAATTGGCTGATATACCAGTAGTTTTACGTGGCGTAAAATAGCAAACATACAGTCTGTATGCCATTTCTGATTGAAGAGTCTTTGATATTTTCCTAACATTGTTTTTTTATGTGAGTGACGAGACGAGCATGTCGTTTGCCTGATGGTAAGCAGTTAGGCCCATAACGGTTGCAGCACCACCCAGAATATTGTTATACAAAATCGTACGCGGCATTGGACTGCGCTCGTCACCCTGAGACAGAGGCTCTAAAGTCTTCCAATGCCCAGTAACTTCGCAGGCCCTTCAAACTGGAACACAATAATGCTTGCGCTCTACTGCTTGGCGGCAGAATAACTTTCAAAGCAATGGCACGGTCAGAAGGCCTCTCGTTAACGAGAGACCTACCTAGTAAACCACACTACTATTATAAATGTATATTATGAAAATTTGTATGTAAGTGTGAGTGTTAGTGTGTCTGTTACCTTGTCATGTTCCTTTTCATGTATGGCTCAACGGATTTAAGTTTAAATTCGGAATGGAGACGACTTATGCCCTGGATTAACTCACAGGCTACTGTTTTAAGATTTTAAATGATTAGGAATAAGAAAAATGATATTGCTGGGGCAGGGATCGACCCTGCGTCTTCGGAATACCGTCCCGACGCCTTAAACACTGGGCCACCGAGCCAACTGCTCGAGCAACCAAATTTCTTCTATCCTTCTTATATCGCCTTACGGGGACGATTCTACTATTTATCCCGGGTAACTGCGGGTGGAACCGCGGGGCACAGCTAGTTAAGTTAACTTCCCAATAAATTGTGATAAGTAAATTAATTTAAATTGACGACAAGGAATGTCTTCTTTCAGAGTAAAGTTAAAGATAAAGTACAGTACTGCGCCCACAGCGTCCGCTCTGCAATGGCTGGAACCCAATCAGACTTCAGGGAAAAAACACCCGTATCTCTTCAGCCAGTGTCAGGTAAGTAAATACCAAAGAGATCAGAAGAAGTAAAGGAGTGATAACATGCGTCTATACATTTGTGTGTTATACAAATGTGATGCAATTCGACACTGAAGTACCAAAATACTGTCTGTCTCTTTTGCACATTGGTAAAAAGTATTATATTCATGAAAGAAGGTAGCAAAAGTTACTTGGTATATTGGTCTCTTTTGTGACGACGTTACGTAGCTCCGCCTTTCGGCCGAGTGGCCATTTTGAGTCACGGTGACGGAACCGATTTCACCGATTGAACCGGTTCAACTTTCGGCTCGTAGTATTCTATGGCGATTATTTAAATAATTTGTGAATATTTAATGTTTATAATATAAACACCACAATACATATTATGTATTGTGGTTAAAGTTCAACAATGAATGAAGTGTGTAAGATTTCATCAGTTGATATTGCAAGTAGGTACTGAAAGGTAGGTACGCCGAAGGTGGCCGGATGTTACTCCATTTTGCATTATCATCATCAGCCCATCACGTTCCCACTGCTGGGACACGGGTCTTCTCATAGAGAGAGCCCAGTGCGGGTTGGTGGATGTCACATGTCCTTGAATTTTTGTGAAATATTCTTGGACATGCCGGTTTCCTCACGATGTTTTCCTTCACCGTTTTTGGAGCGAGTGTTAAATCCGCACATAACTTAAGAAAGTTAGTGAGGGCCAGGGGGATTCGAACTCGGGTGCGTCGAATCGAAAGTCGCACGAGCTCCCACTGAGCCACACTCGCTCTGCTTTTGCATTATGTTGTGGGATTATTCAACACGTTCTTTTTTCATATGTTAGATGTGCTCTATAATTCTTATGGTCAATAATAAATAGTTACTGCGAGTTTCAGAATGCCTGTGGGCTCAACACGAACCATTTGCGTAAACGGAATCGTACACGATGGATGTTTGTTACTCAATCACATAAAAACTACCGAACAGATTTAGATTAAATAAATAACGCCCAACGATCATATAAAGATCCTGGTCCCTAACTAGGATTCCCAGTATCTAGGGAACCAGGAACTATGGGACCATGGTCCCGCAACACCCAGACACGAAACAAATGCTTGCGCTTTTTTTCTGTTCACAAACATTTGTCCCGTCGCGGGAATCGAACCCGCAACCTCAGTGGTGTGTGAGATTTGAGCCAACCTGCCCAACCACTACACCACAGAGGCTGATAAAATTTGATTAAATTTGGTATGAGGTTCTGGAAAAGGATATGAATACTTTTATTACGGAAAACAGTAGTTAGCAACTCGTTTTATAAATTCGAATGTAACTCTCTATTTTTACGTTTTCACGACTAAGCTTCTGAACATATTCTGGTGACATTTGGCACAGAGTATCCCGGAAAAGACAGAATGAGCACATACACTCAGTAAATACAAATGTATAATTTAGTTTGCCGTCATAGTGACAAGATTTTATATTTTGACTGAATATAGAATTGAATAAAGAACTTTTGATTGATTGATTGATTGAAAGGACACAGAATAGTTATTATACCAATTTAACAAGTGGTTCCCGAGGGATAGCGAAGTAACGATATTACCTAATCCCTCGCGCACGAAGTCGCGGACAGCAGCTAGTGATGTGTATCTTTAATATAGTATGTCTTCCTCCTCGTAGCCCATTCACGCCCGGTCCATCCTCCCGTGCCAAGACACGCCGTCCGTTAAGTTCACATACGACGCGGAAGTCACCGCGCCTGAGGAGTTCACGGTTCTCATGAGCGCACTCCGAGGCGAGTCGAGGGGAAACAAGACCACGTTCAATCAGCCGATGCCGCTGCCGTCCTATTTAGTCGCCATTGCGGTTGGAGTGCTCGAGTTTAGAGAACTTGGACCTAGGTAAGCGTAACATTTTCATAATAACGAGGGGTACTTTAAAGGAAGGGTGAAAGGGTCCTTAAAGGTAGTCAACGCACCAGTATTGCCCCGAGTGTTGCAGGTGTCCATAGGCGACGGTAACCGCTTACCATCCAGGTGGGTGCCGTCTTCTTGTTTGTCTATGTATATGTCATAAAAATAATAATAATAATAATAATAGGGTATTTACTGTGCCTAGTTTATTTACCCCCGACGCAAAACGGAGGGGTGGTATATCTTTGACCACTATGTGTGTCTGTGGCACCGTAGCTCTTAAACGGGTGAACCGATTTGGATGCGGTTTTTTTTATTTGAAAGCAGGTTTTCTAGCAGTGGTTCTTAGAATGTTTTATCAAAATCGGTTGAGCCGTTTTTTGCTTTTTATAGGTTTTTTGTGTCGGGGGCTTTTTAAATTTTAGTTTACTGAAATTCGCTTGTATTGTTTTAAAAGTCAGGAAAACGACTTGCCTGTCTCAATACACGGTTACAAAAAAATGTTTAGGTCAAAAATATGGTCAGAAAAGGAAGAGATCGATCGCTCGGCGTGGGAGTTCGCCGAGACTGAGAAGTACCTACAAGCGGCCGAGAAACTGTGCGGACGTTACGAGTGGACGCAGTACGATCTGCTGGTGCTACCGCCTTCCTTCCCCTACGGAGGGATGGAGAATCCGTGCTTGACGTTTGTCACGCCTACTCTGTTGGTAAGGAATTTTGAACTACTACCACGGTCCTAATATAAAAATATGCATGTATTTTTTTATTGTAGGAAACGATTCTGTCTTGAAAAAAAATGTTTAAAAATTTTACGGCATCATCAATGAAAGTTTGAATCAATTTAAATCAACATAAACGCGCCATTTGCGTGTGACGTCAAAACGTGGGGACCTAGGATCTCATCATTGGTCCAACTATGCTACATGTGGGTGTGCTACGGTTTTTTTTATCTGAAAGCGGGTTTTCTAGTGGTGGTTCTTAGACATGTTTTATCAAAATCGGTTCTCCATTTTTTACTTTTTATAGGTATTTTTGAATCGGGAGGTTTTTAATTTTAGTTGACAGAAATTAGCTTGCTTTAGTTTGAATAGTTCGGAGTGCTGAGCGCTAGATTGTGCCTTATCGATGGGTGCGAGAGTAGCTATTTATATCGACCCCTCAGGGACTCTATGAATACCCCATTTTAAGGACTCAATGTTGTTGGCCAAAGGAACCTATAACTTAATTAAATGGATCTCTCCAAAGACCGACGTACATCCATAATTACAAACTCGTGGTAGGTCTCTCGTATGCAGGAGGCCGTCTCGGTAGGTACCACCGCTTTGCCAGTTATTCTGCCGCCAAGCTGTAATGCGCAAGCATTACTTTGTTCCGGGTTGAAGGACATTGTAGCCAGCGAAATTACTGGGCATATGAGACCTAATATCTGATGTCTCGGGGTGATGAGCGCAATGCAGTGCTACGCAGTGCTTTTATGGTATTAAAAGTTCTGGGTGGCAGTGCGATTGCTATGAGCACGCGTGGCGCTTACCATCAGGCGAACGACTTGCTCGTCTCATTACTCAGTTCCATAAAACCTGAGTGGAGTGTGGTGTAGTGGTTGGGCAGGTTGGCTCAATCTCATACACCATTGAGGTTGCGGGTTCGATTCCCGCGACAGGACAAATGTTTGTGACAGAAAAAAAAGCGCAATCATTTGTTTCGTGTCTGGGTGTTGTGGGACCATGGTCCTCATAGTTCTTGGCTCCCTAGAAACAGGACTACTAGTTAGAGGCCAGCAATCTATGTTTGTGATTGTTGTGCGTATTTATTATTTATTTATTATAAAAAAAACTTCCTAGGGCGTCCACTTAAAAGTTTCTTATTTACCTCACAGGCGGGCGACAGGTCTCAAGCCGACGTGATCGTTCACGAAATAATGCACAGCTGGACCGGAAACCTCGTTACCAACCGGAACTTCGAGCATTTCTGGCTCAACGAGGGTTTCACCGTCTACCTGGAGAGGAAAGTCGGGGCCTCGCTGATAGCTGATCCCGATGAAGCCAAGAGGAGCAGAGACTTCCACAGCATTCTGGGGTTGCAGGAGCTCACTGAGACTGTAAGTTATACCTATAACTTAATTTTAAGTGGTTCTCTCCAAATTGGAAATTCGTAATTTTTGCCTTTTGAATATTATATCCCAACCCCTGGATAGATTAATACTACCTTTAAATTCCATTAAGGTGCGATCAACTGTTCGTAAGTTATGGTCGGACAAACATTTAAACATAGATTTATCCCAGTAGAAGAGACCTCGCTTCGCTCGATTGATAATATTATTATGTTAGGGCAGTCGGTAGGATAGCGAGGCAAAAGCTATTAGCGAGGTACTCTGTGGAGTTCCACAAAGTATTTGCATCATATTTGATCGATGATGCAAATAATATAAACAAATCATTGGAGCGGTCGGTAGGATAACATAGGATACGAAATGTGGGTGTGGCAATGGAAGTAAGTAAAATTATTTCTTAAGCTATTGTTGTAATACAACATCATGGAGTACTACTGACTGTTGCAGCTGAGGGGAGCATGATCTGGTAGTATCTCAAAGGTATTAAGATGAAACTTGTTTTGGTCGAAATGCATCCCGCCTCTGTTTGCTGGTTGGTGGTTGTAATTTTAACGTAAACCGAATCATGACATCCAACTTTTTTTTACACCGTTGAACATTTTGACACTAGGAAAATTTATAGGATTCACTCTTGCGGATTCTATCCACACTCCGTTAATACATTTTTATATTATAAATGCGAAAGTCACTGAGATAGTCTCTAGCCCGGAGAAGGGCATTTGATAATTTTCATCAGAATTTAACACGTCGTTCCTAAGGTATGATATTACCAAATCACGCACATCTTATTACTCAGTTCCATAAAAACAAAAATGTACCAATTCAATTCAAAAGTTCTTTATTTCAATTTTGTCGTCACAGACCCACTTATGAACTTACCATAAAATAACCTTCAAACCACAAATTTCCAGGTAGTCGACACCTTAGGCGCCACAAACGCTCTAACGCGGCTGGTTCCGGATTTAAAGGGCGTTCACCCTGACGACGCCTTCTCCCGGGTGCCTTACGAAAAGGGATCTCTCTTCCTTCGCTACTTGGAAGATTTACTCGGAGGGCCCGGTAAGAGAAAACTGCCTATTTATAGTTGTACTGTTTTTAGGTTAGAGACGAGTTAGGCGAGAACAATCCACTGACTGCATTGGTGGTCGATTTGAAAGAGCACCATCCAGATGATGCATTTTCGTCCGTGCCTTACGAGAAGGGATCACTGTTTTTGAGATATTTGGAAGATTTGCTCGGTGGGCCTGGTGAGTTGTTCTTTCGTTTCTCCCTTCCTTAATCCTTATCTATTATGTTAATTTCTTTCTTAATTTTTCTTTTTATTAGGAACTTCATGCTAGCCCTATCATTCTCTAAACCCAGTCTATAACTTATCAATATTTTGCTAATTTCTTCTATTGTTCCGCCTTGGTCTTCATAGTTATTGATTCCGTAATGGGAATTCTGGTTAGGATTGTGTCTGTAATTTAATTTAATTGACGTTGTTTCGTTATAATAAATTAGATTATTGTTTGTTCCTGTTCCTGTTGTTTAGTTTCTTTTTTTATTCTTTTTTCGGAGAGATATTTAAATAGTATGTATTAGCTATAGATAAAGCCCAAGTGGTCAGTATGGACTTAATGGTGAGTCTCTAATTAAGTTTCTCCCTGCATAGTTTGGAAGCTGACGTTCACATTCACACACATCCTTACACACGGTTAATGTTGGATTAATAAGCATTCACAGCATACATTTATATTAGCATTCATCCGATTCGATTAATGCTAAAATTTATCGCTTAGCACACCACTTCGCGAGCGAGCTTGAGCGAGTGTGGCTTAGTGGGAGCACGTGCGACTTTCGATCCGACGCACCCGAGTTCGAATCCCGCTGGCCTCGCACCGCTGACTTTCTTAAGTTATGTGCGGATTTAACACTCGCTTTAAAAACGATGAAGGAAAACATCGTGAGGAAACCGGCATGTCCAAGAATTTATCACAAAAATTCAAGGACATGTGACATTCACCAACCCGCATTGGGCCAGCGTGGTGGATTATGGCCCATACTCTCTCTACGAGGGAAGGCCCGAGTCCCAGCAGTGGGGACGTGATGGGCTGATGATGATGACACCACTTCGCATTGTTGGGCATGCCGCGAACAGAAAAGCGAACTTGCAGGGATAAGTACTGCGGCGGCGCGGCGGTCTGCTAATGCTATTTGCTGCTTTTATATGATGTTACTCATCGAGCCCTGTCATTTGGAGACCAACACAAAAGATTTATGACCAATAGTTTATTTCTATATTTTAATAATTTCATAATACACGTTATGTAATAATGAAATTTCGCACGAAATTGTGAATTCACAACAGCGAAATTTCATATTAGCTATTAGCATCGCAATAGCACATATTTTGCTAACAAACAATATTTCGCATGCTAATGAATTTAATGAAAAATAGCTATAATTTCCATTACTATACACAGTACACACACTTTCGCATTTATAATATAGACCAACGGGTTAGCAGGATAGGAAGAAGCTTAGGTATTTTTTATAGAGCTGAGTGGTGACGAGCAAGTCGTTCGCCTGATGGTAAGTGCTACGCCTGCCCATAACAAATGCAGTGCCACCCAGAACTTAAGCACTGCATTGCGCTCATCACCGTCTCATATGCCCAGTAATTTCGCTGGCTACAATGCCCTTCAAACCGGAACACAGAAATGCTTGCGCACTACTACTTGGCGGCGGAATAACTGGCAAATCTGTGGTACTTATCCAGACGGTCTCCCGCATACGAGAGACCTACCACAAGTAGATAGGTAACAAATAGTAATGGAATCATGTGTCTCCTATTACAGAGGTTTTCGACGAGTTCCTCCGCTCGTACCTATCGACCTTCAGCAAGAAGTCCCTCGACACGGACGAGTTCAAAGCGTTCCTATTCAAGTACTTCAAGGACAATGACAAGCTGCAGGCGGTGGATTGGGACGCCTGGCTGTATACAGCTGGCATGCCGCCGGTTATTCCTAAGTGAGTTTTTAACCGACTTCAGAAAAGGAGGAGGTTCTCTGTTCGATTGTATTTTTTTTTTTATGTTTGTTACCTCAGAACTCCGTCATTTATGAACCGATTTGAAAAATTCCTTTTGCGTCGGGTTCAGTATAGCTACGAAGTGGTCCCATATAAATTTCATCGATATGTGACCTTGGACTTCGAAGATACATTGAAGTCGGTTTAGTTTTTTTCTAAAAATTAATTATAGTTGTTACTAGTTGTCCCGCGGTTTTCCGGGATAAAAAGTATCCTTTGTCCTTTTCCAGAACGTAAAGAATTTTAAAATTCATTGCACATATTGGTTTTTTTTTAAATTCAAAAATGCAGTTTTATTAGTTTTGAAATCCTCAAGATAATTTTCTGAGAACAAATTATTTTATTTCAAACGGTCATGGTAGATGTCATATCCCTGTTTAAAACCTCACCCTGTGTACCAAATATCTATAAACAATCTAATAGTAGAGCGAGTGTGGCTTTCGATCCGACGCACCTGGGTTCGAATCCCGACTCGGTCCTGCACCAATGACTTATAGTTAAGTGCAGATTTTGCACGCTCACTCTAAAACGGTGAAGGAAAACATCCCACCACCCACCGAACAAAACCATGCCGTCAAGCGACCTAGTCGTGTTTCGGGATGATGTTCGGTGAACCATCGGGGAGACGGGTCTGAGCAGCCGCTCAACTGCCGTCTCTCTCTTGATCTATGTGCTCCATCTTAGGCCACATCATCGCTTCACATCAGGCGAGATAGTCAAACATAGATCTATAAAGCGTAAAAAAAACCATAAACATTAGTACATATTTATGCTACGATATACAGGTAACATCGAAAAGGGTCAGTAAAGTAGGGTCTCCGTAACTCAGTATTTTCTTTTAATTTTAGAGACGAGGTTTCATAGCAATAATCACTCCTGACAACCTACACAAACCCTTTTCAATATGATGAATATTATGAGTTCTGTTTTTTAATCGAATGCAGTTTTTCTTATCTCTAAAATCGACGACATGGTTCCTAAGAACATTTTTCTATGTCTTATAGTTTCGGAGGCCTCTATACTGACCTTCTCGATGTTACACCATGTTTAAACAGAATCATGCAGACATAATTAAGTTTTTTTTTTTGTTCCAAAACATATTTGCGGTACACTAAGATAACAGTTCCTATAACCACAGAATACTAAGGGACAGAAGCATCACTCCGCAAAGAAATTTAAACAAATAGCAACTCTTGTTATCACGCAATAAAATTCAATTCAGCTCGCGTAGCGCTGCATACCTACCAGTCATATTAACCTACACGGCGCCTCTCTTTCTATCGCGCTGCTCTTATCTCTTCTGACGCGGCACGTGTGACGACGCGCGACCCGCCGTCGGTGTCCGGCTATGTACTTGTAGCTTCGTACCTACAGTGCGGAGTGCGCTAGGCCTGGTATAACTTATACCAAAGAATAAAATAGCATAATGTACCCTTAGGAATTCCGTCCCCCGCACTAGAGGTCTCTGTTGAGCCTGTACAGAGGGGTTACAGTGGATCACTCCGGCTACTCCTATCTCAATAGGGGATCGGACAACTTTTCAGAAAGTGTTTTAAATTAACTACAATGAATATATATAGCCATGAAAAATACTATTTAATTTAAATAACGCTCTAAAAGTACCTAAAACTATGTTTAAATATTATGTTTCAAATATTGCCGCCCAAAAGGTCGCCTCAAAACTTGTGACGTCATATGTAGGTAGAAAACGACAAACTCTTCGAAATAACTTGCAAAGAGATTCTAATACGTTTTGTGAAGTTTGGGGACCATATTGTAGTAATGGAACGACAAAATTAGCTAAAATACATTTTATGAAAAGCAAAAACGTTAAATAAACACAAGCTTGACTCACGGCATTTGTCTACAAATGACGTCATGCGCTGTGATTGTTGTTTCGTTTGAGATGAAGAACGGATTAAAAATGACACAATGATTTTTTGATTTAAAAATATAAATCATTATTATTTCACAAAAATATGGATTGAATGATCTTTCTGGTTCGACGAACATTCGTTCTAACTACATTTTAGATTTTTTCTCGATTACTGTCCGATCCCCTATTTCACTGCATAAACATATTCTAATAACGTATTTCCTCCACCACTCAGCTACGACACGTCTATGACCAAAGCGGTGACTGCGCTAGTAGACCGCATCGCCGCTAACGCCACCTTCTCCCCGGAAGATGTGGCTTCCTTCTCTCCGCACCAGATGATCAACTTCCTGCAGACGTTGGTCGACCGACCGCCGCTGCCGCTGGAAGCACTGAGAAGCCTCGGACAGGAATACAAGCTCGGTGCCAGCAAGAATTCGGAGATCAAGTTTAGGTAAGGTTAGTTTAGGTAGGTATGTGTCTTTAACTTGTGCAGAGTGGAAGGGTCAGTAATATACAATACAATATAATAATACTTTATTGATCACCAAAACAGGAAACAGAAGTTTATAGTTACAAATAATATAGCAGAGTTTGACTTCGGTGAGGGAGTGATTTCATCAGTATCAGTTGTATCCATGTAGAGAAAATAAACATGCAGAGCTGATGTACAAACATATGTTATTTAAAATATAGTGATATATCGAATTCGGAAATGGATAGGAATGGGTGGAAAGAGATGGAGGAGGCCTTTGCCAAAGGGCATACAGACGTGTTAGACGGTGTTTAAGAGCCTAAAATTAATTTAAAAATACATATTTTTATATATAAAATTCTCGTGTCACAATGTTAGTTACCTTACTCCTCCGAAACGGCTTTACTTATTTTTACCAAATTTTATATGCATATTCAGTAGGTCTGAGAATTGGCTACTATCTATTTTTCATACCCCTAAGTGATAATGGTTGTTCACCCTTAACATTTATTTTTAATTTATATGGCAAAACGTTTGCCGGGTCAGCTAGTATATATATATATATATATATATATATATATATACGATATTGTGTTGATGGGTATTGTGGGACCATGATCCTCGTAGTTCCTGGTTCCCTAGATACAGGGCATCCTAGTTAGGGGCCAGGAGGATAGGGGCTATGTAATGATCGGTGGGCGTATTTATTTATTTTATAGCTGCAGTGCATTTTTTTAAATGCCTAGTAATTTCACTGGCTACAGAGCCATTCAAACTAAAATACACAATACCAATTCACAAAAAATAAATAGTGGTCACAAGTGGCCCTTCCAATTTTTTTATTCATATAATAAACATACTTACTTTTTTTTCAGGTGGTTGCGACTATGCGTCAGAAGCAAAGACCAGTCTAAGCTTAACGACGTGTTCCAATTTGTGAACTCCCAAGGCCGTATGAAGTATGTACGACCAGTTTACCGAGATCTCTACGCCTGGGAGGATGTTAGAGACCAAGCTATCGAGAATTTCTTGAAGAATGAGAAATACATGATGCATGTCTCCGCTTACACTTTGAGGAAAGATCTACATCTAAATGACTGATATTTGAAGATGTTGGAAATATTGTGGAACCAGTGTCTAGTGTTAAGTCGACAAATGTGAAGATTGTACTGTTTTACCGAATTTTAACAAAATGAAATAAAATTATTCATATTTGCTAATGTTTTTGCTGTTTCCACATATTTATAATACTACCTGATTTGCTTAATTTAGAAAATTTGCTATTTGGGGCATGTATTCCCGAAATATTTTAGGGGAAACGCCGCAAAAGTGATACCTAAAATAAGAATATATCAATATCAAATCAATGGTCAATAGGCCCATACCGTGCCTAATCACCGTCGCATGTATGGGCATGTAGCAAGCAAGTGGTACGCTTAGACCAAGCTACTGAGGGTCTCGAGGGACTCTTGGCTAATCTAATGTGCTTTTGGCAAAGTGCAACCGATGTGGTGGTCAAAGAGTTATAACTGTCCTGTTGGGGTAGAGGATACCTACGTATTATCACTTTATAATTCATTTATTATTTTTATCACCCATCCTCTTAATGAAAGGGACGGCATGGTTAAAAAAAAACTCATCGTTGAGAACGAAAAATTTGATGTCACCGTCATCTATCTGTCATTCTTTTACTATTCTGTGACCGCGTTCAGAAATGGGTAAATGTTCACGATACTTGTCAGTTAATATCAGTGATATGCCAAGTTAAAAATTAACTAGCGAATTTCTGAACGGGCATCGAGTAATACAATAAGCCAGCCAATCACAACCAATCATTTTCAAGACCGAGATTTCCCGCGCTTTTGTTTATCAGATTTAACTGCGTTATTTTGGCTAATATCGTAATTTTACCTTATATTTTGCTTCAAATACACGAATCGCTTATTTTATTTATATGTACAAAAAATCAATGCAAAAATATTGCAAAATGTGAAGGAAAATGACAACTGACAAGTATTACCTGACAGGTGAGAATCGTAACCCGCATTTTTATCGGTGAATATTTTCACCTGTCAGGTGAACTTTTACTCTCCCCAATTGGTTTTCTGAACGGCGTTAGGGTAATAATTACATTAACTGGGTGATTTCTGAACGCGGCCTGTGTCTGTCAAGTTATTGTTTTTGAACGGAACATAACCTCAAAAACAAAAAGCAATAAACATTGAAACTAAACTTATAAATGCGTTTTATCCATTAAAAATTACGGCACCATCATGTCGGCAGCAAAAAGAGTCCAGGTATTACAGTAAACACTTACAAATGCCTGTGATATAATCGAGAACTTATGTTGAGTGAGTTCTATTTTGGCCTATTTATATTCTTTCCTTTCTCAATATTTATTCTGTTTTTCCTCAGCAATGGGCCACCTTCACCCGCACCTGGCACATATTTGACTGCAAGTGGCAAGATCCTTATGAATCGGCGAACGTCATTAAGAAATACCTGATGGGAATGCACAAGCCTATTTACCACCCTATGAACGACTGCGGAGACGTCGT
Source organism: Petrophora chlorosata (assembly GCA_951640565.1). Lineage (NCBI taxonomy): Eukaryota > Metazoa > Arthropoda > Insecta > Lepidoptera > Geometridae > Petrophora > Petrophora chlorosata. Next base: position 5,642,527 of record OX621205.1, on the reverse strand, counting down.
CGTGGCTATAAACAGCAGAGAGATAGCCCTGAGAGGTGACGAGTGGAGGAAGAGAGCGTATTTCCATCATACTGGTTATCCTGGAGGTGCTTCGTGGACTGTAGCTTGGGAGTTGCATAATAAAGACCCTACAATGGTAAATACAAAACTATTTATTGTATACCAGTTTATAAATTAAATAAATAATAATAGCACAAAATTCCTTACTATGGTAGTACAATAGGCGGTCTTATTGCTTAAAGCGATCTCTTCCAGACAACCTTTGGATGGATAGTAGCGAAATGAGTAGACGGTGGTGTACAATTTTATTACAATAATAAATCCCTGTATATATTCCAATCCAATACATACATACTAATACATATGTAAACTAATATAAATCAATATACTAATACATAGCATATACCTTTACATAGTTACATAATAGTTATAAATGAATAATAATTAATTTCTTGAATTGTAAGTGGGTAACACAGTAAAATGTGATTCTATATTGTAACTGCTTGACATCCAGGCTTCAGTTAATTGTTGAAGTATATTCAACCACCATATACCAACTGATTAACCTTTCAAATGCTACAATCAGCTGTACTCGCTATACTAAAAAATGCTTTCTACGACATCAGCATATGCCATCTAAAACATAAGTAATGCCTCGATGTTATCAAATTGTAATGCCTCCATCTTGATTAGATATGTGAGTGCAAAGCAGTGTAATAAATCATTTGTAGCAGTGCAATCTGCAATAAAAATCTTTAGTTGCAATTAAATATATATAAATAAATATACTCAACAATCACATACATAGATCCTCGATCTAACTAGGATTCCATGTATCTAGGGAACCAGGAACTAAACAGACACGAAACAAATGCTTTTTTTCTGTGCACAAATGTTTGTCCCATTTGGGAATTGAAACCGCAACCTCAGCGGTGTTTGAGATTTGAGCCAACCTGCCCTACCAGCCCTGCAGAGACTGACTCAAATGACCACTATCTGTGGGCTGGGATTAAATTATTACTGATCTTATCAAAATTGATATTGTTGGGTAACAATTTACTCTGATAAAGTGACTCAAATGTCTACCCCGAATTTGACTCAAACATCAGTGTGACAAAAATCATCACTTACGATGTTGATACTAAACTTTGCCAATGTTTTTGCTGGAAGCAATAAGTTTGTATTTTGGCCATATTCATGTACAATCATGTGGCTCTGCCATTTTATGTAATTTTTTTGTTATATTATGACATTCTGGTTTCCTAATACTTTTCTCATACATGGATACTTATTTCAGATCATCAAAAAAGCAGTCTACAGAGCGATGAAGGGCACTCTCCAGAGGCGCCACACCATGCAGCGCCTATTTATCTACCCCGACTCATACATACCTCAAGATGTGTTAGAAAATGTCACCAATCAGATCCGTCAACTTCGTCAAGTACCAACCAGACTTGACCATGTGCCTGAGGAAGAAGTCAAGCAATTCCCGAAAGTCATGGAATACCCAGAAGATTATGTATTGAAATAAACAAACTCATCATAGGATTATGTAGATAATATTTAATTAGGTGTTACGATTAAACTGTAGAATGTTCTTATCTGGTTTGATTTAATATTCTGTTTGTGTGTGGATGTTTTGTAGTGATTTTAAAAGTTAAATTATATAATCACCTAGACTAAATTCTTTTATACATGGCTAGTTCCCGTTCAGTCACACTGCGTTTTAGCGGTTGCTTCTTTTAGCATCGACGATTGGTTTTTGCTAACGCGCCTAACACGGTGTCTAAAACGTAAGTTTTCGCGGTACACCAAAATAGATGCGATTGGCGTTCCCAGCATTGGCTTGACACGCGTGCGAACTGAAACGTAGAGGTAAAGTTGCTGCATCTGTTCGAAACGCGATCAAATCGCCGGAACAAGTAATATCTGGGTCACACTCACCTGTGACAGTAGGTAGGGTAGGTATAATAAACTTCTTTAGTAGGCCATACACATCTTATATTTAGACTTTATTAACTAATACACAGCACCTGGTAAATTAACAGGATATAATAAAAGGTATATACATATAAGTCAATGACTAATGTATTCATGATATATGTAGATAAGTAAGTATACTGGATAACTGGTAGAAAATGCTTTAGCATTAAGTTTTCCTTTGGTACGTTGCTTGTGCAATAAAGAATAATATAAATAAATTAAATAAGTAAAACGATATAGGTACTTTTGTTTTTTATGTATAAAAAGTATGTAAATATATAAAAATGACTATTTACACAACACAAAAATATTAGGTATTTAATAATCAGCGCCACCTAGGATCCGGGTATTGCTTGGGAGGGTACTGGGGAGGGGCGACCTTGGCGGCATCAACGGCTTCAAAATTAAACTCGGGGGTCGCAACCTTGACGGTCTCGATGGCGGGAAGGGGAGCTTCGACAATCTTCACGGGTTCAGGGACGATAACGGACTCTACAACGGGAAGAGGAGCTTCAGGGGCTTCTGGGGCGGCGACGAACTCAGGGGTGGCTACCTTGACGGACTCAGCAGCGGGGAGGGGAGCATCGACGAAAATCACGGGCTCATGGGCGATAACGGTCTCTACGGCGGGAAGAGCGGGCTCAGCGAGCTTAACAGGCTCGGGGACTATGACGGACTCGACGACAGGAAGGGGGGCCTCGGCGGGAACCACGGGCTCAGGAGCGATAACGGACTCCACGGCGGGAACAGCGGACTCAACGAACTTGACGGGTTCGGGAACGATGTCGGACTCAACAGCGGCTGCTGGAGCCTCGGCGATAACCTCTGGGACAGCGACCTTCACAGCTTCGGGAGCGACTTCCAGAGGGGCGTCGACGAAGTGAACCTGGGAGTGTCAAGATAAAGGGGGGTTCAGTTTGAGATTTTTAATTCATTCTTTTTAATACTCTCGTTCTCTGACGACTGAAACTTTTCTAGATCATCAAGAACTTCTCTGCGTAAAATTGAAGAACTTTAAATACGGTTTGATTATAGAAGAAAATAATGTGATCAAACTACGACAGAGCGCACTCGAGATACTATATTGTAGATAGATAGGAGATCTAAAATATCATATGAAATGCTTACCTTCAAGCCTTCATCAGTTTTAGCGACAGGTTCAGCAGACTGAGCCTTGATGGCGTCGATCACAGACTGGGGAACTATCAGGGGACGCATGTCGGGTTTATGGAAGCCCAGTACGGGTGCCCTGGGGAGGGGCGCCACCTCGATCTGCTCGGCCGCCGCCACGGCGACGAGAGCGAGGACGATCACGAACTTCATCTTGACTGGAAATATATTATTATTATTATTTCAGCCGTGGTCGTCCCACTGCAGGGCAAAGGCCTCCCTACTGACTGGAAATATAGGACGAATGTAAATATGACTATAATAATAAGAGTGTCAAGCGTTCTTACCATCATCTTCAGCCCATTACGTTCCCATTACTGGGACAGGGGTCTTCTGTCATAGAGAGTATGGGCCGTAATCCTCACCACACTGGCCAAGTGTGGTGACGATTCCCATCATAATATTCAAGGCCATGTGACATTAACCAACCCGTTAATGACACATGGCCGTTAATATTATAATGAAAGTCATTATTCGGGGCTAGCAGGAGTCGAACTCCGGTGCGTCGGATCGAGAGTCGCACGAGTTTCCACCGAGCCATACTCGCTCTAACCTTCCTACACCCACAAAACTTGTGTCTGATTTTTATCCAGCTTATTCACTTAAAAGCGATAATAGGTAGGTAGATACGATGATAATTTTGATAGAGGTTTCTCGAAATTGCGCCTACTTTTGAAGTAATTACAATTCGTTTAACAATCAACTACTATCAACCCAGCATACCCAAGTGTCACTAGGTATATGATAGTCTACATATCCTAAAATTGGGTCACACTTTGTATTTTCTACATTTTATTAGAATAATAACTTTGAAAATAAACCGGTTATTTAACTTTCCAAATCCAACTTTAAGGTAAACACTCAAAACAGACTTAGGTAATATAGCTTTTCAAAGGGGACTAAAGCTAAAGAAAACTCACTCACCTGACAGTTTTATTGCCTTCCAATCAATACTGTTTACCAATACTCACCTTCCTTTATGTATCGAACGTTATCTGTCATCCGATAGCCACGCTTCGTACGAGTCTTATCTCCTTATCAGCGACTTTGGATTTGTCCACGTAATTTAGGACATTGAGAATTAATTGGGACCTAGGTAGGTCCTGGGACTCCTGTCTAAGCCATATGCATAACCAATTCAAGATTCGAAACATTCAGAAAAAAATATGCCGCGGGCAGGATTCGAACCTGCTTCTTCGGAATATCGTCCCTTCATCACAGAATAATTAATAGTAAGAGTACCAATATTGCAGAGTTAGCTACACAAAAAGTACTTGGTATTGCATTTATGTAGTTCTTAATAATACTTTCCTTGATTGATTTTAGAGAAACCAAATTCGCAGTATCATGTCTTAAAACTTAAAGCAACTGGGTCAGCCTTTGAACACATTGTCACCAGCCCCTGTGGGTACGGGGACCAGCACCCTTAGCATGGACCGGAGACAAACATTTTATCCCCTGTTTATATTCACTTTTTGTTTGACGAAAGTGGATAAAACAGGGGAGGGGACAATGGTTTTGTCTCCGGTCCGTGCTAAGGGTGCAGTACTGGATACGGGAGCCGGTGAGATCGTAGTCAAAGGCTGACCCAGTCCGAAGTTTCGCTACGACGGCGACGACTGACGTACCGGAGATAAAATGTTGCTTATCCCTGCAACATTCACAGTTGTACCTAGAATAGGGCAGGCCGATCATGTTATTTGTACAATAGTTTTTTTTGGTCTCCTTACAAAGTATTCAATCATCAAAATAAGATAAAATGATTAATCACATACATACTACTCATATTATTCTGCTTGGATTTGCTAGACCATGATTAGGTACCTACCTATATTACTGATTATTAATAACTTAAGGATATTAACTTTAAATCATTTATTTCTTAATCGTTGTAATTAAGATAATGCATTGTTTTTTTACCTGTTTATATTTCAATTATGTAAAAGTTTTTTGTGTAGTTGATGCATGCTTATGTGCGTGAATTTAAATAGACCCTAAGCACTCAAATTGCAATTGCAATTGTCTGAGAACTCAAATTGCAGGTCCAACTCATGCCACAGATTACTTAATAGTTAATAGGTAACTCATTTTAGATTAGTCACAAAATTATCTTGTTAGTCATTCAATTAATCAAATTAATCATGCCAAACACGAAAATCCTTCATCATTGATACAAGTTTGGGACGCGTTTATATGAACAAATAATAATTAACAAATAATACACAAATATGAAATGGAAACCAACATTATATACTTTATTTATATTCTCTTCCATTACACCGTATTACCACTAAAATATATTTGGCAATATAAAAAATAAGGAATAGATTAGACTCGATTCTTTAATCATACTATCTAAGATTTACAATACCTTAACTAGGATATATTTATGTCGAGACACGAACCAAGAGCTGTGGTGAAAACGGTTTAAACACGGTAAATTACTGCCTGGATGGTAAAATAATGTATTATTCAAGATTTGAAACGGTATTTATTTATGAATACAAAGCTTCGTTTTTCAATAATTATATAAACACTTCGTTCAGACTTGGATAGACCTGCCATATGTATCGTACTTATATTATAAACGAGAAAGTTTGTAAGAATGGATGTATGGATGTACCTTTGTTACTCTTTCACGCAAAGACTACTGAATGGATTTTGATGAAATTTGGTATGGAGATAGCTTATACCCTGGATTAACACATAGGCTACTTTTTATCCCGGGAAACCGCGGGTGAAACCGCAGGGCGCAGCTAGTAAATAAATAAATACGCCCAACGATCACACACATAGTTACTGGCGCCTAACTAGGATTTCCTGTATCTAGGGAACCAGGAACTACGAGGTCCCACAACATCCCGACACGAGACAAATGCTTTTTTCACAAATATTTGTCCCGTCGCTGGAATCGAACCAGCAACATTGGTGGTGTATGAGATTTGAGGAAATCTGCCCAACCACTACACCACAGTGGCTGTGTAGGTGGTATATGTTCTGTTTTGTATAAAATGAACGCACAAAACATTGTATGAGTAGGTTCTTGTATAGGATATTCAGTGTAGCGGTTGTAGGGGATGTTTTTTGATTATAGAAGGAAGTAGCCACATTCTTCCTAAAAAATATTGAGTCATAATTAAACCTTGGTGAAACAGTTCAAACTCCCAAGTTTCTATGTTTTTTAACCGACTTCAAAAAGGAGGAGGTTCTCTGTTCGATTGTATTTTTTTTTATGTTTGTTACCTCAGAACTCCGTCATTTATGAACCGATTTAGAAAATTCTTTTTGCGTTGGGTTCAGTATAGCTACGAAGTGGTCCCATATAAATTTCATCGATATGTGACCTCGGACTTCGAAGATACATTGAAGTAGGTTTTTGTTTTTTTCTAAAAATTAATTATTTAACCATAGCTCTTGGAAAATGGCTCGACAACACTTTGTTACGGTCAGAGTTATCAATTTGGAAAAATTGGATTATCACCAAATTCTAAGGTATATTACAATATCTACAACATACATCGCCTTTTAACATGATAAACAACAAAATAATTTCAAACAAGATCTAAAAATGCCAATTTAATACTTTGACTGTAACATAGACAATTTTGGAATACATAGCTAAAGGCCCTAACTTATTTGACCATGTTGATCAAGTTGATTTTTTACAAGCTTTGATTTAACTTGCAATGTTTGGCTCAAATCTTGCAAGTTGAATCAAAACCACTTCCTCTTATCCTACGGAGTTGACATTTTGCATACTTGTCAACATCTGATGACAATGCAATATTATGGTGGCAGCCTGATCTGATGATGGAGGCGGAAGGTGGGCAATGGAACTCCTTGACAGATAATCATAAACTACTAGTGTTTGGGCTCATTTTAATCTACTCGCGGTTGCAATTACAAATTCGTTAAAAGCTTGTCTTGAAAAAATAATTACCTATATTTTTCAACAAAAAAAAATATATTTATTATGTTTTGAGAGCACACAAACACTTGGCGACCAGTGTCCCAAATAATATGTAAAATGGTGATGGCCACTGTTTCGCCGTGTAAACCTTCCGCATAAAATTAAGCGCATCAATGTAGCCAAATACGTAAAGGGCCAATAATATGCAATTATCTAACATTCTTATACTATAAGAATAAAAACAAATGACTATAAAAATATACAATTACAATAACAAGTCCGGATAAACTTAGATAATATTTAGCCGAATAAAAAAGCTGACATTAAAATCTATGTTTAACATAATATAGTGACTCTTGCAAAAAAATGCATATAAAATCAAGCAGTGAGCGAGCATTTGTTCCTTGTTTTTGACCTCTTGGAGAAAACAAACATTTTTTTTCCGAACATGCAATTTTTGCAAGAGCATATTTATAACCTATTTAAACCAAATAGCTACATATACATCCGACATCAATCATAGAATAAGAAATAATACAACATACAGAAGAGTCTATCGACTATACGAAGATTCTAGTATCATCACCATCAGCCCATTACTTTCCCACTGCTGGGACTCAGGCCTCCCCACGTAGAGAGAGTATGGGCCATAATCCACTACGCTGGCCCAGTATGGGTTGGTGGATGTCACATGTTCTTGAATTTTAGAATCTAGTATGTGGTACTATTTTCTTATAATATATTTTTATGCAATGAGCATAAGTATAAAGATTTAAATGATATAGCGAGACAAATATACAATCACGTTCTTAAACTATGTCATTTTTTTCCACCTGGTTTATGTACTTGACAAATAAATAGTCATAACGGCAGACTAATCTTATCTCTGCATGGTTGTCTGGAAGAGATCGCCTTTAGCGATAAGTTCACCAATTGTTACACTGCTATTATATTACTATTTATTGTTAGTTTATTCATTATCTGTTTCAATAAAGAGTTTTTCATTCCAATATTTTGATATCTTCCTTATTGTAAATGTAAAACGGTGTCCATAGCTAAAACTATTTTTTTCTTGGATATAAAACCAGGCATAATAATAATATATAGAAATTATAGAACATTCTGGATGGAGCCAGATGGGCATGCTGCAAGTACACACTTCATACTTTACTTACTAGCTGCGCCTCGCGGTTTCACCCGCGCGAGAAATCTCTTTCAGGTTCCCCCTAATTTCTCAATTTTTTTTTGATAAAAACTTTTTTCCTTAAAAAATTGGGACTATTACAATAAATAAAAAAATGCTATGTCGATCTAGTCTTTCTCAAGTGATGCGCTTACGAACGAACAGCATATTTTTTTTATTTATATGTAAACATTATTATAGTAAGGGGGCGTCCATTAATTACGTGAGGCGTTTAGGGGAGGAGGGGGTCGTGCCGAATCTCACCGAATCTCACGTAGGCGAGAGGGGGTGTCTCTGCAAATATCATGGTGAAAAAATTATGTAAAACATGGCTAAATCCTTCACAATAATATTTATCGCATTTATGCGAATTTGCGAACGAAACAATTAGATGATTTTTTAAAATAAATCAATTAATCTCACGTGAGATTTGGGGGAGGTCGAGCCAAATCTCACGACATCTCACTAGGGGGAGAGGGGGGTCGAAAAAACGCAAAAAAAAAAACCGCCTCATGTATTTATTGGACGGCCCATAAGGGTAAAGTAAAACGATGTTTTAAATCTCGTACAAAATGAATGATGGTCGAGTGTCTCTTATTCTCGTGAGTGTAGCCGGTGACTAAATAATAAAATGAATGATATTATACATCTCCTTATTGCATATCCTACTATACTAGTATATATGCATTATAAGTTTGATTGGTCTTTAGACAGCTATTAACTTTTGAATACAAAATCATATGGTTTCTCTTCCTTACGCCATTACATTTAACCCATTCGGCACATATATTTACTATTTAAGACTTATTTTTTGTTTGTCGTTTCTGTATGCCGAATAAATGGTTTTTCTTTCTATTTACCAGACACAATAAACATACATACAATACAAACATTCAGCTAGTATTATTTGTTCTTATGTTTATAATAATAGTAACTAATTAGAGGGCATTTATCGTATCGATAAACATAATAAAAATTGGTGTCTCAATTTACTTGTATATGTGCAATAACAGCGCTGAGGCTGTTTGATTTTTTATAATAATAATAATCTTAAACAATAGTTCGTAAACTATTGGAATAACATAATAATTATAGTATAAACAACATGACTTTGTTGCTATAAAGTCGGATTCACACTAATAACACGTGTCGTGATAACACGTCACGATCTCATCTCGATGCATCAGTAGGTACATCAGAAGCCTATCGGACTCATAAATGTTGTATAGAGGCGTGCACACAACGTCCGAGCACATCAAGTCAGAATAGTGTGCATGCCTCTATCTATGTACAGGTTGGAATTGAATTCGATATTTTTATGAAATGTATGTACTCAGTATGGACTGAGTGAGCTTTAGATTGAATATGCAGCGTTAAATTAAAAATATATGACCAAAAAATAATTGAGAATTACCTAGCTGAAATGTCTATTTCACTAAACAGAAAACGCGGGGGCGACGGGCCGGGGCGCGGGTGCACAGCACGGCTCTTGATAGCCTCCCTGCTCCGCTACATTTCATTCACATTCATTCATTGACATTTCAGCTAATTGACAATTATATTCTGGTCAACTATTTCATTTTTATTTAACACTATTGATTTATTATAAAACATAAACTGAGTATATATTTCGGAAAAATATCGAATTCAATTCCACTATGTATATAACAAACACAAAAAATGTTTTTGTATATGTCCGTTATTGCTTTGAAACCATCCAACCGATGTGCCCCAAACCTGTTTCATTAGAAAGGCAATAATGCGAAGATGGTTTTAGACCACTAAATTAACAAAATGTATTTCTATTTTTAGCGTAGCAGCACACGCCGGGTATCCGCTAGTATACAATATATAAATCCGATAGGCTTCTGATCCCAGTGATGCATCACGACATGACACGTATAGTGTGAACCCGGCTTTAGTTTTTCGGGAGGATAATGCAACCCCCAAATATTATATTTATGCAACAAAATCTAGCTATTTAAAACTTCATAAGTATATTGATAGTGCATAACATATTAAGGAAACATTGCAATTATGCAATTTAAAATTACGAAAATATATAAATCTTATATTACAAGTCTTATTACTTTAACTTAATGTAGGTATTCCTAAAATAACGTCAATAAATGAAGATTAGCAAATGAATAAAAATCACAGTAATTTAGAACAAATTAAATGCACTTAGACAAGAATCCGAAATAGTTAATTTAAAACATGCCCTATTTTATAACTTGTAGCAAGCAGTATTGGCTATTGCTTTTTGTACAGCAAGTTGTTTTATACAATGTATAAATATGTCGCAGCCAACTAGCTTAATTCGCCGTTCAATTAACAGCCTAGCCTCTTTACTAAACAGCGCCGTTCAACTAGCGGCCTGAATGATATTCAGCCATTTGATCAAATAGCTAGGCAAATGACTTGGATCGATGACGTTTAATTACTTGCCTAGGCTGTTCATTTATAAAGCCTGTTTTCCAAAGTTTAATGAAAAATAGTACAATAGAAGAGTGTAGTGACAATAATAATCAATATAGCCGAATATAATGTAAATAGATTATAATCTATCACTTCGATAGATTACAATCTACCGAAAAATATTGCAACGGTTCACAATCTTCCGACAGTTTAAAATCTCGCGTAGGATACATCTAAGTTTAACCACATGCGTAAGCATTAGCCAGCCAGTTTATTAAATGTTGTAGACGCTATGGCTAAATATCATTCAGGCCGCTAGTTGAACGGCGCTGTTTAGTAAAGAGGCTAGGCTGTTGATTGAACGGCGAATTAAGCTAGTTGGCTGCGACATAATATATACATATTATTAGCATACTCAGTTTCAAAAGTAGAATGAATAATAATGTACTCAAATTGGTTTATTAGGATTAAAATTTAACGACGTCTGTAAATAGTTGCCAGTAGCTGCGCAATAGCAAATCAAAATGTACCACAAATTGACTGTTTGGCTAAATCCATCCAAAGGTTGTCTGGGTGAGAACGCTTCAAGCGAAAAGACCGCCCATTGCAACACTTTAGTTTTTAAGTATATTATTTTCCCCCTGTTATAATAAAATTTCTGGTGATGTAACAATAAAGTTATCTAATCTAATCTAAATGTAATAATGTTAAACATAAAATTAAGATTTGAAAATATTGCTAGATATGGAAAAACCGATGTATTTTGTTTATTATGGGGCATTGGTATGCCAAAACACATGCCTCGTAGTTTGGGTACCAATGTTCTCCAATCAGAAATTTAAAAAAAATGTGTCAACCACTTTTGAATATTTGTGATAAATAAATAAATTCGCCCGACGATCACATACATAGATCCTGGTCCCTAACTAAGATTCCTTGTATCTAGGGGACTAGGAACTATGAGGACCATGGTCCCACAGCACCCAGACACGAAATGCTTGCGTTTTTTTCTGTGCACAACCATTTGTCCCGTCGCGTGTAACAAAAAGTGGTGTATGAGATTTGAGCCAACCTGCCCAAGCACTACGCCACAAAGGTGTCGTGAAGAGATGTGATAGGACAGGTGATGTTTGTTGAAATTTATAAATGTATCTTTAATAAAATCTCCGTATCTCTGGAATGACTCCAACGCCAAATTTAAATCCTAATATACTAAAGAAATATCCGTTCGACTCAATTATAATGAAATCGAGATAATGTATATTGTACAGATTTTACATCGAAATCATCGATAAGACGTGTATTTATAATAAATTCATTTACTAACATTATTTCAGGAGGAGCGTACGTGCGACTTGGAAACTACGACTATAGTGCACAGGGGCCTTACTCTGATTTTTAATTGCAAATCTTCGTTCCCTCGGATGAAAGGGACAACGCTATGCAATAGGCATAAGATTGTCTCTTTTAGTCCGCACGAACGAACGAATACAACTGAGAGGAGACGTAGGAGTACCCTGAATAGTTACCGTCAGAATGGCTGGTCGCCTGTGGCGTCTGGGACTGTCTGTGTATCCAAGAATTGCTACCAATTTGCTACTATTAACTACCAATTTTTAATTATTGTTTTTGGCGGATATCAAATCATCAGTAATTTTCCAGAATGTAGTACAAAGCAGATGGTAATAGCCATAACAATGGTATGCAAACATAATATTTAAAGAAAATAGAATTATCGAATTAAAATTTCACATCACAATAAAATTCTCAGTAAAATTTTCACTTCAGGCACTTCTCAGTAAAATGTTCAATCAGCTATAATTTTTTACCAATGTAGATACAAAGCTATAATGTTTATTGGTAAAAGTAACAAATAGTTACCCTATATTAGTACTACATACTTCTGAAAAATTTGCGACCTTTACGCTTAATAAAGTGGCCACCAGCCATCCTGATATCAAAATGGCTGGTCAACTTAATTTCTAAATTTCTCAGAATATATCATAGGTAGCAATTATTTAAGAAAGGTAGCAAATAGTAGCAAATTGGTAGCAATTATTGAATATACAATCAGTGCCAGACGCCACTGGCGCCCAGCCATTCTGACGGTAACCCTTAATAGACCAAAACCAAACACATTGGTTGGGTCGACCAGACCTGTATTCGGTGATTGGCGTTACCTAGACACGCTTTTATTTTCAAAAACTCAAAAACCCTGTTATTTTCATGATTAAGGCAGTCTATTTTTTGCTCCTCTTTGAAAGCGCAAACAAGGCTATAATGTAGATTAAAATTAATCAAAAACCACGTTTTTATGCGCCAAAAAGAACATATGGATTTAGAATGCAGTGTCATCGAGTTGTGAGCTACCATGAAAGTTTCAGCCGGATAGCTAATCGGGAAGTGCTCGAAATTTGAGTTGCAAGATTCCAGCCGGAAAGAAAGATAAACAGACAGACAAACAAGAAAGTGACTAAATAAAAACGTACTAATAAAAAAATACTTAGTCATTTACATCACGCGAAAATCATAAGCCTGCAATTGATGTCGCGCAATCGGGTAATAAAACGACTGATTTTGACTATCAAATTAATTTACATAAATTTTACAATTCTACTTAACGTATTTAATATTTTATATATTTTGGGCTATTAGTGCAGTGCATATTTGTGTTTATGAGTTGAAAATTGAAGTTACAAATAGTTGACTATTGTGTACAGTCAGCGTCAGATAACAAAGACCATATCCACATGTATAAGAGGGACGACCGCTACAAGCTTGTCAGCGCGCAATCCTGACAGCTTATATACAATAGGGGATCGGACAACTTTTCAGAAAGTGTTTAAAATAAACTATAATGTATAATATATAGCCATGAAAAATATTTTAATTAAATAAAGCCCTAAAAGTACCTAATACTATATGTCGTTTCAAATATTGTCGCACCTCAGAACGCCGTCAAACGTATGACGTCATCGGAAGGCGAACGAAACGACAAGCTCTACGAAAGCAAATTTGCAGAGTGATTTATATGTTTTTGTGAAGTTTAAGGGCTTTAGGGTCGTCATGAAATGATAAACATATTGTTTTGATTTAGATAATAAGCACAAAATAAACACAAGCTTCACACACGGTATTTACTTTGAAATGACGTCATGCACTGTGTTGGTGTTTCGGAACAGATAAACAATGACAGAATTATTAGATTTTATTTATTGATTTAAAAATATAAATTATTATTTATTACAAAAATATTGATAGAATGATCTTTCGGAGTCGACAAACATTCGTTCTAACTACATTTTTTTTCCGATTACTGTCCGATCCCCTATTGAAAACTGTGTTGCTAACATATATTGACCATTTTGGATGCCTCAAACAACACGCTTACTTTGACTGCGTACATAAAAATGAAATAACGATCATCAGATGATTTTGACTATTTTAGACGCTTTAATATATCTGAAGCTGACTGTACACTAATACTATAAATGCGAGATATTGCGAGGATGGATGGATGTTTGTTTACATTTGGAAATTTGTAAGTGGGTAATTTAGATCCTGGAATAACACTTAGGACACTTTTTGTTCCGCAAAATTGTCCATTCTAGTGCAACCGCGGGGCGCAGCTAGCTTTATAAAAAGCAAGACCTTGAGTTTCTATTTAACCTTTCGATTTTTTAACGGACTTTCCTCGGGGCATTAACTATGGCGTCAAGTTTCAATCGTCAAGCCACTTTAGATCTTACTCCTACATATTTCAGTTTATTTTTGTTTGACTTGATTAATCTTCACGGGACAGTTTTGCAAATAAACTATGTATTTAAAGTTGATTCTACCATAAGAACCACCATTATAACATTTTAGCTTTTAGTGTTGTTTACTGTTGTTGTGTAACAATAACCCGTTATCTATCTACCTATAATTATTAGTAAATCATTCCGACAAAGCTAGAGATTGGGATGCGTGGAAAGGGACGTGGGAGAACTTTGCCCAGCAGTAGGACAGGATCGAAAATAACACCAATAAATGTAATGTGTCCGGTCGAACCAACCAATCTGTGTGGTTATTCTAGTGCGGCGCTAGGGGCGGCGCGGGGCGCGGGGCGCGGGGCGCGGGGCGCGGGGCGCGGGGCGCGGGGCCGCGGGCGGGCGAATCATTTGATGGCACGCGCCTCGGGCAGGAACGCGTCCCAGTAGCGGATAGCCTGAAAAGAATAAAATAAAATAAAAAAAATAAGAAATTTTTAATCCATAATAGTGCAGATACAATTCGTTGCGATTCGTAGCATAGCCAACTTTTGTTTAGTTTACTAAACTCTTGTTTAGTTTACCGAACTCTTGTTTAGTTTACCAAACTCTTGTTTAGTTTGCCTTGTTTAGTTTACCGAACTTTTGTTTAGTTTACCGAACTCTTGTTTAGTTTACCGAACTCTTGTTTAGTTTACCGAACTTTTGTTTAGTTTACCGAACTCTTGTTTAGTTTACCAAACTCTTGTTTAGTTTGCCTTGTTTAGTTTACCGAACTCTAGTTTACCTGCGCCTGATGTTGCATATGCTCCTCCAGGTACCTCAGCACGGTGGCTCGTAGCTCGGCGACACGTATCTCCTCCCACCGCTCGAGTTCCTTCTTGATGACGCGCGAGATCATGTCGAACTCTTGCTGGCCGCGTTCCACTTTCGCTTCCCACTGGAAAAACGGGTACTAACTTGAATCAATCCATCCATCCATCCTTACAAACTACTTTAGGAAGAGTAGGATCAGTATTCTAGTAATGGTCCTAGACGACCAGATGGAATGGCCCTACAGAACAAAGATACTAGTTCATTCTTAAATTCTGAAAGACGCACTTATGAACGTAAATTACAATAACTCTACCACTGTTTAGGAAAAAGAACCAATACGTCTGTGTAGTCATATCATATCTTCTGAGATATCATACGGCAAACAACTGAAGAGCATTTTATAAACCTTTTGTTGCAAAATACCTATTTGTTTTTAAGGATGAAGTATCGTGAGAATACCGATATATCTAATTCATCATCATCAGCCCATCACGTTCCCACTGCTGGGACACGGGCCTTCTCTCATAGAGAGAGTATGGGCCATAATCCACCACGCTGGCCCAGTGCGGGTTGGTGGATGTCACATGTCCTTGAATTTTTGTGATTATTTCTTGGACATGCCGGTTTCCTCACGATGTTTTCCTTCACCGTTTTTAGAGCGAGTGTTAACTCCGCACATAACTTAAGAAAGTCAGTGGGGCGGTGCCACCAAGATATATCCAAGAATAAGAAAAAGGACACGTGACATCCACCTTCCCGCACTGGGCCAGCTTGGTGGATTATGGCCCATATTTTCTCTTGAGAAAAGACTTGTGTCCCAGCAGTAAGAACGTAATAGGCTGATGATGATTAAGTTAGTAAGTAGTAGGAAATTCCATTTTCAATCAATTCAGAATATTTCTTTTATTTTACCTGCAATGTTTTTAGATTCAGATTCCGATTCTTTAATGCTTCCATAAGTAGTACAGGGTGTAATTTGGTAAACGTACAAAGTCTAATATTATGGACCTCGGGCATAGCAAAATTAGAAGAGAGAACACAATCATTGTCATATCGAAGTCAATGGTTCATTATTAGCAATTATTTTTATTAGTGATAGCAGGCCTAGCGCACTCCGCACTGTAGGTACGAAGCTACAAGTACATAGCGTCAGAAGAGATAAGAGCTATGCGATAGAAAGAGAGGCGCTCTGTAGGTTAATATGACTGGTAGGTATGCAGCGCTACGCGAGCTGAATTGCACTTTATTGCGTCTTAACAAGAGTCGCTATTTGTTTAAATTTTGTTGCAGAGAATGCTTCTGTTCCTTAGTATTCTGTGGTGATAGTCACATTTTTGTAGTTTTTTGCAAGGTTGAGCCTTATCAGCAGCACTGCTAATGAATACCTCAATGATCTCATTGGACGCCTGTTCGATCTTCTCCGGCCGGTTGGCGAGCTCTGCTTTAGCTTTGTTTTCTCTCCGTTTCGTCAGCTGCATCTGAGCGTGTTGCCAGTTTTGGAATACCTGACATCATAATAATATAATTTAAATTAATATATAAAAAGGTATATAACAATAATTATAGGCCTCTCGTGATGAATATGTATTTATTTATTTTTATGTAACTGAATGACGAGACGCTGGTCGTTTGCCTGATGGTAAGCAATACGCCAGCCCATAACAATAACAGCACCACCCAGAGCTTTGTTTTGCGAAATCCTGCGCGGCGCTGCACTGCGCTCGTCACCCTGAGACAATTACCTTTTAAGTCTCATAATGTAATTTCACTGTGTTGTGTTTAATATGTTTTCAGAGTATAATCCTAACTATTATATGTGAAAGTTTGTAGGTTAGTGTGTTCCTTTTCTCTCCAAGTCGCAACTACTCGGATTTTGATGAAATTTCATATAGTGATATTCTAGGTCTTGGAATATCACAGGCTTTTTATTCAGTACTATTATTTAGTCTGTGTTTTATTTCATGTAAAGGAAATAGGATACTTTTTGTCTCTGAAAACTGAACCGTAATATAAATTTATATTTTTGTATCTGTTTTGTTTCAAATATATAAATACTTTACTGGTGGTAGGTTTCTCGTATGCGAGAGGCCGTCTGGGTGGTTACCACCGCTTTGCCAGTTATTCAGCCGCCAAGTGGTAGTGCGCAAGCATTACTGTGTTCCGGCTTGAAGGGCATTGTAGCCAGCGAAATTACTGGGCATTATGAGACTCAAAAGCTAATTGTCTCAGAGTGACGAGCGCAGTACAGCGCCGCGCAGGATTTTGCAAAACAAAGTTCTGGGTGGTGCTGTTATTGTTATGGGCTGGCGTATTGCTTACCATAAGGCAAACGACCTGCTCGTCTCGTCATTAAGTTACATTTAAACTAAAATAATAAGTGGCACATATCATACAGACCTTGACTCGTTCATGGAAGACATCTTTAATGGCTCCTATGAGGCCGAGGTAGTCTTTAATGTGCTCTGTTAGAACGTAGAAGTCTGTATTGGACTGGTCTATTCTCAGTTGTTCTACCTGGAAAGACATTAGATACATTATTCTAATGATAAACGACGAAGCATTTTAAACACTAAGGAATAATTAATTTTTAGAAAAAATAAAAACCGACTTAAATGTATCTTCGAAGTCCAAGGTCACATATCGATGAAATTTATATGGGACCACTTCGTAGCTATACTGAACCCGACGCAAAAAGAATTTTTCAAATCGGTTCATAGATGACGGAGTTTTGAGGTAACGAACATAAAAAAAATACAATAGAACAGAGAACCTCCTCCTTTTTTGAAGTCGGTTAAAAAAGATTAAGTCAGTTCAGCTCGCGAACTGACGGAGACACTAGTACAGTATAGCTATATGCCTTCTCGTGCAGGTCCGCCGTGTGCGACAGAGCGCGCGACAGCGGCGCGTGCGGGTCGGCGCCGGAGAGCGCGGCGCAGGCTCGCGCGGCGTCGTGCGCGCGCGCCGCCAGCTCGCGCCGCTCGGCCGCGAGCGCTTCGCACGCTCCGAACAGCCGCCGGAGGCACGCGTCGAGAGCTTCCACGCGGGTCGACCGCTCTTCGAACCACTGGAAGCGTTTTTATATATATTTTTACCTATAGAGAACATCTAACATTTAAAAAAAAAATTACGTGTTGAATCACACAAAATAACACAATATCGACGTAGGAAAGCATATTTGCTGTAAGTAGACATATTGCAATTGTTCACCAGAGCCAAAAAACTTTATTAATTTCGGAAAAAAATTAATAGTGTCCTACCTATCCATGATATTGCTACCATTTTTGGAACATAGGTTTATTTAACTACCAGTCACCATTTGCAATGTAAACTTTTTATCCAAAGTTACTATAAGTACGTGTTTGGCTAGTTACAGCAAACAGTTTTTTAAATCACATACCTTTAAAACGCTGTAACTAAGGAAGAAAAATGTACGCTTACATGGAAATATTATCAATTTACAGGCGGTCAATATGCTATATGCAGTACATTTATTTATTTAGGTACTGCAACTCAAGATGTAAGATTACATTTATAATTATGATTAGATCTAGAAATGCAGTGGGTCAGTTGGTAATGTAATGTTTGGTTGAAATAAGTAGAATGTCGTAAATGGTAAAAAATTATGGTCTTTTAACAATTTGAAACAAAATTTGAAACTCTAATTATACTTTGTTTCAACAATGCAATGAATTAAAAAAGTATTTTTCTCTTTATATAGGTATAAGAGATAAAACATAAAAAAATAAAATGTATAAAATAAAAACGAAGGCCCTAAAACTAGTTAGGAACGCAAGATGTAAATAAAATCATTGTATCCAATCAAAAAGTATTTATTAAAAAGTAAAAATAGAAACTTAGTGGCTATTTTCCTTATTTTAGAACGAAAGATGTAACAAAATACAATTATAATTGAAACTTAACATGAAGACATTGTGTCCAATCAAAACATATTTAAGGAAAAGTAAATAAACCAATGATATTAAAATTATGCTATCGCGAATCATTCACATTTTTTTTTTCAGTCATCTTCATCGGTTTCAGGTAAACAGTCATTTGTTTTACAGCTTTACTTAAAACCTAAATATTCTTTGGCGTTATGTACGCCAAAGAATATTTAGGTTTTGGTTGGTGTGGAATCACTTTTTTCTCCACAATTTTTTTTAAGTCTTTATACTTTTTTGGGATATTAGTAACTTAGTCTAATATATATTGATATAATAAAAAAATATAAATTGATTTCGGCATTGTACTATTGAGGCTGCTCAATTGAACTTCAATTGTTTCAGTTTGTGGCAACATTGAGTTTTTCACATACATTTGGTTTACACCTTTTAAATGTAACCACATGCATCTTTGAAATATTAATTCTTTGGTTTTTTATAAAAGTATTATTTGTTATTTCTTCAAATCCCATAAAATTTGTTCCTTCAAGTGTGGTTACTTTGTAAGAAAAGGGGTTCTTCCTGGCTATTCCTACAATAGTAGGCCATTGAGATGGAGCCCATACTATTGTTTTCTTCACTGCTCGTTCTATCACAGAATGCATGCTATCTACAGGCTTATATGTATGGCCAGGGATCAAGTAGTTCATCTGAATAACTTCAAGATTAACACACCTAGATAATGCAAAGCGAAACATAGATAAAACGGTCTTATTTTTGTTTTGTCCGTAGCAGGAATCGGAATACAGTAATAAATAAGGTCTTAACTTTAGCTTGAGAATCAACTTCCATTATATAATTTAGTAAACATGTCCAAATCTCATTTGCTCCACGATGCGCATCTGTTTCATTCCATATATTACAGAGCCAGAGAATTATACACTGATATTTTTCGGCTATAATAAAGGGCCATGTTGTCACCGCGTGGAGTATGAAGTACTTTCTGCATGTCAAAGCTGGCACAGACAACACTTTTGTCTGCCGCCTTGTTAAGATCCTGATGACATAAACTGTAAAACTGTAGGTTCCCTAAACTTACTGTAAGTAAACTAATGTAAAAATCACACGCCGCAGAAATGCTGTAAGTAGCGTTAAGTTTTTAAATGGGAAGAAGTAAGTATTTGTAAAGCAAAAAATGCAGTTTTTCTTTTGCTGTAAGTACAAAATGTCTAAAATGACTAGATTTTGGTCTACATACAGCATTTAATCTTGCTAAAAAAAATATAAGTACGGGCGTTTTCAACGGCGTATGTAATTTTTTTTCATCGTAGAGACACAGGACCCGGGTCATTCGATGCGGCTTTTTTTTCTGATTCTAATGGTAGTAAAAAGTCACTTTAGGTATTTTGTCTACTTACAGCAAATATGCTTTCCTACGTCGATATGGAGTAAACATCTGGCCACTTTCTAGAACTTGCAATATTCTTCATTCATTGTTGACCTTTAACCACAATACGTATATATATTAAATATTCACAAATTATTTAAATAATCACTAGAGAAGAATACTACGAGCCGATAGTTGAACCGGAAATCGGTTCCATCACCGTGACTCAAAATGGCCGACCCAGTCGAAAGGCGGGGCTATGTGGCGTCATCACAAAAAATGACCAACAAACGAAGCAACTCTTGCTACCTTCTTCTTTCATGAATTACCAACACTTTTTAACAATGTGCAAAAGAGACAAGACAGTATTTTGGTATCGAATTCATATTTGTATAGCACACAAAATGTATAGACACATGTTATCACTCTTTGACTGATCTCTTTAGGTCGGACACTCCAAAAGAAACTTACGCAAAGTGGTAAAGTGAGTGATATGTGCGATATACTCACAGGGTCCGACTCGTCCATTCTGTATGTAATCTTGTTGACTGTCTCGCCGACCTTGTTGAACAGACGGAGGACGCCGGCGCCGCTCAGAGCGGACGTGCTCGTTGCTTTCGGCAACTCTGTGTCTGGAACAAGTGTTGAGTTCACAATTATCTCACTAAATAAGAAGATAGATAGATGAACGCTTTATTGCAAACATTAAATTAAAGACATCACATATAACAATTAAAGAAAGTGTTACAATGGGCGACCCTATCGCGAAAAGCGATCTCTTCCAGGCAACCTTTGGTTTGAGAGGAATTATCAAAATGTTAAAGACTGGGGTGTAAGGTCTACAATAATAATAAAAACTAACTAAAATAATAGAGAAGGTAAATAACTTCCAAGGTATAATTTTGAAGTTATTTCTTAATAATTTTATAAGCTACATCAAACATCCTACGATTCTACGATTTATTAAGTTTAGCTGTGTAGTATTGCTTTTTTAAGATAATTAATTTTTAGAAAAAAACCAAAGCCGACTTCAATGTATCTTCGAAGTCCAAGGTCACATATCGATTAAATTTATATGGGGCCACTTCGTATCTATACTGAACCCGACGCAAAAATCATTTTTCAAATCGGTTCATAAATGACGGAGTTCTGAGGTAACAAACATAAAAAAATACAATCGAACAGAGAACCTCCTCCTTTTTTGAAGTCGGTTAAAAATAAATATTCCAAGTTCCATACTGACATTGTTTTAAGGTCTAGCTGTAGTTTTATGCATAAATTTAATAAACTAACCAATATATAAATACTTGTGGGATTTTTTATGTCTTTAAAGTTGTGCGTTAGTAGGAGTACAAATATTTCTAAGGTCTTTTTAGATGATAAATATAACTGTGCAATTACATAAAAACGCATTGTGCAATTTGATGGGTCAGTTTAGAGCATGTTTTGAAAATTGCGCAATGAAATAGTGGAATGGAATAATTCAATTATAATGTACAATTAACTATGAAAATATTGTACAAACTCATTGTATTGTCGGGGATGTACGTTAGTGATATTATTTATAGTTTAAGGTGTAAGGCGGCATTAGTAACCTTGACTTAAGCATAAATACTAATGAACCACGTTAATTAACTTAACTACGACCACAGAATAGTTCACAGTATCATAACAACATAGAAGTTATGAAGGCCGAAAATAATTCCTAATTACATTTTTTTTTTTGCGCTTAATAGATCTATGTTTGGCCACTATCTCGCCTGCTGTGAAGCGATGATGTGGCCTAAGATGAAGCACATAGATCTAGAGAGAGACGGCAGTTGAGCGGCTGCTCAGACCCGTCTCCCCGATGGTTCACCGAACATCATCCCGAAACACGACTAGGTCGCTTGACGGCATGGCTTTGTTCGGTGGGTGGAATTACAACCACGGCCAGAGCCTACCACTCCAAAAACATTGTTATTATCATAATTTATGTTCAAGTTTCGTAAAATATGAAAACCGAATATTTAATATAGGCATTGTTATCAATGATGCCAGACAAAACCAGTTCGGGTAAATTGTAAAACGGCGCTGCATTTTATAATATTCACATTTTTATTTATAACTTGCTGACCCGGCGAACGTCGTACCGCCATATTATAATTAATTTTTAGAAAAACCAAAAACCGGCTTCAATGTATCTTCAAAGTCTAAAGTCACATATCGATGAAATTTATATGGGACCACTTCGTAGCTATACTGAACCTAACGTAAAAAGAATT
This sequence comes from Petrophora chlorosata, assembly GCA_951640565.1. NCBI lineage: Eukaryota > Metazoa > Arthropoda > Insecta > Lepidoptera > Geometridae > Petrophora > Petrophora chlorosata. The sequence continues at coordinate 5,619,766 of OX621205.1, read as the reverse complement.
TTCCAAATCGGTTCACAAATGACGGAGTTCTGAGGTAACAAACATAAAAAAAAAATACAACCGAACAGAGAACCTCTTCCTTTTTTGAAGTCGGTTAAAAAGAAAACTGTGTTTTTTAAATTTTCTTTTATACCAACCTTGTGCTGACAATAACGAACACATAAAAAGAAATATCCAATTTGGTGCAGTCGTGCAGTTTTTTTGGAGTGGTAGGCTCTGGCCGTGGTTGTAATACCACCCACCGAACAAAGCCATGCCGACAAGCGACCTAGTCGTGTTTCGGGATGATGTTCGGCGAACCATATGGGAGACGGGTCTGAGCAGCCGCTCAACTGCCGTCTCTCTCTAGATCTATGTGCTCCATCTTAGACCACATCATCGCTTCACATCAGGCGAGATAGTGGCCAAACATAGATCTATTAAGCGTAAAAAAAAAAAGTCGTTCGGAAGTTATGCGTGTATTTACATTTCGGAGATTCATTTTTATTTATATAGATAAAAGATAGATTATAAAGATATATAATTTATTTATAATAATCATATTTATAAAATGAATGTAAACGCAGCGCTGAGCACAGCATATGCTGAATTTACCCCTATTGCATTCAGACTGTAGGTGCATTGCTAAGTGCAGTGTTTAAGTAGATACTAGGTAATTGCAGGCCTAGCGCACTCCCTAACGTAGGTACGAAGCTACAAGTACATAGCCGGACACCGACGGCGGGTCGCGCGTCGTTACACCTGCCGCGTCAGAAGAGATAAGAGCTATGCGATAGAAAGAGAAGCGCTCTGTAGGTTAATATGACTGGTAGGTATGCAGCGCTACGCGAGCTGAATTGAATTTTATTGCGTCATAGCAAGAGTCGCTATTTGTTTAAATTTCTTTGCGGAGTGATGCTTCAGTCCCTTAGTATTCTGTGGTAATTGTGAAACAGTGGTCCTGTTGTTCTGACATAGCAATAAATGACTAGCTTATCTTACATTTTCACCATACATTGACAGATATGTTAGTAGAATCACTAGAGACGTAAGCTCTCTGCTCCGCGCACCCCTTTCACCCACCCGCTAACATCTCCCCTCGCTCCCTTCTTACCGCGCAGGCGATACGCGAGTTAAACGGTCGGCCTATAGTCAATGTTAATCTGTAACGTCATGCCACTTTCTGACGTCACGTCGCTTATTCGCAATGTCGATTAGTTTTCCATCAAATATGAATATTGGTAGATTTTGCTTCATTCTATTCTCCATTTCCATTTTTTGGAACATTTATGTATGACTAGCTGCGCCCCGCGGTTTCACGCTCAGTTTCCCGGGATAAAAAGTAGCCTAGATGTCCTTTACCAGGACCTAAAGAACCTATTTAGATACTAAGTACAGTAGTTTTTACGTGATTGAGTGACAAACATCCATACATCCTCAAAAACTCTCGCATTTATACATTCTATTATTTTAATATAATACGATGAAGCACTCTTTCAGAAAAATAATTCGACCCTTCCCGTGGCACAGAATTATTGTTAAGTACCCACATTTGGTAGTATTTTTTCTAAAACTTTTTTGTGACAAAATTGTAGTATTGTATACCTGATTCCAAAAACTCCCTAAAGTCGGGGTCGATACTCAGCACTGGGTGCTGGCCGACCCTGTTCAGGAACCGCTCCAGCGCCGCGCGACGTCGCTCCACAAACTGCGACTGTACGTTGTGACCGGCGCCGTTTGCGCTTTCTGTTGACGGTGTCGACGTCATCTTCACTTTTGTTGTACCTGTAGATATGCAATAATTAATAAATAATTAATTTTTTGGAGTGGTAGGCTCTGGCCGTGGTTGTAATACCACCCTCCGAACAAAGCCATGCCGTCAAGCGACCTAGTCGTGTTTCGGGATGATGTTCGGTGAACCATCGGGGAGACGGGTCTGAGCAGCCGCTCAACTGCCGCCTCTCTCTAGATCTATGTGCTCCATCTTAGGCCACATTATCGCTTCACATCAGGCGAGATAGTGTCCAAACATAGATCTATTAATAGTAAAAAAAAATAAAAAAAATTAAGTAATGGATTGGATAAAAGAGCGAGTGTGGCTCAGTGGGAGAACGTGCGACTTTCGATCCGACGCAACCGAGTTCGAATCCCGCTGGCCTCGCACCACTGACTTTCTTAAGTTATGTGCGGATTTAACACTCACTGTAAAAACGGTGAAGGAAAACATCGTGAGGAAACCATGTCAAAGAATTTATCACAAAAATTAAATGACATGTAACATCCACCAACCCGCACTGGGACAGCGTGACGGATTATGGCCCATACTCTCTCTATGAGAGAAGGCCCGTGTCCCAGCAGTGGGAACGTGATGGACTGATGATGAAGTATTGGATAAATATATAGGATATATGTAATTTTTGATATTGAATGCATTAGCGCATGCTAGGCGAAAATCTTAACTTTTAAATAATTAGACGAGTAAATAAGTAGAAGTAGTAAAAAAAAATATTAGGAAGAAGAAAAGTGATATTGCTCAGGCAGTGATCAAACCTGCGTCTTCAGAATATGGATAGAAGACAGGTTCGATCCCTGCCTGAGCAATATCATTTTTCTTCTTCCTAATTATTAAAAACCTTAGGGTATACTATGTATTTTAGTCCTCTATAATCTCGTATAAATGTTTCTAGATAATATTTAAATTTTAGAATATGCGGGTTCTTTTCCCAAACTTTAGAGAAATATATACTTATAGTTACTAGTTAGCGAAGCGCTATGGATGCTATGTCTGTGGTCCTATTTCTCCGCCAATATCTTATTTCTCTTCGGCGGCGTAAAGTATGGTACCTCGCGATTTGCGAATAAAAAATAACACCTACGTCAGATGATAGATTATACATAGATAGACGCTTTGACAAGTTGACTATTTCCCACACACAAATCCTGTACACCAGATTATAAAAAAACTATCGTTCGTTCTTTTATCTTAAAAAAATGGGTCATGGACACTATTATTTATTATAGATACTGTTTTGTAATGTTCACTCTTACCCATGATACTCTTCTCCGGAGCGGGCGGTATAATTCTGCCTGATCTCAGATACTTCTCGGTCAGTTTCTCGTGTAACCCAAGAAAGTCACTGAACCTCCTCAGGACTGTGAACTCGTGGCGGCTAAATATCGGCATGTTGGTCTTGGTGAGCACTCGGTATGCCACGTATGAGCTCATGCCTTCACCGATCTTCTGCGGCTCGGTGATTGTGATGATTATGTTGTTAGCACGTTCTGTTGCTATCTGCGAACAAGTCATATTTTTACAAGCTTTTATTTAATTTGCAATGTTTGGCCCAAATCTTGCAAGTCAAATCAGAACCACTTCCGCTTATCGTACGGAGTTGAAATTTTGCATACTTGTCAAAGTCCGATGGCAATGATATCTTCTTCTTCTTAAATATCGTAAACTACTAGTGTTTGGGCACATTTTAATCTGCTTGCTCCAATTACGAGTTTATTAAAAGCTTGTCTTGGAAAATATAGTTTTCAATGAAAATTTTGTTTAATGAAAGTAGCAGTTGCAGTGCCATCTAGACTTTTAATATGTTAAGTCCTAAAGTCCTATGAACTGCACTATGTATACAGTCATCTTGATATACCAACTTCCAAGAGTCAAACGCACTGTGCGTTTGACTCTTGGAAGTTGGTATCAATACTGACTGACTTAAATTTCACTGACAATAAAAATATGAAAAAATATAGATTACTTCTAAGCATTGGGTTTAAAATTGTGCTCTACTCAGATTTGCATTAATGGTTCAATATTGTAACATGAGACATCAATTATAATTAATTGTAGGCAATCTGTAATCCATTAACATTCATCCCATCTTTCATTATTGAACTAAATTACTACTTACTTGTAGATAATGTATAATTTATGCATAATAACCCCAAATGAAAGTACTCAACGCTGAAGCATTTGAAATTCAGCATTCAACAATGAAATAACATGTTTTCAGAATGTCCTTGTTCAGGCATATAACTTGGGAGTTATATATATCTTGTTTACATGAAAAAATACTAATTACATTGATAATGGCAGACAACAAAGCATATTTGTAATGCATGATTGACTGTGCTAGATTTTAAAATTTGGCTGTGTTTTTCAGGCACTCAACCATTGCTTTTCCGACACAGGTGATTTGAAAATGCACACACTATTTTGATAGGCTCATACCTACACATCATAAGGCTCAAACCAAACAATGTTAGTTCAAACACTGCAATATTCATGGTCCGAATGTGAAGTAAAACTGTGTAAATACGGGTTCAACTAATTCAGTGTGTATCAATTGCAAATTTTGAAACTATCTCTAGCTCTCTGATATAAACGGTAAATATTTGATTGTATTTTCTTTATTCCAGTAATCCATGTTTAGCTATAGTTTAAGAAACTTGAGGCATGCAAAATTTTATTAACAAATTGATAATACGTAATATAAGTGCTACCTCTTCCATAATTGGGCTTGCAAGAGTGGCAGTAATAGACGGCACATCTCCAATGGACACCTTCTCCAGACCCTCACGAGCACCATTTACCTCCGGATCCAATGTCACCTCCTTCAAAACAAATTAGAGGATGTCAGTGTCATCTCTAAATAGTATAGAATAAAGTCAGCCAGATTAATTGCTTCATCATCATCATCATCATCATCATCATCAACATCATCAACAGCCCATATTAGTCCACTGCTGGACATAGGCTTCTCCCAATGCACGCCACTGAGCCTGATCTTCGGCTCTCCTCATGTAATTGCTGCCAGCTACTTTGCGCAGTTCGTCGCTCCATCTAGCCGGAGGGCATCCTACACTATGTTTACCTAAACGTGGTCTCCACTCTAGAACCCGTTTACCCCATCGGTTATCGGTTCTTCGACAAATGTGGCCGGCCCATTGCCACTTCAGCTTACTAATTCTTTGAGCTATGTCGGTCACTCTGGTTCTTTGCCAAATCACTTCGTTTCGAATCTGATCCTTTAAAGAAACTCCGAGCATAGCTCGTTCCATAGCTTGCTGAGCGACTTTGAGCTTAATTGCTTATTACTCCTGAAATTCTTAATCAATTTTAACTAGACTAGACTTATTTTAACTAGGTTTTTCTGCGTATTTATTGTTGTTTAATCTCTTGACCAAGAAAATAAGCTAAGTAAATGCTAGAACATGTGCAAATGGATTTAAGTAAATATATTATATAAATAGAAAATAGTTAAAGAATTAATTCTCAGCTAGGCTTAGATTTTTGTTTTGTGTAGAGATTCCAGCCATCAAAATATGAACTCTTAATAATATTATAGTAATATGTAGTGAATGTAGTGAAGCAAAATTAGATAAACTTATCAGCTATAGCTCCAAATAGCAATAGTATCTAGAAAAGTTACCCATGAGTCATATCACTGTTGTAAAATAAAAAATTCAACAGATAGCACATATTATGTATACTTAATTGACTTCATACTACCACGTATGAATGTGAATAATATAACACAATATTATTAGTATTTATGACCCAATTAATGTATGATGAAAGTTTACAAACACAACAGACAATGATAATAAAAGTGACCGCTAAAGTAGGTAATAACAAGAGGTACGTGATTCTCTTGATTCTATAGGTCATCCACTTTTCACTGTAGATAGGTCACGCATTCGTTCCGACGATACAGAGGGGCGTTAACGCCCGCCCGGCAAGTCGCCGGGGGGCGGATGCGGCCCAACAAGTAAGCAAAACAGGATTCCAATAAGATACCTGGACCGCAGACGCGAAAAGATCCTCGTCATCTCGGCTTTCGTTGTTAATGTCGACTGTGCTAAAGGGCGGCGAATCTAGCCCCTCGGACATGATTATATCAACAGCAAATACACTTTACACAATGATTTAATGTGTTAACAAAAGGATATTAATCAAGTTTTCCAGAAAACAGCAATCAACTTTCCGATACGATAGCTTGATTTGATTTGACAGTTATATTATAGGACAGGATAGAAAGATCAACCGCATACTGTTCCAAAAAATTACAAACTTCTGCATAAACTGAAACAGCGAAATAAATCTACAGATGTGTCTGACAGAGAGAAAAAATACCAAAAAGCCCAAAATCATATCAATTTCAATACTCAAACTGCCAGCAGGTGACGTTTGACATGACGTATTCAGTTCCAGTAAATAAAGGTCAACACACATTGAGCAAACCAAAGACGATACAAAGAAGCAAGATGCAAATCCCACCGACGGCGGCATGTGGTATTGCATCCGCGGTGCTAGATTTATAAGGCTAGGTATCGGGGCTAGGCAAAGACGAAGTATATACTTTATCTTTGGGGCTAGGTTTAGTGGTGATAGTGAGCCTTAAAGCTATGGTAAAAGTCCTATAATTTTTCATGAAGACAACATATCCCTACCCAAAGATACTATAATTTTTCTTTGTCCCTACCTATAATAGTCTGTGATCGTTATCAGCTGTCTATCAAAGTGTCAACACAGGTGTCAAACAAAATTGTCAACATCAAACAAAAAGGTAAGTTTTTGTTTTTGCCAACTAATTTAAACATACGGTAGAATATTGCCCTAATTTACAGGTAAATCAACATAAAACCTCACAAATACTTTACATTTATCCATACAGGTTATGCAGAAAGTTGCATAAAACTCCAAACTACTTTTATTCTAGTGTTACTAAACATGAGTGGGCAAGAACGAAAGACGAAGATCCCTGCGCCTCCTATGCCGGCTGGCGCTTCTGGGAACTTGCTCTCCAGTGTGGCGCCGCCTTCGCAGCTCCCCAACTTCATCACAGCCCCAGCAGAGGTAGGAGGGTATTGGGATGTACCTAATATAATAGTACGAGATAAGATGGTGATTTTTAGTACAGGTTTTACACAAACCTACATCAGGCACCAGCTCTCACAAGGTAGCACTAATTTTCAAGAAATATGTATAATCCATGATTGTACCTGAATCTTTGTAAAGAGAAATAAACCATTCATTTCTTTATATACTATTCCTAGGGTTGACATATCTTTTTATTGACACATCGTTTTGTTATCAGGCTTCTGTAGGTACTTTCTTATCTAATTGTAATTATTAGAGATTAACAATGTTTGGACTACAATGGTGATCAATCATGAAAACTGGAAGGGAGGCCTTTGCCCTGCAGTGGGACGAGTCAGGCTCCATGTAATAATATAATAACAATGTTTGATAAATATGAATGGCATGCTGAATAATCCCATAAAATACTAAATCTAAGTAACCTAATTACAAAATTTTAGCTACCCCAAGTTGTAACACAGCCAGTGCAACTAACGCCACAAGTGGTGCCCCAGATGCCCCAAGTAGTGCCACAGACACCTCAAGTGGTACCTCACAGCCCACAAGTGATGCCTCCAAACATATCCATGGTGCCACAACCAGTGCAGCCAGTTATTGTGAAACCTAAAGAGTTTAATGAAACTGAAATGTTTAGGTAAAGTATTTTTTACTCATATTATCTATATATTATTTCTTACCATTATTATGAATCAGCATGAATAGCATAATGAACATACAATCATTATCTAGTTAACAATAGATTTGAGGGCTTGCCTGTTTAGGGAAGTGGTTATGGGCTTGATGCCTGTTTAGTAGTGGGTAATACAAGAGGAGTTATAAAAACACTTATTATAAAAATCATTAAGTATAGTAATTCTGTTTATTTGGTAAGTTGGTTAAGTATAGCATACTCTATAATTAGTCAGCTATGCTATGATGATAAAATCGGCTGTTCTTCCATAGTGCATTGACCAGGCGTTGACGAGTTTCAAAAGCCTTCTGCAACTCATCATCTGTTGTATCATCCAATGGCTTTCTATCAGTGTTATCAAATTGCTCATAAGCAACCAGCTCTTGAACTTTTTTGAAATCTGAAGGTGCTGAGATTTGTGCCCTGATAAATAAATACAATAACTGTAATTTAACTGTAACTAGGCCTAGCGCACTCCGCACTGTAGGTACGAAGCTACAAGTACATAGCCGGACACCGACGGCGGGTCGCGCGTAGTTACACGTGCCGCGACAGAAGAGATAAGAGCTATGCGATAGAAATCGAGGCGCTCTGTAGGTTTTTTTTTTTTAATCTATTATAAAGGGCTTTTTCCGCTCTGTAGGTTAATATGACTGGTAGGTATGCAGTGCTACGCGAGCTGAATTGAATTTTATTGCGTCATAGCAAGAGTTGCTATTTGTTTAAATTTCTCTGCGTAGTGATGCTTTTGTCCCTGATTATTCTGTGCTGTAACTGCAGTTTAAACCAATGTTGTGGAATCCAAAGTTCGTTTTCCATAGAAAACAATTTAATACATATAAAAAACAGCATTTAACTATGAGCAACTGGGTTCTAGGTTACTATAAAATGTATACCTGTTACATATGTTGTGTAAAAGACAGCAAGCGTTTACAATTTTCCCCACCATCTCAGGCCTGTACGGCAGAACTATCTCATCTTTCATCAGACATTTCCAGCGAGCCTTCAATAAAGCAATTGTCTTTTGGATCCTATCCATTGCTGATGCATGTGTTTTGTTGTAGAATTCTTCTCGGGAATTCTCAGGAGCATATATGATTGGTGTCATCATGTATTCTTGTTGGCAATACCCTGAATTTCCTAAGAAGAACATTACAATATTACAATTTATAGTACTATATAAAAGCTCATGTGTCAACTTGTCACATACCTAATAAACACACAGTTTCTCCTTGACAGATAAGATCTTTAAAATATTGTTGCAAATGATGCTGATTGAAACTATAAGCCCCTCCATATCTTGTGTCAACAGTTAATATGTTCAAATCATAATCACAAACCTGGAAAATTATTATTTATTTATTTAGTACATGAAAGCAAGCATACAGTAAATATCAAAGCATCTGGGACATCATTAAGAACCTGGTATAATAATTAAACATTTATTAACACTGGTTGTAACTGTTAGTAACTGTAAAAAGGTACATACAATTTGGATATTCAATGAGTAGTATTGGTCCTTGTTTAGGTACTGCTCTTCATTTTCTATTGGTTTCACCATGGCTACATGGGTTCCACCAATGCAGCCTAAGATGCCAGGCATTTGGTGATTCGCTTCAAATCTGTGAAACATATAAATTAAATTGACATACTTAAATTAAGAGACCTAAATAGGCTCTATACAGGTGATGAATACATTCCTCAATAAAAAAAGGCCTTAATATTTTTTTAACTATTTAAAATAGTGTGCTAATAACTTACTTAGCTTTCACCTTATTTCTTTCCTCAATTGACGCAGGGAATTGATCATGAGCATTTAAAATGGATTCATGGTTCAGTGCCTCAGTTACCTCTTTAATAGAATTTAACACTGATTGTTTTGATAAGAAGCTCCAATTGTTTTGATTCTCGTATACTCCTGTGGCATAAAATGCAAGCGCTATCAAAATCTGAAACATTTAAAGTTTTGTTGTACTTTGAGGGCTTTTTTATGCAGGACCTTATTACAAATGGTTTTGTGCATACATTACTATTTTCTAAAATCTATTAAAACATTATTGAACTGGCTGGGGTATTAATGGATGTTTGATGGAATCTGCCTCCATACCCATATGTCAAGCGCCAAGTGTACATCGTGTTGAGCTCAAATTAAGGTATAGCTTCTCTGCAACTAATGAGATACCGACTCATTATTATCAATTTAGGCAAGAAATCGAATTAATCTCATTAATTTATACCAAAATATGATAACTAAATGTTGAGATAAACTTAATGGGACAATAAATGGCATCATAAAATATTGTCGCAGGGAATCTATACCCTAAACTGAACTCAACACGATATATGATTGGTGCTTGAGGGACATATGGGAAGGGGGGCTGAACTATTTATGTTGTTTTATTACTCAGTAGCAGCCACAATACCTTCCATATAAACAAACAATCTTGCTTTTTTTCTCTAAAAATGGTTTTAAAATACATGGGTTAATACACACCTTACATTTTATTGTAATGTCTGTCCTGTGCACTCTTTTTTTCATCAAAGGAGTAAGTTGCTCCACCAAGTTTAGGTATAGATTTTTTGATAAACAGTACTTCTTAATAAACTCAACATCATTTAAAGCTAGAGCTGCATCAGTAAATGCTTGAATGCTTTGGCCTAAGCGTATCAATTTTTTTTTGCGTTGTCTTTTACGAGCTTCTAATTTATCTTGGCGATCAGCTTCTTCTAAAATGTGCCACATCAGCAAGAGCCTGGCCATGGCAACTGAAACAATCATTAGGTATATTATTGGTTGAGTAGGATGTCAATAGTTCTTTTCGCATGTATAATGGAAGGATATTATGGATCACCTATATAATGGAAGAACCTACTCATTGTCAGAGAATACAGAATATATACAATCAGAAAACATTGCAAAGTTTTCCCTTACGTCGCCACCAGTTACGTATTTACACGTAATTTGCTTACATTTAAGACTTACCACTTATAGCTTGCGAGGGTAATGAAACTAGTGGACTACACTCTTCACTTTCTTGTTATTTTTGTATGTATATGTATAAGGCAGACATTAAATTTTTTTAAAAGCTAATGCCACCTAAATGCTAATGTAATGTTAAGGCCGCGGCGGCGCACCTGCCTGCACCACCGTTTGTTTTGCTTTTGTTATACACAGACTAGGAAGTACAATACATACTTTTGAAATTGTTTTTCTTACGTAGTATTGAATTATGAATTATTCTCTTCTCTATTTCTTTAACTCCTTTTTCACTTACTCACTTCTTGTTTGGACTCTTTGTAATTATCTATGTTTGTAATATTTTCTCCTATTTGTGAATGTTTTTACGTGTTTGGAATCGAATCGAAATTCATCAAATAATTCAATTTGTTTTTACATGTGATTAGTGATTTCACATGTCATCTGTCATACTGTCAAAGTGTCAATTTTTTTATAGCGCCTGTTTCGGCAGGCTTAAGTTTCTAGAACCATACCGCCTTGTCTTACGTCGTTTTTATTTGATAGTTTGAAAAAAATACAATGACTTCTTTCGTATTGTAGTCAAAATCAAATTGAATCCTTGTGCTTGAATAAAGTGGTGGAACTTTATTCAAGCTTTCCATGGACTTTTTGGGAGAACATGAAAAGCAATGTTTTTCTCTATTTTGTTTCATTTGCCTACGCTCGTGCAGGTTTAAGAACACATAATGGTTAATATTACACCGATATTACACATGATCACTCGAAATAACACTTGTTTGGAAAATAAACCAAAATCGAACTGTATCCGCCGCCAAGTCCGCCTATAGAATCTCAGTGTCGAAGTTGAACCACGGCACGGGTACGGGTGTCAGTTTTTATTTCTTTATTGTACGGCTATGTACGAGATATGAATTCAGCCACAAACAAAAAATTTGACAGTAACTTTTTTCATAATATCCTTGTTGAGAGCTTATTTTATTTATAAATTTCAGTCCAGCCATTCCTCTTGCCAAAGGGGAACCGATGATGTCGATAAGGTCTCCAGAAGACTCTCAAACCACACAATCACCAGAATCTCTGCCTGACTCTATGTCTGAGACTGACAAGCTCGGTGGGTTGGAATCTTTATTATGTAACCTTTTGACCGCCAAGGTCGGCTATACACGACATACGTAAAGCTGCTCTGGCCAAAGATCGACTAGAGCAGACTAGAACGTAACTTTAAAAAAAAAATACTGAGCAATGAGGTGAGCAAGTCGTTCGCCTGATGGTAAGCGCCATGCCTGACCATAATAATTGTTGTGCTAGCCAGACTCTTTAATACCGTAAAAAGCACTGCGTAGCACTGCATTGCGCTCATCACCCCGAGACTTCAGATATTAAGTCTCATATGCCCAGTAATTTCGCTGGCTACAATGCCCTTCAAACCGGAACACAGTAATGCTTGCGCACTACTGCTTGGCGGCAGAATAACTGGCAAAGCTGTGGTACCTACCCAGACAGCCGCATACGAGAGACCTACCACGAGAAATATCTGTACGTACTGTACGTAGAGAGCACTTTCACACGTGTATGGCCGACCTTGGAGGTTAAAGGTTTAACCAATTTTAAAGTTAACTGGTATGTTTTAAATACCGTCATTTGCATAACGCAGGAGACATAATGCCCGGCAGTGGACTACTTACGTGGATGAAAGGTGCGGTGTCCACTGGCGGTATACTGCACCGAGTGGCGGAGAAAGCGAAGAGTTCCGTAGATTCCATGATCACTACCCTGGATCCTCAAATGAAGGAATATTTGAGTAAGCTGTCTCAATTGTTTCTTGTTTAAATGTATGTTGAATCTAGAACATATTTCTTTGATTTGTTTCACCCTGGGGACACTCATGCTTGCATGATTAAGCTACGTGTTTGACTGCATGAATGAACGTCCATAGGTACTTGATGGCTTTTCATGCCTTTCTAAACCTAAACTTAACAATTGCACATTTTTCCACATCTTCGATATGTATAAAAATTGTTAATTGTTACCTGGCTAAATGAAGATATTTTATATCTCTCTATTTTATATATATTTATATATTTTTTTTATTATGTCGCTCTTTCTGACGGGTTATACACCCGGTCCTTTGGAAGGCTTGCGCGGAGACATGAGTCCAACACGTAGAGGCCTCTTAGAACATTTAATTGAGATATCTAATGGGCAACACTCATTATTATTATTATTATTATCTACGTGCTTGCCACGATTGTATGTCTTTCATGCAATGGTCTTGCTTATCATGCGTGCTTAAACGCTTGTCACGGTTTGATCACTCATTTAGCAAATTATCTCTATTCAGCAGTTTTTTTTAAACGAACCTCTATCACATCTTGCTCCAAAATGTCAAGTACGTAACTGCTTGATCATGCAAGCTTGAACGTGTCCCGGGCCTTTTATATTCGGAGTAGAAAAAGAAGTATTTTAAAGCTTCGCACTAATTTAGTATATATATTTTTATCTTTTTTAATGCATCTGAATGATGAGACGAGCTGGTCGTTTGCCTGATGGTAAGCAATACGCCAGCTCATAACATTAACAGCACAACCCAGAACTTTATTTTGCAAAATCCTGCGCGGCGCTGCACTGCGCTCGTCACCCTGAGACAATTAGCTCTTGCGTCTCATAACGCCCAGTAATTTCGCTGGCTATAATGCCCTTTAAACTGGAACACAGTAATGCTGTCGCACTATTGCTTGGCGGCTGAATAACTGGCAAAGCGGTGGTACCCACCCAGATGGCCTCTCGTATACGAGAAACCTACCACCAGTGAGTGTACCAGAGAGTGATACATCTAAAAGAACCAAGTAATCGAATATGTGAAATAAATTATTACCGACCATAGGCCAGTGCCGAATTAAATTGCCGAAATTTCCCGCCAAAAAGTTACATTAACAACATTCTTTTTCTTTATTTTAGAAAGTGGAGGAGACCTACTCATAGTCGTGGCATCTGATAAAGAAGTAAAGGTGTCGCCAATCCGAGACGCGTTCCAAACTATTTTCGGCAAAGCCAATATAATGTAAGTAGTTTTGAGGTTTCATATTCCCCGAAAGAAAATGATTAGTGTTCCTATAAGCCTTAATTAATGTCCTTTCAAGGTGATAAAAATAAATGTTTTTTTTCCAGTGGATACGCAGCGCAGAGTGACGTCACAGCGCTACAACCGGTCGGCTACGCGGCAGCGTACGCGGCGGCCAAGCAAAGAATCGCGCACATTCGCTCCCTCCACTCAGAACTTACTAACAATGTACCGGTGGTGGCAGTCGAGAGCTTTCTACACGAGCCCGTGAGCGATAGGTAAGAAATTTTTCCTGACATCGCGCAACATTTCACTGTATTGTTTTTATTGTTTTTTGTTTTGTCTTTATTTTAGTGTGTGCGGAATAAATGTATTTTCTTTCTTTCTTTCTTTCAAATTCTTTTTATATTTATATGAAACATTAACGAATGCCTAGCGAAAAACTCAAACAAGGCTTTCCGGAAAGAAAAGAAGTCCCAGCCGGTGGTCGTATTGACTATCCAAAAAACCTTGTTTGATAGTTTTTTTTTATTTTATTTTATTTTACAATTTTAGGAAAACTGACTTCTGGGTCTAATAGATAGATAGATAGATAGATAAACGCTTTTGCAAACATTAAATTAAAGACATTACATAAAAACAATTAAAGAAAGTGTTACAATGGGCGGCCTTATCGCTAAAAGCGATCTCTTCCAGGCAACCAACAGGCTCTAATAACTAGGATACTTAAATATTGTACGAAAAGTTTCCACATATAGGCGACAGATTATTTACAACATGGACTGAAACCAAAAAGCATGCAACTAAAGATAAACAGAACAATACAAAATAACTATTATACAATCTGTGGGCCACTTACCAATGACTTTTTCAATCAAATAATTTTTAATTTTTTTATCATTTAAAAATAACATACAATAGCAAGTTGCGTGGCATTCGTAAACCGCTAAGGTTTGTGTTCAATACGAGTACCATATTTAGTCTGCATCGATATAGGTAACACAATCATCTAATAACTTTATCTATGAAGTTAGACAATTGGTAAGTGCATTTCTTAGCAATCTTAACATTCAATGTGTTGCAAGAAGTGAGCCTTAAGTTTAACTTTAATAAATTCATACTTTTTAATACTTTTTAATGTTTAGAAATACCTAACCTAGGACATAAATACTTTATAGTAAAGCCTACTTTTGTTTGTGCGTAAACGCCAGTATTTTAAGAAATTACGGTCACCCATCTAAGCGTCAAACTATCTGGCACAACGGCATCAGCGTCGCTTAGGTGGCGGTACTGGTATTCGGCGAAATCAATCGAAACGAAACGAAATGAAAATATCTAGCGTAATTCTGCTAAATATTATGTAGGTAGTTGTCAAATAATATAATATGTAGGTATATCGTCACCGTTATTACGCATCTTCAGTGGTAGGGGCCACGAACGAGAGGGTATTTAAAGCGACGAAGCGCCGTTGTGGGCTCACTCTCGTTCTAGCGGTCGGCGAGTCGACACCTGATGATGCGTCTTGTAGATAGCGAAACACGTGTCGTATAGGAAGGGTTGTTGGTAGGGTCAGTTTAGGGCTTTCTTTATTTATTTTTCATTATTTACTGAATTCATTTTTATACATTATATACCTTATTTTTATATACAATATTAAAATCACTATCATATTAATTAAAAAGAAATAGCGGAGGAAATTTTATTTAAGTATATATTTTTATTTTTAATCTCTATATCCTCATATAATATTATTCAACAACAACCTACATAATATTCAGCGGAATCACACTAGATATTTTCATTGCGTTTCAGTTTTGAAACGAATTTCTGCAACGTCACGCTTTATTCAATTAGATTCTGCACAACGACTTAATTTATTATTATGCACGACCTTACTCACCTTTTTACCACATGTAATTTATCAATCTTAATAAACATCTCACTTATTCCAGATGGTACGACATAGCTCTCTTAGTTCTTTCCCAACCGTCACTGGGCATAGAACTGCAACTGCAGTCGCAAGGCACGCCCGTACCGACCGCGGCGGTGACGGCGGCGCGGGAAGCGACTGCTAAAGATTACGAACATTCGCAGACAGGATACAGTGTCACTGTTGGATCTATCATGGCGGATAGCTTGCAGGTACGTAGGTACTGTATGTAGTTAGCTTAAGTCTCTAGGTAAAAGTTTCCAGATAAAGTATCGAGGTAAAAGTTTCCAGGTAAAGTATTTAGGTAAAAGTTTTCAGGTACAGTTTCTAGGTAAAAGTTTCCAGGTGCAGTATCTAGGTAGAAGTTTCCAGGTACAGTATCTAGGTAAACGTTTCTAGGTACAGTATCTAGGTAAACGTTTCCAGGTACAGTATCTAGGTAAACGTTTCCAGGTACAGTATCTAGGTAAAAGTTTCCAAGTAAAGTATCTAGGTAAAAGTTTTGAGGTACAGTATCTAGGTAAACATTTCCAGGTACAGTATCTAGGTAAAAGTTTCCAGGTACAGTATCTAGGTAAAAGTTTCCAGGTAAAGTATCTAGGTAAAAGTTTCCAGGTACAGTATCTCGGTAAAAGTTTTCAGGTAAAGTATCTAGGTAAGAGTCTCCATGTAAAGTATCTGAGTAAAGTTATGAAAGATGACAACGAAACAAGTGGTTGGAAACAACTCGAATTAGAAATTCGAACTCTAGACAAATAGATGTTCAAATTCCAAAAGTTGCCACGCCCATGCACATGTTATTTTTGGGAGCATGTAGCTGTTCCGTCTGTTGAAGACTCATCAGGGGGCTTGGAACATTCCACTTCTGCAAAGTAGCCCATTGGCTCATAAGAAACATAACATTGTAGAAAACTAAAAAGGCAATAAAATCTCAAAAAAGAAATGTCCCGCAGTTTCTTGTCGTATGACCACAGAATACTAAGGAACAGAAGCATCACTCCGCAAAGAAATTTAAACAAATAGCGACTCTTGCTATGACGCAATAACATTCAATTCAGCTCGCGTAGCGCTGCATACCTACCAGTCACATTAACCTACAGAGCGCCTCTCTTTCTATCGCATAGCTCTTATCTCTTCTGAGGCGGCACGTGTAACGATGCGCGACCCGCCGTCCCGCCGTACTTGTAGCTTCGCCCCTACAGTGCGGAAAGTGCTAGACCTGGTATGACTCTAGAGTGGAGTAGAGTTGACGTTCATAAGTGCGTCTGTGATGCCAAAAATGAATAAAGAGATTTTGATTGATTGATTTAAACTAAATTCCACAGGTGCACCACACGCAATGGCAGGAGGCGGCCACGGGCGTGTCCCGGCGGGAGCTACTAGTGTTAGCGGCGAAGTCTCTTGCGGGCTCATATAAGAAACTGCTGGCGGTGTCTGCGGCTGAAACTTAACAAGACTTGATGTTAAACTAAGGAATATGTTACAGTATGTATTTTTCTCTATGCAATTCACATTAGGGATGTTAAAGAGCTTCGACTCCGACTCCGATTAATCGGAGCTTCCGATTGATATTACACCTTCGGTTCCGACTCCCGGAAAATCCCGGGATGCGCCATCGTGCCGGTCGGCGACCGGACGAGAGGGCCCGATGGACATCCCCGGGGGGGCTCGGGCGTCCCCGCAGTCTCCAGACTAGTCCCCCAATGGTGCGTTTGGCTTCAATGTGTGTCTCTGGGGCCACCCAGTGATACCTCGTTCCACTGCCGTCTTTCTACCTCCCTTCACTCCCCTAACAATGCAGAGAAACAACAAAAAATATAAGTTTCGACAGCGGCTGCACTCCCTCTCGTTAAAAGTGCATCTCTCGAACATCAGAGGGTTGCACTCAAATCTCATAGCAGTCCACCACCATCTCGAGACTGATAAGCCCCACCTGTTGTTTCTCTCCGAGACGCAGATCAGATGTCCATCCGACGTGGCTTACTTGTCTTACCCAGGGTACACTCTGGAGCACAACTTTAGGCCACGTGCGGGTGTATGCTTATATGCCCGTGACGACATCTGCGTTCGGCGTCTCCGTTGTCTTGAAGACTCCAGTTTTTCCGTGCTGTGGATTTTGGTGGATACAGGAATAGACAAAATTGTCTATGCTTGTGTCTACCGATCGCATAGTGGAGACCAGGACACAACCAGGCTTATAGACCACCTTAGTGAGGCGGCCGATGTGGCTCAGCAGAGGTATCCTACAGCCCAACTGGTGTTACTGGGGGACTTTAACGCCCACCATCAAGAATGGTTGTTCCCGCACCAGTACACCGACCATGCCGGGAGAGAGACACGCAAGCTTGCAGTGTCCCTAGATCTCACCCAGCTGGTTCAAGAGGCGACGAGGATACCAGATGCTGATGGCCATACAGCCAATTGCTTGGACCTTCTGCTGACTACAGATCCAGACCGCTACTCGGTGTCGGTATCATCACCTTTAGGTAGCTCCGACCATTGTCTGGTAAAGTCTGTATCGACTTATTCCCCACCAGATCCCAGCCTTAAAGGCACCCGGCGGATATGGAGGTACAAGTCAGCAGATTGGGATGAAATGCGGTCTTTCTTCGCATCTTATCCTTGGCAGCCTGTTTGCTTCTCTTCTAGTGATCCTTCGACTTGTGCAGATGCTGTGACAGACGTAGTGCGTCAAGCTATGGAGTATTATATTCCATTCTCCGACGCACCGCTGTCTGGCAAAGCTCACCCATGGTTTGGAGCTGAATGTGGTCGTGCGGAAGCGCAAAAACATGTAGCATACCAAGCATGGGTTGATGCTCGAAACCGTAAGGCGAAGGATATACACGACAAGAAGAGAGCCTTTAACAAGGCTGCCAAGTCCTGCAAAAAAGCTATGCGGAAGGCTCGTTTTGAGCATATTAGTCGAATAGGGAACAAACTAGCTTCATACCCTGCGGGAAGCAAAGCTTTTTGGTCCCTAGCTAAATCAGTCGAAACGAACTTCTGCCGCCCCTCACTGCCTCCACTGCTGAAACCTGACGGGTCACTTGCTCACACTGCTGAAGAGAAGGCAAACTTGTTTGCTTCTCTTTTTGCGGAATCTTCACGTCTGGATGCTGGCAACGCGAAACCTCCAACTGCTCCTAGTGGATGCGAGACACACAATATGTCGAATATTCGCATCCGTCAGAAGGAAGTTCGCAAAACGTTGCGCGATCTTGACGTGAATAAAGCAAGTGGTCCTGATGGTATTCCAGCCATAGTTCTGAGAACTTGTGCGCCTGAATTGTGTCCAGTATTGACACGCCTCTTTCGTCTCTCTTTTGAGATTGGTCAAGTGCCAAAGTCCTGGAAGCTGGCTAACGTGCAACCTGTGCCCAAAAAAGGTAGTCGTGCCGACCCTTCAAATTATAGGCCAATCTCAGTAACGTCCATACTCTGCAAGAGCATGGAACGTGTACTGAACAACAGGCTCCTGGCATACCTCGAAGCGAATGAACTTCTCAGTGACCGACAATATGGCTTTCGACGTAACCGGTCAACTGGGGACCTTCTTGCGTATGCCACTCACATTTGGAGCGAGGCCATTGAGAAGCAAGGAGAAGCACTTGCGGTTTCTCTAGATGTCTCGAAGGCCTTTGATAGGGTATGGCATGATGGCCTCATAAGCAAGCTTCCAGCATATGGCCTACCTACTGGTTTATGTGTATGGATATCGGACTTCCTGAGGGACCGATCAATTCGAGTAGTCGTTGAAGGCTGCTCGTCTGATCAATTGGCAATTAATGCCGGGGTTCCTCAGGGGTCGGTTCTTTCTGCGACTCTTTTCCTGCTGCATATTAACGATCTGCTAAAACCCGGTATCTTCGGGTATGCAGACGACAGCACAGTCGTAGAGAGATATATATCCGATTCGCGGACCAGTGGAGAGCAGATCCTTTCTCAAAGAGAGGCCATGGTTGATCGCATGAACTTGGCATTGAAGGCCGTATCCGATTGGGGTGATGCTAACCTTGTCAAGTTCAATGCAGCAAAAACCCAGGCGTGTCTTTTCTCCGCAAAGAAGAGTCAATTCCATCTGACTCCCACTTTCCGAAATGTATCTGTACCGATAACAAATCACCTCGAGCTATTAGGTGTCACCCTGTCATCTAACCTAAACTTTGGCAGCTTCATAGAGTCCAAGGCTAAAGTAGCAGCAAAAAAGCTGGGTATATTGGCCAAGGTGAGACGGTATTTCACACCGGGACAGCTTCTAACTCTGTATCAAGCACAAGTCCGGTCGTGTATGGAGTACTGTTCTCACCTGTGGGACGGCTCCGCCAAATACCAGCTCGAAGCCTTGGAAACCATTGAAAGAAGAGCCAAAAAGCTCATTGGTGACGATGCGCTGGTTAAAACTAAGCTTCAGAGTCTTGAACATCGGCGCAAAGTTGCCAGTTTATCGGTCTTTTACCGGATACATTTCGGAGAGTGTGCGACGGAATTACATGAACTTATTCCGCCATCTCCATTCTATCACCGGACGACCAGGCGTACGGCAAGCCGTCATCAATATATGGTTGACATCCCTCCTGCTCGCACCAAGCGCTTTGCTTCGACCTTCATAATGCGAACGGCCAAGGAGTGGAACTCTCTGCCGGCATCTGTGTTTCCGGATAGCTATAATCTGGGTGTCTTTAAGACAAGAGTGAACAGGTTTCTTCTAGGCGAGCGTGCTACATCTTCGATCGCATCGTCACTTAACAACAGGTGAGATAGCGGTCAAACGCAAGCCTATAAATAATAAAAAAAAAAAAAAAAAAAAAAAAAAAAAGACTTCGGCTCCGAAACTTTTAATCGGAGGTCGAAGCATATCGAATAGCGGCGGTGGAGCGCGGCAGCCGAGGTCAACATGTACGAACTGGTTTATGCATGTCGCGCGGAGAATCCCCCCCACGTGCTTTCTGTCGTCGATTACTCTTTCACTTGTTGTTACGCAATCTTGATGGACGATTGTTTACATAAAGACTGACTGAACAATAATTGTACTATTTTATTTTATTAGGCCTGCCCTTCTTAATACATCTCTATTCTGCCACCACCTCCGGCTCCGCCTCCGACTCCGACTCCGATTCCGGTTTCGACTCCGATAAACCAAATTTAAAACCTCCGACTCCGACTTCGGTTCCAATAAAACCACCTCCGTAACATCCTTAATTCACATAGCTTACCGTAATTGTTGAAACATTATATTGGAAACCATGAAGTGTATAATTTAATAAAAATAATTTGTTTATGCCAATCGACCCTATTGCAGGGATCAAACTCTATGGGACCATTTAAGCTATGAGTAGTAGAAATGACAGAAATCTCCAAAATCTTTCCCCATACATTTTGTACGGAAAAACGATTAATCAACTCGAAATATTGTTTGTTGCATCAATCCTATTTCTAACTATGATCAAAAGACTCTTTGAGGCCAACTGAAGTTTGAGTACAGAAAAAAATATTTATCTTTTTGTTTCAGGGAAGAAACTCGGCGCTAAACGATGAAATCTATAATTGCATAGAGTTAAGCTTATGTTAGGCGCTAAATGTTATGTTGAATTATAATAAGGGTATATAATAAAATCCTGAGGGGCCAATGCGTTTCGTTTTTATATCGTGGATCTATTATCACCACTCTAATAAATAAATAAAGAAGGAAAAAAAGAAAGAAAATACATTTATCCTTCATTTATTTATTAATCTGCCGTCTCTCTCTAGATCTATGTGCTCCATCTTAGGCCACACCATCGCTTCACATCAGGCGAGATAGTGGCCAAACATAGATCAATTAGGCGTAAAAAAAAACCACACAATCATACACGCAACATTACACTGAATCAGAACAATAAAGACGTTAAACACAAAAAAATGATTCTTCTCTGTGTGGCCAACCCTGGTGACAAAATGATTAGTCCACCCGAAGGCCTCTGACACTGCCTAACGACTGTAGTCAATCGGGACAGACATGGACGGACGGGCCTAACATGCCCTCCGATACACAGTAACCGCCCATCCAAGTTGTGACCGCTGCAAACGTTGCTTAACCTAGAAGATCTGTTACGAACGGCTAGGCGAGCTACGCTACGAGTGCTACCAACAGTGAACCGAATGTGGTGAATCCCTTTGCGGAGTGATGCTTCTGTCCCTTTAGTTTTCTGTGGTTTAGGGTAGATTAACACAGGATTTATGATAAACACTTTTACATTGAAAGAAAGAAAATTATTTATTCTCGTAAAACTGCATACAACAAGACACAGGCCTTTCAACAAATAACAATGTAATTACAATAATCATTGTGGTGCGTCTGTGTAATATCCGCGGATAGCTGCCGTGCACAGTGAAGAAAAGGTTAGAGCTCAGCTTAATGTTGTGATTGTATCACAACGCTTTTTTTCAGCTCCGACCTTTGGTGACGCACGGTCATACTCGTAATAGTTTAACTTATACAGTAAAAAAGATTAACCGAATATAGTACGTTTTAAATGTTATATAATACATATGAATAGTGCTATACATGAAAGAACAACCAATAAATATATGACAGTAATATAAATAAAGAACCAGTCTCAAAGGAAGAAAGAATAAAAGGTTGTAGTAGATAGATCTCACTCTGCGGATGTACCAATGCATTATTTTTAAGGAAATATAGGTGTTGGGGGGCAATGATTGACCTTCATACAGTAAAAATAATAATAATAGTTTATTGACCGTAAAAACCTTAGTTCCTATTACAGTTTTAATGTTAGTTTTTAACATATACTGATTTTAAAGAAGATATGAAAGGCTAGGTTTAACAATATTTTGGACCTCTGTCTTACAAACTAGTTTGTAAACTGTATCTTGCAAGACAGTGTTCCTACAGTCGTCGGCCAGGGGGGGTTAGCCCAATAAAGTGCGACTATTAAATTGTTGAGTTGACTCGTGAAACTGCTAAGCATAAAACTATATTTAGCAACCATATATTACAACTAAGTATATTAACTATAAAAATAATAATTGTAGGCGTGACCAATTTAAGGGTGTATGTACGTGTGTGGTGTGTGAGGGTGAGGGTGTGTATGTGTGTGTGATGTCTGGTAGTTGTATGTGAACTTAATTTGTGAGGACAGGGCAGTAATCGGCTTCACTTAAGACCTGCTTTCTGATTCAGAACCTCACGATAACGAATACCGAATCGATTCGACAGAATATCGATCTCGTGATGCAGGTTCCTCTTCGAGCTATTCCACACTAAGAATTCGATACGGTTTTGGTTACAATATCTGTATCGACTGTTGCATTTACGGAATTTGTTTTGTATTTTGAATCGTAAGATATCAAATCGAATCGACCAACAACGAGTTATCATGAGGTTCTGAATTGGTCAGCTGCTAGGTTATTAATTCGAGAGGCCTTTTCTTATGAGATTCAAAACCGTCATTCAGAAATCTCCGGAATTTCAACCTTATAGCAAAGTAATACAGTTGCAAAGATAGATGCTTCCAATAAAAAAAATTATACCCCAGCTGTTCATACAAAGGCACCAATTTATGAATGTTGTAAATATGAGCATATGAGACTACTGCGGGCATATGAGACTTAATATCTGATGTCTCAGGGTGATGAGCGCAATGCCGTCATCAGTGATTTTTATGGTAGGTATTAAAAGTTCTGGGTGGCACTGCGATTGTTATGGGCAGGCGTGGCGCTTACCATCAGGCGGTGACTTGTTTGTCTCAACACTCAGTTCAATAAAAAAAAACATATATGACCTACCTCCATAATTTATTTTGCCTTGCTTTTGTTATCTTTTTTTTTACCCTTAATAGATCTATGTTTGGCCACTATCTCGCCTGATGTGAAGCGATGATGTGGCCTAAGGTGGAGCACATAGATCTAGAGAGAGGCGGCAGTTGAGCGGCTGCTCAGTCCCGTCTCCCCGATAGTTCACCGAACATCATCCCGAAACACGACTAGGTCGCTTGACGGCATGGCTTTGTTCGGTGGGTGGTATTACAACCACGGCCAGAGCCTACCACTCCAAAGCGCGTAAATGATAAAAATGATACATGATAATTTATTTGCAAGAAATATGGTACAATTAAGTTCTTATATGTTAAGTAAAATCGTTCTAACATATTTCATCAATCTGACATGCAAATATTTTTATACTTAGTTGTTTATTATGAACTATGAACATTATTAACGTCACAATAAATAACCACAATCATGTCATACCTCATATTTATAAAACCAGTCATACTTATAAATTAATAGGTATTCAATTTCAAATTAATTAATATCTATTTTTTATTCATTTGTCAATAGTTGCAAATTTATTATACATTAAAATAATATCTAATATCAAAATTCATTGCTTTTTCATATACCAATCACATTTTCATTACATATTTCATCATAAGCAAATATTCTTTGGCATAAAATTACATTAAAATTAAAATTTGGCATCAAAATACTCAATCAGGTCATAGAAACAGCCACTGAGCAACAATTTACGTAACTCGTGTTTAAAGGTAGGCAGTGAGAGATTCTTAATGTTTGAGGGTAGCTTATTGTAGATCTTGACACACATTGGGGAACAACTACGTTGGTATGATTGCGTTCTAATCTGTAATGGGACTCTCATTCGATCAGGGTGACGCGTATTAAATTTTGAATAGATGCACGATTCAAATAAATGTGGGTGTGTTTTTACAAATAGACACACATTCCAGATATACATACTAGGAACAGTAAGCAACTTTAGCTCCTTGAAAAGAGGTCTACATGAGATCCAGAAAGGTACACCACAAATAGAACGCAGGCACTGCTTCTGAGAAACCAAAACTTTGTTTATTTGGCACGAATTACCCCACAGCAAAATGCCATAGTTGAGAATTGACGAGACGTAGCCGTAGTAGGCTTGTAATGCAGCGGCTTTACCCACGGTCTGCCCTAATCGCCACAAAGCATAAGAAAAACTATTGATTTTTGTGCATAATTTTTGAATGTGTGGTTCCCATGAGCATCGCTGATCCAACACAAACCCCAAAAAAGTCACCTCGTTACATTCAGAAATAGAAATACCCTCAATGTTTAAATTGAGTACTTTACAGGATGAGATTTTATTACAAAATTGTATAAACTTCGTTTTTCCTAAGTTCACCATCAGTTCGTTTGATTCTAACCATTTCATGACTGTAGTAATAGTGTCAGATAGTTCAATATTGTGACGCCGCACGTCACGTCTGTTGGGCACTAAGATAGTTAAATCATCTGCGTATAATACACATTTATGTTGAGTTATATTTGGAAGGTCATTTACATATATTATAAACAACAAAGGCCCCAAAATGCTGCCTTGAGGGACGCCTCTTCCATTTCTTATCGCTGCTGACCTAAAGGTTTGTTTGAGTTTCTTGTTAAGTAATTTTGTAACTTCAACACACTGACATCTGTCCCTCAGATAGCTACCTATCCATTCCAAAGCAGGTCCTCTGATCCCATATGTCTCACACTTCTTAATCAGGATATTATGTGAGACAGAGTCAAAGGCTTTGGACATGTCAAATAGGATACCAGTTGTGAGTGTGCTAGAATTTAAGTTTTGCATTACCGTGTTGACCAACTCATATCCTGCAGTGGTTGTCGATTTGCCCTTCTGAGCGTAAGCGGGTTTCATCACGATGTTTTCCTTCACCGTTTTAGAGCGAGCGTGCAAAATCTGCACTTAACTATAAGTCATTGGTGCAGGGCCGAGTCGGGATCTGTACCTACTTATCCTATAATGTTTACAGCAAATAAAAATAATACTCTATTGCGAGTCTATACATATATATTATCTTGTTAGCACCGATTTACGGGTACAAATTATACCTATATAGGTATTGAATCGAAATATAATGACGAAATGAATAGAAATCGAAAATTGAGGCGGTTCTTTTCAAAACTTGATTAGGTATTCCACTTTTTGTGTTTTTTCACAGTCTGAGAAAATAGGTTTTAAGGAATGCAGCTTTGTATTGGAATAAGTAAGTAATCTATTTTTGACGAAATCGTGCCTTTTCTTGTGTAATTATCAAGTTTTGGCCCAATTTTATTTTCGCGGAGTGTAAAAGCAGCGCAACAGAGGCATGTTTGGCGTAATTCTGTTCGTAAGGGTGTTGATATTTTTGAAGATAATCGCTTGCACGGCCTCGATGCAAACTGCCTGCTTTAAAAGATCCGTCCTAAGCCTTCTTACACCTAGTATACCTACAACTCTAGAGGCCAGTTTCAGCACTCTGCAACAGGGTCTTTAAAACTAAATTTGGTTTTGCCAGCCATCTTCGCTCCCATTCCCGAAGTTGACATAAGGTTCGCCGTTTTTCGCCGACGGACACGTCAAAAAGGACATCATTCAGTGTGGGAACTTTAGTTCCAGAAAAATGCTTCACGCGGTTGAAACCGTGTGGCGCAGCTAGTAATATTATGTACTCTAGTTCATACTAGCGGCTCCGTCCGCGTAAAAGCCTTTAAAAGCGTTTATAGTTGTTCTATAGGAAACCGTTCGATTTTCTAGTTCCAGGATTTAAAGCACATAATTTAAATACATTATCCAACTAGTAATATTTTGACCTTAAACATCATTTAGCAAACCTGGCATAATATAACAATAATAATGATATCTGTTGATTTATTGCAACAAATAATAATTCTTAATCTAAATACAAGTAGCTTACACACACGTTTACGCCATACATGTGATTATGTAGATTTCTACATAATCACACATATAATATATGTGATTATGTAGAAATTCGCCATATTATGGCGAAAGCGTTGTAGTTGTAATAATATTATCACCTACCTATAGTTAGTACCTAATATACCTATGTGTAAGCAAAAAATATAGCAAAAATAGAAGCGGTTCTTATATTCTTCCTTGGGGGACACCATAGCGATTATATTTCACGCCAGGTCTGGGTTTCTGTTGAACAAAATAATCAATCTTAAGCATAAACTCGACAAATTGCTGCCTATCGTTAAGATAACTTTATATCTAGTAGGTAGTATGTCTTTCTCTTTATGTCGTATTTCTGGAGTTTACGAACAAACTCACATGCGTTTGCCAAATCAGGGAAGAAAATTATATTATTTTAATTATCTAAATCATGACTTTTAAATTTTTAGGATTCTAAAGTCTACAATGTCATTAAAGTAATTATTGAATAATGTGCAGATGTCTTGTGGTGTAGTGCAAATTGTATCATTATATTTTATAGTCGTTATTTCTTTAGACATAACGACTGTAAAACAATAACATAATATGGACGGCGAAGCAGTGGAACGACCTGCCATCATCTGTGTCCTGATAAATACAACCTGGGTGTGTTGAAATCAAGATTGAATAGATACTTACTAGGCAAGCGTGCTTCATCTTCGACCGCATCGTCACTTCCAATCAGGTGAGATCACGGTCAAACATTAGCCTAGTCAGATTTAATAAAAACCAGTCCAGGGGTCCAGGCTCACTGTTTGTTTGTATCTTTTCTCTACTCTCTACAGATTCTACCTAGCAGTGAGCGGACACATTAGTAGATCACTACAACCGAATTTGTAGCCACTGATCTCTCTAGATAAATAAATAAAATAAATTCGCCCAACGATCACATGGATCTTGGCCCTAACTAGGATTCCCTGTATCTAGATAACCATGCAGGAACTATGAGGACTATGATATGAATAATCGAGGAATTGGCGTTGATGCTGAGCGAGCTGAGCGAGCTGAGCGAGTGGCTTCATTAGTTAGGTACCTTTCATGCTCACCTATCGCTACAACGTGGTTATTACGTTTGAATAATTTAAGAGTAGGATTATCCAGTGTAAATAATTATTTATAATGCCCAATATGATTTTATATCATCCAGTCTTCAATAAATACGTAAAGATAGTGTTTATTGTTTTTATCACATGTGTTTGTATAAATGACCGGAACGGTAGGAAATTCACTAAATTAACTCAAGTGTTGGTGAGTAATACACTATTTGGATTACAATAGCGAAATACTTTAGAATATTATTATATACCTACCTAATATTTAATGTTTATATGCAGGGTGTTTTTTTGAACAGGGATCCCTATGGCAGCTGAGGGCAGCTGGAGTCTTTATGGATTCCTAAGAACACATTGTTAGGAATCCATATAGACTGCAAAACTATATTTTAGGATTTTTGAAAATTAGTTTTTTCAGTCAAAAATTGATTAGTCTATTTTTTTTTGAATTCTGCTTCTTATGAAGAATAAAGAATTGTAAGAGCATATTATTATTTTCAACCGACTTCAAAAAGGAGGCTGCAAGGTGGTCCGATATAAATTTCATCGATATTCGACCTTGGACTTCGAAGATACATATAATTGAAGTCAGTTTTTTGTTATAAAATGAATTATTTCTACATAAAGTAATTACAACTTGATATTAAAATTCAGCCTGTATATCATTATCATAATATGTTCAGTAAACAGTTTCTTACTCAGTTCTTTTCTAAATATAGAAGCTTCAGTTCACCTGTTATAATGTATTACATTTAGGTACTCCTAAGTTCTTTCATCTAAATTTATTATCTTGAAAATGAAAACCCTATCCCGTAGGTTATGGAAATAAACAGACTGTAGTCAAAACAAAACATTTTTCCAGTAAGAAAAAAAACTCAACATGAAGTTCTTTGCTGTTTTCGCCGCCATCGTGGCCGTGGCCACGGCAACTTCTACCACATGGACCATTCCTGAGCTGTCTGCGGCTCTTCAGAACCCCAACACCGATCCCTTCCTGGTCCCTCTTATTGAGGAGGCTCTAAACGAGGCTATGGTCGCCGCCTACGCTGGAAGTCCTGAGGTGAGAACTAGTTTGAAGCAGTATTCGATTCTGTGATTAATAATAAATAATAAACACGCCCAACGATCACATACATAAAATAGATCCTAGCCCTTAACTAGGGTTTCTTGTATCTAGGGAACTAGGAACTACGAGGACCATGGTCACATAATACCCAGACACAAAACAAATGCTTCCGCTTTTTTTTGTCTGTGCACAAACATTTGTACCACCGCGGGATTCGAACTCGCAATCTCAGTAGTGTATGAGGTTTGAGCCAACCTGCCCAACCACTACACCACAATGGCTTATATAGCTTCAAGAGGCTTTCTAGAACTTCAGCACCAACTTCGATCTAATTGGTCGTCGTTTTAATTTGACTTCCGTATCGAGTCATGGAAATACCATTAGCAGGTTAGGACTATTTAGAGGGCTTACCAAGATCAACCTACTTTCGGCTTATCTCTTGACTAGACTATTTAGCAAGATAAGTATATTTTATCAAATCTTTACACTCGTTTTGTCACCTCAACATTCCATACGGTCGAAATCTAAACTAACTGGTACAACAAAAGTTTTAAAAAATATGCCCCTTTGGCCGAAACGGGGTAAACAAACCGATGATTTTAGCACTGCGCCCAGCGATTCCACCCCCGGTTTTCAGGAATAAAAGGTAGCCTATGTCTTTCTAATGAAAAAAGCATACTATATAGTTAGTAATTACATAGAAGACAAAGATGCATGAAACATTCCGCTTCTGTCAAGTAGCCAACTGGCACATAAGAAACATAATATTGTCAAAAACAAACATAAAATATTGTAAAAATGTAAAAAAGGCCCCTCATTTTCTTGCCGTATCTTCTAAGTAGTGGTTCTTTTTCCGATACGGTGGTAGAGTCATTGTGATAATTGACGTTCATAAGTGCGTCTGTGATGCCAAAATCGAATAAAGAACTTTTGATTGATTGAACGTTTCTTTAAAGAACTTATACACGAAATTTCATCAAAATCCATTCGGTAGTTTGCGTGATCGTTTGCGGTAGTTTGCGTGGTAACAAGCATCCATCCATTCATCAATCTATCCATCTTCATAAATTTTCGCATTTATTTTACTAATGGGGTAGTGGGATGCTTCACAGTGTAATCTAACTTGTCTTCTCCAGCCCACCGCAACTGTCTCCAGCGTTGTCCAGGACTTCACGTTATGGACTCTGCCCGAGCTCTCTGAAGCCCTCCAGGACCCGGCCACCGACCCCGCCCTGATCCCCTACTTGGAACACGCTCTTGACTCCATGATGGACTCGCTCATGGCCGGAGAGCAGCCTGTAAGGAAACTTTGAGAACTAGATAGTTTATCTGATTCTTAAAATACTACTTACAATACAGAAACGTTTAAAACTAAAATTATAATAACTTTAGATTTTAAATAACTAGGAAGAAGTAAAATGATGTTGCTTGGGCAGGGATCGAAACTGTGTCTTTGGAATACCGCCCCGACGCCTTAACCACTGGGCCACCGAGCCAACTGCTCGAGCAACCAAATTTCTTCTATCCTTTTTATATCGTCTTACGGGGACGATTCTACGTCATCTGTCGTCAATTTTTAAATTGATCATTTTTCTTCTTATCAGCATGCGCTAAAGCATTATATATGAAAAATTATTATTGCTTAATTCAAAATACTACGATGGGCGGTGTTATCGCTGTAAGCAATCTTTTTCAAACGACAAATCTCGCCCAAAACGTAACTAGCTTATTCTATACAGCGCCCAAATAACATTTTTTATGGAAATGAGCAATGAGACGAGCACATCGTTCACCTGATAGCGCCACGCCTGCCCATAACAATTGCAGTGCCACCCAGAACTTTTAATACCATAAAAAGTACTGCTTAGCACTGCATTACGCTCATCACCCCAAGACATTATGTATTAGATATTAAGTCTCAAATGCCCAGTAATGTTTTTTTTAACGCCCGACGAACTTAGGTCCTGGGCCCTAACTAGGATACTCTTTATCTAGGAAACCAGAAACTACGAGGACCATGATCTCACAACATCCAGACACAAAACAAATATTTACGTTTTTTTCTGTGCTCATTGATTAGATTTGAGCCAACCTGCTCAACCACTACTCCACAGCTGCTGTCATTGATTTGATTGCACCACAGATTGCACTCAAATTGTTCCATTCCAGGAATACGTTATCGTCGGTACCCCCGTCGGTCTTCTACCCGTCGAGACCGTGGCCCCCGTAGCCGTAGTCAACCCCGTTGTTGTGGCCCCCGTCGAGGCCCCCGTCTCCAGCCCCCTCGTCCAGATCATCGTCAACGTCAAGAGCCAGCAATCCCAGCAGGTATTTTTACAAGCTTTTATTTAATTTGCAATGTTTGTTTGTTTGGGTCAAATCGTGCAAGTTGAATCAGAACCACTTCCTCTTATCCTACGGAGCTGAAATTTTGCATACTTGTGATAGTATGATGACAATGCAATATTATGGTGACAGCCAGTTGATCTGATGATGGAGCCGGAAGGTGGGCAATGGAACTCTTTAACGGAAAATGGTAGACTACTAGTGTTTGGGCTCATTTTAATGTGCACGCGATACCGATTACGGATTTGTTAAAAGCTTGTCATGAAATATATATTTTTCAACAAAAATCTAGTTATTTTTGGAACTGAGCAGCATGTCGTCCGGTTGATATTAAGCGTCAAGCTTGCCCATAGCAATTGCAGTGCCACGTGGTGCCACACAGAAACTTTTTCTAATGACGTCAAATACTATTATTTTGGCGCTTTTTAATGACCTATGTTTAAGGGGTGCCTATGTTGTTCGAAGGAAAATATATATTTTATATTATTACCCAGAATGCTAAATACACAGATGTTGACCCTTGACCGTGTGAAACTTGTCGTGCTTAAATCGATTCAAAATTTATTTTCATTTAATATTTTAAATGGAAGCCTGACTTATTGTTTTAAGAAAAATAAAATATATAATAATCATTTATATTTTCTAGGTGCCTGTCGAAACTGTGCCCGCTGTACCCGATATTCCCTCCGTCATGCCCGGGGTAATTGCATAACAATTTTTTTAATGTTTTATTCGGGAGAAATATTGTCACGAAACAACCTAACCACGAAATAACCTTTTGTTTTGAACCGTAGTATAAACAGTTAGTGCTACTCGTAAAGAACACAAGAACATAGTGTCTTCGCCTTAATAGAGATAATAAGAAAAGTGTTGATGGGCATATTCTTAGTTTTACTTTACTTAGCAGTTTAAGTGAAATTTATATTACTTATTAGTCTTATTAGGATATATTGTAATTCTAATGGCGGGTTCTAATTGAGACAAGTCATTAAATTAAAAAAAACGAATAACCAATCACTTGTCATAGTTCAATACAATCTTTATCTTTGGTTCAATACAATTGCAACGTGACAATGACTTGATCAGCTCGACAGTGGCTTAGGATTCCAGTTAAAGAGCTTCGACGTTAAAAGAAAAAAACCTATTCATTTGCAATAATTAGATTTTTTTTCGATCGCACCTGATGCTAAGCTTTCGTGCCGTCGACGCGACGAAAGCAGACCCAAAATTCTACATACATAACATACAGTCAGCCTCTATGTACTTTAGTGCATTGTCGCAATAATTATTTCAATAATAAGATATTTGAGAGAAGCAAAATGTCGAACTAGTAATAATGACATAGTTCTATGGTATACTTATTAGTGTTATAGTTAATACTTACGCTTGTGATATTTATATAGTTATACGGACGAATTGCTTGAACAGTTCTTAATACTAAATAAAAACTATCGTTCTAGCCTGCCGTCAACCCCATTGACGTAATCGCCATTGCGGCCCCGGAGATCAACCCCGTTGACGTAATCGCCATCGCGGCCCCGGAGATCAACCCCGTTGACGTAATCGCCATCTCGGCCCCGGAGATCAACCCCGTTGACCTCCTTGCCCCCGTGCCCGTGGTTGCCCCCGTCGCCGCCGGCACTGTCGTCGGACCCATCGCCTAAACATTAAACGCTTAAATTAAAAGTACCTGCTCAAGTACTGTAATCTAGTGTAATAATAGCCTAACAACCATAGCTGACTTTGGCACCGAAACTACAGATGAGAATAAAAGATTGAGTTTTTTTTCTACAAATGTCTTTTTTTTCGAACAATTCTATTCATGAGTGTGTGTGAGCTTCAATCATAGGGTATTTACATTTCGTTTAATTTTTAAAGGATTTCAAAAAAGGGGGAGGTTCTCAATTTGATTGTATTTTTTTTATGTTTGTTAACTCAGAACTCCGTCATTTATGAGCCGATTTGGAAAATATTTTTTTTTTAATTGAAAGAATATACCAACTTCCAGATTGGTCCCATCTGCATTTGAAGTCGATTTTTTTTAACTTCCATATTAAAGCAATCGTAAGCATTACTGTGTTCCGGTTTGAAGGGTATTGTAGCCAGCGAAATTACTGGGCATTTGAGACTTAATCACTGATGTCTCGGGGTGATGAGCGCAATCCGGTACTTTTTACTGTATATAAAGTTCTGGGTGACACTGCAATTGTAATGAACAGGCTTTATGCACAAATTGTTCGAAGTCGTAAATGAAAGAAAGATATACCTAGTACAACAGGTCAGCACTCAGCAATAAAAAAAAATGATTTTGTGCCTTTACATATGAATCATGGAGTGCAACGGCACTAGATGCCCTCAATTCGACCTTCCAAAAATAAACATTTCCTAACTCTTAGTATAAGTCCTCCATGATGAGTCGCAAATACCCTACTAACATAAAAAATGCGGAAGTTTGTTTGTTTCATTGTTACTGCTTCACGTTCAAGCTATACTACACCGATTTGGATATGGAATGTAGATAATCCGTGCCCTTGATTTAACAAAATAATTGTATACCTCCAAAAAGCGAACAGTTCATAAGAATAGCTTTAAACTCATTTCTAAGCGGACGAAGCCGCGGGTGTCGACTAGTTTTAACCTATATCTCTTAAACGCGCAGATCGTATTGCAAAATATCACAAGATTAGGAATGATAAGATAATATTGACATCTCCCTGTGGGAATGCACTTATTGACACTATTGCAGAATTCAATGTAGGTACAGGATGTTCAGAAATAATAAACACTTATAAATATTATTTTATACTAGGTATAGAGCTGCATAGGAACGATCTATATACATATTTAGGTAGGTATGTACCATTTTGTACCTATCTATACAGGACATGCCTGTCAGCCGGTCGTAGCCGGTTTATTCCAAAGTAATTTATACTAATGAAATGTAATACGAATGAAAAATTTAAAATTTGGAATAAGCCAAACGTCAAACTAGTAGGTACCTACATATGTTATTGTGATATGTAGATACTAATTTATCTTTATAAAATATCATCATCATCAGCTCATCACGTTCCCACTGCTGGGATACGGGCCTTCTCTCATAGAGAGAGTTTGGGCCATAATCCACCACGCTGGCCCAGGGCGGGTTGGTGAATGTCACATGTCCTTGACTTTTTGTGATAAATTCTTGGACATGTCGGTTTTCTTACGATGTTTTCCTTCACCGTTTTTAGAGCGAGAAAACCCGCACATAACTTAAGAAAGTCAGTGGTGCGGGGCCAGTGGGATTCGAACTCGGGTGCGTCCGATCGAAAGTCGCACGTGCTCCCATTGTGCCACACTCGCTCTGGCTTATAAGATATATCTTATCATATATTTTAATAGTATTAATCATCGACATGTTATTATACTAGCTGCTGCCCGCGACTTCGTGTGCGTGGGATTTGGTTGTATCGCAATCCCTCGGGAACCACGTAAGCGTCAGAATGGCGGGTCATTATAAAAAGAAACATATTTCTAAAAATTGCTTGGCGGGTCGTATAACCGATTACCGTTGGGGTAGACGCATTCTAGAGTGGAGACCACGAATTGGCAAACTTAGTATAGGACGCCCTCAGGCTAGGTGGAGCGACGATCTTCGCAGGGTGGCTGGTAGCAGCTGGATGAGAGTAGCCGAGGATCGTGCTCAATGGCGTGCTTTTCGAGAGGCCTATGTCCAGCAGTGGACTGCGATAGGCTGATGATGATGATGATAATGGCGGGTCACCTCTCTGTAGTGGATCAATCATTATCATCATATCAACATAAATCAATAGGCACCTACTGTCAATTCCATGCAGTATAATTACTGATATTACAATAATAATCTATCTTATCAATAAATACAACTTTTCCTCCCAGACGTACCTAACGAGTCACTTAAAAATTTCTTCGTAAATTATTCAT
Source organism: Petrophora chlorosata (assembly GCA_951640565.1). NCBI lineage: Eukaryota > Metazoa > Arthropoda > Insecta > Lepidoptera > Geometridae > Petrophora > Petrophora chlorosata. The sequence continues at coordinate 5,585,080 of OX621205.1, read as the reverse complement.
AAAATGCACTCCAAAATGACACACCACGTAGAATTTGGCGAAAACCCTTATCAGTGAGTCCGATGACAGAGGTGGTGATGCGATACGGTGACGCTTCCTGTCGTATCTTTCATCCGATGGTTTATAAATACCTTAGCCACATACAAAATCACGCTAGTACAGTCATAAAGTTCAGAGAACCGTATCTACCCTTCACGTAAGTCTGCTTTTCATAGTTCATAGCTTCGTTTCAAATAATTACAATCCCTTCTGAAACAGCTGCTCATTTCTTAGTGTTATCATTGTATGTAGTCAAGTAAGCGTCAGAAATAGGAGGTTCGAAACGATTATTATATTATTATATTGCATGTCACCAATTTCAGCAACCCTTATTTTATGACGTAACTATTGACAATGGGAGTCCTACGTAGTTTAATAGTACCCATAAAAGGGTTGGCTTAGATACACATCTCTTAACCTGTTGGAATCGCCGCTATGCACAGTATCGTAACAAATTCATGCTTGTGATGCCAATGGGTTAATAGGTACGTTTATAAGTATTTGGACTATAATTATGGCACTGGATGCCGTAGGTACATTTGGTCCAGACAGTAGGTACCTACGCAAAGTAGTCGATACTCATTTGAACTGCACCCCAAACGCAATAGATATAGTTATTTTGTCATTAAACTTTCATCAGAAATAATATTCATCTACGTTTGACCACCATCTCGCCTGACGTTAAGCGAGGATGTGGCCGAAGATGGAGCATGTAGATTTAGAAGATACCTATTTCTTATCGTTATGCGATATTCTTGTTTATATTTCATATCGATATAAAACATGTGTATACTCGATATTATTATAGAGAACTGCTGCTGAGTGCTAAGCTAGTAAAAAGTAACTTTGTACCTATTGTTGGAAAGACGTGACGTCATTAGATGTCTATTAGTAGTAGCGCTAGCTAATCGTAGCTTATCGCAACAGTTTTATTTGAACGATAAATCGATAAAAAAAGAACGTGTAAATTCTGCTGAATAAAGATAACGATTGACAATTATAGTCCGAGATCCCCGTGCATGATTAATACGGATATTGAATTAAAGCTAAAACGCATTCGATATATTCCGAGTTTATTATGTGCTAAAATTATGAAGCGGAAGGCCTCGTTTGCAGGAGTTTGCCTTGGCACATGCCGTGGAAAGTATCGCACTTTGTCAAATATTCAATTGTCAAGAATTAGAGTAGTAATACTACTTTTATCAGGTCTATAAAGCACTTCACTTGACTCACACTGAATAAGACAAACAGACTTATTGTATCAGGGTAACGAGCGCAGTTCATTGCCGTGCAAAATTTGCAAAACCAAGTTCTGGGTGGCGCTACAACTGTAACCGTTATGGCCGATGGTAAGTAACAGACCCAGTGCCTGTTGCTTACTATCGGGTGAACCATCTGCTCGTCTCGTTATTCAGTTGTATAAAAGCTTTTTACTTAGATTTCTACACGAAAATTCATTTCACTTCATTCATCAATATTTAATTCCTTTTCTTCAACAGGCATCTCAGCAAACATGTCTCTCCCTACAATTACAATCAACGAGGTGTCTCAGGGCATCCAGGACAACACCACCAAAGCTCCTACCAAGAAAGTCCTGGAAGGTCTCCTCAATGACTTCATGGACTTGCAGTACGGAAAGGAGACTCCTTACACTACTGGCAAACAAGTAGTTCCCTCCGGCGCCACTATTAATGACGTAGATAGCGCTATCGCTGACGATTCCACCGACAAGAAGTACAAGGCCGTATTTGAGGTTATCTCGGAGACTGAGAAGAGTGGAACCAAAACTCCTCAGACGAACGATGGATCCTGGGACCCTAAGCTCACCCCCGTGCTGGTTCTCATTAGGCCCAACAAGTGATTTTAGATCATAAGTAAATAATAGATTAAGGTTAAAATTCAAATAGGTAGGTACCTACCTATCTTGTTTTATGTAGTGCATTTACTATAAGCTTGAATATTTGGAGCATATTATAATTCGAGTATTTTTTGTAATTCTAATCTAATCTAAATTATTATATATATCGTAAATTTAAAATGTTAAATGATATTTATTGTTCTCAATAAACAATGGCGAATTTCAATTTCCTGTTTATTTATGAACATACATAGGTACTTACACTTACAGGTACAGATGTAAAATCGAGGTCAGTATGGAGACCTCCGAAATATAAGAGATAGAAAAATATGTTCATAGGAACCATGCCATCGATTTTAGAGATAAGAAAAACTGCATTTATAGATTTAAAAAAAAATCTCATATTCAACTCGGAATTTGAACACGGTCATTTCAAAAAATGAAGAAGGAACTATTTTAACATTCTGATTTAAAGCGATTCATCACACTAGCATTTCAGAGGATAAATCTGTCAATCTATATCAATATCAGTTGACCGAGGCACACCCACAGGGCACGCCATTGACCGAATATCTTGTCATCCGATGTACGGAGCTGTCGAGATAACTTCAGACTAAACAATCTTTACTATCTTAGGAAAGTCTAGATTATGATAGTACTATTATTTATTCTGTGTTTATGTCTCTGTTTATATGCTGGAGGCGGACAAACAATTTTATTTAAATATGATATTTACAGTATGACTATAAGGACTATTGGTATGTTAAAATAGTATGAACGTTTCGTCTTTCGTTTGCGAAACACTATTCCGATAGAACCCCTCATTCTTATAATCTAGGTGTCTTCAAGTCTCGAGTGGATCGGTATCTGCAAGCATGATCCATCGTCGACCGCGTCGTCACTTTCCATCAGGTGAGACTGCGGAAATGCTTACCTGTTCGGTAATAAAAATATGCATATACTGTTCACTATGTATCAGGCAAAACCATGGAACAGGCTGCTTCAGCATAAAGTTAGGGCCAAATCACACTTGTTACTTTTAGCATCGGCGATCGACCATCCAACGCCAATCGCAGCGACTTGGATGCCGCGACCAAACGCACAATAGCGTTATTTTGAAAAAAAAATGTGTCTGGTTAGGGCCTAGATAGACATATTTATATTTACCGCGATATGTGGTGTGGCAGGTACATTATCTTTGCCTGGTGTGGGAACATTTGAAGTTATTTGCAGTGAGCTGTGCTAGAAGGACTCTTTTAATATTGCCAGCTCGAGCTCGACTGGTTGAAAGTACCGTAGAAGTTGTTCATTCAAACCCATATCAAACATTTACCCTGTTAACCCATCTTATACATTTGAATGTCCTATATCTACACCTCCTAATATCTATGTCGATAGAATTATTAGTATTTACACAGCGCAGCTATACCTATGTATAATGCAACAACAAAAAGGTTGGTCCGCCAAAGAAACTGAAAGATTGTGGACGACATAACAGAATATTTAGATGAAGGCACCACTGTCAACATCTAGATGACGTCGATGCTTATTGTGCGGTACGAGGTAAGAACCAATGATATTGATGTTAATGGTTATTAGCAGACCTACTACTTCGGACATGTATATTAATGCGTAATTAGAGCGAGTGTGGCTCAGCGGGAACTCTTGCGCCTTTCGATCCGACGCACCTGGGTTCGAATCCCGACTCGGCCCTGCACCAATGACTTATAGTTAAGTGCAGATTTTGCACGCTCGCTCTAAAAACAGTGAAGGAAAACATTGTGATGAAACCCGCTTACGCGCTTTGGAGTGGTAGGCTCTGGCCGTGGTTGTAATACCACCCACCGAACAAAGCCATGCCGTCAACCGACCTAGTCGTGTTTCGGGATGATGTTCGGTGAACCATCAGGGAGACGGGTCTGAGCAGCCGCTCAACTGCCGTCTCTCTCTAGATCTATGTGCTCCATCTTAGGCCACATCATCGCTTCACATCAGGCGAGATAGTGGCCAAACATAGATCTTTTAGGTGTAAAAAAAGTCTTGTGAAATTCTATCTACGTATTCGCTGATCTTTACAGGAAGTATGTATTGACCAATGTCAGGTTTCCACTGTTTTCGTCAGGCGTGCCAGTGGCCGTATAAATCAATAGCTACCTAATCTGTGACATTATCAATTGAAAAATAAGTAATATAATGGCAATTTATATTTTATCAACAATAAAACCTAATTGTTGGTAATATATTTTAGATTTGGCTAAATCCAAGGGTTTCGGCTAATCCGCAACGCTTTGATGTTTCAATGTTATAAATTAACTTTAGCAAAGGAGTTATCTACTTCGGCATAGTTAGCTGAACTCTCAAAGGGAACGCAGGTAGCAGTTAAAATTAATTTTATAATAATTTTAGGGGCGTGGATTAGTATAATAAGTGGATAAAAACCGGCTCAAGTGAAAACAGAGTGTAATTAAAATAAATAAACAAATAACATCTATCCCAAGATAGAACCTAGTTCCTAACTACGATGCACGTTATCTGGGGATTCAGGCTCTTTCATGGCGTTAATCCCACAGATTCCAGACAGGGAACAAGTATTTGTGATGTAAACTTTAAACTGCAGCTTTATTTTAACATACTTCATCATCATCATCAACAGCCCATATTAGTCCACTGCTGGACATAGGCCTCCCCTAATGCATGCCACTGAGCCCGATCTTCAGCTCTCCTCATGTAATTGCTGCCAGCTACTTTGCGCAGATCGTCACTCCACCTAGCCGGAGGGCACCCTGCACTACGTTTGCCTAAACGTGACCTCCACTCTAGAACCTGTTTACCCCATCAGTTATCGGTTCTCCAACAAATGTGGCCGGCCCATTGCCACTTCAGCTTGCTTATTATTTGATCTTTGTCGCTCACTCTGGTTCTTTGCCGAATGACTTCGTTTCGAATCCTTCGAAATTCGATCCTTTAAAGAAACTCCAAGCCTAGCTCGTTCCATAGCTCGCTGAGCGACTTTGAGCTTGTAGACCAGCCAACATACTTCGAATACTATTAATTTGTCTCAATATTTTTAGGCAAAATGAAATTCCTGATCCTCGCCCTGTTCGTGGCCGTTGGCGTCGCCGCCACCGCTCCCATTGAAGATGACAGCACTGGCCCAGTCGAGCTGATTGTCAACGGAGTGCCTGAAGGTCAGGCTCTCGACCTCAGCAAAATCGTGGACATTAAGGTGCAAGAACATATCGACGGACAAGTTGCCGCTGCCAGCCACCCGCTGCACCCCTACACCGCTGTTGGTATCGCTGAGGCTGCCGCTGCCGCTGCCGCTGCCGCTGCCGCTGCCGCTGCCGCTGCCGCTGCCTCCACTGACACTAATATTGGACAATCTTTACAATCTGGGTCGGCGCTCCCTGAGATTGTCTTCCCCGAATCTGTCATTTTGCCCTCTCCTGTCGCCCCAGAGGTTGTCGTCCCCGAGCCTGTAGTCCTGCCATCTCCTGTTGCCCCAGAGGTTGTCGTCCCCGAGCCTGTAGTCCTGCCATCTCCTGTCGCCCCAGAGGTTGTCGTCCCCGAGCCTGTAGTCCTTCCATCTCCTGTCGCCCCAGAGGTTGTCGTCCCCGAGCCTGTAATCCTTCCATCTCCTGTCGCCCCAGAGGTTGTCATCCCTGAGCCTGTAGTCCTGCCATCTCCTGTCGCCCCAGAGGTTGTCGTCCCCGAGCCTGTAATCCTTCCATCTCCTGTCGCTCCAGAGGTTGTCATCCCTGAGCCTGTAGTCCTGCCATCTCCTGTCGCCCCAGAGGTTGTCGTCCCCGAGCCTGTAGTCCTGCCATCTCCTGCCGCTCCAGAGGTTGTCATCCCCGAGCCTGTAGTCCTGCCTTCCCCTGCTGTCCCTGAGGTCGTCCTTCCCGAGCCAGTAGTTCTGCCCGCCCCGGCCATCCCTGAGGTCGTTTCTCCCGTGGTTCCTGAGCCCGTTGTCCTCCCTTCCCCCGTTGACCCCGAGGTCATGGTTCCCGTCCCCGCTTCTCTGCCCAACGGCGAGATCTTCAACGATGGTACCGTCTCCGTGACCGTCAACACTCCCGAGGAGACCGGATATTTATCTACAATTCAGTCCTGGTTCAGCATGGTCATTAACTACTTCAACAATGGCGTCCAGACCAGCCATCAGATCGCCTAAGTAGAAGAAATAAAGAAACGCGTAATAGGATACTATAATCAAAGAAAACTAACTATTACTTACTATAATGTTGTAATTATGTTTGTGTCCAATAAAAATCTTACGAGATTTTGAGATGATTTTCTTAATTTGCCAAACTTAAGATAAATGCTAATGGTACTCTGTAGTTAATTCTATAGTTAACAAAGTCATTCACTAAAAACTAGAAATGCGTTCAGAAAAAAGCTACGATTTTAGATAAATAGCAATAATGAGTCACGGACTTAAATCGTTGCTTAGATAATATATTGGGGTTAGTATTTTGCTGTGCAATCAGCTTTTGATAGGCATATTTTATAAAACAAAAAGTTGTTTTTTTTAATTGTGGTTAAATACTTCCCGAATTTCCAAAACCAACATTTACTAACCGTCTCAGTCAAATTTAGCATTTACAATATTCTGATGTTAAAACCGCGGAAATCAACACATGTTGGTAATTCCGAAGATTTACATGTAAAACCTAGGATTTTCCAATATAAGGGCTTTTACTATAATATAAACTGTAACATTATATGCAATAACATTTTACTACCATAATTTTAATCTACCTCCTATATTTCTTTTTGAATCACAGCCTCGCGCCGGAAAGTTTGCCCAGTTTGTTACCACTTTTAGAGACTCCTATCATGTTTGTATATGCAAACAATGTAGCAAAGAGTAGGCGAGACTCTAGTAATATGTAAGTATAATACTGATAGGTATTCTGTGGTTAGATTAAAGTATACAGCAGAGTCCAAGCTTGAAATAAATTGGTTTGTTCACACCCACGAGGTATCAGTTACGTTACACATACGCAGTGCTGAAGCGGTACTGGTGAAAAGAAGCAAAAAAAGTCGTTGCCAAAATGTTTGGAAATGTGGCAGTTCCATATCGGAAAAGATAAAATATTAGAAATGATTCAGTAGTACATCGCTTGCTTCATGCTATTCATCATCATTAAACATATATTTTATACCCTGATAAATTCAGTGTCTTCTCGTAATCTTTGAGTAATCACCAAAAAAGAAGGTAGGTAGTACTTATGATAATAATGATAAAGCCATTTATTTTCCTTACCAAATATTTACAATTGTTTCCTTAACTATATTTATGTTGGTTAACTGATGATATATATATTTATATATATATATATATATATATGTATATTACCTATATTATCTTTTCAAAATTGAGTGATATTATTCGATAGATATTATTTTTGCTACACCTTCTAATATTATAAATGCGAAAGTGTGTGACGATGGATGGATGCATGGATGCTTATTTCTTACTCTATCACGAAAAAACTAACACACATGTATTTTGTATTCTAGTTTCCGCGTTCTTTAAATTTATAATTTGTTTTTATCAAAGATAATCTCTTCTCTTATATATAAAATTCTCGTGTCACAATGTTAGTTACCTTACTCTACTGATTTTTACCAAATTTTATATTCATATTCAGTAGGTCTGAGAATCGGCTACTATCTATTTTTCATACCTCTAAGTGATAAGGGTTGTTCACCCTTAACATTTTTTTTAAATTTATATGGCAAAACAACGTTTGCCGGGTCAGCTAGTTTTTTATCTAAACTTACGTCAAAAATGACAGATAGTCGCGCAGAATACGGAAGTTCAATGATTCTCTAATCGTGGTAGGCTCTACCACATGCACAAGCTTCACTACACCGGTTTGTACACGGAACACCAGTACGGTTTTACCAACTACACGCACGGTGTTCCGAGTACAAACCGGCCTGCGTGTGTATGGGTAATAATCCACCACGCTGGCCCAGTGCGGGTTGGTCGATGTCATATGTCTTCTTTTTTGTGATAAATGCTTGGACATGCCGGTTTCCTCACGATGTTATCCATCACCGTTTTTTGAGCGAGTGTTAAATCCGCACATAACTTAAGAAAGTCAGTGGTGCGGGGCCAGTGGGATTCGAACGCGGGTGCGTCGGATCGAAAGACGCACGTGCTCCCACTGAGCCTCACTCGCTCTTTCGCCTATTTAAAATTTAAATACCGTTGGACGTCGTCCGTTGGTCGTACCGTCGACTCCAAGCAGCTCAACTTGAGGCACTGCCGAATCTTTACACTCGCTTCATTATATGTTTATAGTTTAAAGTGGCAGGCAATGTAATAAAGTATTAAACGCTGCGGCTGGCTCCGAGTGCCGAGCGGGCTTTGGCTCATTCTAGCAACTTGCAAAGTTTGGTTAAGTAGAGTTACTTAGGTCGTTAGGATGGACTTCGCGTGAACGACCCAACTTGAATGATTGTAGGCACACTATTATAAGTTCCACTGGCGTTCAGATGGATACGCGTGGGGCCGGATTTATTGTATAGTTAAGAAGCGGAGATGTTTATTGCTGGGACGTAATGGCTGTTGGAACTAGTGATTGGGGGTGGAGCCTTAGCTATTCATAGACTTTATTGTTTATTTCTGAAAGATATTTTAACTCGCGTTTTCAAACCTGAAAATCGCGTTTAATTTTTTGGTAGTAACACTCGTACATTTTGATTAGTTATCAATTCTATTGAAATGCTTTTTTTTATGAAACAAGCAAGTCGTTCGCCTGATGGTAAGCTCCACGCGTGCCTATAACAATTGCAGTGTCACCCAGAACTTTAATAACATAAAAAGCACTGCGTAGCACTGCATTGCGCTCATCACCCCGAGACATCAGATATTAAGTCTCATATATGCCCAGTAATTTCAAACCAGAGCACAGTAATGCTTGCGGACTACTGCTTGGCGGCAGAATAACTGGCAAAGCTGTGGTACTTACCCAGACGGCCTCCCGCATACGAGAGACCTATTACAAGTATTTACTTAGTTTAAAATTTGCGATAGTTAAATAAACGCCACAGACAAGTGCAGACGGCTGTTTCATTGCTGCGGTACATACACACACACGTAGGCATAGAGGGATGCCGTGACACAGTGAGTTGAGGGGACTGTTTTTTATGGAACTGAGTTATGAGAAGAGCAAGTCTTTCGCCTGATGGTAAGCGCCACATAACAATTACAGTGCCACCAAAAGCTTTTAATACCATGAAAAGCACTGCGTACGACTGCATTGCGCTCATCACCACGTAATCATAAATTAGTATTCCTTAAAGTAATACATTATTTTAAGAAATACTAATTTATTTAGTAGATCATGAGATGTTCCTCTATTGATCCACCAAAACAATTTCTAACAGCGCAGCTAAACAAAGCGCTTGTTGACTTACGTAAAACGTCGACGTTTTGTGGCAGGACACTTATCGCGTTTTTTGGCGGGAAGTGAAAAGTAATGGGGCTAAAGTCGTGCCTTGTTGCGATTGATCCAGTGGTTCTTAGAATATTTACCTACTAGCAGTTCCCCGCGGTTTCCCGGGATAAAAAGTAGCCTATGTTTTTTCCCTGACCATTTTTGTCTCCGGTCCTTGCTAAGGGAACGGGGAAAAGGTGGTCTAAAAACTCCGACACGAGTTGGCCACACATAATTCAATATAATACAATACAATAACACTTTATTTCACACCAAATAAACACACAATAGAAAAAAGAAATAACATTTTTTTATGTAACTTAATGACGAGACGAGCTGGTCGTTTGCCTGATGGTAAGCAATGCGCCAGCCCATAACAATGACAGCACCACCCAGAACTTTGTTTTGCTAAGTCCTGCGCGGCGCTGCACTGCGCTCGTTACCCTGAGACAATTAGCTGTTGAGTCTCATAATGCCCAGTAATTTCGCTGGCTACAATGCCCTTCAAGCCGGAACACAGTAAATATACATTAATTTGAGGTACAATGGGCGGCCTTATCGCTTAGAGCGATTTCTTCCAGACAACTTTTGGATGGATAGAACATGTATGAGAAACAATGTTTGGTGGTGTGCATAATAGGACACACCCACACGATAGAAGAAGAAGAACCAAAATGACCAAAATGACGTACCATTGTACTGATTCTCCTAAAAAGCTGCTCACAGTAACAATACAGCGTGGCCAGCCAAACAAAGCTATTGTTGGCTCTCATAATAGACGTAGGCGTTTTGCGGGAGGAACGGCGCGGAGTTTCGACGTGACATCAGATTGCTGTATTTTGCTTTGGATTTGATTCTTATCTCGCGTCGATTCCGCCTATATCTTGCCTTTTCCGTGTCATCTATAAAAATAATAATTCATTTTATAACAAAATTATATTTTAGAAATAATAAGAACCTTCAAGAGTAAACTTATATTTATTGTTTTTGTTATTTTTTTCTAAAAGTGCTAAATCAATTTCGATACAATTGATATGGGAACACCTCTAAAGTATGACCTACCAAATAAAAAAAGAACCATCAAAATCAATTCATAATTAGCGGAGTATAGGCGTAAAAAACATGCCGTTGAATTGAGATCCTCCTCCTTTTTCTGAAGTTAGTTGAAAACCGACTGGAGACCTGGCGATTATTTTTAAATGCTTGTAATACTCCGACTTAGGTTTATATGGAAAAACAAAAAAAATCGTTGGTCGGAATATTGGGGAATTTGGGAAAGTCTGGCAACGTCAGCTAGTTTTATTAACCGACTTCAAAAAAAAGAGGACGTTCTCAGTTATTGTATTTTTTTTACTTTTTTTATGTTTGTTATCTCAGAACTCCGTCATTTATAAACCGATTTGGAAAATTCTTGCGTCGGGTTCAGTATAGCCACGAAGTGGTCCCGAACAAATTTCATCGATATTCGATCTTGGAGTTCGAAGATCCATCAGAATTGAAGTCGGTTTTGTTTTGTATGACATAGGTACACCAACCCGCCTTGGACTCAAAACTCATACTCTCATATGAGCCTCATACTCTCTCAGTGAGAGAAAGCCCGTGTCCCAACAGTGGGAACATACCTAATTTGCTTATGATGACGATGATGATTGACGTTTATTTGAATATCATTGTCGTCGCAAGTTTTGACGTCACCTTGAAGTTAACGGTGGCGCTTTCATCCACATGTATACCTAAAGATATACCTATGTTTGGCAAGGGCCTATACAAACGTAATAAAAAAACTACAAAATAGGACTCATAATAAAAATAATAATAAAAATAATGATAATCACCTCAATAGCCCAATCATAAGTAATTTTCATATCTTCAATAATAGTTCTCGCACTAATCGGGGGCTGTCTTTGATTGTATCTTCTAATGATGCACTTAGAGACAGTCTCCGATAAGTGGTGCCCATTACATATATAAATTAAATGCTCTAAGAGGCCTCTACGTGTTGGACTGATGTCCTCGCCCAAGCCTTCCAAAAGACCGGGTGTATAACCCGTGAGAAAGAGCGACAAAATAATAAAAAAAAATACTAATAATAATCAACCACAGACTTTGAAATGCCAATAATGGCGTCCTCCTCTCCTCTAATTTTGCAGTTCCGACGGGGTCCATATAAGACTTTGTACGGTTACCAAATTACACCTTGTACTACCTATGGAAGCAATAAATAATCTGAATCAGAATCTGAAACATTATTATCGATTATGAAAAACCGAAAAACGTCGCAAATCAAAAATTTACTTGACTTTTATATCATATCTATGTTATTATAATAAACATCGCATTAGAAGTACCTACCGCGGCCGTGGCTGGCTATAAACTCCTCTTAAGAAAACCGAGTCTGTGGGCGGCGGTGACCGCAAAAGGCAGGGTCTATTAGTCGCCCAAATCGGTTAAGCCGTTTAGACGTGGTGTGCTTACAAATATACAAAGCCGGTGAATATAACACGTAGGGTGGAACCCATTTCAAAACATTATGCAGTGGTAGGTAGACGATACAAATTTATACGCTTTATAAGCTGCAAACCTGGTATAATAAAATACTTTGTACAATAATTACAAACAACTCCACATTTCATAAATAACCACTTGAAAAATAATGATTTCGAGATCTTCTTCGGTAGTGTGCGTTCAATTAAACAATGCTTGGTTTCTGAATTCTTTGGTTCTCAAACTTAGATTTCAATTATTGCAATTAATATTATTTTTAAGTCTGTTATCTACAAATGTATGCGTTACTGCTCATACGTACAAAACTAATATACATGAAAACTTGTAATTGGCCTAATTATCCTAAAAATAATTTAATTATCATATGCATGTATCGGCTGTAAGTTTTTCTAATTTAAATAAATAAATACTTTGTATAATACTTTACAGCTTCTGTGGTGCAATGGTTAGGAAGGCTAGCTCATATCTCTACCAAGAAGGTTCAATTCTCTCTACGGGATCAATATTTGAGCACAGAAAAAATGCACGTATTCGTTCTGTCTGGATGTTGTGGGACCACTGTCCTCGTAGTTCTTGGTTCCACAAGATACCTACTCTTTTTACCTATATAGTTCGGTTACAGAACCTACGTAGGTATACTTATATGAACGTTGTTATTATTTGTTGTTATTTGCCAGGGATGGATGGAAATAGCTAAAGACAGAGACGTTTGGAAGGAGATGGGGGAGACCTTTGCTCAGAAGTGGGACAGAATAGGTTGATATAATAATAATAATTTGCCAGGGTGCGTTTAATTGCACGTTGATTAGTGTACGTGTTAAGTATTTACGTACACTATTCTCACTGCCTTTTTCTGGCAAGGGAGAGATCAGAAAAAGAAAAAGAGAGAGAGGAGGTCACCACGTGGGATGTGCAGGTGTAACACATGTTCTCGAAATTTGTGACTCTTGGACATAACCGAGAAATTTCCCTTCACTGTTTTAGAGACAGTGTGGTAAAGTCACACATACAGTGAGATCATTGGTGCAGGGCCAAGTTGGGAGTTGAATAGGTGTGCCGCATTGAAGGTAGCACAAGCCACCACTAGGCTACACTTCCACACTTATTCGTCACATGAACAGTAGTTTTAAATATTATTCTCGATAATTGTTGAAAACAAGTATACATTTTATCAAAAAAAAACCGTGTTCAATATATTTTCGAAGTCCAAGGTGAAACATCGATGGAATTTATATGGGACCACTTCGTAGCTATACTGAAGCCAACACAAAAAAAAAAATCCAAATCGTTTCATAAATGACAGAGTTCTGAGGTAACAAACATAAAAAACATACAATCGAATAGAGAACCTCCTCCTTTTTCTGAAGTCAGTTGAAAAGACATAATTTTCTATGAGTTTTTCACATAAGCCCTTTTCTCATTCAGACTCAAAATATAAGTGTATTTCATTAAATCCAAAATTATTAAAATGGTTAAGTCGTAAAGCTTCATATATATACGAAGTTACATAATAGAAAAGCACTGCAGCAGCATTCGAAATACTCAATGATAAATGTTGATGACTGTATAGCATGACCACTCGATTTCGACAGTTTGCTTTTAACTGCACTCTCATATATTTTTATTTCATAGCATTTAAGACATTGCACCTCAGTATTAATATGACATAATTATAGGTGTTACTCAATTCTGAAATGAAGTGGTATATTTATCTGCTCCGAAATTGAACAGCGGAAATTAAAGTACGGCTTAAGTCGGCTATTGTTGGGTGTCCTTATAGCTAGCTTTAGCCGTTATAGCCCGATATATGGGCAGTACATAAGCTCCTCAGAAAACCAGTTTTGACTCACGTTTACAGATGTGTACGGGGTTTGGCCATTATAGCTATGCAGCCGTTGTTAATTTTAAGAGTATTGTTTGGTCTACTGGTTCCACCCAATTTATTGTTCAGTTGTATGTTTAGGTAATTGTGTATAAATATTGAGCGTGCCTATTTGCGATATATATATTATAATATATATTTATATCAAGTAATGTAGTATTACTAACTTTTAAAAATATCATAGTCTTCTTTCAGTAAAATATCCTATCTACGATGTTTAAGGTACTTTCCCTTTATGTCCCATAATCTTGGGACGCCCTGTATATACCTAATATTGCTTGACAATTTCCCTTTCGCACAAGTTCAAGTACACTCCCTTTCCACTTTGCTTATGCCAACTGTAGTAGTGTAATGTAGTAATAACTTTCTTATTCAATTTTAATGTCAAAATTTGACTACTCCTATAAGCAAAACGTCTTGTTTTTCATTATGTGTTTTAATATTTTATTATTATTATAACACGTTTTTATTAAGTCACTTTTTTGTTTATCTGTCTGTCTGTCGTTCTGTCTGTCTCAAAAATGAATAAAAGGCATATAAAACTTGGCTTTTAGATTATTTAATCTGTAATTTTTTTTACAGGCTTTTATTTAACTTGCAATGTTTGTTTGTTTGTATCAAATCTTGCAAGTTGAATCAGAACCACTTTCGAAAATAGCAAAATTTTAACTCCGTAGGATAAGAATCCTACGGAGTTAAAACTTTGCATACTTGTCAAAGTCCGATGACAATGCAATATTATGGTCACAGCCAGCTGATCAGATGATAGAGACGGAAGGTGGGAATTGGAACTCCTTGACGGATAATCGTAAACTACTAGTGTAAGGGCTCATTTTAATCTGCTTCCGGTTCCAATATTAAATTTGTAAAAAAAAAACAAAAAATATTTTGGTTTTGATTGTCTTGAGTTTGACCTGACCTATCTAACCTCTTGGTAAGTGATAATGCGGTCGACGATGAAGCACCACTTGCCATGATAGTACCTGTTCACTCGTGACTTGAATACTTCTGGATTGTATCTATAGGGAAAGATTGACTCTGCCAGAGTTTCACTGATTGGCGGTTCACTCAAGTCGGACTTTAAGTACTGTCTCCATCATAATTCAGCGGCCACAGCCACGGGTCACCAGCATATTATATTGTGGCAGTTTTAATACTTTTTTAAGAATCACAAAGTACGTGGAAGCACGCACGGCGGTGGTCACGCGAGGTGGTAACATGCTAGTGGTAATGGTGGTCGATTGGGCCGCAGTGCTAGGTCACAGCTCCATGGCTACTGGTCACTTACGGCTCTTCCAAGGGGGTAGTGCATGAACGATGGAAAGGATTTCTAGTTTCTCTCTGACTTGTTTACTTACTATGATCATAAGTATTGTCTGGAAGAGATCGCTTTTAGCGATAAGGCCATCTTGTAACATAAATAATTTATTAAGTAACCTAAGAGAACCATGGTCCCACAGCACCGGAAGCTACACATTTTTTTTTAAATCTTATAATAATATATGTTTGAAATATAGAATTTCAGACTTGTGCGACACTGCACGCCATTTCTCTATGATATCAGCTTTAAAGTATAAAATTCCTAGAAACGTTACTTGTATTCTTTGATATATTCTCGACGTTATCTATATATATATATATATATATATATATATATATAATTTTATTTGTAGTGTTTTCGAAAAAGCCACCGTCCTTCCAAATTATGTTAGTCCTTTCTATTCATAGGTTGTCTGGGAGAGATCGCTTTGAGCGATAAGACCACTTTTCGTTATGCTGATTACTGCAAAACGTCCTGGTTTTTCAGTACCTATTTCTAGGATTTTTAACAATGAAGTCTACATATTTATCTATCTATATCGTCACTTTCCGCCTGTTGAGATAGCAAGCATACACAAGTCTTTTTCTTCTAAAAAAGCTGTTATTCATGCTCTATAGCAAACTATGTATACGTACTCTAGAATCAAATTGCCACGAAGTAGAGCTAAATATACACTCGTAAAACAATTTGAAACAATTACTACCGTGTAAAATAGCCGTATAATATATTATGGGGTTTGTTCGTAGCTATAGTAATGTTATAGTTTTCACTTTCGATCCGACGTACTAGCAGTCGAAGTATTCAAAATACAAACGGGAAAAAAATTGATTGTGAACAAAATGTTACAGCTTTTTATACTTTTTAAATTTAAAGACAATGTGACAACCACCAAAGAAACTAATACGTTATGATCAATTATACACTGGAATACATATAATACTGGTATGTTATTTAGTGAGAATTAAAAAAAAACGTGTTAATAATAACTACCATGAAGTTGATAAACGTTCGCATTCGGAAATTGCACTCATTGTCAGTCGTAGCCGTAGCGCGTAGCAACCAACGTGACGTAAATGCGTAGCGACGTAGCGCCCGCTACGTAGGCCGCGTAGACAAAGCGCAGCTTTTTCATATCGCGCGCGCCCGCCTATCTACGTCCGAGTCTCGCTATTTCCATTTCAGGCGTGACATTTCCATTATTGCTCCTCAGCTTTACAAGACCATTTTTAAACAGTTAATGCGAGGAAGTGATCCCTCAAAGCTTTTATGTGTATAATTTCCTTTTCGAAACAGACTTTTTACGAATGTTTATTAACTACACCAGAAGATTTATTATCATACTCGTTAAAACAACGCCGCTTCGGTTTAATTCCGTCAGCGCGTTTATTCCTCATAGCTTCTCAGTTACAAGGTAAAGAATCAATAGTAACTTTTAATCGACTTTGTGACCTAGAAAACGACGTAATCGCGTTTTCGTCAGAGAACCGTTGACCGCATCGTATTCGATCGAGTTAACTTTTTACTTTCACGATACGTACGCGGCGGGCGGCCGAGGAATCGATAGGGCGTGCGGCCGGCGCGGCTGCAGGCAGCGGGACGACAATTATTGTGCCGCCTGAAACGCGAATTTAGGGCAACGAAACGCGGCGGCGCGGCGCGGCGCGGCGCTACCCCGCGACCCGCGACCCGCGACCCGCCCGCGCCACGCCGCGGCCGGAGCGGGGCCGGCCCGGCGCCGGGGGCCAGTCCGCGACGCGCCCCGCGCCGGCCGCCCGTGTCCGCCGTCCGCCGCCCCGGCGACATGCGCACGCCACCCCGCCGCCCGCGCCCGCGCCCGTGACGCCGCCGCCGCACGCGCGTCCACTCCGCTCCCGCACGCGGACCGCCGCGCCGCGACACCGCGACCGACGCGACGTCGCGCCATCGCGCCATCGCGCGCGCCCTACCTTAACGTCTATCATGATACCAGTACTTTGTAAACGCGTACACAGGTGAGCACTTTTTCGAGTGAAACTTTACAGTTTTAATGTGAAATCGATTGAACTTTGGTTGCGTCCCGAGATCGATATACTGCCGGTGAGTCGAGTTGTTGATTCATTATTTATGACCGATATTTGGACAGCGAGAATCCCTAATAATAGATTGAGATGAATTTTTGATGTGAAAAGGAAACGTGGCTTATGTGTCGGTAGAATACTTTATTTCTTGTGTGAAACTTGTAGATATTTTACTAGGTGGAAGGTAAGTACCTGATTGATGGGTTTGGGAGTGTGTGAGGGATGTGGTCTTCTTATCCTGACCTACTTCAATAGCACAGATCGATGCGTCTCTCAACGTAACGGCACAAAGCTAGGCTCAGTGTGACTTCTAATTGCGCACACTATGGCCATGTCGCCTTCATCCGAAAGGTCAGAAAGTCACATGGGCCGACCGACTCGAAGTTTGGCTAACTAATTGTACAACTTGCTCTGTCCAAGGCGCTAAGCGGTGAACTTTACTAATTCCCTCAACAAATAGTCAACCTTCAAGTGTCTACGACCTTATTCTAACAAATGTATACTCCTTTATGGACACGGCGAGTCAAGCGAAAGCACCTTTGTATTCGTATATGGTTCAGAGATAAAATTACTTATGCAATTTCATTCATTCGAAATGTTCCGTTGCAGTGTTCTGTCAAAGGAAACTCGGCTCTTTGGTATTGTGGAAATAGATATTCCGCGATCATGTTTTCCTCGCATTTCCTTGTATTTCCTTCAATTTCCTTATGCTTTCGCCGCGTAGTCTCGCGTACTCTGCGGTCGGCTCGCGAAATACAGTACTACACGCAAAAAGATGTTTCCATTGTGGAAATATTTTCAACAGTTTGCCGACTGCCGGCTCTTGGCATAATGAAAACAGCCTGCTTTGAGCTTTGTGTTGTGAAATATTGTGCAAAAGATATGTACATACAGCTCTAACAAACAGTCTAACAATTACTTGAATTAATATTGAAGTAGCCATATATAAAATGTTTTGATATGGACCTCACATAGGCAAGTAGATTGTAGATCCCCTTGAAGGCGTTTAGTGACTAAGTGGCTCCTTACATTTCAGTGACTGCTTTAATTAGTTTTATAAATTAACCCTTTCAGGTTGTACCTCCTTCTTAATCAAGTTTATTTGGTACCTCCGCTCATCAAATCTCTACGTGCGAAGATTATGAATGATTCCCAAACGCCAACAGAAATAGAATTGCCTGATTAAATTAGGTTATTGTGTAATTGATGCGCTTAAAATGTAAAATTTCAGTACAAATTTATTTTTCTAATTGCTGATGAAACAAAGCTTGCACGATACTCTGAAATTGGAAGCACTAAACAAAGCTTGTAGCTACTTTACGCGAGGCAACAACGACAATTAAAAAACTAATGTCTTCTTGCAGTGTTTTCGGGGCAATTTTCAGTAGTTTTGAAATAATGTTTGTAGTCTACAAAATTACACTTGCACATGAAAATGAAAAGCGGAATCTATTTGACTTTTATGTGACGTCAGAGTTTAAACGACCTATGAGTTCTGCATCAGGCTGTAGGAACTGAATCATACATTGAGCTCACGCGAACCTTGCGACTCTAACAATGCGGCACAACATTTTATGCAAAGGGTAGACAGACTGGAATGAAAAAAATTGCTTAAAAATTACGTGATATCTAGCATTTATACAAAACTACTAGACCCAGATAATAATGAAGAGATAATAAATTAAATTTTATACTTCATATAATTCTCAATAATTTTAAGAATTTTAAAAGTATAGAGCTCGTCGGCATAAAATTGTTTTGATTGCAATACTTTATTAACAAAAAAATAAGATTTTGTCTTATTACTAAGGTTAAAATCTACATTAGCACAAAAGGAAAGCTAGAAAAAATGAGAATTGAAGGAGTTTTTATATTTCATATTAAATTCAATCTAGTCTGTGGTACTTGATCAAAAACTGTATTTGAAACGCAGTTTAGCGCGACGACGAAACGAAGCTCATAAAAACTAATGAATCTAAAGAAGCGTGAACGATTTCGCGCTAATCTGTAGGAATTTGCGTAAAGCCGCGCTACCCGAGCCAAAATTAACGCTTTACGACGCTTCTCTTCGACAGCAATATTAATTGACCCCTAAAGATGCCATTAACACCGATTAGAGTCAAAGTTACGAAGAGACGTTAATCTCAGGCAAATGTCGCATGCTTGTTAGTATGCGACACTTGTCTGACAGTGCGGTAAGGAGGTACCTAAAGGTCAGTTGTCACATCAATAAGTGTCGGGCCTAGGAATATGTCTTTGAATCACATTCCAATTCTATATATATGTTTGAATGTTTGGATGTTGTCAATCACTTTGTAACGACTGAATATTGCTGAAATTTGGAACAGGGATAGATTATGGATCTGGATAAGAACAGCACTTATACTCCCAGAAAACCTTTTCCTTACGAACACCTTAGGTATTCTGCACCGAAGAAGTCGTAGGAGTCAAAACCATAGTTTAATAATAACAAAAAAACACTATTAAATGTAGGTGTTTGCAACTTACAACGTGGCAAACGTAATTTAAGCTTTTAGTGCTATCAAAGTGCAGTATACAGACTATACAGCTTATATTGTTCAGTATACCTAAGCCTAATTATGTAGGTAAGCTGTTAAGCTGTTAAAATGGTTTACTATTAATGCTTCAAAATTACGCTTTTCATTGAACACAACAAAGTATTGCTGAAAATTAGTCAATAGGATGGTGGTTTACCTACCTAAGTACCTACCAGTAAATTCATTTCTAAATGAAGATTTTTATTTATTTCTTTAATTTCACACATATATATATATACATATACATAGGTCAAGTTTAAGTTTAAAATCCTTGATGAAAAATGTTTAAAGCTTGTTTTAGAGTGCTTTTGTGCTTCGTTTTTGGTGATGTCGTCATAAAATATCCTATACCATATATATCCATACCTAATGCCACGGCCTAAAGCTCCTATTATATTTATAGTTGGCAAATTATTCTCATACAATGTTAAATATCAAAACGCATTCATAGAATGGTATAAAAATAGTTTACCCACACGAGTCCCTGCGGTGCACGAAACTTAAATGGCTCCACCGCCATATCCTCGAACGCAACCCTAGCCAATTTCCATAGCCTTACTTCCCATTTCCCATAAATCATTGATCATTTTACTACCGATAGGTTCAACGAATTGTATTTGTAGTGAACTTTACTCCCTTTTTAGGGTTTCGAAAGGTCCAAAAGGAGTAGTTAATGTGGATGAAGCATTGTCTCGTTATCTTTGATTAATTGTTAATTGTGTCCTTTGTTCTACTATGTTAAATATTTATATGGTTGCCAAATACAGGTTTCTTATTTCATCTTCTTAAAAAGTTAACAGTAAATGTGATTGCCTTTATTACTAAGAAATTGACATCCACTGAGCCAGCGCAGTGGATTATGGATTATGGCCCAGTTGGCCCACACTCTCTCTATGAGAGAAGGCCCGTGTGTCAGCAGTGGGAACGTGATGAGCTGATGATAATGACTAAGAAATTACAACACACTACTTACTAACACTAACGTAACTTACAAACTGAAGCGGTTGGACAACGTATTGACCATTTTAGGCATCTCAATATTGTTGGTCTTTATCCATCCATGCCATAACTAATGGTGAGTGTACGACGTGTACAACGTATTGTTTTGTATCCGTATGTAGGTATTCCCTAGTTCTTGAATATTGCAAATCTGCTCACGTAAGCGCCCCCATCCCTGCGCCGAATCACTTCGTACACTGCGTTATACTGAAATGTTTGTGCGATATTATTTGTATGTACTTGGATTGATACAGATGTGACTACAATATCGCTAGTGTTCATTTTGAAAATGAATTCCACTCAATGAATTCAAATCAGTATTCTTTTATATAAAAATGCTAGATTTTCTATAATCGCGGACATAATATTCTTAAAAGTATGAAAATTTCATGATTTTTGTTAAGCGCCAAGATATTGCTCCCGTCTTAGTTGTGAACCAGTGCATCACAATGCCCAGTAACTTTCTTTTAAAAATATAATAGATTTGAGAACAACAAGATGTTGAGCTCACGCAGCCAAAGTTTTATGAGTCGTCAAAGGTAATGGACAGCATATGGTCTGCAAACCCGCAACGTAATTTCAATCCCGATATTTACGGGACTGAGGGTTCTGTCCCGCGGGATATCAGCATTTTCGGGATCCCGCAGAGTGCTGGGAGTCTTTCAGAAGAGAGTAAAAAATCTTGTAGCATTATTGTTTATTATAAGATGAAACAAAAACTACACATACAATATCATTCTCACTCAATTACAAATCAGTCTTACCACACGCGATTTCTCATCGTTTTCATGCGGCGAACTCGCGGCGTGACGTCGACTCCGCGTTCTTTCGATATTGTACACTCGCACTCACCCTCTGCCGCTGCTAGCGGTGCTTGACATTTCGTATTGATGTAAATTATACTCGTATTTAGCTAGTGACTGTTTAAAAGACGCCGCGAATTCACGACGTGTTCGCCCCGAGTGCGCAGCGTGTTCGCCGTGTAATGTCATTAGGCTCTTTTCTTCTATAACGATGATGACTCAATAATCTCATGAGGCCATTTCCAGGACCAAATAAGTGACCTGTGTTGGCTGAGTCAAAGATTCGAAGACCCCCTTTCCTCGGCATCGCAACGTGACAAATCATTATATTAGTTAGTTTCCTGACAAAATACTGAATTGGCTCCAAAATTTGATATCCCAAAGATTTTATTACTTCTTAAAACATTTATCAAGTGAAATGTAACTTCGAGAGTTTCCGCTGGCTTCCCTTTATATCTATAATCTCTACGAGCAATGGATTTTGTTCATTGGAGAGGTGGGCGGTGGTGACGTCACGAAGCCTGAAAATTGAGCATAATTAAAAGGGTGACGTACAACTCTGCTTTGTACGGTATCCTGAGATATCACTGTTTTAATTTCTTGAGCTTGTAGTCAGCCTACACACACTCAAACTTTGCACAAGCTATAATGTTAATTAAAGAGAGCAACTATAAAAAAGTTATTGGAGAATTGTCATTGTGACATAAGACAATTTGTTTGTACTACTGTTAAGAATTAACTTATCTCAAATAGAAACAATTGGACCACCTATTGATCATTCCAGGCACTTAGGTGGTCAAAAATGCTTCATCTTCCTCCTAATCGGAGTATTTAATTAGTTCAGGAACCCAACATTCTTGAAGATTATTAAAATTCTAATACATGAATAGGTATATAACACCGAGATTCTACTGACTTTCTGAAATTTTAAAATATTATTATTTATACAGTAACACAAATGCAATAAAAGGCAGTCTGATTCTTTCTTTATCTAAAAATAAAGGTCTAAGGTCATTGGAGACAGAGATTGTGACGTCACGTCTGGGTGGTTGGAGTGAAAGAAACAGCGGCTGTAACACATGTGAATTACCGTGAAGAGAGTGAAATGCAGAAACTACTGAAAATAGATAGATAAACACTCATATTTTATTTATAGATAAATTTATATGCTATTTTATAAGCGGTATTATATATATTGGTAAGCGAACGAATAGCTTTACATGAGAACGGCTGGACAGATTTGGAAAATTCTTTTTAGGTTGTTATGGAAAGAAAAATTGGGAAATTCAGGAAAAACAGACAATGTCAGTCGGGTCAGCTAGTACGATATCATTAACGCTTAGCGAAAGCCAAATGAAAATGAAAAGTTATACACCTTCAATATAACGGGTCCATCTAAGAAGTTATTCATCCTCCGGCACGGCAGTGCTTATGTTCCCTAGTTTATTAGGGCGACTCACACGTTGAGTCAGAAGTCAAAAAGTCGCAGATGCCTGACCCGTTGAAAGATAGATAGGTAGATAGATAGACGATTTATTATTTACCATAAATAGAAATTAAGTACAAGTTAAATGTTTACAATGGTGTAACAATGGGCGGTCTTATCGCTTAAAGCGATCTCTTGCAGTAGTGGCGTGTATAAGTGGAGGGCTAAAAAATTATTTATTTAAAAAAGTTTTTAAAAATTTATTTTAATGGTTCTCAAGCACATACCTACTGTAACCGACGTCATGTACACATAACGCTCGTTCCATGTACCTACCATTTGGTTTATGTGACTTTTTGTTCAGACATAAGAGTAACTTATCTGTATTAGTCCTTGAGTGTTTAATGGGGTTTTAAAATAAATTTTGAACTACAGAAAGACAGCTTTATGGAGATTTCTATACAAATAGCAAATGAATTGCGGCCTATGGTTTCATTCTATAGCCATAACCACTAAAGAATAAAGGTTAAAATAGAGTTGACCTCATACGAATCGATTGTAAAAATAATAAACCATATTGGCTTGTTTAGAAATCTGAAGTGTGACGCCGTATGTTGACATATTTATTTGAGTTAAAGAAATCATTTCTCAAAACTGCTTTGCTCGCATAATCTTAAGTATCTCACAGCACGATAAGGGATTTGTTTATGGGGTTTCGTTTAACACGGATATTGATTTTAAGGGTTGTCAAGACTTTAAGAACAGTAAATAAATCTTACGATTATGTATGTTTTGATTGAAATATTTTTGTTACCATATAAATAATTATAATCTGAAAGTAATATCGATAGTAATAATTCGATACAATTGTGATCGACCTTACTTATATTTAATTTTGAATCGCTAATCTATTATGATTTTCAAGTATAAGTATTATCCATTTAATCTTAAAGCTAGTAACATTCATATAACTTTTATATTAATACTTGAAGCTTTAATAGTAATGATATTCAGGGAAATGTTATGTTTATAATTGGTTCAACCCTAGTCACAAAATGTCACGGTGCCTGAGTGTCGGCTAGAAAAAAATGTACAACGAATACTTTAAACACATATTGAAGCGAGTGCAGTTGTTTTTGTGCTGTTTTCTCCAGACGCTATAAATTTTGAGTTAATGTATGTTTTAAGGATTTGACAGGCGTGAGACTTACTAAGTATTGGAATTGATTTGTTTAAAAAAACCCAGGAAAGGAGGTGGGAATGGAGAAATAGATTTGGCAGTCAGGTTTGGGACGGGTGAGCGGGAAGAGGTCTGAATACGGTCGCAAGTTCAGAATCTTCTAAGCGGTGAGATTGTCTTTTATTGGGTCGAGATACGCGTGCGCGATTAATCAGAGTCTATCGTGATTCTGATTACCGTTGTTAAAAATGACCCACATAGAGTTGAATATCGTCGCGAGTGAGCAAATGCGCTACTTATTTTTATCAGTGAAGTAATAAATAGATGCAGTGTTTGATTTATGTAGAGTCAGTGATAAAATGGGAGTATTTTTATATATTAATATTTATATTATATTTAGGGAAGCTAACGTATTTTATTAAGTTTTCAGTTTAGCGATACATCGAACAACGGCTTCGATTCGACTACGTTGACTTTCTTTATATATATTAGTGTTAAATAGGGGTCTATTTACTCCTTCCAGGTTATGAAATTAGCAGCCGGGAGTGTCAACGTTTTGTCCTTTTATCTCAAGGGTAGAATTTACAGTTATTATCTTAGGGATATTAATAGGGGAGTGATATTATGATTGTATGCATGTATGGGAAAGTGTTCATTTCAAACGTCACAAAATTTATTACTTTAGCTAGGTCACTTTAATCTCTCTATTCTAATAATTGAATGAAACTTTCCATAATCGAAAATGTTTAAATCAACACAACTAAAATTCGTCAATTTTATTAGATATTTGCAAGCAGATATTACTACATAATAAGACTATTGTTGGAGATTTATTTAAGGAGTTGAAGCACTTTAATTTTCATTGTTGGAGTTTATATTTATTTTGGATCATAAATAATGTGTTACCATGAAAGTATACAGTCGTATTGAACGAGATATAAGACAGCATCATATAACATAACATAATAAGGATTAATTGTTGGCGTTTTATTCAAGGATTTGAAGTATTTTATTATCATTGTTGGAGTTTATATATATATTTCGGATTGTAAAATACTGTATTACTATTAATACATGGATACACAATGGAATTATACAATCATATTGAACGAGATATAAAGATACGCGTGTACATATACCTCACAACATCAAAAAAGCAGAAATTATTACATAACAAGGATTCTTGTTGAAGATTTATTCGGACTCTTAGTGGAGATTCAAAATTCATATAAGAATTTAAAAATTTAATTAAAAATAAATTAAAAAAAAAATTTACTCACATGCACTAGATAACTCACGCGACGGTGACAAGATGTCGGCAGTAACCTATAACACGAAGAAACGAAGAAACGGACGCTTTGTTGGACTCTCGCTACAGCAGGGGGGAGAGCTAGCCAGGAAGATACAGAGTCTAGATTTAGATTTAGAGTTCACACTGCCACGCAGCAGCCGTTGAATGCGCGACCTATCTAGACTCGACACACACACTAGGTACACACACTACAAGAAGGACCATAACATTCCTTAGGGTTAGTTCGAGTCGTCTGGAATTGTATGGTCATAAATTAGAATAGGGTCAAATAATAATAATAACTTAATATAAAACAACAATCAAAAAATGAATGTCTGAAATGTATGACTGAATCAATGTGTGATTAATTGAAGCGATGAATGAATCTGTGATCAGTAAAAGTGTGAAGGTTTGTGAGATTCTAAGAAATTCATTAGAGGTGCGTTAGGTCGAACTTACGACAGATTCTGTTTGGTCATTGGAGTAAGGTGCTAGGCTGGATGGGAGCCTTACGTTATTCAAGTCGCTTAGGGTTCCTATTTATAGATCCTAAAAGATCTAAATTCCTCTCCCCCGTTTCTATTTCTTTTAGATGTAGCCGCCGCTGATGAACGTGTAGTTTTATGTAAAGTGTTTTCTTTAATTACCAATATTATTTTAAGTAACACAGTCTTTTATTTCATAAATTTATTCAACCTTGTATTACATACTTAATTTTATTCATAATAAATGTATATATTGTATATAAAGTAATGGGGAAATATGGCCATGAAGAAAGAAAAGGACGCGGCTGGCAGTAGCTGTTTCCTGAATTCTCAGCTAAGTTGCATGATTTAAGTCTTTCTAAATTTGATGTTCATTTGTTTTCTTATTTCACTGAATTTATTTGGTTTCTTGTTTGAATGTGTTTGATTTTAGTTACAGCTCTATTACTCGCGCATATAATCTGAATTATGATTACGATTCTTTGATTAATATGTTTTATTCGATTCATTATTATTGCGGTTATTTTATAGCGACGGTTCTTTTATTCATAGATTTCTATGAGTATTAGAAAAGTACATTTTCTTAAACTTATTCTAATTGATTAAAC
Source organism: Petrophora chlorosata (assembly GCA_951640565.1). Classification (NCBI taxonomy): domain Eukaryota; kingdom Metazoa; phylum Arthropoda; class Insecta; order Lepidoptera; family Geometridae; genus Petrophora; species Petrophora chlorosata. The sequence goes on along the minus strand of OX621205.1, from coordinate 5,558,614 downwards.
TTATTAAGTTACACAACGTAAAATTTACACAACGTAAAGGGTCCATAATATTATAAATTCTAGACGATCACATCTGGCCAAAGTTATAAAATATCGTGAGATTAATTAGATGTTGTAACATCCTGGTTATAGGCACCAAATTGTAATGATCCTGACCTACCTACCTACTTTCTTCTATCCTATAGCTATCCTGGTCTCGGCCAGCAAATTGTAACCTCCCTACCTACCTACCTACTTTTTATATATATATATATTACTCTAACTACTCCTATCTTGAGTTACTACTGAACCAAATTATAACATTCCTAACTAGCCTAGCCTAATCCTAGCCAATAGATAACAACCACTTAATACTACCTCTGCCTCATACCTACTTAATAAAATTTCACTAATAATATAAACTCTAACATTTATACCCTCATTATCCTACTCCAGAATTATTATGATTTGATTTATGTTTGGCCAATGTGATCATATAGTAATTAGAATCCTTTATACGTTGTGATACCGAAATAATCCATGATCTTTTAAGGTAATTAAAACAATTCATAACTAGCCCTAATAACTAAATATAAAACCTGTACTATTATAAATATGAGTATCTCTCCTAGGTATTGTTACACTCTCAGTCATTCTAATTTGTATTTAAAGGGATAATTTTGAATAAACAACATTAGTTAAGCAAAAGGCAAATCTATTAAACATGGATATATATTTGTAATGAAAAGTTTAAAAGATTATTTAGAAATTGACATTCTACATTTGAGAAATAAATGAATTTAATTTAATATAGAATAGTCTCGACAAAGGTTACAGCACCATCCATCCGCTGTTAACAGTGAATCTCGTCCCTGACTGGATAATTCTCCTTCGAGACTGTTCTCGGAGGTCCATGTACCTCAATCATTGGGAATTCATAAATGTTATTAATGTACTGTCTAGTCTGTCAGTTAAAATAGTTCTACAAAAGGACAAGAGGACATTTTCTTTTAGCAAAAGTATGTCAGTCAGTTCGTTCCTAACCACACATCCATACAAGTTACTTTACTAGGTATTTAACAAATAAAACTTTCGCTACTCAGAGACAGAGCGCAGACATGGTACTCCGCTCCAAGTACCATCCTTCATGTTCATCCATCATCTAGTTCATTTCGAGACTTCCTCAAACTAGATTTAGTTTAAGAGAGTCTCTATTTAGGGCTATACAAATGCCCATCAACTTTGTTAGAATTGAACGAATGCCTAAGAATTATAAAAACTATGAATATTCCTAAACTAGGTAAACTTCCTGTTCATATAAAATCTACTCCTGATAGTAATTTATCAGAGTAAAAGGTAAGTTCGTACTTTTAATCAAGTCTCCATAGGTAATTACCAAAGTAATATTATACCGCTGAGATAAGTATTCCATTTAGTCAGAATAATCCAACTCTACAAACATAGATATTAACAGTACCTAATTTGTACCAGCCATGATAATAAGTAAATTATTATTTCAATTCAATGGTGTAGGATTTAGTTATCCAAAATAATGATTCATTCACTTATCAGTCCTGTTTCTCAGGAAGAATCTGAATTAGACATTCAAGTTAAATGTAATAGTAGATTTAGACAGTGACTAATAAAATAGTATCTGCCACTTTAATAAGTGAAACAGAACCATATAACCAACTTGGCAAGTATGTCTAAAATACCATATGTGCTTAGTTTCTCTTGTTTAAGAAATTCGATGCTTATGGTAGACCTGGTCAGTGACTACAATAATAGTGTCTCTAATCCGTCTGGTATAGAGTTCACACTATAGGCTGCTTTTTGCTCACCTAGTTTAACCGAAATGTACCACTTGCACTTTTCTTTGAAGAGTCAAAATCTGAATTATTTATAATTTTATCTTTTCAGCTTTCAACCTTTAAAACATTGATCTGAGTCAATAAAAGAATCACTATCTGTCAATAGTTTTATTTTAAAGTGAATATTCACCCAAATTGGAAAAGGATTATTGTTAATTAGCAATAGTTTTATCCATATTTCCTATTTCCCTCGGCAATCCTGAAAAGTCCTATTAACCTATGTTTCCTAAATGTTCCCTATCCATCTAAAAGTCTCCTAAAATGTAGTTACTTACCAATCCTGAAAAGTCCCTATTTGTTTACTTTCCCTAAAACGTTTCCTATCCACCTAACTTCCCTAAAACCCTACTTTCTACCCTAAATATATTCCTAATCTATCTAAAAGTCCTAGCTAATAACAAATCTAGGGATAAATCCCACATTTACATTTAAACGTGTAAGTTTTCACGGTGTAATGAAAACCCCCCTATAGAAGACGCTTTCCGTAGCCACAGAAATTGTCACCTGACTATTCTAACGACGGGATTGAGAAGGTATCTCGACTAATCCTATCACCTGTGTGTTTAGTTTCCTTACCCAAGACCGAAGTCGGATGGGCTTGGAAACAGGACAGAGACATAAAAGGAAATAAATAAGTATATAAATAAAGACCAAATCCAATGACTCTGTTCATAGTAAGGCAAGTGTGTTACCACATGGATTCACTTCGACGAGCCCCTTGCCCTCAGATAAACAGAATGCATTAGAAATGAGAGACTGGTTAGTCGAAAAGCATCAATCGACTGCTTGCTCGTCTCAGGCAAGCCCCTTCCGCTAGGAAGTTGAACCAAGGAGAAACCATTTAACACCGCAAGGCGGTACCCCTTTGGCCATGACACTTCGTCATGTGTGTTCTATGATCAAACAACTAAGCTCTTAAACCACAAGCCGCGTTTTCCCTAGTAATAAAAAAAAAACCCACTAAAGAAAACTTCTGTACACTGCCATCGCTATAGCACTAAGAATCTATTATCCGAACCTCAGAACCCACAAAGGACTGCATCACAATCCCCTATAGACTCCAAAACTCAAACAATAAATCCTTTAAACAACACTAAAAATTGTAAATTAAACTCACTGAAATTAAATTAATTAACTATGGCAAACTCAGAAATCCTCCCTAGTAAACCCACCAACTAATATCGGGAGCCCAGCCACTCAAACACAGAGAGCGCCAAAATGTAAAAGTAAAAGAACAAGTCCTTGAACAAGTCTTTTAACAAGTGCCCCAGTGAACCCTTGCTTCCCTTTATATAGCTTTTTGAGTCGCCACATCAGCGAAATCCTAGTACATCCTGCCACATCCTTTTCTCGTACACTAAAATCTTCTGTAACTCCTACGTGTTTAAATCGATAATCCTGCATTCTACATTAATAACTGGTACATTGAGCGACATTTCCATTTTTTACCAATCAAGATTAACTATCATCTCTCATGTATTTAAGTCATTATTCCTCCATCCTTATGTTAGCGTTTTAGGCCCTTTTAGAATTTATTAATTTCCGCGCATGCGTACTAACTACTGCGCATGCGTAGTAACCATCAACTGCGCTTCATCGCCCCGCCCACTTTAATTTGTTTAAATGTTTATTCTGAATATTGTTCAACAGTAGTGTGCAAACTTGCTCACTTTTTCCAATTAGCTATACTAAAATAACTTTATATTTGTCCTGCTGAAAACCTTTCTCTGTTGATATAAGTATCTCAAATTATTGTTCGAATAATACTAAGCTAAAGGTTATAATTCTGTACTATGTAGATTAATTTTTAATGATATTCCTTTATTTTATGAAATTTAATTCTCATTATTCTTACGCATACTCTATTAACTATATTCCTATGCCTTTATTTATTTAATTACATTAATTAATGCTACTCCTCATCTGTTAAAGATTCTGAAACGTTTATTACATAACCAAACAAGATAATCATTTATTTATTTGTGAAATGGACAATCGGGTTAAATGAACCTGACTTGTCACAATCAACCCCCAAAATTTACGCAGGTGTTTTCCTTAAAACCCGTAGAAAATTTTCCCCTTATATTAAAAAAATTCTCAAATAAATAAGTTTTAATTGACTCACAAGGATTTCCTTCCAGCCTTTACTAATCATTAAAATAAATATGATCAAAATTTAACTGAATATGTAACTTATGAAAGTGCAAAGAATTAGAAGAATTCACAATTTAATTACACCCAACCCCCCTTTTGTAATAAACTAACTTAACCCATAGTTAAACCTATTCTTTATAAGTATCTGAATTTACAAACAATCTAACCTGTTGTCCTTGTTTTCAAATTATTATGCCAATTTTGTGTGGTGTGTTTTTAAACCAAACCAGATGTAACCATCACAAGAGCAAATTCTCTCAGTTTATAACATATTAATCATGTTTAATCATTGCTTTCACAAGGACAATATAGCTTCCGCCAGGGAAATCTGAGTTGTGAGTTCAAACCAATCCTAGTGATTTAATATGAAATTTTCCAAGCTAAACAACTTTTCTTTAGCCGGGAACGTTTTCACACATCCCTCAGAAACTATATTTCTTTAATAGCTTGAGCCATGACTTTCCATTGATCGCTAAGCTCCACCAAGAAATTCCCCCTCTATAATAATTACCTCTCCTTTGGTGCTTGAATAGTGTTCTTAAAGAAATGTTAGCTTCTTGTGTAGTAAAGAAGATTTTATAAGGTCCCAGCCATGCACTGATTATAATCCTGTCTTCTGACCTAACCTAACACATATTTCATCTCATAAAATCTTCCACTTTGCATAGTGTTGTGTATTTGAACCCAAAAGACAACAAGCTGTCTCCAATTTATAATCCGCCAAATCATTAGGGCCCCTTTCATACCAAAATATGTCAAAAGTCATTAGTAGTCATATGTAAATTTGTAATGTCTAAAATTTCAATTAATTCCTTTCAGAGCCGCCTCTCATTGCGAAACTTTCCACCTGTAATGACTTAGACAGAATCTTTATTAATTGGAAACACGACCGTATCGATTAACCCCTGATTTACAATTTCCTTCACTAATCTGTAGATATAAATAACACTACTGAATGTCAACAAACCCCGGCTTTAATTTACATACCAAAACCAGCCCCGTCTAGAAAAAAAATCCTATACGCCCCCACAAGTCACATTAAGTTAACTAGCAAAATCCTCACTGACCTTCCTTGAGCCACCAATGCATAGTTTAATTCCAAATTCACCCATTTAAACACCTTTTTAACTAAAAAACAAATAAATCTCTCTTGTATATCCCCCTTTTTTTTTTTTGTCATTTTTACGCACAGATTAAGCACACATTATTTTTAGGGTGCGTTCAGTGCCGAACCCAACAATTATTACGCTCCGTTCACCACGACCAAAATGAGACTATCCACTTCACCTAATCTCTAACTCCTATTGTTTTACCCTAAAATCTAATTGTATGACCACTAATGATTTACCTTAATATCGAATGTAAATTTATAATTAGTTTAATTTTCCTTGACCTTTAGCCTATAAAATTAACTATAATATAGCTAGTGACGTCTAACAACATTATTCCAACAAGTACTTATATTTTTGCCACACCAAGAACGTTTTTCTTTCTTTCTTTTTTCCTTCCTTTTTTTTCTATGCAAACTAATTCAATCAAAACATATGCAGATATTGAACGCATCCCTGTTTGACAAGTGACATATGGAAAATTATGAGCCTATTGCCACAACTCAAAAATATCGCTCACTTTTACTGCCATAGATTAAAACTCCTTATTTTATTTTATCATCGCCGAATATCGATTTTCATATTCCCTATTTGTTTCCGAATTTCAATGAAATTTATAGTTTCCTATAGTTAAATAAAACAAATTAAATATATATACATAGATAACAATGAATTTTAATTAACAGTAATTAACCTGCCTTAGCTTACACACTAAGTATCCAAAAGGTATGCCTAGTCGTTGTGTACTCGATTCTATGGTAAAATATTTAAACTCGATTCTATTCTGTTCCCGCCTTTTGTCTATGTCAATTGATTCTATTTTTTTGAATTCCTTAAAATTTGTGACGCAGCCTCCCAGCAAACATCAAATACCCAAAATTATTCAGTGTCTGGAAAACCAAACCATCACACAGCCCCAACAATCACCCAGCTCAATCACAAAGGATCACCTCTCTTTATTACTTCTTTCTTTCATGTCTTCTCCCACCTTCATCATGTCATCTTCCGACAAACTCATTCACAAATATCCCTGTCTCTGGGATCCTCAACATCCGGATTTCAGAGACAGGACCATCCGTTCTAACTGTCTCATCAAACTCACCTCTGACTTCAATAAGCTCTCTATTTATCCTCTTTCCCCTAATGATATTCGCCGTAAACTTAAAGCATACACCACCAAACTTCGCCGTCGCGCCAAAACTCTTTCCGTAAGTACCTTACTACTTTCTTACTTATTTTACCTACCAAATTCCCAATTATAATTACTTTATCTAATACACTCCCTTTTACCGCTTATTTTTTTTTCAGAAACTTCCCTCTTCAAACCCGGTTCCCGAGTCCTCCAGTTCTAATCAACTTTCCCTACCTCCTCCTATTTTTCCTCTTCCTTCAACTTCTTTTACTGAACTTCCGTCTCCCTCTTCTCCTACAACTTCCTCTTCTGTATTCGAAGAACTTTCTCAGCTCTCTCCCACGAAAAAAAAAACTTGTCACTCCTCTTCTCAAAACTATCCTCTCTCTTTCTCAAAATAACCTCATCAATGAACACACCACTATCTCCCTCTGCCCTATTCCTACCCACTGTTCTTCCTCTCATCACCCTACTACCTCCAATACTACTTCTCTCCCCCAACCCCCTCTTCCTTCTCCTGACGTAAGTGTTTTAAATTTTCTTCCTATATGTAATTTGATTAACTTTGTTTCTTCCCTGATACTAATGAACTCTTGCATTTTTCAGATTACTTCTCCCATTCACCTGGACTTCAACGACTTGCTCGACGATATTGACGCCTACCTTTACACTAACTTAAATTCTAATGCTAGTTTCAAAAGTTTTTTTTTTTTTTTTTGTGAAAGGCCGCCACACACCCCTCTATCTAAATTTACGCATTGTACTAATAATGGAAAGAATTGCAGTTTTTTTTTTTTTTTTTTTTTTTTTTTTACTTTGCAAATTACTTTTAACTTCCTTCCTAACCCGTCCTACTTCTAGCTTATCCTCTACTCCTTTTATCTCCTTATCAAATGTTAACTGAGTGGTTTTTCCATACATGATTTCACTAGGAGTATATCTTGTGCTCTCATGAAAGGTATTATTATATAGCAACTCTATTTTAGGTAACATAGTAGTCCAACCTTTATGATTATTTCTACAATATGTTCTAAACAGTCGTCCCAACTCCTTGTTTACTCTTTCAGTTGTATTAGGACGTGGATTCCTAACTGTAGTGTATAATACTTTTACCCCAGCTTGTCTCATGCTCTCCTTCCAAATTTTACTAGCAAATTGCGTACCATTGTCTGACATTATAGCCTTTGGCTTTATAATATCAAATAATCTCTTTGTCTTGCCTATTACTGCTCTACTTGTTGCTTTTCTTAACCCATACAATTTTACAAATTTACTAAAAGAATCTTGAATCACCAAAATATATTGCATACCAAAAATGCCTACTGGTAATGGTCCATATAAATCAATCATAACTATCTCTCCTATCTCTCTAGTGATTATTGAACAACAGGGTCCCACATTTTTCACCGTATCACTTTTAGTTATTTGACATTCATGACATACCCTTACTATCTGCCTTACTAGTTTGTTAATCCCTCTCCAATAAAATCTATCCCTTACATATTTTATCACCTTGAACACCCCTTGATGACCCATCTCTATGTGAACCTGCCTGATTATTTCGCTTCCAGTATCAATCAAACCTATTACCGCAAGATCAAAAATTTGAATTTCTATTTCTGATTTAAATGTAACCTGACTATTCTCTTCCAATTCATTTTCCTCAAACACAGAAGTAACTACATGTCCCAACCCCCTATATTCTAATTCAGTTTGTTCTATTTTTAATTTTAATACTTCAACTATCTGTTCGGGGACCAACATTTCTTTAACCCTGCTTACTTGGTAACCTAACCCCTCAGTTTGTTGACGCTCCAAAATACTAATTTTAATTGGTACTTTAAGTCCTTTGTCACCTTTCCCTAAGATTTGCCCTGGTTCCCATCCCATTTTCCGCATTATATTTAATGATGTGTTCCCTAATATGGAAGCTGATTCGGGAACGTAACTTTCAGCCTCCCCTAGTTTAACTCTACGCTCTGAACATTATCTAACTCATTAGTTTGTATATTATTAACATTCCTCTTTTGGACCGCTTCTGGTTTCTGCCATTTTTTATAATTTTGTTGAAATCCTCTTTTCCGCTTCTCAAACTCTTGACTTTGTGTTGACGAAGAATAACCTGGTGTCTCTTGTTTATTTATATCATCCAAATTCCTAAGAAATTCGGCGGTTTCTATAATAGTATTCGTTTTCGCAGTCGCCCAAATTTGTTGAACGTGCTTTGGGTAATGTCTCATCATATCAGCAATCAATTGCTTCTCTGGTATATTACAAGAAAGCATTTGAACTCTGCCAACAAAATGTAAGAAATAATTCAACATAGAAGGATTCTTTTGTCGATCCCATCTACCTTGCACCAAACTCCGCCTGAGTTCATTCTGTTCACTTTCACCCCAAAAAGTTGTTAAAAAGTCAGTCTTAAAATCTTCAATTCCTGTCCATCTCCTCTTATACACTCGCGCCCAATCCCTGGCTTCTCCAACTAGGCAATCCTGTATTAGATCGATGTCTTTCCCTTCCTTTGTCGCCCTTTTTAAATAATTTTCTAAATCCTCTAAAAATGTTACTGGATGTATTGTTGCATCGCCTCCAAACTTAGGTTTCTCTAAGGAGATATTTCTCACATTATAAATTATATTTCTATATTCTTCAACTGGTAGTTCCTTTTCCTTCACTTTATCAGTTGTCTGTAAGTTACCTTCCTTATTGTTATGCACTGGTTGCTTTACCGAATCTTCTATACAAAAACTTTGCCCTTCTCTTGTTGTAATTCCTCCATTTAAACTCAGAGGATTTTCTAAATTTCTTAAAGTTGTCTTAGTGGTTCGAACATCATCACTTAATTCATTTAATTTGCTTGCTAATGTGCCTATAGCTCGCCTAATCATACGATAAGCTAATCCTGTTCCTTTTCCTCTATCGCCCTTTGCTTTAGATCTTGTTACTGTAGACAACTGGCGTCTCGGTGATACATGGCTTCTTCTAGTTTCCTCTTGTATATATAATTCCTCCTCTACTCTCACATTCGAATCTTCAGTACTAATTACTGTTTCCTGTTCTCTAAATCTAGCCGGTGCTTTTCGTTTTCGTTTTGGTGTTGAAACTTCCATGCCTCCTCTTTTTTATTAACTTTTAATTTAAATTACTCTTTTTTTTTTTTTCCTTTTATAATTTTACCCTTTTTTTATATTTTTAATTTATACTTTTCTTAAAGTTAAATACTTTTGCAACTCATTCGTGTTTAGCTCTGTAACAAAATTTTATAACTTATTTTGACTTGACTAAATACTTGTATCTCAAAACTCCCTTAAAACCTCTATACTTCAAATCAATGCAACCGTCAATGTCACTGTCACTCCATTACTGTCACACAACAACACACAAACTCTATGTTAGACTATGATCTGAACAAATTACTCAAACAAACAATAAAACTTCCTAAGTTCCTTCCTTAATTCTTCCTTTCCAGACTTCCCATCATTCCCTAGTTCCAAAACATAATCCAAACACCCAAGAATCCGCAATCAACCATGCCATTGATCGCTTGCAAGTGCACCCATCACACCAAAACTGATCAAGGATCCCCTGAAGTCTATATAGCAATGAACCTCTCAAACTGCATATTACCAGGTATTTATAACTATTATTATTAACCCTTATTTACCGTATCTAAGACTAGTGACTCATTATATAACTCGCTTTTAAAATAACCTATAAACAAATGGTTTCCACTCGTTATGCCTAACTTATAAACCCCTTAATGTATAAAGTCTTTAGCCTAACCTAAATCTAACAAATAGTACTTCTTTTTCCAGATGTTGTTACCACTAACTACTACAACTCATCTCTGACTTCATGGAACATCAGACCCCAAGAAAACAGACTTTTACCACCGAATATCTCCTGTTTATACAGCTCACTACAACTCCTAAGGAAGCATTTTAATTCACTAATAAGGTAACAGATTCCCACTTTACATTTCTAACACATTTTTCAACAATCATTCATCAAACAATCTAACTTGCAACTCTATTTATATCTTTTATATATTTCAGATTGCGCCAACTCAACGCTACACCAACGGCTCAACAAGTCTCTAAACTAATTTCAGCTCACCCCTGCCAGTAGAGAAACTAATTCATTCGTTCTGTTTGTTATTAATTATCATAAATAAAATCCTTTTTTTTTACAAATATATAAATAAAAAATAAAATAACTAGGATAAATAATAAGATCCTACTAGAACTGTTTTAAACCTCTCCTATTTCACGACAACAAATTGTACAAGAGTTAATCTCTTGTACTGTTACTTAAGATCAAATCATAACATTCTAGAACACTTTGCCACTGCTTATAGCCATCAATCCTATCCAAAACCAACCTACTTCCTACACAATTATCCTAGGTTATTACTACAGTCCCATATTATACAGCAGTAACTCATCCTACTCATTCTAGACAAAAGCAACCAAATGTACCCAAACATCTTAATCCTAATCATGTCGGCTCCTATTATAATATCCTGGTCACGGCACCAAATTGTAACATCCTGGTTATAGGCACCAAATTGTAATGATCCTGACCTACCTACCTACTTTCTTCTATCCTATAGCTATCCTGGTCTCGGCCAGCAAATTGTAACCTCCCTACCTACCTACCTACTTTTTATATATATATATATTACTCTAACTACTCCTATCTTGAGTTACTACTGAACCAAATTATAACATTCCTAACTAGCCTAGCCTAATCCTAGCCAATAGATAACAACCACTTAATACTACCTCTGCCTCATACCTACTTAATAAAATTTCACTAATAATATAAACTCTAACATTTATACCCTCATTATCCTACTCCAGAATTATTATGATTTGATTTATGTTTGGCCAATGTGATCATATAGTAATTAGAATCCTTTATACGTTGTGATACCGAAATAATCCATGATCTTTTAAGGTAATTAAAACAATTCATAACTAGCCCTAATAACTAAATATAAAACCTGTACTATTATAAATATGAGTATCTCTCCTAGGTATTGTTACACTCTCAGTCATTCTAATTTGTATTTAAAGGGATAATTTTGAATAAACAACATTAGTTAAGCAAAAGGCAAATCTATTAAACATGGATATATATTTGTAATGAAAAGTTTAAAAGATTATTTAGAAATTGACATTCTACATTTGAGAAATAAATGAATTTAATTTAATATAGAATAGTCTCGACAAAGGTTACAGCACCATCCATCCGCTGTTAACAGTGAATCTCGTCCCTGACTGGATAATTCTCCTTCGAGACTGTTCTCGGAGGTCCATGTACCTCAATCATTGGGAATTCATAAATGTTATTAATGTACTGTCTAGTCTGTCAGTTAAAATAGTTCTACAAAAGGACAAGAGGACATTTTCTTTTAGCAAAAGTATGTCAGTCAGTTCGTTCCTAACCACACATCCATACAAGTTACTTTACTAGGTATTTAACAAATAAAACTTTCGCTACTCAGAGACAGAGCGCAGACATGGTACTCCGCTCCAAGTACCATCCTTCATGTTCATCCATCATCTAGTTCATTTCGAGACTTCCTCAAACTAGATTTAGTTTAAGAGAGTCTCTATTTAGGGCTATACAAATGCCCATCAACTTTGTTAGAATTGAACGAATGCCTAAGAATTATAAAAACTATGAATATTCCTAAACTAGGTAAACTTCCTGTTCATATAAAATCTACTCCTGATAGTAATTTATCAGAGTAAAAGGTAAGTTCGTACTTTTAATCAAGTCTCCATAGGTAATTACCAAAGTAATATTATACCGCTGAGATAAGTATTCCATTTAGTCAGAATAATCCAACTCTACAAACATAGATATTAACAGTACCTAATTTGTACCAGCCATGATAATAAGTAAATTATTATTTCAATTCAATGGTGTAGGATTTAGTTATCCAAAATAATGATTCATTCACTTATCAGTCCTGTTTCTCAGGAAGAATCTGAATTAGACATTCAAGTTAAATGTAATAGTAGATTTAGACAGTGACTAATAAAATAGTATCTGCCACTTTAATAAGTGAAACAGAACCATATAACCAACTTGGCAAGTATGTCTAAAATACCATATGTGCTTAGTTTCTCTTGTTTAAGAAATTCGATGCTTATGGTAGACCTGGTCAGTGACTACAATAATAGTGTCTCTAATCCGTCTGGTATAGAGTTCACACTATAGGCTGCTTTTTGCTCACCTAGTTTAACCGAAATGTACCACTTGCACTTTTCTTTGAAGAGTCAAAATCTGAATTATTTATAATTTTATCTTTTCAGCTTTCAACCTTTAAAACATTGATCTGAGTCAATAAAAGAATCACTATCTGTCAATAGTTTTATTTTAAAGTGAATATTCACCCAAATTGGAAAAGGATTATTGTTAATTAGCAATAGTTTTATCCATATTTCCTATTTCCCTCGGCAATCCTGAAAAGTCCTATTAACCTATGTTTCCTAAATGTTCCCTATCCATCTAAAAGTCTCCTAAAATGTAGTTACTTACCAATCCTGAAAAGTCCCTATTTGTTTACTTTCCCTAAAACGTTTCCTATCCACCTAACTTCCCTAAAACCCTACTTTCTACCCTAAATATATTCCTAATCTATCTAAAAGTCCTAGCTAATAACAAATCTAGGGATAAATCCCACATTTACATTTAAACGTGTAAGTTTTCACGGTGTAATGAAAACCCCCCTATAGAAGACGCTTTCCGTAGCCACAGAAATTGTCACCTGACTATTCTAACGACGGGATTGAGAAGGTATCTCGACTAATCCTATCACCTGTGTGTTTAGTTTCCTTACCCAAGACCGAAGTCGGATGGGCTTGGAAACAGGACAGAGACATAAAAGGAAATAAATAAGTATATAAATAAAGACCAAATCCAATGACTCTGTTCATAGTAAGGCAAGTGTGTTACCACATGGATTCACTTCGACGAGCCCCTTGCCCTCAGATAAACAGAATGCATTAGAAATGAGAGACTGGTTAGTCGAAAAGCATCAATCGACTGCTTGCTCGTCTCAGGCAAGCCCCTTCCGCTAGGAAGTTGAACCAAGGAGAAACCATTTAACACCGCAAGGCGGTACCCCTTTGGCCATGACACTTCGTCATGTGTGTTCTATGATCAAACAACTAAGCTCTTAAACCACAAGCCGCGTTTTCCCTAGTAATAAAAAAAAAACCCACTAAAGAAAACTTCTGTACACTGCCATCGCTATAGCACTAAGAATCTATTATCCGAACCTCAGAACCCACAAAGGACTGCATCACAATCCCCTATAGACTCCAAAACTCAAACAATAAATCCTTTAAACAACACTAAAAATTGTAAATTAAACTCACTGAAATTAAATTAATTAACTATGGCAAACTCAGAAATCCTCCCTAGTAAACCCACCAACTAATATCGGGAGCCCAGCCACTCAAACACAGAGAGCGCCAAAATGTAAAAGTAAAAGAACAAGTCCTTGAACAAGTCTTTTAACAAGTGCCCCAGTGAACCCTTGCTTCCCTTTATATAGCTTTTTGAGTCGCCACATCAGCGAAATCCTAGTACATCCTGCCACATCCTTTTCTCGTACACTAAAATCTTCTGTAACTCCTACGTGTTTAAATCGATAATCCTGCATTCTACATTAATAACTGGTACATTGAGCGACATTTCCATTTTTTACCAATCAAGATTAACTATCATCTCTCATGTATTTAAGTCATTATTCCTCCATCCTTATGTTAGCGTTTTAGGCCCTTTTAGAATTTATTAATTTCCGCGCATGCGTACTAACTACTGCGCATGCGTAGTAACCATCAACTGCGCTTCATCGCCCCGCCCACTTTAATTTGTTTAAATGTTTATTCTGAATATTGTTCAACAGTAGTGTGCAAACTTGCTCACTTTTTCCAATGAGCTATACTAAAATAACTTTATATTTGTCCTGCTGAAAACCTTTCTCTGTTGATATAAGTATCTCAAATTATTGTTCGAATAATACTAAGCTAAAGGTTATAATTCTGTACTATGTAGATTAATTTTTAATGATATTCCTTTATTTTATGAAATTTAATTCTCATTATTCTTACGCATACTCTATTAACTATATTCCTATGCCTTTATTTATTTAATTACATTAATTAATGCTACTCCTCATCTGTTAAAGATTCTGAAACGTTTATTACATAACCAAACAAGATAATCATTTATTTATTTGTGAAATGGACAATCGGGTTAAATGAACCTGACTTGTCACAATGTCTTGACATCTATGTAGGTGTAGTTACTTTTAGCACAAATTATAGATAGTTATAGGTTAGGCGTTTCCACACTACCTAAACAATTTATAAAAATATTAGAGTTCTAGTGCGGTTTTAGAATCAACGACAAACAGCCCTCAAAAATTAAAACTTTCGTTCACCACACACTGCTACTATATAGAATTTTAAAAAAATAAAAATGTTTAGTGACTTTTGTCGATGATTAACAGTCTAGTAAATAGATTGTGGTTTATCGTGGCTTTTGATTGTCTAAATAAACGGAAACTATGCTTAAGTGTCAAGGTTACATAACTGCTAATATCGGGAGATGTTATTAATATCGGGGCTAAATTTACCCTCATTGATTAACAGTAAACCGAGGGTAACAGCTTGTCGCCCGGCCCGCCGCTAGCAATACAAAAGAAATAAAATATTATCGGTTTACAACCGCCACGATATTGATCTATTAATTTTATTAGCCGTAAACTTTATATTATGTTGAACGGCGCGTAGACGCGTTAACTATAAAGCTTAACCATTGAAGTTAAGTGCGCGGTTCTTACATTTTAATAGAGTCTACTGCATGCAAGTGATGTGATGCAAGTGTCCAATAGTGAGCGCTTTACAACAAAAAAATGTGTCGAAATTAAAACAAAAATAAATAATAAAATTGAAATTTTCAGCTATGAAATGATATAAACAGATAATAGGTTGAACTCCGCTAGGCGGATGTTGATTTATGAGACGCAATGGGAGAGGTTATATTTATTTATATAGGCCCTATTTCAGACTGATTTTCATTCCTCTAACTCGAAGTTCTTTGGAACTAATAAAAAAGCTTTGTGAATGAAGTTTCAACTCGGAATTTTCAACTATAAGAGAAGCGTCTAATATCGTTACATCTCAGGCTCAGAGATGAACACTCATCTTTATTTTTAAAACGTTAAGAAGTATAAAAATATTATTTTTAGACCTCAAAGCCTAAAATCCTGTAGTACCTACAAAAAGCTATTTTATGTCTTTAGGCACCACCAAGGCTAGGCGGACCCTATGCGTTTTGTGTGCCATAGCTCTCTATATTATAATTAAAAAGAAGAATTTACAGGAGCACAACCCGAGTAAAAAGTCGGTTTGACCTAATAAAATACAAAAATGTTTTACGACCTTTAAATATGTACACGGCGGCATACGACTTATTTTACTTGGTCTCCCAACTTGGTCTTGGTACTTCACACCCTTGAGACAGAATGATGCATAGTTCAGCAGCTGTTTTATAGCTCCCGGGACCAGAGGTAGCGTGAGTTGACCAAATAATAGATGGGAGGAAGATGAATCTGTTTGCGCCCGGTATTTTTCACCTTGGACAGAAAACGCATGATTTTATTCGTCGTCGACTTGGAAACTTTTTGATTGATTAATTGTACAAGTAAATTATGCGAAAAGCAACGATGCAACGCAGAGAAAAATTTTGTTAATCCGACGTCGGACTTTATTTACGACCTGTAAAAATAAGAGGAATTAAATTACTGTAAAGCTTAATGCGAAAAATAAAAATTGTAATTAAACATTTCTTAAATTGAAGGGAATGCTAATGAAATCCGACATGATGTAACTTTAAACTTCTGTTTATTTAGATTCACTCCCTATTTAAATTTGTAAGCGTCATCGCCTTATTGTAAACATTGCCTTCAATAAAAGTCGTACCTACGAAATTTACATCTCTAGGTGCGGTAGTAAAGCTTTTAACAACGCGTTTATTTCCTTGTTTTCCGACAATCTTGCATTACCTCTATTACGTAAATTTTAATTTTAAACTAGACAAAAATCTGTACGAAAAACGGGCAAGAAAGTAATAACTGGGAATGCAAGAATTCGTGATTCTATAACGTTTCTCCCGCAAAAAAAATGAAAATCGACAAATCCGCTAATTTTGTTTTATTTTTACACCATAGACAAAAAGTTCTCTACGAAAAACGAGTAAGAAGGTAAGAATTCGTGATTCTGTTACATTGCTCTCACCAACAATACTTAAATTACTAAATGTCGACGCAAAAAAAAGATCGACAAATCGGCTACGAGGAAAATGAAATCAAGTATCACAATAACTGTATACCTACTCTAAATAAACGGCAAACAAGGAAAGTCGAGCTAAGAGAAATAAGAATTTTTGAGGAATTGTGTGAACAATGAAATTCATCTTTTTGTTGGGCTGTTTATACCCGTCATCGTGGACTGCAAAGGGCAGAGGTCGCGCCCTACAATATACATATTATTATAGGCAGTACACAAGGTAGCTTGATTTTGATGTTAACACATATTATTATTAAACTCTTTATTTCAGACAATATTAAAGTAAAATTAACAGAGGCATCTTACAGACTAAGTAATCCATGAGTCAGACTTCAGGAACAGTTCTTTATGCAACGCCGGAATTTGGAGCGGAATTTAGAACTTGAATTTAGTGGTCCTAGTCAACTTCGACATATGAAAGCGTGTTATTTGAAAACATAGAGGTCCAAATAAAAGCTATTTTGGATGGATCCTTTTATTTGGACTTTGGACTTTCCAATAAACTTCGCTGTGGTTTTTTCTAATGCTTAATAAAACATATAATAAGATTCATGGAGGTTGAATAATGTCTGAAGCGCATCAGAAACAAGATGACTGCGACCTAGGTTGGTATATCTCCTATAAAAAAGTCCTAGTTGTTAGTGAATCTCTCGTACTCTCGCGGTACTAAAAAACAAGACATAACTAAATAAGGCTAAGGGAGGCTAAATAAACAAGAGCTTCGAAATATATTTGCACGTTTTTTATTTAATGTAAAACGTTTTTTAATAAAATTTAATAAAATTCAGGTTACGTTAGTATGCGTTTTATCTTTAATATTTTTTTTAGAAAATTTTTCATAGAACTTTTATTTGTTTTAAGCCATGTCACTGTGTCCCATTGCGGTGGCGACGTCCATTTGTATCCCCTAAAGGCATGTTCTTACATAGAAATAGAGATAAAATATAGAACATTACGAAGTAGGTACCTATATACCTACATAAATAACTATCATAGACAAGACGCATTGGGTCCGCGTGGTGGATTATGGACCATACTTCTTTTTGCAGTTGTGCCCACAGAATTTCATAGTGTTACTAAAAACATAAGTAATATTTAGTGAAATATCTACGTTTGTCGCTCATGAATTAGGTCCGATCTATTGGTTTTTTTGTGTTAGTATCAATGACGAATTTCAATTTCTTAGCTAAATCAACCGGAAACACCATAGATTTTTGATTAGAACTTTGCAACAGAGCTGCGGAAAGAGACGTCGTCGTATGCTAATTCTTTGCTACAAATCTAACGCACCCTCTTTCAGAATTTGCATAAAGGACTGAAAGATTAACGACGGTACCTTTGTTTGTTGGAGTTCTATCACTGTCTCGTAATGCGGTGGTCCGGTCCATTTGCTAACCGTGAAACGAGGCTCCTAAGATTGTGCGTTGCATTTTGTTTTGCTACCGAGTTAGACTTGAGTCTAACAAGCAAGGCTAATGAGCGCTAGTCTTTAACTGTACATAACTTTTCGCAAAATGCGCGTAACGGGCATTCGTCACTTATTAGCGATTTTAGTATTGTTCTTCTTCTTTTAGTTCCTTTCCGCAGCGGTTGGCCGTCACTTCGGCGGACTTTTCTCTATCTTGTGCGAAGTGAAATAGATGTTTAACATAGGCCATGCAAGATCTTATCAGGGTTTGACAGTAACGTTGCAGTATGCTGAAGAACAGAAGTAGCATAACTGCACTTTCTTTCCCTTTCAGGAAATAGAGAAACAGGGAGACTTACTCTATTATTGTTCCATATGAAAATTCATAAAAATATGGTTGCAGAAAAAAGTCTTTAATTTAAATGGGAGCGGAAACATCATTTAACGGGGCGAGATTCGACAGAGCCATATTAGTGTTTATCTACCGTGCCTAGACTTCTAAGCATGCACGAGCCTCAAAGCTATCAAACAGACATTTTAAATCCAAATTTAACAATAAACCGTCTAAATTACAGTGGTGTTTGTCTAACTGGCACAACAATTAAAACTTTTCTGATATCCTCAGCGCTAACACCACAGTCCTAAGAGGGTGCTCAGGGGACCGCACTGGATTAAGATGACGACCGAGTTGCAGCGCTTGCTCATTGGGTAACTGAGTTATTGGATAAGCTTCAGAAAACAATTTAAACTCTCTATGGTACGACACAAAATTAATAAACACGGCTAAAGTAGCATTACTTTCCGGCAATTAAATAATAATCATCTGCTTTATAGCGAAGAACCTCGGTCAACATCTCAAGAGGCTCTCGCTAGACGGTTGGATTAAGGGTCAGATGCAGAAGTAGCCCCTTGACACGGTACGTATTGCCAGGAGGTTCCTCACTTTACAGCTCTGACCCCCGGTATTTGAGCCCTGCCCCGCTGGCGGCAGCACCTTAGGGTCAGGTGTTTTATAATATTTTTTATATCTGCTTGTATAGAAATATTGTACAAATTTAGATTCAAGAATGAAAATAAATAATGTGAATTATAATAATAACGCCCAACAATCACAATAGATACATCCTGGCCCTGGACTAGGATTCCCTGTATCTAGGGAATCAAGAACAATGCGGACAATAGTCCCACAACGCCAATACAGACACGAAACTAATGCTTGCGGTTTTTTCTGTGCACACAAACAATTGTCTGCTGGTGGGGATCAAACTCACACCCTCCGTGTTAATTTGGTACGTGGTAGATTACTAGCAGTTTGCTCTGAACTTAGATTTCCACATTTGGACCTTACAGGTCCTGTCACGAAGGACTGAAGAAACAATGATAATTCGGTTTTGGGTTGAAATTATGTTTTTATTAGGCTTTTTACCGTTTTTAATTCGTTATACGCGTGTCCGGTGATAGAGAGAATGTCAATCATTGTGGGTGATATAGATAGTATATCACAGATTAAACATACAATAGGTTGACGTATAGATCCACAGACTAAAAATAAGAAAAATGACGTATACGTCCTCAACATCTGAACAAACCCTGACCGATTCAGTTCATCTTGAAATTTACTAATTTTATTGCCATTAAGGTTTATGCCAAACTTCATAAAGATACCAACAACCTTTTGAAGGATACATACTTACCTACAAATTTAACAAATGACCCTAGTTCTCACTGACCACGCATTGCTTGGTCAAAAAGTAAATGAGAACATAAAAGCTTAAACAAGAAAAAAGGCCACAAACAAAGGAATTATTAACCTGCCCATGTTTTCTACTCCATTTCTTCACTTTTTCAACTTTCTCTTATCGCAAGGAAAGGCGTCAGACGCGAAGTTAAGCGTCGCTTTCGAAACACCGTAATGGAACGATTAGGAAAGTAATTATATAAATATTTATCTGTCTGTCTGAATGTTCAACACTCGAATGGACGGATCGAGGAGAAGTATTTTTAAATAGCTATTTGTAATTTTGTGGAATGTCGTTGTAATCTGTGAAAAAATCGTAGCTTCTATTCTATACAGAAACTCTACAATTGTGAAAATAGTTATTCAAGCTTGGAACTTATATAAGTGCCATACCAACTATAAAAGTTAGGCCATCACCACAGAAGAGATAGTACATAGTAATAGGTATTTAGATATTGGTTGAAATCACCGTGTTTCAGTTTTAAAATAATAATACACTTAAATATTACCTATATGTATGTGTATTATTATTTCTTATTAATAGAATTTAATTTATTTGTGTAGATTTAATGACTATGACGCATATTTGACGTCATCCATATTCTAAAAGTGACGTTATTGTGCAATTAAGAATTGCCTATGTAATAATATAATAGCTTTTGGTCGCACGGACGTCTAAACTTAGTGTCACCATCTGGGTGGGTGAAGATCCCTTAGGTTTTGTGAACCTAACCGGCTTAGGTGACAGGCAGGCGTATTACCTGATTATTAGCCTTATATCTATCACCAGGCCTAGCGCACTCCGCACTGTAGGTACGAAGCTACAAGTACATAGCCGGACACCGACGGGTTGCGCGTCGTTACACCTGCCGCGTCAGAAGAGATACGAGCTATGCGATAGAAAGAGAGGCGCTCTGTTGGTTAATATGACTGGTAGGTATGCAGCGCTACGCAAACTGAATTTTATTGCGTCATAGCAAGAGTCGCTATTTGTTTAAATTTCTTTGCGGAGTGATGCTTCTGTCCCTTAGTATTTTGTGCTATCACACAAATATTATAAATGCCAAAGTTTGTATGTGTGCTAGTTACTCCTTCGTGCTGTAACGGCATTATCGGTTTTGAGTGAAGTTTAGAATGGAAATATGTAAAATGATACTGCTCACTCACTAAGGCGCGCCTCTCTACTGCAAATTAACTATCGGTGTTCATTTGTACGCATAAAGTTCGTGGTTACAAGATTTCAAAAAGACAAGCAGTCGTACCGACTTTCGATCCGACGCACCCGTGATCAAATCCCGCTGGCCACGTACTACTGATTTTCTTAAGTTATGTGCGGATTTAACACTCGCTCGAAAAACGGTGAAGGAAAACATCGTGAGGGAACCGGCATGTCCAGGAATGTAACACAAAATTCAAGGACATGTGACATCCACCAATCCGCACTGGGCCAGCGTGGGGGATTATGGCTAATACTCTCTGTACGAGGGAAGGCCTGAATCCCAGCAGTGGGAACGTAATGGACTGATGATGAGACTTGGTAGCGCGGTGACAAGGAGTGTTTGACAGTTTTTTGTAGGACAATTTCCCAATGAACATACTTGTTAATACAGCCTTCCAAAGCCACCCCACAGCGGCAGACTTATCAAGTCCGGCCCTTGTACAAAAAGCGGAAATTACGTCGAACCCGGCGGAAGCCGCCGGCGGCGCTGTTTCCATTCGTAATTAAGTTTTTGCCGAAACACGATGCTTTACATCCTGAGTGTTGTCAAAGGTTTGTGTGAGCTGGCTTTTTTGATTGCGACTATTGTTGAATAATATAATAGTGTGGGAAATGCTTGGGGAAACTAATTCATTGTTCATATTATATAATTGTATTTTATATGACATATGAATTTACTAAAAATATGTACAAGGCTTTATAAATAAAAAAATAACAAAACTATAAGGCAACATGCCGTGTAGATCGCTACCGTGCGGCAGGGTTCACAGAATACTGGCGGCGTTACTCCTTTGTATTGAAAGGCTTAATATTTGGGCAAAGTACGCGCCAGCTCTGAGATCCCCCGAAGCGAGCACCAGCCTCGTCGAAATATCTTTATATATTTTAAGCTATTGCATAGCTTCTATCGCGGGCCTTGAGCGAGGAGACCGAATCCAGAAATTCCGTAACGAAAATAACCTAACACCCCCCACTCCGAATGCTATGCAATAGCTTTACCGCGGCAGTCTCCGAGTGCCACACTTTTTTTTTATATCGGACGACCACGAACCTTAAGTTTCCACAGCCAGCGCAACGGCGCTACAAATTCCTAGTGCGCGCTGAGGTGAACCTATATAATTTATGCATACTCTTATACACGGATTTTGCTGACAGTAGGTATAACATATTAACCAGCAGGGGAGTCATGTAAATCGAACACCAATCCCGATAGCTCTCAAATTTAAAACTTTCTTTGGAACTGCAATATCGATCATTTTTAGCGATCGTTATTGGGATTTGGGATAGAGCGAGTGTGGCTCAGTGGGGGCCCGTGTGACTTTGGATCCGCCGCACCCAAGTTCGAATCCCAATGGCCCCGCACCACTGACTTTCTAAAGTTATGTGTGGATTTAACACTCGCTCTAAAAACGGTGAATGAAAAAACATCGTGAGGAAACCGGCATGTCCAAGAATTTATCACAAAAAAATTAAAGACATGTGACATCCACCAACCCGCACTGGACCAGCGTGGTGGATTATGGCCCATGCTCGCTCTACGAGGGAAGGCCTGAGTCCCAGCAGTGGGAACGTAATGGGCTGATGATGATGATGATAATGATTGGGACGCGGAGTTTGAGTAAAAGTTCGACGAAATTCTACTGACAAATACCAATCAAGACATGTTTGAAAACGATCGGGATCGTTGTTTCATTTTGTACAAAATAACGGACAAGAAACCTTTTCCCTAATGCCGGTTATTTGTTCTTTGTATTTGATCAGGCAGGCGCCTAGCGTTCAAGGTCATTTATCAGGTTAGGAACCACCTAAGATTGTAAATGTAAATCAGTAAATTATTAATATATGTAACGGAAATGCTCCCAAATCTTTAGTTTCAATCAGTTTCATCCAAAATAATACCTTCGGAAGTATATTTTTAATTACAATTTTTATTCTCATTTTAAAAATGTCGGCGTGAGATCATTTCCTGAGCTCCGCCGACTTACCTTGTAAATTTATAAACATGGAGTAATGGAAGGTATTTTTATCTACATACATAATTCTTGGAATAAAAACGGGAGTATAAGCAGCAGCGTAATAGGGGATCGGACAGTAATCGAGAAAAAATCTAAAATGTAGTTAGAACGAATGTTCGTCGAACCAGAAAGATCATTCAATCAATATTTTTGTGAAATAATAATGATTTATATTTTTAAATCAATAAATAAAATCTAATAATTCTGACATTTGTAATCTGTTCTTCATCTCAAACGAAACAACAATCACAGCGCATGACGTCATTTGTAGGCAAATGCCGTGAGTCAAGCTTGTGTTTATGTTCCGTTTTCGCTTTTCATAAAATGTATTTTTGCTAATTTTTTCGTTCCGTTGCTACAATATCGTCCCCAAACTTCACAAAACGTATTTAAATCTCTTTACTAGTTTTATTTCGAAGAGTTTGTCGTTTTCTACCTTCATATGACGTCACAAGTTTTAAGGTGACCTTTTGCGCGGCATAATATTTAAACATAGTTTTAGGTACTTCTAGAGCACTATTTAATTAAAATAGTATTTTTCATGGCTTTCTGAAAAGTTGTCCGATCCCCTATTGCAGGACTTGTCTGAGATTATAAGGGCTAGAACAAATTTAGTATATGGTCATAGCAGATCTAAAGGTCTCTCTTGCTAAGTGTTTTCCCTTTTTTATGGATCTGATTGATGAGATGATCCACTCGTTCGCCTGATGGTAAGCGCCACGCCTGCTCATAACAGTAGCAGTGCCACCCAGAACTTTTAATACCATTAAAGCACAGTATCACTGCTTTGCGCTCGTCAGCTCGAGATATCAGAATAAAATATGTTTTTCCATAATAATATATTTTTACATAGATCCTGGCCCTGTTATGACTACGCGTATCCTCCGTGCTATGAACGAATCTTTTCAATAATTTATCATATTTTAACTGCCAATAGGTAAACGGTTTCTCCATATGACTCCGCCTATATTTCATCTCTATACCGTACCTGTTAAGACATGGTACACCTACGTAATTACGTTCACATAAGATCAGTTCCACGCTATAAAAAATGCATGAGAGGTGGTCCCCAAAGTAATCACGGGTAACGTTGCGAGATGTAGTGTGCTGACGCCCACCCATGGGGGTAGCATGGATTTTGTATGATTTTGCACACTTTAGAATAGAACAGTAGCAATAAATAAACGTACACAATAGTACTCAAAGTCACTCAAAGAGCTATGAAGAGAGCTATGCTTGGGATTTCTTTGCGAGATAAGATCCGGAATGTGGAAATCCGTAAAAGAACGAAGATAACCGACAAAACTCTCAAAATTAGCAAGTTGAAGTGGCAATGGGCCGGCCATATAGCTCGTAGAACCGATAATCGATGGGGTAAAAAGGTTCTCGAGTGACGACCACGGACCGGAAGGCGGAGCGTAGGACGGCCCCCCCACAAGGTGGACAGACGACCTGGTAAGAGTCGCGGGGAGCCGCTGGATGCATACAGCGAGCAACCGCTCGTTGTGGCGATCTATGCAGGAGGCCTATGTTCAGCAGTGGACGTCTTCCGGCTGATGATGATGATGATAATGATAGTACTCAAAGAGAAGCACTCGTAGCGTAGCTCGTTAGTTGATTAGACCTTGTTATAAAGGTCACAGAACTCACAGAAAGTGGAGAGGTCGGGGAATAAGGAAATATTTATTCAGGAAGTTCGGGTGCGAAGTAGGTGTGACAAGATTGATAAGATTGATGTGATTCTGAATACGATATGATGGATTGATTTCGTGAATCTCTTCCAAATAGAATTGTGCAAATAAGCACCGCATATATCATCATCGGACCATTATACGTTTCAGCTGCTGGAACACGAACTCTCTCTCAGACATACATATACCTAAGCTTTTAATTAAGACTGCTCCTTACAGGAGATATATGAGTTACGCAATGAGGAAGGGGGTACGGGGAAGGTGCCACAATAGTTATTTTTAGAGTTCCGTACCCAAAGCGTAAAACGGGACCCTATTACTAAGACTCCGCTGTCCGTCTGTCTGTCTGTCTGTCTGTCCGTCTGTCTCCAGGCTGTATCTCATGAACCGTGATAGTTAGACAGGTGAAATTTTTACAAATGATGTTTTTTTGTTGCCGTTGTAACAACAAATACTAAAAAATTGAATAAAATAAATATTTAAGGGGGCTCCCACACAACAGACATGACTTTTTGCCGTTTTTATAGATGGTACGGAACTCTTCGTGCGCAAGTCCGACTCGCACTTGGCTGGTCTCTTTATGTAACTAAGCGGCAATACGAGCAGGTCTTTCAACTCGTAAGCCACACGCCATTCCATAGCATTTGCAGTGGCAGCGCCACCCAGAACTTTGTTTAGTAAAATACTGCGCGGCGCAGCACTGCGCTCGTCACCCTGAAACAAAAGTCTTAAGTCTCATAATGTCCAGTATTTTCCCTTGAAACAGTGATTTTCAAACCGGAAAACAGTAATGTTTGCACACTACTGCTTGACGGTTGAATATCTGGCAAAAGTGTTACTTACACTACAAAGTTACTTCCATACTCATTCTACAAATTATGCATGTCATAACTATACCAAAAATAAATAATAACATACACAAGGGTGTCCTTAGGGTTGCCAACCATACTGTCAAATACAGTATTATGCTGTTTTTCACTAATTAATATTGTTTACTGTTCATCAACAAGTATACAATTTATAAAAAGAAAAAACCGACTTCAATGTATCTTGGAAGTCCAAGGTCCAAATATCGATGAAACTTATTTGGGACCTCTTCGTAGCTATACTGAACCCAACGCAAAAGGAATTTTCCAAATCGGTTCATAAATGATGGAGTTCTGAGGTAACAAAAAAAAAACAAACGAATAGACAACCGTCTCCTTTTTTTGAAATGGGTTAAAAATAAAGTATGCAAAATACTGTTTGTTTCATCACCAGTATATGAAATTATTTTTCGGTCAGTCAAGTCAAGTCGTGAAAATAAAATCAATTATAATAAGGAAGTATTTTTTGTAATGACAGCTAAGTGACGGGATGACAGATATAGGCAATAATAAGTTTAATAAAAAATGAGCTCCTCATTTATTTTAATTTTGACTTAAAATGTGAAGCTTTCAAAACTTTCAAAAATGACATAAAATTGTTAATCTGTGAAAAGAGCTCTAAAAAATAAAAAACTTAGAAAAAAATAAAATACTGTTTAAAATGTTCAAATAAAGTGTCTCACTTCTTATTATATTTATATGAAGCATTAACGAATGCCAAGCGAAAATTCAAACAAGGTTTTCGTAAAGAAAAAATACGACTTGAACCCGCATCTCAATCTCTTCCCTCAACGCGGGAAGCGTTCTACCAATTGAGCTAAGGTGGTCACCAACACGAGTGACGATCTTTTTTCTTCCGTTATTTAACCGTCTTAAGGGTGACGTGTACGCCATCTATTGAGATTGAAGTGAAGTCCCAGCCGGTGGCCGTACTTTTTTCTTTCTAAAAACCTAGTTTGATTTTTTAACTTCTCACCTAAATATACTTTATTCTTGTTCAAATGTTGGCAACCCTAGGTGTCCCGTTCTAAAGGCATTGAATGACTTGCGAGTCATGCTGGGATTGAATTATTTGGTTACGGACACACTAGCTTACACACGCACTGTTGTTTGTTTCTAGAGACGATATTGACGTGGATGTTTGTATATTCTGCGACGTTAGTATTAATTGAGATCTCTAAATCAAACCATAGCTGTACTTAGCCCGACATTTTTGTTAGGCTCACCCGTTGGTGCGTAAAGCTACCAAATTCAATTTTAGTGCCCATCATCGCTAAAAACCTTATAGTTTTACGATGTACGATGACATTTGATTAAATAACTCTATCGTTCAACCATTGCGGCGTAAAGAGTCCACGAAAGTGTCTTACACAATGAAATTTCTTTGCGAAAAAACAGCATTGTTGTATCGTTCCGCAGATGTTTCGGCACCGCAATGGTTTCGCAGAGATTCGCAAACGAAAGCGTCGGTGTACCTACTAAGGGCGTAAATTTTGATCTTTACCACAGAATAAATAATTGACTCTACTTCCGAAAACAAATGACAATGCAATTGAGGTAGAAACACACGTTCCATTACTCCATGAAGCTGCTGAACAACCTAAAAAATATGTATTCTGTGACTCACTTGGGTAGGCTGAACCAGTACAATCATTTCAGAAATATAAGTACAGATTGTACAAAAAGTTCAAACATATAAGTAGGTACCTCTTCCTATAAGAGAAAGCCCGTGTCCCAGCATATTTTTTTTTATTACCTGATGGGCAAACATTTGACCGCTGTCTTACCAGTTAGAAAGTGATGACGCGGTCGACGATGGATCATACTTGCCTAGAAGATACCGATTCACTCTGGACTTGAAGACACCTAGATTATAAGTATCGAAAAACAGAGACGCTGGTAAGGTGTTCCATTTCTTGGCTGTTCGCATTGTGAAAGTTGAATCGAGAGATTGTCTGAGACTTGAACATTTAATTGGATGAATTCTTAATACTCCCTAAGCAAATTATGAAGGATGGAAATGAAACAACTAGATGAAAACAACTTGAATTAGTAATTCGAACTCTAGGCAAATAGATATTCAATGTGCCAAAAGTTTCAACGCCCATGCACATGTTAATTTTAGGAGTGTAAAGCTGTTTCGTCTGTTTAAGACTCATCAGGTGCGGTAACTGCCACACGACAGCCAGACTACTGTCAGAAGAACTCCCTAAGCAATCCCAGCGAGCTGAACTATTTACAAAGACAATAGACATCCTTTAAGTACGTCCTAATTACCTATGTAATTAACTATGGAAGACTACAATGGCTTGTCTGCAGTTAATCTGTCTTTGACTCTGAACAATTGAACCAGCAAGATGATGGATTACTTAGCCGGTAATAATACAGTCTAAGCATTAGATACAAAATGACAAACGAACCGATCGTTAATTATTAATGTCGGAATCGGGTTGACATCCGTACTACTCCTTACATGTTCTATACAGAACTAAATTAAACTTGTCTAATAACAGTATACCTATACCTTCTATATACCTTAATGTCAGTTCATATATATATATATGGTATTCCGCTGTTAAATATAGGCCTCCTCTCCATCACGCCATCCTTTCCGGTATTGTGCCTTTCTTATCATCCACATCTTCCCAACCACCCTGGCCACGTAATCCATCTGGCTGATGGTCTGCCTCTAGATCGGTAACCTTCTGTTGGTCACCACTCGGTCCAAACCTATCTTATTAAAATATAAATACTAATATAAAATGCACAATTGCACACCAAACAAAAATAATCCATAGATACATGAAAACAACTTACTAACTATAGTACAATTGGCGGACTTATCGATCTCTTCCAGTCAACATTTAGATAAATATAAAAAAATGTAATAGGTACATAGCTAAATGTAAGTCCAACTAACAAAACCTGTAAAACTTCAACCCATTCTGAAACCTACTTTTCTCCAACCAACGTGAAAGCCATTTGACAAACATGAATATAACCAAACTAGGTCAAATGATAATTTGACCTGTGGCTAACAAGTGAAGTCAACAATGACCTTCTTTCGAACAAGGTGTTTTCACTGAAAGTAGGTAATCATCGTTCTCTTTTCAGTGAATAGGGCGAATGAGGGTCGTGGTGGGAGTAGGTATTCATCCCTTTGAGACGCGGCCGTCTAAAACATGCCTCGGTTTGTCCCGCTTTGCCCCGCTTTGCCTCGCTTCGAGAGATGTTTGCCCGAGCTGAGGCATTTGGATTACGCGGAATTGGTAGGTTTAAGGTTTCGGTTACAGTGTGCGTTCAGATATTCCCGATCTTCCTATTAGGAAATAGTTTATTTCGGGTCAGATGCGCTACACTAGTAATATTACGATATGTTGCATGTTTTCTCCATATATGGTAGTCATATGTTAGAGTCATGGTGATAATTTGACGTTCATAAGTGCGCTGTGATGCCAAAACTGAATAAAGAGATTTTGATTCATTAATTGATTATATTCTATTTTGCTACGCGTAAATATTCCCGATAAAAAAGAACACAAAGAGTTTCTTTTTTCATTAAGTAATGAATTTCAAAATAAAACTCAGAGAATGTCGGTGACCTCCACAGATACCTACATAATAATTTAGTGTTTTCAGTAAATGAAAATAGTGATTCGGTAGTAGTGTGTAGTTTGGCGAGTTAAAATTGGGCAGGACTTGAACCCATGACATGGTCACTGTTCCAGTTGATTTAACAAAGGGCTTGGAAGATTTTTCTATGTCCAAAATCTTTAAATTTCTTTAAACTAGCTATCAAATTTTAATAAAGTTTAGACAGAACAATATTTCGTTTCCAAATGATTATACTAAAAATATGTACAAGGCGTTATGAATAAAAAAATATGTGATGAATAAATTGTAACAAAAGTATCTTCGGGTTGTTCCACCTTAATCCATTGCATAAATTCATTAGTGGATGTGTTTCCACTTTTTGTTTCTGAGTAGTGGAATTTTTTTCCGATACGGTGGTCTGTGAAGCCTAAACTGGATAAACAGATTTTGATTGATTGAAAACGCTGGTTTAAAGCATGCTTCGATCTTTTAAAAATAAACTTTTAAAACTAGAACTTCAAAATATCAACTTATCTACAAAGAAATAAATAATCACACTTAACCACATTAATTGACTTTCATTATCAATTTGTAGTTATTGTTTTATGGGACGCAACATTTTGATGAACGTTATCCATCAAAGCTTGCCCGTAATTTTACCACAAATTAAATATTAATTAGTTTGAAAATTGCAATTTCCACCGCAGCTGTCTATGGTCAGGGCTTATCTCGAATGGTTTATTGAATTTTGTTTATGAGGCGGTTATTTGGCGAGGTTAGCAGCGGCTGCTCCTGACCTGTACCCACTGGTCTATACCTTAATTTGAGCTCAACATGATATACGATTAGCGCTTGAGGGACCAGTAGGTACGGGGGCTTATTTGCATCTGCAATCATCCCAGTAGTAATGGTTGTAATACGTTTTAAGCACATCTGGCTCGAAGACTGGTTTTCCAATATTTTTTTACCTACTACCTTTCCGCTTACTTGTTTGCAGCTACTGCCGTGGACCCTTTTCCTGTGGGACACAGAAAAAATATTCATTACTTTCTACCCTTAAGAATTCGAAAGTCTTTCTTAGCAAGCACCTCGAAGTGAAGAGGATATATATCTGTCTGTACCAAACGGGTTTGTATATAGGTATAGGCTTTAGCTTTAGAGTTTTGATGTAGTATTACTTCAATTACCTATATTGAAACTTTAATGTACAAGAATTTGTATAAGCCAATGCCCCCCCCCCCCCCATCTCTCTACGAGGGAAGGCCCAAGTCCCAGCAGTGGGAACGTATTGGGCTGATGATGAATGAAAAAACGTTTAACAAAGCATTCTTCGTCACACACATTACTGGTATTAAATATGTACAGAATTTTAAGCATTCTCGGAGTACAGTTTACAGGGTACTTAAGGTTTTTCAGCGGTCGCTGAAGGCTCCCCTGTTGATTCAAGAGCCGAAAGGAGCATTATAAAGGCTGTGGGTGTGTCAGTGTTATCGACCCTCTTGCGATTTTCTTTTGTTAAATTGTTTGAAGGTTTCTATGGGGTATGAAATTCAATTGACAATTTAAGTACGATCCGAAATTTCCTTCTTTTTTGTGCTTAAGTGGGTACGACTCATCTTGCAGGTATTCGCCGTTTTCGAGCGCCTAATGTCTTTTTCAAATGACGCTGCCGAAACCAATTGTTTGGGTTCGCTTCTCTTGTGTTTTTAAGTAAACAAAAGAAAAAAGAAAGAATTGTGCTATACTCTCGTTAATATATTTTATAAAAAAGAATATTAATTATATCACTATCACTACATAGTATAAAACAAAGTCGCTTTCTCTGTCTCTATATCCCTATGTATGCTTAAATCTTTAAAACTACGCAACGGATTTTGATGCGGTTTTTTTTAATAGATAGAGTGATTAAAAAGGAAGGTTTATATGTATAATAACCGTGCGAAACCGGGGCGGGTCGCTAGTTATGTATAAATGTATATTATGTTATTATACATTGTATTACTTACATTGTTAATAGAATTGAATTATGCTGTTTTATATTCCTCCAAAGGAGTGTGATAATATGACAATCGATTTAAAAGAAAACTTCAACTTATTAATTTTTGAGACAAAAAAAAAAATATTGTAGAATCGCAACAGTCAGTTGTTATTTCTACTACATTATATAGGTACGTTTTAACCATCGACTAACAACCAAAGTTATCCTACGAATGTACGATGGAAAATGCGACTTCTGGTACATTTTAGAGCGAGTGTGGGTCAGCGGGACCTCGTGCGCCTTTCGATCTGACGCACCTGGGTTCGAATCCCGACTCGGCCCTGCACCAATGACTTATAGTTAAGTGCAGATTTTGCACGCTCGCTCTAAAACGGTGAAGGAAAACATCGTGATGAAACCCGCTTACGCGCTTTGGAGTGGTAGGCTCTGGCCGTGGTTGTAATACCACCCACCGAACAAAGCCATGCCGTCAAGCGACCTAGTCGTGTTTCGGGATGATGTTCGGTGAACCATCGGGGAGACGGGTCTGAGCAGCCGCTCAACTGCCGTCTCTCTCTAGATCTATGTGCTCCATCTTAGGCCACATCATCGCTTTACATCAGGCGAGATAGTGGCCAAACATAGATCAATAAGGCGTAAAAAAAAAAAAAAAAAGATTTTATAGACTTTGCGGAACACTGAGGGACGCTAATTATGTAAATCTCCTTTGTCATGGGGCTTATTCTATTAAGGCAAAAACTCTTTCATCCCAGTCCCTGTAGATTGTAAGATTAAGGCTTTTTAGACATTAGGCGGGAAGTGAAAAGTGATGAAGCTGAAATTGGATTTATTTTTCTGAAATATCTCTTCAAATGTGTGTAGGAAAATGAAAAGAAAAATATTTTAGGAAAAAATTGACGTTATTTGCTTAATCTGAGCTTATCGCATTGATTACTCAAAACGTTTTATCTAAAAAAATATATAGGTCAATTTTAAAAATTAAAATTTATAAGAGATGGTGAGAGTCGTGATGGTAAGCCACTGGACACAAACAACGAGCAACCGCTAGATGATGATGCGTCAGTAAATTTTAACAATGGAAAGCCAAAATCTATGCTTTTTTTAGTACTTATTTGATAAAAGTGGCAATTCAAAGGAAAAATTTTTTAAATTTCATGCTAGACTCAATAGTCAACAATGAAATACTATGCAAACGTTGAAATTCACTATTTTGTCAAACACATTTCTGGGTAAAATTGTAGTACATTCTGAGAATTGTGTTCGTCAGTAAATAGCCAGGGATTTTGGAAAGTCCTGTTTTACATTTCGTATATTTCAATGTTCGAATATAGTTTCAATATTTCAGGTCCCTGGCGCGTCAATTTATACTCTAAAAAATATATATATAGTTCTGTTATTGGTGATTGATGAGCGCAGTGCAGTGCCATGCAAATTTAGATGTTGTAGTTTATCTTAAAAACTTTTAATAAAATATAAAACCAAATATCCGCACGCCATGGGGTTTAGCTCACAGATTACTGATATGTAGCAAGCTAACAATGGCCGATTTTTTACATTATTTTATTTACCTGTCAAACTCATTAAACTGTCAAAAGTGTCAAGTGTAAAGGGCACATAAAAACGTAATTTTTTGATTAATTAATATTTTTAATTATGTTTTTTATGTTTAAGTATGTTAATTATGTTTTTTATGTTTAATTATGTTAATTATGTTTATGTATTAATATATAATTTCTTTTAATTTGTGACTTTCTTGTTTATTTAAATTTATTTAATGTTTTTGAAACTGAAGTTAGAGTACATAGATTTGAAAGAGAGCAGCTTCCATAGTGTTTAGTTTTAATATTGCAGCACCAAGTTTAAGCATTTGAGGTATAAACGTTTGAAATTTCGTATTCAAGTTCACGAATAGTTATACTTACGTTAGCAAATATAATTAACTGAATTGTACAGACCTTGTTTTCAACTGAATTTGCTTCGCTCAGTTAGTTTCCTGCATTGAACAACAAAGGAAAAGGAAACTCCTTTTTAAATTATATAAACTGAAATGTTTCGAAATAATTTCAAATATGGAAGTACAAAAGCTTCAGGAAGAATTTATAAAACTTCTCGTTTTATTTGCAATTTGATTTCGAGGTGTACCAGCGTAGAGACCGCAGAGAATTCCCTTTTCTAACATATCGGCTTTGAACGTTACACAAAATACTGACCGGAAAAATTGTGGTGAACCAAGACTGTGGTGGTAAGGAATGAGGCCAAATTTTATGCCTATGCACAACAGTTTGAATTCCAAGCACACGTTTATTATCCATTTTGTTACAAAGTACAATACTTTTTAAACTTTCGGGAATTGAATTCAGGGCCATAATTCACTATGAACACTTACCGATTCCTTGCTTCGAAATCACGTCGATTTCTTCATTAATATTCGATTCATATTCATATCGATAATTCAATTCCCGAGACGGTTCAAATGTTTGTGCAAAGAAATAAAATCGCAAGCATTTGTTTTCTGTCTGGGTGTTGTGGGACCATGGTCCTTCTAGTTTCTGGTGCCTTAGATACTCTTAGGGGCCAGGATCTAAATACAGGATCGTTGGGCGTAAAAAAAATGACGACATAAAAAAAACTTCACACTTCTGTTCGAGACTGTACACAATCATAACAAATGTTCGCGCCCTTGACGTACTCTCCAATGTATAACCCATTTACATGTTATTTATTACCTACATACGTATGTTTCCGGTTAGTACGCCAATCTAAAACAAAAAAACACCTCGACCACTCGACTGGCGACCTAAAACCATTCTGAAAATATACCTGAGCCATACATCATAGAAATAGGCAAGATAGAAAGAAGGTAAGTAAAACCATAGAATACTAAGGGACAGAAGAATCACTCCGCAAGGAAATTTAAACAAATAGCGACTCTTGCTATGACGCAATAAAATTCAATTCAGCTCGCGTAGCGTTGCATACCTACCAGACATATTAACCTACAGAGTGCCTCTCTTTCTATCGCATAGCTCTTATCTCTTCTGACGCGGCACGTGTAACGACGTGCGACCCGCCGTCGGTGTCCGGCTATGTACTTGTAGCTTCGTACCTACATTGCGGAGTGCGCTAGGCCTGGTAAAACAAACGAGCCACTGGCCAAACAAATTGAAACATGCCTCGAGCTGCAATGGACCGGTGGGACTGCGGCACTTCTATGCGGATGCTTCACCAGTATAATACTCGCTATGGGAATACCAGTACGTGGATATGATACTTCGTATGAATTCTTAATACTCATGTTCTATAATGCTGGTGTTCTCTATAGTATGTGACAAAAAACCCTTTAGGACCCGTGAAAGATATTTTTAAACTCAAATTTCCGTTCACTGCTTGAATATTTCTTTACGAGACGAGCTGGTCGTTTGCCTCATGGAAAGCAAGACGCCCAGTCTATAACAATAACAGCACCACCCATAATTTTGTTTTGCAAAATCGCGCGGCGCTGCACTGCGATCGTCACCAGCACTAACAGCACTACATGAAACATGCAAGGCGCGAGACGCATTTTACCTCGTAAGAATAATTTTATTTCTAGTCTTAGGACAATAGTGGTTAGGCCATGTCGAGGGTCTTCAGACGGTCTAAACTCAGAAACCAGGGTTGGCTACAAATCCACACGAGAAGAAGAAGTACGGCATAACGTTATTGTTTAAAACAAATATACATTTTATAAAAAAAACCGACTTCAATGTATCTTCGAAGTCCAAGGTCAAATATCGATGAAATTTATATGGGACCATTTCGTAGCTATACTGAACCCAACGCAAAAAAAAATCCAAATCGCTTCATAAATTACGGAGGTAACAAACATAAAAACATCCAATCGAATAGAGAACCTCTTCCTTTTCGTCTTAAGTCGGAAAATAATGAACTTTAATTCAATGCCGGTGATGTATCTATTATATTTGTGTATTAGCTGTTTTGCTCGCGTTGAATTAGGTTTATAGTTGTACCCTTAGCAGTCGATTTTCCGAGATAAAAAGTATCCTATTGATAAGCTTTCAGCTTAAATTTCCATCCAAATTTTATCCAAATTGGTGTAACCGTTGCGGCGTGAAGAGATAACAAACACACAAACACACTAACATACTTTCATACAAAATTTCGACATTCCTTATTAGCCTATAGATTATAATACCCAGACACGAAACAAGTGCTTGCGCTTTTCTGTGCATAAACACTTGTGGAAATTCTCTCAGCGCGGGAGCGGTCAGCCTCTGTGGTGGGCAGGTTGGCTCAAATCTCTTACACCACTTAGGTTGCGGGTTCGATTCCCGCGACGGGACAAATGTTTGTGCACAGAAAAAAATGCGCAAGAATTGGCTTCGTATCTGGGTGTTGTTGGACAATGGTTCTCGTAGTTCCTGGTTCCTTAGATACAGGGAATCCTAGTTAGAGGCCAGGATCACATAGATCTTGGTCTCTAACATCGATAATATGATATCGATAACATAATTATGATCGTTGGGCGTATTTATTTATTTTAATTGAACCCTTAACTTTAGGAGATTTGAGCTGAATTGCCCAACCAATATACCATAGATATTATACTAGTACAGAACTGCAATGCGCATGTATGTTCCGGACGTAGGGGTGCAATAAAATTGAAGCCTTATGAACCTGTAACATCATTAGGTGAGGTTCTCCCGATCGCGCTGATCTAATTGCGGCGCGATACGAGTTTACGTTCATGAACCTTTCTAATTACGTTACAGTTTTGTTATTAATCCCCGATGCAAAAAGAGGGGCGTTATAATTTTGCCCACTATGTGTGTCTGTCTGTGTGCCTACTGTCTGTGGCACCGTAGCTCTTAAAACGATTAAACGATTTGGATGCGGTTTTTTATTTTAAAGCAGGTTTTCTAGCTTTGGTTCTTAGACATGCTTAATCAAATTGGTTTAGCCGTTATTTTTACTTTTTATAGGCTTTTTGTGTGGGGGGTTTTTTAAATTTTAGTTTACTGAAATTCTAGTTTACGAATGCGAATGAGTATAGAGCAAATGTTTGTTCAAGTTGGTCCATGGTACTACGTTGTGGTCCCTATATCTCCCTACCTCCACTTCCGATTTTATCAGCGTCGGTACAATAAAAGGCCTATGTCACTTGGGGATAGTGTAGCTTTCTGTCAGTGTAAGAATTTTTAGAATCGGATCAATAGTTCCAGAGACTACCTACCTCCTACAAACATACATACTTTTAAACAACTTGACATATTTATAATATAACTAGCTACCGCCCGCGACTTCAGTCGCGTCGACATAATAAAATATAGCATATGTTACTTAGGGATTATAGATGGCATTCTAAAGGTGAAACAATTTTTGAAAACGGTCTAGTAGTTTTTAAGTAAAGCGGGAAGTGCTCTGCCGAATTGAGCTACGGTGGTGACTAAGTCGAATGACATTTTTTTTCTTTCGTTTAATCATTGTAAACTGTTTTAATAGGTTGTATAAGTACTTTCTTTCTGGAAAACTTTGTATAAATTTTTCGCATGGTTCGCAAGTTTAGGTACAAAACTGTTACAAAATTCTGCCATTGTTACGTCTTTAAGCCTCTGTGGCATAGTGGTTGGGCAGCTCAATTCTCATATACCACAGAAGTTGCAGGTTCGATTCCCGCGATGGGAAAAATGTTTGTGTGGTTTGTGCAAAGAATAATTAGTTTTTAGAAAAAAACAAATACCAACTTCAATGTATTTTCGAAGTCCAAGGTCAAATATCGACGAAATATTTATATGGGACCACTTCGTAGCTATACTGAACACAACGCAAAAATAATTTTTCAAATCGGTTCATAAATGAAGGAGTTCTGAGGTAACAAACAAAACAAAATACAATCGAACAGACAACCTTCTCCTTTTATGAAGTAGGTTAAAAATGCAGTTTTTACTAACTTTAAAATCAATGACATAGTTCCTAAGTGTTTTACCTCATATAATTCATATAGCTTATTTATTCTTTTTAAATAAATTATGAGGTGTATGACGTCTAGCGTATTTAATCAAAATCGAATACATTACTCGTATATTCGCCCAGGCCCAGGTCGAAGTAAGCAACTCATGCAAATGTTGAGCCGTATACAAACAAAACGTCTACGTACACTGATTACACGGAATGTGTTGTAAGTGGTAAATGAACACCCATTGCGTGCAAATGTTCGTGTATCGGAACAAGTGTGCTTATCTACGCGGTATGGGTGGAGCTTGCCTTTCTGACACGGCGGCGGCGCGGCGTACGAGAAAGGTTACCGCGAGGGATATACATATATGTACCTTTGTATATGGTCGTGTAACTTTGCTTACAATAGGTACACTGTTTACTCTGTAACTCTGTAACTGTGAACAAAATACAGTGTAAGCACAGGATAATTAATAGTTAAAGTAATCAATATTTTCCAAAAAAATATATTGCTGTGGCAGAGATAAAACATTTTCTGGAAAGTTTTTGACATTGAATGCATTAGCGTATGCTGGGTGAAAATCCCAAGATTTTGAGTAATTAGGACGAAAAAAAATTATTGCTCGGGCAGGGAACGAACCTACGTCTTCGGAATACCGTCCCGACGTCTTAACCCCGTTCTCGTCCCAAGAACCACTTTCTCTTATCCTACGGAGTGGAAATTTTGCATACTTGTCAAAGTCCGATGATAATGCAATATTATGGTGCAAGGAGGCTGATCTGATGATGGAGACGGAAGGTGGGCGATGGAAATCCTTGACGGATAATCGTAAACTACAAGTGATTGGGCTCATTTTAATTGCAGTTCCGATTACAAATTCATCAAAAGCTTGTCTTGAAACATATTTTTCAACAAAAATCTTGTACACATCTAAACCTAAGGGCGCCTACACACGAGATACGTCGCAAATCGCAACCTATTCGAGTGACATAGTTACACGTTGCGACGCCGACGTCGTACCGTACCAACGTATAAACACCCTAAGTTCCAGAGGAACAGGATGTCCTTCCGTTTCCTGCTATTCAATGTCCCTGCCTACCTTACTTCTCACGCTCCAGTTTTCCAACCCCATTACCCGTTGGGGATCGCGTCGCAGAGGTTTTTGAATTATACAAATGACGTCATTACCTAGTAGGCAGTAGGGCAGCGTGAGAACTATCGATCGGTACAGCCCGCCCATGCGGAAAAAATTAACACGTAGGGAGTCCCTTCTGTATGGTTGGTGAGGATATACAGAAATAAATTATTTTTCAAAAAAACTAAACCGACTTCAAAACCACAAATAGGCACTCAAAAGTGAAAAATAAATTAATATAATTATCATAAGCGCTACCCACTTATATATTTGAAGTCGGTGCCAGCTACCAACAGGAATTATGGTTAAATCCAGTTACAAAATTTTGTGTCTGTACTATTCACCGTTGAGGAGTTCCCTCGCTGGAAGTCAACCCTGGGTGAAGCAGGTGAAGCAGTCGAATACAAACCTCCACCTCTAGAAAGTCGATTACAACAAAAACAAGAACTGACTTGACGATTAAACATATATTTTTTGTTTTTGCTATTTTTTTCATAAAGTGCTGAATGAATTTCGATAAAATTTATATGGGACCACCTCTGAAGTATGACCTACCAATCAAAAAAAGAATCATCCATTCATAAATCCATTCATAATTAGCGGAGTAATCGCGTAACAAACACACAAAAAAAAACATACCGTCGAATTGTAAACCTCCTCCTTTTTGAAGTCGGTTAAAA
This sequence comes from Petrophora chlorosata, assembly GCA_951640565.1. Lineage (NCBI taxonomy): Eukaryota > Metazoa > Arthropoda > Insecta > Lepidoptera > Geometridae > Petrophora > Petrophora chlorosata. The sequence goes on along the minus strand of OX621205.1, from coordinate 5,519,692 downwards.
ATTAAATATAAATTAAAATAATTTTATGAGTCAGGAGACATTTAATATGTTCTGTGGAAGATTAGGGCTACCTAAATAAATTAAAATTTAGGATCGTAAAGAATATCATGTTCAAAAACACGAAAACTTAGTAGGTACCAATGTACCTACTAAGTTGTTCTCGTGTTAAGTATGTTCTCGTGTTTCTTAACATGATATTCTTTACGATCCTAATTTTAATTTAGCTGGTAACCCTAATCTTCCACAGAGAAGAAGTTTTCGTTTTTTTTAGTACCTACATAACAAAAATACCTATCTCTACAATTGTGTAGAGATAGGATTTTTGTTCTGTAGGTACTCTTACGTACGCCGTACTACTTTGGAATGTGAGTATCCTCACAAACTTTATTAAGATTTTTGGGTACAATATACATTTTTTTAATATACAAATTTTCTAATTATATTATATATTTATTATATATTATAACGTTATTCGTAGGATTTATAAAAAAAAATGTCAGTACAAAAATTCCGTGACCACAATTTCAAATCAGTTTGAATCACTACCACAATAAAAAGAAACTTGTTTGTATGGAACTGAATAGTAGCTACCATTAATTATTTTAAGGTTCGTTAAAGCTAGGTTTACAGAATCGTGTCGCACCTAAAATTATATATATTATTCTCTAAAACTTGACCTTACTTGGTCACCCTACTGTTTTACTGCATTATGTAGACTCATAATCAAATTACACCTTTAGGTGGGTGTTCATTGAAATGAATATACACGAAACTAATACGTATATATTTTGACAGCCTACCTGGTGTAGTAGTTGGGCAGGTTGGCTAAAATCGCATACACTACTGAGGTTGTGGGTTCGGTTCCCGCGAAGGGACAGATGTTTTTGCAAAGAATAAAAAATGAAAAATGCAAAAATGCGCCCAACGATCGTAAACATAGATCCTGGTCCATAACTAGGATTCCCTGTATCTAGGGAACCAGGAACTACGAGGACCATGGTCCCACAACACTCTGACACAAAACATTACTAATAAACTGAGCAATATTATTGCTAAAAGCTGTTTCCTCCAGTTACCCTTTGAATACAGGGAACTTTCAAAGAGTGGTTCAAGATAAATAATATACATTACTAGCTGACCCGGCAAACGTTGTTTTGCCATATAATTAAAAAAAATGTTAAGGGTGAACAACCCTTATCACTTACTCGGAGGAGTTAGGTAACTAACATTGTGACACGAGAATTTTATATATAAGAAGATGTATCAACGTATGCTTACAGAATAACGTTTTCGTTATAATGAACATCAGGAAATGTGTACAGAATATAAACTGTTATCTAATTTCTATAAAATCTATATAAATTAAAATTAAATGCTGTTCGTCAGTAAGCGCGTCATTTGAGAACGGAACTAAATTGGCATTTTTTTTAATGTTCGTAATAGTCCGAATTAGGTTTTTATGGAAATAAACATTGGTGATAGTTGCCCGGAAAATAAGAAAATTCGGGAAAATCTGAAAGCGCTTTCTCGTATGCGTGAAACCGCGGTGCGCAGCTAATAAAATATATCCTCGCAAAATCACCGTAAAATTGTGAATACCGTTAGATTATAATGTATCTTAATCTATCTCGCGAGATTATAAACTGTCGAAAGATTGTAAAGCATAACATACTGCTTACAATCAAATGTATCAGGGGCAGCCCTGGGTAGGTTAGGGTGCGGCGGTGGTACATGTATATTTATGACGTATTTTTACATGTGTATTCACGAATATGTTACGTTGTATGTTGTGTTGTATACGTATATGTTTATGATTAACAGTTTCACTTCGATCAATTATAATCTACCGAAAAATAATGCGTTGGTTCACAATCTTTCGACAGTTTACAATCTCGCGAGATAGATAATAATCTAACGGTATTTACAAGTTTACGGTCACATATATATATGTATATATTTATAAAAACAGCATTCACCCTACATAAATTAGTGGAACTTTATGCATTTAGTCTCACTAGGACTCTAGCTTGAATTAACTTAATATAACTTAGGATTTTCCCCGAGACTGCTATATTTAACGGTACTAATTGCTGCTCCTTTCTAGATTTAAATTAATTTGCTTGCGTTATAATATAACATCATAATCCTCATAATTTAAACGTACAATTTTTGTGCACGGTTGTCTGGAAGACATCGGTTTAAGCGATAAGACTGCCCTGTGTGACACTTACTGTTAAGTTTTTCTTAATCTGTTATTTTTGTCTGTATTGTGGTGTTATCAATTACGAATTATTCATTCATTCATTAAAATGTAGGTATTAGAAAATGTATTAGTAAATGGATAATTTTTAACCGTTCACCAAAAATATTGATTGTGCACCAACCTTGGTTTGTTTTTAGCACTCAAACGTATAGGTGGCCCTTGGGCCACCCCAACGATATAAGGGGCAGCCCTCGGTAGGTTAGAATGCGGCGGAGGTGGCCCTTGGTTGGCCCTTTTAATGAACATATTTTGGTGCACAATCAGTATATTTGGCGGAAAAACGAAAATAAATTGAGGTACCCTTAAATACGATCCTTAGTCAATTGTGTTGTGTCGTATATTTGCGGCAGAGACTATAAAACTAATAAACTTCGCGTACCGGCCCCTGTAAACACGGAACATTAGCGTGTTTTTATAAGCTTTTATTTAACTTGCAATGTTTGTTTGGGTCAAATCTTGCAAATTGAATCAGAACCACTTCCTCTTATCCTACGGAGTCGAAATTTTGCATACATGTCAAAGTCCGATGACAATGCAATATTATGGTGACAGCCAGCTGATCTGATGATGGAGACGGAAGGTGGGCAATGGAACTCTTTGATGGATAATCTTAAACTACTAGTGTTTGGGCTAATTTTATCTTGCGGTTCCAATTACGAATTTGTTAAAAGATTGTCTTGAAAAATATATTTGTAAACAAAAATCTTGTATAATATATCCTTGTATTTGCCGTAGTACTGCAGTACTACTGTAACAGGACTTAATACTCTTAACCGGTCAATTACAACCGCGTTTTATTCCTCTGCCTCCGGAACGCAGTGATGTTTCAAAAACTAAATAATTTAATTTTACAACAACAAAACCGACTTCAAATAAAATGAGACCAATCTGAAAGAATAAACCCTTTGTAACAAAAAAGAATTTTCCAAATCCGGTTGCAAATTACAGAGTTCTAAGTTAACAAAAATAAAAATATAAACAATCCAATTGAAAAAAGGAGGAGTCTCCTTTTGAAGTTGGATAAAAAAGAGCTGTTGGAGTCTATGTTCTCCATGATTTGCCACCTTTTTTTTGCAATTTAGCAATAAGACGGGTAAGTCATTTGCCTGTTGGTAAGCGCCACGTCTGTCCACAACAGTTGCAGTGCTACCCATAACTTTTAATAACATGCAAGTACTGCGTAGCTCTACTCGTCCCCCCGAGACATCCGATTTTCTCATAATTATGCCCATAAATATCGCCGGCTATAATGTCCTTCAAAACAACATATAGTTATGCTTGCGCACTACTGCTTGGCAGAGTAACGTGCAAAGCAGTGGCACCAATCCAAAAGACCTCTCTCATACGAGAGACCTACCAACTAATATTAATAGTAGGTACACTAAACAATTAAAACCTCGTCGTCTACCTCGGAATTCTACCAACAGTCCCCTAACAACTTTATCCTAAAAGCTAAACCTAACAATCCTAACAATTCCTAAACCCAAATTCTACAATTCACAAATGACCTCGAGGCTCAGGGCGACGTTGACTGATGAAAATGAGGGGTAATCCCAACGAGTAACTGGTTGCGACAGCGGCACTACTTATGAATACAAAACACCCTCGCAACCAGGGGGTGATGAATGATTGTAAAATAGTTTGGCTTTATGGACTAATTTGAGTTAGTTTGGAATGCGCCTACTACTAATAGGTACCTACCAACTACCGTGATTTTAATTGTTGCCAGTGCTTACTCTAAAATTATAGTTTGCTAAGTAGTAGAAAATTATTTAGTTCTGTTGGCAACACCGGATCTCATAAAATTCTTGCTTGACCAATCACAGGCAACCGTGCTTGAATCATAAGCATCCGCCAAAAGCAGCCGCAGTCATGAGTATTAATTAGAGTCGTTGTCTGACTATTGGATTTCCAGTCGAGTCAATGCTGCCAACTTAGCGCTTTAGCCTAATAAAGTGCGAATAGTAGGTATTTATAATAACAATAAGTAACACACGATAAATACATAGGTATGTAATATAAGCAAAAAATACTATATAAGGTACAATGGTATGTTGCGCGATGTCAGGAAAAGGTTCTGACTGGGCATAAAACAAAGATTCCACTGATTTTCAGTCGGAACCTATAACCGTGATATCACGAACAGTTAGATAGAGAACTTATCGCAGGTCATGTAGGATATATTAACCCATTGACACCGGCGAGTTCGTGATCGCGATGTGAATGGGTTAAGTTCTGCCTTCGCTTTCAACGTTTTTGAAAATTATCTTTGGACCACATCATACCTTCTTTGAAATCCCACCATTTTTCACCAGTGAATATTGCAGTAGCGAAAGTTGGTGAGCGCCGGCTCGGAGCTACAAAGCGGCTCAGAACTCATGCTTTATTCAATAATCTTGCAGTCTTTTACCGTTTTGTGAGCGCAATTTGCGTTGCGGAACGTTGTCCGCATTCACCGTATCCGTATAAAAATATAACATTGTTTAAAAACTCGAAGTAATTAATTTAAAAATACTCGGGTTTAAAATTGTATTATGTGGCAGCAACGCACCACAGGCGTTGTTCTGTTCTGAAAGGTGGTATTTTAACTAGATTTTAACTATACCTATTTTTCAGTCGTAATTTTCTTTGCAGGAACCAAATATAGGTAGTTAGGTTGTGTAAAACCTAAACTACGTACTAGTAGAGAAATATGGTGATATGACGTCATAAAATATAGACACATTGCGTTGGTCCCTACCAACTAAGGAAGTCTAGGAGGGACATGGGATTGAATGGATTCGAAACTGCATGAAGCTAGGAAACACGAATAATTATTTATAAATATGTATTTTTAATGCATGAATCGATTAATTATTGATCACTATTAATGAAAAAAATATTCAATATTTTACGGCATCATTCATCAATAAAATAATTAAATGAAAATTTGAATCAATTTAAATCAACATAAACGCGCCATTTGCGTGTGACGTCAAAATGCAGGGACCTAGGATCTCCTCATTGGTCCATCTATGCTACATGCTACATGTGTGTGTATGTCAATAATTTACCAATAGAGCGGGCTCTATGTCAAAAATTTACCAATAAGCAGCGTGGCGCGTAACGTCAAAATGTGGTTGTCCGTACTCAAGCGTTTTGCGATTACGTTCCGTTTCTCCAAAAATAAGAAAAAGAAACATTGAAATACAAAGAAACTACGCAATTAATAATAATAATTATATCACTACTAAATGTTTACATCATCATCATCATCAGCCTGTAGTCGTCCACTGCTGGACATAGGCCTTTCCCAAAGAACGCCACTGAGCCCGGTCTTCGGCTTTTCTCATCCAGTTTCTTCCGGCCGCCTTTCGCAGGTCGTCGCTCCATCTGGCCGGTGGGCGTCCTACACTACGCTTGCCGATTCGTGGTCTATGTTTACAGGAGTAACCTATCGTAAAAAGTAATTTCCAGATTTTTCGATAACACATTCCCTAATAGAATTTCCCTATTCCCACAGAGAAATAAGACAAATATTGAAGGTGTAGTCAATCAAATAATCACAAATGATCAGCTACTTTTGTCGCTGACCATACTTTGTACGTAGTATTTATTAATTCCATGGTTTGACTTCAGTCATCGGACATAGACGGAAAGGAGAATCCTTTACGACATAGATAGTGCGTGCGTCACTCGCACCATCGATCCGAGCCGACCTTGCTCCGCCATCAATGGCCCTGTTTACACGGAGACCAGGTGGCCACGCTGTCTGTTTGGAGTTTGAATGCCCCGAAAATATGCTGAGCATAGAGTATGTACAATATGTACATTCTTAGTTAGTCGCTTTTTGTTTGCTGGCTTGCTATCAACATGCTGTCCAAAGTAGGTAAGTGTGTTTGTGTGTTTGTTACTTCTTCACGCTGCAACGGCTCAACGGATTTCAGTGAAATTCGGAATGTACATAGCTTATACCCAAGATAAACACATAGGCTACTTTTCATCCCGGAAAACTGCGGGTAAAACCGCGGGGCGCAGCTAGTAATCCATAGGTACTATGTTTAGTGTTGTTGAAATTGGTTGTAAATATTGATGTGTTCAATTTTATTTGCCTAATGTCACTGGACCATGCTCTAAAAGCATTTAAAATTGACAAGTCAATCTTACTTAAAGCTCTCGTTAGTCTAAACAATACCCTATCCCGTTGACTACATTCACTATCTAAACAAAGTTACCAAATGACTGACAGAAGCAAATAATTGCTTCGAAAATAGGCCGAACAAAAGGGCGCTGACGATGCGTTACTTCCTTTGTCTCGGGTAATGGAGTAACAGACTAACCTTTATTGGCGAGTGAGCTGTCGTGCTGTCACGACAGTGTATTTGTTGACGACGGTTGAAGGGTAAGCGAGCACTAGTCCAAACGCGGCCACGACCATAACCCACGGCCTATAAAATCTAGAATTTAGACAGACGCGGTTAGCGACATGCGTGTTATAGCGGCTGGTTGATCAATTTCGTAAAAAAATAACTTGTGTATCGTGTCGTGGTCGTGACCGCTCTAGTGCGCGCTTAGCCTGACTTGTTGGCTTGTCTTGGTACTCCACTTCACTGTGAGTCGATCAGTTATGTTTGACGTGGGACGGATGGTACAAACCATGATCTTTAGGATCGCGGTTCCGCTGTACTGGCTTTACGTGTTATCAAATGTCTTGCCAATTGAGCTTCGACCACTGCTTACCCGTCTGAGCTTGCTTGTTATAAAAATAAGTAAAAAATCCACTGACATCCAAGTGTTAATAACATCCAACTAGAAAAAAATGCGGTGGTAGAGTCATGGTGATAATTTGACGTTCATAAGTGCGTCTGTGATGCCAAAACTGAATAAAGAGATTTTGAATTGATTTGGTTGATGTGTTAAGAATTATAAAGTTTAGCGAAGCATTTCATTTTCTTTCTAGATAAGCTAGCTAGCTTTTTTTTTCTTTATAGATTTTCTAGATTTATTAATTTGCTATCTTTCTTGGTTATATACTAGCTACCTAGATCGTTTTATAATTATTAATGGGTAGAATAGACAAGCAAACTCTTTTTCTTTTCTCGTGTGGGTGAGTGGCCAGCCCTAGTGTCGGAGTTTTTATACCGCCTGAAGGCATCTGGCATTGCCTAATGACTGTCCTAAGACAACAACCAGGACCGACGGCTTAAAGTGCCCTCCGAAACACGGTAGCGCTCAGATGTAAATACCACACAAACGGGCACCCATCCAAATAGTGTCCGCTGGGAACGTTGCTTAACATAGCAGAGCTGTTACGAACGACCAGGCAAGCTACGCTAAGAGCGCTACCAGCTAATTCTGTAAGTGAGTTTTATGGTAAGTGCCACCCGGAACTTGAAATTGCTGATATAAGGTACTTTTCTGCAAAATAACTCTTCCACTACAATAACATTATCTGGAACATAAATGCGCTATGTCAACTCGAAATATGCGTAACAAAAAATATTTCGAACATTCATTCACAGACAAAAAGCGTAGGTAAGTATTTTTTCGTGTCTGGGTGTTGTGAGACCATGGTTCGCTCCTGGTTCCTAGTACCTGGTTATCTAGATCAAGAGGGGTCAGGATCTTTGTATGTGATCGTTGGGCGTACTTATTATTATCATTTCTCTTAATCCCGTCCTCAAAGTTCTTATGAACAGCCAAGTGAGAAAATAATTGACAAAAGCAAATTGTTTCTCACAAAATGGATCCAGCGAGGGTGCGATGCGCGGTGACTTGCGTTTCTCTTTTGTTTCGTGCCCTTCACGGACCGGACTGGAAGTGTCTCGAAGTTCATAATTAGTAATGGCTACGTTGTTCGGTTCGGTGGGTATTATGGGTCAATTTGTTTGAATTTTGGTCTGTACAGGCGAAGAGTTTTGGCTGGAAGTTAAGAGTGATGCTGTTTTGTTTTCAAAAGATACCTACCTACTTCGATTGCTCATGAGTTGACGCCTCAAATAAATATTAAAGCTTCAACGTTCATCAGTTCTACTTCTTTACTGAAGCACAAGGGTTCATAGAGGTTTAGAAGTAAGCTCGTGTCTCGTAACAAAATAAAGTTGTCGTTGTATTATTAGGGACTGAAACAACAGATCAACAATTCACAATATCAACACCACTAAATCAACAGTTTCTGATTATTAGGGACCCATTTTCGCGTGTGCTTTAATCGGAAATATTGGAGCTATACCTCTGAGTATTTGGGATTATGATCGAAATGATGATGACCATTGCTTTGCTTTATGTTTAGACACAATATATGTTAGTTAACATTTATTTTAATATGCAATTATTTACAAATAGGTATATACAGTGATAAAGATTAAACTAACCTATAACAAAATTAAAATGTGAATATAAATATAAAAACAGAATTTAGGTCAACGTTTGCGGGTCAGGTGCCCAAAAAGCTGGCGACGCTACCTCGTTAAATGGCCAGAATAATTCGTTGGCCGAGGTAGGCGCTAGCTCTTTGGTCATCTGTTGTTTCTATGAGGCGTCTGGACAGCTCCCTGAACAGAAGCCGCGCGTTTGCCCCCCACGGCATCATAGTTTCGACCCCAAACGGAAGAAATATGAATCCCTCGCCGGGAGACGCATAAATCCACTGCTTGAGAGCTTCTGCTCGGCTCTGCTTCGGCTTCTGCCGCCGCTCCTGTCGCCCTTGAGGTACCGTTGAGGTGGGAAGGCGCAAGTGAATCGGCACAAGTGGCTTTCCGCGCCAATGCAACGGTCTTTCACGGCTGTAAGGAATTAACGTCAAGCCATCAAGTCTCTTGCCATCGTCAACAGACAGATATACCTAGCTATCAATTTCATGGCTCCATTGTTATTGAACACTAGGTTCGCAAACCCGAAAATAAATGTGCTCTATACCCAAGTAGCTTATATTAACATTGTAGAAGGCATACAAGCCTGATATTGCCTCACAGCGATTACCGTTAAACAATCAAAATGTGCCATAATATCCCGGACAATCTCCTGGTTCAGTAATCAAAGGTACGAGAGAAGGTATCTCCGATATCACATTAGCCGCTTACCCTCGTCAGGGTTGGCTAACATTCGGATTTGGCCGGATAAAACCGGATCGTACCGGATAGAAGCGGCTTTCTACAGCTGCTGGAGGATTTAGCCGAGACTGCGTGAAATCATTGTGGAGATGAAGAATGTTTTTAGCATAACTGTGAAAGTTTAATTGGAAAACTGACGGAATTTTTTGCATTGGAAAGTGAACTTGACGTTTTGTAACAGAGAACTAAATTAATTTATATTACTATTCATCCTTTTGGTGGTTTCCAAGATGTAGAACTTTGTATGTTTTTAGGATACAAGATGTTTGTTACGACCTTTTTGGATGACGACAACGACCTGCTTTACAGACGTAGAGCAGGCTGGCCGGCTATTTGACTTTGACATATGGACGAAATATATTAAGAAAAAAAAGACTGCGGAGAACAGCTGAAGATGGTGGAGCTGCCCAGGACCTGACTTGATGACAGAGGCCTCTTCGGACGGACTAAAAGAGACAATCTTATGCCTGTTGCATAGCGCTGTCCCTTTCATCCGACAGAACGAAGATCGTAATTACTTTTTCAGAGGGCTCCTGTATCGCTCTTTTTCAATGTTCTTTCAATGAGTGCGTAAAATGCATTGTCAGAAACGAGTCTTAAATCAAAGTTTCTTATCTAGATCAAGCTTTGACCTTATATTACTTTAAACTTCACTTCTCTTCTTATTTGAACGGCATGTGTGGTACTTCAACTTATACAAATCCAATGTCGAGGCACTTAAAATCTAAAAATGTCATCCTACCACGTCAGAATGTCAAATGCCATGATTCACAGCCAATAAAACGCCCTGTTTTCGGCATCTCTACTAAGGGTAGCTCGTCAGGCCTGTACGTGGCGTTATTATTGCCGAAATGAGCGATGGTAATTGCGTTACCAGTTACCGAGAGCTACAAATGCGAGAGATGGCGCAAACGACGTCGTGAAGTCATCAATTTATTGCCGTAACGAAGTAAACTAGAATGTAGCTCATTAGAAGAAGTATCTGTCTATCACATACATAGATCCTGGCCCCTAACTAGGATTCCCTGTATCTAAGGAACCAGGAACTATGAGGACCACGGTCCCACGACACCAAGACACGACACAAATACGAGTACAAGCGCTTTTTTTTCTATGCACAAACATTTGTCTCGTCGCGGGAATCGAACTCGCAACCTCGGTGGTGTATGAGATTTGAACTAAGCTGCCCAACCACTACACCATAGAAGCTGTCAATACCTAATATTATTTCATTTTATATCGTTGCGATGGCCTCCAACATCATTAAGCGCTCAAACGGGAAATTTTCCAACTCTAAGTTAGGGCTGTCAGAAAACGAAACAAATAATTCGGTTTAGTTTTGCTTACGTATAATATACATACCGCTAATTCCACAGAGTATTTACCACAATGTACATCGTATACAGCTTTGCTACGAGTTTACTTTAATTATGTAGAAGTGTCCTTAAAACGTGCGCGAAATAATTACCTTCATGTGAAGTGACGCTGTAACATTTGGCTTAACAAGCCACGTTTGCTCCTAACTAGGTACTAATTAATTTTCATTACGCTCATGGTAAACGAGGTTGTATTTAAAAGCGCGATTGTCTTTACTATCTAACTTCGGCTGTAAGCCAATATACGCCATCTCTGCACTGATATCAAATCAATTCAAATCATTTATTTCAGACATTAACACAGTACATAAAAGTGCCAGAGACCCATAAAATACCTTACAGACTAACATACAAATTAAAAAACACTAACAATAGGATAAAGAATAGGGGATCGGACAGTAATCGAGAAAAATCTAAAATGTAGTTAGAACAAATGCTCGTCGAACCAGAAGGATCATTCAATCAATATTTTTGTGACATAATAATGATTTATATTTTTAAATCAATAAATAATTCTGTCATTTTTAATCTGTTCTTCATCTCAAACGAAATAACAATCACAGCGCATGACGTCATTTGTAGGCAAGTGCCGTGAGTCAAGCTTGTGTTTATTTTACCTTTTTGCTCTTCATAAAATGTATTTTTGCTAATTTTTTCGTTCTATTACAACAATATAGTCCCCAAACTTCACAAAACGTATTAGAATCTCTTTGCAAATTTTATTTCGAAGACTTTGTCGTTTTCTACCTACACATGACATCACAAGTTTTGAGGTGACCTATTGCGCGGCAATATTTGAAACATAATATTTAAACATAGTTTTAGGTACTTTTAGATCGTTATTTAATTAAAATAGTATGTTTCATGGCTATATATATTCATTGTAGTTCATTTAAAAAAAAAAAACTGAAAAGTTGTCCGATCCCCTATTATTTTTACTCGGTTTCGCCTCCCTGTAGCGCCGGAACACTATTTCTTCAGATATAGACATGTACACATTATCTGCACATTCTTTATTCTTCTACACTGTCAAACACTTATAACCTTACTTACAAACATAAGTAAGGTAAGTATACGTCAAGGGGTAGGTACATAATTAACCGGATAACTGGAAGATAATGCTTACTAGCATTAAGTTCGTGTGTGTACCAGCAAATTTGTTTGTTAGTTTTTTTTTACGCTTTATAGATCCATGTTTGGCCACTATCTCGCCTGATGTGAAGCGATGATTTGGCCTAAGATGAACACATAGATCTAGAGAGAGACGGCAGTTGAGCGGCTGCGCAGACCTGTCTCCCGATGGTTCACCAAACATCATCCCGAAACACGACTTGATTTCAAAGCAAGGAATCGCCAAGTTGTCATAGTGAATTGGGGCCCAGGTTCAAGCGCGAGTTGTGGAGGAGCGTGGCTTTTTAATCAGTGTTAGTTTCATAAAGTTAAATCTTATTTGCACCTGCTTAGAATCAAAGCAAGGTGTCGACTAACTATCATTTAAATTATTGAACGCGGTTGGAAGCAGAAGTTTTGTTAAAGTACGAACTCATTACGCTGTTGTGAAAGTTTAACCATTTATGTCTGCGTTTGTCCTCGTGTTTGCTGCACAGTAAGTTTTGTATTAGAACTGCGAACAAAGTACTAAATAGTACATAGTTTTACTTTGTACTTACCTTGCTCCTGCTATAGGATTAGATTGTAGGTGGCTGAGAAAAGAAAACGCTAAATTAGGCCGGTGACGAGGGTTTTCCAGTGGCTCTAGCCGGCTAAAGACACGGCATTTAATCCCGTTTTAGGTCGTGTTTTGCAATCTCAATAATGCATGAGTAATATTATAAATTTGTGGTAGATCTCTCGTATGCAAGAGGCCGTCTGAGCTGACAGTTATTCAGCCGCCAAGAAGTGGTGCGCAAGCATTACTGTGTTTCGGTTTAAAGGGCATTCTAGCTAGCTTAATTTCAGGGCACTATGAGATATAAGAACTATTGTCTCAAGGTGAGCGCAGTGTAGTGCCGCGCAGGGTTTTGCATGATAATGTTCTGAGTGGAGCTGAAAATGTTATGGGCAAGTGCATTGCGCACAAGTATACATTCTACCCAAAAAAAACCGACATCAATGTATCTTCGAAGTCCAAGGACAAATATCGATAAAATGTATATGGGACCACTTCGTAGTTATACTGAACTGAACCCAAAAATAATGTTTGGAATCCGTCAACAGATGGCGGAGAAATCGGTGGACTTCCATAAAAATATATATATATACAGTGGAACATAGTATCTCCTCCTTTTTTTAAATAGGTTAAAGAGGGCAATTTTTAATTTATACAATATTTATGTAACCTACATATGTACATGCAGTAAATAAGCTCAAGGCATCTCTGCACCTCTATTGCACACCAGAACTAAAACGCACAAGAACTTATCAAGAAAGTAAACTTCGCTCTACACTCCAATCAGCAGGAATCCCGGTGTATTTGTGCAAAAGAGTGCAAACGTGGGTCGTCGTGCGAGTTAGATGTGCCTGTTTACGGATGCATGAGTTCGCAGTAATTGTATTTCGCTACCCGCCGCGCGTCGCCCCCCCCCCCCACGACTCGTGTGGTATCAACCTAAAGATATATTATTATGATTTAAGCGTGTCACACACTATGCAGATACGGTAATATCCGTATCTGGAGCGCGTATCTGTCATTATCACTCTCTATACTAAACTCAAGGAGCAACGTACACTAAGCAGATAACTCGTCAAGTACCTATCTGTGGGCACCGACCTGTATCGAAAGATGGTCAGATGTTATCTGCGTACACAAATATATATTTCTTTACTTTATACATGTTGTTCCATTTTTAACCGACTTCAAAAAGGAGGAGGTTTACAATTCGACGGTATGTTTTTTTTTTTTTATTTTTTTTTTGTGTGTTTGTTACGCGATTACTCCGCCAATTATGCATTGATTTCGATGATTCTTTTTTTGATTGGTAGGTAATACTTCAAAGGTGGTCCCATATAAATTTTATCGAAATTCATTCAGTAGTTTTTGAAAAAAATAGCAAAAACAAAAAAATATAAGTTTAATCTTCAAGTCGGTTCTTGTTTTTTTCGTAACCAACTTTCTAAAGGTGGAGGTTTGTATTCGACTGCTTCACCTGCTTCACCCAGGGTTGACTTCCGGTGAGGGAACTCCTCAACGGTGAATAGTACAGACACAACATTTCGTAAATGGATTTAACCATAATAGCCTGTTCTAAATTCTATCATGACATGGCAGATACACCCAGGATTGACTTTCGGCGAGGGAACTCCTCAACAGAGAATAGGACAGACATGAAATTTTTTTGTACATGCATTTAATTGTGAAAGCCCGTTTTAAACTTCGTCATGATGTGGTTTCTAGATCATAAAAACTTGTCTTTAAAAACTTTTTGAATTAATTTAATTAAAGCTTGTTTTTCACTAAAAAGGTTAAAATAAATTATTTTTCAAAAAAAACTAAACCGACTTCAAAACCACAAATGGCACTCAAAAGTAAAAAATAAATTAATATAATTATCATAAGCGCTACCCACTCATATATTTGAAGTCGGTGCCAGCCAAGTCTAAAAGGTAGTAGATAGATACTACCTACAAATAGTACTTACTATATACATAGTATTTATCTGCCACCTATTAGACTTGACTGGCACCGAATTCAAATATATGAGTGGGTAGCGCTTATGATAATTATATTAATTTATTTTTTACTTTTGAGTGCCATTTGTGGTTTTGAAGTCGGTTTAGTTTTTTTTGAAAAATAATTTATAGTATTTTTTTTTAATATCCTCTTTGATCAAATCATGAATCGCCATAAATGTCGGCCGTGGGTTTCAGAAATAGATAGTAAATTTATTATCTGATAGATCCTTGAAGAGATTAAATTCGCCTCGGTCATTTTTAAGTTCTATATGACTTTCCATCGAAATTCTTCACATTTTAATTCTTCGCATTCTAACGCATCACGTGCGTCAAATTCAAAATCAGAATCTTCTTCTGAGGAACTGTCTAATTAATCCATCCTACTAATATTATAAACGCGAAAGTTTGTAAGAATGGATGTATGGATGTACCTTTGTTACTCTTTCACGCAAAAACTACAGAATGGATTTTTATTAAACTTTACAATAATATAGCTTACACATCAGAATAACACAGGCTACTTTTTATCCCGGGAAACCGCGGGTGAAACCGCAGGGCGCAGCTAGTAAGCAATAAACGCGAACTTATTGTTACACACTGTATATACGATCCGCACCAAAAAACAAGTATAGTCAGTTTGAAGGATTCCGCGTGAATGTATAATTCCGTATATTATCGTATCTGCGAGGTGTGTGATACCTACTTTCAGATAAGTTTTTATACACAGATAAAATCTTACCGTATCTGCGTAGTGTGTTTCGCTTGTGATGTGTGTCGCTTTATGATCTATTTATTTTTGAACGTTCGTTTCGAACATTTTTTGGTTTCTCAGCAACAGGTGATTGTTTTCAATTCGGTACAGTATGATATTAGACACTGAATTGCAAAGTGAACTGTTCAAAAGCGTTCACGCTTTTAATAAGCTCCCCCCTTTTTTATAGAACTGAGTGATGAGACGAGTATGTCGTATGGCTGATGGTCAGCGCCACGCCTGCCTATATAACATTTGTAGTAGCCCAGAACTTTTTAATACCATAAAAAGCACTGCGTAGCACTGCATTGCGCTCATCAACCCGAGACATCAGATATTAAGTCTCATATGTTAAATAAATGAACCTACATTTATTTATTTACCAGTACATAACACACGATTTTTATAATGTTTCGTTCAACACTAGCCTGTAATCCGTTGCCGGGTGTAAACTCTGTTTGTGAAACTTTACCCATATATCCCGGGGTATCTTCGGGGATAAAGTGCATTCTCGAGCGAGTCTCGCAGCCGAGAGTCGTATAAATAACGGGATAAAAGCCACCTCGGGAAGTCAGGTACAGCTTCATTATAAAATATCGGTGAGACGCCGGGTAGCTCAGATTAGTGTCATTTATTTGAACTCCATTGCGAGAGCGAGTGTGGCTCAGTGGGAGTACGTGGAACATTCGATCTGTCGCACCCGAGTTCATATTCCGCTGGCCTCGCACCACTGACTCTCGGATGTGACTTTAACACTCGCTTTTATTAAAACGACGAAGGAAACATCGTGAGGAAACCAGTATGTCCAAGAATTCACAAAATTCAAGGACATCCATTAACGTGCGCTTTGCCACCGTGGTGGATTATGGCCCATTCTTCTCTAGGAGAGAAGGCCCGTGTCCCAGCTGTGGGAACGTAACGGGCTTACTACGATGATGATTTGTTCTCGTTGAAGTTAAAGGATCCCGCACACTTACCCGCACCGATACCTTAGCGTTTGCTGAGTCGAAACCTTTTCCTGACATCGCGCAACATTTCACTGTATTGTTTTTATTGTTTTTTGTTTTGTCTTTATTTTAGTATGTATATATTCAGTGTAGTATTGTGTGATGTCCGGAATAAATGTATTTTCTTTCTTTCTTTCTTTCACTTCAAACAAACACGGTCACCGATTTTTATGTCGGTGAAAATAAAACATCATAGACAATCACTACAGTGTACTCCAATTGTCTATTCTTAGGTCGATAACCTAATTTTGAATATGGAATATCGACAAAATCTGTTCCACTTTCCTATTTTGTAAGTATTTCGTATTTTCTTCATAAATTGAGTGCTTCGAGTCTGCCGACCGGAGCACTTAGCATCTAACCCTTGACGTCCGCTAGAGGGCTCTCACCGCCATTTTAGTGCACTTGCTGAAACCGCACCGAAACACACTCGATCCTGAGCACGCATATACCTACTATAATTAACTAGGTACACTAGTAGTAATGATGGAGGTATTTTTTATGGAACTGCCCAATTACAGTGCCACCCAGAACTTTTAATTCTATAAAAAGCACTGCGTAGCACTGCATTGCGCTCATCACCCCGAGACAGCAGATATTAATAAAAAGCACTGCGTAGCACTGCATTGCGCTCATCACCCTGAGACATCAGATATTAAGTCACATATGCCCAGTAATTTCGCTGCCTTTCAAAGCGGAACACAGTAATGCTTGCGCACCGTAGTGCGTAGTTTTGAGTTTTCTTTTACTATATATGTTTCTTATCGTTCTGCTAATGTTTATTTAACAGACATCTTATAAACACGATCTCGCGTACAATGCATACAGATAATTAATTTTATGTGAAGGAGTGTCTCTTCGTGAGTGAAGTACTATAACAGCTGGGATTGTAACTATACGTTCAAAATCTATTAATACATTGAGGATGAATGTGGCAACTTATACAGAAAGTTTTTTATCGCCAATACACAAGTGGAATGGTTCGGTAAACGCTACCTGAAACCCAGCCAAATATCAAACAATTCTGTTTAATAAAATAATTTCCGACCAAACAAACCTTTATTCAAGGTGAAACAAACACTACACATTTCCACAAGCTTTCCGGCGCCGGCCACCCACACAAACACACACACGACCCGTCAACAGTTTTATTTGACTTTCCAACGAGCAACTTTTCCAATAAACAGATTTTTCTGAAACAAACCTTTGCTCGAGTCTAGCAGCTCTACTGACTCTACCGAGTGGCTGAGTGTTGACTCTACGGCTCAGTAGAGAGCCCTAGAGTCGAGGGGTACGTGCTCGCAGCCAAGATACCCAGTGGCGTTATACTGCGACCTCGATTGCGAGGGTCCTCAAGGAAAGCTGAGGCCAAAGGTGTCTTGGATTACTGACGTGTGGTAAGTTTAAATAAAATATTGTAAATATGCATAAAAAAAGTGTTAGTGTTAAAAGTGTTAGTAAAAAACTAAAATTAGGAAGTAAAGACATTTGTGAACAACTATCGGGGGGTAAAGACAAGTTATGTATCAAGTGGGGGTAGATAAATAATATAATACACAACACACAATACTTTATTGTACACCAAACAAAAATAATCAGTACGTACATGAAAACAACTTAAAAACTAAAGTACAACGGGCGGACTTATCGCTAAAAGCGATCTTTTGCAGTCAACCTTTGTATGGAGTTCAAAGGGGAGCGAGAGAGGTCGGCGGTGTAAATAAAATAATAATAAATTATGTGTAATATTTTCGTTATAAATATATTTAATTTGTCTTAAGACAAGCTTTTAACAAATTCGTAATCGGAACCGCGAACAGAATAAAATGAGCCCAAACACTAGTAGTTTACTATTATCCGCCAAGGTGTTCCATTGCCTACCTTCCGGCTCCATCATCAGATCAGCTAGCTTACCATAATATTGGAGACTGATAAGTATGCAAAATTTCAATCCGTAGGATAAGAGGAAGTGGTTCTGATTCAACTTGCAAGATTTTACCCAAACAAACAAATATTGCAAGTTAAATAAAGCTTTTTATAAAGCGTTCAGCTATCTATCTATAGTCGTAACATAACCGAGTAGGCTGTGCGTCCACTGAAATCGCTTTTTTCTTGAGTATATAACAGAAATATAGCATTTTTTTATGAATTATCGAACACAATCACCCGAAAAATCCTTTATTGTTAGAGGTATTACAAAATATTACAGGGCCAATAAAAATGAATGAATCAGGCACCCAGTTATTTTATACCCAGGAACTACCAACAAAAACTATCCACGTCTTCGGTACAGCGAATTAATAATGATCTTTTGATTAGTTTGGCCATTCCTAATTCCAGGGTTATACAGAGTAAACATGACAACATTTTACACTGCTGCCGTAACGATATCGACCCTAACTTTGAGAGGTTTGAGCCGAATTCTGCTTGTAGCTAAGTGGCAATAAAATCACTTTTAAGGAACGATGAAAGTCACGCACGGTTATAAATCAGATGAATACCTACGCGGAATGATGATTAGTCGTCTGGTTTAGTTTTTAACCGACTTCAAAAAGGAGGAGGTTTTCAATTCGACTGTAAGGTTTTTTTTGTTTTTATATGTTTGTTACGCGATCACTCTGTAATTTATACACTTATTTGGAAAATTCTTTTTGCGTTAGGTTCAGTATACCATCAAGGAGCTTCCTTATAAACATTGACTTTCGACCTTGGACTTTAAAGATACATCAGAATTGAAGTCGGTTTTTTCTGTTAAAAATGAATCATGTAAAAATTAAATATACGTAGTTCATTATTTACTTCATAGTTTATCCGAATATTGAGTTGGTTCGTTGGGAAAGGTTTTCACCTCGTTTTCCCTATAACAATTTGAAGAGGACCGGCTTCTCTTTGCTTTTACTGATGCGTGAAGGGCCTTCGAGCAGCCTGAATCCCTTCATGCGAACAATTCTCAAACAATGTTTTAAATCGTTATATAATGCGCTCTTACAGATCTATATAAATCTAGCTTAAACCAGTGTAAGTTGTTAACCAAACTTCAAAAAAAATTTCAAAGAAGAGGATTTTTTAAGACTGATTACTCCATAAACAACTGAACCAATTTGAGTGATTCTTTTGTTGGTTAAAAATTATACCCGCTATTCAATACAATACAGAAACTCTTTATTGTATAGTAGTAACATAAAAAAAACTACTACAAATAAACCTTATAACTAGGGTTCTAATAGACTTAAATAACTAAGGTAGAGCTTCCAGGCAACCTTGCTATGTAGTCCCTTATCAATTTAGTTTTATAATGATGCACTTAAATAAATGTAGGAACTTAAAATTTGAGAACGGTATTTTTTAATTGTTATGTAGCTCTATTATTTAAAGAAAAAGTGACAAAGCAGCCCCAGAGTCTTACTTACTTACTTAGCGGACAACATTTCATTGATATTTAATTTTACTAAAACGGTTTCATTAATTTGCTTTATTTGAATTTCTTTTTGTGGTTGTTACTATTTTTTTAGGATTCCGTACCCAAAGGGAAAAAGGGACCCTATTACCCTATTACTAAGACTCCGCTGTCCGTCTGTCACCAGGCTGTATCTCATGAACCGTGATAGTTAGACAGTTGACATAACATACGCTATAACAACAAATACTAAAAAAAACAGAATAAAATAAATATGTAAGTGGACTCCCAAACAACAGACATGATTTTTTTGCCGTTTTTATAGATAATGGTACAGAGCCCTTCGTGCGCGAGTCCAACTCGCACTTGGCTGGTTTTTTGCTTGTGTTTTTGTTTTTGAGCTGCGCTTGTTTCTGTATGTATGCCACCAATGAGGGGTTAAGTAAACAGAAAAAATAATTTTCGCTGCTCGAGTGGGATTGGAACCACGCGTCTTTGGTATAACATTCCGACGAACTTCGAGCCATCGACTTGAGAAACCAAATATCTTCTAGGAAGACGATTTTTAAAAAGATTTATGATCCAATTGGCGATATCCAGCTACGTAGCAATTTTTTCTATTGAGCCTTTATTTTATAAATATGTCTTTTCCTTCCTCCTATACCGTTCTAAAAGAAATTAAAGTCGTTTCCAAACGTTACCAGCTCGAAATTCCCTAAATGGGTATATAAGCGATACCATTACTTCCCCTTCATCGAACAAGTACGCTGCAATTACACTTTCACAAAATAAAAGCGGTTTCTAAAGTAAACCGGGAAATGATTTCACGCCAAATTGATTCTTAATACTGAGGCACAGGATTTCGATTGCCCTAATATGGGTGGAGTTTGTTGAATTAGCATTTGTTGTTTTTAAACGACGCCGTAAGCTGTTAGCCTCAGCGGGTCTATACAGAAAACTCAGTTTTAAAATACTCAATAAATTATTTAAAATCAAACACTGAATATTGAAAATATGTTTAAGATTTTATGATTGAACATAGAGGTTTATGGCTTGAACATCTTTGAAGTACCGCTCCAAATCGAGCAGTGACTCCAGCAGCTCTTTGATTCGTCTATCTAGTCTTATGGGGACGCCGGTATAGGCATGCTCTAAAATTCAATAGGTTACATCCAATAAAACAGTGACATTAAAATATTAAACTAATTCCACGTTTTATGCGCCTTTTGAGGTTAGGTCCGCATTGCTTGCTAGTAAATGGATTTTGAATGCATTGTCATCAAGTTGTGAGCTCCCCTGAAAGCTTCAGCCGGATAGCTAATCGGGAAGTGCTCGAAATTCGAGTTGCAAGATTCCACCTGGAACGACAGAGAGACAGACAAACAAGTGACTTAATAAAAACGTGGTATAATGGGCGTCATATCGGAAAAGCTTGAAGGGCGAATCGTACGGTACTTAGTTACCCTACCATCAAATTTTATATTAACCATACTGTTTATACCAAGGCGCTTTGTGTCTAAAGTTTTGTGCTTTGGGAAGTATTCAGCAGCCTCTTCTTGTAAAATCTTAATTGGAATATTTGTTAGGTATTTGTATAATATAAGACTCTCACCGAAAATGGTCGAAGCACTGCCACTGGTAGTGTTTCCCTTTCAAAGTCATGATAAATTAAGTTCCTATCTAACCATTTCGTATTTTTAATTAAATTTCGTGTTAAATTTAAATTGCTTTTAATACGCCTAAGTGCATTTTCGTGTCTGTTTATTAAACATGTTTTGACGTTGACAGCGGAGATGATACGGTTTTCTCACGGCCAAGCGCGCTTTCTTCAGACCCCATCGTCATAAGATTAAATTAATATATAAATATCTAAATCTTCACATGAATAATGTTACATGACACTGGCGATCTCTCAAGCAACAAGAGAGACCATAGTAAAAAAAATGAGATTAATTTATGGTCAAACACGAACGTATACCCACATATTTTTAATTTTTATAGAACTTAGTTATGAGATAAGCAAGTCGCCACGCCTGCCCATAACAGTACTACCAGAACTGCATTGCGCTGATAACTCCGAGACATAAGATATTAAGTCTCATATGCCCAGTTTTTTTTTTGTTTCGGACTAATATTTTAAAATATCTAAATACCAAATACTTAATATTTTGCAAAAATTCAAAGCAGCATCCTGATTAAGACTTCTAAGATAAATGCTTCTTTGCTTTCAGGGAAACCTCTGGTTGGCAATTTGCCTCCGCCTTAATTGCGATTTTAATAAATTACGAAGCTAACTTCGGACGAAAATATTAAGGATTTATTGTGGGTGAAAGGTCTTAGGTAGATGATAAACAAGTGACGTTATCAGAACGAAAACTTATGGCATTTGGGAAAAAACTGCTTAGCAGTTTGGCGAAATTCAGTAATAATATTTTGACTGTTACTTTTTTAAGCTATTGCATAGCTTCTATCGCGGGCCTTGCGCGTGAAGACCGAATCCAGAAATTCCGTAAGGAAAATAACCTAACACTCCCACTCCGAATGCTATGCAATAGCTTTACCGCAGCAGTCTCCGAGTGCCACACGTCTTTTATTTTATTAAATGATCTACAGCGTTTACACAGAAATATAAGTTACAGGCTTAAGGTATCATAACATAGGCCAATGACAGATCTTCCTAATAATTTCAATTTTGTCCTTAGTGCTCTTAGCAAAGGATTCAATAAAACTATATTAAAAAAAAAGCTCCCAAACCGTCTCAGAGTGCAACCACGGGATTTGTTATTCAAAGTTCTAGTTCACGGTCGCAAAAGGGCAGGCGTAGCTCTTCCTCCAGGCGAAAGAACTAGTAAGTCTCGATCGTCTATAAAAATAAAACAGTAATCTGCCATGAATGCTCGTAGGTATACACAATGGATTGCGGCTTGATCTCATAAATTCTTGGACTACAAAAAAGTCCTAAAAATGTCTTGTCAAATGTGTATTAAAACTAAGATATCCGTATAGGCTCCCAGACTAAATTTTCTATTTTCAAAATTAAATAATTTCTAGAATTTTCTCGCCAAAAGGAAACAAGTTCGCAAGACAGATCGTTTACGTTTGGTACGCCTTCTGTCATAACAATAGAAAAGACTTGAGGCGAATTTAGTCTCAAAAGAAAAAGACTAACTTAAATTATTTGATTCCAGTCTTTTGATGAACCGCGAAAGTATAAAAACGGTTTTAATGGCGGATACTATTGAAGCAAGTTTTAGCAAACGCAATGTTTATTATAATTATGATTACTTGTCACTGGCTTAATGCATAAACCGTGCGAAGCCACATTGAAAGGAAAAAATATCGTTTATTGAAAATAGCGCCATCGTGTGTTGACTAGTGGTATCTTCAGAAAAAAATATCACGGATAGTATATTGACCGGAAATAGACTAACCGGTCTCGCTATCTGGTGCCGAGTAGAAGTAACTTATTTCCTAAAAAGGTTTGAACATGGAGGATGTATTTATAATTTATTGACATTTACATGTGTGGTGCATGCATAAATTATACTATTTGAAAACATTACTATGATAATAGTCTCTTGCTGAATATACTTTAAAAATAAGATAACTTAAAAATCCTTCTATGTACAGCTTCCAAATAACGTTAAGGACAAAACGATCTAGGTCGGAGCTGGTGGCGGGAGTTCCTTATTCGACATGCTCTCACAAGATGCTGCCTAGAGGGATTAGCTTCCATCTACGAGTAAATCGTTTTTCGATGGAAGATTTCATACGATTTTTGCGGTTGTCTCATCACATAACATTGTACGAACGATGTAAAAAAGTTACTGTAGAGGTACCTACCTCTTTATACTTAGTTACGTCTATCATTATTTTGTCTCAACGTTTTATCTAATGAGCGGAATTTCGATCATTAATTTTATTATAAAAAAAATATAGAGTCTGATGAGTACTTCAGTAATTGATCTCTCCCTCGCCATCTCATCATAGTCATCATTAAGAATCTGATAGGTATATAGGTATGTATATTGAAATCATTAAGCGACGGTTTTTCTATCAAGCGGGCTGTCTGCTTTTCTGATTGCTTTTCTTTTTACTATAATTAAAAATAATTTGTGCTGACCTCTAATTTTATTAAGTAGATTCCTTCAGATAACAATTAATTATCATGATACGAAACCAGCCGTTTGCTAGAGTTTCTCCTAAGCGCATCATTATCATCATAGCCAAATTTATATGTGACCACATGGCGGCTTAATACTTCTTCAATTTAAGTAGTTTTTTATTGTATTTTTATACTTAATAGATCTATGTTTGGCCACTATCTCGCCTGATGTGAAGCGATGATGTGGCCTAAGATGGAGCACATAGATCACGAAAGAGGCGGCAGTTGAGCGGCTGCTCAGACCCGTCTCCCCGATGGTTCGCCGAACATCATCCCGAAACACGACTAGGTCGCTTGACGGCATGGCTTTGTTCGGTGGGTGGTATTACAACCACGGCCAGAGCCTACCACTCCAAAGCGCGTAAGCGGGTTTCATCACGATGTTTTCCTTCACCGTTTTAGAGCGAGCGTGCAAAATCTGCACTTAACTATAAGTCATTGGTGCAGGGCCGAGTCGGGATTCGAACCCAGGTGCGTCGGATTGAAAGGCGCACGAGTTCCCGCTAAGCCACACTCGCTCTAGGTTTAGAGTAATCGGTATAAATAATAATAAAATACAAAAGTACATATGTGTACGAGTACGTCCAATTGAGAACCTCCTTTTCGGATTTTTTCGGTTCGGTTCGGTTCGGTTAAAAATAGTATATTAATCACTTTTATGCATACGGCAACTAATTCTAACAATGGAAGAACAATCGAACAGGACGGATTAAACAAGAAATAGAAAAGAAAGAAAGAAAAAACATTTATTTGAAGACCACAGTCATACACTAACAAAATAATTTCACTGGTGGTAGGTTTCTCGTATGCGAGAGGCCGTCTGGGTGGGTACCACTGCTTTGCCAGTTATTCAGCCGCCGAGCAGTAATGCGCGAGCATTGCTGTGTTCCGGTTTGAAGGGCATTGTAGCCAGCGAAATTACTGGGCATTATGAGACTCAACAGCTAATTGTCTCAGGGTGACGAGCGCAGTGCAGCGCCGCGCAGGATTTTTCAAAACAAAGTTCTGGGTGGTGCTGTTATTGTTATGGGCTGGCGTATTGCTTACCATCAGACAAACGTCCAGCTCGTCTCGTCAATCAGTCAAATAAAAAAAAAACAAAGAGAGAAAAGAAGATATAATTACAAAAAGAAAAAATATAAACAGTATGAAGAGACACTTAAGCTGAAATGACTACTACATATGTGGTGATAAAAGGGGTTTTCGCTTAGCACAAATGTCAAGTATCCTACTTCCTACCCTATTCCTACTAATATTATAAACGCGAAAGTTTGTATGGATGTATGTTTGTTACTCTTTCACGCAATAACTACTGAATGGATTTTGATGAAATTTAGTATGTAGGTACTTCAGGACTTGGAATAGCACATAGGCTTTTTATCCCGGGAAACCGCGGGTGGATCCGCGGGGCGCAGCTAGTATATATTATGCGAGCGGACTGGAAATTCCTTTTTAAAATTCTAGCTCAACCATGACTCTACTCCTCCAAGTGTCGGTGGCGTCCCGACGCGGTCTAAGTGTTATTTGACGTGCTCTCTATGCTATCTCGCAGGATTAGCTTCCATCTCTTAGAAAATCGTTTTCCAATGGTATTCCGACTAGGGCCCTAATTCACTATGACAACTTGGCGATTCCTTGCTTTAAGGAAACGTCGATTCCTTCATTAATAAACGATATCTACGAAATTTGTATTCTGTATGACGCGTCATATATATGAATATATAAATGCGTCATAGAAATGTCGTTTATTAATGAAGGAATCGACATGATTTCGCCAAGTTGTCATAGTGAATTGGGGCCCAGGGCTCCAAATACTGGACCCTAATTCACTATGACAACTTGGCGATCCCTTGCTTCGAAATCACGTCGATTCCATCATTAATTAACGACATCTCTATGACGCATTCATATATATTCATATATTATGATTGTCTATGACGCGTCATAGAGAATAAAAATTTTGCAGATGTCGTTTATTAATGAAGGAATTGATGTGACCTCGAAGCAAGGAATCGCCAAGTTGTCATAGTGAATTGGGGCCCAGTATTTGGACGTTGAAGATTTTCTCACCAGACTTAAAATTATTCTTACCACATCTAGAGCACAATACGGTTAATTTAATGTTTAGTTATACTCGTCTTAAATTACTCTTTTAAGACTACCGAGTTTCAGTACATTACTGGATTCAATTATGTCGCCACTAGGAACTGTGGCGCTCCAAGTCTAATCTCTTGTTATGACAGGAGGCGTGACAGATCCGTCTTGGAAATTGTTTGAGATGGAAATCCAGTGAATATATTTCCAAAGTTTGAGAAAGGAAAGGAAAGGGTGTCTGTCTATCTTGGTGTAAAGTTTTGATGTCGCTTTTTAAGATTAACCCGTCAAACTCGTTTGTCATAAAATAAATAGTTAATAATATACAATAATATTTAAAAAAAACCGACTTCAATGTATCTTCGAAGTCCAAAGTTAAATATCGATGAAATTTATATGGGTGGTCCACTTCGTAGCTATATTGAACCTAACGCAAAAAGATTTTTCCAAATCGGTTCATAAACAACGGAGTTCAGAGTTAAAAAACACAATCGAATAGAGAACATCCTCCATAGAGTCGGTTAAAATTTTTAGTATGAAAGTTTTCGTGAGTTTGATTCATTATAAATATTTAATAAAACGGCTAGGACTCACGTAGTTTGTCGAATTAGTCGACCTAGGTTTCGAGCATTGAGTGTCATTCCTCAATGGTTTCGAGCATGTCCGATGCTCTTCATCAGGGGCGAGTTTACGCTGCGACATCGCAGCGACCACTAATAAAAAAGGAAAAAAAATCGGTTAAAAATTGTTATTGTAAATAACGTTCTTTATTCAACCCATTACGTTTAAATGGGTTTTTTTCAGGGATACAGGTAAAAAGCTTTATTTATCTTCAAAGATAGGTAAGTAAAATAGCTGACTAGCTGATATCCATGACTTCGTCCACGGTATTATTTTAATAACAATAAAACACAGCCTGTGTCACTCAGGGATAACGTGGCTTTCTATCATAAATATAAAAAAAAAACGTTCCCTAGTTGCGGAGATTACATCTTACATACAATTTTACTTTGGAATATTAGTATAGATGAATTCAAATGGAATTAAATTAAAAGAAAATTAATTAAAAGAAGAAGGAAATTAAAAGAAATAAAAAATTAGCACAGATCTGACACAAAAAATAAGACCCCTGATTGTATGCACCTTTTGTTTGTTAAAGTGGATAAAACGGGGGATAATTTGTTTTGTCTCCGTTCCGTGCCAAGGGCCTTGCAGTTCTGGAGTTATCGTAGGTATTCGTTTTTTACTCTTTCATCCCACTACATACAAGAGCGAGTGTGGCTCAGTGGGAGCACGTGCGACTTTCGATCCGACTCACTCGTTTTAGGATCCCACTGACCCAGCACTGACTTACTAGTTATGTGCGGATTTAATACTCGCTCTAAAAACGGTGAAACCGGCATGTCCAAGAACTTATAACAAAAATTCAAGGACATGTGACATCCACCAACCAGCACTGGGTCAGCGTGGTGGATTGTGGCCCATACTCTCTCTACGAGGGAAGGCCCGAGTACCAGCAGTGGGCACAATTTGATGATGATGATGATCCCACTACATTATTTTATCATAATATACAATTATCTTTGCCGACAGCTGGTAAACACAACAAAGCTGCGGCAAAATATAAACAATTATAAAATACTATTTGTATGGCTTTATGCCAATTATTTTCTTTTTAAAACGCAAGAATTTATTGTTTCCAATAGGAATAGCAATGGAAGCACTCAATATTATATTGTTAAGTGTCTGTCTTCAGCCAACTATGAAATGCATTAGCCGATGGCGTATCCGTCAACGGTATACCGTTAGACCGCCGGCGGCGTGATGGATGAGACAGACATGCAGACGTAACGTGTACTCTGAGCTCGCATTGACCGATGGGGAACTTACCTTTCAATATGCAGGAAAATGTAAAATAACTCGGACGGGGTCATTGATCATTTATTGGACGCTGAAGTTTCGCTGTTAATAGGATTGCGTACCCAAAGGGTAAAACGGGACCCTATTACTAAGACTCCGCTGTCCATCCGTCTGTCTGTCTGTCCGTCTGTCTGTCTGTCTGTCCGTCTGTCACTAGGCTGTATCTCATGAACCGTGATAGTTAGACAATTGAAATTTTCAGAGATGATGTATTTGCCGCTATAACAACAAATACTAAAAACCAGAATAAAAAATATTTAAGTGGCGCTCCTATACAACAGACTTGATATTTGCCGTTTTTATAGATAATGGTACGGAACTGTTTGTGCGAGAGTCCAAAGCGCACTTGGCTGGTTTTTTTTCTACTAGCTGCGCCCTGAGCTTCACCCGCGGTTTCCCGGGATAAAAAGTAGCCTATGTCCTTTTCCAGGACCTAAAAAACCTATATACCAAAATTCATCAAAATCCGTTCAGTACTTTTTGCGTGGTTGAGTAACAAACATGCATCCATCCATCCAACCATCCTCACAAACCTTCGCATTTATTATTAGTAGGTAGGATAGCTTCTATTAAATATTTTGAACAGTTTGGAAATAAGGGAGAAGAAGTTTTCACTTGGACTTAAACTTTTATAAGTTTTTCAATAAAAATTAAAAGCTTTTAAACTTGTATTATCAGTTTTTTTTAAGCAGATAAAATCTGTAGAACTAGCAGATTAATTTCTGGGACTGTCATTGCACAATCGGTTTACTTTAAAATTATTAACTTTGCAGTTGGGTAAGCGATGAGCTACGCAAATGGCAAATACACTTTGATCTCAGAATGACCGATGGGAAACTTTCAATATTGTGGATGAGGTAGGGGCTCGTCGATCATTGACTGAATTTATTGACATACAATGAAGAAGCTTTCGTTGTACCTAGGGAATTAAATCGGTATAAAGCATTCGTCTTTTATATACTCGTCTTTTGGAGATTTATTGGAGGATAGAATACCCCTGTAAGATCGTGTATGTATATAAATACTACTAACTGTGCCCTGCGGATTCAACCGCGGGTTTTCGGGATAAAATGTAGCCTATGTCCTTTTTCAGGACTTAAAAATCCGGCATACCAAATTTCATCAAAATCCGATCAATTTTTTGCGTGGTGAGTAAGAAACATCCATCCTCACAAACTTTCGCATTTATAATATTAGTAGGACAGGATATAATTTGAATTGAAAAAAAACATTATATAATTTTCTAATCATTATTTTTTTATTCATAGATTTGATAAGTAATAGCCTAGTAACAATTATAAACCAGACGAATGGCTATTGCCACTGGAGAATCCACGTCTTGGCCGAACTCTCTCTTTTCCTTTTCCACATTTCGCCTATCCTAAAATATTTCGATAAAAACATTATTGCTCTCAATTGGTGCCAAATTACTCAATTAAAAATAATCTGAAGATTATACTTTTTAATTGAAGCCCAAGTAAAAGTTTGTTTGAGATTTCTAATTAAAAAGCAATAAGATACCCAATACCTCGGCTGTGTCATAATATCGAAGCTGTAGAGAAACATATCTATAACATGATACTTTAAGTGCTCGTATCAAATTCTGAAGAACTCCTGGGCAAATAAACCCAAGAGGTACTTTATGAAAATGCTTTGAAACAAATAAAAAGCATAAAGTATGTACTGCAAGTTTATCTGAGATTGCAAAGGATTCGCTAAGGAATACCTACCATTTTCAAAGACGTCTGGATATTTCAGACGCATTGGCACTACGTAGTAAAAGTTAGTTTTCTTTATTGATATTGTAACTACAATGCCAAGAATGTTTTTTCTTGTATTTGAACCGGCTGCCCATAGGATTAGCAGCTGCCATATTATTCTAGTCGATAAATAGAAATTACAAACTTTCATAAAACTGTTTTGCTCATTAATTAGTTTCTTTTTCTAAAAGTTTTTCTTGATTAGTGCTAAAGGCTAGCGATTCGGAGAGCCGAGTAAAGGCAAACGTTACGTGATTTTTTCTCGTGCCGGACGGTATCGGATAATTTCCTAATATCGTTTCATAAAATACGTGACGAGAACACGGATGGGACATTTTGAACGATGCGCGTGACGTCTCCGTCCCAGCTGAGGTAACCGTTACGTATGCCACGGCCTTAAGAAGTGTCGGTAAAGAGTATACCTACGCGCTCGCACATGGAATAACAAAGTTATGTCCTGTTGGAAGAAAAGTATAAAGTCAAATGTTTTTGCACTAAAAAGATACGCGTGGTCCTGCACATGTCAAAAAATCGGTAACCGACTTTTTTGTTGGTGAAAATGAAACATATGAAATTTCATATTGCAACGCACACGTCCTACGACTTTTTGGCGGGAAGTGAAAAGTGATACAGTTCGATTTTGTTTTAATTTCCAAACAAGTGTTATTTCGAGTGATCATGTGTAATATCGGTGGAATATTAAGCATTACTTATGTGTTCGTAAACGTACACAAACGTAAATGAAACAAAATAGAGAAAAACATTGCTTTTTATGTTCTCCCAAAAAGTCCATTGAAAGCTTAAATAAAGTTCCACCACTTTATTGAAGCACTAGGAGAGGGTCCGGCTTGTTGCTGATGACCAAAAAAAACTATAATAAATGGAATATTAAACTACCAAATAAAAACTAAGTAAGACATGGCGGTACGGTCCCAGAGACTTTAGCCTGCCCTAACGGGTTAAATAAATAAAAAGCAGACGTCCTACAAAACGTCGGTCACAAAATTGGTTTTAAATGTCGGTGAAAAAAGTCGGACCGACTATCGGACCTACAAAAAGTCTGACGTCGGCGGAGGCGCCGCCTAATGTTCAAACATACGGGTCAAATGAAAATCATTTTAAATATCCCCCTTCCTCGAAAGGCATTCACGTCGCGCCGGTGTCGTGGTGCAAATTACTCTTCCCCGGCGACGGCGACGGACAGCGGCCGCGCGCGTCGTGTCATGAATGGGTGTTTTTATTTCACCACGAGCGTGGGGATGAATATCTCAACTTATTGTAGAACTAGTTTCAGTTGAGATTTCTTTTCATAGTTTACAATTGTATATTATCTTCTATTTTAAAGCTTGGATATCGTCACGTCATGATGTGAATAGCTTTTGGCCCTCCTGCAAAAAGAGCAAACCAGTTAATAAATAAAAATGCACTCAACATTTGATCAAAATTTCACGAAATGCATGCATTATTGACCCGGAAGACGCAGAATAGGGAGACGCAGGATGTCGTGGCTCCGAAACATCCGGGAATGGA
Organism: Petrophora chlorosata; assembly: GCA_951640565.1. Classification (NCBI taxonomy): domain Eukaryota; kingdom Metazoa; phylum Arthropoda; class Insecta; order Lepidoptera; family Geometridae; genus Petrophora; species Petrophora chlorosata. The sequence goes on along the minus strand of OX621205.1, from coordinate 5,488,666 downwards.
CAGGGATAAGGACGGTAGAAGAACTATTCAGACTTGCTCTGAATAAGATAAAGTTTAAGGAGCTGACTGCCAACCTTCAGTGATGGAGCGGCACTTGAAGAAGAAGAAGATGCATTATTGAAAAAAAAGGATTTGTTTCGGTTCTGGGTGTAGTGGGACCATGGTCCTCGTAGTTCTTGGTTCCTTAGATACAGAAAAGCCAAGTTAGAGGCCAGGATCTATGTATGTGATCGTTGGGCGTATTTATTTAATGTCACACTTATTGTCCTTTATATTGCTTAAAAACAAAACTCAAGGGATATATGTATGTGATGACGCCTATATCTAAATCGGGTTATTGAATCAATAGAAAGCATTGAATAAATAACCTAAAATAGTTAATCTCATGCTATAGACACATTGTAGTACAAATTACTAGGCCGTGCTGGTCGGCCTGTGAATGAAGGTTTCATTATACGACGCCGCGCGGCGCGTGCTCGTGAATATCTCGCCTTAAATGGAACGTGTGACGGCCTTTATGTTCTTTGCAGTTTGTAGAACCAAATATTTTACGGAATTTTTTGGGGACGTTTTGAGTGCTTTTGTTCTTTTTAATACAGATGATTGCAGCAGAAATTACTTTCAAGTCTGTTTTTGATTTTACCACGTTTTTATTAAGTCACTTTCTTGTTTGTTTATCTACTGTCTGTCTGTTTGTCCTTCCGGGTGGAATCTTGGAACTCAAATTTCATGCACTTCCCGTTTAGCTATCTGGCTGAAACTTTCAAGGTAGCTCACATCTCGATGACAATGCATTCTAAATTCATAAAAAGGTGATATAATATTTTTTAAAAATCTATTACGGATTCTTGTAAAGATGTTTTTAGAACAGAATATGTTTATGTAATTTGTTTAAGGCTCTTAAAGGGGCCAGTTTTGAGGCAATTATTGATGGAATTTATTCGCATTGCTGTCGAATTTCTGTCTTTATTGCGCAAATAAATGCAACACTTGCCGCAATCTTTTGTAGTAAAGTAAGTTGCGAGCAGGAAAGTGAGGCAAAGGCGCGAATCTCACTCACACATATCTTATATTCTTTTCCGTACGAGTACACAGTACACTCTCAACATTATCGTGACGAATTGACAGAGAGCCATTGTAACCGCACTTGTTGTCGTGGACGTGAACGGTAGGACGTTATCGTCGACGGGAAATTAAAAACGTTCCTCTACAATCTCATACATTTCGCTTCCTTGTTAAAGCGTGACGGTAAAATATATCGTGCCGTGCCGTTAACGTGGAGAATTATATATAAAAGCGCCCAATGAATTACTTTGCAGAATCCCTAAAATTTTCTCTGTCCATTAGCGCGAATAATTCACTACCGATATAATAGATCGATTCGCCCATTCATCATCTGCCGATTGGTGTTTGTCCGGTTTTATCCGTTTAACCAAGCTGTTTGCCGACTCCTGCCCTCCGCTATCAGCCCTTCGCCCTCCGGCCTCCGGGGTGTCCTAATGGCGTGCTTTTGATTAATGAAAGGCCTCTTAAGAAATCATTGTGGACATACTGTGTAGCTTGGTTGAGGAGTCACGATAATGCTGTGCTTAATAGTTTGGCCCTTTATCAATAGCAGAGGGATAGGAGCACTGGAGCAGGTTAGTTATTGTTCGTTTCGTAGTATACAAAAGAGGCTCTTCTAGAGGTGATTTTAGATTTAGATTTATCAATCAATGAATTGGATTAATCAATAACAGAGTGTTAGTTATTGTACCGTTTTGCGGTATACAAAAGATACAGAGTCTTTTTGATTGATAGGAGAGGTGATTTTAGATTTCTCTTCCATCGTACCACGGACAAAGATCTGCCAACTTTTTCAGTGACCAACCTTTTCGGCGTCATCAATACAGTGAACTAGCGCTGCTTCGAAGGACTTTAGCTGTCGCCATCGCGTCGGTTCCTGTTGTTGTTTTATAGGCCATCCTGGAGGCCTATGTCACCAATGGTTGGCCACACATGCTCACGAGAATGAAAAATGTTAAAAAATATTGTTTAAGGTCCGATATACCAACTACTCAAAATCAACCACCGATCAAAATCACCCAATGGCGAAGCTGTATTAGCCATACTATATACATTAAAAAGAAATGATATTTATTTGTAGGAAGGAAACACGGTCATATTTAGGTTTTAATAATTAATGTTCGGCGTGTCTCACCATTACTGACATACACATAGATAATTATTTATAAATAAGAAGCGACACAACATTCAAAGTTCAACAGTTCTTCATTTTTGGCAACACAGACACACTTATGAATGTCAATTATTACAATGACTCTACCACTGTATCGAAAAAAGAACCACTACTCAGAAAATACGACAAGAAACTGAGAGGCATTTATTTTTAGAACTTTTGTTACAATATTTTATGTTTGTTTTTGACAATATTATGTTTCTTATGTGCCAGTTGGCTACTTGGCAGTGGCGGAATGTTCCATGCAACGTTGATAATCATTATTATAATAATGATGATAATGGTTTAATAACATATCCATTTTATGATGCACATGATATCATCCTGATTGATGTGTGAAAGTTCACATACACCACAGAAGAATCAATAGTTACTACAGCAAGCGGTACTCACTTGACATTTTATACTCGATCGTCTAGTATAGATTCACTCACGTTACAAACATGTATCGTGCTCGGAGTTTCCATACCGAAGCAAGACCGTTCAAGCTATAAAGCGGTTCAATACGATCTAACCAAGTCAAGCTTCGAGTACCTGGAGGGTAAACGGTCATAGATATTTTTCGGAGTTCCTGCCATGAAAGCGAAATAATTGATTAAAGAGGTTACTGACTCTGTGAGTGGATTTGTGTGTATGTTATGTTGTGTGAATATAATTGTAATAACTAGGAATTTGATTCGTTTACAAGTTGATGTGTTTGGATGTGTGTGTCGACGCTGGATATTATTAGTAGCTCGTCATTTATTAGTATGATTCACACATTCAGCCGTTATTTGTCAGCAAACATATGTTTAGTGATGGATCATATGGTATATATTGACAGAAGAAATCTTTTGAAACATTCCGATTAATATTATTTAAGAGATAGCCACTGTGGTGTAGTGGTTGGGCAGGTTGGCTCAAATTTCATACACCACTGAAGTTGTGGGTTCGATTCCCGCGACAGGACAAATGTTTGAGCACAGACAAAAAAGCGCAAGCATTTGTATCGTGTCTGGGTGTTGTGCAACCATGCTCCTCATAGTTCCTGGTTCTCTAGATACAGGGAATCCTAGTTAGGGGCCAAGATATATGTATGTGATCGTTGGTCGTTATTTATTTTTACATTTTATATATTTAGAATTTAAATGTCGACTTACGTGAGCTCATAAATGACACGTTAAAGAGTGGTGGACTAGCCTAGATATAGCCTTAGTAGGTTGGCTCTTTAAGGGCGCAAGTCAGCGTCAATTTTCTTTTACATACATAGCAATAACCTTAGATAAACAATAAAGAGCTGTTATTCCATTTTTAAAACTAAACCTTAAAGGTACCCAAATTAACCGTCTTCTAAAACTAGCTGTTCCGAACGGATATCGAAAATACATTGAAAGTTTAGAACACCTGGGTGACGTCACGGCTGATGTTACCAGCGCGGAACTCGCCCGCAACTTGGCTAACTTTACTCATAGTTTCAGTATCCGTATAGGGGATCGGACAGTAATCGAGAAAAAATCTAAAATGTAGTTAGAACGATTGTTCGTTGAACCAGAAAGATCATTCAATCAATATTTTTGTGAAATAATAATGATTTATATTTTTAAATCAATAAATAAAATCTAATCATTCTGACATTTTTAATCTGTTTTTCATCTCAAACGAAACAACAATCACAGCGCATGACGTCATTTGTAGGCAAATGCCGTGAGTCAAGCTAGTGTTTATTTTACGTTTTTGCTTTTCATAAAATGTATTTTTGCTAATTTTTTGTTCCATTACTACAATATCGTCCCCAAACTTCACAAAACGTATTTAAATCCCTTTGCAAGTCTTATTTCGAAGAGTTTGTCGTTTTCTACCTACATATGACGTCATAAGTTTTGAGGTGGACTTTTGCACGGCAATATTTGAAACATAATATTTAAACATAGTTTTAGGTACTTTTAGAGCATTATTTAATTAAAAAAGTATTTTTCATGGCTATATATAAATTAATTGCAGTTAATATAAAACACTTTCTGAAAAGTTGTCCGATCCCCTATTGAATGCGCCAAACTAATGGTGCGGAAGATATATGCTATAATATGTATGTATATTAATTAGCTATTTATATAAGTTTATTTATATAGTCATATGTATAAGTATGTAATTAGATAGGTATTATATTTTATATCTTGTGTAAGCCCTTAGTATATCTGTTTGCGCCGTACTACCTAATGTCAACTCCACATACATATAGCACACAAACAAAGACTCCTCACACGCACGACACACATACAAAGCGCGCACCACATACGTCACACTGACATTCGCAATACTCAATTCACCTACAGCTACACGCCCACAACGTTTTGACTTATAAATATATAAAAAGATATTAAATCTAATTTTAAACAACCAAAATACTTCTTCTTTTTGTTCCTTCGCGAACAAAGTGGCGACCGTGACAGGACCTGCAGACTAAAAACAAGGATTTCGAAGGAAATAGCAAGATCGGTCCCCGAGCCAAGGACGCCCAGAGGTCAACGCTACGTGTCCACCACGGCAAATTGAAGATAATCTCCAGTTATCCTGTGGAAACCCAAGGAGTACTTCACCGTGACTACCGTGAACACCGAGCGACTACGTGTGATCCCTGTCCGCCAGTCGGGAACGCGTAAATCCACCGGGAACTTAACCGACCGGCGACCAGTACGCAGCCTACTTGAAGACGATCGTGGAAACAACAACCTGGACGCTTCGTTTGCCTGCTTATCTATACTGTGAGCCCGTTCCTTTTCTTTTCCTTACAATTTCCCCCTTCTATTTGGGAATTTAGGGAGTTCTAGTTGCTCTTAGGCTTGTTGAGCTGTTGCCTAAAGTCTATGTTATGCTGCCTATCATTTACCTATTCACTTCATAGCACCGCATCTACCTATAACAGTCACAGACAAGGCCTATATTAGTCTAAAGCCTAAACCTAAATCTAGCTTCGTGTAGCCTACCTAGTTATTACCTACTTATAAACGAAACGCACGTTTATATCTACGAATATATTATATTTCCCAAAGCTTTACTAAAGTAAACAAACTTAAAGTTAAAATAATTCTACTTACTTAATATTATTGCATAATCCTTTGTATTAATAGCCTAGATAACGTTTGAATCTGATTCATTCTATCGCACTATTTGCACTGCATTCCTTATTTGTTCACCGTTTCACCTCACAATTAGCTTCACCCCACGGAACTATTTACCTAGGCTGTGCCCTAAGCTTGCCGTAACACTCTATTCCAGTGGCACTATTCATCCCTCATCTCCATCGCATCTCGCTGACTGCTAGCTTCCCGCGGGCGCTCGCACCGCGCGCTGCCGACTGCATAGTGCATACCTACTCCGTGTGCGCCGCGCCGCATAGCAAACTGGTTTGCTGACTGGACGTACTGCCGATCAGCTGGGACGTCAAAGCGAGGAGCGTGTCGTATGCTTATTGTTTATCTATTATTACGTAACTTTTACGTGCTAATTGATTCTTTCGAGTGCAGTTTATCGCAAGCTTTATGATGTCGCGTGACGATAACTTAAGGGACTTAAGTTCTAAACGTAGTTCTATGAAGGGACGCGTAACAAAGTTTAAAAATCATTTAGATATTTTAGATACACTAGAAAGTATATCCAAAATTGAAATCAGTAAACTTGCGATGAAATTATCGAAAGTTGAAGCGCTATTCATAGAATTTGACGAGGTGCAAAATCAAATAGAAATTATAAATGTAGAAAAATTAGAAGCCGAGCTCGCTGTGAGAGAACTAATTGAACAAGATTTCTACCATTGCATAGCGTTTGCTAAAACATTAATAGAGAAGAATTCTACTACTCCTATGCCGAGCCCACAACATTCTTCCACTCACTCTTGTTGTCATAATGATAAGAACTCTGATAACCCTCTTGGATTCCGACTTCCGGAGATTCGTATACCGAACTTCGACGGAACCTGCTACAAGTGGCTTGAATTTAAAGAGATATTTACATCTTTAGTTCACGAAAATGACAAAATCAGAAATATTCATAAATTTCATTATTTGAGCTCGTACCTACAGGGCGAAGCTGCTCGCGTGATAACAAACCTTGAGATTTCTGACCGTAATTATATTGAGGCTTGGAAGATACTGTGTGAGCGATATGATAACAAACGTCAACTAATTAATAATCATTTAAAGTCGTTATTTAACATCGAGTCCGTGCGTGAGACTGAAAAGTCACTTCGATTCATAATCGACCATGTTACAAAGAACCTTCGAGCTCTCAATAGCTTAGGTTTACCTACAGATAAATGGGACGTTCTTATAATCCACGTAGTCTCGGGAAAGTTAGATAACACTACCTACTTTAAATGGGAGGAACATAGAAACCACTTACCTGAAATACCTACCCTTGAACACTTCTTCTCCTTCTTGAAGAGCCGCGCTGATGTTCTGGAAACTTCATTCCACCGCTCGAGACAGGAAAAACCTGAAAAAACAAAATATAACCCTACTTTTAATCAAAAAGGTCAAACTAAAGCCTTAATTACTACTTACCCCAAGGAGACTTACCCTTCTGCTCATTCCAGTTCTTCGCCGCAATGCGTTGCATGCAGGGCTGACCATCATCTCCACCAATGCTCCATCTTCAAAGGCAAACCTGTGGAAGAAAGGAATCGCATCGTTGATTCTCACAGCCTATGTCAGAATTGTCTAAGAGGTGGTCATACCTCACAGCAATGCAAGCTGCCTGGCTCATGTCGCGTCTGCAAACAGCGACACAACTCACTACTTCATAGATCCCATGAGCCTGAAACTAAAATCAATAATGAGTCAATTTCCATGTCTGCAATCTCCTCCCCTGAAATCTTGTTGTGTACTGCCAAGGTTCAGGTCATTAACCCTATAACCAAAGACACTGCAACTGTGCGTGCTCTCCTAGACAGTGGGAGTCAGTCGACTTTCATAACTGAAGCTGTACAGCAGAAGTTAGGACTCTCTCCCCAACCAACTAATACCGAAGTCGTAGGTATTGGAAACACACCCCTAAAAATAAATACAAAACGGTGTTCGATACGACTTCGATCCAAAGACAATGCATTTGATGTGACAATGTCTTGTCTCGTCTTGCCCACTATTTCCGGGAAGATGCCTAAGGTAGCCCTTGACATAAGCCACCTCAACCTTTCCAAGTTCGAATTAGCTGATCCTAATTTCTATGAGCCTTCACCCATAGACATGCTCATCGGAGCTGATCTCTTCTGGGACTTAATAGGCTCAGAAAAATATTCCCTAGGGGCTAAAAATCCCATATTACAAAGCTCTAAGCTTGGCTGGCTTATCGCTGGTCCTATACTAAATCCTAAGCCTATATGTGGCTCCCAAAAAGTAAGTTGCAATTTCCTACTAAATAAGGAACCGCAACCTAACCTACAAGATTTAAACCACGAATTATCTTAATTCTGGGAACTTGAAAATTTCACCCAAGTGAAAGCCCTTACCGAGGAAGAAAAGCTTTGTGAAAGGCACTTCCTAGCTAACACTACTAGAACGCCTGATGGACGCTTTTGTGTGGCCTTACCTCTTCGCGGTGACCCCAGTCTATTAGGAAATACCTATAACTTAGCCAAAAAACGCCTTTTGTGTTTGGAAGCTCGCTTTAGAAAGCAGCCAGACATAAAAAAATCATATACTGAATTTATACACGAGTATGAAGCCCTAGGTCACCTAACTAAACTACCTACAAATAAACCTACAATTAATAATGCCTATTTTCTCCCACATCATCCGGTCATAAAAGAGACTAGCGAATCAACAAAGACACGTGTCGTTTTCGAAGCCTGTGCTAAATCTAGTCCTTCTAGCCCTAGTGTCAATGACCTACAAATGGTAGGACCCACCATCCAAGATCCACTTTTCAATATTCTAGTGCGATTCCGACAACACAGGTACGTCATCTCTGGCGACATAGAGAAAATGTTCAGAGCTGTGGTTGTCAGAGAGTCGGATCGTCACTTACAACAAATTTTATGGCGTGACAATGAAAACGACCCTATACAGACTCTACAGTTAAATACCGTTACTTATGGATATGCTAGCTCTAGTTTTCTTGCGTGCCGGTCGATTTTTCAAGTTGGCGAGGAATGCTCCGATCCTGCAATTAAAAATATTATTCAAAAGGACTTTTACTGTGACGATCTCCTTTCAGGGGCCAACACGGAGGCTGAACTGCGCTACATTCAGCAGTCAGTGTCCAGTGAGTTAGCTAAGTTTGGTTTCAATCTTCGTAAGTACCGATCTAACTTACCTATTCCCGTGCTCGCTGAATCCCTTGACCTGGAAAAGAACAACCTCATGATTAGTAATGCCACTAGCACTTTAGGTGTGGGCTGGACTTCATCATCAGATGACTTTCACTTTAACTTACAATATTCCCCACCAGACGTCTTGACTAAGCGATCGATACTATCATCGACGTTCAAAATTTTTGATCCACTCGGCCTCCTCAGTTTATGCACAATTAAACCCAAAATAATACTCCAAGAGCTATGGAGCCTTAAGCTAGACTGGGATGAGCTAGTACCCCAAGACATAAAAAAATCTTGGCTTAAATTTACAGAGCATCTATCAGAGCTCTCTTCTCTAAAAATACCTAGATTCATTCTAATAAATGACGTCTCTATAATTGAACTGCATTGTTTTAACGATGCGTCCATTCGAGCATTTGGATCATGCATTTATATTAGATCTCTTGATGCAAAGGGCAACATCAATGTCTCTTTAGTATGCGCCAAGTCGCGAGTAGCGCCTATCAAGCCTACCACTATTCCGCGCTTGGAACTATGCGCTGCTTTATTAGGAGCTCAGCTTGCTAACACCGTCATGGAAGCTCTACGATGTCCAATCACCCGCCAAGTATACTGGACTGACTCTACTGTCGTCCTCGGGTGGCTTAAGTCTCCAAATAAAGCTAAGGCATTCGTAGCTAATAGAGTAGCAGCTATAAATGACCTCACTGACCCTTCATGTTGGCGTCATGTACCTACCGCTGAAAATCCTGCCGACCTTGTTTCCAGGGGCGTAGATCCGGAACAGGTGCGCTCTCCATTGTGGTGGTATGGACCTGACTTCCTTTCACAGTCTGAATCCCAATGGCCTACAGAATCTTCGCTTACAGTCGACTTACCTGAAATGAAAGCGCAGTCCGCTTTCGTCGGGGAGGCTGCACTAACGCGCGATAATAATTTAATCAAAATTGAGAACTATTCTAATCTATTATTTATTCAAAATGTATTAGCACAAATATCACGATTTATTCACAATGCTAAATATCCGACAAACAAACAATTAGGTCCCCTTTCTGCTAATGAGAGAAAGCAAGCTATGACTCATTTAATTAAAATATCCCAAAATGAGTCGTGGCCTAATGAGATAGCACTTTTAGAAACTGACAAGCCTTTAAAGGCTCAAGTCGCCTTGACTTCACTCAACCCATTTCTAGATTCTGAGGGTGTACTCAGAGTCGGAGGTCGAATTGACCCATCATCTTACCCTTATGACAAAAAGCACCCTATAGTTTTAAAATCTGACAATCACCTTACTAAATTAATATTTCAGTACGAGCATCAACGTCTCTTTCACTCCGGTCCGCAACACGTTCTCGCGTCTATAAGAGAGCGCTACTGGCCTATAGGTGGTCGCAACTTGGCCAGACGCGTATGTCGCGAATGCCTCATATGTCGTCGCTTCAGAGGGAAGACGATGACCCAGATCATGGGTAACCTACCTTCTGAGCGCGTAGAGCCGGACTTCCCGTTTCACACCGTAGGTACAGATTTTGCCGGACCGTTCCTAATAACAGATCGTAAGGGACGTGGATGTAAAATAACGAAATGCTACCTCTGTATATTCGTCTGCTTCCGCTATAAATGCATTCATTTAGAAGCGGTAAGTGACCTCACTAAAGAGGCCTTTTTATTAACTTTAAAAAGGTTTATCGCTCGCCGGGGTCAACCAAAAATCATCTACTGTGACAATGGTAGAAAATTTGTCTCAGCAGCGAAGGACATTAAGAACTTCTTCAAGGCTAATGAAAGTTCTATCATTGATTTTGCAGCTGTTCAAGGAATTGAATTTCGTTTCTCCCCAGCGTACGCTCCTCACTTTGGCGGCCTCTGGGAGGCGGGGGTCAAGTCAGCCAAGTTCCTTATGCATAGGGTTCTCAAAAACACTCACCTGACCTTTGAGGAACTGTCTTCCCTGTTTGCCCAAATAGAAGCAATCCTGAACAGCCGCCCCCTTTGTCCTCTGAGTCCTTCTCCTAATGATTTTACTCCTCTTACCCCGGGACACTTTATTATCGGCAGACCACTCACCTCGCTTCCAGCTCCGTGTCTTCTTGAAGCCAACGTCCACCGTCTCGACCGCTACCAGCGTCTAGAACAAGCAAGGCAGCACTTCTGGAAGCGCTGGACTAAAGAGTATGTCGCTGAACTACAGCAAAGAACAAAATGGCGCGCCCAGACTGCGTCACTCAAACTAAATGACTTAGTCCTTATAAAAGACGACGCGACACCGCCGCTGTGCTGGCGCCTTGGGAGAGTGGAAAAACTCTTCTATGGTACAGACAATCTTCCTCGTGTCGCCGACGTCGCTACAGCTCAAGGTCTCGTGCGCCGGGCCATCAACCGGTTATGCCTGCTGCCTTCTGGAGAAGTCTTGAAAGGCCTGAAGCCTTTCAACGCCCGGGAGGATGTTTGCGCCGTACTACCTAATGTCAACTCCACATACATATAGCACACAAACAAAGACTCCTCACACGCACGACACACATACAAAGCGCGCACCACATACGTCACACTGACATTCGCAATACTCAATTCACCTACAGCTACACGCCCACAACGTTTTGACTTATAAATATATAAAAAGATATTAAATCTAATTTTAAACAACCAAAATACTTCTTCTTTTTGTTCCTTCGCGAACAATATCTATTATAACTTCTATTACAGCCGTCCGTTTGTTTCGTTATTTCTCTCCATCCAAAGGTTGTCTGGAATAGATTGCTTTGAGCTATAAGACCGCCCATTGTTACACCATTGTAAACATTAACCTTGTACTTAATTTCTATGTTTAATATGAATAATAAAGTGTTATCTATAAGTAAGTTAAGTTATCTATCTATCTATCTATCTATCTATATGCAACTAATATCGCAATAATTTACCTATATATGTTGTAATTATTAATTACCTAGATTTTAAAACAAACTGATATTACTATGTCGCTCTTTCTCACGGGTTATACACCCTGTCCTTTGGAAGGCTTGCGGGGGGACATGAGTCCAACACGTAGAGCTGTTAGAGCATTTAATTTCCATATGTAATGGGCAACACTTATCGGAGACTGTCTCTAAGTGAAAAAGATGCAATCAAAGACAGCCGATAAGAGCGTTGAGTGCTATGTTATTATTATTATTTCTAGATACTATTATTGTAAATAAACTCAATTTAATTTACCTAGGATTGTTCTGGCTTTGTTCTGGCTTTGTTCGGTACAGGTGTGTCAACGCGTAGTTTGGTGGCTAGAGTCGCAACAAATTGTAATTGTACTATTATAACTTATATTTTATTTTTTAATATATATATGTATAAATATATTTTAATATATTAAATACCGATTAAACCGTTGACTTATTTCCATACATCAGAATAAATTGATGGTGGAAATTAAAATATAAAATTCTTTAAATAGTTACTTCGTTTATTTTTTTTTATCTTTTTTATTATTATTATCACCATTATTTATTTATTTAATAGTTTTGCACAAAAATGGTACAAGGAATGACTTAATGCTATTTAGCATTATCTACCAGTCTTCCAGGTCGTGAAAGAAATATAGTGGGCAGCTACGTTTTGAGCAAAAGTACGTTGAGATATACTAAATAAATTTTTTTTTTTTTTTTTCCTTCATATGGTTTCATAGTCATTATGATCCCCATTTTTATTACAATCTAGCCAATTAATTAGGCTAATAAGCAATTTACATTTAACTTAAACTGATAGATAAACTAATACTAAGAATGTGTCCATTAACACTTTTCTTATTGTCTATATTAAGGGGAAGACACTTTGTTCTTGTGTTCTGTATGGGTAGCACTCGTACTACATTACACTAATTCACTATCACTAGACACTACACTAACTCAAACGGTTTTGTTCTTTTAAGTCTTCTCACTATATCCGTGTGGTCGAGGAGCTGGATTGCCTCGACGTTCACATGATGATGAAGCCTATGTTCGTGGGCTTCGGCATATTTTTTAATAACTTTATCGACGAACTCTACTTTAAGATCCCGATGGAGATCGTCGTTTCTAATGTACCAGGGTGCGTTCACAATTTCCCTTAATACTTTATTCTGGAAGCGTTGTATGATTAATATATTGCTCTGTTTGGTGCAGCCCCACAGCTGTATACCATAAGTCCAAACTGGCATTAGGACTTGTTTGTATAGTATCAATTTGTTGTATGTTGACAGCGTGGAGTGCCTTCCAAGCAGCCAATACATTCTTTTAAAGCGTAAATCTAATTCTTCTTTTTTCTTCTTGACGTGCGCTTTCCAGCGGAGCTTTGCATCAAGTGTCATTCCTAGGTACTTCGCTGTATTTTCATACGGGATTTGTTTGCTGTTAATGTAGACTGGGCAATATTGTTGTATCTTGTTGCTGAAGTCTATGTGGATTGATTTGGATTCATTTAGTTTAATTTTCCATTTTTTCGTCCAGTCATAAACTTTGTTAACAGCCTTTTGAACCTTTTCTGCTGCTTCTCTATGGGTGTTTGCTACAGCCATTATAGCAGTGTCGTCAGCAAAGGTTGCGATGGTGTTATCTTCTAATTCAGGAATATCACAGGTGTATAGTAGGTACAGGACCGGACCTAATACACTTCCTTGTGGTACTCCAGCTTTTATTACTTTCAATTTTGAGTAGGCATCTTCTTGTTTTACTCTAAATAATCGGTTTGAAATATAAGATTCCAGAATATTAGCAAATTTTTTCGGTAGGTGCATTCTTAGCTTGTGAACTAGGCCTTCATGCCACACCTTATCAAAAGCTTGTGCTACATCTAGGAATATAGTAGAGCATACTTGCTTATTTTCTAAAGTTGTTTCTATAATACTTGTTATTCGGTGCACTTGATCTATGGTTGAGTGCTTCTCCCGAAAACCGAATTGGTGCTCTGGAATGAGGTTTGTGCTGTCAATAATTGGTTTTAGTCTTTTAAGCAATATCTTTTCAAATAGTTTTGACATTATGGGTAGCAAGGAGATTGGCCTGTACGAAGTTGTTTCATGAGGCGGTTTTCCTGGCTTTGCTATCATTATTACCTCAGCAACTTTCCATAAGTCTGGTACATATTTTAATCTTAGTGCAGCGTTAATAAGAGTTGTTAGTTTTACTATCCCTTTTCTTGGAAGATTTTGGAGTATTTCTCCTGATACTAGGTCATACCCAGGAGCTTTTCGTGGGTTTATACTGTATTTAATTTCACGTGCAATTTCTCTAGGTGTTGCTAGTTTTATATTATCATCTTCCTGCTCATCATGGAGGTTGATATCATCCAAAGAAAAGGTTTCATTCGTGCTACTTTGATTTGGCTGAAAGATGTTTGCTAAGTGTTCTGCAAACCTTTTAGCTTTCTGCTCGTTATTCACTGCCCATTTTCCGTTGTTATCTTTAATAGGTGGTATTTGGATAATTGGTCTTTTTAGGTTCTTAGTTGCCTTCCAAAGGGAGTAATCTGTACTTCTATCACTGGTCAGCTTCTGAAGATACTCATTCGTGGAGTTATCATTAAAATCCTGGATTTGGCGTTTCAATGTTTTGGTGATATTATTAAGCTCTTTTTTGTCTGCGGGACACCTAGATTGATGCCAGATTTTTCGTTGTTTTCTTTTTTCAGCTATAAGTTGTTTAATACGTATGGGGTATATATTACCCTTGGTTTTTTTATTAATTTCAGGTGTATTTTTCCAGGCTGCTTGTTGAATATTTTCTATGAATATCTCAAGAGCTATGTTTAGGTTTTCCGGTGTTTTAAGTGGTACTTTGAGATCTATATCACTATCTAAATCTATTTTAAAGCTCTCCCAATCTGTAAACCTATTAACAAGAGTTGGAGGTTTATCATTATCTAAGACTTTTTCACTTATTTCGAGATATATTGCAGAGTGATCTGAGTTCATATCATAACTATGATAAGTTTTCATGTAGCTTGAAGATAAGTTCTTAATTACAAAGAAGTCTAAGAGATCCGGGATTTTATTGGGATCTGTTGGCCAGTAAGTAGGCATTCCAGTAGATGTAGCATCACATTTCATCTCTCTTATGGCACTTAATAATTCTTTGCCTTTGTTTGTGGTGAGTCTAGAGCCCCAATACGTATTTTTGGCATTAAAGTCGCCTCCTAATACAAACTTATTACCAAGGCGCTTTAGGAAACTCATATACTGATCTTTTTTTATCATATACCGAGGTGGGCAGTATATTGCTGATATTGTAAGAGGATAGCTTTTAGTTTTAAGACTTATCGCCACTGCTTGTATTTCTTTCTCTTCGTATTTAGTATATTCATAGTGACTAAGGTTTTCTTTTACAATGACGGCACTACCACCTCTTGCAGTGTTGTCTGGATGTAAGGCATGGTACACTTTGTATCCTTTGAAATGTATATACGATTGTTTTGTGAAGTGCGTTTCAGATATTAAGCACACATCAACATTTTCTATGTCTAGGATTACTTGTAATTCATGTTGGTGTTTTTGTAACCCATTTGAGTTCCAAGCCATGATTTTTAAAATAGTATTCATTTTAGCTGCTTAGTTTTAGCTGTTTTGGTGCTATTTTCAATTTTTTTTAGTCTTTCGTCGAATGACAACATGAGCTTAAGGATATCATCTAGCTTTTTGTCTGTGTTTACAATGGTAAGTGACTCCTGAGCCTGAGGCACTTTTGTTGTATCTCTTGCTGTAGCTTGAGCGTATGAGATGTTTTTATTAGCAGAGCCAGTCTTAGTTAGGCATGGCTTATTTTGGCTAGGACCATCATGCTTTTCTTTTGATATTTTGTTTTGACTTACCACTGGAGTTTTGCTTATATGTCTGTTCCGAAGTAGTTGGATTTCTTTCGCCACAGCACATCCCCTGTAGTTAGCTGGATGAGGAGCTCCGCAGTGGATGCATTTCGGTTTCTCTTCCCTGGGTTTTTGGCAGTCTTTTGTAAAATGTTTACCAGTGCATTTTACGCACCTTGGTTCTTTTTGGCAATATTTTTGCGTATGACCGTAACCCTGGCATCTCTTGCACTGAGGGACCAGTTTGGTGGTCTTTAGTGGCTGCATTTCTACAGTACATCCCATGATGGTTTTGATTTTGAATACTTTGTTTATATCCTCATCGTTAGAAAATGTGAGCATAAACATATTTAGTGGCTCCTTAGTTTTCCAGCTCAATTTGTTGACCGCTTCTATTATCTTGAACCCTTTCTTTGTAAGGTCTTCAACAACTCTTTCTGGTTTACACGTAGAGTGTAGTTTTTTTGCCATAACTCTTATCGGCCTCTCTAGCTTATTTTCATAAGAGTGCCAGAGGCAGTTGTTATGAGTGAGGGCCTTTGTTAAAACTCTGTAAGATTCATCATTAGTGGCATTAATCTTAACAGTATCACCACTCATCATTTTAATTTTGAATGTTTCTTCTGGATGGTTTTGTAACAAAAAGTCAAAGAAACTTTGGTAGTCTTTGATGCCATCCACTATTATAGGTGGCGGCAGTGGAGTTTTTACACTTTTTTCTTTCGCTATCTCTTCATTGCTCGTGTTGACTGGAGTGGGTGAGGTGTTCAACTTTCTTTTTTTCCTAGTCTTTGTCCGTATCCACTCTGTTTCTTGAGCAAGATTTTCCTCATCTGTACTATACTCAACTCGCGGAGCAGAGGTCTCCATGGTGGTGGGTGCAGGTATTACTGAGCTATTTTCTGCATAGCATTTTAACTGCTCTTGGAGTATCTCTATTTGACTCTTTAAGTCATTTACGAGACTTTTGAGTTTTTCACGCTCTGCTCGTTCATCGCTATAGTGTTTGTACAAAAGATGTTCTGTCTCCGTTGTCAAGGTGATTTTACCTTTACTAGGTGAACACATAATTAAAGCTAAGTACTACTTCGCCTTAACAATATTATTCGCCGTCACACGTAACCTTGCGCAATGATAACTGGGTCATCGCGGTCCGGCCGTCTCGACGGCTTTGTTGTGATTTGTAAGCACTTTACACTGTTGGCACCGACGCGCGGTCGCGAGCGACACCACTGCTTTCAGCGAAAATCGAACAAGCACTCACTAAATAAATGACATCAAAATAAATATAATAAATTGTATAACAATAGAAAAATATATACAACATCACATTATATTTATAATTATATAATATAACTATATAAATATATATATATATATACATATATATAATTATAAAGTGATAGGATCACATGTAGGTTTAGGTATAGGTAAGAAAAAGCGGATTGAACTTTTCAAAACAGCAGTATTGAAGATAATGTTAGTCATTAGGGTAAACTTGCTTAATAAAATGTTCATGGACGAGACGCTTAAAAATGTCTTTACTATTACTTTTTTGGATATTACCTGGTAACGCATTCCACAGCCTTACTGCCACGACAGCAAATGAATTATCCATGAAACAAGTTGAGTGTTTAGGAGTGGCGAGAAGTAAATTATTTGAGGATCTTAGCTGTCGGTCATGAGTGTCCCCAAGAAGTTGAAATTTTTGTTTCAGGTATTCAGGAGAATTTGGATCTTTTAGTACCGTAAAAAGGAGGCAGAGAATTCTTATATTCTTACGCTCACGAATTGGGAGCCATTTTAGTTTGGCACGATATTCGGAGACGTGGTCGTATTTCCGAAGGTTGAAAATGAAGCGGATACAGGAGTTTAATAAGCGATCAAGCTTATTGAGAAGTTCTTCAGAAAGATCCAAGAAACAGATGTCCGCATAGAAAATTATTGGGAGAAGAAGTGTATTGACTAGAGAGATCTTAGTTTTAATTGGAAGAAAATGTTTTAACCTGATGATTGAATGATATGCGGCATAGAATTTGCGAGAAATCTCTTGAATATGCGCAGTCCAGCTAAGATTAGGGTCTATAATGACACCTAGATCTTTAACTGTAGGCGAAAAAGGAATTTGACAATTATTAAAAGATAGATGAGGAAGATTGGAGACACAGACCTTTGCAAGCTGGCGTGTGCTGCCGACCATAATAGCTTGGCATTTGTTGGGATTGACCTTAATTCCATGGCTATCGGACCAGTTACAAAGACGCATGAGATCGTCATTCAGAATGTCGATAGCATTAGTCAAATTTTCAGTAGTAGTGGAATAATAAAGTTGAAGGTCGTCTGCATAAAAATGATAATTGCATTGAATATTTGGGGATAGTAAACTAATAAATATATAAAAGAGAAGTGGTGACAAGATACCGCCTTGTGGTACGCCCGCGTCCACGTCGCACCAATCAGAAAAGTCTTGACCGTTACGGATTTGCTGGCAGCGACCTTGAAGATAAGACCGAAACCAGGTCACCGTAGCCGGTGATAAATTTAGGCGAGATAATACTGCGAGAAGCAAATCATGGTCGACCGCATTGAAAGCGTTGCTAAAATCAATAAGAACTAAAATGGTCACCATGCTATTCTCCATAGCTAGGCGAATGTCTTCTGTTACTTTCAGAATGGCTGTAGTTGTGCTGTGGCCTACTCTGAAGCCTGATTGGAATGAATCTTGAAGGTTTTCCTTGGATAAGTACTGCGTCAATTGCTTGTGCACTACCGACTCAATAATTTTTGACATAAAAGGTAAGATAGAAATTGGTCGAAATTCATTTGGAAGTGTAGGATTTGAGACTTTGGGGAGCGGAATTATATGTGCCTTGCACCATTGCGGCGGAAAGCTAGATGAAAGGGAATGATTGATAACGTGTGTAATTGTAGGGAGAATTTCGTTCAGGATATACAGTAGCATAACTCTACCAATGCTGTCAGTTCCGACAGCCTTGGTTTTAAGGGATAGTATTGTCTTTTTTATCATGTCTTGACTTACATAAGAGAAATTAAATGGGTCGGTTAATGGAGTAGGAACTGATTGAATTTGGGCAAGAGTGAGATTTTTTATTTGAGGACAAAGTTTGACGCTAGAAGAAAAGTGTTTATTGA
Organism: Petrophora chlorosata; assembly: GCA_951640565.1. Taxonomy (NCBI): domain Eukaryota; kingdom Metazoa; phylum Arthropoda; class Insecta; order Lepidoptera; family Geometridae; genus Petrophora; species Petrophora chlorosata. The sequence goes on along the minus strand of OX621205.1, from coordinate 5,470,157 downwards.
GGGTGTTAAGGTCTATTGAGATTTTATTATCTAAAGCTTTTGGTTTTCCCAAGCCTAAGCTTCGTAGGAACTTCCAGATGCCTGAAGGAGTAGCTAACTCGATTTGTTCAGAGATATGGCGTCGCTTAGCATTGCGAATCAGTTGATTACAGCGGTTTCTCATTTTTTTGTAAGCGTCCCAGTTGTCTGGTATTCGCTCACGTTTAAATTTGCGAAAAGCCCGATCTCTCCTGGCCATTGCTCTTCGAATCATGTCATTCATCCAGGGAGTGGGTGCACGTTTGATCTTCACTGACCGAATTGGGGCGTGCTGGTCAAATAAATTAATGATGTTAGAATTTAAAAAGTTAACTTTGTCCTCAACTCCATGTAAGTCTTCAGCTAGTGACCAATTTAACTCCTCGGCATCATTACGTAGTTTAGATTCATCGAGACGAGAGAAATTACGTTGCTTTAAAATTAGTGGTTTGGGCTTCGGAAATTTGACTTTAAGAGAGCAGTAGATTAGGTCGTGATGAGAAAAAGCCGGGGCAGGAAGCTGCCCATGACAAGCCACCAAATCTATATCAGAGATTATAATAAGGTCTAATAGTGTGGCTGAAGTGCATGTGTGGTGAGTCGGAAGAAGGTCCAGAATATTTAAGTTGACAGATTCAACAGCGATTCGGAGTCGAGCTGATCTTTGATCTTTACTCATCAAACATGTATTAAAGTCTCCCATTATAAGTAGATTCTCATAATCGGCTGTAAGATTTTCTAAGACCTGTTCGAATGTGGACACGTAGTTAATGCATGGGGGACAGTAAACCACTCCAATAAGCAGTTTAACTCCACAGTCAACCTCCACGAATATATATTCTGGTCCAGCATTATATGCCGACGGAGACTGCAGCACTGTCTTAAATCGAAGGTGACTCTTGATGTAGATAGCAACACCCCCTCCTCCTTTCCCCGTACGATCATTGCGAATAAGACTAAAGTTAGGAATAGGGTAGAAGGCAGAGGGAAGAGAGGGTTTTAACCAGCTTTCAGATATGAGGATAGCGTGAAGAGAGTCTAGATTAAAAGATTCTAGGGCATCAGCGAAGTGGGAAGGTAGACTTTGTGCGTTTATATGACATGCATTAAAATTTTTAGAGAGAGGTCCAAATTGAGATTTAAGAATTTCGTTAAGAGTTAGTAATTTGTCATCAACACTGCAAAAAGAATCATCAGAATCTGCTGTTGTAAAAGAACAATCATCACTCGAATACATTAATATTAGAAGATAGATAAAATATATAATATAAAATAAATACTTATACTACTAGTAAAAATTGATGTGAATTTATAATTAATAATATATAATGGAATATGTACTTTTCAGTAGGTTTACATTTATTGCACGACCTGCTGGCTGTTACAGTTTACTTTAAAACATAAATAGAAAAAAGAAAATAAAAATATGATAGCAAAAATCAAAGACAAAAACGAAGACGAACTTAAACCAATGGGTCTTATGAAATAACATATCGTGGAACCAATAAAACATCATTATCAACATGCACGTTACATAAATAAATTAATAGGTAGACAATTTCTGTTTTTTTTGTTTTAATTACGTACCTATATACTTAATATCAATTTGGGCTCCCATATATACACTCAGTGTACTAGCTGCACACTGACTACAAAGTAATACAAATCCCTTACAGGCACCACCCATACAATTTCCGAACGTAACTAATTACCTACATTATAAAAACTTTAATATGTGCACTGGCAGAGTGCAAGAATTTGCAAAGCCGAAAAGCAGTAAAGAAAGCCATTCACGTTTTAGTCACTAAACATTAAAGTTAAACTTGAGGCTCACTTCTCGCAACACATTGAGTGTTAAGATTACTAAGGAATGCACTTCCCAATTTTCTACCTTCATAGATAAAGTTATTAGATAATTGTGTTACCTAATATCGATGAAGACCAAATATGGTATTAAACACAAACCTTAGTGGTTTGCGAATGCTATGCTTAACTTGTTATTTTATGTTATTTTTGAATGAAAAATAAATTAAAAAAAAGTTATTAGTGTAATAAGAAAAACTGCTGTGTGGGTACTGGGAGCGTATACATAGTGTATTGTATTACTCGCAGTGCACATAAACAAATAAATCGATATAGATTCAAAGCACAGTTCGAAATAAAGTCGCCTAAACTTCCAAATAAAGGTACCTAAAGACATCCAAACTTCCGAATACAAAATCATAAAGGAAAGCTGATCCCGCCTGTTCTTCAAATCTGATGCACAACACAACCTCCGAGGTATCTCGGTATCTCGTAGCAAATGTATTGGAAAATCGCTTCGAGCTGAATTCAATGCCTGAGGTTCGGGCACCAGCGCCTAATCGATCGGAACATTGTTGACAGTATTGACAGAGCTGCCTATGGAATCAACTTTATACAATACTTCTATATACTATTATAAAAATGGAACTGAGCCAATTCTGAACATTGAAGATATTTTTGCAATACTAACTGGGATCAACTATATAGACAGTATCTATGGTTTTTAGAATTGTTGTCTGTGTGTTTGTTATCTATAGACTCTGAAACTGCTGAACGGATATTAATGTGGTTTTCAGGGTTTGGTAGCATTATTTCTAATTTAGATTATAGGGTATGTTACATCAAAATCGGTTGGATGATTACGAAGATACAGCTTGACCTCTTCGTAGCACGTGCTCCCATACAATGGGAGGTTTTGCTAAGATGGTTTTTAGAAATATATACGAAAATGGGCTTCCTCTATCGTTCACGCGGACGAAGTCGCGGGAAAAAAGCTAGTTGTCAATAAATAACTAAAGATTATGATTATACAAGGTGTAACTTAAAATGTTTATAGACCCGAAGAAGGCTATTCTGACCAAGCATGCGAATAACTTGATGTGTACAAAGTTACACGTCACGTCTTTTTTAGGGTACCCAAAGGGTAAAACGGGACCCTATTACTAAGACTCCGCTGTCCGTCCGTCTGTCCGTCTGTCTGTCCGTCTGTCATCAGGCTGTATCTCATAAACCGTGATAGTAAGACATTTGAAATTTCGACAGATGATGTATTTCTGTTGCCGCTAGAACAACAAATACTAAAAAACAGAATAAAATAAATATTTAAGGAGCTCCCATACAACAAACGTGATTTTTTTTGCCATTTTTATAGATAATGGTACGGAACCCTTCGTGCGCGAGTCCGACTCGCACTTGGCCGGTTTATTTTATTATAAAACCGACTTAAATTCTGATGTATCTTCGAAGTCCAAGGTCGAATGTAGATGTAATTTATGTGGAACCATATTAAAGCTGTACTGAACTCAACGCAAAATTTTCCAAATCTGTTTATAAATCACGGAGGACTGAGGTAACAAACATAAAAAAATACAATCGAATTGAGAACCTCTTCATTTTTTTAGTCGGTTAAAAAGTACAATGTTAATTTGTTAACATTGTGTGTATCATGGTCTTGCAGAGGTGAGAAGAGAAGGAGAGAATATTATAGAAAGAAACGAAAATATATTTTTCTACATAGGACAGACGAACAGCAGAGATGGAGTAGGATTTCTAGTCAAGAAGAAATGGAAAAATAATATCACAGAATTCATAGCTTACTCAGATAGGGTAGCTGTACTTAAATTTGAAATAAATGATAAAATATCTCTAACTATTATTCAGGTCTATGCACCTACGTCGTCACACGCAGACGAAGAGATTGAAGATTTTTATGATCTTCTTCATAAAGCGTGCGACGAACACAGAGGCACTTGGATGCTGGTTATAGGGGATTTTAACGCAAAACTTGGTTCTAGAACAGACTCCGACAACAGCGAAATTCTCGGACCATACGGTCTCGGAAACAGAAACAATCGGGGTACGCAGCTTCTTCAATTTGCTTTTGGTCAAAATCTGAGTATTAGTAATAGCTTCTTTCAAAAACAACCCCAACGCAGATGGACTTGGTTTTCTCCAGACGGTTACACAAAAAATGAAATAGACTTTTGTCTTTCATCTAACAAGCAAATTATCAACAATGTCGAAGTTTTAAACACTATTAAATTTAGCTCAGATCACCGCCCCCTGAGAATCATTCTAAAGTTCAACCTCAAAATACACCGACACCATCTAATAAAAAGCACAATCAAACGACTAAACAAATCCATACTACTACCCAACAAAGAACAATTCAATCTGGACCTCAAAAATAGCTTTAACCTCCTTCCTTTAGAAGATTCTGATGCCGACGTTCAAAACCAGTACAATAACATTTTGAATAGCATCAAAGCAGCCAGTGAAAAAGTTAAATCAACAACAAACAAATATAGGAAACTCAGTAATACTACTAAGAAACTAATTGAAGAGAGACAGAATCTTGTCCTTCACACACCTGAATACAGCATTAAAGATAAAGAAGTCAAAAGAAACATACGCAAAGATATCCGAAGCTATAATGTAGAATTAGTTCGAGTTGCTTTAGAACGAAGTCAATCTTTAAGAACAGCTATTAGAGGCACAGATACTGGTCGAACATCAATAGGCTCTTTAAGGGACAGCCAAGGTGTGAAACAAGGAGACAGAAATAAAATAATCCGAATCACCACCGAATTTTATAAGTCTCTTTATACCGATGAATGCAACGCGCTCCCTCAACAAGGTACTGAAGCTTACTTATGCTCCGAAAATATCACGTCGATAACGGGCTATGAGGTTCACCAGGCGTTAGTCAGCATGAAGTACAGCAGAAGTCCAGGCGAAGATGGTGTGACCACCGAAGCGCTCAAAGTTGGGGAACCGACCCTCTTACCGAAAATAACTAACCTTTTTAACTCTATATTAAAATCTGGCTCTTTTCCCACAAAATTTTGTCACTCTAACATTATACTTCTTCATAAAAAAGGGGATAAATCCGATTTATCCAACTATAGACCTATCAGCCTTGTTTCACACATTTATAAAGCCTTTATCAAAGTCCTCGAAAACAGGATATCCGGGAAACTAGATTTAAATCAACCAACAGAGCAGGCTGGATTCCGCCGTGGCCTGTCGACCACCGATCATCTCCACAGCCTGAATCAGATCATAGAAAAGTACTACGAGTAGAACTTGCCTCTCTATCTTGCCTTCATTGACTACTCCAAGGCGTTTGACAGCCTACATCACACATCAATATTCAACGCATTACAAAACCAGGAAATAGAAAACACTTACATACATATTTTACAAAATATCTACCGTAACAGCACCGCAGCTATAAAAATGCACACCACCGGACCATTTTTCCCCATTCAAAAGGGAGTAAAGCAGGGCGACCCACTGTCTCCCAAACTTTTCACCGCGACTTTAGAGGAGGTCTTCAAAACTCTGGCAGCTACCTGGGAAGGGAGAGGCATCGTCGTTGGCGAGAAGAGGCTTACAAATCTCCGCTTTGCCGACGACATTGTTCTATTCTCTTCCTCAGCAACAGAACTCGGATTGATGATCAACGAACTCAACAGGGCGAGCCTCGAGGTGGGCTTAAAGATGAATATGTTGAAGACCAAGCTTATGACTAATAGCACAAAACGTAGGTTGGAAGTCGAAGGGGTAGAGATTGAGTATGTCCATGAGTACCTTTATCTGGGCCAATCAGTCTCTTTCCAGGCGCGGCAAGATAAAGAAGTTGCTAGACGCACCGAAAACGCCTGGAAGAGCTATTGGTCCATGAAAGACCTAATGAAGGGTACCCTTCCTCTTACCTTAAAAAGGAAACTCATGGACATATGCATTCTCCCCATTCTCACCTACGGTGCTCAGACTTGGTCTTTAACGGAGCATCAGAAGCACACACTCGGGGTTTGTCAGCGAGCAATGGAGCGCAGTATTCTGGGAGTCAAGTTATCAGACCGCATTAAAAATAGCATACTGCGCTCTAAGACCCAAATCGCCGACGTTGGTCAAAAAGCTGCCAGCCTGAAATGGGACTGGGCTGGACACGTTTGCCGTATGTCAGACGAGCGATGGGCCAAACTCACAACTGAGTGGACCCCACGCAACGCTACCCGACGACGCGGCAGGCCCAGAAAAAGATGGCGGGATGAACTGGAATCCTATTTGATGGGATGGCAAACAATAGCCCAGAAACGTGAGGAGTGGAAGGAGGGTAGGGAGGCCTTTGCCCAGCAGTGGGACAAACCAGGCTGAATAATAAATAATAATAAAAAGTACAAAGGGTTCCGACTGAGAATCATTACCTACTAAGGCACTTTAAAACACCTTAGCAGTGCTGAGTCGGAACCTTTTCCTGACATCGCGCAACATTTCACTGTTTGTTGTATTTATTGTTTTTGTTTTGCCCTTAATTTAGTATGTAGACAAATTTGGGCGGCGCGTGTCTTATATAAAAAAAGAAATTTTTTAATTAAATTGAACTTTATTTGGTCTACTGGTGACCACACTTATGAACGAAGAGAATAATAATGATTAATTATACTTAGTTACTTCCTTATATAACCTTAGTTAATGCGTGGGTGATATAGAAGCTTCGAGAACAAAAAGTACTTAACAAGCAATTTGAAATGAATAAACAAGTCGAAGCTTCTAGTACAAAAAGTGCAAAGTAAGCAAAATTTATGTGAAAAACAACTATATCGCTTTCTCACAGGTCAGCGAAATTTGATACCAAGAAAAACATGTTGACAATGATTGGTACTTAAGAGAAATAAGATGACATTTAGATATGACGCATTGAAACTTCAGAGTATTCTCCAGGGCTTATGGTAGGTATAACTATGTTCAGTGTAATGTTGTGTGATGTCTGAAATATATGTTTTTTCTTTCTTTTTCTTAAATAACTGGCTGCTACACGATTGTAGGCATGTACACCTCAATATCCGATAGGTATATAGGTATCTTCGTTCTCACTATCGATATCGAGACAGACGGAAACGAACACCAAACTAAACCAACTCATTTCTAGATTTATCGAAATCTATATTATTCTTATATTGTTCCGTCGCATATCAGTTTCGTTGTTTACCCAGTGCTCGGATGAATATCGACCTGTTGCGATGACGTCATAGAGTTTGGCGTCACTAGTCGGGGACCACGTCACTAGTGCATTAGGTTGTGATATGCTAAGATAAAGTATTAAAATCTTTATCTTTGGTAATATGTATAACGTTTTAGTTCATACGTGACGTCATGCCTGGATACTCACCAATTCAATAACTAAATGTGGAAAAAAATGTGGATTGTCTGGAAGAGATCGCTTTGAGCGATAAGACCGCCCTTTGTAACACTTTAGTTTTCAAGTTTGTAATTTTTCTTTCGCTGTAATAATTTCTGGTGGAGTAACAATAAAGAGTTATCGAATCTAATCTAATCTAAATGTATTAAAATGTGTACAAAAGAAGAAATAGAAGAATTGTATGAAAGCTTTCGTACCAAGTATTTATAGTATCTATATAATGTTTATATTCACACGACGTCTTATCTGTACTATTAAGCCTTCTGTGGTATTATAAACGATATGTTGTTCACATCGTAAAGTTTCATAAGGAAGTATGTCAAGTTGTCATGCTGTTAAATGTTTATGAATATTACTAAGACGTATTAAAAAACAACTTTTGTGATTAATTAATCCAATGGATAGTGCTTAGGCTAAATCGCATTGATAGTCAATTGCTTTTTCAAGTTTTCCCTATGAGTTTACATATTTTGAAATATTTTAATTTATTTCCCTAACGTTATCTAGTAAGAAATTGTTTTCCACAAACATCTATTATTCAAACAAGACTTAACTCCATTAATGAATTCTTAAACTAAGCTTTGTTTCGACCTAGTTACATAATTATTCAGGAAGTTTCACAAAATTTGTAAATGATTGAATGTTTCTGAAGTTAATTATTAACAAATGCCGCAAAGAAAATATAAAATGAGGCTATAAAAGCAACAGGGGTTGAGTGGGCTAGCCCGGACCACGCTATAATATTTAAACAGTACCATAACTAAAGCAAATAATGAAATACATTTTATAACAAAACCGACTTCAATTCTGATTTGTCTTCGAAGTCCAAGGACGAATATCGATGAAATTTATATGGGATCACGTTGAAGCTATACTGAACCTTACGCAAAGAATTTTCCAAAACAGTTTATAAATGACGGAGTTCTAAGGTAACAAACATTTAAAAAAATACAATCGCATTGAGTATTCCTTACTGGTCCTTTTTTTGAAGCCAGCTAAAAAAAGGAAACGTCTAGTTTTGCACGAAATGCGAATAAAGCCAGTGTCAAAAAAAAACACAAGGATAAGGAGCTGCTGCTTTGACATCCTACTTCCTACTATATCAATAAATGCAAAATTTTGTGAGGATGGATAGATGGATGTTTGTTACTCAATCATACTAAAACTACTGAACGGATTTTGATGATATTCGGTATGTAGGTACTTTAGGTCCTGGAAAAGGACATAAGTTTTTTACCCAGGAAACTGCAGGTGAACCCGCAGGCCATAGGTAGGCTGCAGAATGCTTTTTTTTCCTAGTTCCAGACGTCTGTCTTATTTACTAACATGACGACACACCGACTATTCATCAGCAATAGCAAAGCTAAACTTCAACAATTTGGTGCGGCTTTAATTATAGAACTGTCATCGTCAATTATTAATAATAATTTACGGGTGATACTATATTAATAATAGTTAAAGTTAAAGTAACTTTAGTTTCAACCAGTTCCAGTGGTCTTTTTCAAGGCGAGTGCGGAACCCTTGTGAACGCCTCGCGTCTCGCCAACCACATTAATTTTCATAATTAAAGTCATCGCTTATTATTTCACTGTTTATTTTTTATTTAAGACTAACTGACCCGGTAAACGTTGTTTTGCCATATAAATTAAAAAAAAATGTTGAGGGTGAACAACCCTTATCACTTAGGGGTATGAAAAATAGATAGTAGCCGATTCTCAGACCTACTGAATATGCATATAAAATTTGGTAAAAATCAGTAAAGCCGTTTCGGAGGAGTAACGTAACTAACATTGTGACACGAGAATTTTATATATAAGAATAAATATCCGTTTGACCACCATCTCGCCTGATGTTAAGCGAGGATGTGGGCGAAGATGGACCACGATACCTATTCCCTCTAGCCTTGAAGATACCCAAGTTGTAGTTATCAACTGAGAAGACGGCAAAGAGTTCCATTCCTTTGTAGAACGCATTATAAACGTGAAACCAAAATTCTTTGTACGTATTCTATTACATATAAATATGCGATGCAAGAGTTATTTAATAATTTTACATAATCAGAATCTAAACAACTGTATCATATTCCACTGCCAGTAATCCTGACTGATTCGGTAAGTCCGCCGCCACCCGTCGGCAAACATGAGATGTCATTACCTAAATTGATTACCAAGCCGTGGGCGAAGGCATGACGCGACTAGCCTTTCAGCCAATGGCGTAGGTTTACGGCTTGCGAATCATCCAATGAGATGTATGTACGTAACTGTACGCTTTATTGAATCGAAGCTTCGGGACTTCGGAAATCAGAACTTGTAATCAAAGACTTGTAATAAGAGCATGTGTTTTAGTTTGTGTGAGTCGATTCGATATTGTTAATTTTAATGGAACATGAATGGGTGACGAGCGCAGTGCTATGCCGCTGAGGAGATTGCCTAACATTCTCTGATTGGTGCGGCACTTTTATGGGCAGGTGTGTACCATAAATAAATACGCCCAACGGTCACATCCATAGACCCTGGCCTCTAACTAGGATTCCCTGTATCTAGGGAACCAGGAACTATCAGGACCATGGTCCCACACACCTACACGAACTCGCAATCTCAGTGGTATATGTGATTTAAGCCAATCTGCCCAACCATTACACTACAAAGGCTGTCGATCAGAACACTCGCTCACAGCTCATTTCGTCACACGATTACATAAAAAATATTTATGTGGTATTATTAAGATCAAGCTAAAATGCTGTCGTATGTGTTTGCACTTATTCGAGAGCCTTGGTTGAGACTAAAGAACCATCAAATATATCATCAATCATCAATCATTTGTCATAAATGTATGATGATGAATCCCGATCATAATTCAACATATAGTGAAGAGGTACTAAATGAATACACAAACTGAAACAGATGAGCGACTTTATGTTAAAGGAGAAGAGATTAGGAAGTAACTCTTGTAGAAAATATATGAAAACAAAAAGGAGTTGGATGAGTGTCAAACATAAGTATTGGATAACTGAACTATGTGTAAAATGTCAATTGTATCTTCACCTTATTGGAAAGTTATTCAACAGTCAAGGACGAACTGTGCTTGCCAAGAATGGAATATTGTACCAAAATATGATAAAATCTCTTGGCGGCATTTCTTTGTCTGTATTTCATCTATTCCGCAAGTACTACTTACTTTCAGACAGGTTCTCCCTAACATGAGGGGTGGGACCAAGCCTGACGCTCATGAAATCGCGACCTACATTTCGTTGAAAAGCTTGATCGTAAATATACTCAAAAATACAGCGGAGAATAAAGAATCTTGTTTAATATTGGATAGCTCTGAAAAGGAGAAAAATGGGCGGCGTCTAAAAATTTATAAATAAAATACATCTGGACCAGAATATATATTTGTAGAGTAGAAATACTTTTATTTATTCCGTGGTATAGGTTCTTTTTTAAATATATTGAATAGACAAACAAGCAGACGGCCCGCCTGGATGGTAAGCGGTTACCGTCGCCTATGGACACCTGCAACACTCGGGACATTACTGGTGCGTTGCCTACCTTTAAGGAACCTTTTCACCCTTTACTTTTTCTGAATGGACTGCTAATATGAGCCGTATAAGCCAATTAGCCTGCGCCACTTTTGATAAAACTAATATTGTCCAATAGCGCTTACGGTGAGTTACGCTTTTCACACACAGTCATTTTCTTTTAGAGTTCCATGGTTCTGTTTCATCACTCAAGTCAACTCTTATAAAGCTTACTCTGCAAGCGTAATATTATAGCTCCGCGGGGAAAGCTCGGCCGGTAGTCCATTCCATAATCTGCAAGTGTGCGGCAAGAAAGATCTGGAGAATCTGACGGCATGCGATTTCCATAGACCTATAATATGTGAATGGGCTTCCGCAAGATGTCGGGATAGGTATAATTTTATCAGAAAACGTGTTCTAAGTTCGCGTTTATTTGACACCGAACCCGTGCGAGCCGCCCCGGATACGCACCGTGCTAACACGGAGGGGGTCATTGAGATTAACATTCGAGAGATGATTACAAACGGATGATTTACTTTCTGTAGCTAGTTGCTATATAGACCTAATGATTCATTTTATAACAAAATAATACGTTTTATCAAACAAAAACACCGACTTCAATGTATCTTTGCAGTCCAAGGTCAAATATCGATGAAATTTTTATGGGACCACATCGTAGCTATACTGAACCTAACGCAAAAAGATTCATGAGAAGATTCATTTTCCAAATCGGTTCATGAATGACGGAGTTCTGGGGTAAAAAACATAAAAAATATAAAAAATACAATCGAATTCTCCTTTTTTGAAGTCAGTTAAAAACGGACTTCATTTCAGATGTATCTTCGAAGTCCAAGGTCGAATATCGATGAAATTTATATGAGACCATCTGGTTGCTATACTGAACCCAACGCCAAGAATTTTCCAAGGCGGTTTATAAATGACGGAGTTATAAGATAACAAACATAAAAAAATCAAATTGAGAAAAAAATCTCCTTTTTGTAGTCGGTCATTTTATAATTAACTAGCTGCGCCCCGCAGTTTAACCCGCGGTTTCCCGGGATAAATGTAACCTATGTGTTAATCCAGGGTATAAAATAAACTATCTCCATTCTGAATTTCACTCAAAGCCGTAGAGCCGTTGCAGCGTGAAGAAGTAACAATAGCACACTACATGCACTCACACTTACATAAAAACTTTCGCATTTATAAATTTTGTGTGATTTTTGTGAAATGCAAATTAAAGAAGTAGATGATTAGACAGATGTTGAACCACAGAGAGAAGTCTTCCATTTGCCTTAGTTATGTAGATTTTAAAGGTGCCTTAAATGCTAATGAAGGGCAACCTTCCTCTGTCACTGAAGCGCATCCTCATCGACATGTGTATTCTGCCCGTTCTAACCTATGGTGCCCAAAGTTGGTCACTGACCGAGGCACAAAAGTCCAAAATCAAGGTTTGTCAAAGAGCAATGGAGTGCAGCATACTCGGGGTGAAAAGGACCGATAAGATCCGAAATACAACGCTGCGTTCGAAGACAGGCATTGCTGACGCAGGCTTTAAAAGTGCCTTATATCTATTATATGCTTATAAAAATAAATTAATTTTTAAATTAATTGTAAATCATTTTATTTTATAATAATTTAATATAAATGAAGAATAAATGATTCGAATATAAAAAAATAATATGAAGGTACCCCCTTCGTCCGGCTTCTACGATGTTCGAAGTTCATATTCGCATTATATTAAGTCTACATCACATTTATGCCAGTTTATATGACACATCATGTTTATGAGTATTTTATGAACATTAAGTTTAACAGGCGTTTTATATTGGAAACTCTTTCCGAGTTGATATTATATAGGAAATCCCTCTTTAATGTGATGTGTATTTTTTAGTAGTTTTTTTTTTTTTTTTGTGCGTCATAAATGTATTAATTATTATAAAACTCTTAATTTGAGGCAATATTAAAGTATAATAAAGTAAAATTAACAGAGGCCCATAGAATATATACCTTACAGACTAACATACTATCCTCTTTTAAGTGTTGTTTTCCTTACCCTATGGTTGTCTGGAAGAGATCGCTGCTTAGCGATAAGACCGCCTATTGTGCTTATTGATTATGTGTTACCAACTGTAATTCTGTTTTCTTTTTTAAGTGCAATAAAGTGTTATCTATCTATCTATCTATACATACTTCACAGTGTTCAAAAATTTCGCTCCTTCCCTGTATTTCTGGTATACTACCCCTACAGTCCAGAAGTCAGAATTCAGGAGCAGTTCCTTATGCACCGCCGGAATTTGGAGCATATAGGACTTGAATTCAGTGATCCTAGTCGACCTAATAATAATAAAATAATAATACGTATTTATAATAATATTTATTATATTACTGAAAAAATACATGTATTATTAATAAATGTATTCTTCCAGTTAGTAAAAGACGTTAGACGTTTGTCTTTTTCCATATAATCAGAACGCTACGTTTGCAGATTTAGTATCCACTCCACAACAGGTCAGGACCGAAGCGGGTCCTTTCCAAACATTTTTGTGTATTAATTTACATGTAACACACAAACAGCGATATTAAGGGTACTTATAAACGGGGTGCCTTTACGCGCACCACATGTCGTCGTAAAGTATTAATCACGCTTTTACAGACCCCTTTTTGGGGGTAGAATTTGTACGAAAACGAGGGAATTTAAAGCGGCCATGTCATTAAGTCGGCTGTGGCAAGCCTAATAACAATAAAAAGTGTGCGCGGCGGCATTACAGCGTTTCGGTTTTAGTAACGACAAAATTGTCTGTAAAAATGGAGTTTACGGTGTCGGGTAATGCAAATATACGCTTTGATACATTAAAGAAATTGCATTGCTCTGCTCCACATATTTTAAGAGACTGTTGTGTCTCACTGCAAAGCCTGGAAACAGGATATGTACTATTTATCTGTATAAATATATTTTCAATTGTGAATCGAGCGCAAGCATTACTGTGTTTCGTTTTGAATGGCGTTGTTAGCCAGCGAAATTACTGGGCATAAGAGTGTTAATATTTGATGACTTAATATTTTTATTTTATACACTAATATTATAATTGCCAACGTATGTAAGGGTATTAGTGTGTTTGTTCCCTCATCACGCCGCTACGGCTGAACAGATTTGAGTGAAATTCGGAATGGAGATAGCTTATACCCTTTATTAACACAAACTTGTTATCCCGGGAAACCGCGGGTGAAACCGCGAGGCACAGCTAGTAATCTATATAAAAAAATTAACGCTGTTCGTTGTAAGAGCATCACTTTAGAACGGCTGGACCGATTTCACAAATTTTTTTTAATGTTCGTAATAGTCTGATCTTCGTAATTTTGGTTTTTATGAATAGAAAAAATTTGTAAATGATGTTCTGAAAATTGGGAAGTTCGGGAAAATGTTTGTTACAATAATTGTACAGTGTCTAGAGCGAGTGTGGCTCAGCGGGGACTCGTGCACTTTTCGATCCGACGCACCTGGGTTCGAATTCCGACTCGGCCCTGCACCAATGATTTATAGTTAAGTGCAGATTTTGCACGCTCGCTCTAATAATCTAATAATCTATAAATCTAAGAAGGAAAACATCGTGATAAAACCCGCTTACGCGTTTTGGAGTGGTAGGCTCTGGCCGTGGTTGTAATACCACCCACCGAACAAAGCCATGCCGTCAAGTGACCTAGTCGTGTTTCGGGATGATGTTCGGTGAACCATCGGGGAGACGGGTCTGAGCAGCCGCTCAACTGCCGTCTCTCTCTAGATCTATGTGCTTCATCTTAGGCCACATCATCGCTTCACATCAGGCGAGATAGGGGCCAAACATGGATCTATTAAGCGTAAAAAAAAAACAATTGTCAGTTTTCCATTGTTATCTTTTTCCACCATTGAAATAATTTGGAATCGCAGATGCACTACTGTTGGGGCTTTTCATCGTTGACGGTGACTCGGTTGTCGTTGTAGTAGGTAGTTATAATAAAAGAATACACCAAACCAACGGCACTGTTAAAATTTCGTATTGTTTAAGATAAAAGTCTACGCCTAATTTGGTGTCTGAGCCGCACTACGTTAAGTTAGGTATATTGACACATTAGCGCGTAACGGTTGTTAAGTGACGACTGTTGGATTTGTTAGTAATGATTATTGTTTACGTACGCGGTATCGGAAAATTGCTGTACGAGCTGTATTGGCCCGTACAACTATAATACTTGCAGATCTCCATTCATTTTCATCTTGAACTGGTATTGTATTATTATATACTTCACAATATTTTCAAGTACAAAGTGTTCCCACAAAGAAATTGTTTCTGAGAGCATCTCCAATATAAAATGTTGGCTAACGTTAGAGTGCGCGTCGTATTATGAACTTATTGGATATTTTGCAGTGTAGAAAGCTTTTAAAGAGCAACGTGGGGTAATACGTAGCTCTAGAGAAATGTTATCATGCATTTTATTTACAAAGTACCTTTACCTTTTACCGGCAGCTTCGCCCGCGTGTGTCTAGAAAAAATAGCTGTGAGTTTTATTTATTTATTTAATAGCTTATAAAACAGAATGCAATCCACAAGAAAAAATAATAAAATGGTACAATTTATACCTATATAAATTTGCGTAAATAACAACCTCAGTGAAATTACTGGTCATTATGAGACTTAAGAGCTATTGCCTCGGGGAGACACGCGCAGTGCAGCGCCGCGCAGGATTTAGCAAAACAAAGTTCTGGGTCGTGCTGCAACTGTTACGGGCAGGCGTGTTGCTTACCATCAGGTGAACGTCCATTGATTAGACGTTGACGGTAGCGCTCACATCCAAATGTAATCCACACACATATAAAGATCCCAGAAATAGAAATTAAGGCTATTTTTCATCCATATTATCAGCAGGTGAAATGCATGCTACTTGCTATTGCGATGCTAATTTCTAATATGTAATTTCGCTGTTGTGAATTCACAATTTCATTATTAAATATGTTTCGCAATGGCAACAGCATTAGCATTAGAAGACCGCTGTCACATTTGTATTCATGCGGGCATGGAGCAGCACGCATGCTGCCGTATGTCGCGTGCTAAACGACGAATTTTAGCATTCGTAGTTATTTCGCAACTACAATTAATTTGATTAATGCTAATATAAATTTAGCAGCTTATTAATGTTGTGAATGCTAATTAATCCAATATTAAAAGATCCTATATTATCACAGAATATATAATAGTAGTATACAATTACATTCGCATCGGTAATAACTAGGTATTCATATTCATATCATAACCAAATAAAATCATAACCATGCAGAAAAATGTCAATGTAAATATTTCCGGGCGTAGCGGCTGGCTACGACAACGCTTCGAGTGCTACGAGCGCTACGACGGCTACAGCCGGCGTAGACAATGGCACAATGGTGATTCGTTACTACGCGCTCTATAGCGGGCCTTTTGTACTTCAACCAGTGGGACGTTCCTAAAGTTATAGTTACTGTTCGTTCGTACTTTTATTAGATTACTATAGGTTGCTGTGTTGGATGGTTCCTTTGTAACTATTTTGTTCGAAACCAATTTTTAGTTCACGTTTTGAAATGAATCATGAAGCATAAAGCAATTTTTGTTACGCTGTAAATAACATCAAGTCAACCAAGAAGTGGAACACATTGCCAACGTCTGTGTTTCCTGAAAACTACAACCTGGGAGTCTTTAAATCGAGGGTAAACAGGTATCTTCTAGGCGAGCATGTTACATCTTAGACCACATCATTGGTTACCTTCATGTGAGATAGTGGTCAAGCGCAAGCCCAAAACTAAAAATAACTTTTTGCTACATGATTTCTATAAGTTTCATCAAAATTCATTTAGATACAAATATTTAGAAAGAAGATTTTTTTTATGTAACTGTATGGCGAGAGGAACTGGTCGTTTGCCTGGTGGTAAGCAAAACGCCAGCCCACAACAATAACAACACCACCCAGAACTCTGTTTTGCAAAATCCGGCGCGGCGCTGCACTGCGCTCTTCACCCTGAGACAATTAACTGTTGAGTTTCATAAAACCCAATAATTTCTCTGGCAAAAAATGAAATTGCTTTGGCAGAATTCGAACCTGCGTCTTCGTAATGCCGTCCCGACGCCTTATCATCTTGGCCAACGTTCATCTGTTCCGGCAACCAAATTTCTTATATCTTTTTTATCTCTTCTTACGGGGACGATTCTCGCTAAGCATGCAGTAAAGCATGATAAATAATCAAATTTAAATTCATCTAGCTGTTTCGGAGCCATTAAGAAGAAACAACAAATCAACAACAACTATCCAGACAGATTGTTGTTTACATAAATGATATCATGTTATTGCATATTTTTGTTGTAAATAGCATATATTGTTACTTTCTAGGACTCAATTAAACATGAATATAAGTATAGATGTAGAATACAGTCTCAGTTAAACACCACAACATTGTGTTATAGGCTCTCTGATTCTCCTATCAACGTGTCAGCAAATCTAGTTTGTTTGCGTATCATTATTCGGCGGCGACGTGTTTTCTCTAACAGCAAACACTGAGACATCTCGCACGCTCCCTCAATAAATAGTTTACGACCGCGCGTGTGCTAACAGACGGCATTGATTGAATTTCATTAATCTTTACGGTGGTTTCATTGTTAAAGAAATAAAAGACCAAGGTTTATGAATCGGATTTCACTTGAGAAAAGTTTTATTTTATCTCCTGATGATTCAGCTACCCTATTTCTGGCTGGAAGGACCGCCGAGGATGGCAGGCTTGGTTATCATGCGATTTATGAGCGCGAGAAAGCTCTTTAAGTCGAATGAAAAGAATAATACAGATCCGAGCTGCGTACCTTGTGGCACTCCACTATGAGCTAGAAAACTCTTACTGCTTATTAGGTGAAAGCACGGGCGTGGGAACGGCGCGCTAAGACTAGGTACTTTTATTTGGCGCGGTTTATTAAAGCGCGCAAACACGTTCAAAATGAACGTGCGAATACGTCACACGCGATTACAGCCGTTAATAGAATGTGCCCGCTCCCGTCTCTACTTTCATGATGAAAAAGCTGATAAGTGTTTGAAGATGAAAGGCGTCCTAACGTACGGTTTTCTTTTCAGGTGGCAGTAACATTGGAGAATGGCGTCACCGGTGCGCAAATAGTGTGTGTGAGTGGTCGCGGGGAGGGGCGATGGGGGAGTGGCTCGCGTAGCCCCGGGCCCCGGGATGGAGGAGGACGAGCGGCGGCTCTCGTTCCCGCCGCCGGCGCCGCTGCACTCGCCCGGCGAGGAGATCGACGGCTCGCGGCTGCTCGGCGAGATCGTGCGCACTCTCGAGGCAACTAACCCCGAGGCGGCCGCGCCGCTCGTCGCCTCGCAGTCGCGCGATGCGCTCGATACCGAGCTCGAGCGTCCGCGCCGCGATGACTTGCGCATCCCTCTCGAAGGCGTCAAGTTTGCGGAAGCGAGCGAGCGCGGCGCCGGCGAGCGCGGTCGGGACGAGCCGCGCGCCGCCGTCACGCCGTTCACGCGGGAAAGCGCGCGGCGCGCCGGCTCGCGTGGCGCGCAGCTCGTGCGTGAGTTCGGCTTCATGCCGCGCCGCCGGCTCAGCGTGGAGGACGGCGCGCGGCTGCCGCGCAAGTACGAGCCCTTCCCGCCGAAGCTGTACGGCCGACCGCTCGAAGAGATCGACAATTTCATATACGATGAGGTGAGTCACTTTTATATCTCCACTTACATTACATCCGCTTTTTTACTTTTTACGTCTATTTGTGAAGCTTTGGAATTATACAAGTGTTTTGATTTTCTTGTGTTACATTTACGGTGAAAAATATATTTTTAGACAATGCTAAGACAAAGTGGCTGGAGTAATATTCGTTTCTTCAGCATATATTTAAAATGTCTACTAGATACCAACAGGTAATACTTTAACACGCAGATGGCAGGTATTGCTCGGCGGTGTCACTTGTTGCCTCCGCAACAGCTGCCGGCTCTCGAATGGAAAGTTGGCCGTAAAACAAACTTCAGCCAATAAAACTATCTCGGCTGCGCTGCGCTGTCAGTCTACGATTCAAATTTTAAAGCTGGCTGGCTACAGTATAGCAACACATATATAGTAAGTGCCAGTTGTGCCAACGTGAAATCGAGGTTAGCCAATGGGTTAACTTGAATTTTTGTATGAAATTTACATACGAGACGTAACTGCGATATCACGTTTGTGTAAGTGGACCTTATAGGTTATAGCTATACCTACGTCGTGGTGACGTCATTGGGTAAATGTGCAGTCGGTGCCAGCCAGCATTTTATTTATTTTAACTTTACAGTTTTACTAAGTTTTTCTTTTTCTATCTGCATTGGTACGTGGAACTAGGCTGTGGTAAGGATATTTCAATAGTAGGTATATTTACAGTATAGAGTTAGTGATACTTAGAATTTAGATTTCGATTATAATTATTATAGTTTGTAGGCATAGAAACTTTATAAATAATCAACAGCTTTGCAGTTTCATATTCACAAATGAATGGTATATTTTCAAAACAAAGAAACGTATAATTTTCTTAGATTAATTTTTACTAATTTTATTGATGTAGTTTTAAGTCATGATGTAGCAACACTGCGATTTGTGAATCGATTTAGTTTAGTGGCAACATCTACTTTCTCACTGTACCTACCTAATTAGCGCCAGTGCTCTGATTTAATTTTTGATTGTAAATGCTGTATTGTTCACGTTCCTCACGCATTCTTGTTAAATATTCATGAAATGTATTGCTCAAACGTAGAACGACAATTGTTTGAATCTCTACATTGCGTCATCGCATTGCGCACAACCACCCACCCGGTTCCCGGTTCCCGGTACAAAGCTGCAAATAACAAGATGTAAACATTTTGTTCCCGGTATCCCTGCGCTTTCCCGCTGTTATATCTTTTAAGGCTTCTGTAACCCTGCTCGAGGGTATACTAACAAGTCAATGTGGCCGTCTGGCCAGTTCAAGCGGACCTCTCTGATCCTATCTATGATGCTTACTTTCTTTCCGTTTTTACAGGCTTTTAAGGCTTCGAAGGGTCTTCTTATGTTGGTGTTGACCGTTTGATAGGTGCACGTAACAAGTGGCATCGTAAAATGTAATGCTTAATGGAGGCTCGTCAGCGGACAATTTAGTCAACATAATTTTCAATTACATATTTTTTAGTATTTCATTTTTTTTAGCATTTTGTGGAATAAAGCGAATGTAAAACGGTCAGACCCTCTCAAGTTAGTAAGTATATTTTATACTTACACACTTACTTTTGTACAGTAGCTTGAAGGGAACTGCTGATCTATTTTCTAACGCACTTTTAAACCTGTTTTATTGAAAACCATTTTTAACAACACTATTTATTAACATAAGTGACTTTAGTAAAGGGAAGAAATATAATGACTATCAAAATAATCTGAGATCCCCATACACTTCTATCTATAAATTGTATCGGCAAATCAAATTATGTAAATGTTCACCAAATTTAGAAAATGATCACCAAATTTAGTAAATGATCACCAAATTTAGTAAATGATCACCAAATCTTACACAAATTGCCTAACCTCACTTTTCCGTGGTCCCAACTCGCTCTTACCCCTAGAGTGCATATAAAAAGCGCGGAGCCAGAATCTCGCAAAGGAGGTCCTGAATGAAGCGAGCACACGAGGCTGCGTGGAGCGCGGTGGCGAGAAAAGCGCGCTGTCGACTTCCGCAGCGGAGCGAAGGTTAAGAAGGGGAAGTGACATGAAGGTGTGATGAGGGAGACTTCTGGCGGAGCCTACTTTGGTGATCATCTACTATTTCTTTGATGATTATATTTTTTTATTTGGTGATCATTTACCATTTTTGGGGTTACATTTTAAAAGTTAAAGCTAATATTTGTTATTTATTGTTGTTTAGAAAACAGCGATAGTTCATGCTCGGTCATTGGCTAACTACTCGTTAGCATTCTTCCGTAACTTCCGCATCAGATATTTCTTGAAGTTTCCGTACCGAACTACCAACTAATTCACATACCGCTAAAACTTCCCAAAGTCCGCTCCAGGAACAACGTGAGCTAAGGCACCGTCTCCACATGAATATTCACCTACTAACAAGCATATGCCCAACTAACATATTACCGAGTAACATACTGCGGAGTTTGTAAGTCGCAAGATGTAACATTTGTTGCCGACAAGCGGCCCGAGGTACCCAACGAAAGCTAATCTGATAGGTAAGTCATTGCTACTTGTTGCTCCAACTGTGAGTATGTGGAAGCGATTACAAAGGCAGAAGCGATTACATTTAGTTATGGAGTACATGAAGAATGTATAATTGTATATGCGTTTGAAATGTGAGGAGGCGCAATGTACAGCGCAACGAACTTAAGAGCAGTGCACCACTTTTTACAAGGTGATCGGTCTCTCTTATGCGAGTGGCTGTCTGGGTTGGTACCACAGCTTTGCCAGTTATTCTGCCGCCAATCAGTAGTGCGCAAGCATGTTTCGAAGGGCATTGAGCCAGCGAAATTAATATGACAGTACTATAAAATTATGCTTTATTGAATACCAAATACACAAGAAAAACAATAGTCAACAAAGTCAATAAACAGTGGGTACAATGGTCGGCCTTATCGCTATGCGTAATTTCTTACAGGCAACCTTTAGGTGGACAGGAATTTTATTAGAAATATTGCGGTCAGTGTGGTGTACATTATAAAACTGATACTAGGTACCTATATGGTATTAAAAGTTATGGGTGACACTGTAATTGTTATGGGCGAGTATGACGCTTACCATCAGGCGATCGACTTGCTCGGCCTTTTGCTTAGATACATAAAAAAATATATAAGCACACCTACTACTATGAGTGTATAAATCAAAAGTCTACTCAATACTCGTATATCAATACTCAATACTCGTAAATCATACTCAATACTCAATACTCTCTCGTATGCGGGAGTCCATCTGGGTAGGTACCACAGCTTTGCCAGTTATTCTGTCGCTAAGCAGTAGTGCACATGCATTACTGTGTTCCGGTTTAAAGGGCATTGTAGTCAACGAAATTACTGGGCATTTAGATATGAGACATGATATCTGATGTCTCGGAGTGATGAGCGCAATGCAGTCCGAATCAGTGCTTTTTATGGTATTAAAAGTTCTGGGTGGCACTGCAATTGTTATGGCCAGGCGTGGCGCAGACAATCTGGCGAACGACATGTTCGTCTCATCAATCAGTTCCATAAAAAAATTGATACTCAAATTCGATAAGCATGTGTGTAACGAGGCTTTAGGCTTAACCGCGCTTACGGTATAAGGTATGTTTAACGCGTGATTATATGATTATATGGATTACAGGATTATGGACCGGATTATCTGAGAGAATGCAGGTGTCCCAACCTGGAAATGTTATGAGCTGTTAATTATAATGACTTTAAATCGACATCTCACTGTAATTGCAGCCTAAGGTATGACCCCGAGAACTGCAACTGCAAACAGACCGTAACGACACAACAAATTTTTAACCGACTTTAAAAAGGAGGAGGTTTTCAATGCGATTGTATTTTTTTATGTTTGTTATCTCAGAACTCTACCATTTATAAACTGATTTGGAAAACTCTTTTTGCATTAGGTTCAGTACAGCTTCAAGGTGGTCCCATATAAACGTCATCGATATTTGACCTTAGACTTCGAAGAGATATTTTTATCAGAATTGAAGTAGTTTTTTTTTGTTATAATTACGTTTATATACAAGTGAGTTTTGAACAGGGATCTCAATGGCAACTACCGTAACTGTTACAGATAGAACGATTTGTTCTATATCTAACGGTTAAGTTGTTCTATCCCTAACGGTTAGGGTAGTTGCCATAGGGATCTTTGTTCAAAACTCAACGCGTATAGACGATGCAAGGCATCTGCCATTCACAGAAATACAAAAATATCTGTACTGCCACTGCGGTTTAGCGCTGCATCTGCAGTATGCACACACGGAATTTATCTTTAGCTGACGTAAACCTACCTGTACATACCTAAACAGCTTGAATAAGTCCCGTTATACGATAAACCATATAATATTTTTTTTCAACGGGCGAATGCCTTTATTGCTTAAAACAACTCTACACTCTACTTACTAAACCTAATCTTACTACTTTTTACAAGGAGAAACAATTGGACAACCCACAGATCATCAATTATATTATATAACGGGTTATATTATAAGCAAGGTTTTTAAATCGTGAAACTTTATCAATAAATAATAATAATAATTTGTTTATTCATTTAGAAATGTTGGTACAAAAATAAACTTAATATTAGAGCACTCGGAAACTTATTGTAAGGTTTACAAATAGGGTAGGAAAAATAATTAGGCTATTTAAGGTCCACTAGTTCCCAAACTAGAATTCCCTGTGTCGTGGGACACTAGTCTCTTCCGTAAAACGTTTTAATTAGTCTAAAGGGATCTACATTCATAGTTAGGAACATAAATAAATAAATGTGAGCTAAAACAATAGGTAGGTTCAGATATGTCTTTCAACTTAGAAGTAGCTATTTAAGTTTTTGGTTGACCTGGGTCCCTAAAACTATTCCTAGGTGCATAGGTGGTACGAGTGTCATATCTACATAACTAACTTGTTCTATGCGTTCAAATTCGAACTCAAAAAAAAAATAAGCTCGTCAAACATCCCGACACGTACAACAGCAGTGGTAGGTAGGTAGGTATTTAAAGTAGACAAGGGAGGTTTAAAGTTAGTAAATAAGCGAGAAAGCATGAATCGCTATTTATGCTTCTATTTTATCCTTCCCACTTGTAGGTACACAGACGGTTGCAGTTCGGAATGTTTATCATTAACTAAGCTTTGTACCTACCAACTATAATTTGCATTTTGTGTTTAAAAACCCAATATGGACATACGTATATCAAAAAAGGAATAGCACTTAACCCGAACAAATTTAAAGGAGCAATATCGATTTTTATGTTATTATTATATCAACCTCCCACTACACCACTGTCCCACTGCTGGGCAAAGGTCTCCCCCATCTCCCTCCAAACATCTCTGTCCACAGCCACTTCCATCCATCCGGGTCGGTAGGTTTCGAGATCGTCACGCCACCTTTTCCGAGGCCGGCCACGTCGTCTCCGCCCGTCTTGAGGCTCCCATTGAGTGACGATTGTTGCCCACCTCTCCGGATGCATGCGAACTACGTGCCCCGCCCAGGCCCACTTTAGTTTTGCACTTTTAAAGCCTGCGTCAGCAATGCCTGTCTTCGAACGCAGCGTTGTATTTCGGATCTTATCGGTCCTTTTCACCCCGAGTATGCTGCCCTCCATTGCTCTATGACAAACCTTGATTTTGGACTTTTGTGCCTCGGTCAGTGACCAACTTTGGGCACCATAGGTTAGAACGGGCAGAATACACAATATCGATACACAATCAAATTAAAACCGCTCATCGATTATTCATTCAACAGTTTTGATACAATGTTGAAACATGCAAATTAATTCAGCAATTCTAAAAACGTCCGATTTCAATCAGGGACATTGATTGAATTAAATACGGAAATGTCGGTGGGCGTTTGTCCGGAACCGGATTCCGGATGGAAATCAACGAACAAAATGCTAAATGTCACCGATTTACGTATTTCATCATTAGCAGCGCGGTTCGTGTCGTCACAATATTTGACATCTGTGGGAATTTAACGGTTCGAAAATATGAGTAAATACAGATTACGGCTTTAGAATTATAATTAAAATTATTATTATTGAAAACCACCGTCCATTATTGTTGCGTAATTCCTCTCCCTGCAAGGTTGTCTGGAAAAGATCGCTTTCAGCGATAAGACCGCCAATTGTTACACTTTTGTTGAGTTGTTTTATTACTAATATTTTTTTATGTATGTGTTTCAATAAAGACTTATTTTATTTGCATTTCATTTTTTTCAATTTATTTACGTTGTTTGGACAAACACGTTTTTGAGAGCTTAATTTGTCTCAGAATGGAAATCGTGCCGTACGACATTTCTTCACATTTATCTACGGTTTAGAACATCATCATTTATCATGTTTCATCACTTAATATTAATTAATAGAAGACCTCCCATTGATGTTTCATAGATTATTACGCGTAAAGACTGTTCTAATGAGAAAAGCATACTATACTTAAGTATATAGAAGACAAAGATACTTGGAAGATTCCACTTCTGCAAAGTAGCCAACTGGCACATAAGAGACATAACATTGTAGAAAACCAAAAAGTTTTAACAAAATCTCCAAAACAACCCCTCAGTTTTTTGCCGTATTTTCTGAGTAGTGGATCTTTTTCCGATTCGGTGGTAGAGAGTTATGATGATAATAAAAAATATGCACGATAAATATGCAATAAGTTTTTTAATGTATCCATCCATTAATATGTCCATCGCCACAAACAGCCACAAAATCTACACATCAATTGAGCTAAGTGATACTAAGTAGGTATAACAGCGAACACACGCTCTAACAAAGAACAAACGGCCCGACATTCTCCGATAATGGGGTAAATGCGAAGCAAATCCCCCATACTAATGTCGGAGCCATTCGCGACAGCTTGTCCATAGTGCCTGTGTACGACAGTATATGAGATACGTGGTACAACATTTGAACTAAATTCGCTATGCATATATCGCATAAGTAGACAAACTAAAAAAAAACACAAATAAAATTAAATGTATTATATGACTATAAATATATAAATATCTATCACAAATCCTTTTTTTTAAGACTATATAACAAAGTAAAATAAAAAAAATGTAAGAAGTAAAAAAAAATAAGTAAAATTGTTATAGGCATAAAATTATTGTTTATATTTTAATGGAGGTGTTTAGTGCAGCGCTTATATCTTTCAAATTTAAAATTGTGGCACTGCAATTGTTGGCAGACAGGCGTAGCCATCAAGCGCAAAACATGGTAGTCTCAATATTTTACAATAAGAGAATCTCCTGCAAATGCACCCGAGTTAGAATCCAGACTCAGCCGTGCTCCACCTTCTTACCGTTAAGCGATCTAGTCGTGTTTTGGGGAGGTTGTTATCAGGGAGATAGTACTTTTAGTCAAGCGCAAGAACCAATTGAAAAAGCGCAACCTCAATTACTGTTTGAATCTACCCACCTATCGTTTGCAGATAGGCTAGCGGTGACTGCGGCTAGTCGGAGACCAAATGAACCGGGTAACGTTTTGGAACGAGTCCAAAGTTTGACGTGAAACCCATCCCCGGCCATTTGATTATTTATTTCGGTTTAAGTGGAGCTAGTTATTGGCTGACTTAGTAACTGGCTTTTCAGGGATTATGAATGAACTATTTTAGTGTTCC
This sequence comes from Petrophora chlorosata, assembly GCA_951640565.1. NCBI lineage: Eukaryota > Metazoa > Arthropoda > Insecta > Lepidoptera > Geometridae > Petrophora > Petrophora chlorosata. The sequence goes on along the minus strand of OX621205.1, from coordinate 5,444,052 downwards.
ATTTGCATGACTAGAATTTGCTGGCACAAATTGCAGCTATTTTTGTAACCTCTACGGTAAAACCTCGTTGCTCTACTTGTCTTTTCTTTTTTGTTTCTTTAGTTGACGGTTTCGCGTGTGTTATCCATTCAGCCAGTATTAAGTATTTTGAATATTAAATATTTGACTTTTCTTCAGGTAAATTTGGTGGGACCATGGTCCTCGTAGTTCCTAGATACAGAAAATCCTATTTAAGAGCCAAGATCTATAATTATTGTTAAGCGTCATTGTCAGTATATTATACGGTACAGCGTAAGGTACAGCGTACACACAACCTCTATAGACGACCCACAAAAAAGTAATGAAAAAAAATTAAAATATTCAGAAAGAATAAACTAATATTTTGGTCGTGCGGTTGGAATCCACCTCAAGTAAACATGTTTTTTATACAACTGAGTGACGAGACGAGCATAGCTTGTTCACCTGATGATGAGCACAGTAAAATTGGAAGAGCAAGCAACGACGCAAGTATTGGCATTTCAAAGTCAATTGTTGATTTATTAGAATAAAGTTTTTGTTTTATAGTCGTTGGTATATTTTTACAACTTGCGTCTGTCAAGAATATAGTCATGGAAGACATCCAAAAAATATGCATAATTATTTAGTTTGTATGCTAGTTATCCTATTACATTTCGGTCAGGGGTAACACAATGTAGATATAATGGTACCTCATTTTTATGACGGACTTGGCAATAGAACTGTCTAGTAACAGCCCATCCATTCTATCCTAACTGGCATGAGGTTACCATTACTCCTTTGGACTAAAATAAAATTGACGATCATAATTTTTGTATTAATCCATGGAGTCTATGTGACGTTTCAGCTTAACAGCATACGTATAATAATATAATCTGAGATAGCTATAAATTTTGGTATGCTAACAAAGTTCAAAGTTTAAAAGTTCTCTATTCAATTTTGGCATCACAGAAGTTATGGCATCACAGGCCTCACAATTTTGGCATCACAGACTTATGAACTAATAATCAATTATTACAATGAGTCTACCATCGTATCGGAAAAAGAACCACTACTCAGAAAATACGGCAAGAAACTGAGGGGCTTTTTTTAGAACTTTTGTTACAATATTTTATGGTTGTTTTTGACAATATTAGGTATGTTTCTTATGTGCCAGTTGGCTACTTGGCAGAATCGGAATATTCCATGCATTGTCTTCTATGTAATTACTAACTGTATAGTATGCTTTTTTCATTAGAATATTTTTCACACGCAACTTGAATCTACTTTCTGTGAGCTCCAGCTTTACAACTTAGGGAGAGTGGGACATATTGGGCCAGGTTTTCGATCGTTCGTTTTTTTGACCTCAATACATGATAGCATATAACAGTATAAACGTCATCTCCTTTACCACGTATCTTGCTTATATCTTGTCCCTCCTTTACAATATTTTGTTCAATTCCTCTTCCCCGCGCTTCAGGAACGTTTCGAATTTCTTCACGCCTCCAACTCTTGTTAGTTTAAGTCATCAGAAAGCTTACTACCAGACTCCACCACCATTTTTACGATTGCTCCTTTACTGTAGAAGCTGTTCGATTATGGAACGCACCCTCGCTGGATACTTTTAAACACCGAGTTTTTTTACCATTATAGGTCTGTTATTGTAATGTATGTAATATTTATTTATTATATGTTTATTATATTCTAATAGTATTGTTTGTATTTGTCACATCACTAATAATGTGTCTCAACCCTACGTCTGTCGTCCATATTGTCATGGATAGTTAAATGTCACTTTCCTTCATCGTCTCGCTCCTAACCATTGAGGTCTTTAGTGTCATTCCTCAATGCTCCTAACTAATAAATCAGTTGTGCCCTTTCATTTTTATTTGGTTGTAGTGTGTATTGTTTATGTAAGTGTATTATGAAATTGAAAATCACGGTCCATGTATTTTTGCATTATTCCTCTCCCTGCACGGGTGTATGGAAGAGATCGCTTTTAGCGATAAGACCACCAATTGTTACATTACCAATAAGCTTGTTAGTTTATTAATTTGCTGTGTGTGTTCTTCTTCGTGTCGATGATCTATAATATGTTTTAAGTGTTAAATAATTTTAGCCCAATGCTCACTGCTACCCCAGGAGGAGTTTGTAAGTGTTTGAATAAAGAGTTATTTCCTTTTCATTTCATGAAGTGTCTTTACGGCGACTGCATGGGTACTGTGTAAATCGTTCAATATTTCCCTCCGGCTTTTCATTCTCAAACTCATATCCGTCTGTAACTTCGTGGGAAGCAGGCGGGATGCCAATTGCAACACTTTGATTTCCTTTGCTTTGTTGTCATGTTGAAATATTGAAGTTCTAAGACGGAAAACAGAAAGCACTACGACAGTAAGTAATTGGCGCCATTACACACTGAGCGTTTTTTCGACGCGGATAATGTGTAACATTATTATATTCGTTTCTGGGTGCGATCGTACAAGGCGTACATTAAAAATTTTGTAGTTCAATGCGTTGCGAGCGTTTTTTGTTCGCTATTCACCTATTTTGTTATTAAGTCAGTGGATTACACTTACAATTACCCACAAACCACTAATAAACACTGTTAATTTTAGGAATCGAAGGTTGTAAGTTAAGAAAAAAAATAGATGTAAAATATAAGTAACGGGTGATTTTTTTGCTGGTATCTTTTTGGCAACACTGTTTTTGACAGATCACGCGTGAATCGTGTCTTGTGTCATTGTCAAACTTGTTCAGTTTGGTCTATAAATTTAACCATGAATCGACTTACGAACGAACAACGCTTGCAAATTATTGAATTTTACTATCAAAATGCATGCTCGGTTAAGAGAGTGCATCGCGCACTTCTTCCAATTTATGGGCAGTTTGGTCGGCCTACTGAGGCAGCTATTCGGAAGCTTGTGACTAAATTTCGAACCCAGTTTACATTATTGGACATTAAACCACGAACACGCATACGTAGAGTGAGGACCGAAGAAAATATTGCGGCTGTATCCGCCAGTGTTAGTGATGACCGTGAAATGTCGATTCGCCACCGTTCGCAGCAATTGGGCCTCTGTTACTCCACTACGTGGAAAATTTTGCGAAAGGATTTGCGTGTAAAACCTTACAAGATACAGCTGGTGCAAGAATTGAAGCCACACGACCTCCCACAACGTCTAACATTTGGTGAATGGGCATTGGCAAAGTTGGAGGAAGATCCACTTTTTTATCGAAAAATTGTGTTCAGCGACGAAGCTCATTTCTGGTTGAATGGATATGTCAATAAGCATAATTGCCGCATCTGGAGTGAAGACCAGCCAGAAGCATTGCAAGAGCTACCACTGCATCCCGAAAAATGTACTGTTTGGTGTGGATTATGGGCCGGTGGCATCATCGGGCCGTACTTTTTCAAAGACGACAATGGCCGAAACGTTACTGTGAATGGCGAGCGCTACCGTGTGATGATTGGCGATTTTTTTTTGCCCAAAATGGAAGAATTGGACATGCCTGACATGTGGTTTCAACAAGACGGTGCCACATGCCACACGGCACGCGAAACAATGGCCCAATTGAGAGCCGCCTTCGGTGAACAGTTTATCTCACGTTTTGGGCCCGTCAATTGGCCACCTAGATCGTGTGATCTAACGCCTTTGGATTATTTTTTGTGGGGCCATGTTAAGGCTCATGTCTACAGGGATAAACCAGCAACGATTGACGCACTGGGAGCCAATATTGAAGCATTTATTCGTGATATACCGGCTGATATGTTGGAGAGAGTGTGCCGAAATTGGGCCTTGCGAATGGGCCATCTAAACCGGAGCCGCGGCCAGCATTTGCATGAAATCATCTTCAAACATTAAATTATATTGATCGTTCTATCGATTCCAATAAAGATTTCATCAAATTTTTCAAATTTTTTGTGTTTTGTTTGAAAATCAAATCCTATACCTCTTAAAAAATCACCCTTTATTTACCGTGTATCAAAATTTATTAACATAATTGTATTAATACGGGTTATTTTTTAATTCCACATCAGAAAACTTATCACCCATCATTTATAACAACAATTAAATAACTTTAACATCAAAATAATGATAGCACATCAAATTAACTAGCGCGTATGCGCTATAACCCTTACTAAACTATGTATATAATGTAATGTATATAATGTATGTATATGATGTATATAATGTAGTTATGTATATAACCCTTACTAAACTAGGCAAAGTGATATATAGGTGCGACAACGAGCAAAGCGAGGAGGAGCGTTTGTTATTTGTGACTACCACAACGCACGAGCCGAGCGAGCGAAGCGAGCTTGTCACTGCAGCGGCCGGCGAAGCGCCAGAAGTAGAATTTTAATTTTGTTAAAACGCTTTTTATCTAGGAAAAACTAGTTTTAACAGAAATTCATCTTAGATCAGTAGTAAAAAATATATTGAGGTAAATATTTTGCCGTGTAAAATATTTTTGATGGGAAATGGGCATTTTTTATATTACAATAAGTAGATTATTTGATTATTTTATATTACTATCTTATTTAAATTACACGTAGCTATTTCAATATATAGATACTGAGTAGTACTAGTTAGCAGTATAAACCACTAGCAAAGAAAACTAAATATCCACTAGTTTGTTGTCAGTTAAAAATACTGGAAATAGGTGGTATATTTCAAAATGCGATTCAGCATAAGCCCTGTCCAGGGCACGTGACTGGAGTTTCGATATCCTGGAAGTGACGTCTAAACGCCTGGACGCGTCCTCATTCGAACCACTTTGGCTATATATGTATATTTTAAATAAATATTACATATCATGTGTTATGTATGTTTCATGTAGGTAGACAGTTAGACATTTCTATTCTTAATTTATTTTTACCATGATTACTATTAAGATTACTATTTCCTTACTAGCTATGCGCTACGGTTTCACCTGCGGTTTGTTTGTGTTGTTGGGATAAAAGCAGGCCTAGCGCACTCCGCACTGTAGGTACGAAGCTACAAGTACATAGTCGGGCTCTGCCGGCGGGGCCGTGCAGTGGGTTGCCGCGCGCCGCGCGTGATGCACGCTTTCCACTAGCAAGTAGGTTATGTGTTAATTTAGGGTTAGCTATCTCCATTCCAAATTTCACTCAAAACCGTTCAGCCCTTGGGGCGTGAAATGGGAACAAACAGACTAACACACTTACATACAAATATTCGCATTTATAATAATGTGATGTGATGTGATGTGATGTTTTAGCACATTGTCGTCCCTACTTGCATTATAAACCTATAAATTTGGAAAAAGTATACGTTATAATTATTTATCAAACAAAAAAACCGACTTCAATGTATCTTTGAAGTCCAAGGTCAAAATATCAATGAAATATATGGGACCACTTCGTAGCTATACTGAACCCAACGAAAAATAATTTTCCAAATCGGTTCATGAATGACGGAGTTCCAAGGTAACAAACATAAAAAATAATATTAATATTAAAAGAAAAAAAATACAGTCGAATAGAGAACCTTCTCCTTTTTTATATCGGTTAAAAAGCCGACAAATGTGAGTGCGTCAATCAGTATGACTGCGACTAAAAGTGACTCGAAGGTGATGCCTCACCCTTCCCCTCTCCCCTTCCCGTACATGGTCGATAACACACCATCACCTTGTATGTCCTCTCATAAGTAAAAATCCAAAGATTTATACAAACATTCGTCAACACTCATCACGCCATTTTATTACTTTCCTTTACATGTTGCGGCACACAAGTAGGTACGTATACCTACGTATTCCCAAACATGGATGATGACAAGAGCCGTTCAATACATCAAGTTATTGCCCTCCTCCCTCTCAGTGTAAAAACATCGCATTTCAATATCTGTTTTATTTTTCCTCGTTTAGATGATGGTAAATGGAAGATTTTTCGACTTCAGTTAGCGAAATGGTACCAATTAAAAGCTAAAAGAAAACTTTGGTTCACCGAACATGAATGAAGAATTCTTTGTTTAGTCAGCATTGGTTTGAGGTTTGTTATATATTTTTAGTAGATTGGGTGTATGGGCATTTTTAGGTATTACAATAGATTGTCAATGCATTCTTTAGTACTTGAATAGTACCGATAGTAGTTTTTTCGCGACACCTTGAATAAATACCTATCACCGCACCCAAAGCACCACTTAATAAAAAAATCTCTAAAAAATTGGCCAAGTGCAAATGTAATTTATGTAATATTTATTTTATTCTGTTTTTTAGTATTCGTTGTTATAGCGGCAACAGAAATACATCATCTGTGAAAATTTCAACTATCTACCTATCACGGTTCATGAGATGCATTTTGGTGACAGACGGACAGACAGACAGACAGACGGACGCGGAGTTTTAGTAATAGGGTTCCGTTTTACCCTTTGGGTACGGAACCCTAAAAGAGACATATCGTATTATGAAGGATGACAACGAAACAACTGAAAACAACTCGATTTAGTAATTCGAACTACATATAAGGTAAATATTCAAATGTTCAAACGCCAAAAGTTTCAACGGTCATGCACATGTTAATTTTGGGAGTGTAAAGCTGTTTCGTCTGTTTAAGACTCATCAAGTACGGTAACGGCTACTGTCTGAAGAAGGTCTAACAACCGATATGTGTCACTTTTGAATACATAATTTCAATAATGTTTTGAATTTTTACTTCGTATCATTGATATTCCTAAACTTAGATCAGACAGATTCGATAACAAAAATTGCAAATTGTGGTCCGATTTAGACACCACAATGCGGATATGAATACTACAAAAACGTTTTTCTTTAATTTTCTTAAAAACTTATGATTTGATGGGTTACTTTGGGTGAAACATACATTCCTGGCGGGAAATAGTGTTGATTAAGCCCAGCATTTGTACCATAAGATCCAAAAATTTTGCCATACCCTGCAAATGCTTTATTTTAAAGTCATTTTAAAATTCATTATATATATAAACGGCTACACTCACGCTTAGTCTGCGCCGCGAATCCAAAACATAAACTCCCGGAAGAAGGACATCCTAATTGTCCGAAACCTGGTCGGAGTTATTCCGACACAATCATAACGTGAGTGTAGCCTTTTATATTTATAATGATTATTATTATGATATTTCGACTCACAATAGTTTCCAAACTTTAATTCATTTTAAAATTTCGATATTTCATGCCGCTTATTCTTACGGGTTATACACCCGGTCCTTTAGAAGGCTTGCGCGGGGACATGAGTCCAACACGTAGAGGCCTCGTAGAGCATTTAATTTAAATATGTAATGGGCAACACTTAAATTTCATGTTATTATTAACATTACAGACATTTTTAAAACACATTTCTCATTGTAAGTATTTATATAGAAACTTATTTTGCATTTAACATAATGCTACAGTTTAAATACCGCATTAACCGCAGCATTGTTGTGAAATGGTAGCGATGATCAGATGCGATGAAGCGACGGAATGCGCTGCGGTCTGTGTTGGTGAAAGTTATCGAGATGCTCCAAATACAGTTGTTGGTTTTAAATGTTAGATTTTACATGTGAAAACAATTTAAAGCAAACTTGCTCAATTTTTTTAGATATGACATGTTTTATGTTCTGTTCGTTTTCCAAGGATGAATAAATGAATAATCCTTAGATTGAAGTGTGAACTAGATATTATAGTTAACTATGACCCTAACCTTTACTACATGTGTTTTATTGTGAATTGTTATTAGAAATTCGTGTAGAGCATAACGCATTAAAACTGTATTAGAGTTTAAAATCAGTGACTATGTTAGTTTATAAGCGCATAAAACTGCATTTTTGGAAAAATAAAATCGAATAAGTTAGTCAATACTATGAGCTGTAACAGGATAATTAGGCCACATCCTCACTCGTCACATCGTCGCTTCACATCAGGCGAGATAGTGGCCAAACATAGAACTATCAAGCGCAAAAAAATAATAAAGAAATATATAATAAAATGGTTAAGAGCATATTTTATTTTTCTAAAAACCTACAAATTTTGGAGTCAAATCACTTAAGAGTTCTACCAACAAATAATTCTATCTCAATTCTAGTTGTTCGCCTGATGGTATGCGCCGTGCTTGCCCAAAGCTTCTTGTGGTTACTAAAGTATTGATTGAGATGTGTGCTCATCAACGTGTTCTTATCTATCACAAGCTTAAATGTGAAAGCAAATAAAAAAATTAAAAGAAGAATAACAGAGAGGGTGGAATTTCATAAAACTTCATACAGTCATGCCTCCAACTATGGAGAAAATTAAATGGCGGCCATAAAGCGCGCGGCCACTTTATGGACTTCGGGAAATTAATTTTCATAATAGCGTTATTGTAGTTATTATTGTTATAAAGGGAAATCTAAAGTATATTAATTTGGAGGAAGTTTGTAGTAAGTTTCGTTGTTAGTCAGGCGCGAACTAACGACACGGACTAATAATAAAGCCATCAAGTGAAATGCAAGCACGGACTTATAGGCCATGCAGCTCTAGAGTAATAAAAGTAAGAAAGAAATGGGTTAAATGAAGCCAAAAATAAAAACAGGAACGTAAATAAATACCTACACTTAATTACAATTACCATAAATCTAAACTATAGGTACGCTATACAATTATAAAAAAAAATAAAATTAGTTTTAAGTACGGATTGCCACAACACGGCCACCTCTCAGCAACTGGTTATAACAAACAAGCAGCGCTGATCTTCCGTAGAAGCCGCCCACAGAGAAGGTGACATCACGGACACACAAAATATTTTTCAAAATTGGCAACATAACAAAAATAACAAGTGACAAAAACAATATTATTATAGATAGTATATATAAAAGATATGTTAAGACAATTTCGACGCTCGCTTTCGCTTTCGAAGATGCGGGAAGCGCGCTAGAGCTCATCATTTTCCTTCATTCTAATTCAATAATATAAATCAATAATAACTTTTATTATTTATATTTGGACAAGTACTCGCTGCTGTTTATCTAACGACTACGTTTAAGGGCACTGACCCTTCGTAGGATAAATATCTGAAGGACTCCTTTTTAGCTGGTAGTTTTTATTTTACGGGTAAATGCATTAATTAAATAAAAACTTATAAGTAATTAGAAATTTTATTTTATATTATGTGTAAGTCCTTAGTATATCTATTATAATTTCTATCACCGCCGCCCGTTTATGTTTCGTTATTCCTCTCCATCCAATCAGGTTGTCTGGAAGAGATCGCTTTAAGCGATAAGACCGCCTATTGTTACGCCATTGTCAACAATTAACTTGTGCTTAATTTTTATGTTTAAGGTGCATAATAAAGTGTTTATCTATCTATCTATCTATCTTATATAACTTTACTAGGTACTTACAAAGTGAAGCAATTGGACGACTTATTCCATCGCAGCCGTTTGGCAGCGTATACAACCAAGATGCTGGCAGCATTACTCCGTTGGATTGCAATAGGTATTGATACGTTGAGTCAAATGTATTGGTAAGTCCCATTATTTTGGTCACGCGTCGCGTCGACCAGGCGCTATTTTAATATACTTTTGCTACCGATCCCCATGGACCCAAAACTTCAACACCAAACGGCTCAAATATACATAACCGCTACCGAGGTTACCATGTTTGCGCATCGGGAGCTGGTAGGTCGAATTTAATAGTTTGAGTATAAAAAGACGGAGAGTTACCGGATATCCTCACCCGACCCTAGTTTTATTATTTATTTATTTCACGTACAATAGAAAGTTTGTAAGTTCTGCATTAATTCAAAATGCCACAATAGCCGGTGGGGAGAAACCGCGGACTTACCTGGAACTTTTATCTCTTGGGTTTTTACTTTTAGACTTTGTTTCACTTTTTATGTAGGTATGATCCTTATCCTATATCAAAACCTTTTTTATTTTTTTACGCTTAATAGGTAATTTTGGGCACTATCTTGCCTGATGTGAAGCGATGATGTGGCCTAGGATGGCACGAGAGACGGCAGTTGAGCGGCTGCTCAGAACCGTCTCCCCGACGGTTCACCGAACATCATTCCGAAACACGACTAGGTCGCTTGACGGCTTGGCTTTGTTCGGTGGGTGGTATTACAACCACGGCCAGAGCCTACCACTCCAAAGCGCGTAAGCGGGTTTCATCACGATGTTTTCCTTCACCGTTTTAGAGCGAGCGTGCAAAATCTGCACTTAACTATAAGTCATTGGTGCAGGGCCGGGTCAGGATTCGAACCCAGGTGCGTCGGATCGAAAGGCGCACGAGTTCCCGCTAAGCCACACTCGCTCTGCACCTATACATAATTTGTGCATATCTATTGTATGTAGAAAGTCCCACTATCCTAATTAATATTACAAATGCGAAAGGTTGTGAGGATGGATAGATGTTTGTTACTCAATCCCAACCCAACCCAAGTGTCCTGAGACAGGTGGTGAAAAAAGAAATGGCTGACTTTTGGTGCGAATTCATTTTTTTTATTGCTAATTGGTTTGCGTTTGACCACTATGTCACCTGATGGTAAGCGACGATGCGGTCGACGATCTAGCACGCTTACCAAGATAGTACCTGTTCACTTGAGACTTGAAGATTCCCAGATTGTAGCTAGTTGATCTTTGTACAAATACACTGTAAAAGCCTCAACTTCCCTCCTCTTTTATCTTCACCAATTTTATTCTTTTCAATTTAAAAATGCATCTCAATGTTGATAAAATTTTATTCCACAAGCTAACTAAAAGCTGCATGCCGGTGTTAACTTTAAATTATTAAAAGAAAGCCGGGTCACGGCGACGGGACTACGGCGACTACGTGACGTAGTTTAACGTAAATACGGCGGAAGGCGTCCACGGATACGGTTACTTATTGCACTATTTTATTTCAGAGGTATTATTCGGTAAGATAAGCTAAGTTTGTTCCTTTGTAGGTATATTTTATTTGGATGATATATTTTATTGAGTACGTCTTCTTTATGGAGTCATCGTCATCATCAGCCCATCACGTTCCCACTGCTGGGACACGGGCCTCCTCTCATAGAGGGAGTATGGGCCACGCTGGCCCAGTGCGGTTTGTTTGATGTCACATGCCCTTGAAATTTTTGTAATCAATTCTCTGACATGTTGGTTTTCTCACGATTTTTTCCTTTACCGTTTTTAGATCAAGTGTTAAATCCGCACATAACTTAGGAAAATCAGTGGTGCGAGGCCTGCGGGATTCAAAATCGGGTGCACCGGATCGTAAGTCGCACGTGCTGCCACTGAGCCACGCTCGATCTTTAATCTTCTATGTGAAGTGTAGTGGTTTACTAATGTATGGGCAAAAAACTTTTACCAAATTATTTTCCACAAATTTTCATTTGGAAAAAAACATTTGTCAATCAACTTATCGCAATTTTTCAGTTAGAAAAACTCTTTTTTGGCAATTTTTTTTTTTATTCTTCTTCTGGCACATCGCCGGCCGCTGCCGTGAAATTTGACTAAAAATATTTACACCGAAGTGTAGTACATTAAATTATATTATCTATCCATTATTAGTTGTATAAATCATATTATCCTTTCACGGCGGTGTGGTTTTGGTTTGGTCTCGTAATTGATTTTCATGGAAGAGTTTATAAACGTACGAAATGGGGATTATATGGGTATATATTGGCATTTAGGTGAGTTTGTTAATAAATAACAAGTTTATAATTGCCAAATTATTAATAATGCAAAAGAGACTTGACTGTCTGCTCTAGAATTTTATTAATACTTACATCTTTTATAAATTTTAGGTTACCTTCGCAAAATATTATTCCGGGCGAGATTTGAACCCAAACCTCCCTATATCCATTTAAAACCAATCAGATCGAGTATCAAAATAAATAAATAAATAAATACGCTCAACGATTACATATGTACCTACATATGTCCTGGCTACTTCCTATTCCCTGTATCTAGGGAGCCAAGAACTACAAGGATCATGGTCCCACAACGCCCACACACAAGACAAATGATTGCGCTTTTTTTCCGTGCACAAATATTTGCCCCGTCGCAGGAATCGAACCCGCAACTTCGGTGGTGTTTGAGATTTGAGCCAACCTGCTCAACCATTACACCACAGAGGCTCTCCTAAAATATCTCTACCGCCACGATTTCTGATAGAAATAAAAATAGTTATATTATAAATTTATTCCTTCACACACGCGAAAACGCTTAGAGCAACAAACATTTCAGCTGCATCAGTACTTTAAAGTGACATTTACACTTTATGACGTCACACAAATCATTTCAAACTCTGTCAAGGGAATTCCAACCTTATACTAGGGTGTTAAGAGCTAAACGAGCTTTATTTGAGGCTGGGGAACATGCGCTTTGGGTAATAGCTTAAAGCTGAGCGAAATAGTTCGAGTGTAGCTTGCGATTTAGCTGGATATTTTAGTTTATTGAGCCGCGGAGTGGGCCGGCTAGTCACTCTACTCTTATATAGTATATCGTTTTATTTCCAATATCTAATATAACGAATGACTCCGATACGACTGCCACATAGCCATGTTATAAACTTGGAAAAGCTAAGGTAGGGATCATAGTTTCGTAAAAATGTTCACATTGAGGCTGGGCCCTGGTGAGTAGGTTTTCCACAAACCTAAATCAGGCCCCAGCTCTCACAAAGTAGCACTGTGTTAAACCGACTTAAAAAAAGGACGAGGTTCGCTACTTGTTATTTTTTTATGTTTGTTACCTCAGAACTCCGTCATTTATGAACCGATTTGGAATTATTTTTTTGCGTTGGGTTCATTATACTAAGTCTATAGCTACAAAGCTATAGCTACGAAGTCGTCCCATATACATTTCATCGATATTTGACCTTGGACTTCGAAGATACATTGAAGTCGGTTTTTTTTATAAAATGTATACTTATTAAGAATTATGTATAACCCATGACTGTACCTAAATCTTTGTGAAAAGAAATAAATAAGCAATTATATTTTTTTTATTTATAAAAGTTATAAATACAGTCCTCCTTGTAATGTAGGCAGCGAAAATGGAGTTCCAATTATTTCTGTATTTAAAACTAATAGATAGATGACGAGGAAACGAAATGCGACACGTCATTTATTAAACACAGATCGCGCACAATAGATCATTGAACTCGATCCGAACAGATCGTGGCCAATTATATCTCCACCAATTTGATCCGAGAACTCTCCATTCAACAGGCCAACAACACCAGCCAAATTTCTGCGCCCGAAACCGTGTCACTATCCAATAGGGAATATGCATGTATTTTTTTAATGCATGAATCGATGCATTATTGAATACCTTTAATGAAAAAGAAAATGTTCAGCATCACTCGTCAATAAAATAATTAAATGAAAATTTAAATCAACATAAACGCGTCATTTTTGTGAAACGTGAAACGGTGGGGACCTATGATATCCTCATTGGTCCATCTATGCAACATGTGTGAGTGTCAATAATTTACCAATAGAACGGGCTCTATGTCAAAAATTTGCCAATAACCAGCGAGGCGCGTGACGTCAAAATGTCGCACGTACTAAAGCGTTTTGCGATTACGTTCCGTTTCTCCAAAAATAAGAAAAACAAACATTGAAATACAAAAAAAACTACGCAATTAATAATAATAATTATATCACTACTAAATGTTTACAGGAGTAATCTATCGTAAGAAGTAACTTTCAGATTTTTCGACAAAACATGCATATTCCCTATTAAACATCTAGAAGCGTCACAAGCGATCCGGTGTACGAAGGAAATAAAACTAGGCAAATCTGGTCGTAGAACCGAACCGGAGCGTGGAGGGGTTTGCGCTCGACAGGGCTACAAATTGTGTGCTGTGTTGGTTGTCAGCCGGATTTCATTACTTGTGGAATAGGAAGTACATTAAAGGAATGATTATGTACTGTCACAGCATAAAAACGTAAGGGATTTTTAATAAAATGCGGGGACGTTTATAGCTTTTCTTAGTTACATCGAATTTTCGGGTTTCCTGCTTGGATTTAAAATATTCCTATCCATGTTCGTAATTATGGGTTACTATCCATTAGCATTACCCTTATAAAGAAAATAGTGGTTCTAATTCAGCTTGCAATATTCCACCTGAAAAAACATACATAATTGTAAGTTAAATAAAAGCTTGTAATAGTAAATTCTCATAAAATTTGTTTACGTCAAAATATCATAAGAATCTATAGTATTGTTCCGCTAAATACATGTATTTTATAGTTCACGTCAACCGATAAATAACGCCTCCGCTCCGCCTGTCGAGAAACTTATGGGCATTGTCGAGAAGGCTTCACAGCTATCTGGGTCACCGTGAGAACACTATCTGTTTAATATTCCACGCCGTTCCTTCCTCAAATGAATTAAACTCCGCGCGAACTAGATTCCTCCCCGTACTGAGCTTTAGTTACGGTAGCAGTATAGATGGGGAGCTGACAAGACAACACAAAACCGTTAAGTGCAGAAGGGAATAAAACATGTAGAGTTCAGCGACTGCTTCATTTGCCTTTACTAATGCACTTCTGCGAGGACCCTACGTGGGAACCAGGGTTAAAAGGATAAACAATAACCCTGTCAGGATCGACAACTTTTAACCTATTCCATTTCTCTGTTTATACAAGGTTTGTACTCAGTTTTTTTTTTTCAATGAATTTTGTTAGTAAGACACATCAACATTACGATCTAGCCTCATAAAACTAATAAATAATTTGAAAACTTAGAATGTGTCCATTAACACTTTTCTTACTACAAATATTTAATAAAACGGCTAGGACTCACGTAGTTTGTCGAATTAGTCGACCTAGGTTTCGAGCATATCCGATGCTCTTCTTTAGGGTGAGCTTACGCTGCGAGATCGCGACGACCACTGGCGGTGTCGCGGCGAGATGCGCGGGCGGTCGCCTGCTCCTATGCTCGAAACCTAGGTCGACTAATTCGACAAACTACGTGAGTCTTAGCTGTTTTATTAAATATTTATAATGAATCAAACTCACGAAAACTTTTCTTTTTGTCTCTATTTAAGCGAAGACACTATATTTTTGTGTTCATAACACGTAGCACTAACTATACTACAATACACTGTCACTTCACTACACTAACTCAAAAGGTTTTGCCCAATTAAGTCTTTTCACTATGTATGTGCTGTCAATAAGCTGGATAGCCTCGACGTTCACGTGATGATAAAGTCATGAGCTTCGGCGAACTTTTTGATTATACTAGTGAAGAGGTTTACGTTCAGGTCCCGATGGAGGTCGTCATTTCTATTCCATGGAGCGTTAACCTAGATGAATGGAGAATAGTTCTCCATGTCTCTCTTTACACCTGTTAGCAATACTCGAAAATCGCTTACTAATACGCAAATTTTATTAGAAAGAAGAAAGAAAGAAAGAAAATACATATACATAATACTACACATAACAAATAATACTATAGATATAACAGAAGAAGATAACATATGTAACATATAATAAATAGTTAATATAATTATAGTATAATGAAACGTTGCGCGATGTCATAAAAAGGTTCCGACTCGGCATAAAACTAAGGTAATACAATATATTATATAATAAAATACCTAAGAGCGAGTGTGGCTCAGTGGGAGCACGTGCGACTTTCGATCCGACGCACCCGATTTCGAATCCCGGTGGCCCCGCACCACTGACTTTCTTAAGTTATGTGCGGAGTTAACACTCGCTCTAAAAACGGTGAAGGAAAACATCGTGGGGAAACCGGCATGTCCAAGAAATAATCACAAAAATTCAAGGACATGTGACATCCATCAACCCGCACTGGGCCAGCGTGATGGATTATGGCCCATACTCTCTCTATGAGAGAAGGCCCGTGTCCCAGCAGTGGGAACGTGATGGGCTGATGATGATGAATAAAATACCTTGGTACTTATTTTCAGAGTCTTGATTTAGTATAAATCTGCATTGATTTAAACTTGATAGATTTGATGAAATGATAATGATCGCGAGCACGCGCGGCGTTTTTGATAGCCAATTGCGAACTGTCTTTTATTTGCATAATTAGGTCGCACGTGTCGCGTAAATTGATGATTTTACAAAAGATGAACGGTTGCACCGTACAACTGGCGTGTACAAAATTCTGCTCTCCTAAATTTTCCTTTACATTTCGATGTCGTTCCCTTATATCTAAAAAGCACTTACGAAACGAAAGCCAGTTTAATGGGCTGTTATCTGACACAAACTTAACGCTCAATGGGGTAATAGGTAATGCAGGATTTAATCTAGCAGATAAGCTTCCGGCCGCTTGAGTGACGGCGAACCGATACCGCCGCGTCCCGCTACAGCCCGGCTCGTCCCGCCACGTCCCGCCCTGCCCCGTTCCGCTGCGTCCGACGCCCGGCCCGGATGAAGGTGTTGTTTAACTCATTTAATTTGTATTTTTTTATGTGATTGTGGAATGGTGCCGTGAAATGTCGATGTATTTGATACCACCTTTTAAGCAAGAGGTGCTAGGCCATCCCTTTTTCCCCTTTCTATTCAACCATTTAATTTTGAGACTCGTGAACTCGGACTCTTTTTAGGGTTAAGCTCGCCTTTGTACATATATTTTATAAATCATCGATGTAAACATTTTAGTGTACAATAAAGAATATAAGAAGAATAATGGTAAGCAACCTAAGTAACTTATTAGAGCGAGTGTGGCTCAGCGGGAACTCGTGCGCCTTTCAATCTGACGCACCTGGGTTCGAATCCCGAGTCGGCCCTGCACCAATGACTTATAGTTAAGTGCAGATTTTGTACGCTCGCTCTAAAACGGTGAAGGAAAACATCGTGATGAAATCCGCTTACGCGCTTTGGAGTGGTAGGCTATGGCCGTGGTTGTAATATCACCCACCGAACAAAGCCGCCGTTTTATTTTGTTTTTTAGTATTTGTTGTTATAGCGGCAACAGAAATAAATTATCTGTGAAAATTTCAACTGTCTAACTATCACGGTTCATGAGATACAGCCTGGTGACAGACAGACAGACAGACGGACGAACGGACGGACAGCGGAGTCTTAGTAATAGCAGACCCCCGACACTCCATACAAATTCGCCGAGCTAACTGTCTAGTACTACTACTGGCGCACCGGCCTGTCCGCACACGTTTTGTGTGTGTGCGTAATTGTAGGGATGAGCTAATACGAATCGAGCGCGACAAGGACAACGCTATACTTTTTTTTTTACACTCAATAGATCTATGTTTGGGCACTATCTCGCCTGATGTGAAGCGATGATGTGGCCTAAGATGGAGCACATAAATCTAGAGAGAGACGTCAGTTGAGCGGCTGCTCAGACCCGTCTCCCCGGTGGTTCACCGAACATCATCCCGAAACACGACTAGGTCGTTTGACGGCATGGCTTTGTTCGGTGGGTGATATTACAACCACGGCCAGAGCCTACCACTCCAAAGCGCTTAAGCGGGTTTCATTACGATGTTTTCCTTCACCGTTTTAGAGCGAAATATATTGGGGTCGTGATTCTACCTGGTATCTTCGATTCAATAAATATATTAGGGTCGTGATTCTTCTGGCGCTGATGTTGCAATTTGTTACACGTAATAATTCCTTAATTAGACAGCTTTGTTCGGCTGGGAATAAAGTTTGGACATTTTCGGGCATTGTTCCTGTATTATTTTTAATTAAATTCGGCGGCAACACGCTCCTTGATGTCTTCAAGCTATTTTAGGATGAAAGAGTTTGATTTATGGAGATTGTAACCAACGTTGTTTGTTTCTTATATTTCACTGAATCTTATTTGATTTCTTACTTGGATGTGTTGAATTTTAGTTAATTCATATCGTACCTAAGTACCATATATATTTTTGTCTACATTCCTTCACTTGTGGGTTGTCTGAAAGAGATCGCTGTGAGCGATAAGACTGCCCATTGTGACACTACTTATATATTATTACTTGTTATTTTAGTTTTTAATTATTTCTGTATTTTGGTCTTATAATAAAGAGTTATTCTATTCTATTGTAAGTCTAATTCGATTTGTTTCTTGACTTGTTTGGTTTATATATGTGATTATTTTATTTGTGTGAACGTTTTATCTGATTTATTATTGCATTTCTCAAAACATTTTTACTTTTTTGATATAACGTAATGAACCCTCAAACTTAACCTCTGCGTTTCATAATTATCTGTTTCAACACTGGTGTAGGAGGTAAACCCTCCTCGGCAATGCTTCTGGTGATTCACACGCAAAAGTGACCGCCTTCCATCAACGCAGCGTCTGCGTTTGTTACACTTAAACATAAAAAAAGCTCTGAAATATTTTATTTTCATATAAGTCACAAAGAAAGCGTCTTACGAGTCTCTTATTTTATATTTTTATTCACGTAGCTCCCTCACCACAAAATATGTACATTGTCTACATTCAAGTCTAACAGTGGTTTTAGTATCTTGATGATTATCCATATAAACTGCAAATAGGCAGTTTATTACTGCCGTAAGTAAGCTAGGAGCGAGTCAACAAGCAAACTGAACCCACAAGATGTCATAAAAGCTATATAGCACGTAAAAATACAATAAATCCGGCGGTCCGACACGTCCGCATCGCGTGACCGACACATATAACTGAATGACCCTTGCCTCTACTCAAAAGTACTAAGTTCTAAATTAATATCGGCCTAGTGTTTCCGAGAACCAATTTACCAATTCTGCTAATAAATTGCTAGTTGAATTTACCATTAAATTGCAAGGTATTATTACTTCATTTGCTTCAGTTTAACAATGCGGTCGGCTGCTGCGGCGTTTCGTGACAGCGCTCTCATTATGCTTATTTTGTTAGCGAATAACACAATTCACAGGTGTATTGCTTATAATCCGTTTTCTGGCGCTAAATAAAAAACGTGTTACATATTTTAACGCTTTACCTGACAAATGGTTTTGAGTGACGAGGCGGAAAGTATAAATAGGTTTATTAGTAATGTTATTTTGAGGGCAGTGCCCCGCGTTGGGCGCCAGTTTTTTTGGCACTAAAAAGGTATGACTATTAAACTGTATTTTAGAAAGCTCTGACATTACAAAATTCAGGAGTTAAGTTTCTCTTTTGAACCAATGTATGTAAGGGCAACGCTGTAAACCCAAAATGGCGCCCAACGTGGGGCACGATATGATACAAAAATGTTGACTAAATAAACAAACATTATTCACTTAAACAAACCTACCGGTACCATATAATATACACTTGAGGCAATCGATTTGATGCATAATAAGCCAGAATTCATAATTCATAAAATAAATAGCACTGCATAATGATACATTTACGTACTCTAAATAAAAACTCCGATTCAGGGCGGCCATTGTTTGTTGTTCCATTGTATGGCCGCCACGACTGTGCCTACACTGCCTACTCGGCTATTTGTAATGAATGTTCAATGAAAGTTATATTTAATTTAGCTTCAACATTTTTACCCAGATGTACACAAATGCTTGTTAACGTATATTTTGGTATTCCCTCGTATGTTAATTGTTCAACAAACTTAAATCCAACAGCATTGTAATCAATTCATCATCTTGTGGTAGGTAAATACCTACCACAAAATGAGTATTGTTTATTGTTTTAATCTAAAACGTTTTACATTAAATAAGACAAATTATTGACTTAATCAATTTGCACTTGAGATCCAACAATTTTTTTTTAACTCAAGTAATTAAGTTACGAGACGAGCCGGTCGTCCTGAGACAATATATAGGTACATATATACAAAGCGATAAGACCGCCTATTGTACTTACCATAAGAAAGTATGTTCATAATGTAATTCCTTCTTAAGTGGAATAAAGTTTTTTCTATCTATCTATCTACATAAGCTGGGCCTGGGGTAGACCGGGCCTGCCCCTGTACTCTGAAAAAGTAATTACGATCTTCGTTCTGCCGGATGAAAGGGACAGCTCTATGCAACAGGCATAAGAGTGTCTCTTTTAGTCCGCACGAACGAATAAATGAAAGCAACTCGGAGTAGGCTCCCTGGGTTGGGCCGGGTGCGGACCGGGCTACGTCATACAGCGCATACAGCTTACCCAGAAAAACTATAAACCTTATGTATGCCTTATATCAAATCAGCGTCTCCAATCATGAACATATTACAAACTCTCTCGTCACTATAGATACATTTGCAGTCTCTGTCTATGATGCGCGTTAGTTTCAAAAGCGTTAGGTGTACGTACATTTTCCATTTATCATGTTATCTTCGCTACAAGAGTAGAATATAAATTTTAAATTAGCTCTCCCTCGTACCCGCAACTAAGAAATATTGCAATATCTTTGAGAATTAATTACGAACACCTGTATAAACTCTCGCTGTAAAGTTTCTGCGAATGTTCGACTTCACTGCACTGCTTCAAACTAGAACGTTTCCTCGATTGCAGATTCTGCTTAATCAATTCGAATATTTGTTTGATTGGTTTGCTCGGTATTTGTAAAATGTTAGAATCTATTGTACTTACGTACACTTATGCTATTTCGATAACATCCATATGTTGAGACACGACGTACAAATGTCATGTGCCACACGCGGGAAAAATGAACGCGAGTGCTTGAAGGAGAAAGAAAACAAAATAGTAGCGGAGATTAGGCGCTATCGCTATATAATTGGAATGGAACACAAAATACGGTGTCTTCTCTAGTGCGTAGTGTACCTACATATTATCTCAATATCTGTATAAGTCTTTTACACTTTCTGTATTTTATAACTTTCTTCTTATTTCCTTCTCGTTTGGGTGTATGTGTATGAGACAAAAGTGTCAAAAGTGCCGAAGTTTATAGACCGCCTTTGACATGGCTGCATCGTCCGCATCGTAGCTTACCATCAGGTGACATAGTGGTCAATCGCAAGCCAATTATCAGTTAAAAAATAAAATAATATTCAACGCCAACTAAAACTAACTGCATGATAGTTTGATTGTTTCATGTTGAGTCAGCTCTGATGAAAGTCAGCACCGCTAAGATAATTCTTATTAATTATAGTAGCCTATTCTATTTTATATTTTAGTGTGTAGTGTAACAGTGAAGTTTCGCCTCAAATGCTGCGCTGTTCGTGTAAGGTAGATATGTGTTACACGAAGAGGGTTGGCACTAGGCGCTGAAACCTCTGAACCTCATGCATGTTTCATGTACCTCCGCTGCTGCCGCAGCAAACACTCTGCACAGCCCTGCAGCATATTGCAAGCTATGGATGTGGCACTGATCGAGGACAGTAAAAACAAATGTTTTGTCTTTTTGAACACAACTTTACTACATATACAATCTTAATATTCTTCTTCTCTCGTGTGGGTGTATTTCCAACCCTGGTGTCGGAGCTTTAAGACCACCAGTAGGCTTCCTACATGACCTAATGATTGTTGTCTTAACAACAACAACCGGAAACGACAGCTTAATGGACCCCCGAAGCACGGTAGCGTTCAGATATAAATATCACACAAACGGTCACCCATCGAATTTGTGACCGCAGCTAACGTTGCTTAACCTAGAAGATCTGTTAAGAACGGCTAGGTGAGCTACGCTACGAGCGCTACGAGAGAAAAAGAAGAGAGAGAAAAAGAAGTGCAATTTAGCTAAAATCTTATTACTACTTACATTCAATGACTTTCTCACACAATATGAGTTAGTGTTCACAGTGTGGGGTGGGCGTTGAGTCGCCGTGCATGTTTCATGTACTGAGCGAGTACAGCCTAGTGTTGGATCTGGCACAGACCTAGTGAGGTCAAGGTTAAATAATAATAAATGAGTGTATTTGCATAAAAGATATACAGATAATTTTTGAATCCCGAACTAGACATCTGGATATACTTATTTGATTATGCATTTCAGGACCAGGGACTTTTTTACGAAGTATGATTACATATATAGAAATTATTATTACAGTTGGTATTTGTTTATAAGCTACTCGTATATTAGGTAAAACACGGATTTCATGCCATGACCAGGGCCCTAATCCACTATGACAACTTGGCGATTACTTGCTTCAAGGAAACGTCGATTCCTTCATTAATAAACGACATCTGCGAAATTTGTATTCTCTATGATGCGTCATATATATGAATATATGAATGCGTCATAGAGGTGCCGTTTATTAATGAAGGAATCGACGTGATTTCGAAACAAGGAATCGACGTGATTTCACCAAGTTGTCATAGTGAATTGAGGCCCTGGTTATTCTTTGTTACACTTAATATTAAATTAAGTGCCCATACTTAGTCGTCCATAATATGAGGTATTCTGTGATTAAAGTTAATTACTTGTTGTAATTGAAAATTCTTTGTCTAATTTATAAATTTTGTCAGTATTTTCATCTTCTTTATTTGTCGCTCAATGATGTCCATTTGTTTATAGCACTTCCAGCCCCGTGGGAACTTTATATCGGCGACATTAAACACGAAGTGCCTGGCGATGCCTCCAGGGCAGCGGCCCTATTTCGTTTCCGAATTGTGTATCCGTTAGACAACGCTCACTTAACTCTATCCTAACTAGTATTTTTATACGAAAGTGAGTTTGTTTGTCTGTCCTTTTTTTCTTTGTAAGGGAGCAAGGGGAGCTACTGATTTTTATTTATATATATTTTTCTAATCCTGGGGGTAATGGTAAAAATCGCGTAAATAAAGTTTTTTTTAGTAGTTATAGGCATACGTTTGACCATTATTTCACCTGATGATAAGCGATCATGTGGTCTTAGGTGTAACACGCTCGCCTAGAAGATATCTGTTCACTCTCGATTTGAAGACTCCTAGGTTGTAGTTGTCAGGGGACACAGACGTTGGAAATGCGATCCGATCCTTGGCTGTCCGTAGATGTAAGATGAAGAATGATTAAATAAATTTTCCTAAACTAGATAGCACCTTAGGAAAAGTTAGTAAACAGTTCAATTTCTAAGCGAGGTAAGCCGGGGGTAAAAATAAGTTATTTTTAATTATAGGCACTACAACTCAGAGAATTTACTTTTAAGGAGATTTCCTTTTTCCTTAATTGATTTACTTATAACTCTAATTTCTACAGCCTTCTTAAGTAGCTTAAATGTTTTAGATGAGAAGTCTTTGATTGTTAGAGTTTCTTAACAATAATACCATCTTGAATGGCTATGATTTTAAAATCTCGTCAAATATACTTAGTGCGATGGGAGAGTTATATAACAGATATTTGACTCAGTGTACTGATATGACACCGTCAAATAATATAGCGCATATTTACAGAATTAAAAATCTAGTGTTTCGTTTGGAATAATACCGTCACCAACGAAATTTCTGGGCTTTTGAGACGTGGCCTAAAATTTATAGATTTAACTTGATTCACGTATGATCTAGCTAGATCATGAGTCTATTTTATAAATCAAAATCAAACCTTAATCACAATAAGACTCTTTTATCGAGTTCAACATCCAAGTCAAATTCACTTGATTTCGTATTATCACTCTATATATGGTCTAGAGTTGCGTTCCGAATATAGCGACCGCGGCGCCTGCGTTTGACCATTTTCTAAATAAATTTTGTTTAGAAATAAAGGCGCGGTCGCGGGCCGGGCGCCGCGATCACTATTCGGAACTAACCCTAGAATCAAGATGAGTTTCAAGTTGAGACTTGATTATTGTTTATAGAATAGGTGATTGTGAATGATTTTTTGAGTATCGTTTAGAAAATTTAATCTATCGAATTGAGATCACATTTGACGTTTACTTGAGTGTTTCGTGAATCTACTTTCAATTGTAGTTTAACGAACAAAGTTAGACTTGAAACTCCTTTTGAGTCTAGACTTAGCTCTGATTTTAGTGTATAAATTTAACTCTTAGTCTCAGAGTGAAGAGCGTCCTGCTTGGTTCTTCACTGGTATTAGGAACCGCAGCATACACTCTATCAACTTTTGCACTATGCTCGCTTCCCATCGCGCCATGTCGTCGGTAAAGGACAACTACAAATCTGGTGAAACTAAAATAATTAATTTGTAATTACTGAAAGCCGTTTACTGCCTTCCGAACTTTCCAAAGCGTACCAACCCTCCTTCCCGCAGCCTTACAATCGCCTACTCAGTTGACAAACTAATCATTTTAATTTCAGCAGCATTCTCAAGCGGGTTGAGTGTTGAGACGAAGAGGTTCTAATAATTGCCGGAGAGATTTCGATAATTACACGGCCATGGAGTATTGAGATGCGATTAATAATAAATTATTCTATCT
Organism: Petrophora chlorosata; assembly: GCA_951640565.1. Classification (NCBI taxonomy): domain Eukaryota; kingdom Metazoa; phylum Arthropoda; class Insecta; order Lepidoptera; family Geometridae; genus Petrophora; species Petrophora chlorosata. The sequence goes on along the minus strand of OX621205.1, from coordinate 5,419,907 downwards.
TGAACTGTTAATTGGATTGTGATGTCGTCATGCTTGAACTGAACGCTTTATTTCATTTGATTTGATCTAAAATCTAACCTACCAAGAGAATAATAATACCAACCAAATTGTAACAATTTTGAAATTGTAGGATACATTACCACGGACAATGATTCTAGTTTGTTTTATTTTATTAGGGACATCAAACACCAGAACACAAGCCTTACATATTAACTAAGATTAGTTTACATAAGAAGTGTGCATTAGTGAACCACCAACTACGCGATCCACGATTTACAAAAACAAAACTAAAATGGTTAACGAGATCAATTTTATGTGCTTATAATTTTTAACCGACTTCAAAAACGAGAAGGTTCTCTGTTTGATGTATTTTTTTATCATTTTTTTATGTAAGTTTCCTCAGAACTCCGTCGTTTGTCAATTTGCTCAAAGTGAGCATTGAATGCATTACCAATTTGATGTATGGGGCCGTTTATGAAAGAAAATCATGAAATGGACTAATGAAACTTTCAGTTTATTATGACAGTTGGAATATTAATAATTGATGTGCACATCTGTCACTTGTATTTGAGGGTAATCTAACTCTAAACATATGCAAACGACATACAATATTTATAATTTAAACCTTAACCGTACACTGAAACCTGTTTGCGCAATTGAAAATTTTCCTCAAGGGTTTGTAAGAAGAAATCTCTCTAATGTACTTTATGATCATAATCATAATTTTATTTCGTAAGGCCAATTTACATGTCAATACTTAGATTATTAATTATAATACACATTAATTAAAAAGTAAATATTAAGATGCCACATGTATACATTTAAAAAAAAAACTATTATAGTATGTTTAAACCCATACATTAGGAACTCCTCGTAACCAAGGAAAGTTTTTTTTTTTTTACTGTAGAACGTCTGGTCGACAAGCCAGCGTTGTTTTAGACGAGACCACTGAAATGTTTTCACATTTCAGTCGATTATGGAGCATAATAAAGAATACTTATAAGAATCGCACTAATCACACCAATATTATTAATGTGAAAGTCTGTATGTAGTGTGTTAGTGTACAAGTTATCCTGGGTATGCGCGGGTGAAGCCACGGGGTGCAGCGAGTATAACATAGGCAGCGATATTCTTTAATAAAATTGACGTTGAAAGTTGTCTATCAACTTCAGCAACATTCAGAAACGGTATTTAACTTCTTATTTAGTTTACTTTTCTTGAACTCCCTTCCATTCAGTAGCTCCGCAAAAACTGCTCAAGGGATTTTCAGTTTAGAAAAAATGTGGATGTTTCTCTACAATTTGCGAGTTTAAAAATAATCACCGTCTCTAGTATGTCGACCAGCATTATTTGTTGCCGTCGCAGTAAAGCGAATGAGCCAGCCATCTGCACAGTTTTAGCTGCAATAAAATCTTTAACTAGTTTTTACGTTTTCTGGGATTTGTGGAATGTCTTCGTGTTGAGAACTTGAACTTCTTTATTGCCAGTGGCTAGGTTATTCGTGTATTTGTGTTAATAACAATGAGGTGTGCCCCGTCGACGGCACCATTGTAATCCAACAAAAAACTATCTTCTCTAGCGGGCGTGTTCCCAAGCCCGGACTTCAATTTGGGTATGGGAAAGAAGGTTTTTTCTAATGGTAAGCGTGGCGCTTGCCATGACGCTCATCACTCCGACATCAGATATTAAGTCTCATATGCCCAGTAATTTTGCTTGCACTTTAAACCGGAACACAGTAATGCTTGCGCACTACTGCTTGGCGGCAGAATGACTGGCTTAGTGTACTGAAGTTCGCTTGTATACCAATAAATTGTATATTGACTATAATATTTTTATTTCTCTTATTATTGATTTACGTGACGAGCAGGTTGTACAGAATCCTCTGCGGCAGCCGGCACTGCACTGCGCTCGTCACCCTGAGACAATAGCTTTTAAGTCTCATAATGCCTAATTCACACAAATATGACCTGGGGGAGCAATAAGGGATCTCAATTGATGAAGAGCCTTACTTTCTTTCCACACACTGCTGGATTAACTTCTCTATGTGCTCCTCATAAAACGTTTTTTCCAAATACATACAACACACCCACACTTTGGCACAAAGGTACATCATCAACAGCCGGAAGACGTCCACTGCTGAACATAGGCCTCCCCCATAGATCGCCACAACGAGCGGCCGTGGCCGGCCCATTGCCACTTCAAATTGCAAATTTTGAGAGCTATGTCGCTTACCTTTGTTCTTTTGCGGATTTCCACATTCTGGATCTTATCTCGCAAAGATTTCCCAAGCATAGCTCTTACCATAGCTCTTTGAGTGACTTTGAGCTTATGAACCAGGCCAATAGTCAGCGACCACGTTTCAGTGCCGTAAGTCATCACTGGCAATACACACAGGTACATACATACTTTTTGCCTAAAACAAAGAAAAATGTAGTAAAGACGAGTACCCTACCTTACTACTTAGCATAGTCTACAAACTTTTGTCTACGAAACTGGAATCCAAAAATATCTGTGCGAAACTCAAGAATTTTCCTTTTATCTAGCTTCATAAAATATATGAAAATACCTAAAACTTTTCATATAAACTCAACCTGTTTGTCATTCAGACTGCAATTTGCTATCACTTTGAAGCGATGTAGGTGTTATTTTAGTAGTTGGCGCAAGCTTTCGCCTAGTTTAATTACAAGTCGGCTGGAAGTTAAATGAATTTCTCTTCCTGTGAAAGAGTATTCCTTTTTAACAGTGTTAGACCGTCACTCGACGGCACACGGCATCTAGGAATAAGTATATAACTTAGTTAATTGGATTCGTCAGTGTAGCTGACATCTAGGGTTTTTAAAACCATGGATAGGTAGGTATAGTCCGTAAAAATTAGTAGAAATTGTACAGAGGTAGGAAAATTCCAAAATTAAAGACGTATGTCGAGGCGAATGGCATGATATGAGAGAGGCCTATCCCCAGCCGTAGGTTGTAAAGGGCTGTAGATGATGATGATGATATCCTTCGCTGTTCTGGCAGCCTGTTACGCACATACGAGTGTGCGTATTGTCATTTTTAACCGACTTCAAAAGATGAAGAGGTTCTCAAATCGATTGCTTTTTTTTAATGTTTGTTACCAAGATTTTAAATGTTTCTTAGAACTCCATCATTTAAAGACCGATTTGGAATATTCTTTGCGTTGGGTTCAGTATAGCTACAAGGATGTGATCCAATATAAATGTCATCGATATTCGACCTTGGACTTCGAAGATACATCAGAACTGAAATCGTTTATTTTTTGTTATTAACTGAATTATAACTTATAACGCGCGAATGGTTAAACATTTCCAAACCCAAAAATTCAGTTGGTATATTTCACGGTTTACCAAACGGAATGTAAACGACGCGAAGGAACACAAAATGTCCCCAAAGCCGTACTCCAACCGACGACTGAGCGAGAGCTAGTTTTTAACCACAACGACTTCGTTAGTTAACAAGTGTCTGAGTAATTTAAGAAATAAAAAACGCAACAGTGCTGCGGTATTATCATTTAATCAAAGTAAGTTTAATTAACTATTTCTCCATAACACGTCACCGAGCATAGTTATGGAGTTATGGTAGAAGTAACACCTGACCCTGACCTAAAGTAACCTGACCCTGACCCTGCCTAAAAACATTATTTAATCCTAGCAAAAAATGCACTTTGCTCAGTTTTTTGCTAATTGGAGGTCGAACCCGTAATCCGCCAGTCAGACCCATACTCGGCGGGTGAGGTGACATCTGCGCTAACAGAAAACCCAAGTAGGTATTCTGCCGATTTCCGCATCTTTATCTAAAAATGCATTTTCAACTGAATGCAGAGTTTCAGCAACTCACTTTATCCAAAGAGAAATGTGACTAAAGCAACGATAAACCTAGGATTGGTTCCGCAAATCGGCTTCGCTTTTTTCCAGGCACTGAATAAGGTTACTTTTTGTGAGCGCTGGAAAGCCTTCCGTGCCAGAGAGAAAAGGGGAAGGATAAATAATAAATCAGCTGCGAAGATTTGATATGGGCTTACTTTGTTTTCGAGATCAGATAGTGACTTACTACAGAATTATTAATGAGCGTGTTAAATTAAATGTAGCTAGTGGATCGTTAGCTTTTGTTTTATTGCCCCTGTAAATCAAGGGCTTTTGTCAAAAAGTCCTTTGTGATAATTTTGTTGTCGTTTTTGTTGATAAGTGTCTTTGGGTTATGGAACCCTCTGAGATGTCGGGCTAGTCAAGAGATTATTAAAAAAGCCTTCTTGACGGAAGACCCGCAAAGGGTACTTGCGGGATGTTATCAACTTAGGTAATTTTTAATAAATCTCAAATTTTTGGCTATATATTTTTCAGGGCTAATTTCAATCCTCTGGCTACGACGCCCTTCAAATCGGAACACAGTAATGCTTACGCACTACTGCTTGGGGGAATAACTGATAAGCGGTGGTACTGACCACGACGTAGACGAAGTCACATAAGAGAAACCCACCCAATAAATGTATTAATGTTTTTTACTCAACCAAGCAAAACTAACAAGCGGATTTCGAGTCTTCAGATGTGCAATGTCCAAGGACATAGTTTAATTATCCCGGAAAATCCAAAACGCGGGTGAAACCTCGGGCCATAGCTGGTTTTTTATATAACTATATGACCCGCTACCGTGCCGTCGTAATGGAGGTAACAAGGTGATTAATAGTTCCCTGGCTTAAGTCACTTCCGGGTAGTTTAGCTAAAGAAAACAAAATATGAAGAAACTACAGTGGATTGGTCATTATATACAGTTCGATCACTATAAAGTGGCGATGGTTGTTCTGATAGTAAAACTAGCTGTTTAGTTAAGAATTTGTTTAGTACAAGATCGCACTCAATTTGCAACTGCTCTCGAACAGCACCGCGTCGCATTCGCAACGCCGCGGCCGCGCAACGGAACGCAACGGTGCAGACGTCCGCGTGAAGACTTATATGATAACCGCATAATGTCCCATCCCAGATGGAATTTAAAAAACAGCTTAACATACACAACGCATAAACAACGCGAATAATCGTAAATATGGGACCGAACAGGAACCGGGATACCCCGGACTGTAACTGGAACATCCCGGACTGTAACTGGGACATTCCGGGACCGTAACTCGGACGTCCCGGAATAAAACCTTAACGCTTAATATATGACTATTTGATGTCATATTTTATTGCGAGACAGCTTCTAGCGTTCTTTTCATGTCTTCGTATTTGTTGTGCTTTTAAAATAATGAATGACTCAGTATTTTTATGAAACTACTTTTTTCTGTCGGTCTATCTGCATTTTTGAAATGGTAGGCTGTAGCCGCAGCTGGCTGACCCAATAAGCAATAGAAAACTATTGGGCCTACATACTAGATTAATACTAGATCACTTAGAATACCTAGGTTTAGACTGAGTAAAACGAATAAGTCCTTCATGGGCAATTGTGTACGTTATTACATTAAAATACCAAAATGTATAACGGAGCTTACAGAAAGTAGATTCAAATTGAGTATGAAAAATATTCTAATGAAAAAAGCATACTATACATAGAAGACAAAGATGCATGGAACATTCCGCTTCTGCCAAGTGGCAAGCCAACTGGCACATAAGAAAAATAATATGGTCAAACACAAACATAAAATACTGTAACAAAAGTTCTAAAATATATGCCCCTCAGTTACTTGCCGTATCTTCTGAGTAGTGGTTCTTTTTCCGATACGGTGGTAGAGTCATTGTAATAATTGACGTTCAAAAATAAGTCTGTGACGGCAAAATTGAAATAAAGAACTTTTGAATTGAATTGAATTGAATAAACAGTCTGGGCCCTGATTCCGTTATCTATTGAACTACGTTAATATTTCTTAAATAAATAGGAAGAAAAAAAATGAATTTGCTCGGGCAGGTATCAAACCTGCGTTTTCGGAATACCGTCCTAATAGCAGTCTGTTTCTATCACTAAATCTAAAACATTGAATCCGTAGGCCCCCATTTTGTGAGCCCATCTTCATAACCGCTACACCACAGAGGCAAAGTGAGAAATTGTGCCCTATGAACTTTCTGTTTCAGGTACTGCGGCAAGATAAAAATAATTTACATTTAAGATAATCAAACAAGACATGGTGCGATAAAACCTCATTCTAAACATAGCAAGCCACGATAAACTCCAAGAAAAGCAGAAAGCTGGAAGGTACATTCCAAATCTGCTAAAACAAATAAAGTCTTCTGAAAACAGTTAAATTCATTCACCTTTTCCACCCTCATTGAATTAAACGTGTCACCGGCGGCGGCGACGTGATAAAAAAATATGTCTCCTCCAATTTTTCCATTTTCCTCATATCTCTCTGAGTAAGCTTATTCATAATTCCCCATTCATTTTCCATCAAACGCGGCGTGCGATCTAATAAGAAAAATGACTTTTTTTACGACCTCTGAACCTACCTATAAGTTGTTAGACGCATCAACACGATATCTCTCCGTAAGGTTGCATCGCAAAAATTTATTCTCATAATAAAATTTACGAGCGAAATAAATTCTATTTGGACTAAGGCGAAGTAGTTTTGTTTAAAACAGCACCTAAGGTTTTTAAAACAAGTATACATTTTACCCGCCCTAGGCCAGGATGGTGGATTATGGCCCATACTCTCTCATTGAGAGAAGGCCCGTGTCCCAGCAGTGGGTACGTAATGGGCTGATGATGATGATGAAAAATTTTATTAAAAAGAACCGACTTCAGTGTGTCTTCAAAATCCAAGGACAAATATCGATAAAATTTATATGGGACCGCATCATAGATAGACTGAACCCAACGCAAAAAAAATCCAAATCGGTTCATAAATCACGGAATTCAAAGGTATCAAACATTAAAAAATATACAATCGAATAAAGAAACTCCTCCTTTTTTTAAAGTCGTTTAAAACTGGGTTCGTAAACACCGACAAAATAGTTTCTTTACATCTCTCATCATCTCTTCTATTTATGTCTATTACGGCTGTGTCAAGCAAATTGGACCGCATTTAGTTTTCAGTATTCACAAATTAATGGGAGGCGTTATTGTGAAATATGAATGCTGTGTATACTGGTGGTAGGTTTCTCGTATGCGAGAGGCTGTCTGGGTGGGTACCACCACTTTGCCAATTATTCAGCCGCCAAGCAGTAGTGCGCGAGCATTACTGTGTTGCGGTTTGAAGGGCATTGTAGCCAGCGAAATTACTGGGCATTATAAGACTCAACAGCTAATTGTCTCAGGGTGACGAGCGCAGTACGCGCGCAGGATTTTGCAAAACAAAGTTCTGGGTGGTGCTGTTATTGTTATGGGCTGGCGTATTGCTTACCATCAAGCAACCGACCAGCTCGTCTCGTCATTCAGTTGCATAAAAAAAAAACACCCTAAGGCCATTAGCGCAGATGGACTTTAACCTTGAGTCAAATTTTCCCAATGAAACTTTGATGACGTAGACAAAGGAATATTGGCACCTTGGTCACTGCGTTTATGAATACGAATAACTGTTTGAGGTAAACCTTTTGGTTCATATACAATTTCAGAGGTTTGGCCTGGAATATGGACATCAATTAAACATATAACTGAACTAAAGAAAATTGCAAAGATTTACTTTTAGTGCACTTGCTTCAATATCACAAATTTCAAGAAGAAAAATAAGTAATTTATTAATTTGAACTATTGACCCGTAAAAGGACTACTGGACCCTGATAAACTGCAGAGTGTCCAGCGTTCCCCTCAGGAGATCCTTATAAACCGGAGAGTTCACCAGGATCCCCTGGGGGATTTTGCTAGAGGGTCGGGGTGAACTCACTTTAAATGACTTGTAAACACGAGATTGCTACAAAACAGTACAGTGAGTCGAGTTGTCTCGCGCTTTTTCTCCGGATCAGGTACCGGCCGGAAATCAAGCTCGCTCTGAAAGTTGCATTACTAGTGTAATGTTTGGATCAGTTTCGATTTTTAGGGTTCCATACCTAAGGAGAAAACGGAACCCTATTACTAAGACTCCGCTGTCCGTCTGTCTGTCTGTCCGTCTGTCACCAGGCTGTATCTCATGAACCGTGATAGTTAGACAGCTGAAATTTTCACAGATGATGTATTTCTGTTGCCGCTATAACAACATGTACTAAAACAGAATAAAAAATATTTAAGTGGGGTTACCATACAATAGACATGATTTTTTTGCCGTTTTCATAGATAATGGTACGGAACCCTTGCGCGAGTCCTACTCACACTTGGCCGGTGTTTATTTTATCCTAATGTAATTTTAGTTGTATTAATATATCCTTTTATCTAGCTTCATAAAATAGGTCTTTTTGTTTGATGACACGTATACTTGTAATATATAGAGTTTAGTGAAAAAAAGAAAAAAAATGCAACTAGTCTTTATACTAACCAAGCGTCGTAGTAGGTACTTACTTATTGCGGATCACTTGATCTCACAAATAAGTTTGTCTTTGAAGTACCGCAAAAGGGTTAATTCCCCAAGTTTGCGGACAAAGTTTCCGACTTTATTGGTTTCTGAACCCAATAGGCTTGATTGGACTTCAGCATCAGGTGTTGCTTCGTTTGAAAATAAATAACCCACCTGTTGGGAATTCAATACTTTCTGATTATGAATTTGATTTTTAAAAGGAGTTTCTTTTGTTTACTGCCTACTCAAATTAAAATCGTACCTATACTATATAGCTAGTATAGTATATATGTAGGAATTTAATATCTGAGTAGGCTATACCTTGTATTATTTTATCTGTGGTAGGGCCACTAGATCTTTTGTGCGTAGCCGCATTAATCTATGCGTGTGACACTTAATCTGTGGCAGACGGAAGTTTTTTCTTCTTCGCTCTCTCTATGGTGTGCGGTGTGACGATGTAGATTTTGTAAAAGTTTAATTGTTGGAAATTATTACAAAGCCGTGTTTGCCAAGCCTGTGCCTCTTTTATTTATGAATTCCACATATATACTATACATATTTATATATATAACTAGCATAAACAGTAAATACTCATATCTTTCTACTTTTTTCTTAATAGCTCGTATGTAGCTTTAGTGTTTATGAATTGTATATATGCTAGTCTGTAAGGTATATATTTTATGGGCCTCTGGTAGTTTTAATTTGTTAACTATATTATTGCCTGAAATAAATGAATTTATAATTATTATTTATTAGTTTTATGTGTCTAAACCGTGTGAAAAGCATTTTTATCTCTGTGTGTATTTTTTTATGGAACCGAGTGATAAGACGAGCGAGTCATTCGCCTGATGGTAAGCGCCACGCCTGCCCATAACAATTTCAGTGCCACCTAGAAATTTTAATAACCATAAAAAGTACTGCGTCACACTGCATTGCGCTCATCACCGCGCCGAGACATCAGATATTAAGCCTCATATGCCCAGTAATCTCGCTGTCTACAATGCCCTTCAAACCGGAACACAGTAATGCTTGCGCACTACTGCTTGTATATTAAATATTACCCTGAAAGCTCTTCGTGATCCTTAAAAAAATCTTTAGCTTCTAAGTAGCATTAACTAGCTAGATAAACTTAGATACTATAAAAAAAATTGTTTTACAAAAATATAAAAGTCACAAAGTCAAATAATCATTTTAATCTGAGTATTGAGTAAAATACGAACATACGTGCTATCCGAGTCAGACAAAAACCTAACCTTTTCTTAAAGACTTAAAACTCATATTCATTTCACTTTATTTTCATACCTTTCTGTGTTTATACCTTCCACTTTTCGCGACAGGCGACTGACGTCACCCTTTAAAACGATAGAAGTTTACTATTTCTGCGATATTGTTTGCTTGCACACGTGGTACAGCAACACGGCATTGCGACACGCGTGACGTCACCACCCCTCGAGCCTACCACCTACCTCCGGGGGCGGCAGAGGGGCCGTAATGAGCCGCCACCTGCCACCACGGAGTGCCGCTTTGACCACGGATCGTTTGAATTTTCCCACGGCTTTGGTTAGGCATGTGAAAGGATTAAGTATCGATTTTGGTTTACGTAATCGATTATTGTTAGTTTACACAGTTGGTCATGTGATTTGGCATTTTATTAGTTAAATAGAATAAATTTATGTTAAAATTGCTGTTTGTTTTTTTTTAATTTCCCTGTGCACAACGGATTAACGGATGATGATTAATTAGTTTAAAATTTATAATTAATTTTAGAAAAAAAACAAACAAGGTCCAACTATACGTTTTGTTTTGTATGATATTTTCAAAAAGTGCTGGTACAATTTCGATAAAATTTACATGGTACCTCTGAAGTATGAAACAAAAAAGAATAATTAAAATCAATTCATAATTTCTCGGAGTAATCGCGTAACAAACATACAAAAGAATATAAAAAAAAAACATACAGCCGATTTGTAATTCTCCTCCTTATTGCAGTCTGTCAAAAATAATTATTTATCTAAACCAGTCCTACAAATATTGATTTAGAAATGGGAAAAATATAATACTGAGCACAGTTTACCAACAAATCGATTTAAATAAAAATCGATTACTTTCCCAGCTCACTCTGCTTCCGCCTTCCACCTCGGAATAGCGATACAGCGCTTTGACTACACACCGTTTAGAATTTTCCGACGGTGGCGGCGGCCACTTACTGATGTTTTCAAGTGTTATGAAAAACAGTTTTCGAGGTAACTGCCATTTATTTTTGTAGGTCATATTTAAGGTCGGTTATCGTCCTATTTTAGCATTTTAAAAGGCTTGGGTTTTCGTTGAGTGAAATTTTATTATGTCTGGTAGTACCTCGGTACCTCGTAAAAAATAGGTAGGCTTATAAGTACTTAATATTTATTTTGATTTTAAATAAAATAGATATTGATTTTTGTATTATTGAGACTGTTAAATATAGGCATTAAATAAGCACTTTTTGTTTAAAGACCTGCATGTGTCGTGTTGCGAAGCAAGCGTTATGGTAGTCAATACAGTCTGTTGATCTGAAGGCCAATACCTCCCAATACCCGCTTACGCGCTATGGAGTGGTAGGCTCTGGCCGTGGTTGTAATACCACCCACCGAACAAAGCCGTCAAGCAACCTAGTCGTGTTTCGGGATGATGTTCGGTGAACCACCGGGGAGACGGGTCTGAGCAGCCGCTCAACTGCCGTCTCTATCTAGATCTATGTGCTCCATCTTAAGCCACATCATCGCTTCACATCAGGCGAGATAGTAGCCAAGCATAGACCTATTAAGTGTAAAAAAATATATTTGAATTTCGTTGAATGAGAGTTGACCGAATCGAAACTAATTTATGAATAGAAGACAGATCGGCGTTCTGCTCGTAATAATTACAGTCTAGTATCGATATGATGTTAGTAAATCCGAATAACGTTTAAGCTTCGATCAGCTTTACCTTTTTCGGCGACATTACAATAACATTCGCATTTCGAGTGATGTTTGACATAATTTTTCAAGTAAGCAGAGTACGTTTTGTGACATTCATGAGATCGACACTAGATCGGAACTGGAATTTGAAGAGATTTAATTAGCAGAATTAGGCTTCTGCTCGCTTTTTCTTGCGATTTAGCAGGCGCTATGATTCTTGCTCCGAATGTTTTGATCACATGGTGAAGATAGTCTCTACCTTTTCTGTTTAAATAATAATAAAATATACATTCATCATCATCATCAGCCTATTACGTTCCCACTGCTGGGACTCAGGCCTTCCCTCATAGAGAGAGTATGGGCCATAATCCACCACGCTGGCCCAGTGCGGGTTGGTGGATGTCACATGTCTTTGAATTTTTGTAACAAATTCTTGGACATGCCGGTTTCCTTACGATGTTTTCCTTCACCGATTTTAGAGCGAGTGCTAAATCCGCACATAACTTTAGAAAGTCAGTGGTGCAGGGCCAGTGGGATTCGAACTCGGGTGCGTCGGTTCAAAAGTCGCACATGCTACCCCTGAGCCACACTTGCTCTCACTGAGCCACACTTGCTCTCAAATATACATTATTTATTTCTTATTATTTGTTTTATTTATTTATTGAGGTAATCAACAGCGTTACAAAAATAGCATCAGAAATACATGGACATGTTATATTAATAAGGCAAATTATAGATTACCATAATTAAAACATTACTTAATTAGACGTAAATGATGTTATATATACATAAGTGCACCAATACCTTAATGCTAATATGGGTATCATAACTACAACCATTATAATTATATTGTTTTAAGTTAATAAATTATTTAAGCTGAGATATAAAGTTTGATATTCTATTGCACATCATTGAAGATGAATTAAATTGAAAATTAAATGACAATCAAATTGAGGGAAATACAAAATTGTTTATTTTTATACCTATCCAGAATGTGGTGATTAAATTAAATTATAAAACAAACATATTATAGGTAAAAAACAGTTGTACGTAACTGTTTTTCTTATGTTTTAAAATATTTATAAATACAAACAAATAAATATAAATACGCCCAACGTTCACTTACATAGATCCTGGCCCCTATCTCTTGTATCTCTAAGGAACCAGGACGAACTACGAGCATGGTTCAAGAACATCCACTCACGAAACAAATGCTTGCGATTTCTGTGCACAAACAATCCGTCGCGAGAATCGAACCCGCAACCTCAGTACTGTATGAGATTAGAGACAACAACTACACCAAAGAGGCGGTCAACATTTTTTTTACTAATCTACAAATCTTACTAATCTAATCAAATTAACTGAGTCAACTTATTTACCGGTACAGGACGAACAGCTCAAATACTCCACAATCTCCATGCTTCCTATCCACTATCTGCTGGCAGCTTTCCCAAAATGCCGGCGGCTCGGGTACTTGAACTCCTGTAGCTTTATCCAGTGATAAGTAAGTGTGTTCCTTATTTTGCCAGTGCAAAATAAGGAAGTGACTATTTTCTCGCTCAAGAAACTTGCTAACCACATTCTAAGCAAAGATAACTAAATATTACTACTTCTAAATGCGAAATTGAATCAATTCAATTCAAAGTTCTTTATTTCAATTTTGTCGTCACAGACGCACGTATGAACGTCAATTATTACAATGAATCTACCACAATATCGGAAAAAGAACCACTACTCAGAAGATCAGCAAGAAACTGATTAGGCATATTTTTAGAACTTTTGTTACAATATTTTATGTTTGTTTTTGACAATATTATTTTTCTTATGTGCCAGTTGGCTACTTGGCAGAAGCGGAATGTTCCATGCATCTTTGTCTTCTATGTAATTACTAACTGTATAGTATACTTTTTCAATAGAATATTTTTCACACTCAATTTGAATCTACTTTCTGTCTGTTTGTTACCTTTTCACGATTAGGGCTAAACCGATCTTGATGAAATTTGGCACAGAGCCTGTAGCCTAGAAGAGGACATAGGATTTTCATCCAACACGTAATTTCTGAGAGATATGATCAAATTCTACGCACACGAAGTGGCGGGCAGCTGGTATCCATATAAATCAGTGTGAACAAAAAAAAACATCCATAAAACAGATAGCTGATAGGTTCATTTTTTGTTTTATTTTTTTTTAGTTCGCTGTTTGGGCAGGCTAAACTCTCTAGAACCATACCGCCTTGTCTTACGTAGTTTTGTATTTGATGGTTTGTAAAAATTACAATAATTTCTTTCGTATATCGTCGCATGAGGGTCATCAGTCTCAAGCCGGACCCTCTCTTAGTGCGTCAATAAAGTGGTGGAACTTAATTCAAGCTTTCCATGGACTTGGAAAAACATAAAAAGCAATGTTTTTCCCTATTTTGTATCATTTGCCTACACTCGTGCACGTTTACGAACACATAATGGTTAATATTCCACGTGATCACTCGAAATAACACTGTATCACTTTTCACTTTCCCCCAAAAAGTCCTTGATAGGTTCATAGATTATTAACCGTTTTTCGTTCCACTAGTTTGTAGAGGACAAGAGCCATCAAATCGAGTGCTGACTGAGCAACCGTCCTTTGTTTTAAATTAACCGCACGTACACTCTCATTTTTAGCTCGATTCGCTTTAGCTGTTCGACAAATCACTACGTCTTTCTGTATTGTTAATTCAGCATCTCCTTCTAATGGGCCGTGATGGTCCTAGACGGCCCATTTCTTGCTTTTACTAAAATCACAATCTGAAAATTCTGGTCAATGAGAAAGATTTAGTACTCAGTACCCGGATTAACCACCGTACTATGGTGTAAAAAGAGATCAATAAACAACCTAACCGAAGGCACTAAACCTTCGAGTAGACAGTCAAAATTTTATCTGAGGTATGACTTATAGTTAAGTGCATATTTTACACGCTCGCTCTAAAAACGGTGAAGGAAAACATCGTGATGAAACCCGCTTACACGCTTTGGAGTGGTGGGCTCTGGCCGTGGTTGTAATACCACCCACCAAATAAAGCCATGCCGACCTAGTCGTGTTTCGGGATGATGTTCGGTGAACCATCGGGGAGACGGTCTGAGCAGCCGTTCAACTGCCGTCTCTCTCTAGATCTGTGTGCGCCATCTTAGGTCACATCATCGCTTCACATCAGGCGAGATAGTAGCCAAACATAGATCTATTAACCATAAAAAAAAGGTTAGCGCAGGCCCCTTAGTACCTCTAATCGCGTCTCTCTTGCAATGGGACAGGTTCCTAAGGCTGCATTTTCCCTGCAGCGCTGGCGAGATTCTGTGGCATCTGGATTAACTTATTCAGAGCGGTCCGCTTGCCAGCAATCTTGTATAATACCAAGCATTTCTCATGCTTTGCGGAGAAATAGCCCTCTTGTGTAGTCTTTATTTGCGACTTGATATAGTTAAGCACGTTGTAATGAAACCACGGGACGAGCGAGTGGCGCGAGACTGCCCGGTACAAACATAATTAGTTTTATGCTAGGAACCAGAGAACTGTTTTAAAGTGACTTTATAAGTCTATGTGCTAAAATGAAACTGAATTGTAATTTAAACTGCAATGATCCTGTGTTTATAGAAAATAAATAATTGGTTATGATTAAATTTTTATTTTTAGTGTGTATGGTAATTTTATGGGCCACTGATATTTTACTTCGTTCTAATTTATATATTAACTGAAATAAAGAGTTTAATAAAAATAATAATAATTATAGTTTCTGATGATAAAATCAAAGTAATTAGGAATCTAACAAGTATATGTTTTATCAAACAAAAAACCGACTTCAATGTATTTTCGAAGTTCAAGGTCAAATATCGATCAAATTTATATGGGACCACTTCGTAGCTATACTGAACCCAACGCAAAAAGAATTTTTCAAATCGGTTCATGAATAACGGAGTTCTGAGGTAACAAATATAAAAAAAAATAAAAAAAAACAATCGTATAGAGAACGTTCTCCTTTTTTTGAAGTCTGTTAACAAACAAATATCAAAGCAGCACAGCTGCTGAGCAGACTTAACTGCTTGGTAGAGTCACTTGCTTCAAACAAATGGACAGTACTTATTACCTACTGTTTAATGTTGCTATTTATTCCTATTCATATAAAACTGAGAGACGTACTGCGGTTAGAGCTTTAACTCGAAAATCATATGCAGTAACATTTTCCTCATATATTCAAAACTACTACATTATCATTTTACTTCGAGGATTCACTAAACTGAATCACTTTGCCCTACAATAAACCCTTTACATTCTGCGGAAGGGTGATCTGTCAGTCATCAATCTTGACCCGAACCCCGAAGGAAGCCGGCGCTCATTTCGAAACGCAAATTATTTCGGTCGAATGACCCGAAGTTAGCGATATTACAATAACAAAGAAAATTATTTGGTTGAGAGTTTGTTTAATTCAAACTCAATATAAGAGAAAAAATTGACCTTTAACACTCAGTCACTCACCTTCACTGAAAACGAGATGAAATTAGTTACTCAAGTACTTAGCAAGTACAGGTATAGTTAGAACCTACAGTGATGAGAGAACAGTTTCCTTTTAGGCAAGCGAGCTCCATCGCCAAATAAATTATCGCTACAGACCAGCACAGATGAAACAGTGGCTTATATCTAAGAAAAATGATAGACAAATAGCGGAATAATGGGTATAAAATCGGGCTTATCTACCACGAATGAAATCGTGGGAATCGACGTTAAGGAAATCGAGTATTACTGTAAGTAGGAACAATCGCTTGGCACTTTGAATTTATACGGAAATTCGTAATTCAGTTGTGCAAAGTTAAATTTGGTTTACTAGATGGAGCGATGACCTGCGAAAGGCGGCCAGAAGACACTGAATGAGAAGAGCCGAAGACCGGGCTCGGAGGCGTTCGTTAGGAGAGGTATATGTCCAGTAGAGGATGACTACAGGCCGATGATGATAGTTGGATTTAGATTTAGATTGGTTCGCAGGACTTGGTGATTCATTTGGCTGTTAAGCAGTCAAACCATAGTTTTCTTACAAATATGCAATTAAAAAGTTACATATCCAAACCTACAACAACATAATAAAAACCCACCACCTCAAATTACTTACAAACAGCAACAGTTACGATCAAAACAGCTGCGTCATCGTTTATCGTTCCAAAACTCGCCAGATTGAATCATTTTGGCTTATAATAGACCCTTTATATTCCGCGGAAGGGTATTCCGTCATTCATCAATCTTGACCCGCGGCGTGAAGGCGAAAGGCCTTTCGGAAGGCGTCGTTAAAATTTTTGCATCGTCTGCTTTGGTCTTATTATCTGTTATGACCATACTTAGATTTGGTTGTGATTTTTTATTTGAAGTAAGTTGTAATATCACTTCTAAGCTTTTTTTAGGGAATAATGAAACAAGCAAGTTCGCCTGATGTTAAGCGCCTGCCCATAACTACTGCAACGTTTACTTAGTGCCTCGGAAACCTACTAAAGAGGAGGAGGTCTTGTCTGTGTGTATCAAGTAAGAATATTGATGGTACTACATTGCTATTAAAGTTACGTGAACACTTTTTCATACGAACAGCTAAAGAATGCCGCCATATCTGAATTTCCTATTTAAACCACGATTAAATAGATACCTACTTATTAGGCTGACTACATCTTTGACCGCATCATCGCTTTTCATCAGGTTAAATATTATTAAAACGTGGTAGTAGGTACTACGAGTAATAATATACCTATTCTGTGATCGTGGTCAATCGCTGACCTTGTCAGATATTTAAAAATAGTTTGCCGAGAAGTTCATTCACAAGGGATGTTCCCTTATAGGAATGAACCTCATAATTTTAATTTCCATAAAGAGAAAAATAGGTTCGAATGGAACGAGGTGTTTTAAACACAGGTCATATTTTACCAAAAGGCTTCCTTTAACAAATCATATTAAAACGATCGTAATTACCACCGTTCCGTTTCTCTGGTAGAGCCCACATGAGTGTTAAATTATGTATTTCATCAAAACGTGTTACCCGTATTACAATTTCAACTTTAACTGACTTCATTACGTTTATAAAATATTTACATCAAACGTAAAATAAAAATATACAACGCGTGGGTGGACGTAATCAAGCTTTATTGGAGGGTCAAGCCTAGAAATGAATCTAGAATCCAGTACTTCGTATACATCCGTCTCTGATGTTGTGTGTTATGTCAGTAAGTAATTTATTTATCTTCTTTGTCTATTCCTTCCTTTTCTTTCTTTATTTTCGTTCTTTATGTTCTTTCGCTTTCAGTTTTTTCATGATGTCTCTGATGATGGTAGGCTCTGGCCGTGATTGTAATACCACCCACCGAACAAAGCCGTGCCGTCAAGCGACCTAATCGTGTTTCGGGATGATATTCGGTGAACCATCGGGGAGACGGGTCTGAGCAGCCGCTCAACTGCCGAATCTCTCTAGATCTATGTGCTCCATCTTAGGCCACATCATCGCTTCACATCATGCGAGATAGTAGCCGAACATAGATCTACTGATCGTAAAAAAAAAGAAGATGTACGTATTAACAATAAGGCTCTATATTACTCGGTCTTTACGACCTAGATATAAGTCACTCTTTACAGCCTTGCGCCAAACATACTTTTGCATTAATAACATTAGAAGAAGACATTTGGAGCCGTCGCCACTGACCCATATAAAGAGTAATTGGGTCAAATATTTAGTCTACCTGTCTGTAAACTTTTATCATCATCAGCCCATCACGTTGCCACCGCTGGTACACGAACTTTCTCTCAAGAGTATGGGCCATAATCCACCTCGCTGGCCCGGTGCGTGTTGGTGGATGTCACATGTTTTTGAATTTTAACCGATTTATGAAAAGGAGGAGGTTCTCTGTTCGATTGTATGTTTTTTTATGTTTGTTACCTCAGAACTCCGTCATTTATGAAATTTGGAAAATTATTTTTGCGCCGTTGGGTTCAGTATAGCTACGAAGTGGTCCCATATAAATTTCACCGATATTTGACCTTGGACTTCGAAAATACATTAAAGTCGGTTTTTTTTTAATAAAATGTATACTTGTTGTGATAAATTTTGGACATGCCGGTTTCCTCTGTAAACTTTCATGTTACCTAATCCAAAAAAATCACCCGATGAAGAAGTTACATTGCTAGCCCCACTCGCTCCTTGATTCTCGCACGTGGTCGTGTTGATTTGCTACAAGAGCGAGGGTGGAAATACACCTCGTTATCAAAGCTGCGGGTTTAACAAACTGATGTGATCGTTGAGTGATTTCGCCGTTGTTGGGGGCATTGTCTAAAAAATGTTTTGTTTGGCGCGACGCCATATCTGTACGAAAACTGGACAATGGGACGTGCGCCTACTCGGAACTTCGGCTTTTTGTGTTATGACGGTCTAATTACTTTGCTTGTGTATTAGAACTTTTAATTTAGAAGAGTATTTTTTATAATTTATAGTTACTTCTTAAAATTGCTTGTAATCTTCTATGACAAGTGTCTATAGAATCGAATAATATTTTTTTTTACGCTTAATAGATCCATGTTTGGCCACTATCTCGCTTGATGTGAAGCGATGATGTGGCCTAAAATGAAGCACATAGATCTCGAGAGAGACGGCAGTTGAGCGGCTGCTCAGACCCGTCTCCCCGATGGTTCACCGAACATCATCCCGAAACACGACTAGGTCGTTTGACGGCATCATGGCTTTGTTCGGTGGGTGGTATTACAACCACGGCCAGAGCCTACCACTCCAAAGCGCGTAAGCGGGTTTCATCACGATGTTTTCCTTCACCGTTTTAGAGCGATATTATAATATTATTATTTTAATAGTATACAAGCGTCGATTTTTCTCATTCTATATGCATCATTCTTGAACCTCAAAACCAAGTGCAAGGCTTCATCATAATTTTAGAGACGCTACAGACATTTTGGAATAGAAAAGTAGATACGCCGTTCTTCCAAATTATGTTAGTCCTTTCTGTTCAAAGGTTGTCTGGAAGAGATCGCTTTGAGCGATAAGACCGCCAACTGCTGGTTTTTTTGTGGAACTGCACTCAGTGCATGAGACACACATGAGACAAACAAGTCGTTCGCCTGATGGTAAGCGCCACGCCTGCCCATAACAATGGCAGTACCACCCAAAACTTATAATACCATAAAAAGCACTGCGTAGCACTGTATTGCGCTCATCACCCCGAGACCTTAGATATTAAGTCTCATATGCCCAATAACTGCGCTGGCTGCAATGCCGTTTAAACCGGAACACAGTAAAGCTTCCGCACTACTTACTGCTTGGTGGCAGAATAACAGGCAAAGCTGTGGTACCCTACCCAGACGGCCTTCGAACGAAAGGAAGACAGATCCTTAAAACATCCTAAAGTCAGTGACGTGGTTTATGACTGTTTTAGTGCCTATAATTAGATTTTATGGAACTAAGTTAGCCTAAGTATAAAAGTTTATAATGCGATCATTCTATTAAGTTCCGACAGCTGGGACTCAAGCCGTATCTCACAGAGAAAATATAGGCAATTACCGTGCTGGCTCAGCCGCGAATTTAGCAATCAATATATTTCATTGTAACGGGATGAGTTATCCTTCTTCTTCTTATGGTGCCTCTCAACTACTGGAGGTTGGCCGTCAGCTCGGCGAACTTTTGTCTATCTTGTGCCAAGCGAAACAGATTTTCTGCGCTGGCAATGCTCGTCCATTCGCGGAAGTTGCGCAGCCAGGACTTCTTTCTTCTTCCAACGCGTCGCTTTTCCTCTACTTTACCCATCATGATTAGTTGGAGTAGTTGGTATCTTTCATGTCTCATGTGTGAGTTATCCTAATAAAGCTAATTACCCGCAAAACGTAGAAATTAATTCTAACTCATTAAAAATATAAACGGCTACACTCACGTTATAAATGTGTCGGAATAACTCCCAGATTTCGGACAATTAGGATGTCCTTCTTCCGGGAATATACGCTATGGATTCGCGGCGCAGACGCAGACAGAGATAGTTATTAGATAATATTTGTCGCCATTATTCTATCAATCGTCAATTATCATCATCAGCCCATTATGTTCCCACTGTTAGAGCACGGGCCTTCTCTCAAAGAGAGATTATGAGCCATAATCTACAACGCTGGCGCAGTGCAGGTTGGTGGATGTTACATGTTCTTGATTTATGTGATCAATTCTTGGGATTTTTTAATGCATTTGAATAACGAGACGAGCTGGTCTTTTGACTGATGGTAAGCAATACGCCAGCCCATAAAAATAACGGCACCACCCAGAACTTGTTTTGCAGAATCCTGCGCGGCGCCGTACTGCCCTCGTCACCCTGAGACAATTAGCTGTTGAGTCTCATAAAGCCTAGTAATTTCGCTGACTACAATGCCCTTTAAGCCGGAACACAGTAATTCTTGTGCATTACTACTTGGCGGCTGAATAACTGGCAAAGCGGTGGTGCCCACCCAGACGGCCTCTCGCTTACGAGAAATTTGAGACATATTTGTTTATTTAAATACCACATAACTTAAGAAAGACACTGGTGCGGGGCCAACGGGATTCGAACTTGGGTGCGTCTGATCGAAAGTCGCATTTGCCTCCACTGACCTACAATCGCAAACATACAATACACCGTTAGTAAGGCAATGCAGATGACAACCAGCTATTTTGTTGAAAATAATAATAATGTTGTATTTACTAATTAACTAATTAGAACACTCGTTAGTCAGTGCGGCAATGCGATGCGGGATGCGGGTATTGAACATTGCGATGAAACTTATTGTACATGGTAGACCATTAACATTTTTACAAAGTTCGTCAAATAAAAATACTGAAAAAAAGTCGGGTATAAAAATTAAAAGTATAATAATAATAAAGTTGCCTTCTCGTCGCCAATAAACGGCGGCCCTTAAAGGGGGCCCGATTAGTGGGTGGCGAGTCACCACTTGCCTAAATCCAAATAAATTCACCTCAATAGCGCAATCATAAGTAAGACGTACGACACAAACCGCCTTCATGACATATATGTACAAACGTAAACTATATATTTTTCATTTTTGTAGATTTTTTCAAAAAGCGATGAATAATTTTCAATGAAATTTATATAGAAAACTACCTTTGAAGTATGACCTACCAAACAAAAAAATAATCATCAAAATCAATTTATGATTGGCGGAGTAATCGCCAAACATACAAATATAAACACATTCGAATTGAGAACCTCCTCCTTTTTGAAGTCGCTTAAATGTAATTCACTTCGATGTTTACTTACGGCCCATCCTGTACCTGTACAATGGAAAATGCGATGCAATAACGGTACTAATCTTTCCATTTATTCCAGTAATACCATTTCTAATTCATGTACATTACAAATATTTTCACAGACAAAATTAACGCTCAGCAAAAATTCATTGAGCCGAGTGGTTTTAACGAACCTTTGTGTCTAAAATATCTGAATTATTAACTATACAAAGGTGGATGACGTAAAATTTTCAATGAAACGGCGCGTGAAGAACTCTCCGGCAATGTCTTGTGCTATTCCTCTGTAGGGAAAGGGAGGGACAACCCACTCAGATGGCTCCCTTTCCGACCCTGTGCGTGTGGGCGGCTTGACCTACTTGCGTGTCATGAGCGCCTGGTACTTGATTGCTCTTTGATTCTATCACTATGTCGCAAAAAGCTATTTTTAAGAAGGGATAAATAATAAACTTTCACCTCTGTTGGGAAGTAGTATATTTTGCCACATAAACTTTCAAAGAGATTTGTTTCTTAATCAAATTTTATTTTACTTTCTCAATAAATTAATTAAAACAAGAAAAGGCCAGATTAAAAAAACATATTTAAAATTACGTTTTTATCGATTCATAATGCATTGTCATCGAGTTGTGAGCTACCCTGAAAGTTTCAGCCGGATAGCTAATCGGGAAATGCTCGAAATTTGAGTTGCAAGATTCCATCCGGATCGATCGACAGACAGACAGACAAATAAGAAAGTGACTTAATAAAAACGTGGTAATAATAAATACTCAGTATCCACCGATGACAAGACTATATTCTACTTATCTTTTGCTTTTACGTTTTTGACTTTATATTTGTGGTTTTATATTTTGCTATTTATTATTATTTTACTTATATTTATATTTTTTAATAAGGTCGTATGAGCAAATCATTTTTGGAGTTCACTCGTGAATCTGCTAGGAATCAGATGAACTGCATTTAAGCTAAATAAAGTCGACCTATTTTAATCTATGATTCTAATAGGCGCTGCGCGCTGGTTCTAATCCAGCCTAAGTGAATAATTATTCCATTTAGAACTTTTTGGAGTCAATAATGTAAACGACAATACTTTTTTTTGCTCGAAGGATTTGGCGTAATTTTTTCGAGAATACTTACAATAACAAAGAAAAACAAAAGAAAATATGATTAATTCTTTTTTAAATAAAATTTGAGTGAGATTTTTTGGGAGCATAAAATAATATTATCTGGGTTTAGATGCGACAAATATTAAATATGATTCGATTTGTGAAATCCGTTGGGAGCTGCCTACTCACCAACACTCCAACACAGTTTCAGAAGGAATTGTTTATCAAACCTTTGAACGAATAAAAAAACCGCCATTTCGCCAATGTCAAAAGTGAAGCACTCAACGTTCGTTTTTACACAAGCCACACGCACACATTTACATCATGCTATGCCGATCGGCTGTCACATCAGTTTGACATTGCCCCTCCGTCCACTCGAACAAACATTAACGCCACCGCCATTGCTACGCTTTAGTTGTTGCTTATCGAGATTCCGTCCGCCTTTTTATTCGTTCAAGATCAAACCATAATGTTTTGATACTTCAGCGTAGTCCCACCAAAATCTAAAGCACAAAGTTAGTGCTTCTTGGTTTAACTCCTAATTGAAGAACCCAAACAAACAATTCTGAAGTTAAAATTCAATCTGCAGGCCTCATTATTGGATACCGCTGTGTTATTGACTAAACACAATTACAAACGGTTCAGTAACTTTGCTTTCTTACGCTTGTGTATGAGAAAAGTTTGTCGAATTTGCAAAGGAATTAATTGCGGCAAGGTTCTAATTAATGTGTATCTTTGTTTCAAGAAATTGGTACTAGATAATTACTGATGTTACATTTTTATTCCTTTAAGTAGAGACCTGCCTTTTTTATGAAACTGAGTGGTAAGACGAGCCGTTCGTTCGCCTGATGGTAAGCGCCACGCCTGCCCATAATAATTGCAGTGCCACCCAAAACTTGAATTTCATAAAAAGTACTGCGTAGCGCTGCATTGCGCTCATTACCCCGAAACATCAGATATTAAATCTCATATGCCCAGAAATTTCGCTGGCTATAATGCCCTTCAAACCGGAACACAGTAATGCTTGTGCACTACTGCTTGGCGGTAAAATAACTGGCAAAGCTGTGGTGTTTTCCTTCCTTCTTTTCGTTTCTCCTTTTTATTCTTTCCTTTCTTTCGTAATCATGCAAATTTA
Source organism: Petrophora chlorosata (assembly GCA_951640565.1). Lineage (NCBI taxonomy): Eukaryota > Metazoa > Arthropoda > Insecta > Lepidoptera > Geometridae > Petrophora > Petrophora chlorosata. Next base: position 5,396,035 of record OX621205.1, on the reverse strand, counting down.
GCACGTGTAGGTATCACAAGCATTACTGTGTTCCGGTTACGGTACAATATAATATAATACAATACAATCATTGACTAATGCTAATAATTGCGTCCTCCTCTCTTCTAATGTTGCTGTGCCCGACGGGGTCCATATGAGACTTTGTACGTTTACCTTTATACCTTGTACTACCTATGGAAGCAATAAAGAATCTGAATCTAGCTTTAAAGACAAAACAATGTAGGTAGATGTAATATTAAGTTTTATCAATAAAATATTAATAGGTATGTTCAAACTGTTCTTGCTACTATGGTCGGATTGGATTCTCCCTTCGGAGGGATGAGGCCTACAGGCGTTACCAGGGTCACGTACTCCTGAAACAAACATATTTTTTAGAAAAATACAAGAACCGACTTCAATGTATCTTCGAAGTCCAATGTCAAATATCGATGAAATATATATAGGACCACTTCGTAGCTATGGTGAGCCCAACGCAAAAAGAATTTTTCAAATCGTTTCATAAATGACGGAGTTCAGAGGTAACAAATATTAAAAAAATAAAAAATAGACAAAAAAAATAAAAAAAAGTAATAAAAAATAAAAAGACGTGTGGCACTCGGAGACTGTCGCGGTAAAGCTATAGCATAGCATTCGGAGTGGGGGTGTTAGGTTATTTTCGTTACGGAATTTCTGGATTCGGTCTCCACGCTCAAGGCCCGCGATAGAAGCTATGCAATAGCTTAATAAACAATCGAACAGAGAACCTTCTCCGTTTTTGAAGTCGCTTTCGTCTTTTTTCAAAAATGGGTTTTGTCTACGTTCATACCAATACTAAACAAATTCTTTATCAGCATGTTATACACATGATAATTCTTAACATTCTACCATAACAATGGCGTGCAAAATTAACATAATTTCGATAATGTGATTTCATTAATTTCAAATTGTCAGTATATTTTACGTTAATTTTAATGAATATCAGAACGTTGTTAGTTTAAATGTTTAGATTAGATAGATAGATAAACACTTTATAATAAACACCTACAAGATTAATGCTTACAATGGTGTAACAATGGGTGGCCCTATTACACCGATTTCTTCCATACAAAATTTGAATGGGAAGGTATACCTGTAGTGATAAAATAAAACATACTTAGAATAAAATACTCAGTAACATACAGATAAATAGTAAGTAGCTAATATTATTCATAACTAGCTTTTTCCCGTGACATCTTCCGCGTGGACGACAGAGGGAGCCACTAAATCGTCTTTTTTCCAAGACCTTCCCCAGTAGGTAAATGAGAGCGCGAACTACGAAGAGACCCAGCTGTATCTTCGTAGTTACACAACCGATTTTGATGTAATATACCCTAATCTAATGGGATTAATATTACCAAACTCCGAAAACCGCATTAAGATTCGTTCAGTAGTTATAAGTCGTTATAAGACGAGTCTATAAAATTCTAAAAACCGTGGATTCATGTTCAGTACCCACTAAAAGTCTAAATAGTCGATCCCAGTAGGGTTACCAAAAATATTTTGGTAACCCTTGGTTGGCTCAGTTTCATTCTTATAATAGTAGGTATAGATATAGATTTTGTTACCTACTAAGTATTTTATAGCATAGTTTAGTTCAAATAACCATTCACCACTTCTAACTCCTCTTCTTCTTCTCTTGCTACTTCTAATCTGGGCCCCAATTCACTATGACAACTTGACGAAATCACGTCGATTCCTTGCTTGGAAATCACGTCGATTCCTTGCTTGGAAATCACGTCGATTCCTTCATTAATAAACCACATCTCTGTGACGAATTCATATATTCATATATATGACGCGTCATAGAGAATACAAATTTCACAGATGTCGTTTATTAATGAAGAAATTGACGTTTCCTTAAGCAAGGAATTACAAAGTTGTCATAGTGAATTAGGGCCCTGGGAAAATCCAGTTCAGACTTTATTTTCCTAGTACCTACCTGGTATGTTATTAAATTTAATAAATTATTAAAAGCAACATAAATATTTACCTTCTTTTCTCCAGCCTCCATAGCCTTCTTGACCTCCTCCTTCGCCTTCTCCAGGAACGGTTTCAACGCTGGCTTCGTGTCAGGGTCTTCTATAGCCACGTTCAAATCGGTAACAGACCACGTGGATATGTCCAGCGCTGGTACAATTACTTCTACTTGGTCCTAGAAGAGATAATATTTGTCAACTGTTTCACCAACGGTAGTAAAGTTAGTATCAAGGTTGCGTCATCGTACTCGCCGGCTAGGTCACGGGTTCAAACCCAGTCCATGCTTTGCATACATTTCATCATCAGCCCATCACGTTCCCTCTGCTGGGACACGGGCCTTCTCTCATAGAGAGAGTATGAGCCATAATCCACCACGCTGGCCCAGAGCGGGTTGGTGGATGTCACATGTCCTTGTATTTTTGTGATAAATTCATGGACAAGCCGGTTTCGTCACGATGTTTTCCTTCACCGTTTTTAGAACTAGTGTTAAATCCGCACATAACTTAAGAAAGTCAGTGGTGCGGGGCCAGCGGGATTCGAACTCGGGTGCGTCGGATCGAAAGTCGCACGTTCTCCCACTGAGCCACACTCGCCTTTTTGCGTACATTTCAATTACACTAATATTACAAATGCGAAAGTTTGTATATGTGCTAGTGTGTTTGTTCCTTCTTGACGCTGTTATATCCTGGATTAATACAATATCACATAGGCTACTTTTTATCGCAGCAAACCACGGGTGAAACAGCAGGACGTAGCTAGTATTACTATAGTTAAATCTAATGTTGCGTGTCTGTCTCGAATAAATGTATTTTCTTTCTTCTTTCTATATCTTTCTGTCAATAGGCATGATATAAAGCCACCGTCCAACTATTTTGGCTCTATTCCTCTCCAAGGTTGTCCGGAAGAGAGGGACGCTTTTAAGCGATAAGACCGTACTGTGACATTTATTTTTAGTTTATAATCTTCCTTTGTTCTTTTACTGTTCTGTTGCTATAGTAAAAAGTTTAATCTAATATAGAAGTTCTCACTGTCCACTTGTCCAGGGTAGGTATAAGTTTGGTCCGAATTTCACATTACTTATTCTCAGGTTCTGTCTCATTAAAAAACTGCAGTTAACCTATTTATCTAAATTCTAAAGATAAACAAAAAACGATCAGTTTTAACGCAACACCAGTCAGAAACATTTTAAAACAATAACGGTGCTAAGTGTTTTTTAATGTATAGTTTTTAGTTCCAAAACAAAGGCCTATTGTTTACAATGTGGCAACAGCCCATGAGCTGATAACTACAAGTAAATATGGAAATAATGGTTTCTAAGAAGAAAATCGTATATACTGTTAGAGCTATTGTTAATGAGATAATATCTTGGAGCGATAGATACTTTTTACACGTTGTTATGGCTCATTTAGACGGCGCACATTTCTTGCCATATGCAAACATTGCCGCAAACGTGCAATCCTACACAGAACCAAAGTATCCGACATAGCTCAACCATGGACCAAATATACATTAGTCCATGGCTCAACGAATAAGCTGAAGT